>CM059432.1:70428697-71851197 GCA_030390025.1 Squalus acanthias | reverse complement strand
AGTTGGTTCCCTTTCAGCTCACTAATTCCTCACGCGCACTTGTCTGAGTACATGGGAAGCTGTTAAGCCACTTTTTGAGGCCAAATGTAAAACCAACTACAGGAGATGCATAAACTGTAAACTGAGGGGCTTTGATAGGTGTAAGATTGAGGAAATTTGCGTTTAGTGCAATAACGTACATAAGCAGTGTAATGCAGTGAAATGCTCATTTCCTCAACCTTTTCAGCGCTATAGCAGTGTAACTACAGCGTTACTGCCAAAGATCACGAGGCATTTCAACCCCATCTTTTTGAACAATGCCATAGGAGAGGAACTATTCTGTGTTAAACATTAATGCACTACTCAGCTCTATGCACTGGGAGAAGCACTGTAAATATTAGATTTTACTTCCAACTGTGCAATATCTTGACTTCAAAAAAATGCTGTAAATTTTTACAAATCTCTTTAGACTTATGTACACAATGAATCAAGTGCTGCTGTAAAATTGGCATTTTAAAATGGCACTGCAGGTACTCTAACATTGACATGCATCATTAGTCCCACAGATTAAACTTCTGGGCAGCATTAGGTCTTTAATATGTTAGAAGTGTTTTTGAAAATTAGTTCCCTTTCAATTTGCCACAATGGCAGAAAATTCTGCAGCATGTCTGAAGTATCTTGCTTCATCTCCACAATGTGCAAAAACAGAATCTTGCTAAAAGTGACATTATCATCCAGAGAGGATGTTAGTGTGAAATATGCCACTCATACACAACATCTCCACCTCCCACCCCATACAAGTCAGGCGGAGTGCACCTAAAGTGCAGTCCACTTGACATGACCTGAATCTGCATGGATTTCTGGATTCAGGTCATTAGCCTAGGCCAGATGCTTCCCTGGCACAAGCCCACTCACCTGGCAGGGCCTCACACCTTGAAGTAGCGATGGAAGTCCAATTGCTGCTGAATCTACTTTCTCTAGGCCATATCTTTTCACCTGCAAATTCTCTGATCTGAGAGGGGCTTGACACAGGGCCTAAGGCCTACTTCTTCTGGGAGCCCTTAAAGGTGGGTGCCGGTCAGGTAGTGGGGGAGAAGCGGGAGTGCCAGTTACACATCTTCCCACCTTCTTGGAGTGTAACCGCTCCTCAATCCCCTCACGGTATCTCCAGGAAATCTCTTGATAATGTAAAGAAGGTGGCCTTCTGGCATAAATTTTTCCCCCTTTTTGGCCTCCATGGCCTTGCTGCCTGCCCCTCTCAGATCCTCCGATTTAACTATGTTCCACCATTATGACCAACACTTCTTCACTGTGGTATAAGGGAGTTATAACATTAATATGTTATAAGCTAATGCCATTAAATTTTACCAGTACATCACTGACAACATACACATGTTTGTATGACAAGGATCCCTAGAGATTCAAAGCTCAAACAATATCAGTATACTGCCTTGCATAATGATGCACAAATTATCAACATGCTTTCACAGAATAGTTATCCCGGAGAAAATAAATCCACGTATCCATATACTCTTACCATAAATACACTGCAGGTAATAGTGGCACTCTGAGACCCGGATAAATCACTTACAAACTGAATGACTACTTATTGCATCATTGCTCAATTGTTCAACAAACTCTATAGCAGTAAGCTTATATAGTATATTGTCACATTCTTTTCCTTTAAAGGTAAATTAAAATCATATGAATCCGAAGAATTCAGTGCAATAAACAAATCAATTGTTCAGTATTGGAAACTTCAAATTCAGCAGATCAATATTGAAACATAACTAGTTTTCTGTTGCAGCTGATATTTATTGACTGTGGGGAACTTAGATGCAAAAGCTTTGCCTTCCAGGCCAAACCCAAAAGGTTTCAGTGTGAACAGACATGTACATCCTTGAAAAGCAATTTCAAATAACTGATCACAATCGATATGGCTGTAATATTCAAGCTTGCTGACTCTGAAATAGTTCTTGTATAAGGAGAATACTACTGGGGCGTTTACCAGGGACAGATGTCCTAGAAATATTAGTTACCTTGGCTGAGTATAAATTGTATAGTGCACTACATTCCCCGTTACTGAAATCCTATTTTAGGAATATTTCTGCAAATAATAATTTAAAATGTGAATTTTAGGCTGCATGGCAGGTTTCAATCATTACCAACCTAAAAAATTATATTCTACAAAATGATAGCACTGAATACTGTGACAAGGCAAAGGAAATAGAGCATTGTTTACCAAGTGAGGTCAATATTGCACGGTAGTCGGTTAGTGCGTAGCAGATGCCATAAATACGCCATATCAAAACGTCGCATTAGAATATTTGTAGAATTATCCAGGTCAGTCTTTCATAGTGTTTAATAAATAAATGAACTCATTTCTCAAAAGTAGTTACAACACAGAGGCCATTTCTAATCAGAATAATGTTACTGCCTGGTTAGTGCAACCTCCCTTAAGTGTCACAATTTCTAAAAGGCATTTATTGCTGTTTGGGCACATGGCCAGGCTCATGCGATACCTCTCGGAAACTTACAGCCTGTCCTCTGAACACCTGGATCTGGCCCCATGGAAGGCCAAGAAGCACCTGATTCTCGACCGTTACAGCTGATCTCAGGTCCCAGAATATAATCTCTGCCATAAGGAGAGCCGAGGAGTGTGAGAAATGGAGACGTACGACCCACCAAGCAACACTCTGAAGGAACATGCTGCAATGAGTGCTTTTAGCAGGATTATTATTTTAATAGTAACCCAGTTTAGTGCAATTACTACAAACTCATTTTTTACAGTGAAATAAAGGTCATGGATGATTAAAACATTAAAACCTGTTCCAGTTCTTACCTCATTAAGTACTTTATAATACAGCTTCTTGATCTTAGACTACAGTGGCGTAAGTAGACATGCAGACCTGTGAATTGCTGAGGAATGGCAAATCAGTTATTGCAGTGAGAGAAGATCAGCTTCTGCTGCAACAGTTGATTTTCTTCCATAAGGAACCTTGATAGCAGGTGAATGGAGAGGAGATTGGATTTTCTTGCCATTTATTCTTTCAGAATGGCTGCTATTGTGATCTGGCTCTTTTGCAGTTGATGGCTGCTCACTCAGCCTTCGTGTGGCTGATTGCCACTCTTGCACATCTTGTTGCTGCCCTTGTACAGTTTATATCACTCTCTCGCCTCAGATATCAGTAGATCACTATTTATAAAAACACAGAATTTCTTTAGTGCTGGAATTTGTTACAATTGTAAAGAGTGGTCAAATCCCCTCCTTGTCATTTGGTTTTCACAACCTTTTGAAAGCAGAAAATATGAAAATCATTTTTCTCTTTAAAATCTGCCTTCTTAAAAAAAAAGTCTTATTTCATAAACAGTTTTTATTAAAAATTAATGGCAAATAGGGGGTGATTCCAAGAATAGAGTTTATTCCCCTGTTTGTCATGTAGGGTTTTTGTATTTCTCCTATCTTCTACAAATGAGGGGAAAAAAATTCACAATTTAAAAGAAAAAATAAATCAAGATTAAAACCCAACGGGAGTGAAATTCAACTATGGCAGATTGCAGGACAGACGGTAGTGGATTATATACCTCGCACGACTGAAGTCAATAGAAAGGAAAATCAGGCCGAGTGTATAATGGGCAGCCCACCCGCTACGCTTTGTGCCCCTGCCGAAGTTGAATTTCACCTGTATTTTTTTAGAAATGAAAGATTTTTTTAAATATATGAATAAAATTACTCATGTTCCAATTTTGTCCTCCAAAAGTAATTTGCTTTAAAACCCTTTGAGATGTTCAAAGTACTTTAAATGATATGTTGAGGCAGTATATAAATGGAAGTGTTAAATAAATCAGAGACTATAATAAAATATGGGAACATAATAGTGGATAGAACTTGTGGTCATTAGAGCTTAAGCATTTAAACTAAAATAATGGCATTACCGCAGTCATCTGATGTAGTATATATTGTATATCATAAAGTGTTAACATATATCTAAAAACTCTACTCCAAGCTGATGGAAAATTAGCCAAAATAGCAAAAATTAGGCTATGAGCAGCAAAAGGAGTGGGAGCTACACTTGGCTCAGCACAGTTGGGGGAGTTGGGGTAAGGGAGTCCTTAAAATTCTGTATGCAAATATTAGGAAACTCAGAAATAAAATTGAACAGTTCAAAGTCTGCCAACAAGAGGGTTATGACATTTTGGACATCACAGATTCTAGGCTAAATATTTATACAGAATGGGAGGTGGGGTTAAAATTGCAGAGTTATATATTACTCTGAAGGGATAGAAAGAATAAACTAGGAGAGGGTGGTTCTTTTTGTTAAAAAGAGCATATTGACAAGTCAGAATTGGCTACAGATTATCGAGCTAGATAATAGCAAATGGAAGAAATTAATGATTGGAATTTGTGACCAGCTACCAGGTTAAGAAGCAAAATTAGACCTAAAATGTTACACTCAAATAAGGGAAGTATGTGGGGGATTGATCATAATTGTTATTCTAGTGGGAACCTTTAGGAAAGCTTTTGAAATGGGGACTGGGACTGAGGATTGGAGAGAAGAGAATGTGATGCCAATCTATAAAAGGTGCAAAGAGATAACCCAGGGAACTACAGAATGGTCATTGTTGGGTAGTACTGGAGGGCACCCTGAAAGAACAAATGATGAAACACCTAGGGAAATACATAGTTATTAGAGGGAAACAACATGGCTTATGGGAGGGAGATTTTGGCTGATGTGGACAGGAGAAATTCAGTGGACGTTGTTTATTTAGATTTCAGCAAAGAGTTTGATACATAATCACATAGACAATTGGTCCACAGGTTGGAAGGCACTGCTTAAGTGGAGTGGTTCTGGAATGCAAGAAAATTGGCGAAAGTGAATGGGTCAAATTGTGTTTGTAACCTGGAGCTGATTGGCATTGTAGGAGGTAACTAGTGGGCCATTTCGGGGGCCATTGTTGTTTATAATGTACATAAATGACTTGGTAATGAGCACAAAAAGCTCCCCATGTTTACAGACTTTACCACATTGGGAGGGACTGCAAACAACAGGAACAGGCTGTTATATACAGATGGCATTGGAGAGGATACAGCAAAGCGCAACTAAATTAATCGACTAGATAGTTGGGCTGACAGGTGGCAAATGTCATTTAATGCAGCTAAGTACAAAGTCATGAGAATGGAAAAGGATAATAAACCTTTTACTGTTTACAACTTGCTAGGAATACCAACGACGTGTATGATGTTATTCTGTGTAGCGGTGGAAATTATTGGGTGAACCTGCCAATTATACTTGAACTAGTTTCACAAAGTAGCTGATAGGTAGAAATCACCACTACTGGCCTGTCTGCTTCCACACTGTGCTTGGACACAGTCTCTTTTTTCTTTTTTTTAAACTTACTAATTTTATTTTCAGCTGATCCCTGCACTGTGGTCAAGGCAGATGATGAATTCACCACTGTTGTAAAAGACAAACCAGCTATGGCAGGATAGGAGTATTGGGGGTTGTGAGCAGGATGGTCTGGATTTTCCTTCACTATCCCACCCAAAATTAGGTGGAATGGTGGTAGAAAACGGGGCAAAGATGGTGAGGCCTACTACCACATTCCCACCCCAACCTCAATTCTCCTCTGCCCCTGACTTTCGCTGGGATGGCCGCCATATGTAAATGCCAGCAGGGAGATAGGGGCCAATAATCCATCCCATTCCCCTGCTTTACCACTGCTATCTCTGCTAACCCCAGGCCTGCCAGGAGAAAGGTGGTGATAAACACACTAAGTTAGAGTATGGATTGAGGAGGCCTAGCAGTGGCCCGCCACAAACTCTGTTCCCTAGCCACCAACTCCATCCCTCTCCCTGGTCACTATCTGAGGCTGAACCAGACCATTTGCAACCTTGGCGTCCTTTATGACCCTGAGCTTAGCTTCCGATCACATATCCGCTCCATCATCAAGACCGCCTATTTCCATCTCCGTAACGTCGACCGTCTCTGCACCTGCCTCAGCTCATCTGCTGCTGAACCCCTCATGCATTTGTTACCTCTAGACTTGACTATTCCAAAGCTCTCCTGGCCAGCCTCCCATCTTCCAGCCTCCATAAACTTGAACTCATCCAAAACTCTACTGCCCGTATCCTAACTCGCACCAAGTCCCATCACCCATCACCCCTGTGCTCGCTGACCTACATTGGCTCCCAGTTGAACAACGCCTCGATTTTAAAATTATCATCCTTGTTTTCAAAGCCCTCCATGTCCTCGCCCCTCCCTATTTCTGTAACTTCCTCCACTCCTACAACTCTTAGAGATCTCTGGCTCCTCCAATTCTGGCCACTTGCACATCCCTGATTTTAATCACACCATCAATGGCAACCATACCTTCAGGTGCCTGGGCCCTAGACTCTGGAATTCCCTCCCTAAGCCTCTCCGCCTCTCCAACTCCTTTAAGACGCTCCTTAAAATCTACCTCTGTGACCACCTGTCCTAATATCTCCTTCTGAGGTTCGGTGCCAAATTTTGTTAGTTAACGCTCCTGTGAAGCACCTTGGAATGCTTTACTACGTTAAAAGCGCTATGTAAATACTAGTTGTTGTTGTTATCTCCCTCCTTATA
Source organism: Squalus acanthias (assembly GCA_030390025.1). NCBI lineage: Eukaryota > Metazoa > Chordata > Chondrichthyes > Squaliformes > Squalidae > Squalus > Squalus acanthias. The sequence continues at coordinate 71,844,613 of CM059432.1, read as the reverse complement.
GACTCATAATACCTTTTAACGCCTCAGTTTCAGCTGATGCTTAAAGTGCTGCAGAAGCGATTCATTATCATTCACGCTAATGAAACCTTTAGGTGTGTAGGAATCATGCATTAAGTTTCCTTGTTGATCAGAACTCTGAGAAGGTCAAGGCGTATTTATACGTATGCACCAAACTATTATCTTCCAGGTTTTAATTTCCTTACTTTTAAAAATATATTTGTCCTTGGGATATGGGGAATGCTGACAAGGCAGTATGTATTATACTAGTTTTCCCTGACAGCATTAAAAGCCAACCACATAATATGAGACTGGAGTCAGATGTGGTCTTTTATAACAGTCCAGCAGCTTTCATCACCATTTTTTTGGTGCTAGCCTACAAATTACCAGACTTATTCAATTCAATTTCATAACATGTCATGGTGAGATTTGAACTCATGAGTTAATAGTCCAGCATCACAACCACTAGGCTACAGTACCCATAATGTACTAGCTGACTTGCCTTGTGCCAAGTAATTAAGAAAAATCATTGAATAGTGTTCCATTTCAATATTCATTTAGGTTGCATTTGTCATTGCCTCTTTAAGTCACTACATACATAATCAAGTCACTGAGAGAGTGGTCTGCACAGTGTGGTCTTAAACAGAGTGAATTTAAACAGAGTGTTAAAGTTGAGAATTTGGAGAGAGTGGGAATTCGGAGTGGAAATTTGCCTCCAATACTTTTTGTGGTTTGTGTTATAGGTAAATATTTAGATTGTTATAAAAGCCCACATCTGACTCTAGTCTCACATTATGTGGTTGGCTCTTGATGCTCTCAGGGACAGCTAGTTCCGAAGGCTGTGTTGCCTGCCAGGTGCCAGGGTTAAAGATATCTCCTCTTGGTTGGAGAAGAATTTGGAGTGCAAGGGGAGGATCCAGTTGTCGTAGTCCACATAGGCATCAATGACATAGATAAGCCTAGGAATGAGGTTCTGCTGAGAGAGTTTGAAGAGCTAGGGACCAAATTAAAATGCAGAACCTCAAATGTAATAATCTCTGGATTGTTATCTGACCCTCACACAAATTGGCATAGGGACAAGCAGATCAGAGATTTAAATGCATGGCTCAAAGCGTGGTGTGGGAGGAAGGGGGTTTTGATTCGTGGGGCACTGGCGCCAATACTGGGGAAAGAGGGAGCTGCTCTGTTGGGACGGGCTCCGCTTAAACCAGTCAGGGACCAGTGTCCTGGTGAATCAAATAATTAGGGCTGTAGATAGGGCTTTAAACTAAAAGGGGGAGGGGTCAGGTGTGGGGAAATTTAGAAACTTAAAGAGAAAAGTCAAGGCAATGGAGCAGTGTAGCGATTTGGGTAAAGATAAGCAGAGTAGAAGGGACAGAGCATTTAACGGTAATAGTGCTTCAGCGAATAAGGTGAAAGCAGGGAATAATAGTAAAAAGCTAAAATTAAAGGCTCTTTATGTGAATGCATGAAGCATTCATAACAAGATACACATATTAGTGGCAAAAATACAGATAAATGGGTTTGATATAATAGCCATTACAGAGACATGGTTGCACGGTGACCAAGGTTGGGAATTAAACATTCCAGGGTACTTGACATTTCAAAAAGATAGGCAAAATGGAAAAGGAGGGGGAGTAGCCCTGATAATAAAGGATGGCATAAAGACAGTATTGAGAAAGGATCTTGACTCGGAAGCTCAGGAAGTAGAATCAGTATCGGTGGAGATAAGAAATAACAAGGGGCAGAAAACACTGGAGGGAGTAGTTTATAGGCACCCTAACAGTAGCTATACCATTGGACAGAGAATTAATCAAAAAATAATAGGAGCTTGTAACAAAGGTGATGTAATAATCGTGGGGGACTTTAATCTTCATATAGACTGGGCAAATCAAATTGGCAAAGTTAGTCTGGAGGACGATTTCATGGAAAGCATTGAAGACAGTTTTCGAGAACAATACATTGTGGAATCAACCAGGGAGCAGGTTATTTTAGATCGTGTATTGTGTAATGAGACAGGGTTAATTAGTAATCTCATAGTAAAGGATCCTTTGGTGAAGAGTGACCATAATACGATAGAATTTCACATTGAGTTTGAGAGTGAAATACTTAAATCTGAAACTAGAGTTTTACCTTAAATAAAGCCAATTACATAGGTATGAGGGGTGAGTAGGTTAAGGTAAATTGGGAAATTAGATTAAAAGGTATGACGGTAGGTAAGCAGTGGCAAACATTTAAATAAATATTCCAAAATTCCCAATGAATATACATTCCATTGAGAAATAAAAACTCCACAGGAAAAGTGACCCAACCATGGCTAACTAAAGAAGTTAAGGATAGTATGAGATTAAAAGAGGCTTATAATGTTGCAAAGAATAATAGTAAGCCTGAGAATAGGGAGAGCTTTAGGAAACAGTAAAGGTTGACCAAAAAATTGATAAAAAGGGAAAAAATAGAATGAGAGTAAACTAGCAAGAAATATAAAAACAGATTATAAGAGCTTCTACAAGTATGTAAAAAGGAAGAGAGTAGCAAATGTAAGCTTTGGTCCCTTAGAGGCCGAGACAGGAGAAATTATAATGGGGAATAAGGAAATGGCAGAGACTTTAAACAAATATTTTATATCTGTCTTCACAGTAGAAGACACAAAAAGCATACCAAAAATAGTGGGGAACCAAGGTGCTAATGAGAGTGAGGAACTTAAAGTAGTTAATATCAGTAGAGAAAAATACTTGAGAAGCTGATGGGACTAAAAGCCAAAAAATCCCCTGGGCCTGATGGCCTACATTTTAGGGTTCTCAAAGAGGTGGCTGCAGAGATGTGCATCGGTGGCGATCTTCCAAAATTCCCTCGATTCTAGAATGGTCCCAGCAGATTGGAAAGTAGCAAATGTAACCCTGCTATTCAAGAAAGGAGGGAGATAGAAAACAGGGAACTACAGGCCAGTTAGCCTGACATCAGTCATTGGGAAAATGCTGGAATCCATTATTAAGGAAGTGGTAACAGGGCACTTAGAAAGTCCTAACAGAGTCAACATTGTTTTATGAAAGGGAAATAGTGTTTAACAAATTTATTAGAGTTTTTGAGGATGTAACTAGCAGGGTAGATAAAGGGGAACCAGTGGAAGTAGTATATTTGGATTTCCAAAAGGCATTCAATAAGGTGCCATATAAAAGGTTGCTATGCAAGATAAGGGCTCATGGGTTTGGGGGTAATATATTAGCATGAATAGAGGATTGGTTAGCGGACAGAAAACAGAGAGTAGGGATAAATGGGTCATTTTCAGGTTGGCAGGCTGTAACTAGGTGGGTGCCACAAGGATCAGTGCTTGGGCCTCAGCTATTTACAATCTATATTAATGACTTTGATGAAGGGCCCGAGTGTAATGTATCCAAGTTTGCTGACGATACAAAGCTCGGTGGGAAAGTAAACTGTGAGGAGGACACAAAGAACCTGCAAAGGGATATAGACAGATTAAGTGAGTGGGAAATAAGGTGGCAGATGGAGTATAATGTGGGGAAATGTGAGGTTATTCACTTTGGTGGAAAGAATAGAAAAACAGAATACTTTTTAAATGGTGATAAACTATTAAATGTTGGTCATCAGAGAGTTTTAGGTGTCCTCATACAGGAAACGCAGAGTTAGCATGCAGGTACAGCAAGCATTTAGGAAGGCAAATGGCATGTTGACCTTTATAGCAAGGGGGTTGGATTACAAGAGTAAAGAAATTTTGCTACAATTGTACAGGGCTTTGGTGAGACCACACCTGGAGTACTGTGCACAGTTTTAGTCTCCTTTTCTGAGGAAGGATATACTTACCTTAGAGACGGTGCAACAAAGGTGCACTAGATTGATTCCTGGGATGAGAGGGTTGTCCTATGAGGAGAAATTGAGTAGATTGGGCCGATACTCTCTGGGGTTTAGAAGAATGAGAGGTGATCTCATTGAAACATATAAGATTCTGAGGGGGATTGACAGGGTAGATGCTGAGAGGTTGTTTCCCCTGGCTGGAGAGTCTAGAACTAGAGGGCATAGTCTCAGGATAAGGGGTCGGCCATGAGATGAAGAGTAATTTATTCACTCAGAGGGTTGTGAATCTTTGGAATTCTTTACCCCAAAGGGCTGTGGATGTTGAATCATTGAGTATATTTAAGGCACAGATAGGTAGATTTTTGGACTCGAGGGGAATCAAGGGAAATGGAGTTTGGACGGGAAAGTGGAGTTGAGGTCGAAGATCAGCCATGATCTTATTGAATGGCGGAGCAGGCTCGAGGGGCCATATGGCCTACTCCTGCTCCTAATTCTTATCTTTTACTCCGAATAGGACTGTTAAACTAGAAACAGGGAGAGGAATGCAGAGATCGACACAGCCATAAAGCGGACAGTAACTCAAGGAATAGGGAAAGAGGTAATGGGAAACAGCAAGAAAGCAATGTGCGAAACAAAGAGTGAGGGAAAACTCACAGGAATTCATACCTCATTCATAGGAAACATTTAGAAAATGATCAGGTTCTCTTGCGTGTTTAATGGTGGCTTTTAGTTCCTATGAAAACCAGATTAACATGCCAGATGTAGTATTTATGCAAACAGATGCTACTTAATAACAGTAATTATGTTGTGGATGCTTTGACTTACTATTCTCTCACCTTATTTTGCTGGATTAGACAAGCATAATAATCAACGTTACAGTCTCAAATTTCTATATCCTACAAAGGTCCATTTATCCAGCTATAGGGCAAATTTTATGGTTGGTGGCTTGCTTTGAACCAGCAGGAAGGGGTGGAGTATCGGTCAGAGTTCCATATCACGGCATCCTTGCACGAATTACGCTGTGCTTGATTCTTCTGACTGGCCTTTTCTGCATAAGAGTTTCATTTTGGTGATGCATTTTGGTAGGAAGGATGAAGAGAGGCAGAGGACTGGAGAACCGCTAATGTAGTACCATTATTCAAGAAAGGGAGTAGGGAAAAACCGGGGAACTACAGGCCAGTGAGCCTAACATCAGTGGTAGGAAAATTATTGGAAAAAATTCTGAGGGACAAAATCAGTCTCCACTTGGAGAGGCAAGGAATAATCAGGGTTAGCCAACATGGCTTTGTCAAGGGAAGATCATGTCTGACTAATTTGATTGAATTTTTTGAGGGGGTGACTAGGTGTGTGGATGAGGGTAACGCAGTGGATGTGGTATACATGGATTTCAGTAAGGCCTTCGATAAAGTCCCGCACAGGAGACTGGTCAAGAAGGTAAGAGCCCATGGAATCCAGGGTGCCTTGGCACATTGGATACAAAACTGGCTCAGTGGCAGAAGGCAGAGGGTGGTGGCCGAAGGTTGTTTTTGTGACTGGAAGCCTGTGGCCAGTGGGGTACCACAGGGATCGGTGCTGGGTCCCTTGCTGTTTGTGGTCTACATTAACGACTTGGATATGAATGTAAAAGGTATGATCAGTAAGTTCGCGGATGATACAAAAATTGGTAGGGTGGTAAATAGCGAGGAGGGTAGCCTCAGTCTGCAGGACGATATAGATGGGTTGGTCAGATGGGCGGAACAGTGGCAAATGGAATTTAATCCGGAAAAGTGCGAGGTGATGCACTTTGGAGGGACTAACAAGGCAAGGGAATACACAATGAATGGTAAGACCCTAGGCAAGACGAAGGGTCAGAGGGATCTTGGTGTGCAAGTACACAGATCCCTGAAGGCGGCGGAACAGGTGGATAAGGTGGGAAAAAGGCATATGGGATACTTGCATTCATTAGCCGAGGCATAGAATATAAGAGCAAGGAGGTTATGATGGAGCTGTATAAAACACTGGTTAGGCCACATCTGGAATACTGTGTGCAGTTCTGGTCGCCACACTACAGGAAGGATGTGATCGCTTTGGAGAGGGTGCAGAGGAGATTCACCAGAATGTTACCCGGGCTGGAGTGCTTCAGCTATGAAGAGAGACTGGGCAGATTGGGTTTGTTTTCCTTGGAGCAGAGGAGGCTGAGGGGGGACATGATTGAGGTGTACAAAATTATGAGGGGCATAGATAGGATGGATACTAAGGAGCTTTTTCCCTTAGTAGAGGGGTCTATAACAAGGGGGCATAGATTCAAGGTAAAGGTCGGGAGGTTTAGAAGGGATTTGAGAAAGAACTTTTTCACCCAGAGGGTGGTTGGAGTCTGGAACTCACTGCCTGAAAGGGTTGTGGAGGCAGGAACCCTCACAACATTCAAGAAGCATTTGGATGAGCACTTGAAATGCCATAGCATACAAGGCTACGGACCAAATGCTGGAATATGGGATTAGATTAGACAGGGCTTGATGGCCGGCGCGGACACGATGGGCCGAAGGGCCTCTATCCGTGCTGTATAACTCTATGACTCTATGAGAGGCAATATAAATTAACTAGTACTATTTTAAAGGGTGTGCTGGAACAGAGCGACCTGGGGGGTGTACGTACACAAATCTTTGAAGGTGGGAGGACAAGTTGCGAAGGCTGTTAAAAAAGCATATGGGAGCCTTAGCTTTATAAATGGAGGCATAGAGTACAAAAGCAAGGTAGTTATGCCAACCCTTTATAAATCACTGGTTAGGCCCCAGCTGGAGTACTGTGCCCAATTCTGAGCAGCAAACTTAGGAAGGATGTCAAGGCCTTGGAGAGGGTGCAGAGGAGATTTACTAGAATGGTACCAGGGATGAGGGACTTCAGTTACGTGGAGAGACTAGAGAAGCTGGGGTTGTTCTCCTTAGAGCAGAGAAGGTGAAGGGGATATTTAATAGAGATGTTCATAATCATGAAGGGTTTTGATAGACTAAATAAGGAGAAACTGTTTCCACTGGCAGAAGGGTCGGTAACCAGAGGACACAGATTTAAGGTAATTGGCAAAAGAACCAGAAGTGAGGTGAGGGGAATTTTTTTCATGCAGCGAGTTGTTATGATCTGGAATGCACTGCCTTAAAGGGTGTTGGAAGCAGATTCAATAATAACTTTCAAAAGGGAATTGAATAAATACGTGAAGGAGAAAAATTTGCAAGGCTATGGGGAGAGGGCAGAGGATTGGGACTAATTGGATAGCTCTTTCAAAGAGCCAGCACAGGCATGATGGGTCGAATGGCCTCCTTCTGTGCTGTATCATTCTATGATTTTAATATTATAATACGTACTAATTATATTGAAAGGAGGCTGGGCATCATTTCCCAATTTTCTTGTGAAATGTGTGTCGCGCTGTCAACTTGCACAGATAAAATGAGTGGTGAAGGCAAGGCACATTCTGGGCTGTTCAAATAAGTTTTTAGAGCTGTACTGCTAAATTTTTCATTGCTGCAGACTAATTCCAATTCCTCTCTATTTAATTTTTTGGAGGTTGTAGAATAAAATGATATTGGTAATGATAAGCATGTTTTCGTGTATGGTAGCTTACTGGCTATAGTACTAATCTAGCAATTCAGAGGTTGGGATTTCAAATACTGCCCTGGCAAGCTGTGAAACTGAATTCAAAAAATCTGCTAATTTGGGGCTAACACCAGAAAAAGACCATGGGGGTAATTTTGATTTTGTGCGATAGCGTAAAACTGGCGATAGTGAATTGGAAGCCAGTTTTACATCCATTGTAGAAATAAAAAACGGGAGAGATGTAAAACAGACTGCCAATCCACTATCACTAGTTTTACACTGTCACACAAAGTCAAAATTTCCTCCAATGAAAGCTGATGGATTGTTGTAAAAAAAACAGCTGTTGTTCAGGAAAGGGAGCCTGGTCTGGCCTCCATGTGACTCCAGTCCCACACTATATGTTTGACTGTTAATGTCCTTAGGCAGACTATCATAACTGACACAGCCATGTCTACAGGCTAAGGTTCACCTACTTGGGGATTTCTGAGGAAACTGCTTTAGCGGGCTCTGTTTCATTAGAGAGGTCATGGAATCTGACAGAGGACTGGCAATACCAGTGACAGTCGATATCACAACCTTTATTACTCAGGTTCATTGCTCCTCACTTAGGACCCTCTTTGAAACCTACCTTTTTGACCAAGCTTTTCGTCACCCCTCATAACATCTCCTCCTTGGCTCAGCATTCATTTTCTGTTTCCAATTTTAAAGGCACTATATAAATGCAAGTTGGTGTTGTTGTTGTAAAGGGGAACATCACTTTCTGAGCAACAGAAAGAAGAATGGAAGTTGGGGGGAAAGGTGCCGGCTCCCTATGTTAATGGGGTGTTTCTGGAGAAGTTCCTGGGCCACCCTAGAATTTCCTCCAATTAATTTCCAATTAATCTCAACAGAATGTTCACCAGCTGAGAGTTCCATTTGTTGGACTGATATATAGAACTTCCAGTAGCATCCTAAGAAAGACTCAGCCTCTAGAGACAAGTTAACTTACAAGATTTATTGAACATACATATGATTAGGGATGTGGTAACAGGGCACTCAGAAAATCGTAATATGATTAGGCAGAGTCAACATGGTTTTACGAATGGGAAATCGTGTTTGACAAATTTATTAAAGTTTTTTGAAGATGTAACTAGTAGGATGGATAAGGAGGAACCAGTGGATGTAGTGTATTTTGATTTTCAAAAAGCATTCGATAAGGTGCCACACAGAGGTTATTACACAAAATTAGGACTCATGGAATTGGGGGTAATATATTAGCATGGATTGAGGATTGGTTAATGGACAAAAAACAGACAGAAAACAGAGAGTAGGAATAAACAGGACTTTTTTGGGTTGGCAGGCTGCAACTAGAGGGGTACCGCAAGGATCTGTGCTTGGGCATCAGCTATTTGCAATCTATATGAATGACTTAGATGAAGGGACTGAGTGTAACGTATCCAAGTTTGCTGACGATACAAAGTTAGGTGGGAAAGTAAGCTATGAGGAGGACGCAAAGAGGCTGCAGAGAGATATAGACAGGTTGGCTGAGTGGGCAAAAACATGGCAAATGGAATACAATGTGGCGAAGTGTGAAGTGAAGTGAAAGACATACTTGCCTTAGAGGGAGTGCAACGAAGGTTCACTAGACTGGTTCCTGGGATGAGGGGATTGCCCGCTGAGGAGAGATTGAGTAGACTAGGCCTATGTTCCCTAGAGTTTAGAAGAGTGAGAGGTGATCTAATTGAAACATATAAAATTCTTAAGAGGCTTGACAGGGTTAATGCTGGGAAAATGTTTCCCCTGGCTGGGGGATCTAGAACATCGGGTCACAGTCTCAGAATAAGGGGTTGGTCATTTAGGACTGAGATGAGGAGAAATTTCTACACTCAAAAGGTTGTGAATCTTTGGAATTCTCTACCCCAGAGAGCTGTGGATGTTCAGTCATTGAGTATATTCAAGACAGAGGTCAATAAATTTTTGGGAATTAAGGGATATGGGAATAGTATGGGAAGGCGGAGTTGAGGTAGAAGATCAGCCATGATCTTGTTGAATGGCAAAGCAGGCTCGAAGGGTCAAATGGCCTACTCCAGCTCCTATTTCTTATGATTTCAAGCAAGCAAGTATATCTATTATACTCACAAGTAGGATATCAATTGGGAAGGTCACCAATCCAGACCAGTTCTTGATCAGAAGTACCTCCAGATGTTACATTGCATTCTACATTTATACTTTTATTATAACACAGCCACTTTTATCATAGGATATGATGTAACCCTGGCTATGTGCTTTCCCTTTGTCTGAAACTGATCACATGACTGGTTTTGGCATGAAACTGTTAGCAATTACACGAGGCCCAGCCCTTATCACTTTTCAAATTTGTCACTTGTTTTTCTTACAATGTTCTGCTTGAGCTTCTCTCAGTACTTTTCCACTATACTTAGACTTGTCTGTTTCATGGTAGCACCCCCTCCCATTTGAATATTTTGACTTGGTACGCCACTACAGTCATATGATATAAGTTGCATTTAAGGGCTGAATCTTAACTCCCAAAAATGGGTGGGTTGCAGTCATGTAAGAGGTTAAAATGCAAAAAGTCTGGAACAGGAACCAAACCCGCCTATTTCCGATTTTAACGGAGGTGGGACAAGGTGCGGGTGACCAATCCGCTTGCAGGAAGCGGGCTGATCATTTAAACATTATAATGAGGCTGCCTGTCTTCATTTTAACAGGAGGCGAGAAGGGCTGAATCCATGAGGTAAGTGCCTTCACAGCACTGCTTGTGGGCCAGGAGGAGAAGGAGTGCTTCCTCTAGCTCCAACAAACTACCCAGTAAACCCCTCTCTGTGATCTGTCTGCTCCCCCCCAAACCACCATCAAACATCCCAACCACCATCAGACCCACCCCCACCACCATCGGATCCCCCCAAGCACCATCGGATCCCCCCAAGCACCATCGGACCCCCACCCCGACCACCATCGGACCCACCCTCACCACCATCGGATCCACTCTCACCACCATCGGACCCCCACCACCATCGAACCCATCCCCACCACCATCGGATCCACCCCCACCACCATCGGATCCACCACCATCGGATCCACCCCCACCACCATCGGACCCACCCCCACCACCATCGGACCCACCCTCACCACCATCGGATCCACCCCCACCACCATCGGATCCACCCCCACCACCATCGGACCCCCACCCCCACCACCATCGGACCCCCACCCCCACCCCGACCACCATCGGATCCACCCCCACCACCATCGGATCCACCCCCACCACCATCGGATCCACCCCCACCACCATCGGACACCCACCCCGACCACCATTGGACCCACCATCGGATCCACCCCCACCACCATCGGATCCCCCCCCCAACCACCATTGGACCCCCACCCCGACCACCATTGGACCCCCACCCTGACCACCATCAGAATCCCCCAACACCATCAGACCCCCGACCACCATCGGACCCCCCCAAGCACCACCCTGACCACCATCGGACCCCCACCCCGACCACCATCGGACCCCCACCCCGACCACCATCGGACCCCCACCACCATCGGACCCCCACCCCGAACACCATCGGACCCCCACCCCGACCACCATCGGACCCCAACCACTATCGGACCCCCACCCCGAGCACCATCAGGCCCCACCCCGCCCGAGCACCATTGGACCCCCCTGCAATCGGGACCTGCCCCCTGTGATCGGGGCAACCCCCTCCCCAACCCGCACACGATTGGGACCCTTCCCACGATCTCTCTCACTCCCCCAATACACCGACCTGCTCTTGTAGGCTTCAGCCTTGTGAAGCAAGCTTCCCACTCGAAAGGCCTCCAGCCTGTCAATCAGGCTGTCTGTGGGCAGGAACACCACTTAAAGGAGCCCTGCAGTTAAATTCTGCAGGACATTCGGGAAACCGACCTCACAACAGCGCCCCCCCCCCCCCCCCCCCCCACCCCCCGCCGCACGGAACTCGCCTCCACGCTAAAATCCAGGCCTAAGATTCTATTGTCTAAACTGAGTTCTACAGCAATACAGTTAATTACATATACATCAGTTGCATTTGGTCCTGCTTCCATACCTTATCTTGCTCAGCTTAAAGGTCGTCCTCAATTTTCCTGTCAGTACATGTGCTGTTCTGCACATTCTCTCTGTGTCTCTCTTTATACTCTCACTGTAGCTCCCTATACTAATTAACCCATGATGCTCTTTATCTATACCAAGCTGCACTATCCTACATTCCCCTCCCTGGAACTCTGGGAAAAACCTTTTCAAGGGTTCCACACTAACTATCCCTCTCATGGTTCCCGGGTGAACATCGCCCTGACGTTTCACTCCATAGGCCCTACTGATTCCAATTCATGAGAGCAATCACTTCCATCGTGCTTAATTGGCGAGGTGGCACTCACTTGTGAGTCCAGGCCTGGGTTATGGCCTGGACCCCAAAGACAGCAGGTAAACTGTTTTTGACATTGGCAGCAGGTGGCTGCTTCTGCTACAGTGTGAAACCTCTTGGGGCAGGCAAGCCCAGAGATGCTCCCCTGGTTGTGCGCTTGCCCATCTGAGGCATTTAAATTAAATTTTCTTGTCAAATATGCATTGCTCATGAACTTTGGCAGGGTCAGCTCTAGAGGTCCCGAGTTGCCACTTATGCCGACACACCAGGCTCACATACTTTCGGACCCAGAAACATTATGCCTGATGAAAGAGCTAAATGTATAATTCATTACATATAGCTTCTGTTTTTAATGTATTCATTCCTACTCGCCAGCCAAAATGGATACTTGCCACAAAGCACATGAAAGCCCATTAACTGTAATTATTCAACATCTTCTGCTAAGTATTGTCCCATCTGTGGATAAATTTCAGACAATATGTTCTTGGCAGTCAGAATTTTGCAATACATTTATTATTCTGGAAAGCATAATTTGTTCCAATGATTCCAACATTTTATAGTAAATGTGGTCTGCCAGAGACTGCTTACTGCAAATTCTGAGAATTAACAATAAGATAGTATTGTCCATAGCTGATAATGATTTAAATTATTTAATTCTGTCACTCAGGTTTAAAAAGTAACCATGCATTGTAAATTATGTATAGGAATATGCACTTTACTTCTACTATCCAATGAGGAGCAGACTGAAGAAGAAACCAATGAGTTTACTCCTGTAATTGACCTTGAACTACCATTCACAATCAACCAACCAGTGATCCCTTTGACTCGTTAGCCACCAGCAAATACATTAATACAGTGAATAGTAAATAATATGCAATAGCAAAAGGAAAGGAGATTTGTTACAGTGTAGTTGGGTTAGTGCCTTTAATATGTTGTGTATTTAGATCAATGCTCTTTTGATGCAGTTTATTTAGAGCAGCTCCCTCTTACACATATGTATCAACACAAGAACATAAGATGAGTAAAGGATAGTCACTTATCAAGCTCATCCCTCCAATACTCTTTTGCAAGAAAAGAATTAAAATAATTCCCTTTTACGCATAGTTGTATTTTGATCTTTAACATGTGGTAAATTGTTGCATTTTATTTTACATGTGATGTGTTTAGATTAGTATCTTTTAACTTATGCAGCCAAACCCAACACCACTCATAGATTGGCCTGCGTGGAAGTGACATAAAGTCGAAGAATAGCCACAGACAACTGCAATTAGCTTCCTCAAAGCTAGAAGTCTTTCATTTCAGATTACTGGGGAGAATTGCACCATTATATTAATATTGGGGGAGTAGTTGCTCCTCCTGCTCTTACGAGCAAGGCTTATACTTTTACATGTGGTGGTTTAGAATAGTTCACTTTTACAGGCAATGGCCTAGAAATTGGATAAAGCCGAAAACAGGCGCGGGCAATGCGAAGCGTCATGTGCCCGTGCCCGTTCAAAGTGGTGCAGGCAGCACGCAGAATTTGTGCCGCCTGCTCATTATAATGATTACAGCACTGATCTCAGTGCTAAACAAGAGGGCCAATATCGGGTGCAGTCTACTGGCCAGTAACGTTTGGCCTAGGCTCTATGCACTACTTAAAGGGGAGGTGCTTTGTGGCAGAAGCACCTCATTGTCATTGTGTAGAAAGCCATGCCCAACAGCCAAGGGAAAGGGCAAGGGGACTTTCAGATGTGGCACTGGAGGCCTTGGTCCTGGGGGTTCAAAGATGCCGTCAGGTCCTCTATGGGAGGCCTTCAAGGCAGAGCAGCAGAAGGATGTAGGAGGAGATTGCTGAAGCTGTCAGTGAGACGAGTGTTGTCCCCAGGACCTGGATTCAATGCCGCAAAAAGTTTAATGACCTCACACGAGTGGTCAAGGTGAGTGAATGCATCATCAAATGCCATATCTCACCATCTGCACCACTAGCCTCACACACTGCTCAATGCACCACACCCCCATCACTCACCCACCAACAATCTCTACCAATCACCACTCGTACCTCACAATCATAACTTCACTTCACCTTCACACACTTACTACAACTGCAAGACTCACACCCACATCTCACACCTTGCACACACTGCTAGCTATTCAACAATGGCAGGCACATCACCCAAACACATTGTACCACACTCACTGACACACTTCCCTTTCTCTTGCAGGCAAAGGTCGCTCATAACCGCCGGAAGCAGCAGCAGACGGGTGGAGGGGAAACTCATCTACAGAACCTGACTGAGCTGGAGGAAGCAATGCTGAAGATCATTGGAGGGGTAGTAACAGAGTCCTTGGCAAGTGGAGAAGGTGAAAGCGTTGCTGATGATGACGGTATGCTCATACCTAATCCTTCTTCTCACATCCCATTTCCCCCTCATCCCACAATCTCTTCTCACTTACAAGTTGCTGATGGTATATGCATAGATATTTTGCTTTCCTCCCTCCCTTCACCTCAACCTGACCCTTGTGCATTTCTCCTTTCAGATACCCAAGAACTCCAACCTGGCCAGCCAACCCCCAAAGTGATGGAGGAGCACTGTGAAGGAGGAGAATATGACACACCATCACTGCATTGCACACTCGCAGGCAACAGCTTAGAAAATGGCACTGCGTGGACTTTAGAGGATACTGTAGAGGCGGGATTGGCACCTGGTGAGTCACCGGGCATGAGTGGGCTGCACCCAGGCCAGAGAGAAAATGTAGCTTGGGTACCAGCTTTTTGGAGGGCGAGTTTGCGCACGAGTTCTGCTGCACAGGACTCAGATGATGAAGTTGATGGAGCAGCCTTTAGAAGAAGGGTAATAGGCAGGCACACAGAAATGCTAGGTGCAATGGCAAGTCTGCCAGAGAGCCTCTTGTCAGTGTCAAGGAGCATTGAGGAGTCTGACTTCAACATTGTATGGGGCTTTGTGCGGAGCTTGGAGCCCAGGATTTCCAGGATGGAAATGATGGGCAACTCCATTAGAGAACTTGTGGACCCAGCCATGATGCTCGTGTGATGGGCGCTGTCACAGCTTCCATTGCAGTACAGGGGGAGGCGACCCAACGTCTCAATGCTGCAGTGGAAGCTCAGACTACTGCCATTGTAACTGGGTTTATGAGTGTGGAAAGGGGCTTGCAGGGTCTCAAAGCACTACAGCAATCTGTCCCCCAGCAGATGGATAGGAATGCTGAGGCGCTGCGGAGTGGCAGTGGCTCCCTGGAGCAAGAACCTGCTGTCCTCTCTCAGGATGACAGCATTCCTACTCCCACCACTGCCACTCCGCCAGTGCCCTTGCTGCTGCCTGTCATCCAGCCAGCTCAGACTGCTGCAACCCATGCTGAGGTGGTGCAGTCCACAGTTGGACCTACTGCTGAGAGCCCTCCTGCCCCTCTTCCTCCTCCCTCTGCGAGCATTGTGTCTTCTTCGCTGCTTCCACGCTATAATCCATGTCATACTCGAGTGCGAAGGGACTGCAAGTACAGCCCCCATGACTGGGAGCAAGTGTTGAGAGCAGAACCCTTTAAATGAGAAGCAAGACGTTTTCCACTTGCAGCAACACTTCCTGTCACCTCACCAACTTTAAACTACTCTAGAAAGCTCCAAACAGTTGCACTAACTTACACAGAGCCAGTAGAAATTAAAAAGTAAGTCAGCTGCAAGTTGTTGCTGATCCCTTTAAATAGCGCTGGTGGGGGGGTCCTTCCTGCTGCTGAATGCTTGGTCAGCTGGTCGTGATTAAGTGAGAGCATGAAATGGAGCGGCGATGTCCAAAATGGCGTCAAGTCATTGACACTCAGTGACATCATGATCTGCCTTATTTCCATTTCTGCAGTGACACAGGCAACGGCAGCGCTGCTGACCTGCCCAAAATGGCGACCGTCACTGGACCCGCCGGAAGTGGACGGATGTGAGGCGGCCGCCATTTTTTCTTCCAAACCAGCCTTAACGGATCCAATTTCCTGGCAAGTGTGTTTGGATCAGTGTCAACATGGACCAAAATTGACCTTGGGCTGGATTTTCCTCTGTTTTAGGGCCATTTTTTGGTGCAGTTGCAGTGCCAAAAGTAGAAAAATATAGTGGAGAGTCTTAGCACTGAAACTCTGCTGTTCCTTTATTGTCACTGGTTCAACACCCTGGAACGCCCCACCTAACAGCGGTGTTGGAGTACCTCCACCATATAGACTGCAGTGGTTCAAGAAGAAGTCCCACCACCACCTTCTCAGGAAACTAGAGATGGGCAATAGATGCCAGGCTTCCCAGTAACGCTCACATCCGAAGAATGAAAAGAAAAGTTGTTAGTTGAGGTTGATGTAAATGGCAAAGGCAAAAAACGGTTTCCAAAGAAGTTGGAGATTTTAAACATAAGAGTTATTTATGTTGGGAGATTGCAGTTGTGAGAAAGGAGTTGCTGAGACCTCGTATGAAGACGTTCTGATCAACTTGCAGCTGCCATGTTTGATCCCATTTCCCCATCTCCCACAGATTCCACTGTCTACCTGCCCAAAAACTCCAGAGCTTCATCCTTGAAGTGAGTAAATGTCCGCAAGTTTGGAGATCCTCACTTGGTGGCACTGCTTTATCTCGAATTATATGCAATCTCCTTCAAGAGAAAGGTATAGAGTGTGAATGCACCTTGCCTGCCATTTGCTGAGTATGCCGTGAAGTTTCTTTAATGGGGGTGATTAGTGTGGCAGAGTACCCAGCCTCAGCCCTGCTCCAAACAACATTTGAAACAAGTGTTAGAACTCAAAACAGATGAATAAAGTTTTAATTGCATTGCAAGCTCCAGTTTATTAACTCTCAATGTTTCTTCCTACCTTGTAAGTTGTATGAGAAGTAAAGCAACAGTTTTGGCATTTTTGAGATATAAATTTTGAAAAAAAATCTGAAATGACTAGAACAAAAACATGAAAAGCAAATATAAAATTTTTGATTAAATCTGACTAAAATTTGGAAGCAAACAAAAAGACTAAAATTAGAGCTAAATTTCTTAATAGAGACCATGGGGGAAATTTTCTGAGTATGCACCAGCAGTGAGCAACCTGGTCTTCCATCAAATCACATCAGAAAATAACAGCGCATTCTCTGTGATTTCCCTGTATGGCAGGTGGTGGGTGATGTTGCTCACTGCCTATACATACTTGAAAAATTTGGCTTATAACTAAAATAAAACTAAAAGTGGATTTAATGAGACCAGACTTAAACTAAAACTGTTTCTGGGATTAAAACCGCAATGCCTTTTATAAAGTGGAACTATGATTATTGAGGGCGTGCCCTGATTTAGTAGTTTTAACTTACCGTAGGCGGTAATTTCAACTGTTCTTTATTGAAAACTGTAACCTTCTTATAAGAGTAGTAATCATGAGTAAATACCACAGGAAATGTGCCGACAGGGCCTATACACCTGAGTCAAAACCTTAGCCTGGTGCGGTGTGTTTATAGTCTTATAGGACTACTCCAAACAGTCTTGGTGCATAATCATTTGGCGTGTTTGGAACACTACCTTTCACATACACTATGTTCAAACGAGTGTTGTTTGATGCTGTGCTCCTTTATTTGCACTGTGTTATTTGTAAAAGGAGGCTAATGTAGAACAGTTTATTCTGACATGATATTTAAAGAAAGGACTTGCATTCATGTAATCTGTTATCACAGCTCTCAGAAACATCTCAATGTGTATTATGTACAAATATTTTTTTTTAAGTGTAGTGGCAAAGGCAACATGTTTATGTACAGCAAAATCCCACAAAACAGCAATGAGATAAATGGCCATTCAATCTGTTCATAGAATCATAGAAATTTATGGCACAGGAGGAGGCCATTCGGCCCATCTGTTTTTGGATCCTTTTCTACATTAAACGCGTTAAAGAAATGCATGCTGCTGTTGTTTTGGTGGCATGGAATGTTGGCCAGGAAATTGGCAGAATTCCTTGTTTCTCTTCAAGTAGTGCTGTGTTTTAACACAAATGAGAGGTTAGTTTAACACTCTATAGAGAGCCGGCAAGGACTCGATGGGCCGAATGGCTTCCTTCTGTGCCGTTATGACTCTATGACCCCATCTGAAGTTTCTCAAAAATGGAGCTCAATACCACACTGAAGTGTCAACCTAGATAATGTGCTCTGGTTCTGGAATGGGGCTTGAACTCATAGCCTTCTGACTTGGAGGCAAGAGTGCTACCAACTGAGGCAAGCTAACATATGTTCAATATATACATCCTAAAGGTCTATGTTCTGAACATGGTGCATGGTAAATGATACTGTTCTAAATACTAGTGTGCAAAAGGGTAGTGTTCTAAACTCACTGCTATAAGTGGTACTGTTGTAAACACACTGTGGGTAATATCTGTGATTGTACGCAGATCAAAACAGCCTTTTTTTTTCTTCCGGATTGCATGATATAAGGAAATGCGTCTGCAGTGTTTCTTTTATGATGGGTAAGATTCCAGCAAAACTTGTTTTTCAAGGCCAGTTAAAGCATCCAAGACTGTTTTTAGATAGCTTTGGCTCTGCTATTTCTAAGTGTGTCCCAGTGTAAATCTTGCTCAATATTTGACATGCATTGAATTATTTTTTTCAGCAGCCAAATTATTGGCTCTAACAACCTAGACCCCGAACCACCATTCTCATATCCCCATGTGGAACTTACTGAAACATAAACTTAAATCACAGCAACATCCTTTTGGCTCCCTGCAGCCGAATGGAGCTGGTATTAACTGATGGAAGGGGAGCAACAGCACCGCACTACTCAACTGAACAGTTCCAGAGGTCACATGCTGCCCAAACAAGCCTCACATACACCTAGTGACCCAGTACTAAACATTTTCACTCAATGCCGACCACCCCTCCAACCAACCTATACCTCCAGCCCTGTTAATGCATTGTAGTAATCAAAGGTACAGAACTGTGTAAGACCCTCAATGTATGTAACTGCAAATAGCTGTAAACTTAAATGATTCACAAAAGTTTAAGTAAAAAAAGACAAGAACATAAAGCAAGTGATCTTATATTTTTAAATGGAACTTTAAAAGTTGGAACATTGATGGCTAATTTTAACATACTTTTATGTCAAATTATTCAGTATCATTCATTGATTCATTTCACCTGAAACGCTGGCAGTCCAATCACACCTGGATGACATAACTCACCTGGAATTAAAAAAGGATATTTCTCTTTGAAATACAATTACGGAAAATTTTATTTATTAACCTAGGGGTTTAATTTACTAATGTAAGGTTTATGCAGGATTGAAACCTGTTTTTTTTATAAACAGATTATTTACTGCGAGCCCATCAGTGACTTTACCTCTATCTTGCTTGGTAAAAATCAGGAAATTTTCGATTTGTAGAGGGATATAAATATGTTATTTATATTTAATCTAAATAGGTATAAATTGAGTATAATTAGCATAACCACACTCTCCAACAGTCAACTCATTATACATTTTAGAAGTATAATGTGGGATTTCTGAATGATATGATTTACTTTGATGTTTGATCAGCTGCCCTCCAACTCCTACAGCTGAATCTTGTTTCTGTTACATAAATAAAAATTGACATTTACATCCAAAATCTGGATACATTGATGCCACACCAGACAAGGTTTAAGCTGTTTGTAAAGTATGACTGTTACAGATATCTTCTGCCCTCTGGAGGCAGGAAAGATGAAAATGTCAACGAAATTTCCAGCTTGTTATGATCACAACTACATGCACAGAAACAATCAGTTAGTGTATCACTAGGTCACAAGATATTTACGGATGAGGAGGGCCACTCGACCTATCTTAACTCATCCATCTGGAAGGACACTGGAGTCTCCTCACTAAGGCATTCAATTGTTTTTAAATGATTCCAAAGTTTGCACCACCTCTACTCTATCTGAACATCTGTGCCAAGTATTGAACGCGTTTTGTGTGAAGAATTTCCATTTAAACCTGTCCCCCTTCCTCCCCCCCCCTCCCAGTTTTACTCTCACAATTTAGTTTGAAGTAATTTTCCAGATATGCCTCTTCCGTGCCATTTATTGTCCTGTACCCTTCACTAAGATCACTCTCAAATGCCTCCTTTCAAGTGTGAAAAGCTAAAGTCTTTCCTCATGGCTCAGACATTTGACACTCGTCTGATTAGTCTCATAACTCTTCTCTGTACTGGCTTCAGCACTTGACTGTCCTACTGTCGATAATTAGAATTCGACACAATAGTCGAAATGTGGTCTAAGCAGGGAACCGTACAGTTTCAGCATGACTTTCTCTCACTTGTATTCTACTGTTTTGGCTACATAGTGCAGCATTCTATTGGAATTATTGATTACTGCTCTGCATTGGTTGGATTCTGCTGGGACTCAGATATATTTCAATTTTATCCTTAACTATTTCAGAACCACTCATGGACTACCTGTGCCGCCCATTTTCCCTTCTTATGTGCACACTTATCTGTATTAAATTTTATCTCCCAATGTTCTTTCCACTTGCATATGTTGTCTAGCACATTTTTTATTTCAGAGTTGTCTTTTCTGATTCTTCTTCAAGTATCATCTGCAAGTTTGACCACTTTGCATTGTTTCTGTATCCAAGTCATTGATGTAAATTAGAAACAGCAGTGGTCCCAATACCAATCCCGAGGGCACCCCACTCAGTGGTGCCTCCACTCCAAAATATCTCATCTGATAAGTACCCATTGTTATTTACCCTTTAACCAATTTCTTATCCATTCTGCAGATTTGCTCTGAATCCTCACAGCTTTGATACTGCCTAATAGCCTTTCCACCACCACCTCCAAGTTCCCCTCCAAGTCACACACCATCCTGACTTAGAATTATATCGTCGTTCCTTCATCGTCGCTGGGTCAAAACCCTGGAACTCCCTCCCTAACAGCACTGTGGGAGTACCTTCACCACACGGACTGCAGCGGTTCAAGAAGGCGGCTCACCACCACCTTCTCAAGGGCAATTAGGAATGGGCAATAAATGTAAGCGACGCCCACATCCATAAATGAATTTTAAAAAAATGTGGAATGTTCTCAAATGCCTTTTGGAATTCTAAGTACAACATATCATAGAGCTATCTCGACTCTATTTTTTCTCCCCTTGTCCAGTCTCTTCCCACCTACATCCGCGACTCTTCCGATGCCCTCCGCCATTTTAACAGTTTCCAGTTTCCCGGCCCCAACCGTCTCCTCTTCACTATGGACGTACAATCCCTCTACACCTCCATTCCCCACCAGGATGGCCTGAGGGCGCTCCGCTTCTTCCTTGAACAGAGGCCCAACCAGTCCCCATCCACCACCACCCTCCTCCGCCTGGCTGAACTTGTTCTCACATTGAACAACTTGCAGACGGGAGGAAGGATGGAAGCTTGGAGCAGGGTAGGCCTAAACTTTCCTTGTGGGGCCCAGAGGAGTAAAAAAAAAGACATTTTCCTTCTAGGGTCTCTGCTAGCCCTGACTCCTCCTTCCACTGATTTGCCTGGGGGGTTGGGGGGGGAGCCACAATGGCTTCCCCGTGCAGGACTCTGGTTAAAATAGCAGTCGGACACTGATAACTTCACCGGAGCCCAAACAGCATATTTAAAGAAGGACCGTGTTGGCTTCTGCCGTGTTTCCGTCTCACCTGGTCAAAAGAACAGGTTAAAATTGGAACCCGCGGGAAATCAATGGGAACTTGATGGGTTATTCCCACAGGTGATTTTAACTGCTGGCCTGCCCAATTTCCGCTTGCCGGTCAAAGTTAAAACTGCCCCTCAAGTTTACACTTGATAATGAATTGCATTATTTTACATGGTACTGATTAAGGATCTGCAGTTGCAGGTGCCTGTTTTGTTACCCTTTCTTATAAATGGGCACCACTTTTACCTGTTTCCAATCTACTGGTAGCTCCCCAGTGTCCAGTGATTTCCTCATAATTACTGCCAATTCCTCACAAATCTCTGACCTGGCCTTTCTTAGTATACTGAGATAAATACCATCTATCCCTGGAGATTTATTTGTTTTGAACCATTTATATTGAAATCATTCATTCTGTTTAGGTTGTCTTTGATTGGGGAGGGCCGATGTATTCTGTAGTGAATATTTTGAGAAATTCTTACTTTATCCTCTGCTTTGAAACCTGTTTGCATCTTTTCGGATTCACCCCTTATCTCTGACTGCCCTCTTAGTGTAGAGGTACTGAAAGAATTTATAATTGTTATGCTTGGTGCCTGCAGATATACTTTTCTCTAGGTCTCTCTCTTTCTCTCACCACCCTTTTGATGAGTTTCTGCAAGTACCTATTTTAGTTCCAGTAAACCCCTTTCTCTTGCTTCCTCCTTATTTCATTGTGTTTTATTTAACTACAACAACATTCTCCAACACAAAACAATAGAAGAATGATTAGAATTGGAACCCCATGGTGAAGCATAGTACTTTTGGGCACTTTTTTATTGGTAGCTTAAATCTGTCTTAGTTGCCATGTAACATCTGCAGAAATTATTGTTGGCTACGAGAAAAGGTTGAATATTGTAATAAAAATAAATGAGCCCTTTCAGATCCCCAAAAAGATAATTTCAGCAGCCCAGCATCCAAATTCCTGAGTTGCCAATAAGTTAGGTTGCTGAGTTTAGGACATCCAAGTTTGGCCAGAATAAAAATGGTGACATGTTGCTTCCAATGATGCAACCAGGTCAGACTTCAATGTTCTGTTACTCAATTTGTTGGAATCGAATTTCAGCTGCTCAGAGACCAGTTTGTGAAGATGTAGGGGCAATTTTCCCAGCCCCGAGGAGGCGGGTTTGGAGGCCGGACAGTTGGCAAAATGGCAGAAACTGAGGGCGGGTTGGGAACCAGCCTCCAATCCGCCTCCGCGCAATTTCGCCGGAGGTGGGTTTGATGGGTGCGATTCGGTCCCGCCTCCATCAGTCGGGAGAGGTAGTTAAGACCCTTAAATAGTAGTTAAGGGCCTCTATAATCCTATTTTGACAGGCCCTTGTTATTTTTCCACATTTTCAGTGTGTTGCACGACCCTCCTAAACCACGCCAGCTAAACCTGGTGGGTTGACAAGTGGGTGGCCTCCTCACAGCTGCAGCTCCAGCATTAAAACAGCTTTCATCAGGGAGCAGTTGCAGGTGGCAGAACTTTTGTTCCACAGGTCTTTCAGCACCAAAGTCGGAGGTGCTGCAGCTTCTATCTCTCAACTGTGGGACCTCCTTGGAAGACCCTCTCCCCGCTTGGACTGAGCGCTTCCCCAACGGAGGTATCTGCCAGCAGCATGGGAATCATTTATTTCCTTTCACCATGGACCTCAGATTTGGATGAGAAGCAGCCACGGCAGCAGCAGAACCAGGCAGCTCAGCAGCAGGAGCCCCAACCTTCTGCTCACCCACCTGATGCTGCACAGGGCAGAAGGCGCCAGCGCATGGAAGCACATCGTGCAAGGAATGCACTCATCCTGGCCAGATTTGCATAGGTTGCCCATTGTGGCACATGTGCTTGGCTCCTTCTTAACACATGATAGACAATGGACATGACTCTCTGGCCTCCTTTCATTCTGACCACCAATGTGACCACGTAAGTGTCACGGAGCCCGCAATGTGGAGCTGCCTAAGCCGAAATAACAGATGCCATCACGCCAACAGTTTGCCATCACCTAATTTTAATACATTCCCACAGGGATGGCATTTCATCAATAAACAGAAACAATCATCCAATCTGCACACAGATCTGGAGGTTATATCCCTTGCCAGCTGGACCCACACAGCCTTGGTTTCTTTGGGAGGTCTCTTCCTCCCAGATGAGGGGAAGAGCACCTCCCTGCTGGCTCTCGCCCCCTCAACCAGCATACCCAGCGCCTCATCCGAGAACCTCGGCGAGGCTCTTGCCTTGGAGCTGGCCATTCTTCAAGGAGATAACAGCTTGGAGGTGGTGCACCATCAACCAAAAACCAGTGGAATGAGCCAAGGCAGCACGCAGCCCTTAAATGAAGCTGGATAAATGACGTCAGCAGAGGCGAGTTTCAGTCCCAAAACACTAATTGGCCCAGGGGAACCCACACCTCTGAAATCAACTGGCCAATTAGGGCAAAATCGCAAATTTTTCCCACCTCTCAGTGGAGGCGGGTTTGGAACCCACCCAAACCGAAACCCGCCTCCATTGGGAAAATCGCCCCCATGGGTTCCAGATCTAGAATAGGCAGTGGGCCACCGAAAATGTAAGTTCAGTATTTTTGAACATAAAGAAATGAAATAAAATCTAAATAAACACTATAGATAAGAAATAATGAGATGCAGTAAAGTTTAAGATACAGAATAAAGATGACAGAATTGGGAAGAAAGAAGAAATACAGAATAAAAAAAACAGATGGTTAGAACAGAACTAAAGGGGGAGAAATTGGTCTTTGGTGGAAGTGCAAACTGAGCAACAACGAATTGGCAGCCTGTTTTACACCCTGCTCAATTTTCATTGATGCAATAAAATTGAATAGAGTGCCCCAAACTCTGAACCTCTTTTCATTATCTACATGCTGCCCTTGATGACATAGGCATGAGGTGAGCTTTCACATGTATGCTGGTGACACCTAGCTTTAGCTCTCTGCGAATGATTCCGTGGCCACCACTGTTGAGCAGTGTTCCTGCTAAGGTGCACACGTGCACAGCCGTGCAGTAATCTGAAAGGCCCCACGCAGGCCACTCACTGGCTTTTACATTGTAAATACCATGCATGCGCAGAAATTTAAAGGGACTGCACATTAAAAAAAGACAGGCTGTGCAGAACAAAGCGCAGCTCACAGGGAACACTGCTGTTGAGCCAATATCAAATCTTAGATGAACAAGAATTTTTTCAACTAAACATCAGTAAGATTAAAACCATCCTGTTTGGCTCCCACTTAAGCTCCATATCTTAGCACTCAACTCTCTCTGGCAGTTCCCTCAGGCTGAGCATGATTGTGGATTGTAGAATTCGCAATATATCGTGATTTTATTAATAAGGAGAAGAACACAGAGTTTCGTTCAAACAGCTTTTATTTCAGCAGAATGCTGCCAGGTTTTCAAAGTGGACACAAGCAGCTTGTAAAATGGCCGCCGCACCTCGTGACAGAACATTCTAGACTTTTCGACAGGCAGACAAGATGGCGTTCCAATAAACATTTGTGCAAGATCGATTAGGACTCAGCACATTTAAGATAATACACGAGACATCATGGGTTCACAGTATACACATAAATACTGAAATCGGTCTCCCAGGTGCGAATGAGGGCTGTTGTACCAAGTAATCAAGAACCCATCCAAAGACATTAATATGTAAAATCCCAACGACTCTACGATGAGAGAGCCGTTAGCGGGTAGTTACAGAAAACACTTGGAAGCCCCAAAACCCCTCCAGGGAGAACACCGACCGATTAAACAATGGGAGAAATATTAACAGGTACTCAGACATTTACGAGTAGCCCCGAAACCCATTAAAACGAAGATCACCCTATACAAGACATTTGAGCGCCAAACCCTAACAAAAGGAAAGACATTAAGGTTGGGCGGGAAACGGAAGATTTTGCACTATAATTGCAAGCTCCAAACCGTCCATTTTTCTCTTATTCGGTTGACTCTTATCCTGGTGGCTGCCCTTGACTCGCCGTCTTGTTCCTGCTTGCCTCGTGTCTTTTTTTTTTCAAAAGACTGTTGAACTTTATGATCCGCTCGGATCTACTTCGTGTCGTGTCGCGAAGACCTGTGTAGAACTGGGCTCTGAAGCCTTGAAGCGGGCGCACCATCCCGATAAGTCGGTAAACGGTGTTGGAACCGAAGGCCCGAGATGAGATGAGATGAAAAGAGAAGAAGACCATACTTATCGCCACGGTCAGTAAGCCCCGACCGCGCCTGTAGGTCGAATAGACATTTTCCTTGCCAGGAAGACTTCTTTGAGTTCTACAGAACTGACACAGGAAGACTATTTTTCGAATTTTATCGAACCGGTGTGAGGGCACAGGAAGACTCTTCTTTGAGTAGAGTCGGAACTCCGAGGACAACACAGATCTTCATGACAGCAGACGTTCCAGCCTGCTAGCCGGAGCAGAAACGAGTAAACAAGTGGGGCCAGGAGACCCCCTGATCGACACGTGGGCGCTGCGGTGAAAAACATCCGATCAGAGTTTTCGGAATTCTCCGAGTTATCACGAGTGGTGAGCATGAGTCTCGAATCCTACGAATCTAGCTTAGGACAGATATTGATAGGGGAGGGTTTTAAGTATTAAGGATAATTGTAATGTGTGCCCCCATTTACGATGTGTCGTTCGTTCCTCGTTTCCCTGAAATTAGTTACATAACTGTGTGTAAGATTATACTGTCATTAATCTGTGCTTATGACATGTATTTCGTAATCTTAAATATTATGCAATAAAGATTTTCCATTTCGTACCATTCAACCGAGTCTACCTGAGTTTCATCTCCATTATTGCTCTCGCATCTAAGTCCAGTGTCTAGAACCGTAAGGATGAGTGGGTCGAACCACTCACAGGTGTGTATAGTGCTCCCAGACTGGCTGGAGACCAGAACAGGCAACAAGGCCTAAACCCGCACTAGCACCCGGGCTGCACAGAGCCACACGAATCTCACAGGCTGAGAGACAAAAACCCTTACAGGATAAGAGTGGTTCTCTGTTTGTGCTGAGCTACAAACTCCACT
Source organism: Squalus acanthias (assembly GCA_030390025.1). NCBI lineage: Eukaryota > Metazoa > Chordata > Chondrichthyes > Squaliformes > Squalidae > Squalus > Squalus acanthias. The sequence goes on along the minus strand of CM059432.1, from coordinate 71,818,193 downwards.
TCTTTGCTTTCACCAGGACAACCCATTTCCACCCCTTCATCTCCAATGCCTCTGAAACACTTATCCATGCCTTTGTCACTGCCAGAATCAATTAATCTAAGCTATCCTTGCCGGCTTCCTGATTTCTGCCCTTCATAACTGCAACTTGTCCAAATCTCTGCCACCCACATCCAATCCGGCACTAATTCCAATTCCATGTTACCCCCATGTTCACTAAAGTTCACTGGCTCCCTATCTGCTGATCAGTTTCAAAATCTTTGTCTTCACTTACAAATCTCTCCACGGCCTCACCCCTCCCTACCTCTGGAGCCTCATTCAACCCTGTGTTCCTGTACACACCGTCTGCATTTCTAACTCTCACATCACTTGCATCCCCTTTACTCTCCACTCCACTTCTACCTGCAGAACCACTAACCATTTCAGCTCACACCCTGGAGCATTCTCTCTAAACACTTCAACCTTACTATCTCTCTACCTCCTTCAAAAGCCTAATTAAACATATCTATTTTGCTTACTTACAGAACAATGGACCCATTGACATTGCTAGCAAGCATGGGGGCCAGGAGAGGTAATTGATTGGTCAGGGAGGGGATGGAAAGAGCTAGAGTTGGGTGTTGTGGAAGAGGTGAAATTGAACAGGACAGAGGAGGATATGGAAGAGAAACTACATAGTGATAAGGGATTGGAGGTAGGTTGAGGTTAAAAGGGCGTCAGGGTCCTATTGACAGAATAGGACCTTAATTTGCATTAATGCGAGTCTCCCCCATGATTTAGGTGGCCGCCTCAGCTGCCAACAAAAATAAGGGCATTAAAATCATCGCGTTGTGCGCATGGAGTGGGTAATTGATCCGCTTCTTTTTAACTGATCTCCAGGCCAGTTTCCGCCGGAGGGAAGGGGTGTTCAAATTCCCCCCTCTGTCAAAACATGATGGTGCTCCAATGTGCTGCAACATACAGTGGTGGGACATGATTCCTTGGCCACCTTCTCCACCTGGTGTGTTCTTGACCTCAGACTTGTCAAGGTAGGGATGCACTGAACAGAGGCCAGGGCCCAGAAATTTGACTCGGAGGCTTGCCGCGGGGGTAAGGATCTTGCGCGATATCACACTCCGCGCCAGCCGTTGTGTTTCGGGCCCACAGGAACTTTGGGTCCTGGGCCTCTCCCTGGTGCCGGCGCGCAGTGTGTGCGTGTCCCAGAGGCGCAGTTAGTGCGATGCGACCTCTGGGATCACGTGGGCCATGGAGAGCCAATGGCAGCAGACTATCTTTCATTCATAGATTTGACATGAGACCTGTTAAATCTATGAATACAAATTGCCCCCAAAAGAACAGCTAAACCTCAAATAAATTTTTTTTAAAAAACCATCACATTAATAAAATAACTATAGTTAAATAAATTAACCACTTTAAACAAAAATTTAAATTTTTGAAAAAATGTAAATTCTTTTTAAAAGTTATAAAAATAAACTTACCTTTCTTTAAAGTTTCTAAAAAAGATAAACCTGTTGAAAAAAATTTTAAATTATACTTAATTAACTACTTACCTTGTTAAAAGGGAGTCTTACGCCTCCTTTTTTCATGTGTAAATTCTTCCATACTTACCCTCGCGTTGAAACCTGAAAAAAAAACTAAGTGTGCTGCGTGCGCACAGCCTGTAGCGCGCACACGGTTCACCTAGGAACCGCCCCCTTCGCCATACCGGAAGTGCCGGTTTCCCGCGCATGCGCAGTGCATGCAGGAAACCGGCACTTCGGGATCTAATACGGGTGAGTACACAGTGCGTACTCTCCCGTATTAGGCCGAATTTTTGGGCCCAGATGTTTCTCCACAGAGAAATGGAACAAATAAGCAGGAAGTTACCTTAAAATGTTCTTATTCACCACCTAGTGTCCAGTTATTGAACAGCACTAGCAGATACTGGATGCAAAATTAAATCTGAGCTGCTCTATTTCCAAACTTTAATTGCTATCAACAATTCATATCCTATTAGCTAAATCATACATAATTATTAATTTTATTCTTTATTCATTCGCAGGATATGAGCATTACTGGCAAGGCCAGCATTTATTGCCCGTCCCTAATTGCCCTTGAGAAGGTGGTGGTGAGCTGCCTTCTTGACAACTGAGTGGCTTGCTAGGGTTTGGAGTCACATATAGACCAGACCAGGTAAGGATGGCAGATTTCCTTCCCTAAAGGACATTAGTTAACCAGGTGGGTTTTAACAACAATCTGGTAGTTTCATGGTTACCATTACTAAACTGATACTAACTCTTTTATTCCAGATTTATTTAATTAACTGAATTTAAATTCCCCAGCTGCCGTGGTGGTGATTTGAACTCATGTCTCCAGATCATTAGTCCAGGCCTGTGGATTACTAGTCCAGTAACATAACCACTATCCTACCGTTCCCTCTAATCATTGAAACGCACTCAGTACAAGGCTGCCGAATGGCTCAGTGGATTAAGATAACGTTTCATGCGATGCTGAGCCAGGAAGGTGGCAGGTTCAATCTTTGGTCCTTACTGAGTTAACTCATCTTAGCTCAAGTGGCAGTGCGAGTGATACAACTGACCTTACTGTGGCTGAGGAAAAAAATCAACTCAGGATGCTGACTGCTATTTGGTGATTACTGTTGAAAAAAGCGCACAACAACAATAACTTGTATTAATACAGCACCTCTCATGTAGAAGAATGTCTCAGAACATTGTTTGGGGAGCCCACCAACACTTACTATCCGGGGTCACAGATGGAAAGCTTACTGCTTAGGAACTAGATTCCAACATGTGTCACTGCCTTCAAGAAAGGCATGAGGGGAGGAAAAAAATCAGATGGAAAGAAAGAACTTGCATTTATATAGCATTTTTCATAGCCTAAAGTGCTTTACTGCTACTATGATTAAATACTTTTTTTGAATTGTAGTCACTATTGTAATGTAGGAAACATAGCATTTGTGCACAGTAAGGTCACAAATAATAATGAGACAAATGACCAGATAATCTAGTTTAGTGATGTTGGTTGAGGGATAAATAATGGCCAGGACACCAGGGAGAGCTGCCCTGCTCTTCTTTGAAAGAGTGCCATGGGATCTTTTACGTCCACCTGAGAGAGCAGGTTTAAAATCTCATCCAAAAGATGGAACCTCTGACAGTGCAGAACACCCTCAGTACCGCACTGGAGTGTCAGCCTAGATTTTATGCTCAAATCTCGGGAGTGGGACTTGAACCCACAACCTCCTGGCTCAGAATCAAGAGGGCTACCACTGAGCCACGGTTTACAGCATGGAGGAGAAACATCCGTGACTAAACTAGTTCTCAATGGTACAGTAGCATAGTGGTTATGCTACTGGGCTAGTAATCCAGAGGCCTGGACTAACAATCCAGAGACGTGAGTTTAAATCCCACCACGGCAGCTGGGAAATTTAAATTCAGTTAATTAAATAAATCTGGAATAAAAAGCTAGTATCAGTAATGGTGACCATGAAACTATCAGATTGTCGTTAAAAACCCATCTGATTCACTAATGAAGTAAATCTGCCATCCATACCTGGTCTGGCCTATATGTGACTCCAGACCCACAGCAATGTGGTTGACTCTTAACTGCCCTCTGAAATGGCTGAACAAGCCACTCAGTTGTACCAAACTGCGAAGAAAAACAATAATAAGAATAAAACCAAACTGAGCACCCTGCATTGACCTAGACACCAGCTTCAGACACGACAACAGCATCCAGCCCAGTCGACCCTGCAAAGTCCTCCTCACTCGCATCTGGGGACTAGTGCCAAAATTGGGAGACCTGTCCTACAGACTAGTCAAGCAACAGCCTGACATAGTCACACTCACTGAATCATACCTTTCAGCCAACGTCCCAGACTCCTCCATCACTATCCTTAGGTATGCTCTGTCCCATCGGCAGGACAGACCCACCAGAGATGGTGGCACAGTGGTATACAGTCGGGAGGGAATGGCCCTGGGAGTACTTAACATTGACTCCGGACTCCATGAAGTCTCATGGCTTCAGGTCAAGCATGGGCAAGGAAACCTCCTGCTGATTACTACCTACCATCCACCTTCAGCTGATGAATCAGTACTCCTCCAAGTTGAACACCACTTGGAAGAAGCACTGAAGGTAGCAAGGGCACAGAATCTACTCTGGTTGGGGGACTTCAATGTCTATCACCAAGAGTGGCTTGGTAGCACCACTACTAACCGAGCTGGCTGAGTCCTGAAGGACATAGCTGCCAGATTGGGCCTGTAGCAGATGGTGAGAGAACCAACACAAGGGACAAAACCTACTTGACCTTGTCCTCGCCAATCTACCTGTCACAGATGCATCTGACGATGACAGTATTGATGATTAGCAGTGATCACCGCACAGTCCTTGTTGGGACGAAGTCCTGTCTTCACACTGAGGACACCCTCCACAATGTTGTGTGGCACTACCACGGTGCTAAATGTGATAGATTCAGAACAGATCTAGCAGCTCAACACTGGGCATCCATGAGGCACTGTGGGCCATCAGCAGCAGCAGCAGAATTGTATTCCACCACAATCTGTAACCTCATGGCCTGGCACATCCCTCAATCTACCATTACCATCAAGCCAGGGGACCAACCCTGGTTCAATGAGGAGTGAAGAAGAGCATGCCAGGAGCAGCACCAGGCATAACTAAAAATGCAGTGCCAACCTGGGGAAGCTGCAACACAGGACTACATGCATGATAAACAGTTGAAGCAGCATGCTATAGACAGAGCTAAGCGATCCCACAAACAACGGATCAGATCAAAGCTCTGCAGTCCTGCCACGTCCAGTTGTGAATGGTGGTGGACAATTAAACAACTAACGGGAGGAGGAGGCTCCATAAATATCCCCATTCTCAATGATGGCGGAGCCCAGCAGGCAAGTGCAAAAGCCAAGGCTGAAGCGTTTGCAACCATCTTCAGCCAGAAGTGCCGAGTGGCTGATTCATCTCAGCCTCCTCCTGAGGTCCCCAGCATCACAGAAGCCAGTCTTCAGCCAATTCGATTCACTCCACGAGACATCAAGAAACAGCTGAGCGCACTGGATACAGCAAAGGCTATGGGCCCCGAAAACATCCTGGCTGTCGTGCTGAGGATTTGTGCTCCAGAACTAACCGCACCTCTAGCCAAGCTGTTCCAGTATAACACTGGTATATATCTGACAATATGGAAAACTGCCCAGGTATATCCTGTCCACAAAAAGCAGGACAAATCCAATCTGGCCAAGTACCGCCCCATCAGTCTACTCTCAATCATCAGCAAGGTGATGGAAGGTGTCGTCAACAGTGCAATCAAGCAGCAATAACCTGCTCACCAATACTCAGTTTGGGTTCCACCAGGGCCACTCGGCTCCAGACCTCATTAAAGCCTTGGTCCAAACCTGGACAAAAGAGCTGAATTCCAGAGGTGAGACGAGAGTAACTGCCCTTGATCGAGTGTGGCATCAAGCAGCCCTAGTAAAATTGAGGTCAATGGGAATCGGGGGGAAAACTCTCCACTGGTTGGAGTCATACCTAGCACAAAGGAAGATGGTTGCGGTTGTTGGAGGCCAATCAACTCAGCCCCAGGACATCGCTGCAGGAGTTCCTCATAGCAGTGACCTAGGCCCAACCATTTTCAGCTGCTTCATCAATGACCTTCCCTCCAACATAAGGTTAGAGTGGGGATGTTCGCTGATGATTGCACAGTGTTCAGTTACATTCGTAACTCCTCAGATAATGAAGCAATCAATGTCCACATGCACCAAGACCTGGATGACATTCAGGCTTGGGCTGATAAGTGGCAAGTAACATTCGCGCCACACAAGTGCCAGGCAATAACTATCTCCAACAAGTGAGAGTCTAACCACTGCCCCTTGACATTCAATGGCATTACCATCACCGAATCCCCCACCATCAACATCCTGGGGGTCACCATTGACCAGAAACTTAACTGGACCAGCCACATAAATACTGTGGCCACAAGAGCAGGTCAGAGGCTGGGTATTCTGCAGCGAGTGTCTCACCTTCTGACTCCCCAAAGCCTTTCTACCATTTACAAGGTACAAGTCAGGAGTGTGATGGAATACTCTCCACTTGCCTGGATGAGTGCAGCTCCAACAACACACAAGAAACTCGACACCATCCAGGACAAACACCCCGCTTGATTGGCACCCCAACCACCACCTTAAACATTCACTCCCTCCACCACCGGCACAACGTGGCTGCAGTGTGTACCACCTACAAGATGCACTGCGGCAACTCGCCAAGGCTTCTTCTTTGACAGCACCTCCCAAATCCACGACCTCTACCACCTAGAAGGACAAGGGCAGCAGACTCATGGGAACACCATCACCTCCAAGTTCCCCTCCAAGTTACACACCATCTTGACTTGGAAATGTATGGCCGTTCCTTCATCGTCGCTGGGTCAAAATCCTGGAACTCCCTCCCTAACAGCACTGTGGGAGTACCTTCACCACATGGACTGCAGTGTAGGAACATAGGAACAGGAGTAGGCCATTCAGCCCCTTGAGCCTGTTCTGCCATTCAATGAGATCATGGCTGATCTGCGACCTAACTCCATATACCCCCCTTTGACTCATATCCCTTAATACCTTTGGTTAACAAAAAGCTATTAATCTCAGATTTAAAATTAACAATTGATCTAGCATCAATTGCCGTTTGCGGAAGAGAGTTCCAAACTTCTACCACCCTTTCTGTGTAGAAGTGTTTCCTAATTTCACTCCTGAAAGGTCTGGCTCTAATTTTTAGACTATGCCCCCTAGTCCTAGAATCTCCAACCAGCGGAAATAGTTTCTCTCTATCTACCCTATTAGTTCCCCTTAATATCGTGAAAACTTCAATCAGATCACCCCTTAACCTTCTAAATTCCAGTGAATACAACCCTAATTTGTGTAATCTCTCCTCGTAACTTAACTCTTGAAGTCCGGGTATCATTCTGGTAAACCTACGCTGCACTCCCTCCTTGGCCAATGTATCCTTCCTAAGGTGTGGTGCCCAGAACTGCTCACAGTACTCCAGGTGTGGTCTAACCAGGGTTTTGTATAGCTGCAGCATAACTTCTACCCCCTTGTATTCTAGTCCTCTAGATATTAAGGCCAGCATTCCATTAGCCTTTTTGATTATTTTCTGTACCTGTTCATGACATTTTAATGATCTATGTACCTGGACCCCCATAAACACTACATCCACTTCATTCCCTTTATTTGTACAATTGTCACTTCTTCAAAAAACTCTATTAAATTTGCAAAACAAAACTTGCTTTTTACAAATCTGTGCTGGCTGTTTTTGATTAACCCATGCATTTATAAATTTTATCTCAAATTATGCATTCTAAGCATTTGCCCACAACTGACGTTAGACTAACAGGCCTGCAATTACACAGTTTATCCTTCTTTCCCTTCTTGAACAAGGGTTGACTATTTTCCAGTCCCATGGAACAATTTGCATATTTAAGGAGGAATCCAGCTGTGGTTTTACCTGTTCTATTTTCCCTTCTTCTCCACCATTAAACCACCCGATTTTGAGCAGTATAACGGAGGGAATATCAGCCCTCCATACCTTTGGCAATGCTTTGGCACATTGCTCCAAGACCAAAAAGAGCTGCTAATGAAGTGCAACAGGGAATCACAGCCCTGTTCTTGTACCATCCAAGATTGGATCCAGATCTTCAGCACCAACCTCACCTAAAGGAGTAACCTGGCTGAGAAACAGATGCGGGAGAAGGAGCAGGTGAAACTGGAGCTGGAGGTCATGATGCGGAGATGCCGGTGTTGGACTGGGGTGAACAAAAATGAGAAGTCGCACAACACCAGGTTATAGTCCAACAGTTTTATTTGAAATCACAAGCTTTCGGAGCTTACGTGGCCCCTTCCTCAGGTGAAGTAAAGAAATACAGAATCTACAAAGCATATATAGATAGAGAACAATGCATGTGTAACTTACAATGGCAGACGACTACATTTAAATCATCCTGACTGTTTATCTGCCGAGGTGTGACAAAAGGCAATCAGGTCAGCCAGGAAGGTACCACATCAAAGACATAGCAAGATACAACTGAGACAATGAGGTGGAGTCACAGGGGGTCCAATGTGTCAAAAGCCGCAGTCGGTATGGGAAACGATAAACTTTAAAATTTTTACTTTTTTACTGGGAATCACATCTGTGAACAAGCCAACGACGACTCGAGTCTGGATCACGTCATGTATCGTGACATAAACCCAAGATCCCGGTTGAGGCCGTCCTCATGAGTGCGGAACTTGGCTATCAGTTTCTGCTCGATGATTTTGCGTTGTCGTGTGTTTCTAAGGCCGCCTTGGAGAACGCTTACCCGCAGATCCGAGGCTGAATGTCCTTGACTGCTGAAGTGTTCCCCGACTGGGAGGGAACACTCCTGCCTGGTGATTGTTGCGCGGTGTCCGTTCATACGTTGTCTCAGTGTCTGCATGGTCTCGCCGATGTACCATGCCGCGGTGCATTCTTTCCTGCAACGTATGAGGTAGACAACGTTGGCCGAGTCACATGAGTATGTACCATGTACCTGGTGGGTAGTGTCCTCACGTGTGATGATGGTATCTGTGTTGATGATCTGGCATGTCTTGCAGAGGTTGCCGTGGCAGGGTTGTGTGGTGTCGTGGTCGCTGTTATCCTGAAAGCTGGGTAATTTGCTGCGAACGATGTTACTTCTGAGGTTAGGCGGCTGTTTGAAGGCAAGTAGTGGAGGCGTGGGGATGGCCTTAGCGAGGTGTTCGTCGTCATCGATGACATGTTGGAGGCTGCGAAGAACATGGTGTAGTTTCTCTGCTCCGGGGAAGTACTGGACGACGTAGGGTACCCTGTTGGTTGTGTCCCGTGTTTGCCTTCTGAGGAGGTCTATGCGATTTTTCGCTGTGGCCCGTCGGAACTGTCGATCGATGAGTCGAGCGTCATATCCCGTTCTTACGAGGGCGTTTTTCAGCGTCCGTAGGTGTCCATCGCGTTCCTCCTCGTCTGAGCAGATCCTGTGTATTCGCAGGGCTTGTCCATAGGGGATGGCTTCTTTAACGTGGTTAGGGTGGAAGCTGGAGAAGTGGAGCATCGTGAGGTTGTCCGTGGGCTTGCGGTAGAGTGAAGTGCTGTGATGTCAGCAACAAACTCAATGAGACAATCAATGATCCAGAACAGCAGACAGAGGGACTCGCAGTGCAGCAACCGAAAAAAAAAGAAAAAAGAGTCAAATTGGACCCCTCCGGAGGGTCGCTGCCCCAAGCTTGACATGTATGCTCAAGCTGTCAGGAGATGCATCAATGCCAGATTCATCAGCCGCACTCACAAGACAGTCCAGAATGTCACCCGAGCACAACGCAACGCCATCCACGCTCTCAAGACCAACCGCAACATCGTCATCAAACCAGCGGACAAAGGAGGAGCCATCGTCATACAGAACAGAATGGACTATTGCAAAGAAGCATACCGACAACTGGACAACCTGGAACACTACAGACAGTTACCCGCAGATCCGACCAAAGAACACACCCGCCAACTCAATAGACTGATCAAGACCTTCGATCCAGACCTTCAAAGCATCCTACACGCTCTCATCCCACGTACTCCCCGCGTGGGAGACTTCTACTGCCTCCCAAAGATACACAAAGCCAACACACCCGGATGTCCTATCGTATCAGGCAATGGAACCCTGTGTGAGAACCTCTCTGGATACGTCGAGGGCATCCTGAAACCCATCGTACAGGGAACCCCCAGCTTCTGCCGTGACACCACAGACTTCTTACAGAAACTCAGCACCCACGGACCAGTTGAACCAGGAACACTCCTCGCCACGATGGACGTATCGGCACTCTACACCAGTATCCCCCACGATGACGACATCGCTGCGACAGCCTCAGTACTCAACACCAACAACAGCCAATCTCCAGACGCCATCCTACAACTCATCCGCTTCATCCTTGACCACAATGTCTTCACCTTCGACAACCATTTTTTTACCCAAACACACGGAACAGCCATGGGGACCAAATTCACACCCCAATACGCCAACATCTTCATGCACAAGTTCGAGCAAGACTTCTTCGCTGCACAGGACCTCCAGCCAACGCTGTACACCAGATACATCGACGACATTTTCTTCCTTTGGACCCATGGCGAAGGATCACTGAAAAGACTACACGATAACATAAACAAGTTCCATCCCACCATCAAACTCACCATGGACTACTCCTCAGAATCGGTTTCATTCCTGGACACACGAATCTCCATCAAAGACGGACACCTCAGCACTTCACTCTACCGCAAGCCCACGGACAACCTCACGATGCTCCACTTCTCCAGCTTCCACCCTAACCACGTTAAAGAAGCCATCCCCTATGGACAAGCCCTGCGAATACACAGGATCTGCTCAGACGAGGAGGAACGCGATGGACACCTACGGACGCTGAAAAACGCCCTCGTAAGAACGGGATATGACGCTCGACTCATCGATCGACAGTTCCGACGGGCCACAGCGAAAAATCGCATAGACCTCCTCAGAAGGCAAACACGGGACACAACCAACAGGGTACCCTACGTCGTCCAGTACTTCCCCGGAGCAGAGAAACTACGCCATGTTCTTCGCAGCCTCCAACATGTCATCGATGACGACGAACACCTCGCTAAGGCCATCCCCACGCCTCCACTACTTGCCTTCAAACAGCCGCCTAACCTCAGAAGTACCATCATTCGCAGCAAATTACCCAGCTTTCAGGATAACAGCGACCACGACACCACACAACCCTGCCACGGCAACCTCTGCAAGACATGCCAGATCATCAACACAGATACCATCATCACACGTGAGGACACTACCCACCAGGTACATGGTACATACTCATGTGACTCGGCCAACGTTGTCTACCTCATACGTTGCAGGAAAGAATGCACCGCGGCATGGTACATCGGCGAGACCATGCAGACACTGAGACAACGTATGAACGGACACCGCGCAACAATCACCAGGCAGGAGTGTTCCCTCCCAGTCGGGGAACACTTCAGCAGTCAAGGACATTCAGCCTCGGATCTGCGGGTAAGCGTTCTCCAAGACGGCCTTAGAAACACACGACAACGCAAAATCATCGAGCAGAAACTGATAGCCAAGTTCCGCACTCATGAGGACGGCCTCAACCGGGATCTTGGGTTTATGTCATGATACATGACGTGATCCAGACTCGAGTCGTCGTTGGCTTGTTCACAGATGTGATTCCCAGTAAAAAAGTAAAAATTTTAAAGTTTATCGTTTCCCATACCGACTGCGGCTTTAGACACATTGGACCCCCTGTGACTCCACCTCATTGTCTCAGTTGTATCTTGCTATGTCTTTGATGTGGTACCTTCCTGGCTGACCTGATTGCCTTTTGTCACACCTCGGCAGATAAGCAGTCAGGATGATTTAAATGTAGTCGTCTGCCATTGTAAGTTACACATGCATTGTTCTCTATCTATATATGCTTTGTAGATTCTGTATTTCTTTACTTCACCTGAGGAAGGGGCCACGTAAGCTCCGAAAGCTTGTGATTTCAAATAAAACTGTTGGACTATAACCTGGTGTTGTGCGACTTCTCATTTTTGGTGCTGGAGAGGCAGCAAAAAATGTGACAGGGATCATCAAGGGCCAGAAGGGGAGGGAACAAAACCGCCCCAGGCTGCATTGCAACCCCCAGTTCACATTAGTAGCCCACCCTTCTATGTACCACTCTGTAGCATCCATGGAGTCCTACTCTGGAGTCCTTGGCCACAAGTCTTAGACTACATGTTTAATGTTCCCGAGTTCGCTTCTAGAAAGGAGAGATTTCTAGAGGCTGCAGTAAACGTGCTTGTGACTTTCGCCCCCTCATCTCATCCCACGCTTGCCCCGTCTCTCCATCTCCATCCCTCTCTCCCCTCGCCCCTTCATATGCGCTTCCCACTCCACCAGAACCTGGAGCCGCCTCAAAATACTGGTAGACGCCAATGCCCAATCCCAATATTCCAGGCTCTGAGGCCTCTTCCCACTGCTTCCAAGTCCCAGAGCCATTTCCAGTGCTAATTAAGTCATGGTAATACTTGGCCATTGTAATATTTCTTGGCATAACAGCAATGTTCTTATAAAACCTCTAGCTCTCTGTAAACAATGCCATGGGAGCTCTGCTAATTAATTTGTAAAATTGACTACAAAAATGACTGAGCTTGTTTTAAACAAGCTTGTACAGCAGGATTGGAGTTTAAAACTTGCTGGAATATCAGTTTAGGTAACAAAGAGCATTTTGTTGGTTGCCAAGATATTAGAATTATGAGGTGCGGATTAGAAAAGCTCAATAATTTTACATACATAGAATTGACAGCACAGAAACAGGACATTTGGCTCAAATGGTTTATGCTCGTGTATATACTCCACACAAGCCTCCTCCCACTCTCAATTACCTGTTTCCACCATGCCCCAGATCCCTCTATTCCCTTTTTCCTCATGAATGAATCAAGCCTCCCCTTAAATGTGTAATTTATTAGATTTATTGGGCGAGAAATTCGGCTCCATAGCACCCAGTTTTTCAGCAGTATGGGTGCCATTTTGTGTCCAAAATGGCATTCGAGCAGCGTGTGCGCACTTCTGGTACGGGCCGCACCTGACGCCATTTTGGTGAGGGCATTAGCATCAGCGCTGGGAGTGTGCGTCGTATGTACTTGCTATTTGACGCCAGCGCTGCCATTTTCGACCTCAATGCTGGAACTAATGCCCTCTCTTAATCTCGCACAGCTGAACATGCGTTCAGCAGCAGGAAGGATCCCCCACCAGCGCTATTTAAAGGGATCATCACCTACTTACAGGTTAGTTGCTGATTGATTTCTACTAGCTGTTGCTGACTTGCAATGGGTCTGCTCAGACCAGTTGCTCCCAGAAATGGGTGCAGTTGTTTGTGTGACAGGGAGAATAAGCAGAAGCGACACAGAGCAGGACAAGCTGCTAGAAGAGGCAGGAGGAGGAGGGGGGGAAGGGCTCTCAGCAGGAGGCCATATCCACCCAGGGTCTTCAAGGAACAATTCTCCTCCCTCAACCTCAACGACGAACAGTTTGTGTGATGTCTCTGTTTTATGAAGGAGGTGCTCACTGAAATCTGCCACCTGCTGCAGGCAGACCTGCCGCCTCAGTCCAGGGTGAGGACGGCATTGTCAGTGGCTGTAAAGGTGACCGTGGCCTTCAACTTCTTCACGTCGGACTCCTCCCAGGCTGGAGCAGGCGACATCTGTAACATCTCCCAGTCTGCCGTCCACTCCTGTATAAGGGAGGTGAGTGAGGCTCTGTATGCAAGAATAGCTGAATACATTTCATTCTCTCTTGCTAGAGAGAAGCAGGCGGAGCAAGCACGCGGCTTCACCAGGATAGCAGGCTTCCCCATGCTGCAGGGTGCCATTGACTGCACACACATCGCTTTGCGGGCGCTGTCTCTCAATTCGGAGATGTACTGCAACCAGAAGGGATTCCACTCCCTCAATGTCCAGCTGGTGTGCGACCATACTCACGTACAATGCAAGTCAATGCTTGGTATCCTGGCAGCAGCCATGATGCCTTCATTCTGCGACAGTCCGCTGTATTATCAGCATTTGAGCCCCCACGACAAACCAGAGGGTGGCTACTGGGTGACAAGGGCTATCTGCTGACCACCTGGCTCATGACTCCACTGCGCAACCCACGCACACTTGGGCAGCATGCATGTAACGAAAGCCACACAGAATCTTATAGAGCAGACCATTGGCATCCTTAAACAATGCTTTCGCTGCCTGGACCTCTCTGGAGGAGCCCTGCAGTACTCACCAGAGGGCATCTCAAGATTCATCATAGTCTGCTACATGCTCCACAACCTCGCCATCATGAGGGCACAGCCCTTGCCACCAGGCATATGGTGACCAGCTGAGGAGGAGGAAGCAGAAGAGGATGAGGCGGGGGCAGAGGATGAGGAGGAGAAAGAGGATGAGGAGGAGAAAGAGGAGTAGGAGAAAGAGGAAGAGAAGGAAGAGGAAAAGGAGGAGGAGGAAGCAGAAGAGGAAGAGGAGGAAGCAGAATTGGAAGAGGAGGAAGCAGAAGAGGAGGAAGCAGAAGCCAGGAGGCAACCAAGACAGCCCCTTTCTGCTTGGGCTGTCCGTGATCGAATCATCCGACTGCAGTACCAGTGAATGCAACCCCAATTCAACAATAGTTCCACACCATGCCTTCCCTCTGTTACTGAACATCACAGCGTCCTCTTGGCCACAATGCTACAATAAAACCACAAAATAAACATTCCAAACCAATTTTATGAATCAAACTATTACAATATTTCAATCAAATGTCAACTAATCACCCTTGTGTATCCCTTAGTGGCTGTCTTCCGTGTGCCTTTGCCTGTCCCAGTGCTCCTGCGCAGTGCTGCCCCAGAGGCTGCAGCTTGGCTGGTGGAATGCTGCTGACTTTCAGTGGGGGAGACTGTAGATGGCTTTGCAGGATGACCTTGAGCAGCTCTGGGCCTAGTAGGTCCAGCTTTGGACTGCACCACCTCAGCATGGACAGCAGTAGTCTGGGCTGGCAGGCTACAGCAAGGGCACTGGTGGAGTGGCAGTGGTGGGAGGAGGAATGCAGTCATCCTGAGAGAGGACAGCAGGTTCGTGCTCCACTGAGCCACTGGCACTCCCCCAGGACGGCACCTCAGCAATCCTAGTAATCTGCTGGAGGACAGATTTCTGGACTGCTGCGGTACATGTTGTGTCATAATAACCCTGCTTAGGAGGATGACAGAAGACACTGTTCCTCCTCAAATCTTTAATAACATGACAGTGCCCCTTTGAAGAATAGTTTGTCGTTCCCCCATAATTGCTCAGCGTTTGTGCTGTAGTTACACTTTGTATTTATGCTTGGTCAATTTACAGTTAGTTTGAAACAGGTAATTGTGTCTGAAGTAAAAAGACAATAGAAGTCCAAACTTGAGTAATGAAAGGGTTTTGCACATGGAGCAAAATCCAAATGTAGAGGAAAGCAATGTGTCATTTTAATGAATAGTTTATCTAAGATTAATGGGAGGATTCTCATTCAGTGGTGGCTTTTTATTGAACAGCTACAGGGAATATTTGAAAAAAGGCCCCATCATGCTGTATTGATTTCAGCATTGTAGCAGAAACACAGCAAACACTAAGAAACTGATAGCCAAGTTCCGCACTCATGAGGATGGCCTCAATCGCGATATCGGGTTCATGTCACGATACAGAACGTGACTTGACATCATGGCCGGTCTTTCCAGGTTTTGTTTTAAAAAGACTAACACAACAAATGGAGAGGATATGCAGCCAGCAGGTGTTTTGACACGTTGGACCCCCTGGGACACATCTCATTGTCTTGGCTGTGCTCTTGGTGTGTCTTTGATGTAGGGAAAGATTTGAATAGATTTTTTCTGTGTTTATATTGTGAATTCTGGGAGATTCTCTCACAGCTACCTTACCTGAAGAAGGAGCGAACAGCTCCGAAAGCTTGTAAAATTAAATAAATCTGTTAGACTATAACCTGGTGTTGTGCGACTTCTGATTTTTGTCCACCCCAGTCCAACGCCGGCATCTCCACATCATGACTAATATAAGAGATATTGAAGAAACTGCTTGGTTATCCATGGTACATGGGAAGTGTTTGCATGAGTGACTTACTGCATGATTGACCTGCACTCATAACGGATGAATGATGAAGTTGCAAGTGCATTATGTCGGTCAAGCCACAGCTGAAATCGTTTTTAGAAACAATAATAATCATGCAACATCCTATTTATTCAATTCTGTGCAGGGGATTACAGATACAGTGGACGCTTTATTTAGTGTTTTGGACCATTTGTTCAATATTTTACATCTTTTTTTGCTGAATTTATATTCATCAAGCTTAGGGATGCCAGTGCTGGGAAACGTAGCAGTTTCTCATTTGATTCACTCAATGTCAATATCAAAGATTGCCGGATCAAGTACAGCACAGATGGATACAGAGTAAAGATCCCTCTACTCTGCCCCAAAAACATGCCTCAATCTCATTCTCAGAAGTATACCTCCTGCTGCAGCTCCGAGAGTAAATTTTGCACGGGGCAAAAATAATGGGATTATGAAACCAAAATAGATCTGTTGTACATGAAATGTTTGAGTTGGAAGGTTTGTATTGGTATCAGATGAGCTGCTAAAATTTGCAAATAATGTGGCATGTTGCTAGGCAGCAACTTCTCCCCAAGAAAGACAAATACAATTAGACTGAATATTTTAAAATTTATCCTTCCTATGTGTAGTACTTTATAGTTGTTTGCATTAAATTCCATCTGCCATTGGTCTGCCTACATACATGTTTTGTCCAACTCATTCTGTAATGTCTGAACGACTTCCTCTAATTTCACTGCCCCTCCTAGTTTGGTATATTTAGTACTAAAGTTGAGCAATTTGCACTGAGTTTCTGAATCCAAGTAATGATGTAATTTAAAAACAGTAGTGGTCCCAACACCATGCCCCAGGGCATCCCACTCATGTTATTGGGCTTCTTTTGTAATAATTATCCTTCTGATTACGTTTTAGATGATGTGGTATCTCATGCGGTTGTGTACATGCTTTATAGTAAGTTTTGGGTTATGCTACGAACTTCCATTTGGCTTTGCCTGAAGTTGCAAAATTTACAGTAATCTGAACAGACATGCTAATAACAATTATACCACAAACATGCACATAAATACAGCTGTATATATTTTGATTAACCAATCTATTGAATAAAAGTAACGTTCATTTTGTTATTTCGTATTTCCAATGATATTACCCTCTTCAAATGCAGCTCTTTGATTTCCTTCATAATCTCCTTAGCAAGAATGAAAAATCAAATTTACCATGTTGTCTCAATAACAATAACTTGCATTTATATAGCACCTTTACATAGTAAAACATCCCAAGGCGTTTCACAGGAACGTTATCAAACAAAATTTGACATTGAGCCATATAAGGAGATATTAGGACAGGTGACCAAAAGGCAGTGACTAGTGGGGTACCGCAGGGATCGGTGCTAGGACCCCAGCTATTCACAATATATATTAATGAGTTAGACGAGGGAACTAGATGTAATATCTCTAAGTTTGCAGACGACACAAAGCTGGGTGGACATGTGTGCTGTGAGGAGGATGCAGAGAAACTCCAGTATGATTTGGACAGGTTGGGTGATTGGGCAGATGCATGGCAGATGCAGTATAATGTGGATAAATGCGAGGTTATCCACTTTGGTGGCAAAAACAGGAAGACAGATTATTGTCTGAACGGCAATAGATTGGGAAAAGGGGAAGTGCAACGATATCTGGGAGTCCTTGTGCACCAGTCGCTGAAGGTAAGCATGCAGGTGCAGCAGGCAGTTAAGAAGGCAAATGGTATGTTGGCCTTCATAGCGAGAGAATTCGAGTACAGGAGCAAGGATGTCTTGCTGCAGTTGTACAAGGCCTTGATGAGACCACACCTTGAGTATTGTGTGCAGTTTTGGTCGCCTTATCTAAGAAAGGATGTTCTTGCCATGGAGGGAGTGCAGCGAAGATTTACCAGACTGATACCTGGGATGGCAGGAATGACGTATGAAGAGCGATTGGGTTGATTAGGCTTATATTCGCTAGAGTTTAGAAGAATGAGAGGGGATCTCATTGAAACTTATAAAATTCTAACAGGACTAGACAGACTCGATGCAGGAAGGATGTTCCTGATGGCGGGGGAGTCCAGAACCAGAGGTCACAGTCTAAGGATAAGGGGTAAGCCATTTAGGACTGAGATGAGGAGGAATTTCTTTACCCAGAGAGTGGTGAACCTGTGGAATTCTCTACCACAGAAGGCAATTGAGGCCAATTCATTAAATATATTCAAGAAGGACATAGATATATTTCTTAAGGCTAAAGGGATCAAGGGATATGGGGAGAAAGCAGGGACAGGGTACTGAATTTGGATGATCAGCCATGATCTCATTAAATGGCGGAGCAGGCTTGAGGGGCCGAATGGCCTACTCCTGCTCCTATCTTCTATGCTTCTAAAGCTTGGTCAAAGAGGTAGGTTTTAAGGAGCATCTTAAAGGAAGAGGGAGAAGTAGAGAGAGGCAGAGGGGTTTAGGGAGGGAATTCCGGAGCTTAGGGCCCACGCAGCTAAAGGCATGGCTGCCAATGATAAAGTGATGAAAATCAGGAATGCGCAAGAGGCCAGAATGCATTACTTACAGTCTTCCTTTCATAAAGCTACACTGACCATTGCAGCTTACCATTGCCCTGCCTATTCTAAATTTCTCCTTTTAGAATAAAATACTTTGATGAATCACCGGTTAGTTTGGCTACTGGACTATGGATACTACTGCAATCTTTTTACTGTGAATATTGAAAAGACAAAATGATTTAAAGGTGCCATTATTTGGATGAGATGTTAAACTGAAACCCAATCTGCCCTCTCAGATGGATATAAAAGATCCCATGACAATATCTGAAGAGAAGGGGCGTTCTTCTCCTGGTATCCTGACCAACATTTACCCCTCAGCCAACACCAGTAAAACATCTGGGGGGAGAAATTCGGTATCGCCCCGTTTGGGGCGCAATTATTGGCCAGGCGCAAAGTTTAGCGCATGGCGCTAATTATTGCCTCTGACTGCAAACTTGGCTTCTATCGCGCCTGGAGGTGATTTGAGCGCTAAATCAGGCACTACACACCTCTCTTAAGGCGCTAACGCCGAGGAGCGAGGCGCTACCTCAGAGCGCTGGCGAAGCTCATGTGATGTCAGTCAGCAATTGAACACACACACAATGGCACCGGCCAGTTCTTAAAGGGGAGGGTCGATCTTGCTCTCCAGCCACACCCTGCTCATTGCAGCCTTGAATCTCGGCCTGGAGAGACCTGTACATCAATTCTGCTGGAAAGAACAATGGAGAGGCCCAGGGAAAGAGCTCAGAGTGCAGCCCCCACAGTCTCTTCTAAATCGATGCAAGGAAGGTCAAATCAAAATGAACCTGCAAAGTGCTGCTCAGTACCCAAAACTCCTTCCCACAGCGTTGAATCTCTCCAGAAGTCTCTCTCTCTCTCTCTCTCTCTCAGAATGCGTGGTGCAAAAATGTCGCCGATAAAAAAAAGGCAGGAAGCGGCCGCCTTTAAATAGCGCTCCCCCAGTCCCTTCCCGACTGCAAAACGTTCCCCTCAACCTGTCGTTGCTAGCGGCAGGTGGAAAGGCAGGGGGCGCCACTCAATATCCGGTCCGGGGCGCTACCGGGGTGTTGCACGTTCAACTGACGTCACGATCTGCGGGCGCAGGAGACCGTGGCGGTAGTGTTTAGCGCCGTCGCAAAATGTCTGGTCAATTTCGCGAGCAGCGCAAAGATCGCCGCGCCCAGGCTCTAGTTGCTTTGCGCCCCGTTAGCGCCCTCTTAGGGTGCTAACGGGAGGCGCTAATCAACCAAATTTTCCCCCCCCCTGGTCATTTATCTCTTCACTGTTGGTAAGACCTTGTTGAGAACAAATTGGCTGCTGTGTTTCCCTACATACATATATATTATAGTTCTTTCTTTTATATCTGTAACTTTCTTTCTAGTCCATTATCTCCTTTTCCATTTTAAGAGGAACAGTTCATTCCTCATGCTCTGCCAATACTAGACCTAATCAACCAATCTCTTATCAATTGTACACCAATATAATGGTGGACTTAGTCTTGTGCCATAATGTAAGCCAAATAGCTTATAAATAAAAAGATCCTGTCCAGGGATTGTGTTGCAGTCATCATCGCGCTTCCTTTATTGTGTCAAAGTAAGAATTTAACAAGCTAGCATATGAGGCTATACTCCTGAACCTTGCAATGCTCAAATGTAGCAGTATTAAGAATTTTTTTAAAAACACAGAAAAGGGGCATTTGGAGACCTAGGGCTGGATTTTGAATGACCCGTGGAGTCGGGTTTGGAGGCGTGTGGGGGGTTAAAGTTGCGGGGTTGGGGGTCCCGACCCCACCCGCCTCCACGCAATTTTGACAAAATCAGTCGCGGGGTTCCCGACTCCGTCCCGTCTCCAAAAGGCGGGAGAGGCCATTAAAGCCCTTAACAAGCCCTAAATTGGCTCTGTAATGCCATTTTGAAATGTTTTAGCTAGTTTAACCCTTTTCCCACGTGAAGTACGCCTGATGTGAAACACTCCAGTGAAACCTGGCGGGAGCACAAGTGGATAGCTGACTATCGGCTGCAGGTGCACTATTACAACGGAGATGTGATGAAGGTAGTAGTATTAGGTCTGAAAGTTGATGCTGAATGTTTTCAGAGACTGCCTGGGCTTGCTGTGAGAGGACCTGGATGGAAAAAATTAATTTTCTCTCTCTCTCTCTTTTTTCCAGGTCCACTCACAGCAAAAGCCAGGCAATCAGTCTCTGACCTGCAATGCAGCAGCAATGATGACATCATCAGAGGCGACTTTCAGACTGAAACCACTAATTGGTTCATGGGTTTCCACATGCTGGAACTCAATTGCCCAATTAAGTGAAAATTGCATCATTCATCCACATTAATCTGGAGTCGGGGTGGGGGGGGAACACGAAATGTGGATGACACGACTCCAAGACAAAATCCAGCCCCTACTTTCAGTTCAAGACAATCTCTCAATATATGCATTAAAAATTGCAGTGCACAGTCACAGTTTCATTTCTTGGGATTGGGTGACTTCCATGCCGGTCCAAAGTTGCAGCCACCATTAATATGAATAGAGAGACTAGTACACAGACAGCAGCTCTTCATCAGTGACATCACTGGAGTGGCTCTGGCTCATGGAAGATTTTACATTTGTGATTATGCAAATAAATTTTAGTGGAAACGTGAACTGTAACCTAACCAGTGCAATTTCAAGCGCAATTTGGGTGCAATTTCCCAATTGCGCCCAAAGTGGAAACTCTACCACTTGTGTTTTTTATATCTTAATAACTATATTTTTTTACATTTCAGATTGGAACAGACTACAAATAGAAAATACTCAACCCAGACTCCTCGTTAGGTATTGTCATAACATAATAGAAAGCACAAAAATAATTGACATCAAAGGACTGATACAGAAAAAAAAATTCATAGGCAAATTACATGGAGTCTGCTAGAAACCAGTACACTAAGAGGTAGTGTTTTGGAGACTCCACTTCCAGTGTGAAGTTTCACGTAACAGGACTGCAGATCTGAGAAGAGAGCTTGGAGGTCATCTGGGTCTCAACCTTAAAATGGTCTCATCTGTGATTTAACAGTAGTAGGCAGAGCTCTTTCAAATAAAAGCTCCCTTAAATAAGCAACTTCTTGTTTGTCCCAGAATTTCAGTAGTTCAGGTTTCTTTCCTGTCGATTTATTGGTTATACACAAATGTGACTGGAGGAGTTGCGTCCTTTTAGTCGATAATTCTTTCATTATTTTGACCATGCATTCAGTCAACTCTCCTAATTCTGTAATTACCACTTGATCCATTGTGAAGCAACTTGGAATGTTTTATTATATTAAAGGAATTATATAAATGTAGGTTGTTGTATCTGCATTGATTTCAGTCACTTGCCACACTTAACCAAGTCTGCAGTACCATAGTGTAAAAAATGCTGTAATGACTTATGCAGTGGCAATAATGCAGTTAGGAGCATCAATTTGGCAATGTTGCTAAATTTGTGCACTTTTCATTTACTGAACACAGTTCTGCCTACTATTGTTAAATCACAGGGCTTGTAAGTGAGTGGTATGCTTTCTGGCACAAACTGTGCATTCAGCTGATTATCAATGCAAATATGCTCATGAATGCTACTTATATTGCTTTCTCCACACTTTGCACAGTGCGCTAATCTCATCCTTTTCAAAGGGGTGTTAGAGACCAGCCAAGTTCTAACGTATCAGGAAGTAAAACCTTACAGCAGCAATGTTAATTTTGTTGTTGCTGGAAGACACTTCTATGTTTCATTTCTTCCCTGTCACCTGACTAAATGGAGGAGGATGAAGAGGAACAAAGAAAGGTTGCCAGAGATGTCAGATAACACCAGAGGTGGACTATTAGCATCTGCCAATGTGCCATCTGAAAGACACAGCTACCTAGCAATTAATGAGAAGCACTGTCTTTGCAGGCTCACATTCAGCTGGGAGGCAATAACTGAGCTATTTCAAGAAGACCTGCAGCCAATCTCTACCATAGGTATGCCACTACCAGTAGCAGTCAAGGTGTTCAGGGGGAGAAATTGGGTGCCTTTGCACCTCCCGTTAGTGCCTCCGTGGAGGCGCCAACGTTGCGCTACCGGCTTTGCGACTGGGTGCGGCGCTAGTACCGACGGCCACGAGATTGAGCTGGAGGTTTGTGGTGGCGGTAACCACTAGTGCCACGATCTCCTATGCCCGGAGATCATGACGTCATCAAGGTGCGAAGCGCCCCGGCTCAGAAATTCACTCTCGCCCCCTGCCTGAGCGCCTGCCGTTAGCAATGACAGGTACAGGGAGGCGGTTTGCAGTCGGATGAGCGCTGGAAGAGCGCTATATAAAGGGATCAACTTCCGGGGTTTTTTTTGTTGGCAAACAATGCTACCTTGTCAGTTTGACGCAAGCAGACAGGCGTTTTGACCCATTTGACCGTTTTCAACTTGAAGGAGTATTCTGGCTGAGAAACATTTATCACTTTCATTTGGGTTACATTTGATGAAGCAACTTTTCCATCATTTAATGGGAGCTGTACTGGCACTGGACCTCGCCCTCCGGCGTCACCGTCGGAGGCAGCGAAGGCAGAAAGATTGCAAAATGTGGCCAGAGGGAGGAGGGCCAACAGGGCTATCAACAGGAGGCCTTACCCTCCCAGGGCTTTCTGGGAGCACTTCTCCTGCATTCATCTGTCAGAGAAGCAGTGCCTTACAAGGCTCCGCTTCAGCAAGGAGGTGGTCACAGAGGTTTGCCACCTCCTGCAGCCAGAGCGCCAGCCTCAGCTTAGGACCAGGACGTCTCTCTCACTGGCAGTTAAGGTCACAGTTGCTCTCAATTTCTACACCAGCGGCTCCTTCCAGGCTTCAACAGGGGATATTGCAAACATTTTGCAGTTCGCCGTCCATTGCTGCATCCGGGAGGTAACAGAAGGAGAAGGGAGTACATCTCATTCCCCATAACCAGAGAGAAACAGGATGAACGCTCATGTGGCTTTTCAAGGATAGTGGGCTTCCCCATGGTTCAGGGCGCCATTGACTGCACCCACGTGGCATTGCGGGCACCTCATCACAATACAGAGATGTTCTGTAACCGCAAAGGCTACCATTCTCTGAACATTCAGTTGGTGTGCGACTACAGACAGCGCATCCTCGCCGTCAATGTCCAGTATCCTGGCAGCAGCCACAATGCATCTATCCTGTTCCACCCACCACATGTAACTCGCGGCTGGCTGCTCGGAGACAAGGGTTATCCACTCACCACCTGGCTGATGACAGCCCTCCGCAACCCCAACACTCCTGCTCAGCACGCATACAATGACAGCCATAGCGCCATCAGGAACCTGATCGAACAGACTATCGGCGTGCTGAAGCAACGGTTCTGCTGCCTTGACCGCTCTGGAGGAACCCTGCAGTACTCCCCTGATCGAGTCTCCCTTTTCATCGTTGTGTGCTACATGCTCCACAACCTAGTCATTCTGAGGGCCCAGCCATTGCCACCAGGGATTGCAAGTCCACCTCAGGAGGAGGAAGAGGGAGAGGAGATGAGGCAGAGGAGGAGGATGAGGCAGAGGAGGAGGATGAAGAGGAGGAGCAGCAGCAGCAACGGAGGAGGGAGCCGCTCAATCTTGCTTCTGCAAGGGTCGTGCGTGGGTGCCTCATTAGACACGCTTTCAATAAATGAGATAGCACATGGCGTTTGCGCAGCACAACCACATCATTACATCCAGCTCGCAGCCCCCATCACCGGGCAAAGGTCAAATGAGAAACATCACAAAATGTGCAACGCCAAATTAACAATTTATTCTTGAACACAACTCTCTCTTATGAAACACAGCTATTTATAAAGAAACACAATATATTTACAAACACATCAATTTATTAATACACACTACCCCCATTTGCTAATAAAGTATTCTTTACTCCCCCTTCTTCAATGATTT
The DNA here is from genome assembly GCA_030390025.1 of Squalus acanthias. Classification (NCBI taxonomy): domain Eukaryota; kingdom Metazoa; phylum Chordata; class Chondrichthyes; order Squaliformes; family Squalidae; genus Squalus; species Squalus acanthias. Next base: position 71,794,082 of record CM059432.1, on the reverse strand, counting down.
CCCTCCCCTTTGGAGATCCCCCCTCCCAACCCTACTGCTCCTCCATAATGTGGCCCCAGTGGCTGCAGCAAGGCTGGTGAAAGGCTGCTGAGTCTGGGAGCCAGAGACTGCAGATGGCCTTGCAGGACGCCTTCGATCAGCTCTGGGCCTGGAAGGCCTGGCTGCAGACTGCACCACCTCAGCATGGGCGGCAGCAGTCTGGGATGGCTGGGTTACAGGCTGCGACAAGTGCAATGGCAGGATGGCAGTGGTGGGAGCAGGAATGCTGTCATCCTGAGAGAGGACAGCACCTTCCTGCTCGACTGACACACTGCCATTCCCCCGGGGCAGAACCTCAGCATCCGGAGCAATCTGCAGCACTGTGAGATCCCCGGTTGACTGTGGGCGACCCAGCGAAGATGGCAGCAGTCAGTGCTTGCGTGACATCAATCTGAAACTGCATGAAAGCAGTCTGACATTGGATGGCACCAACCACTGACTCCATCACAGCATTAAGCTGTTGCGTTGCTTCAGCCTGTGCTGCAATAGCTGCTGCCATCTCACCCATGACACGGGGCATGAGGTCTGGGTCCCCACGGTGTCCTCAGGGACAGGCTGCTCAGATGCTTGCTGATTATCTGAAAGCATAAAGGCACAAGAGTCAGGTTAAGGTAAGGGGAGGGTGGCAGGAAGTGAGAATGGCATACATATAGCATGATTAGCTGGAAAGGCTTCTGGCAGAGATGTTAAACAAATATCTTGTGTCTGTCTTCACAGTAGAAGACAGTAAGAACACACCTGAAATAATGGAGAACTAAGGGTCTAGTGAGAATCTTAAAGTAATTAATATTAGTAAAGAAAAAGTACTGGAGATATTAATAGGACTAAAAGCCAACAAATCCCCATGACCCGATAGCCTACAGCCTAGGGTTTTAAAGGAGGTGGTGGTAGAGATAGTGATTGCATTGGTTTTGATCTTCCAGAATTCCCTAGATTCCAGAACGGTCCCCGCAGATTGGAAGGTAGCAAATGTAACCCTGCTATTCAAGAAACGTGGGAGAGAGAAAACAGGGAACTACAGGCCAGTTAGCCTGATATCAGTAGTAGGGAAAAAGCTAGAATCTATTAAGGACGTGGCAACAGGGCACTTGGAAAATCACAATATGATTAGGCAGAATCAACACGGTTTTGTGAAAGGGAAATCATGTTTAACAAATCTATTAGAGTTTTTAGAGGGTGTAACTAGCAGAGTACATAAGGGGGAACCAGTGGATGTAGTATATTTGGATTTTCAGCAGGCATTTGATAAGGTGCCACACAAGAGGTTGTTACACTAGATTAGGGCTCATGGGATCAGGGGTAATATATTAGCATGGCTTGAGGATTGGTTATCAGACAGAAAACAGAGAGTAGGGATAAATGGGTCATTTTCAGGATGGCAGGGTGTAACTAGTGGAGTGCCGCAAGGATCAGTGCTTGGGCCTCAGCTATTTACAATCTAATGTATCCAAGTTGGCTGATGATACAAAGCTAGGTGGGAAAGTAAGCTGTGAGGAGGACGCAAAGGGTTATCGACCAGATAAGTGATTGAGCAAGAAGGTGGCAGATGGAGTATAATGTGGGGAAGTGTGAAATTATCCAATTTGGTAGAAAGAATGGAAAATCAGAATATTTTTTAAAAAGTTGAGAGACTAGTAAATATTGATATTCAGAAGGATTTGGGGGGTCCTTGCACCTGAATCACAGGAAGTTAATATGCAGGTACAGCAAGCAATTAGAAAGCCAAATGGTATGCTAGCCTTTATTGCACGGGTGTTGCAGTATAACAGTAAGGAACTCTTGCTGCAATTATATAGGGCTTTGGTGAGACCACACTTGGAGTACTGTATACTGTTTTGGTCATTGACATTTCAGTTCAGCAGCTGCTACATTTTGTGGCCCTTGTGGCTACGTGGTCTGTTTATATGGGTGGCAGGAAAATTGAATTCCGCACAACTCTTAACAGGAAAGTGTTTGGCAAATCATTTTCTCAACTGTTCATGCGCATAAATATGTGTATTATGCTGAAAAGTGTCATCACTTGCCGGTGACATAACTGTCAAAAGTAACATACTTTTCCTCTGGTTCTTCTCTTTTCGCAAATAAAAAAGTTCACCAAATACATTTTAATGAAAATATTGCACTTTTAAAAATTATACTTGACTATTATGCTTGACTATGGAAAAAGGTTTCTCCAGTATGCAATATAGGTTTAATTAGTAGTATATTAAAAGAAAAATCAGAATCACTGGTCAGATCAACAATATTATCACTATTAGAATTTGTTAAAAAGTATATATTTTTTTACAACCTTCCAATTTTTCTTCTTTGCAGAGATTCATCAGTGGCACATATTTGGATCTTAATGAACTGCCACAAAAACAACAAATTTCATGCTCTTTTTTCTTGTCTATGTGTAAGCTTAAGGAACTATTCTGCAAAACAGGAATGTTTACTACAACTTGGGTGAAAATTCTAAACTTTTCTACCCGAGCTGAAAAAGCCCAGTTGAAGTATCTGCGCAGTATTTTTAAATAATTTTTCACGGATGCAAAGTTTACAAAGGATGGCAGGATTCTTTTTTAACAGAACCCTGGACATTAGAAAGAGGGGCATAAGCTAATACTGGTGAAAGAACTTAGGACAGATATCAGGAAGAAATTTAACCAAAGTGATTAACATTTTAAATGGTCTTCTGGGTAAGGTGTAGAATCAGAATCTTACAGCATGGAAGGCGGCCATTCAGCCCATGGCGCCTGTACTGACTCTTTGTAAGAGCTATCCAATTAGTTCCACTCCCCTGCATTTTTTTTCCTTTGCAAGTATATATTCCAATTCTTTTTTGAAAGTTACTACTGAATCTGCGACCACCGCCCTTTCAGGCAATGCATTCCAATGCACTCAAAGCAGTCTTGTATTTGATGTCATCACCTTGTACTAACAGCTGGAATTGATGTCTGTGTTTCATTGCAAGTAATCGTGCTGTGTATTTGTGTTCTCTCCTTATTTTGAAAGGAGGCGCATGAGCTTGGCAAAGTTCTGTTTTCATCCTCTGCTGATTCTCACTGGCTATTTCTCTCAGGTTTTTAAAACTGCTTATACGTTTGAAATCATTTATCTGGCAGGTAAACCCGAGAGAAATAGCCCTCGCTGCATAAAAAAATTGCCCTCGATTCTCCTCTAGTTCTTTTGCCAATTATCTTAAATGTTTTCTAGGTAGTGGAGGAAAAAGCTTTAGATGCCTTCAGGATTCAGTTACATGATGTGTTGAGAGAATATGTAAGCTTTTTATTTTTGGGTGGATGAGTTAAAATAAGCTGAGTGGTTGGATGAGGCATTCACATATAAAGCAGCAATAATAATTATCAGTAAAGGGTTTTGCTGTGGCTCGAAACTCAAGCTCTGTTCTACTGTAAGACATTTTTAAAATTAGGTACAAATGAGGTCACAGGACTATAGTTGAAATGTGTTGAAGAAATTGTGATACATAAAGCCTTCCCTATCCAGGTTCAGTTTTTAAAATATAAGCACATATTTTCCACTTGGTGGGATCTGTCCAATCTGCGCAGGATGTCTGTGTGAGGACTGAGAAATTGGGTGGGGATCTCATTTGCTGGATAACTGCTCCATTAGGACAGAATGCAATCTTCCAGTGGTCTTTTTAGCTTGGCCTAAAACACTCTTGCACAAAATATGATTGAACTTCATTTACATACAGCAATACATTTTGAATGATGTTAATGGTGCCGAGCACAACTTGCTGTCTGTTTAGGATGGGATCCCGCTGTGCACTCTGCTTGCTTCCAAATGTTGGTAAGATGGACCGAGGGTGACAAGCTGATCTCCAGGTTGACAATGGCATGTTAAGGAAAAAGGAAGGCGGCGCAGCACTTAACACAGCCTCCATCACTAAGTGTAAAGGACTAACAGCATTCTGCAATACGTACAGAAACAGTAAAACCATTTTTTATTCAAAAAACAAAAAAATAAAGACCTTTTGCCTAACGTCAGTGGTAGGGAAACTTTTAGAGACAATAATCCGGGACAAAATTAATTGGCATTTGGAAAAGTATAAGCTAATAAATGAGCAAGGATTCGTTAAAGGCAATTTGTGTTTGACTAACTTGTTTGAGTTCTTTTATGAAGTAATGGAGAGGGCTGATGAGGGTAGTGCGATTGATGTTGTGCTTATGGACTTTCAAAAGGTGTTTGACAAAGTGCCACATAATAGACTTGGTAGCAAATTTAAAACCCATGGGATTAAAGGGACAGTGGCAGCATGGATACAAAATTGGCTAAGGGACAAAAAGCAGAGAGTAGTCGTGAATGGTTCTTTTTCAGTCTGGAGGGAGGTATACAGTGGTGTTCCCCAGGGGTTGGTATTAGGACCACTGCTCTTTTTGATATATATTAATGACCTGGATTGGAGTATACAGGGTATAATTTAAAAGTTTTCAGATGATATGAAACTCGGAAATGTTGTAAACAATGAGGAGGATAGTAACAGACTTCAGGATGACGTAGACAAACTGGTAAAGTGGGCAGACATAGAGTCATAACATAATGAGTCCGCGCCGGCTCTCTGTAGAGCAATCCAGTCAGTCCCATTCCCCCGCTCTATCCTCGTAGCCCAGCAAGTTTATTTCCCTCAGGTGCCTATCCCGTCTCCCCTTGAAAACATTGAGTGTCTCCGCTTCCATCACTTCCGTCGGCAGCGAGTTCCAGGTCCTCACCACTCACTGCGTAAAAAAGTTTCCCCTCACATCCCCCCTGTATCTCTTGCCCAAAACCTTAAATCTGTGACCCTAGTCCTTGTACCATCAACTAGTGGGAACAGCCTTTCCCCGTCTAGCCTATCCAAACCCATCATAATCACCCACGGCCGCCAACCTCATAGTTCCCCAACCCCGCACAGCCCGCTTCTACCTCCTTCCCAAGATCCACAAACAGGACTGCCCTGGTAGACCCATCGTTTCAGCCTGCTCTTGCCCCACGGAACTTATCTCTTCCTATCTCAACTCTATTTTTTCTCCCCTTGTCCAGTCCCTTCCGACCTACATCCGCGATTCCTCTGACGCCCTCTGCCACTTTAACAGTTTCCAGTTTCCTGGCCCCAACCGCCTCCTTTTCACCATGGACGTACAATCCCTCTACACCTCCATCCCCCACCAGGATGGCCTGAGGGTGCTCCGCTTCTTCCTTGAACAGAGGCCCAACCAGTCCCCATCCACCGCCACCCTCCTCCGCCTGGCTGAACTTGTTCTCACATTGAACAACTTCTCCTTTGACTCCACTCATTTCCTCCAAATCAAAGGTGTTGCTATGGGTACCCGCATGGGTCCTAGCTATGCCTGCCTTTTCGTGGGATATGTGGAACACTCTTTGTTCCAGTCCTACTCGGGTCCCCTCCCTCACCTCTTTTTCCGGTACATTGACGACTGTATCGGTGCCGTTTCCTGCTCTCGCCCCGAACTAGACAATTTCATTCACTTTGCCTCCAATTTCCACCCTTCCCTCACCTTCACATGGTCCATCTCCGACTCTTCCCTTCCCTTCCTCGACTTCTCCGTCTCCATCTCTGGGGATAGGTTATTGACCAACATTCACTACAAGCCCACTGACTCCCACAGCTACCTGGACTACACTTCCTCCCACCCCGCCTCCTGTAAGGGCTCTATTCCCTTCTCCCAGTTTCTCCGTCTCCGCCGCATCTGCTCCGACGATGCCACCTTCCATACCAGTGCTTTCAACATGTCTTCCTTTTTCCTCAACCGAGGATTCCCCTTTACCGTGGTCGACACGGCCCTCGACCGTGTCCGTTCTATCTCCCGCACTTCTGCCCTCACCCCGGCCCCTCCCTCCCGGAACCACGATAGAGTTCCCCTTGTCCTCACCTTTCACCCCACCAGCCTCCACATTCAACGGATCATCCTCTGCCATTTCCGCCATGTCCAACGTGATCCCACCACCAAACGTATCTTCCCCTCACCTCCCCTTTCAGCATTCCGTAGGGACCGCTCCCTCCGAGACACCCTAGTCCACTCCTCTATCACCCCCAGCACCCCTTCCCCTTCACCCGGCACCTTCCCGTGCAAGCGCAGGAGATGCAACACCTGCCCTTATACATCCCCCCTTCCCACTCTCCAGGGCCCCAAACACCCCTTCCAGGTGAAACAGCGATTTACTTGTACTTCTTGCAATCTAGTATACTGTATTCGCTGCTCACAGTGTGGTCTCCTCTACATTGGGGAGACCGAACGCAGATTGGGTGACCGCTTTGCGGTACACCTCCGTTCAGTCCGTAAGGGTGACCCCGAGCTTCCGGTCGCTTGTCATTTTAATTCACCCCTTCATGCCCACTCAGACCTCACCGTCCTTGGCCTCTTGCATTGTTCCACGGAAGCTCAGCGTAAGCTCGAGGAACAGCACCTCATCTTTCGTTTAGGCACTTTACAGCCTTCCGGACTCAATATCGAGTTCAACAATTTCAGATCACAACCACATATATATACATTTTATCCACCCTTTTGGTCTGTGCCTTTTTCCCCTTTTTTTTCTCTCTCTCCCCCTACGGCAGCTGTCTCTCATTCTGCCAGCATTTCACACCTCACCTTTTGTTTCTTAACCTGTCCCATTACCATCTTGTCTTGCCTTGAGCATCTCTTAATGTCTCTACTTACCATAGACCACCCCTTTTGTTCTTTTATTCCTCCCCCCAGCCTCCCCCTTGCATTTTTATCTGTTTAATTTCCTGCTCTTCTCTCAGTTCCGACGAAGGGTTTCGACCTGAAACGTTAACTCTGTTTCTCTCTCCACGGATGTTGCCTGGCCTGCTGAGTTTTTCCAGCGTTTTCTGTTGTTATTTCCATCATAATCTTGTATACCTCTATCAAATCACCCCTCAACCTCCTTTGCTCTAATGAAAACAAATCCAGCTTCTCCAACCTGTCCTTGTAGTTAAGATCCCCCATCCCCGGAACCATTCTGGTAAATCTCCACTGCACCCTTTCAAGGGCCTTCACATCCTTCCTAAAGTGTGGTGACCAGAACTGGAAGCAATACTCCAGTTGTGGCCTAACCAGCGCTTTATAAAGGTTCAGCATAACTTCTCTACTTTTGTATTCAATACCTCTATTTATAAAGCCCATCTGCCACTTGTCTGCCCATTCTGCCAGCCTTTCTATGTCCTGTTGCAGTCGATTAGTATCATCATCACTGTTTGCCACACCCCCTAGTTTGGTGTCATCGGCAAATTTAGAAATTCTACTCTGTATTCCAATATCCAGGTCATTTATATATATCAAAAAAAGCAGTGGCCCCAGCACTGACCCTTGGGGAACACCATTGTCTACCATCCTCCAGTCTGAAAAACAGCCATTTACCACAACTCACTGTTTTCTGTCCTTAAGCCAATTCCTTATCCAAGCTGCCACTGACCCACCTATTCCATGAGCCTCAATTTTGTTAACCAGCCTTCTATGTGGTACTTTGTCAAACACCTTCCGAAAATCCATGTAGACAACATCCATTGCATTCCCTTCATCAATGCTCTCTGTTACGTCATCAAAAAATTCAATTAGATTAGTCTGCCTTTTACAAATCCGTGCTGGCTCTTCTTAATTAGCTTAAATCTCTCCAAGTGCCCGTTAATTTTTTTCTTGATTATTGTTTCTAAAACTTTACCCACCACTGATGTTAAACTGACCAGCCTGTAGTTACTAGGATTTTCCTTATACCCTTTCTTGAACAATGGTGTCACATTTGCCACTTTCCAATCCTCAGGCACCTCCCCCGCATCTAGGGAAGATTGGAAAATTATGGCAAGCCCTTCCACTATCTCCTCCCCCAATTCCCTTAGCAACCTGGGATGCAAGCCATCTGGACCAGGTGACTTGTCCACTCTAAGCATACCCAGCCTTTCTACTATATCCTGTCTGTCAATTTTCACCCCTTCCATTGCTTCTACCTTTTCCACTTCTACCGATATTTTGTCAGCATCCACCTCCTTAGTAAACACTGATACAAAGTACTCATTGAGTATTCTAGTCTTTCCCTGCGCCTCTAAGCATATATCACCTTCTTTGTCTCCAATAGGCCCCACCCCGCCTCTTACTACCCGCTTACTGTTTACATGCTGGTAGAAGATTTTTGGGTTCCCTTTTATGTTAACTGCCATTCTACTCTCATATTCTCTCTTTGCCAATCTTATTTTCATCTTCACATCCCCTCTCAACTTACTGTATTTGGTCTGGTTCTCCCTTGAAGATGTAGTCTATGACAGATGAAATTTAACGCAGAGAAGTGTGAAGTGATACATTTTGGTAGGAAGAATGAGGAGAAGCAATATGAACTAAATGGGGCAATTTTAAAGTGGATGCATAACAGAGAGACCTGAGAGTGTGTGTATACTGTAGTTCCTTAATTTGCGGAGGAAAGGCCGAATGATTGGAGACTGACACCAATACGGTTTATAGTAGCTATTTTATTGTCAACAAGTAAAAGATTAATACATGCAAGTATTTAAGCAATAGTTAATCGAACAAAGCAAGAAGTGATATTACCCGCTCTACTCTGGGTAGACTCCAGTGTCCCGTTTATCAATTGCCCTATCAAGTTGCACCTTCCTCCCTTGCCTTGACTCTATACTCCCCCAGCGGGACTCCTGGTGTTGACTCTACAACTTAAACTGCAAACTTGGCTCTGCTTTAAAACCCAGAGAACAAGGAAGCTGTAGACTGCTTTCTTGCCTCCTGGAGAGTCAATCATTCGAGCAACACATCTATTCCATCTCCTCTACCATCGGAGTTAGCATCGCTGTTCAACAGATAATGGCCATCCTGTTTGTTTGACTACTGATCAACTTAAACTGTAGTTTCCTGCCTGACATTTCAAAGGAACATGAGATGAAATTAAGACCATCCCAGATGGTTAATGTGATATTCCCTCCACGGCCTCCAACTTCATAGACCCCCAACCCTGCAAAACCCGCTTCTACCTCCTTCCCAAAATCCACAAACAGGACTGCCCTGCCACCACCAAACACACCTTCCCCTCCACTCCCGTTTTCGCATTCCGAAGTGACGGTTCCTTCTGCGACACCCTGGTCCACTCCTCAATCACCCCCAACACCTGCTCCCCTTCCCATGGCACCTTCCCGTGCAAGCGCAGGAGATGCAGTTTCTGCCCTTTTACCTCCTCCATTCCCACTGTCCAGGGCCCCAAACACTTCTTCCAGGTGAAAAAGCTATTTACATGTACTTCTTTCAATTTAGTATACTGTATTCGCTGCTCACGATGCTGTCTCCTCTGCATTGGGGAGGATTGGGTGATCGCTTTGCGGAACACCTCCATTCAGTCCGCAAGTGTGACTCTGAGCTTCCGGTCACTTGCCATTTTAATTCTCCATCTCACTCCTACCCTGACCTCTCTGTCCTCAGCCTCCTACACCGTTCCAATGAAGCTTAACGTAAGCTTGAGGAACAGCACCTCATCTTTCGATTAGGCAGTTTACAGCCTTCCAGACTCAACAATGAGATCAACAATTTCAGATCATAACCACTGCCCCATTTTTTCAGATGGCAGCTGTTGGTAATGATTCCGCTATTCCCATTTGCACCTCCTCTAGACCCATAACTTGTCCCATTACCACCCCCTTTTGCTTTGCACCATCATCCCTTTTGTCATTTAATCTCTCCTGCCTTCCACCTTATCACAAACCTTCTCTTTTGTTCTTTCCTCCCCTTTCCCTGCCCCTGTACTTGCTTAAAACCTTTACATCTCTAACTTTTTCCAGTTCTGATAAAAGGTCATCGACCTGAAATGTTAACTTTGTTTCTCTCTCCACAGATGCAGATGCAGCCGAAATTCATCGGTAGCGCCTCAAGAGGGAAGCGGGGCGCTACAAGGGAATGTCGCGGCGCTACATGCTGCAGCATCACGCACTGCGGCACGTCGCGCCGCGGTACTGCAGGCCTTCCTCCCCTTCTTAAAGGGGAGGTGCCTTGCGCAGCGTGATCCGGGGCCCAGCTGGGCCACCAGGGATCAGAGTGCCGGCACTCAAGAGAAGTGCCGGGCTCACGGAGTGCAGGTGGCACTCCGCCCGGGGGGGGGGGGGGGGGGGGGGGGGGGCTGGTCAGGAGGCCGGGGACGGCAACAGGGGCAGATGCTGGCAGGCGGCCAGCAACAAAAATGGCCGCCCGGTACCTCGCCTTTAATTAGTGCCGCCCCGGCCGCAGCTAGGCCCCCCTGATCCCGTCGGATATAGCATCCGGCAGTAAGTCAGGGGGCGCTACCGAAGATCGTGGCCAGGGCGCGAGCGTGGCGCTGCGATGATGTCATTGCCGGTGGCACAGCACCGCAGGGCGCTGTTACCGCCGCCGCTAACCGCCCGCTGAATTTCGCGGGAGGCGTTGGTGACGCCGCGCCCGGGTGCTAGTTGTTTTTCGCCCCGTTAGCACCCTCTTAGGGTGCTAACGGGAGGCGCAAAGCAACCAAATTTTTAGGCCCATCACTTTAAATGATTTGCAATGCAGGATGGTTAATATGGCCAAGCAAAAGATGTTCATTCTGCTGCTATGTCCAATATTCTTATAGCATAAATCTTTGAAGGTAGCAGGACAAGTTGAGCAGGCTGTTTAGAAAAAAACATACGGGATCCTTGGCTTTATTAATAGAGGAACAGAGTACAAAAGCAAGGAAGTTATGCTAAACCTTTATTAAACACTGGTTAGGCCTCAGCTGGAGTATTCTGGGCACCCCAATTTAGGAAGGATGTCAAGGCCTTGGAGAGGGTGCAGAAGAGATTTACTAGCATGTTACCAGGGATGAGGGACTTCAGTTATGTGGAGAGAATGGAGAAGCTTGGGTTGTTCTCCTTAGAGTAGAAAAGTTTAAGAGAGATTTGATAGAGGGGTTCAAAATCATGAATGGTTTTCATAGAGTAAATAAGGAGAGACTGTTTCCAGTGCACCATCTACAAGATGCACTGAAGCAACTCGCCAAGGCTTCTTCGACAGCACCTCCCAAACCCACGACCTCTACCACCTAGAAGGACAAGGACATCCTGACATGGAAATATATCGCTGTTCCTTCATCGTTGCTGGGTCAAAATCCTGGAACTCCCTCCCTATCAGCAAGGCCAGCATTTATTGCCCATCTCTAATTACCCTTGAAAAGGTGGTGGTGAGCTGTCTTCTTGAACTGCTGCAGTCCCTGTGTTGAAGGTTCTCCCATAGAAACATAGAAACATAGAAAATAGGTACAGGAGTAGACCATTCGGTCCTTCGAGCCTGCACCGCCATTCAATGCGTTCATGGCTGAACATGAGGTAGCATGTTCAGCCATGAACGCATTGAATGGCGGTGCAGGCTCGAAGGACCGAATGGTCTACTCCTGTACCTATTTTCTATGTTTCTATGTTTCTATGGGAGAACCTTCAACACAGGGACTGCAGCAGTTCAAGAAGACAGCTCACCACCACCTTTTCAAGGGTAATTAGAGATGGGCAATAAATGCTGGCCTTGCCAGCAATGTCCACATCCCAGGAACGAATAAAAAAAGTCTAGAAAACAGCCATTAATCATTATTCTCCATTTTCCATTCTGTAAGCAATTTCCTGCACTTCCTTCAATACCACGTGCCTTGACTTTTACCAACAAGCCTTCTATGTGGCAAGTTATCAAATGCCACTTGAAAATGCATATAACAACAACAACTTGTATTTATATAGCGCCTTTAACGTAGTAAAACATCCCAAGGTGCTTCACAGGAGTATTATAAGACAAAAAATTTGACACCAAGCTACATAAGGAGAAAATTAGGGCAGAAGACCAAAAACTTGGTCAAAGAGGTAGGTTTTAAGGAGCATCTTAAAGGAGGAAAGAGAGGTAGAGAGGCGGAGAGGTTTAAGCAGGGAATTCCAGAGCTTAGGGCCGAGGCAACAGAAGGCACGGCCACCAATGGTTGAGCGATTATAATCAAGGATGCTCAAGAGGGCAGAATTAGAGGAGCGCAGATATACACAAAACCCATTGCATTTCCTTTATCAATACATTTCATTATTTACTCAGATTTCAACCATTTATTCTTGTCCATTTGAGGAGCTGGTTAGAATAATATCTACTATAAATATTTATTATATTATTATATATGTGCTTATTTGTCTATTGTTTAATAAAATTGCTTGTTTAATTAAAGGTTGAAATGAGGTCTGGTGTGATGCTCTACTGCTTTTCGAAGGAGTGAGAAATGTCCTGTGGAGGCACAGGATAGGTCCAGTAGCTAAAGGAACTGAAAGAAAAGTTTTCTGTTCATTATCCTGGACTCATTATCAAAAACGTACCTAGATATCAGAGCCAGTGAACATACTCTCAAGGCTGTAAGGAGTTAAGACTCTTTATGAAGTTAATTCAAAACATAGAAGCCAAAGTGTCGAAAGGGCAGAAAAGACCAAAAAATGAACATTAAACATTTGTTCTGACAAAAGGTCATTGACCTGAAACATTAACTCTTTCTCTCTCCACAGAGGCTGCCTGACCTGCTGAGTATTTCCAGCATTGTCTGTTTTTATTTCAGATTTCCAGCATCCGCAGTATTTTGCTTTTGCTGCATTAAACTTTTTTAATTAACAAAAATATGAGACAAAAAAGTTAGTAATTATGACCCCTATAGTTACTGGGGTGAGATTTCCAAGCAGGGGGTGGCGGCGGAGGAGTTATAGTTGGGGTTGGGTTTCCCCGAACGGCGTGGAATTTTAACTCCATGGCGTGTGTTTTTTTTTAAAGCAGACTCCCCGCCCAGAAGCCAACCTGTTCGACAGGCTTGGCTCCCTGTCGGGTGGGGAATGCTCCGGAAGAGGCAGCAGAACAGAATCATAGAATGGTTACAGCACGGAAGGCGGTCATTTGGCCCGTCGAGCCCATGCAGACTCTCAGCTAGTCCTACTCCCTGCCCTTCCCCCGTAACCCTGCAAATTGTTTTCCTTCAGCTACTTATCCAACTCCCTTTTGAAAGATAAGATTGAGTCTGCCTCCACCACCATTCCAGATTTTAACCACTCGCTGCATTAAGAAGTTTTTTCTTATGCCGCCTTTGGTTATTTCGCCAATCACCTTAAATCTGTGTCTTCTGGTTCTCGGCCCTTCTGCCAATGGGAACAGTTTCTCTCTATCTACTCTGTCCAGACCCCTCATGATTTTGAACACCTCTATCAAATCTCCTCTGCTCCAAGGAGAACAACCCCAGCTTCTCCAGTCTATCAACGTAACTGAAGTCCCTCATTCCTAGAATCATTCTCAGAAATCCTTTCTGCACCCTCTCTAAGGCCTTCACATCCTTCCTAAAGTGTGGTGCCCAGAATTGGACACAGTACTCCAGTTGGGGCCGAACCAGTGTTTTATACAGGTTCATCATAATTTCCACACTTTTGTATTCTATACCTCTATTTATGAAGCCCAGGATCCCGTAAGCCTTTTTAACTGCTTTCTCAACCTGTCCTGCCACCTTCAACGATTTCTGCACATATAACCCCAGGTCTCTCTGTTCGTGCACCCCCTTTAGGATTGTACCATTTAGTTTATGTTGCCTCTCCTCATTCTTTCTACCAAAATGTATCACTTCACACTTTACTGCGTTAAATTTCATCTGCCACGTGTACGCCCATTTCACCAGCCTGTCTGTGCCTTCTTGAAGTCTATCACTCTCCTCCTCCTCACTGTTCACTATACTTCCAAGTTTTGTGTCATCTGCAAATTTTGAAATTGTGCCCTGTACACACACGTCCAAGTCATTAATATATATCAAGAAAAGCAGTGGTCTTAGAACCTTTTGGAAGTCCATGTAACCCACGTCAACCACATTGCCCTCATCAACCCTCTCTGTTACCTCATCAAAAAAAATCTGTGCTGGCTTCCCTTAATTAATCCACACCTATCCAAGCGACTGTTAATTTTGTCCCTGATTACTGTTTCTAACAGCTTCCCCACTACCGAGGTTAAACTGATTGGCCTATAGTTGCTGGGTTTATCTTTACACCCTTTTTTGAACAATGGTGTAACATTTGCAATTCTCCAGTCCTCTGGCACCACCCCCATATCTATGGAGGATTGGAATATGATGGCCAGTACTTCCGCGATTTCTGCTCTCAATTCCCTCAGCATCCTAGGAGGCATCTCATCCGCTCCTGGTGATTTATCTACTTTAAGTACAGCCAGCCTTTCTAATAACTTCTTTTATCAATTTTTATACTATCAAGTGTCTCCACTATCTCCTCCTTCACTATGTCTATGGCAGCATCCTCTTCCTTGGTGAAGACAGATGCAAAGGACTCATTTAGTACCTCAGCCATACCCTCTGCCTCTATGCATAGGCCTTCTTTTTGGTCCATAATCAGCCCCACCCCTCCTTTTGCTACCCTTTTAGTATTTATATGCTTATAGAAGACTTTTGGATTACCTTTTATGTTGGCTGCCATTCTATTCTCATACCCTCTCTTTGCCCCTCTTATTTTCTTTTTCACTCCTCCTCTGACCTTTCTATGTAGAGCCTGATTCTCAGATGTATTTGCAACCTGACATCTGTCATACCACCATTTCCAAGACCGTCACTGACCTCATCTCCTCTGGAGATCTTCCCCCCATGGCCGCCAACCTCATAGTTCCCCAACCCCGCACAGCCCGCTTCTACCTCCTTCCCAAGATCCACAAACAGGACTGCCCCGGTAGACCCATCGTTTCAGCCTGTTCTTGCCCCACAGAACTTATCTCTTCCTATCTCGACTCTATTTTTTCTCCCCTTGTCCAGTCTCTTCCCACCTACATCCGCAACTCTTCCAACGCCCTCCGCCATTTTAACAGTTTCCAGTTTCCTGGCCCCAACCGCCTCCTCTTCACTATGGACGTACAATCCCTCTACACCTCCATCCCCCACCAGGATGGCCTGAGGGCGCTCCGCTTCTTCCTTGAACAGAGGCCCAACCAGTCCCCATCCACCACCACCCTCCTCCGCCTGGCTGAACTTGTTCTCACATTGAACAACTTCTCCTTTGACTCCACCCATTTCCTCCAAATTAAAGGTGTTGCTATGGGTACCCGCATGGGTCCTAGCTATGCCTGCCTTTTCGTGGGATATGTGGAACACTCTTTGTTCCAGTCCTACTCGGGTCCCCTCCCTCACCTCTTTTTCCGGTACATTGATGACTGTATCGGTGCCGTCTCCTGCTCTCGCCCCGAACTAGAACATTTCATTCACTATGCTTCCAATTTCCACCCTTCCCTCACCTTCACATGGTCCATCTCCGACTCTTCCCTTCCCTTCCTCGACTTCTCCGTCTCCATCTCTGGGGATAGGTTATTGACTAACATTCACTACAAGCCCACTGACTCCCACAGCTACCTGGACTACACTTCCTCCCACCCCGCCTCCTGTAAGGACTCTATTCCATTCTCCCAGTTTCTCCGCCGCATCTGCTCTGATGATGCCACCTTCCATACCAGTGCTTCCGACATGTCTTCCTTTTTCCTCAACCGAGGATTCCCCTCTACCGTGATCGACATGGCCCTCGACCGTGTCCGTTCTATCTCCCGCACTTCTGCCCTCACCCCTGCCCCTCCCTCCCGGAACCACGATAGAGTTCCCCTTGTCCTCACCTTTCACCCCACCAGCCTCCACATTCAACGGATCATCCTCCGCCATTTCCGCCACCTCCAGCGTGATCCCACCACCAAACGCATCTTCCCCTCACCTCCCCTTTCAGCATTCCGCAGGGACCGCTCCCTCCGCGACACCCTAGTCCACTCCTCTACCACCCCCAGCATCCCTTCCCCTTCGCCCGGCACCTTCCCGTGCAAGCGCAGGAGATGCAACACATGCCCTTATACCTCCCCTCTTCCCACTGTCCAGGGCCCCAAACACCCCTTCCAGGTGAAACAGCGATTTACTTGTACTTCCTGCAATTTAGTATACTGTATTCGCTGCTCACGATGCGGTCTCCTCTACATTGGGGAGACCGAACGCAGATTGGGTGACCGCTTTGCGGAACACCTCCGTTCAGTCCGTAAGGGGGACCCCGAGCTCCCGGTCGCCTGTCACTTTAATTCACCGCTTCACTCCCACTCAGACCTCACCGTCCTCGGCCTATTACACTGTTCCACGGAAGCGCAGCGTAAGCTCGAGGAACAGCACCTCATCTTTCGTTTAGGCACGCTACAGCCCTCTGGACTCAATATCGAGTTCAACAATTTTAGATCATAACCTTAGCCCCATCACATTTATATTTTATTTTCTCATCCACCCTTTTTTTTTCCTCCTAGAAGCTGGCAGCTGTCCTTCATTCTGCCAGTGCATTTCACACTTCTTTCAGCCTTAACCTGTCACATTAACACCACCTCTTGCCTTGAATATCTCTTAATGTCTCTTGATGTCTCTTAATGTCTCTTAATCTCTCCTTTTGTTCTTTCATCCCCTCCCCCTTTTCCCAGCTTTATCCTTGCTTTTAATCTATTTGATTTCCTGCTGTCTCCAGTTCTGATGAAAGGTCTTCGACCTGAAACGTTAACTCTGTTTCTCTCTCCACGGATGCTGCCTCGCCTGCTGAGTTTTTCCAGCGTTTTCTGTTGTTATCTGTCATACGTGTTCTTTTTCTGCTTCATTATATTGGCTATCTGTTTCATCATCCAGGGAGCTCTGACTTTAGTTGCCCTACCTTTTCCCCTCGTGGAAATGTACTTCGACTGTACCCGAACTGTTTCCTCTTTAAAGGCAGCCCATTGTTCCACTACAGTTTTGCCTGCCAATCTTTGATTCCAGTTTACCCGGGCCAGATCTGTTCTCATCCCACTGAAATTGGCCTTCCCCCAGTTAAACATTCTTACTCTAGATTGCTTCCTGTCCTTTTCCATAAGAACATAAGACGTAGGAGCAGGAGTAGGTCATTTGGCCCCTCGAGCCTGCTCCGCCATTCAATAAGATCATGGCTGATTTGATCTTGGCCTCAACTCTGCTTTCCTGCCCGCTGCCCATAACCCTTGACTCCCTTATCGTTCAAAAATCTGTCTATCTCCACCTTAAATATATTCAATGACCCAGCCTCCACAGCTCTCTGGGGAAGAGAATTCCAAAGATTCATGACCCTCAGAGAGAAGAAATTCCTCCTCATTTCCGATTTAAAAGGGTGCCCCCTTATTCTGAAATTATGCCCCCTAGTTCTAAATTCCCCCACGAGGTGAAACATTATCTCTGCGTCTACCCTGTCAAGCCCCTTCAGAATCTTATATGTTTCGATAAGATCCCCTCTCATTCTTCTAAACTCCAATGAGTATAGGCCCAACCTGCTCAACCTTTCTTCATAAAACAACCCCTTCATCTCCGGAATCAGCCTCGTGAACTATCTCTGAACTGCCTCCAATGCAAGTATATCCTTCCTTAAATAAGGAGACCAAAACTGTACGCAGTACTCCAGGTGTGGTCTCACCAATGCCCTGTACAGTTGTAACACGACTTCCCTACTTTTATACTCCATTCCCTTTGCAATAAAGGCCAATAGCTAATCTAAACCTTATGATACTACGACCACTGTACCCTAAATGTTCACCTACTGACACTTGCTAAACTTGACCTACCTCATTCCCCAGATCCAGCAATGCCTCCTCCCTCGTCAGGCCAGAAACATACTGATCAAGAACGTTCTCCTGAACACACTTCAGAAATTCTTTCCCTTCTCTGCCCTTGACACTATTACAATCCCAGTCTATATTAGGATAGTTGAAGTCCCCCATTATTACTACTCTATCGCTCTTGCACCTCTTTGTAATTTCTCTGCAAATTTGTTCCTCCATATCTTTCCCACTATTTGGTGGCCTATAGAATACACCTAGTAGTGTAATGGCACCTCTATTGTTTCTTAACTCTAGCCATATAGATTCTGTCCTTGACCCCTCCAGGACATCCTCCCTCTCCAGCACTATAACATTCTCCTGAACCAATACTGCCACACCACCTCCTATCTTTTCTTTCCTAAACACCTTACAACCAGAAATATTTAATACCCAATCCTGCCCTTTTTTGAGCCAGGTCTCAGTTATTTCCACAACGTCATATTCCCATGTGGCTATTTGTGCCTGCAGCTCACTTACCTTGTTTACTACGCTTTGTGCGTTCACATACATACACTGTAAATCCATCTTAGACCATCCTGTATTCTCTCTTAGTTGGACCCCACCTAATACCTTACTATTTCTTACTTTAGTGCTCTCTGCCTCTCCCAATCCTTTGAGCACTTTATTTCCCCTTTCTAATGTTACATCCTGGTGCCCATCCCTCTGCCAAATTAGTTTAAACCCTCCCCAACAGCACTAGCAAACCTCCCCGCGAGGATATTGGCTCCGGCCCTGTTGAGGTGCAACCCGTCCGGCCTGTACAGGTCCCACCTCCCCCAGAACCGGTCCCAATGCCCCAGGAATCTAAAGCCCTTCCTCCTGCATCATCTCTCCAGCCACGCATGCATCTGCTCGATCCTCCTATTTCTATACTCACTTGCGCGTGGCACCGGGAGTAATCTGGAGATTACTACCTTTGAGGTTCTGCTTTTTAATCTCTTTCCTAGCTCCCTAAAATCTGCCTGCAGGACCTCATCCCTCTTTCTACCTATGTCGTTGGGACCAATATGGACCACGACCTCTGGCTGTTCACCCTCCCCCCTCAGAATGCTCTGCAGCCGCTCAGTTGCATCCTTAACCTTGCCACCAGCGAGGCAACATACCATCCTGGAGTCACGTCTGCGGCCGCAGCAACGCCTCTCTGTTCCCCTAACTATCGAATCCCCTACCACTATTGCTCTCCCACTCTTAGGCCCCAACAACATCCCGGCTGTCGAGCTGAAGACTTGTGCACCAGAACTAGCCGCGCCTCTAGCCAAGCTGTTCCAGTACAGCTATAACACTGGCATCTATCCGACAATGTGGAAAACTGCCCAGGTATGTCCTGTCCACAAAAAGCAGGACAAATCCAATCCGGCCAATTACCGTCCCATCAGTCTACTCTCAATCATCAGCAAAGTGATGGAAGGCGTCATCGACAGTGCTATCAAGCAGCACTTACTCACCAATAACCTGCTCACTGATGCCCTGTTTGGGTTCCGCCAGGACCACTCAGCTCCAGACCTCATTACAGCCTTGGTCCAAACATGTATAAAAGAGCTGAATTCCAGAGGTGAGGTGAGAGTGACTGCCCTTGACATCAAGACAGCATTTGACCGAGTGTGGCATAAAGGAGTCCTAGTACAACTAAAGTCAATGCTAATTGGGGGGAAAACTCTCCATTGGCTGGAGTCATACCTAGCACAAAGGAAGATGGTTGTGGTGGTTGGAGGTCAATCATCACAGCCCCAGGACATCGCTGCAGGAGTTCCTCAGGGCATTGTCCTAGGCCCAACCATCTTCAGCTGCTTCATCAATGACCTTCCCTCCATCATAAGGTCAGAAGTGGGGATGTTCTCTGATGACTGCACAGTATTCAGTGCCATTCGCAACTCCTCAGATAATGACACAGTCCATGCCCGCATGCAGCGAGACCTGGACGACATTCAGGCTTGGGCTGATAAGTGGCAGGTAACATTCACGCCACATAAGTGCCAGACAATGAATATCTCTAACAAGCGAGCGTCTAACCACCACCCCTTGACATTCAACGGCATTACCATCGCCGAATACCACATCATCAATCACCATTGACCAGAAACTTAACTGGACCAGCCACATAAATACTGTGGCAACAAGAGCAGGTCAGAGGCTGGGTATTCTGCAGCGAGTCTCTCACCTCCTGACTCCCCAAAGCCTTTCCACCATCTACAAGGCACAGGCCAGGAGTGTGATGGAATACTCTCCACTTGCCTGGATGAGTGCAGCTCTAACAATACTCAAGAAGCTCGACACCATCCAAAACAAAGCAGCCCACTTGATTGGCGCCCCATCCACCACCTTAAACATTCACTCCCTCCACCGTGGCTGAAGTGTGTACCATAATATCGGGAAATGTGAGGCTATTCACTTTGGTAGGAAGAATAGAAAAACAGAATATTTTTTTAAATGGTGAGAAACTTTTAAATGTTGGTGTTCAGAGAGATTTGGGTGTCCTCGTGCAAGAAACACAGAAAGCTAGCATGGAGGTACAGCAAGCAATAAGAAAGGCAAATGGAATGTTGGCCTTCATTGCAAGGGTGTTGGAGTATAAGAGTAAGGAAGTCTTGCTACAATTATACAGGGCCTTGGTGAGAGCACACCTGGAGTACCGTGCACAGTTTTGGTCTCCTTATCTAAGGAAGGATATACTTGCCTTGGAGGCGGTGCAACAAAGGTTCGCTAGATTGATTCCTGGGATGAGAGCGCTGTCCTAGGATGAGAGATTGTGCAGAATGGGCCTATACTCTATGGAGTTTAGAAGAATGAGAGGTGATCTCATTGAAACATACAAGATTCTGAAGGGGATTGACAGGGTAGATGCTGAGAGGTTGTTTCCCCTGGCTGGAGTGTCTGGAACTAGGGGGCATAGTCTCAGTATAAGGGGCGGCCATTTAAGACCGAGATGAGGAGGAATATCTTCACTCAGAGGGTTGTGAATCTTTGGAATTCTCTGCCCCAGAGGGCTGTGAATGCTAAGGGGTAAAAATTGAGTCGCGCCCCATTTGGGGCGCTAACCTCGCCGGGGCGCGACTTTTAGCGCCCCGAAAAAATTAGCGGCCCCGCGCCGGAACTTCAGTGGTTGCGCCCCAAGAGGGAAGCGGGGCGCAACTGGAAGCAGCCCGCATCCCTCTTGGGGCGCTGCGAGTGAATATCCTGGGCGGCACGTCGCGCCGCGGTATTGCAGGCCTTCCTCCCCTTCTTAAAGGGGAGGGACCCTGCGCAGCGCGAACCGGGGCCCAGCTGGGCCCCCAGGGATCGGGAGTGCCGGCAAAAGAGCCCGGCACTCAAGAGAAGTGCCGGGCTCTTGGAGCGCAGCCGGCACTTCACGGTGGGGGGGCTTCACGGGGGCCGGGGGCAGGTGCTGGCAGGCGGCCAGCAACAAAAATGGCCGCCTGCCACCTCCGCTTTAAATATCGCCGCCCCGGCCGCACGTACGCCTCCCTGAACCCGTCGGACATAGCGTCTGGCGGTAAATCAGGGGGCGCGACTGAAGATCACGGCCGGGGCGCGAGCGGGGTGCTGCGCACGGCGATGACGTCATCGCCGGCGGCGCAGCGCCACAGGGCGCTACCGGCTGCCGCCGCCGCTAACCTCCCACTAAATTTTTCGGGAGGCGTGGGCGGCGCTGCGCCCGGGCGTTAGCTGCTTTACGCCCCATTAGCGCCCTCTTAAGGCGCTAACGGGAGGCGCAAGCAGCTGAATTTTTCCCCCTAAGTCTTTGAGTATATTTAAGGCTGAGGCAGCTCACCACCACCTTCTCAAGGACAACTAGGGATGGGCAATAAAGGCTGGCCTTGCCAGCAACGCCCACATCCCGTGAACAAATGAAAAAAACTCTTCTTCCTCCCCCCCCACCCCCCGTACAGCTGAGCCACCCATGGTGCCGCGGACTTGGCTCTGGCTGTACTTCCCAGAGGAACCATCACCCTCACCGGTACTCAGAACTGAATACTGATTGTAGAGCGAGATGCACTCAGGGGACTCCTGCATTACCTGCCTGGTCCTCCTTTTCTGTCTGACGATCACCCATTCCCTGTCTGCCTGCGCACTCCTTATCTGTGGGGCAACCATCTCCTGAAACGTGCTATCCAGGAAGCTCTCAGCCTCAGGATGCACCGCAGTGACGCCAGCTGCTGCTCAAGCTCCGAAACCCGGAACTCGAACTCCTCCAGCTGACGACACTTCCTGCACATGTGGTTGTCTAGGACACAGGAAGCGTCCTGGATTTCCCACATGGCACATGCTGTGCATTCCGTGGGAGTGAGCTGCCCTGCCATGCCTCTATTTATTAGGCTATTAACTAACTTACAGAAACTTAAGACTAAGATGTATCTGAATCAAGTTATTAATATACAGTTATTAATTTAATATAGTATCAACAGTTACTAATCGGCAAGTTTCTGCTTAATTCCTAGCCAGCTATTAACCCCAGCCCCGAACTTGAAGAGCAAAACAACCAATGTGACCTTTACCAACCAACCAGTTACCAGCTATCCTGGATTTTTTTTCAGAAGCAGGCGAGTCTGAGTTCGGGTTTGAGATTTTTTAAAGTTTAACATCCTGCCCCACCCAAACCCATCTGTTTTTGGTGGTTAAAATTACCCCGCCTATCTGTTAAAATTGCTTTTAAAATTTGTTTTGCTAATGTTCCCTCATCATTGAAATAAAAAATTTATTTTCTGTTCTTTCAAATTAGAGTTAAAAACATGCAGTTTTGCAGTCTGATCTACACACAAACCTCTCCAGTTTCATCGCATCTCAGAAATGTTTACCATCATTTTTATGGCTTGGAATGTTGGAAGCTGGTTGCAGTAAAATTACTCACTATTGATTTACTTTATTTTACAATACATATACAAATTCCATTTAACATGCAGTTTTGCACTTTTTCTTTTCTGGCCTTAAAATTAAACTGCGGGATAATAGCATATGGTATGAAATCCTTCTGCTATTTTAATGAAGGTCTTCTTCTTCTTAAAAATGAGAAGTCGCACAACACCAGGTTATAGTCCAACAGATTTATTTAATTTTACAAGCTTTCGAAGCAGTTCGCTCCTTCGTCAGGTAAGTTAGCAATGAGAGAATCTCCCAGAATTCACAATTTAAACCCAGACAAAATCTATTCACATTATTCCCTACAACAAAGAGCACAGCCAAGACAATGAGATGTGTCCCAGGGGGTCCAATTCTTCTTCTTAGGCAGTCCCTCTGAACCGAGGATGACTTGCTTCCACCCTAAAAATGAGTTAGCAGGTGACTGATGAGTCAATGCGGGGCCTACAGTCTCTGTCACAGGTGGGGCAGACGGTGGTTGAAGGGGCGGGTGAGTGGGGTGTTTGGGTTGACATGTGCTCCTTCCGCTGTTTGCGCTTGGCTTCCGCTTGCTCCCGGCGAAGAGACTCGAGGTGTTCGGCGCCTTCCCAGGTGATTCTCCTCCACTTTGTGCGGTCTTGGGCCAGGGATTCCCAGGTATCGGTGGGGATATTGCACTTTTTCAAGGAGGCTTTGAGGGTGTCCTTGAAGCGTTTCCTCTGCCCACTTGGGGCTCTCTTGCCGTGTCGGAGCTCAGAGTAGAGCGCTTGTTTTGGAAGTCTCGTATCGGGCATGTGGACGATGTGGCCTGTCCATCGTAGCTGATCGAGCGTGGTCAAAGCTTCGATGCTGAAGGTATTAACTTATTAACAGGCAAGTGGTAGTAGTTCCCTAGCAATAGACTCTATGATCTCCGTTTGACTGTACTGTGTGTTTAAAGTGGAAGTGAGGATGCAAGCTTTAACTGTCAAGTGTTTTTCCCCGATCTCAGTCACTGTTTACTACTTCTTTGGGGATTCTCTTTGGCACCAGAATTGTGGGTGTATTCACTGGTCACACTTTCCTTATGAGGAACCATGATCAAAGGGAGAGCTGGTTAGAGGATCAGCGCTAGAGTATTGTAGCCCAGTTTCTAATCCATGCTCCCTTTGTGAATAGCGCCCAGCTGAGTGGAGTGATTATTTGCACACCGTTTTTTGACTCCTTCTGCGCATGCGCGCCCGTTTGGTACTGTGCATGCGCACTCAATCCGCTTGCGCATACACAGTACCAAACAGTGCGGCAGCTGAGGCCTGCACCACCACACTTTCCTCGGCTCCATGTGGAGAAGGTCAGGAGACCAGATGTTTGGGGTGGGGGAGGAGAGCGAATCGAAGGGGCGGACCGAAGGGGGCGAGGAGAGGGGACCGAAGGGGGCGAGGAGAGGGGACCGAAGGGGGACGAGGAGGGGGGACCGAAGGGGGCGAGGAGAGGGGACCGAAGGGGGGCGAGGAGGGGGGACCGAAGGGGGGCGAGGAGGGGGGACCGAAGGGGGGCGAGGAGGGGGGACCGAAGGGGGGCGAGGAGGGGGGACCGAAGGGGGCGAGGGGGGGACCGAAGGGGGGCGAGGGACCGAAGGAGGGGGCGAGGAGGGGGGACCGAAGGGGGGCGAGGAGGGGGGACCGAAGGGGGGGCGAGGAGGGGGGACCGAAGGGGGGCGAGGAGGGGGACCGAAGGGGGGGGCGAGGAGGGGGGACCGAAGGGGGGCGAGGGGGGGACCGAAGGGGGGCGAGGGACCGAAGGAGGGGGCGAGGAGGGGGGACCGAAGGGGGCGAGGAGGGGGGACCGAAGGGGGGGCGAGGAGGGGGGGACCGAAGGGGGGCGAGGAGGGGGGGACCGAAGGGGGGCGAGGAGGGGGGACCGAAGGGGGGCGAGGGGGGGGACCGAAGGGGGGCGAGGGACCGAAGGAGGGGGCGAGGAGGGGGGACCGAAGGGGGGCGAGGGGGGTGAGACCGAAGGGGGGCGAGGAGGGGGGACCGAAGGGGGGCGAGGGGGGAGACAGAAGGGGGGCGAGGGGGGAGACCGAAGGGGGGCGAGGGGGGAGACAGAAGGGGGGCGAGGGGGGAGACCGAAGGGGGGCGAGGGGGGAGACAGAAGGGGGGCGAGGGGGGAGACAGAAGGGGGGCGAGGAGGGGGGACCGAAGGGGGGGCGAGGAGGGGGACCGAAGGGGGGCGAGGAGGGGGGACCGAAGGGGGCGAGGAGGGGGGACCGAAGGGGGGCGAGGGGGGAGACAGAAGGGGGGCGAGGGGCCGAAGGGGGGCGAGGAGGGGGGACCGAAGGGGGGCGAGGAGGGGGGACCGAAGGGGGGCGAGGAGGGGGGACCGAAGGGGGCGAGGAGGGGGGACCGAAGGGGGGCGAGGGGGGACCGAAGGGGGGCGAGGGGGGAGACAGAAGGGGGGCGAGGGGGGAGACAGAAGGGGGGCGAGGGGCCGAAGGGGGGGGGGGGACCGAAAGAGGGCGAGGAGGGGTGACCGAAGGGGGGCGAGGAGGGGGGACCAAAGGGGGGCGGGGAGGGGGGACCGAAGGGGGGCGAGGAGGGGGGACCGAAGGGGGCGAGGAGAGGGGATCGAAGGGGGCGAGGAGAGGGGATCGAAGGGGGCGAGGAGAAGGGCCGCGCAGGGCAAAAACAAAATTAGGGTGAACATTGAGTCTGTGTTGGTTCTACAATATACATGACATTACATTTATGTGTTATTTGCCAAACTCGACTATTCCGAGCTCATCCAAAACTCTGCTGCACATATCCTAACATGCAGCAAGTCCCATTCACCCATCACCCCTGTGCTCGTTGACCTACATTGGCTCTTGGTCCACCAACAACGTTCCCGCTAAGCTACGCACCTGTGCAGCTGTTTGGAGGTCCAGCGCAGGCTGCTTACCGGCTTTTGAATGGCATCATGCACAAAATTTTGAATGGACCGCGCAGCCCATTAAAGGGAGCGCACACCCAAATAGAAATTAGGGGGTACATTGTCCGCCAACACCTTGATTTTAAAATTCTCATCCTCATGTTAAAATCCCTCCATGGCCTCACCCCTTCCTATCTGAACTTGGCAGTGTGAGAGCTGTGAGTGCTCTTAACCCGGGATGGGGAGCCCTGTCTGTTTTCTGAAAGCAAACTGTTGGGTGTGTCTTGTCCTCCAAGGGGACCAATCAGAAATTTGGTGTTGCAAATAGACACGAGCTGAGAATAGAAATAATAGCAAAACAGAAATAAGCTCAGCTGAGAGTGCAGGATCGGTGAATTTACCCTTTGTTTTTTCTTCCATGAATGTGAATCTCAGACCCTGGATTTCTTCAGTAATTCCCAACAAAATTCAGCTGTCTCAGACTCACCACTCAAAAAAAACTTGATCTATTGCACTACTTTTATTGTATATATGTTTGTACCTTCTATTGCAGCAAGAAAAAATTATTTAATAAAAAAAATGGTTAGTAAAATTCCAGTTAAAAAACATTCAAAAGGTTAGTAATTAATCTTTAGAAACTCAAAAGTACTGATTCTTTTCTTTTCATTAACAAGAGTGGAAAGAGGCATTTGATTATTAATCCATTTAGTTATTCTAACCTTGCACAAATCATTGGTGCAATTTGACACACTACTGTGATGGGAAGGGTTTAAAGAAGAGTGACAAGGATAATTTTAGGACTCAAGACTCTAAGTTATGAAGTTAGAGATACAGAGGTATTTATTTTTTACTGAAAAAAAACCTGAAGGGCCAGATGAAATAGATGTAAGCAAGCTATTTGTCTCGGACTAGAACAGAAGTAAAGGATAAGCACTCCAAAATTCCTGGATGTGGGAGGGCTTACCAGGGCATATACTGAATAGGGGAGTCCAGGGAGACACCCAATTCCATCAGGTCTCTGCCCTATTCTGCCCGCAATCTAAAATGCCAGCTGGAGGGGTAGGCTCTGTACTGAGGTTATTGAAAGAGGTGGGACTGCCGTGATGATGTTAGCTCCTGGTTTCAATGGCAGCCAGTTGGGATTCAGGTGCCCTGGAACTTCCTTGAGATGGCTCTGCAACTGATTCAGTCACATCTGCTGCTGCTGTGACTGGCTGGTCCTGCCTGCTTTCTGCCACATTTACCGTCACTTACGCAGGGGTAGTGGATAGGCCAGACACTCCTACAGCATGTTTTGCAAATCTATGCTGCAAAGTTCTCTTCATCTGATTTCCCCAACAGTTTTAAGCTGGACACAATAACCTGTAGTAGATTGGAGCCCAATGCCTCTATAGCAGCAGCAACCTGAGCATCCATGAGATCAGCATTTTAAAAATACGTAAGACTGAGGCCATCAGCACCTGATGCGGCGTAATTGCTGATTGCTCCTGCCTAACACACAATGGCCCTGGCTCCCGATGCAGCTTTTGTGGTCAATATTTGACAGCCCCCTACCTGTTTACATTGGCCCAGCCCTGCTCGCTTTTATATATATAAGAAAAATATTCAGAGATGGTGGATTTTTAAGAGGAGGAATGGATTTATTTTTGTGTGGGGCAACACATTTGTGTTCATATGGTGTTCAGGGCTTGCTTTCCTGCATCCGTCCTCCCTCTTCCCCTCTCTATTCCATCCTTCGTCTCTGCTTTTCCTTTCCCTTCTTCTTCCTTTACACCGCTTCTTCTCTCACTCCTACTCTTCCCACCTCGCTCCCTCCCTCCTTCTTCCTCCCCTGCCCCCTCACTGCTCCTGCCCCTCCCACCTTCTTGCAGTTCTCTCTCAGCTCTGGACCAGTTTTCCCCCACCCTTTAACCTAGCTTTACCTGAAGACTACATTTGTTTTTGAATCCACGTATGCGACGCCACAGAAGATTGACTAGTAAGATAATAAAAACCCTATGTTCGCATGTACTTCCTGTCAACTTGTTCCATTATAAATAAAAGATTAACCAAAAGAAACATTTTAAGAATGACATATTTCACAAAAACATGATTAAATGTAGGGACATGTAGCGCATGTGCTGAAAACCGGTATTTCCGATCTGTCAAGAATGCTCTTGACAGATCAGATGCCTGCCCTGGAGAAGGGCCTCTGCGGGCGGATAGTTCCGCTTTCTGGAGAACCTCCGCCTGCAGAAAACACTTAGAAATCCTATGCCTGGTAAAAGCAGGCGTAAGGCCAGCTTTTACCAGCATAAGAGTTGAAAAAACGTTTTTACATTTTTTTTCCACTGATTTATAATTTAAAAATACGTTTAAAAAAGGTACGTTTATTTTTAGCCCCGTAAAAAACTTTAATTATTTTTTCAAAAAATTACATTTTTGTTTAAAATATTTAATTTATTGTAATTTCAACTCATTTTAAAAATGTGATTTAAAAAAAATGTATTGAATGTTTTACTATGTTTTTGGGGTGATCTCCATTCATATATTTGACAGGTCTATCTGTCAAGTGTATGAAGGGCGATTCCCTTCTCCTATTGACTCCCCATGGCCCACGTGATCCCAGGGATGCTCGTGAACTGCATGCATCTCTGGGATACGTGGGCCCTGCGCACTTCGAGTTTGGAGAGGCCCAGGAGCGGAAGTGTACGCACCTCGGTAGCCCTCAGGTAAGTCCGTAGATTTTTTCCAGATCGGAGGCCTCCGCACACAGGAAGCCTCCGATCGGAAAATACGGCTCTATGAGTTGAACTTGGATTGCGCAGTCTGAGGATGTGCACTGTGATGAATTTCCTAGGATGCATCAGTACCATTCAGTCAGCTCTAAAGATTACATTTTTCTTTAGCTTCTAGCAGTTTCAGCTCAAAAGTTATTTTTAAATTATTTGAATGAAAAGCTGGAGGACAAATTTCAGAAGTATTAGAGGTAAAAGTCAGTGTTTTTATTAAAGGGCACAGGTGTGCAAGAGAGAGAGAGGAGAGGAATGGTTGTTCGGATTGCACTATAGACACAAATATATTAAAAGAAATATTTTTGTCTGCACTAGCCTAAGCCCTGCCTGCAGCTTCCCTGGTCTCAGATGCCTCACCTCCTGTGTACCTGTCACTTTGTTGATAATCTTATCTTCCAACACACTGTAAGCGACGCCATGGGAGATTAAATAGTTTAAGTAAGCTTTGCTGTTACCAACTAGAACAAGGCTTCAATATATGGGCCCGGATTTTGCAGTAAAAATAATGACAAGGCTATCAACACTCACCATTATTAAAGAGTAAATCAGACAGCAACTTCTGACAACCACACGTGCAGTTAAACACGGAAATCAGGAAGTTACTGTCCAGGTTGCCCTGCTGCTCCAGAAGCTTCGCTATAACAGTATCTCGCCGGGAGCCTCAGTATTCAAATACACGGAAGGGCCTGAAGTTGGGGTACTTATGTGATAGATACCCACTAAACATGCAAGAAAAAGTTAGGGCTTGTCCATTCAAGAGTAAGTGAATTTTTACTGGCGTGATAAGTCTTAATTACTGCCAAACAACTTTTCTGCCACTGAAAATTAACTTTTACAAGTGTGGAGTCTCATTCCTTCAGATTTTAATTATTGTCAGAGATTTAAAAAAATTTAAATAATTTTTAACTTTTTCTGTCTTTTATCTCTCTCTCTCTTAATCCCATCTTTCTTTCCCTCTCTTTATTTTGCTTTCTGTACATGATTTGGCATTGAATTAACTATTCTAACTTATACTTTGTTTCAGAATCTGCAAAGGATTCTTCAATCTGATTGGTTAAGGAAATACACAGTTGCTTGACACAGATCATCTGTAGAGGACGCTGCACTGAAATGGATTTCTAATCATAAGTTCCAGTGCAAAAGCCCATAGAAAGTCCTTTCTTTATTTATTTATTCATGGGATGTTATTGCCTAACCCTAACTGCATTTGAGAAGATGGTGTGAGCCACCTTCTTGAACCGCTGAAATCTGTGTGGGTAAGGAATTCCCACAGTGCTGTTAGGTAGGAAGTTCCAGGATTTTGACCCAGCAACAGTGAAGGAACGGCGATATATTTCCTAGTCAGGATGGTCTGAGCCTCGGAGGGGAACTTGGAGGTGGTAGTGTTCCCATGCACCTATGTGTTGTCTTTCCAGGTGGTAGAGATCGCAGGTTTGGGAGATGCTGTTGATGAAGCATTGGCGAGTTGCTGCAGTGCATCATGTAGATGGTACACACTGCAGCCGTGTTGCGCTGGTGGTGGAGGGAGTGAATGTTTAAGGTGGTGGATAGGGTGTTGAACAAGCGGGCTGCTTTGTCCTGGATGGTGTCGAGCTTCTTGAGTGTTATTGGAGCTGCACTCATCCAGGCAAGTGGAGAGTATTCCATCAGACTCCTTACTTGTGCCTTGTTGGTGGTGAAAAGGCTTCAGGGAGTCAGGAGGCGAGACACTCGTCACAGAATACTCAGTCTCTGACCTGCCCCTTGTAGCCACACTATTTATGTGGCTGGTCCAGTTATGTTTCTGGTCAATGGTGAGCCCAGGATGTTGATGGTGATGACATTCAAGGGACGGTGGTTACTTGGAGATGGTCATTGCCTGGTATTTGTGTGGTGCAAATGTTACTTGCCATTTATTAGCCCAAGCCTGGATGTGGTCCCGGTCTTGTTACATTGGGGCACGGACTGCTTCATTATCTGAGGAATTGCAGATGGAACTGAACACTGTGCAATCATTAGCGAACATCCCCACTTCTGACCTTCTGGTGGAGGGAAGGTCATTGATGAAGCAGCTGAAGAAGGTTGGGCCTAGGACACTGTCCTGAGGAACTCCTGCAGCAGTGTCCCGAGGCTGAGATGATTGGCCTCCAACAACCACAACCATCTTCTTTCGTTCTAGGTATAACTCCAGCCAGTGGAGAGTTTTCCCTGATTCCCACTGACTTCAATTTTACTAGGGCTCCTTGATACCACACTGAGTCAAATGCTGCCTTGATGTCAAGGGCAGTCACTCTCACCTCACCTCTGGAATTCAGCTCTTTTGTCCATCTTCGGACCAAGGCTGTAATAAAATCAGGAAGACTGGTGAGGAATGATTAAAAACTGCTACCTAGTCATTGTGAAAATTAAAACGTGTAAAAAACATCTTAAAACTATGTACATCAGTTCAAATGTAGTTATTTCATTCAAGTGAGGGAGATGCCAGGCCATGAGGTTACAGATTGTGGTGGAATACAGTTCTGCTGCTGTTGATGGCCCACAGCACCTCATGGATGACCAGTTTTGAGCTGCTAGATCTGTTCTGAATCTATTCCATGTAGCACGAGCAAGTGTAAGTGTAATGAATGACTAGTGCCGTTTGTTGGCCGCTGACCGTAAAATCTGGGCCAATGAGATTTGACATTTTCAATTTTCCACATATACAAATCACTGCATTTATCTTTGTCAATTTTAATTCCTTTTTAGTTTGAATATTTTCTTTTACATTTAATCTGACATGTTTGATTTTAAATAAATGCTGATGATTTAAATAAAAGTGAGTTTCTGATTTACAGGATGAATGGAGATGTGAAAGTGATTGAATAGTACATCACTGTGGCACGTGTGTTTTTAATGGGGGAAATGGCTGGTACCACATCTGGCACTTGTTGGTTTGTCTGTTTGTGTTTCTGCTGAGGTTATATGTTGCTAAACAAAAACATTAACATGACTTGCTGTAATAAAAGTTATACATTTTATTTTCATACTGTTTACTCGCTGTCGTAACAGATGGAACTTTAATTCTCTGTTGATTTAAAGAATGACGCCTTTATTTTAAACAGTGTATATATAGAGAGGCTTTAAACTAGTGCAGTTCTCGCCTTCCCTTGTGCTACCCTATACAAGATCCAGTAGTTAAAAATTTATATCTCGGATAAATACTTCCAAACCCCAGTTGGAATAATGCGGGCAAAAGTATGTATGTAAACCCAAACGCCTTTCATTACCGTAAAAAAATATTTATACTTTAGCACAAAAATGCCTCTTATTTAAAAATAAATTCGCTCCATTTATTTATTGCAGAAAATACCACCTACCGCATTGCCCGTAAGTAACCAGCTCCGTACACAACAAACATAGGCCTAACCAACTACAAACTAAAAATTCAGACCAAATCCCATTTAAACACCTTAGCGGGCGGATTATTTTCCACAGTTGTGAACTACATCTCGCATTCCCAAGTAAAGCGAGTTTTCGACTAACCCAGAAACAGTTAGGTTACCTTTACCCTGTGACCTACCGAGGACGTGGACGCGAACCGCGGCTGCAAGGTGCCGCAGCAGCAGAGTTGATGATTGACACTTGGGATGTAACCACTCGCGGAACGTGCGAACACGGTGAACAATCGGAGCCGGAACCCGCAGGGCCTCGCGCTCCGGGACCACAATCCCGCCCGCCCGGGACCGGATCCAATCGCTGCCGCGAGCCACGTCACTCAGCAGCAGCTGTGAGCAGCCACCAGCGCGCGGGCCGCTCGGTTTGCACGGCAGCAGCTGCGAGGCGGCCATGGCTCCAATGGGCATACGACTGTCCCCGCTCGGCGTAGCCGTGTTTGCCTTGCTTGCTGTTGGAGTCCTCTACCATTTCTATTCGGGCTTTCTGGCCGGCAGGATCGCCATCTTCAGAAAACTGCCCGGGTCGGACAGGATCGACCTCAGAGAACTGCTGGCGTTATCGGTTGAAGCCGCCGTACGGGGAGGGGAGGAGGTGAAGCGAGTGATGGAAGGGGGAGAGCTCAACGGGAAAAGCAAAGGGAAAACTAAGGAAGGAAAAGATGAGATGCTCACCACTGGAGACTTGCTGTCACATCAGAAGATGTATTATTTAATTAAAAATACATACCCAACCATACAGGTGAGCTCAGTAGCATGAACAACAATGCAGCAGAAACAACGAAATGGGGGGGGGGGTCGAATCAGCGTTTCATTTGGATGTATGGGTTCCTTTTTGAGATCTTGCGGTGTATTGAGGCTTTCCTCTGTTTTGATGTTAGCAGTGAGAGCATCCTACTTCCTTGAGATTTAAGGTGCTGCCACTAATAACGGTAACAACTAATCACGGATGTGTTTTCAAAAGGTTTTTTAAAAAAGTTTTATAACCCAGTGATTTTAAACAACGTAGCTTTCTGGTTTAAAATGGGCGTCGCCCTGAACAAGTTGAATAGTTCTGAAGAGGTGGTTTGTTCTCTCAGGAGTGCTCTAAAATTAACAGTGAAGATATTTGCTGTTGGCCATTTTTATTTGGTGCTCCATAGTTTGATTTTTGGCTTGTGTACAGTACATCCCAGATTACATACCTCACTGGTCATGTCCCTGTATCTCCCACTTCATTGTCAGAGGTGCAGTGTTTTGGATAAGATGCTAAACCAAAATAATGCCTGTTCAAATGAACGTAATTGGTGCCATGGCACAATTCGAAGAGAAGGGAGTTTTCTTGGTGTCCTGGTCAACATTCATTTCTCACTCGGTGCCACTTAAAAACAGAGTAACTGGTCATTCATCTC
This sequence comes from Squalus acanthias, assembly GCA_030390025.1. NCBI lineage: Eukaryota > Metazoa > Chordata > Chondrichthyes > Squaliformes > Squalidae > Squalus > Squalus acanthias. Next base: position 71,761,116 of record CM059432.1, on the reverse strand, counting down.
ATTTACTAAATTTGAGAATTTTCTGTGTGCAAATTGTCTGCTGAGTTTGCTTATATCACAGTGACTACGATCAATGAATTACTTTTTGAAGTATAAAGTGCTTGGAGAGATCCAAAAGACATGGGGGGAGAAATTCAGTATCGCCCCATTTGGGCCGCAATTATCGGCCGGGCGCAAAGATTAGCGCCTGGCGCTAATTATCGCCTCCGACTGCAAACTTGACTTTTATCGCCCCTGGAGGTGATTGGAGTGCTAAATCATGCGCTACACATCTGTCTTAAGGCGCAAAGGCCGAGGAGTGAGGCGCTAACTCAGAGCGTTGGCGAAGCTCATGTGATGTCAGTCAGCAATGGAACACAGACACAATGGCACCGGCCAGTTGTTAAAGGGGAGGATCATAACCTCAGCTCCAATCACATTTATATTTTATTTTTTCCACCCTTTTATTTGCCCCCCCCACCTTTCTTTTCCTCCTAGAAGCTGGCAGCTGTCCTTCATTCTGCCAGTGGATTTCACACTTCTTGCAGCCTTAATCTGTCACATTAACACCACCTCTAGCCTTGCATATCTCTTAATGTCTCTTAATGTCTCTTCATCTCCCCCTTTGTTCTTTTATCCCCTCCCCCTTTTCCCAGCTTTACTCTGGCCTTAAATCTATTTGATTTCCGGCTCTTCACAGTTCTGATGAAAGGTCATCGACCTGAAACGTTAACTCTCTTTCTCTCTCCACGGATGCTGCCTGGCCTGCTGAGTTTTTCCAGCGTTTTCTGTTGTTATCAGATTTCCAGCATCCGCAGTATTTTGCTATCGTCGTTAAAGGGGAGGGTTGATCTTGCTTTCCATCCACATCCTGCTCATTGCAGCCTTGAATCTTGGCCTTTGAGACCTGTACATCAAATCTGCTGGAAAGAACAATGGAGAGCACCAGGGAAAGAGCTCAGAGTGCAACCCCAACAGTCTCTTCTAAATCGATACAAGGAAGGGCAACTCAAAATGAACCTGCAAAGTGCTGCTCAGTACCCAAAACTCCTTCACACAGCGTTGAATCTCTCCAGAAGTCAGCCAGTCTCTCTCTCTCTCTCTCTCTCTCTCTCTCTCTCTCAGAATGCGTGGTTCAAAAATGTCACCAACAAAAAAAGGCAGGAAGCGGTCGCCTTTAAATAGCGCTCCCCCAGTCCCTTCCTGACTGCAAAACGCTCCCCTCAACCTGTCGTGGCAGGCGATAAGGCAGGGGGCGCCACTCAATATCCGCACCAGGGCGTTGCGCACTCGACTGACGTCACGATCTGCCGGCGCAGGAGATCGTGGCGGTAGTGTTTAGCGCCGCCGCAAAATGTCCAGTTAATTTCGCGAGCGGCGCAAACATCGCCGCGCCCGGGCGCTAGTTGCTTTGCGCCTCATTAGCGCCCTCTTAAGGCACTAACGGGAGGTGCAACCAACTGAATTTTTCCCCCTTAAGGTGCTATTAGGATGCAAGTTCTCCTTTTCATTAAAGGTGTAAATGGGTCTCTTCACACAGATGGTAAAGTTTGCTACTGTAAATCAAAGTTGGGGCCCAAACTGATTACAGAGCGAAGAGGTGTAGATTTTTTTCCCCTGGTAATTGCTCCTGCCAACGTTGAGCATGAATGTATCATTACATTACCAGGTTAGTGCAAAATAAATCTTAATTCACATGCACAAAATTCCTTCAGTTTTTATTAACTATTAGACTGGATTCTAATCCTTTACCATTTGGGGATCTTTTATCAAGGTTTCGAAAGCAGAAATGAAAACTATATTTTATTCAATATTTAACTTCTAAATTTAAAAACAGTAGCGTTAGAAAGAGCGTGCATTTTATATAGCACCTTTTACGACTTCAGTGTGTCTCAAAGTGCTTTACAGCCAATTAAATACTTTTGAAGTGTAGTCACTGTTGTAATGTAGGAAAAAGCGGTAGCCAATTTTCACATAGGTACCTTAAACAGCAATGAAATCATGACCAGATTGTCTGTTTTAGGGATGTTGATTGAGGGATAAATATTGGCCAGAACACCAGGATAACTCACCTGCTCCTCTTCGAATAGTGCCATGGGATCTTTTATGCCGAGTAAACAAAGGCAAGAAACACAAAGGGCCATACTAAATCATAAGTCTAAAAGGACAAAGGATGTTAATAAAACAAGCCTAAAGGCTCTGTGTCTTAATGCAAGGAGTATCCGTAATAAGGTGGATGAATTGACTGTGCAAATAGATGTTAACGGATACGATGTGATTGGGATTACAGAGACGTGGCTCCAGAACAATCAAGGCTGGGAACTGAACATCCAGGGGTATTCAACATTCAGAAAGGATAGAATAAAAGGAAAAGGGGGTGGGGTAACATTGCTGGTTAAAGAGGAGATTAATGCAATAGCTAGGAAGGACATCAGCTTGGAGGATGTGGAATCAATATGGGTTGAGCTGCAGAACACCAAAGGGCAGAAAACGTTAGTGGGAGTTGTGTACAGACCTCCAAACAGCAGTAGTGAGGTGGGGGAGGGTATGAAACAGGAAATCAGAGGTGCGTGCAAAAAAGGCACGGCAGTTATCATGGGTGACTTTAATATGCATATAGATTGGGCTACTCAAACTGGAAGCAATACGGTGGAGGAGGATTTCCTGGAGTGTTTAAGGGATGGTTTCCTAAACCAATATGTTGAGGAACCAACTCGAGGGGAGGCCATCCTGGACTGGGTGTTGTGTAATGAGGAGGGACTAATCAGCAATCTTGTGGTACGAGGCCCCCTGGGGAAGAGTGACCATAGTATGGTGGAGTTCTACATTAGGATGGAGAAGGAAACAGTTAAGTCAGAGACCATGGTCCAGAACTTAAATAAGGGCAACTTTGAGGGTATGAGGCGAGAATTGGCGAGGTTAAATTGGCAAGCGATATTTAAGGGGCTATCAGTGGAAGGGCAGTGGCAGACATTTAGAGATCGCATGGATGAACTACAACAATTGTACATCCCGGTCTGGCATAAAAATAAAAAAGGGAAGGTGGCTCAACCATGGCTAAAAAGGGAAATCAGGGATAGTATTAAAACCAAGGAAGTTGCATACAAATTGGCCAGAAGTAGCAGCAAACCCGGGGACTGGGAGAACTTCAAAACTCAGCAGAGGAGGACGAAGGGTTTGATTAGGGCAGGGAAAATAAAATATGAAAGGAAGCTTGCAGAGAACATTAAAATGGACTGCAAAAGCTTCTATAAATATGTAAAAAGAAAGAGGTTAGTAAAAACAAACGTAGGTCCCCTGCAGTCGGAAACAGGGGAAGTCGTAATGGGGAACAAGGAAATGGCAGATCAATTGAACAAGTACTTTGGTTCGGTGTTTACTGTGGAGGACACACACAACCTGCCGGAAATAAAAGGGGTCAGAGGATCTGGTAAGAGGGAGGAGCTGAGGGAAATCCTTATTAGTCGGGAAAAGGTATTGGGGAAATTGATGGGACTGAAGGCTGAAAAATCCCCGGGGCCTGATGGTCTGCATCCCAGAGTACTTAAGGAGGTGGCCTTGGAAATAGTGGATGCATTGACGATCATTTTCCAACATTCCTTAGACTCTGGATCAGTTCCGATGGAGTGGAGGGTGGCCAATGTAACCCCTCTTTTTAAAAAAGGAGGGAGGGAGAAAGCAGGGAATTATAGACCGGTCAGCCTGACATCGGTCGTGGGTAAAATGATGGAAGCAATTATTAAAGATGTCATAACAGACCATTTGGAAAGTGGCGACATGATAGGTCCAAGTCAGCATGGATTTGTGAAAGGGAAATCATGCTTGACAAATCTTCTGGAATTTTTTGAGGATGTTTCCAATAGGGTAGACAGGGGGGAACCAGTAGATGTGGTGTATTTGGACTTTCAGAAGGCCTTCGACAAGGTCCCACACAAGAGATTGGTGAGCAAAGTTAAAGCACATGGGATTGGGGGTAATGTGTTGACGTGGATTGAGAACTGGTTGGCACACAGGAAACAAAGAGTAGGAGTAAATGGGTACTTTTCAGAATGGCAGGCAGTGACCAGCGGGGTACCGCAGGGTTCGGTGCTGGGACCCCAGCTGTTTACATTATATATTAATGATTTGGACGAAGGGATTAAATGTAATATCTCCAAATTTGCGGATGACACTAAATTGGGAGGCAGTGTGAACAATGAGGAGGATGCTAGGAGGCTACAGAGTGACTTGGACAGGTTGGGTGAATGGGCAAATGTATGGCAGATGAAGTACAATGTGGATAAATGTGAGGTTATCCACTTTGGTGGTAAAAATAGAGAGGCGGACTATTACCTGAATGGTGGCAGATTAGGGAAAGGGGACGTGCAACGAGACCTGGGCGTCATGGTACATCAGTCACTGAAGGTGGGAATGCAAGTGCAGCAGGCAGTCGAGAAAGCAAACGGAATGATGGCCTTCATAGCAAGGGGATTTGAGTACAGGAGTAGGGAGGTGATGCTACAGTTGTACAGGGCCTTGGTGAGGCCACACCTGGAGTATTGTGCGCAGTTTTGGTCTCCTAACTTAAGGAAGGACATTCTTGCTATTGAGGGAGTGCAGCGAAGGTTCACTAGATTGATTCCTGGGATGGCCGGACTGACATATCAAGAAAGATTGGGTCAACTGAACTTGTATCCTCTGGAGTTCAGAAGAATGAGGGGGGATCTTATAGAGACATTTAAAATCCTGACTGGTTTAGACAAATTAGATGCGGGCAGAATGTTCCCAATGGTAGGGAAAACTAGAACCAGGGGTCACAGTCTAAGGATTAAGGGGAAGCCATTTAGGACTGAGCTGAGGAGGAACTTCTTCACCCAGAGAGTGGTGAATCTATGGAATTCTCTTCCACAGAAGGTTGTTGAGGCCAGTTCGCTAAATATATTCAAAAGGGAGTTAGATATAACACTCACAACTAAGGGGATCAAGGGGTATGGCGAGAAAGCAGGAATGGGGTACTGAGGTAGCATGTTCAGCCATGAACGCATTGAATGGCGGTGCAGGCTCGAAGGACCGAATGGTCTACTCCTGTACCTATTTTCTATGTTTCTATGTCCATCTGAGAAGGTAGACAGGACCTCGGTTTAACGTCTCATCTGAAAGACGGCACCTCTGACAGTGCAGCGCTCCCTCAGTACTGCACTGAAGTGTCAGTCTGGATTATGTGCTTAATATCTGAACCTACAACCTTCTGAGTCGGTGGTGAGAGTGCTACCACTGAGTCAATGCTGAGTTCTTTCAGTTTAAAAAAAAAGGATTCATTTTCGAAACCACTAATGACATATAGGGGCTGTTTATTATATTTCCAGTTTTAAAAGTTCTCCGTGATTTGTTAGGGCTTTTCCAGTACTCTTTTGTCATTTAAACAGCTTAACAACAGTTTCTGAACAGAAACGGGGAGGCTATTACTTTCTGCCGCACTGAGTTCCAGTTGTCCAGGTGTAAGAATTAACATTGATCATGATTAATATCAAATTGCAGATTGGTGCTTTTTTATTTACTGTAAATACTTTTCTTGGATTCATCATCTCACCCTACTCTTCTAAACGTTTCTTCGTTCCATATGGCTCAAAGCGTGCCTTTACCTGCTAAATTGGTAGTCTGTAACAAGCTCAGGCATCAAACAGAAAATCCTTGTTACTGTATTTTGGTTTATTAGGTATATCATGTGTCCTCAGAGGGCAGTAGCATAAACACTGCACACTGCCTGTAGCTTAGGCTATAAACTGAAAACAGTAAATGGACAATTGAACAGAAGTAATCGCACACGGTAGATTTACAGTAGCTATCCCTCCTCATTGCACTAAACTGCAATGTGAACTGGACCAGGATCAAGTTCATGAATATTAACTTTTGTCTGGTGGCTCATTGTAATCTGTCCAGTCTTTGTGCCATCTATTAACTTTCTCTGATCGCTGTAGATGTAGATGGAGTATCCATTTTGAACAAGGTACATAAGATAAGAATTAGGAGCAGGAGTAGGCCATATGGCACCTCGAGCTTGCTCCGCCATTCAATAAGATCATGGCTGATCTTCGACCTCAACTGCACTTTCCCGCCCGATCTCCATATCCCATGATTCCCCTAGAGTCCAAAAATCTATCTATCCCAGCCTTGAATATACTCAACGATTCAGCATTCAACGTTCTCTGGGGTAGAGAATTCCAAAGATTCACAACCCTCTGAGTGAAGAAATTTCTCCTCATCTCAGACCTAAATGGTCGACCCCTTATCCTGAGACTATGCCCCCTAGTTCTAGACACTCCAGCCAGGGGAAACAACCTCTCAGCATCTACTCTGTCAATCCCTCTCAGAATCTTATATGTTTCAATGAGATCACCTCTCATTCTTCTAAACTCCAGAGAGTATAGGCCCAGTCTACTCAATCTCTCCTCATAGGACAGCCCTCTCATCCCAGGAATCAATCTAGTGAACCTTTGTTGCACCGCCGATAAGGCAAGTATATCCTTCCTCAGATAAGGAGACCAAAACTGTGCACAGTACTCCAGGTGTGGTCTCACCAAAGCCCGGTACAATTGTAGGAAGGTCTACTTACTCTTGTACTCCAACCTCTTTGCAATAAAGGCCAACATGCCATTTGCCTTCCTAATTGCTTGCTGTACCTGCATGCTAACTCTCTGTGTTTCCTGTACGAGGACACCTAAATTTCTCTGAGCACCAATATTTAATAGTTTCTCACCATTTAAAAAATATTCTGTTTTTCCATTCTTCCTACCAAAGTGAATAACCTCACATTTCCCCACAACATATTCCATCTGCCACCTTCTTGCCGACTCACTTAACCTGTCTATATTCCTTTGCAGGCTCTTTGTGTCCTCCTCACAGCTTACTTTCCCACCTAGCTTTATATTGTCAGCATTACACTCGATCCCTTCTTTTAAGTCATTGCTATAGATTAATAGCTGAGGCCCAAGCACTGATCCTTGTGGCACCCCACTAGTTACACCTGCCAACCAGAAAATGACCCTTTTATCCCATCTCTTTTCTGTCCGTTAACCAATCCTCTATCCATGCTAATATATTAACCCCAACCCCACCAGCCCTTATCTTGCGTAGCAACCTTTTATGTGGCATCTTATCGAATGCCTTTTGGAAATCCAAATATACTACATCCACTGCTTCCCCTTTATTTACCCTGCTAGTTACAACCTCAAAAAACCATGTTGACTCTGCCTAATCAAGGTAGATCAAGAAATACTTTTGACAGGGACACAGGAAATTTAAATATATGTCTCTTAATCTCAAATATAGTTGCAAATCAAACATGTATACCAACAAAACCTATAGGATGCTGTTATTTGAAGTTGAATGGCTTTGTCCTCCAGTATGTGGCTAGACATATCAGGACACATTTTCCTCTCTAGAGTTTGGACGGAAAGCATTGCCTGGGTAGAGTGCTAAGAGGAAAATCAGGTGGGAGGATCACGCGTGTAATACAACCTGCCATTCATTTAAATGGGCGGGTGCTCCCCAACTGATTTTTCCTTTTTATACTCTGCCCAGGCAATGGTTTATGCCCAAGCACAAAAGAGGAAAATCTACCCCTACATTTATATTGTGCTATTATGTATCAAAACAAGCTGGGTCTTTAACTGGTTGTTTATGGCCCAGGACACTTCAGTTAACACATGGTCATAACCCCTAACATGTCAGAAAGAAAGAAGCCAATAATCATAATAGGGTGTCTCCTGTCAATTTGGAAGATGGAAATTATAAAACAACATTAGACTATTTTGTGCAGGCTGAACTACTAATCAAAATTAATTTATAATTAATTCACAACACCAAAGAGTGCACAAAATATTACGTAGCACAAAACTTGTATAAGAGAAGTGAAAATGTCCAAATGTAGTCTATCAGCCCCATTTTCAAATGTTGGGTTTTCCATGACTGAAAACAAATGAATGCATCTGAGTTTCTTGGAATGAAACAGTATTTTATATGAATCAGATGAACCTTCTCTTGTTCCTTGGTAGATAGTCTTGAGGTTTATTTTTTGGGGGCTGAGTCTTAAACACCCATGGAGTTCTAAGCATCTGTTTGGCCTCTGTGCCAGAACTGCAGACCACTGAAATTTTTTTATGTCTATACTGTAAGTCCCTTAAAGGTTGTGTTGTCAATCAGTCATAATCAAAGGAACAATCACTTAGAATCTGCAGCATCAAATCATAGTAACATGTATACACTCCCACAGAAAGCTAATGAGAAGTTAATAAAATACTGTCTAGGATCTAAATACCCAACACCTCCTATAACTCCTATTGTATAAATTCAATTCATGCTTAGATCCAAGCACCTTTACGTGAATTAATTCTAGGTCAAAAGGAATCAGCCCTTTTCTTATACCCTGACTTTTGAAACCAAGTTAGTTTTGGATTTTATATTAATTGAGAATACAAGCGAGAGCCAGGCTGAATATAGAAAGTTCAGAGGGGAAATGAAAAAGGAAATAAGAGGGGCAAAGAGAGAGTATGAAAATAGACTGGTAGCTAACATAAAAGGGAATCCAAAAGTCTTCTATAGGCATATAAATAATAAACAGGTAGTAAGAGGAGGGGTGGGGCCGATTAGGGACTAAAAAGGAGACCTACGCATGGAGGCAGAGGGCATAGCTGAGGTACTAAATGAGTACTTTGTATCTGTCTTTACCGAGGAAGAAGATGCTGCCAAAGTCATAGTGAAAGAGCAGTTAGTTGAGATACTGGATGGGTGAAAAAATTGATAGAGAAGATACTAGAAAGGCTGGCTGTACTAAAAGTAGATTAGTCACCAGGACCGGATGGGATGCATCCTAGGATGCTGAGTGAAGTAAAGGTGGAAATTGCGGAGGTACTGGCCATAATCTTCCAATCCTCCTTGGATACGGGGGTGGTGCCAGAGGACTGGAGAATTGCAAATGTTACACCCTTGTTCAAAAATGGGCTTAAGGATAAACCCAGCAACTACAGGCCAGTCAGCTTAACCTCGGTGGTGGGGAAACTTTTAGAAATGATAATCTGGGACAAAATTAAAAGTCATTTGGACAAGTGTGGATTAATTAAGGGAAGCCCACACGGATTTGTTAAAGGCAAATCATGTTTAACTAACTTACTTTATCAAAAGATTCAATCAACAGAGAGGGTTGATGAGGGCAATGTGGTGTACAAAAGGCGTTTGATAAAAGTGCCACATAATAGGCTTGCCAGCAAAGTTGAAGCCCATGGAATAAAAGGGACAGTGGCAGCATGGATACAAAATTGGCTAAGTGACAGGAAACAGAGAGTAGTGGTGAACGGTTGTTTTTTGGACTGGAGTGGTGTTCCCCAGGGGTCAGTTCTAGGACCACTGCTTTTCTTGAGATATATATTAATGACTTGGCCTTGGGTGTACAGGGCACTATTTCAAAATTTGCAGATGACACAAAACTTGGAAGTATAGTGAACAGTGAGGAGGATCATTTTTCAATCCTCTCTGGCTTCAGGTGTGGTGCCGGAGGACTGCTAATGTGGTACCCTTGTTTAAAAAGGGAGAAAAGGATAGACCGAGTAATTACAGGCCAGTCAGCCTAACCTCGGTGGTGGGAAAATTATTGGAAAGAATTCTGAAGGACAGGATAAATCTTCATTTAGAAAGACACGGCTTAATCAAGGATATTCAGCACGGATTTGTTAAGGGAAGGTCGTGTCTGACAAACTTGATTGAATTTTTTGAGGAGGTAACAAGGAGGGTAGATGAGGGTAGTGCGTTTGATGTAGTGTATATGGACTTTAGCAAGGCATTTGATAAGGTTCCACATGGCAGACTGGTCATGAAGTTAAAAGCCCATGGGATCCAGGGCAAAGTGTCAAGTTGGATTCAAAACTGGCTCGGAGACAGGAAGCAGAGGGTAATGGTTGATGGGTGTTTTTGTGACTGGAAAGCTGTTTCCACTGGGGTTCCGCAGGGCTCAGTACTAGGTCCCTTGCTTTTTGTGGTATATATCAACGATCTTGACTTGAATATAGGGGGTATGATTAAGAAGTTTGCAGATGATACTAAAATCGGCTGTGTGGTTGATACTGAAGAAGGAAGCTGTAGACTGCAGGAAGATATCAATAAATTGGTCAGGTGGGCAGAACAGTGGCAAATGAAATTCAATCCGGAGAAGTGTGAGGTAATGCATTTGGGGAGGGCTAACAAGGAAAGGGAATACACATTAAATGGTAGGATACTGAGTAGTGTAGAGGAACAAAGGGACCTTGGAGTGCATATCCACAGATCCCTGAAGGTAGCAGGCCAAGTAGATCAGGTGGTTAAGAAGGCATACGGAATGCTTGCCTTTATTAGCCATGGCATAGAATACGGCATGGTACATCGGCGAGACCATGCAGACACTGAGACAACGTATGAACGAGCACCGCGCAACAATCACCAGGCAGGATTGTTACCTCCCAGTCGGGGAACACTTCAGCAGTCAAGGACATTCAGCCTCGGATCTGCGGGTAAGCGTTCTCCAAGGCGGCCTTAGGAAAACACGACAACGCAAAATCATCGAGCAGAAACTGATAGCCAAGTTCCGCACTCATGAAGACGGTCTCAACCGGGATCTTGGGTTTATGTCACGATACATGACGTGATCCGGACTCGAGTCGTCGTTGGCTTGTTCACAGATGTGATTCCCAGTAAAAAAGTAAAAATTTTAAAGTTAATCGTTTTACATACAGACGGCAGCTTTTGACACGTTAGACCCCCTGTGACTCCACCTCATTGTCTCAGTTGTATCTTGCTATGTCTTTGATGTGGTACCTTCCTGGCTGACCTGATTAACTTTATCACACCTCGGCAGATAAACAGTCAGGATGATTTAATTTAGTTGTCTGCAATTGTAAGGTACACATGCATTGTTCTCTATCTATATATGCTTTGGCGATTCTGTATCTCTTTACTTCAACCGACGAAGGAGTAGTAACTCCGAAAGCTTGTGATTTCAAATAAAACTGTTGGACTATAACCTGGTGTTGTGCGACCTCTCAATAGAATACAAGAGCAGGGGGGTTATGCTTCAGCTGTATAAAACACTAATTAGGCCTCAGCTAGAGTACTGCGTGCAGTTCTGGTCACCACATCACAGGAAAGATGTGATTGCACTAGAGAGGGTACAGAGGAGATTTACAAGGATGTTGCCAGGAGTAGAGAATCTTAGCTATGAGGAAAGACTGGATAGGCTGGGTCTGTTTTCCTTGGAACAGAGGAGGCTGATGGGAGACCTTGAGGTGTATAAAATTATGAGGGGCATGGATAAAGTGGATAGAAAGGACCTATTTCCCTTAGCAGAGGGGTCAAAAACCAGGGGGCACAGATTTAAAGTAATTGGGGGAAGGTTTAGAGGGGATTTGAGGGGAAATTTCTTCACCCAGAGGGTTGTGGGGGTCTGGAACGCACTGCCTGAAAGGGTGGTAGAGGCAAGAACCCTAACCACATTTAAAAAGTACTTGGATGTGCACTTGGGATGCTCTAACCTGCAGGGCTACGGACCAAGAGCTGGGAAGTGGGATTAGGCTGGATAGCTCTTCGTTGGCCGGCGCGGACACGATGGGCAGAAATGGCCTCCTTTCCTGCTGTAACTTTCTATGATAGGGATAGACTTCAAGAGGACATAGACAGGCTGGTGGAATGGGTAGGCACATGGCAGATGAAATTTAACGCAGAAAAGTGCGAAGTGATACATTTGGTAGGAAGAACGTCAAGAGGCAATATAAACTAAAGGGTACAATTCTAAAGGGGTGCAGGAACAGGGAGACCCTGGGGGGTATATGTGCACAAATCATTGAAGGTGGCAGGGCAGGTTGCGAAAGCAGTTAAAAAAGCATACGGGATCCTGGGCTTTATAAATAGAGAGGTCGCACAACACCAGGTTATAGTCCAACAGTTTTATTTGAAATCACAAGCTTTCGGAACTATCGCTCCTTCCTCAGGTGAAGTGATGCGGAGATGCCGGTGTTGGACTGGGGTGGACAAAATTGAGAGGTCGCACAACACCAGGTTATAGTCCAACAGTTTTATTTGAAATCACAAGCTTTCGGAACTATCGCTCCTTCCTCAGGTGACCTTTATAAATAGAGGCATCATGACCTTTATAAATAGAGACATGGGGCTGGATTTTCAATGACCCGTGGAGTCGGGTTTGGAGGCGTGTGGGGGGTTAAAGTTGCAGATTCGGGGGTCCCGCCTCCATGCAATTTTGATAAAATCGTGTGCGGTGTTCCCGCCTCCAAGAGGCGCGAGAGGCCATTAAAGCCCTTAACAAGCCCTAAATTGGCTCTGTAATGCCATTTTGAAACGTTTTAGCTAGTTTAACCCTTTTCTGACGTGAAGCACGCCTGATGTGAAACACGCCAGTGAAACCTGGTGGGAGCACAAGTGGATAGCTAACTATCAGCTGCAGGTCCACTATTACAGCGGAGATGTGATGAAGGTAGTAGTAGTATTAGGTCTGAAAGTCGCCTCTGATGCTGCTGCACTGAATGTCTTCAGAGACTGCCGGGGCCTTTGGAGGACCTGGATGGAAAAAAAAATTATCTTTCTCTCTCTCTCTCTCTCTCGCTCTCTCAACCCGACCCCAAGACAAAATCCAGCCCATCGAGTACAAAAGCAAGGAAGTTATGATGAACCTTTATAAAACACTGGTTCGGCCACAACTAGAGTATTGTGGTATTGTGTCCATGATTTGGATGAGGGGACCAAATGTAATATATCCAAGTTTGCTGATGATACAAAGCTGGGTGGGAATGTAAGTTGTGAGGAGGATGCAAGGAGGCTTCAAGGGGATATAGACAGGCTAAGTGAGTGGGCAAGAGCATGGTAAATGGAATATAATGTGGAGAAATGTGAAGTTATCCACTTTGGTAGGAAAAATAGAAAAGCAGAATATTTTTTAAATGGTGAGAGATTGGGAAATGTTGGTGTTCAGCGGGACCTGGGTGTCCTTGTACACGAATGACTGAAAGTTAACATGCAGGTGAAGGGATAATTACAAGTCCTAGCCCTTTCGGACTACCCCAGATCAGGCGTATTCCCCAGATGTTCACCTTCAACTAAAGTTAGTGGTAGCCGAATCCTAGAGATGCTTAATTGGGTCTAAAGGTCAGACTATCTCTCCATAAAGGAATGGAACGGCCTGAAGATGTTACCGTCCTCCGGATAGCACTTTTAATAAGTTTAACTAGACTGTAACCTTCCAGATATTATGAGGGTCTGGAAAACCCCCCAGAATTCTACAACTCCTCACTGAAGAGTTTACAGAAATTGAGTTTGCGAGATTGATACAGAAATACTCAGACAATTATAAAAATATGTAGATTTATTAAAGAACCAACATTTAGTTAACAGCTGGTATGGCAATCGCAACTTTAACCGTTCAAAATACAAATAGCTTACATTTCTTATCAGAGATCCTTATTCTCAAATCTTAACTTCGTTACATTTCCACACTTCTACTTATTTCTTAATCCAGAATATCCACCAAAATCAAATACCTTGATTACCCGAGACTCAGAGTTGAAAACTTACAGAGCGTGCCTGTGAAGTTGAGAAACGCTTGCCCTTCCAGCGACTTCTGACTCGCTATCTGAAAAGCTCTATTTTTATACCTTTTTTTAGTGGTATTTTCTTTGAGGTTTCCTGCTGATGTAAGCTAATTATCTCTAGTGATTCTTTATTGAATTCTTTTCTATTCTTACTGTCATTTCAGCTGCCAACTTTTAGAATTCTGTCTCTACCTTTTAGGTGTTTCAAAAACTATCATAAAATGGTTATTACAGATTTATCTTATGATGCTATTCTTAGGAAGTCTTTCTATTGAATTCTTAATATCACTTAACTGCTTGTAAGCCAGACGTCGTGACTCCGTGGTGTTCCAAGTTCAATACAAACACAATGTAATTGCTTGGTGTCATCTATTGATATTACATCATCAAAGCCTCTCTGTAGGTATCTTTTACAATATGTAAATCAAAAACACTTCTCTTAGAGTGTTTACTTGTTTTCTTGCTATCTCAATTGGTTGCATATTTAATCGTGTTTCCTGTTTCTAAGTTTAACATAAAACTATTTTACGGCAGGTATTTCTTTTACTTGATGTCATTTTTTCAAAGGCACTTGTTTTTTTTAATGTTCTGTGCACCTGTTTGACGTGTTAGATTTTGACACTTTACTTGGGTCATTCCATTGTGTTTCTCCCAAACTCCAGACCTTCTGGAAGCGCCAATGGTTTGCTTCAATAGGGGCATTGTTTTTGTGTTTACAACCATCTCCCATTTCAAAGCTTGTAGTGTTTTACAGCTTTTGTTAACACTTCACCTTATCTCAGAAGCCTGTATTGTGTTTGCAGCCTGTGTCGCCGAGGCTTTCCAGACTTTTAAACTCAGTGGGGGAGAAATTCAGTATTGCCCCATTTGGGGCGCAATTATCGGCCGGGCGCAAAGATTAGCGCCTGGCGCTAATTATAGCCACCGACTGCAAACTTGACTTTTATCGCCCCTGGAGGTGATTGCAGCGCTATATCAGGCGCTTCACACCTGTCTTAAGGCGCAAAGGCCGAGGAGCGAGGCGCTACCTCAGAGCGCTGGCGAAGCTCATGTAATGTCAGTCAGCAATGGAACACGCACACAATGGCACGGGCCAGTTCTTAAAGGGGATGGTTAATCTTGCTTTCCATCCACATCCTGCTCATTGCAGCCTTGAATCTCGGCCTGGAGAGACCTGCACATCAAATGTGCTGGAAAGAACAATGGAGAGTACCAGGCAAAGAGCTCAGAGTGCAGCCCCCACAATCTCTGCTAAATCGATGCAAGGAATGGCAAATCAAAATAAACCTGCAAAGTGCTGCTCAGTACCCAAAACTCCTTCACACAACGTTGAATCTCTCCAGAAGTCTCTCCCTCTCTCTCTCTCAGAATGCGTAGTTCAAAAATGGCACCAACAATAAAAGGCAGGACGCGGTCACCTTTAAATAGCGCTCCCCCTTTCCCTTCATGACTGCAGAGCGCTCCCCTCAACCTGTCGTTGCCAGCGTCAGGCGGTAAGGCAGGGGGCGCCACTCAATATCCGCTCCGGGGCGATACCGGGGCGTTGCGCACTCGAGTGACGTCATGAACTGCCAGTGCAGGAGATCAAGGCGGTAGTGTTTAGCGCCGCCGCAAAATGTCTAGTTAATTTCGCGAGCGGCGCAAACTTCGCCGCGCCTGGGCGCTAGATGCTTTGCGCCCCATTAGCGCCCTCTTAAGGCGCTAACGGGAGGCGCAACCAACTGAATTTTTCCCCCAGTATGTCTTGTATTAATAATATCAAAATCTTTTCATAGGATGATGTATTTCTTGGAATATGGCTTATTCCATTACACAGGTACAGCAAGCAATTAGGAAAGCAAATGGTATTTGAGTATAAGAGTAAAGAAGTCTTACTGCAATTATACAGGGCCCTGGTGAGACCACACCTGGAGTATCGTGTACAGTTTTGGTCTCCTTACCTAAGGAAGGATATACTTGCCATAGAGGGAGTGCAATGAAGGTTCACCAGACTGATTCCTGGGATGGGGGGATTGTCCTATGAGGACAGATTGAGTAGACTAGGCCTATATTCTCTAGAGTTTAGAAGAATGAGAGGTGATCTCATTGGAACATACAAAATTCTTACAGGGCTTGACAGGGTAGATGCAGGGAGGATGTTTCCCCTGGCTGGGGAGTCTAGAACCAGGGGTCACAGTCTCAGAATAAGGGGTCGGCCATTTAGGACTGAGATGAGGAAAAATTTCTTCACTCAGAGTGGTGAGTCTTTGGAATTCTCTACCCCAGAGGGCTGTGGAAGCTCAGTAGTTGAGTATATTCAAGACAGAGATCGATAGAATTTTGAATATGAAAAGAATCAAGGGATATGGGGATAGTTCAGGAAAGTGGAGATGAGGTAGAAGATCAGCCATTATCTGATAGAATGGCGGAGCAGGCTCAAAGGGCCAAATGGCCGACTCCAGCTCCTATTTCTTATGTTTATATGTAATTCTGGGCACCGCACTTTAGGAAGGATGTGAAGGCTTTAGAGAGGGTGCAGAAAAGATTTACAAGAATAGTTCCAGGGATGAGGGACTTAAGTTACGTGGATAGACTGGAGAAGCTGGGGTTGTTCTCTTTAGAGCAGAGAAGATTTAGAGGAAATTTGATAGAGGCATTCAAAATCATGAGGGGTCTAGACATTGTAGATAGAGATAAACTGTTCCCATTGGCGGAAATGTCGCGAACCAGAGGACACAGATTTAAGGTGATTGGTAGAAGATCCAAAGGCAACGTGAGGAAAAACATTTTTACGCAGTGTGTGGTTATGATCTGGAATGCACTGCCTGAAAGGGTAATGAAGGCAGAGTCAATCGTGGCTTTCAAAAGGGAATTGGATAAGTACCTGAAGGGGGAAAAAAATTGCAAGGCTACGGGGAAAGGGCGGGGGAGTGGGACTACTTGAAGTGCTGTTGCAGAGAACCTGCATGGGCTTGAAGGGCCGAATGGCCTCCTGCTGTGCTGTAGCGATTCTATGATTCTACTTGTGTCTACTGTATGTTGACAAAAGTGTCCTGTGCCCTTAGTGCTGATTGCAAGGTACTGTAGTTACCAAACATAAATTGACTCATTAATTTATATTTGAAATGAATATTCTATGTTATGTGAAACAATAGTTCTAAGATTAATCTGCCCCCAGAGCTACCTTCGGAATGTGAAAAATAGCATTTGCATGAAGGCAAAAACATTTGGAAGACGTGTATAATTTTAAGTTTGGTGCAACTTGCAGCAAGATGAATGCTCCAACTATGGTGCAATCCAAATTGCCTTCCACTACAAGCATAGGCTAAAAACCTGTTCGATCTATATGGGCTAGAGCTGGAAAAGCACAGAATGTGTGAGCCCCTTCCGGCAGGTTCACTCCATCCTACTGTCCTGCCCTTCCTCCTCTTCCCTTCCATCGCAGGAAGGTTAAAAGTTACAGGAAAATACTTTTAAGGTAAGGTGTTATTTGGGAAAAATGGTTACTAGTTATCTTAATGGTAAAACAAATCTTTTTGTTTTCACTCATTCATTGTAAATCTGCTGGATACCTTCTATGTCAGAACTCAAAGCTGAAAGGTATGCTGAGTTGATATATAGTTGATATATGATGAGTCATCTTGTGCACTTTTCCTAAACTGCAGCACAATTGATGTTTTGGAAAATTACTAACTGTCCAACTTGAAACTTTTGCAATGGGGAAATGTTTTCATTTTAGAAATTATTTTCAAGTTTAAAGTTAACAGACGATCATCAATGATCACTTACATTTCACTGTTTCACCTCCATTCACTCATGTGGAGTCTTCTCCATATTAAAGGATCTCCTTGCCAAATTTCACAATCATTCCTGGATAAAACATCTTTTTTTCTCTTAATCTGCTGATTGTTGGCAGACTTCGAAAAGTTTCACATTTTCCTTCCCTATCAGTATTGTCTTATGGCCACAAAGAAATACATTTTTAAACCTTAACTCTAGTTATGAGCACTTTGAACCCTGCTCTTCATTCGTCTTGTTTTCTCTCTCTGCCCCACCACATTTGATCATGTTTGCTTACTATTTACTTCCAATTGCTTTCTTAATTCCAAATATTTTGACCCAGCAGTGATGAAAGAATGATATATGTCCAAATCGGAATGGTGTGTGAGCTGTTCTAACATTGAGAAGACCAAAGCCATGGTTTTTGGTGCACCACTGACTCCATTCGCCTCCCTGGTCTCTCACTCAACATGTGTGTACAACTTTGGCATCTTGATTGACCCAGAGTGGAGCTTCAATTCCCATATTCTCTCCAGTGCATTTTTCCAACTCTACAATATTGCTCATCTGAGTCCCTCTGCCACTGAAACCGTTAACAATGCACGGAGTACAAGGAATAAATTGAATGAACTGCAGGTGCAAATTCAACTTGCAATGTATGACATGATAGCCATTACTGAGACATGGCTGCAAGACGGTCAGGACTGGGAACTAAATATACCAGGTTATAAGGTCTACAGGAAAGATAGAGAAATGGTAAAGGGGGAAGAGTAGCCTTAGTGATTAAGGATGAAATCAATTCAATGATGAGAGAGGATATAACGAGAGGTAAGCAGGCAGTGGAGACTTTATGGGTAGAATTAAAAAATAGGAAAGGATTTAAGGCTGTAGTGGGAGTTGTGTATAGGCCTCCTGGTAGCATCTGTGAAGTGCTAGATTGTATAAATATAGAGATTAGACAAGCATGTAGCAAAGGCAGAGTGGATTTAATGGGAAATGTTAACTTTCATATAGGTTGGGAGAAGCAGACTAGCACATGTCAGAAAGGTAGTGAATTTCTTGAGTGTGTACGGGATAGTTTTCTGCAACAATATGTCCTAGAACCAACAAGGGGGCATGCCATATTAGATTCAGTAATGAGTAATTAGCCAGATTTAGTTACCAGCTTAACGGTGCGTGAACATTTATCTAATAGCGATCATAACATGATCGAGTTCAACATATAGTTTGAAAGGGAGAAACGCAAAACAGCTACTAAGATTCTAGATTTAGGTGAGGCTGACTTCAGTGCGATGAGACGGACACTGTCCACAGTAAACTGGGCAAATCTGTTAATCGGTAAAAGGACAGAAGATCAGGAGGTGTTCAAAAAACAATTTAACGTGATACAGAACCAGTTTATACCCCTAAGGGGCAAGAGTTCTACTTGCCAAAAAAACAACCATGGACAACTGAAGAGGTAAGAGACAACATAAAACTAAAATAAAAAGCATACAAAAAATGCAAAAATTAGCACAGATCCTGGCGAATGGGAAAGATGCAAACAGCAAAGGGTGACAAAACAGATTGTAAGAGCTACAAAAAGGGAGTATGAAGAGAAACTTGCAAAGGATATCAAAATCAATACAAATTTTTTTTCAATTATATTAGGAAAAAGAGGGTGGTCAGGAGCAATGTTGGCCTTTTGAAAACTGATAACGGTGATAGTGTCAATGATAAGGAAATGGTGGACATGTTGGATAATTACTTTGCGTCAGTATTTACAGTAGAGGAAGTGGATAGCATGCCGGAAATTCAAAGGAAACTAATATTGAATCGGGGACAGGGGTTCAACAAAATTATCGTAAGCAAAATAACAGTAATAAAGAAAATAATGGCACTAAAATTCCCAGGACCAGATGGTTTCCATCCCAGGGTTTTAAAGGATGTAGGTGAGCACATTGCACATGCCCCAACTATAATCTTTCAAAGTTCCCTCGAGTCAGGAACTGTTCCTTTAGATTGGAAAATTGCGTACGTCATTCCACTATTTAAGAATGGTGAGAGAGGGAAACCAGGGAATTATAGACTAGGTAGCCTAACATCTGTTGTCAGAAAATTACTAGAGTCTATAATTAAGGACAGGGTGACTGAACACCTTGAAAATGTTCAACTGCCAGCATGGATTTGTAAAAGTTAGGTCATGCCTGACGAACCTGATTGAATTTTTTGAAGAGGTGACTAAAGTAGTGGACAGGGGAATGTCTATGGATGTTATTTATACGGACTTCCCGAAGGCATTTGAAAAATTCCCCCTTAAGAGACTGTTAACTAAGGTTGAAGCCCATGGAATCGAAGGCAAATTATTGACCTGGTTAGGAAATTGGCTGAGCGGCAAGAGACAGAGAGTAGGGATAATGGACAGATACTCAAATTGGCAGGATGTGACTAGTGGTATCTCGCAGGGATCAGTGTTGGGGCCTCAACTATTCACAGTATTTATTAACGACTTTGATGATGGCATAGAAAGCCACGTTTCCAAATTTGCTGATGACACAAAGATAGGTGGCATTGCAGGCAGTGTAGATGAAAGCATAAAATTACAGAGATATTGATAGGGTTGGGGGGTGGGGGTTGGAGTTCAGGGGGAGGGGGTGGGGATTGGAGTTGTGGGGGGTTGGGGTGTAATTTTTTTCTGTTGGTTCTGAGGCCTGGGAAACCCAGCCGGCTTGGGTTAAACCTGCAAAGCAGGTTAACTCTGAGGCTGCCAGCCTCATTAAAATATTTAAATTGCCAACCCGTC
This sequence comes from Squalus acanthias, assembly GCA_030390025.1. NCBI lineage: Eukaryota > Metazoa > Chordata > Chondrichthyes > Squaliformes > Squalidae > Squalus > Squalus acanthias. The sequence continues at coordinate 71,740,995 of CM059432.1, read as the reverse complement.
TCCTGGGAGTGGGTTGGCTGTTGACGCTAGTCCTGCCTCCGTTATACCTGGAAGTAGGCGGGTTGGGGTCGGGCTTGAGATTTTTAAAGTTTTAACATCTCACCTGATCCAAACCCACCCATTTTTGGGGGTTAAGATTCAGCCCATTGTGTCTGCTGGCTCTTTCCTAGAGCCTTCCAATACTAATCGTATTGCCAGGCTTTCTCCCCATTGCCCTGTATTTTTCTCTGCTGAAATATTTATCTAATTTCTCTTTAAATATATGCAGTGGTTTCTGCCTCAACCATTCCCTGTGGTAAAACATTACATGCTTCAGCAACCCTCTGTCACACACCATCCTGACTTAGAAGTATATTGTCGATCCTTCATCGTCGCTGGGTCAAATTCCTGGAACTCCCTACCTAACAGCACTGGGAGTACCTTCACCACACGGAGTGCAGCAGATCAAGAAGGTGGCTCACCACCACCTAATCAAGGGCAATTAGGGATGGGCAATAAATGCCGGCCTTGCCAGCGACGGCCACATCCCATAAACGAATAAAAAAAACTTCAGTCAACCACATTGGTGTGGGACTGGAGTCACATATGACCAGGTAAGGAAGGAAGGTTTTCTTGCCTAAAGGGCGTTAGTTGGGTTTTTACAGAAATCGAACAGCTTTATGATAACTTTTACCGATACTAGCTGTTTATTTCCAGATTTTTAAAACTGAATTCAAATTCTCAAACTGCCATGGTGGAATCTCTGGATTACTAGTCCAGTAACATAACCACTGCACTACCGTACCTCCTCTACAACTAACACAACCCTTTAGGACATCCTTATGTTCTGGTGTTGTGATAGAATATTTACTAATACTGCCACCGCCCCACCCCCCAAACCTCCTCTTTCCCCCTTGCTATGTTTCCTGGAAGTGTTATAACCAGGAATATTAAAATCCCAATCCTGTCCAAACTTAATCCACATCTTCGTTATAACTACTTTATCACATCTCTCTATAATTATCAGTAATTCTAACTTTCCAATTTTGTTTTGATACTTTGGGCATACCACTCAATACTGACTGCAAACTTTTGAAACATTAACCCATTCTTTGTCCTGGTTTTCTCATTTATATTTTTGATATCTCTTGCCTATTCTACAGCAGTGTTATTATCTCTCGCTATTTCATAGCCTCTTTCTTTCCCTGTCATATCTCATAGTATTTTCTCACTACTTCAGCTAAGCCTTCTACTTCTATTCCAATAGCTTTATTAATCCTGCTTGCCCTTGCTAACCCTCTGCTGTATTAGTTCCAATGCTTCCCCACTGCTCTATTTACTCTCTCCATAAAGACATTGGTGTCATGTTGTTTCTGGTTGTACTGGAACTCATTCCAATGCCCCAAGAATGTGAACCCTTCACTCCTGCAACAGCTCTGAACTACACATTGACCTTCTTAAACTGCTTAACCCAGCCACTATGTGGGACACGAAGCAATGTAGAGATTACCATCCTTGAGATCTTGTTTTTAACAATCTAGTGCCTAACTCCATAAACTCCCTCTGCAAGACCTCAAATATATTTCTATGTATGTCATTGGTTCCAATGTGCACCACCATTTTTGGCTGCTCTCATGCCCTTTCCAGAACATTTTCACCCATTCCATGATGTCCTTCACCTTGGCACCAAGGAGGCAGCATGTTTTTTGAGTCATGACTGCAAAAAAATAATTTTATTCCCTTGACTACAGAATCTATCACTATTACTACTCTCCTATTCTGGTAGTCTACTTGCTTCTCACCCCCTGGTTAGTTTCCACTGTGCTATTATGTTGCTCAGGGCCACAACCCTGTGAGTTTCTGTCACTGTCTGTCTCACACCAGCCCAATACTGTGGGGTAGAAATTTGTCTTGGGAGGTTGTGCAAAACGGGCAGTATTGGATCGGCCGCCTGTTATACGCAGCGTCTGATATTCAGTTCCATTTCAGTCAATTATAGAAAAAGAATCATGTCCAACTACACCTTAATGCTAAACTCCTGCTGAGGCTAAAGCCCAAATTCTTTTGGCCCCTCACTCCAGGAGCATCTCCTAGTTCAAGATTGCATACTTCCAGCAGGGATCACTGGATAGTGATCAGGAGAGGCAAGTCTGGCTGATTTCTCTAGCCCACCCCAACCTAGCCCAGAAGTACTGAGACTAATTGTAGTGCTCTTCATTACTACACTGAGTGAGATAAGCTCACTCAGCACAGACGAGAGATTAAATCGCGATCATCCTGTGTAGCTCAGCATCGGCTCAGTACAGCCTTGGTTCAAACATATACAAAAGAGCTGAATTCCAGAGGTGAGGTGAAAATGACTGCCCTTGACATCATGGCAGCATTTGACCGAGTGTGGCATCAAGGAGCCCTAGTAAAATTGAAGTCAGTGGGAATCGGAGGGGGCGGGGGGTAACACTCTCCAAAGGCTGGATTCAGACCTAGCACAAAGGAAGATGGATGTGGTTGTTGGAGGTCAATCATCTCAGCCCCATGACATCGCTGCAGGACTTCCTCGGGGCAGTGTCCTAGGTCCAACCATCATCAGCTGCTTCATCAATGACCTTCCCTCCACCATAAGGTCAGAAGTGGGGTTCTTCGCTGATGATTCACAGTGTTCAGTTCCATTCGCAACTCCTCAGATAATGAAGCACTCCATGCCCGCGTGCAGCAAGACCTGGATGACATTCAGACTTGGGCTGATAAGTGGCAGGTAACATTCACGCCACACAAGAGACAGGCAATGACTATCTCCAACAAGCGAGAGTCTAACCACCCTCCTTTGAAATTCAACGGCATTACCATCGCCGAATCCCCCACCATCAACATCCTGGGGTATCACCATTGACCAGAAACTTAACTGGACCAGTTACATAAATACTGTGGCAACAAGAGCAGGTTAGAGGCTGGGGTATTCTGCGGCGAGTGTCTCACCTCCTGACTCCCCAAAGCCTTTCCACCATCTAAAATGCGCAAGTCAGGAGTGTGTTGGAATACTCTCCACTTGCCTGGATGAGTTCAGCTCCAACAACGCTCAAGAAGCTCGACACCATCCAGGACAAAGCAGCCCGCTTGATTGACACCCCATCCACCACCTTAAAAAATCATTCACTCCCTCCGCCACTGGCACACTGTGGCTGCAGTGTGTACCATCTACAAGACGCACTGCAGCAACTCGCCATGGCTTCTTCGACAGCACCTCCTAAACCCACGGCCTCTGCCACCTAGAAGGACAAGGGCAGCAGGTGCATGGGAACACCATCACCTCCAAGTTACACACCATGCTGACTTGGAAGTATATCGCCGATCCTTCATCGTCGCTGGGTCAAAATCCTGGAACTCCCTACCTAATAGCACTGTGGGTGTACCTTCACCACACGGACTGCAGCGGTTCAAGAAGGCGGCTCACCACCACCTTCTCGAGGGCAATTAGGGATGGGCAGTAAATGCTGGCCTTGTCAGTGATGCACACATCCTAGGAACGAATATCAAAAAAATAATAATTTACCCATTCAGCCATAGCGGAACTTTGTTTACCTAGATAAAGGGGAACCAGTGGATGTAGTATATTTGGATTTCCAAAAGGCATTCGATAAGGTGCCACATAAAAGGTTATTACACAAGATTAGAGCTCATGGGGTTGGGGGTAATATAGTAGCATGGATCGAGGATTGGTTAATGGACAGAAAACAGAGTAGGGATAAACGGATCTTTTTCAGGTTGGCAGGCTGTAACTAGTGGGGTGCCGCAAGGATCAGTGTTGGGGCCTCAGCTATTTACAATCCATATTAATGACCCAGATGAAGGGACCGAGTGTAATGTATCCAAGTTTGCTGATGATACAAAGCTAGGTGGGACAGTAAGATGTGAGGAGAACACACACAATCTGCAAAGGGATATAGATAGACTAAGTGAGTGGGCAGTAAGGTGGCAGATGGAGTATAATGTAGGGAAATGTGAGGTTATTCACTTTGGTAGAAAGAATAGAAAAACAGAATATTTTTTAAATGGTGAGAAACTTTCAGATGTTCAGAGAGAGTTGGGTGTTTTTTTTTATTCACTTATGGGATCTGGGTGTCGCTGGCAAGGCCAGCATTTATTGCCCATCCCTAGTTGCCCTTGAGAAGGTGGTGGTGAACTGCCTTCTTGAACCGCTGCCGTCCGTGTGGTGAAGGTACTCCCACAGTGCTGTTAGGTAGGGAGTTCAAGGATTTTGACCCATCGACGATGAAGGATCGGCGATATACTTCTAAGTCAGGATGGTGTGTGACTTGGAGGGGAACTTGCAGGTGGTGGTGTTCCCATGCGCCTGCTGCCCTTGTCCTTCTAGGTGGAAGAGGTCGCGGGTTTGGGAGGTGCTGCCGAAGAAGCCTTGGCAAGTTGCTGCAGTGCATCTTGTAGATGGTACACACTGCAGCCACGGTACGCCGGTGGTGGAGGGAGTGAATGTTTAAGGTGGTGGATGGGGTGCCAATCAAGCGGGCTGCTTTGTCCTGGATGGTGTCGAGCTTCTTGAGTGTTGTTGGAGCTGCACTCATCCAGGCAAGTGAAGAGTATTCCATCATACTCCTTACTTGTGCCTTGTAGATGGTGGAAAGGCTTCGGGGAGTAAGGAGGTGAGACACTTGCCGCAGAATACCTAGCCTCTGACCTGCTTGTTGCCACAGTATTTATGTGGCTGGTCCAGTTAAGTTTCTGGTCAATGGTGACCCCCCCCCAGGATGTTGATGGTGGGGGATTCGGCGATGGTAATGCCGTTGAATGTCAAGGGGAAGTGGTTAGAATTTCGCTTGTTGGAGATAGTTATTGCCTGGCATTTCTGTGGCGCGAATGTTACCTGCCACTTATCAGCCCAAGCCTTAACGTCGTCCAGGCCTTGTTGCATGCGGGCATGGACTACTTCATTATCTGAGGGGTTGTGAATGGCGCTGAACACTGTGCAATCATCAGCGAACATCCCCATTTCTGACCTTATGTTGGAGGGAAGGTCATTGATGAAGCAGCTGAAGATGGTTGGGCCTTGGACACTGCCCTGAGGAACTCCTGCAGCGATGTCCTGGGGCTGTGATGATTGACCTTCAATCATCACAACCATCTTGGTGTCCTCGTGCAAGAAACACAAAGCTAGCATGCAGGTACAGCAAGCAATAAGGAAGGCAAATGGCATGTTGGCCTTTATTGCAAGGGGGTTGAAGTATAAGAGTAAGGAAGTCTTGCTACAATTGTACAGGGCCTTGGTGAGACCACACCTGGAGTACTGTGCACAGTTTTGGTCTCCTTATCTAAGGAAGGATATACTTGCCTTGGAGGTGGTGTAACAAAGGTTCACTAGATTGATTCCTGGAATAAGAGAGCTGTCCTATGATGAGAGATTGTGTAAAATGGGCCTATACTCCCTGGAGTTTAGAAGAATGAGAGGTGATCTCATTGAAACATACAAGATTCTGAAGGGGATTGACAGGGTTGATGCTGAGAGGTTGTTTCCCCTGGCTGGAGTGCCGAGAACTAGGGGGCATAGTCTCAGGATAAGGGGCGGCCATTTAAGACCGAGATGAGGAGGGATATCTTCACTCAGAGGGTTGTGAATGTTTGGAATTCTCTGCCCCAGAGGGCTGTGAATGCTGAGTCTTTGAGTATATTCAAGGCTGAGATAGATAGATTTTTGGACTCCAGGGGAATCAAGGGAAAGTGGAGTTGAGGTTGATGATCAGCCATGATCTTATTGAATGGCGGAGCAGGCTCGAGGGGCCGTATGGCCTATTGCTGCTCTTATTTCTTATGTTCTTTTAATAACATCCCCTGCATTTGAATAATGTGACTTGAACTGAAGTACCATAGATATGAAATGTGATAATATTAGGTTCTACTTTGTTACATGCTGTAACGGAATAGCACACCTTGCAAGGCATTGGAAATTGACAGCCAAATGAATCTCATGGAAATTGCTGTGACTTTTGCATTAGGTGTTCTCTGAAGAACGGGATATTGGTACCACACCAGAGATTGCTTCATGGGATCATGCAATTCCAAAGGAAATCCTGGACAAGGCGACCACGACTGAAGAAGTCTCTTCTGACAGCATTACAATCTGGATTGATCCGCTTGATGCCACCCTGGAATATACAGGTATGATATCTATTATTGCATTTGGTGTGTCTGGTAATATTTTGCCTGGAAATTAAATACAATGATATACACTAATAAAGTAGTAATTGTTGATCAGAATTATTTAAGGCCACTGTAGTATTCTGAACTGCATGTATGAAAATCAGGCCCTTATAATGTGTGATTTAGGTTCTACATTGATTTTTTTTAACTGGTGGATTATCTGTAGCATTGATCATGGTAAGTCAGAGAATACGTTCTGTCTTTTTCCTCTCGTGTCTACTGTGTGTGCGTGTGTGTCTCTCTCGTCCCTTCCCCCTCATCTCTCTCCACCTGTCTGTTTATTTCATGTCATCTTTTGGTTGTATTTCTGTCTTTTAAGGTGGGAGATATTGGGTTTGTGTCAGGAAAGGAAGTATTTTGAGTTGTAGGGCATTAGGTGGGCTAGGATCGTGCCGAGAGCTGGTAGGTTGTTTTTGGGCTTCAGGTTGCTACTGTCAGGAGGGAGCGTGGGCATAGGATGAATTTTCTGGTGGAGTATGTGGAATGCTGGTTGGAAATGGATCCTGCTAGAGGTGGGAAGAAATGGGCAGTCATCTTGGGAATTGGTAAGTATTGTGTGGTATGAGGGATAGGGAAATGGTTTAGGGTGGGTGTGTGGGGTGGGAGTTGGTGAGCTTAGTGTTGGGAAGTAAGAGGAGTAGGGCTGGGTCTGAGCCAAGATGACAGCAGAGGCTGAGGGTGATGATGGGATAGAACCTCAGCTGTAGAAAGTTGTGGGATGGGATTGAGGTTGGAGCCGAGACTTGTTGCCCCATTCCACTCATAGCATATTTTAAAAGTTGATTCCTAGTACTAAGCTAGGAAGCAGCAATTTGTTGTTAAAGTGGTTATAGCATTATAGAGAAATGATAGTGCTATGGGTCCTTTGAAAATGGATTGCTGCGTGTTGGCAGAGTGCTGGGAAGGAGGAAAGAGGAGGTGAGGTCTCGGATAGGGGGCAATGTATGGTATTGGGCTCGAAAATCAAGTGAAGAATGCAATTCGCACAGCTGCAGGTTTAGTGGCAAGGCTGCAAAGGGAGAAATGGGAGTGATATTGTGCAGCGACCAGGAGAGAGATAAGAAGACTCAGGGCAGAGGCGTATGCTGAACAGCAAGACAGTGAAGAAAAGAGGAGGCCAGGTACTGGGAATGTTCGAGACCTTGACTGTGGCAAGGGGGAGACCAGTGGGGTAAAGAGGAACTGGAAGAGGGAAGATGGCTGCATACTCCAGGAGGGCGACACAAAGGATGAGAGCAGGAATAAATCAAAATAAATTTATGGAAGAAAAATAGAAAGATAAAATTTAAAGCAATAAATTTCCTGTGAAAAGGAAAGGGACATTCAGAACAACTTGGAAATACAGGGGTAGAATTTCCAAAGGCGCTCTCACGATCATCTGTCAAACTTCACTGGAAACCCCCCCAGTAGAACAATGGCCATGTCTCTGGGTTCCTGCTGATCTTCCAACGTAGTTTCAGTAGATGATCAGGAGAAACCCCGTGGAAATTCTAGGTGGCTGTTGGGAGACTTAAGCCTCCATGCCATCTAGTGGCCAGAGCCTGCAACTACATTGTGACAGAGAACAGTTCGCATAGAAAAATTGCCATTATAAATGTTGACATACAATTTTTACATTGTAATCTTTTGACAAAAATTGTGACGGCAGGAAGTAAGGTTTGTGGATAGGAAGTGGCTGTTATGTACAAGATTTTTAATTGTAGATCTCCCATGTTGCTATTCATGGGAATTGGAGGACACACTGTTTTAAAGCAATATAGATTTTGAGAACTGTTCTTTTAAAAATTCATTTCAGCTTGGTAAAAGTCTTATGAAGCAGAATGGGGTTTTTAAAAAAAAAAAGTAGGGAAAGAGAAAAAGCACAGAATGGGCTAAAAAGGAGCTGACAGAAAAATCATTGGAAAATGGAGATACGAAAAATGAAAGAAGCTTCGGGAAAAAAGAAAAAGCAGAACCAGGACTTTTAAAAAGAGAGGGAGCGGTTGCTCTCTGCCACTTACTACCTGCGCAGAATGTAAAATAAAATGTATTTTGCTTGTTTACTTGGCAGCTTGCTAAACTAGTCCAGTATTGGACAGAGTCCTGCTGCATGTAATTTGCCAGCCCCAGCTTGTCTGTCATGTTTGTGGTTCCTGCCGTGATCATGTTCTTCCACGACACACCATCTGCCATCTTCACTGGTGAACAAACACTTAAGTTCTGCAGGGAATGAGGGAGAAAAGTGAGGCTAGGCATCAGGAATAGATTATATTTTATTAAATTGGGAGAATGAGACTGAAAGCAGGGTTGCAGGCAGGAGAAGATTGAGTAGAATGGGCCTATACTCTCTGGAATTTAGGAGAATGAGAGGTGATCTCATTGAAACAATAAAGATTCTGAGAGGGCTTGACAGGGTAAATGCAGCAAGGCTGTTTCCCTGGCTGGAACGAGGGGGCATAGTCTTAGGATAAGGGATTGGCCATTTAGGACTGAGATGAGGAGAAATTTCTTCACTCAGAGGGTTGTGAATCTTTGGAATTCTCAACTCCAGAGGGCTATGGAGGCTCAGTCGTTGTGTATATTCAAGGTTGAGATAGATAGATTTTTGGACTCTAGCAGAATCAAGAGATATGGAGATCAGGCAGGGAAAGTGGAGTTGAGGTCAAAGATCAGCCATGATCTTATTGAATGGCTGAGCAGGTTTGAGGGGCCATATGGCCTACTAATGCACCTGTTTCTTATATTATGTTAAAGCCAAGAGAATGGGAGATGAAAAACACCTGTGTCTATTCTCTGGTGGAAGGAGAGTGTTGGAGACCTGGGGGCATTGGTGCATACAGCAGATGTGGGGCTCGAGTGTAGAATTTAATTCACAAGAATTCCCACTCCACCCAGTCAAATGCCTTCTCTGTCTAGTGAGAGCACTAGGGCAAGGTTGTTGGTTCAGTTGCAGTGGTGCAATTCATGACTTGGGTGTCTGATGTCGCCTGAGTGGTAGCATCATATGAATCTTATTTGCGTGGCATGAGCTATGCCTGGGGCGACACTTCCAGTCCAGTCCTTTATCGTCCATTCGAACAGGGATATGAATCCAAGATAAGCAGATGTGTATTAATGTGGCAGTCTTGAAAGAAGCAGCTTGTTACTTCAATGTGATTAAATAATTTCAGCAGAGGCGTGTCAGCTCAGTAGAATTCCCCGACAGTTGGGTAGCCATCAAGGGGGCCATGCCAGATTGAGGGCTTGATATTGCTGCTTGGCTGAGACTAGGGAGTCCTTATGAGAAGGAAAGCTTGGCAAGCTGGTATGATATTTCCTGTGCAGTGAGGTGTACAGTTAGGCAAAAAAGTCTGTTGATCTCGGTGAGTTCAGAGATTAGCTTGCCCTCCGCTTTTCCCTTGCTGTACCGTTGTCTGCTTGTTTTTGCAGGATGTAAACTTGGAGTTTTCGCAATCTACCCCTACTCCTACAGGCCGACCCCGATCTTTCTGTGATTCCCCCCACCGCCCCCGACCTTTTCGCAATGCCCCACCTGCTGACCCCGATCTTTTCGCATCCCCCACCCCAACCCCTGCTCCTCCAGGCTTTTTAAAAATTCGTTCATGGGATGTGGGCGTCGCTGGCAAGGCCAGCATTTATTTCCCATCCCTAATTGCCCTTGAGAAGGTGGTGGTGAGCCGCCTTGAATCGCTGCAGTCCGTGTGGTGAAGGTACTCCCACAGTGCTGTTAGGTAGGGAGTTCCAGGATTTTGACCCAGCGACGATGAAGGATCGGCGATATATTTCCAAGTCAGGATGGTGTGTGACTTGGAGGTGGTGGTGTTCCCATGCGCCTGCTGCCCTTGTCCTTCTAGGTGGAAGAGGTCGTGGGTTTGAGAGCTGCTGCAGAAGAGGCTTTGGCGAGTTGCTGCAGTGCATCTTGTAGATGGTACACACTGCAGCCACGATACGCCGGTGGTGGAGAGAGTGAGCTGTCCCCCGATTTTTTTCGTGGTCTCGGGATCCCTCCCCCCCCCCCGCCCCCCAGCCCCAGCTCCTCCAGACTGACCCCAATCTACTTGCGATTTCCCGCCCCTGGCTCTTCCAGGCTGACCCCCGATTATTTTTGCGCCCCCCTCTCCTCCAGGTCAACCTTGATCTTTTTGCAATCCCTCCCCTGCTCTTCCAAGCTGACCCTGATCTTGTCGTGATTTCCCCCCAACCTTGCTCCACCAGGCCGACCCCGATCTTTTCAGAACCCCCCCCCCTGCCTCCGCCCGACCCTGGCCCCCATGCAATCCCTCCCCTCCCTCCTCTGTGCGGCCTAGTGCCGCAGGCCTACCCACCTGGATCCAGCCAGCCTCTCGATCTGGCTGGGTGCGGGTGGGAAACCGAGGCTTCCTATTCAAATCATGTCCTGCTGTTAAATTCGACAGGGCCTACGGGATCCCATTCTCCCTGGTTAGCATTTAAAGAATTAATACATAATTTATAACAAATATACATTCCTTTAAGGCACAATAACCCCATGGGAAAAGTGGTTCCCACCGTGGCTAACAAGAGAAGTTAAAGATAGTATCAGATCAAAGGACGAGGCTTATAATGTTGCCAAAAAGAGTAGTAAGCCTGAGGATTGGGAGGATTTTAGAATTCAGCAAAGGAGGACCAAGAAATTGATAAAGAAAAGGAAAATAGAATATGAGAGTAAACTAGCGAGATACATAAAAACAGACCGTGACAGCCTCTATAGGTATGTAAAAAGGAAAAGATTAGGGAAAATAAATGTGGATCCCTTTCAGGCTGAGACAGGAGAAATTATAGTGGGGAATAAGGAAATGGCAGAGAAATTAAACAAATACTTTGCATCTGTCTTCACGGAAGAAGACGCAAAAAACTTCCTGGCGAAACTGGAGGATCTAGCGAGAATGAGGAACTGAAAGAAATTAGTATTAGTAAAAAAAATAATACTGGAGAAATTAATGGGACTGAAAGCTGATAAATCCCCTGGACCTGATGGCCTACATCCTAGGGTTTTGAAAGAGGTGGCTATAGAGATAGTGGATGCATTGGTTGTCATTTTCCAAAATTCCATAGATTCTAGAATGGTTTCCGCGCATTGGAAGGTAGCAAATGTAACCCCACTATTTAAGAAAGGAGGGAGAAAGAAAACGGGGAACTACAGACCAGTTAGTCTGACATCAGTAGTAGGGAAAATGCTAGAATCTATTTAAGGACATGGTAACAGGGTACTTAGAAAATAATAATAGGATTGGGCAGAGTCAACACGGATTTATGAAAGGGAAATCGTGTTTGACAAATCTGTTAGAGTTTCTTGAAGTTGTAACTAGCAGAATAGATAAGGGGGAATCAGTGGATGTGGTGTGTTTGGATTTTCAGAAGGCATTCGATAAGGTGCCACACAAGAGGTTATTAAACAAAATTAGGGCTCATGGGATTGGGGGTAATATACTAGCGGATTGGTTAACGGACAGAAAATAGAGAGTAGGAATAAACGGGCCATTTTTGGGTTGGCAGGCTGTAACTAGTGGGGTACCGCAAGGATCAGTGCTTGGACCTCAGCTATTCACAATCTACATCAATGATTTGGATGAGGGCACCAAATGTAATATATCCAAGTTTGCTGATGATACAAAGCTAGGTGGGAATGTAAGTTGTGAGGAGGATGCAAGGAGGCTTCAAGGGGATATAGACAGGCTAAGTGAGTGGGCAAGAACATGGCAAATGGAGGAGAAATGTGAAGTTATCCACTTTAATAAGAAAAATAGAGAAGCAGAATATTTTTTAAATGGTGAGAGATTGGGAAATGTTGGCGCTCAGAGGGACCTGGGTGTCCTTGTACACAAATCACTGAAAGTTAACATGCAGGTACAGCAAGCAATTAGGAAAGTAAATGGTATGTTGGCCTTTATTACAAGAGGATTTGAGTATAAGAGTAAAGACGTCTTACTGCAATTATCACGGGCCCTGCTGAGACCACACCTGGAGTATTGTGTACAGTTTTGGTCTCCTTCCCTAAGGAAGGATATACTTGCCATAGAGGGAGTGCAACAAAGGTTCACCAGACTGGTTCCTGGGATGGGGGGATTGTCCTGTGAGGAGGTATTGAGTAGACTCGGCCTATCTTCTCTGGAGTTCAGAAGAATGAGAGGTGATCTCATTGAAACATACAACATTCTTACAGGGCTTGACAGGGTAGATACAGGGAGGGTGTTTCCCCTGGCTGGGGAGTCTAGAACCAGGGGTCACAGTCTCAGAATAAGGGGTCAGCCATTTAGGACTGAGATGTGGAGAAATTTCTTTACTCAGATAGTGGTGAATCTTTAGAATTCTCTACCCCAGAATTCCACTTCGACCTGTCCCAGTACAGCAAGCACATCTGCAATGGTTTCTTCTCCCATACTTGCACAGTCACCTCCACCGTGCATCAAGGCTCCATCCTTGATTACTTCCTATGTAGATGCCACACCTTAGTGATGCCATCTGTAAACATGGGACCAGCTGTAAGATGCTGAAAGCTATAATAAAGACACACCTTTGAACTAATTATTTGCACAGTGATATGCAGAAGTTATATCAGGCATTGAAATAATTCCCCATGCAACCACGCATCTAATCACCTCTGGCTTAATCATATGGGAACTAATTATCTATCCAGTCTGCAATGCAATGCACACCACTAGCAAAATGAAAGCCAAAACAGTATGTCAAATGTGGCAAGAAGGTAGGAACCACTAATTTCTACAGATTACAGTATACAGAATAACACATTGCATCCAGTATATGTTACAAGTATAATTTCTGAAATTGGACTTATTTTTATAATGTCACAGCAGCTTTTGTTCTGCAGGACACCAGAGGTTCCATTGCCTGACTGAAACAGTACATCTATCATAGGCTTTACAGCAGTTCATAATCACATGGAACCCTGCTTCAGACATCCACCTAATCAAATTCATTAATTATATAAGATTTTCAATCTACTGCTACTTGAATAAGTCAAATATTTCTAGTACTGATTTCCATGTTACAACAGTCCGAGTAAAGTTTTTATAGGACTGAGAAAGTTAAGTATGAATTTGTGTGAGGTTCAGAAAGGAGTTTGATTACTTTACATGGAAAATCTTTAGGCAGGTGTGAGCTCCAGTTCTCCTGAAACTCGAGTGAGCTTTATCGGCTTGTTCTGGAATCCGACGCTGCATTTGTAACCTTGAGACCTAATTTGAATATCTCCAGCGTTGCCTTTCAAAGAAAAGGGAAAATTAACCGGCAGTGGAACAAAATTGGAATTCAAAATTGAAATGCATTGCAGCACAAAAGAAAAATATGGATAGCTTATCATTGTGTTTTTTTTTTTGTCTCTTGTGCAGAAAAACTTTTACATTATGTCACCACTATGGTGTGCGTGGCCGTGAATGGAAAACCAGTGATTGGAGTAATACATAAGCCATTTGCTGATTTTACAGGTATGGAAAGCAATTACAGGAAACTCTTGTTTAACTGGCACCTAAATATCCGGAATTCTCTCTTAACCGGCAAAAATCATACTCCGAAAACGCCTCTCAAATAACCGGCAATGTTGCCGAGTCTGAGTCTCCCGCGAACGCCGAGTTAGTCAGTGGGGGTAGTTCTCCAAAGTGCCACTACTCGGCCTCCTGGCGCTGTCGGAAGTCCGAACACTGCAGTAACAGGAGTCTGATTCTCCCGCGCTGCCGGGAGTCTCACTTACTGTTAAGTAATTAAAGAGTTATGGATTACCCTCAACTGGCAGTACTGTACTTAATCAAGCATCTTCCACCATCCATTTAACACAATATTCTGTAGGTGAGTACCCAAATACTGTATACTGCACATTTCTTGATTTTTTTATTTTTGTTTGTTAAAAGTAGCCTCGGTAGATATAACTCTCCGTTATCCGGAACTTTTGATCAACCGGCACCACGCCGGTCCCGTCAGTGCCGGATACAAAGAGTTTCCTGTATATCTCAAAAATCAGTCTAGAAGAGTTCATTGCTTGTTATTTTAACATCCTTTTTTGCTGTCTTCCTATTATTCATTTTTTCTTATTTTTCTTGCTTTTGCTGTCATAATTTCTTCAAAATAGTCTTGTTTATGTATTCTTTGTTCACTTATTTATTGACTCCTCTCGCAGCTCCCTTCCCTTGCATTATAAAAACAAAATGTTTGAACATCACAGAAGGTTGATCTGGGAGAATAAGTTGGGTTAAGGTTTCAGGTGTGACCTTAATCAAACAGTCCTCAGCTCTGATGTGGAGTCGCACTTGAAACTTTTTCTCTCTTGCCCTCACTCTCTCTCACTCGCTCAATTTATTGTGTAATTTTTTTTCAATTTTTCATTTTTTCGATTTTTAATTTTATCCCTCCCTGTCATATTTGTAGAATTGTAGGTACCATTCCCAGATTACAAACCTACTCAGAACTCTGCTCTCAGTGGGTAAATTAAATATTTTAAGCATGCCGGCAAATTAATAAAATGTCCAAGAGATGGGCATATATGTGCAATTAAGTCAACAATATGTTTTAAATTTCTAAATATTTAAAAAGCCATTATGCAACAAAATAGAAAGTAGAATTGTATGGTTGTCTTAATGGTAATTCTTTTTCTGTCTGACAGCATGGGCAATGGTACACGGAGGATCAAATGTGAGCATGCGTAAATCATACAACGAGAAGGACCCCAAAATTATAATTTCCCGGTCACATACAGGCGCAGGGAAAGCATTTGCCCAAAAGGCATTTGGAAATGACAGTGACATTAGAGAAGCCGGAGGGGCAGGTAAGATTAGGTGGAAAATACAGATTCTTTTTTTAAGTCTTTATTTTACACAGTTTATTGTAATTCATTATAATAGTCTGGGACTTAAATTATTAAAAATTTCTCTCGTATTCACTCCATAGATAACAAGTGATAATTCATTTAGTGAAAAGTTAGTAATGAAAACAACAGGAGATGAGTGGTTTTGTTCTTGTAGTTTCATTGTTCAAAGAGGATAATGGTGATCAGATCCTTCATTGGCACCACAAATCTGAACAAACTTCACAGGCATGTTCCACAGGGGTTCAACGTGATCACTCTGTTAGTTGACAGTGGTCTCCAGAAACTCTGACAGCCAAGTGTGAACACTACATTTGAAGTACGTTATTGCTTCATCGCTCAACATCCTATTCCTTTTTACCTTTTTTGGGAGGGTTGCTGGTGGCTTTTGAATACTGTTTTGTATGATACTTAAGAATTGTAACATGAAAGCTGTGCAAATACTGATATAGTTAAGATGTAGTATTGATGTATATGATCCAGAACTTGGAGATATGGACATCATACTGGGCAAATGTTCAAAACTACTGGCCTAAGAAAAATGAAGCAAAATCCAAACCATTGAGAACTGGGGCCTTTTTATTACATCTTGAATTTCTTGAGTTCATTTCAATTTTTTGCTAAAGAAAATTTACCAACATCTTGTATTTTTTGTAGGTTATAAAGTGCTGTCCCTGCTGAATATACCTGATGATAAACAGCCTGACCATGCTGATGTGTACCTTCATGTAACTAATATCAAGAAGTGGGACATCTGTGCTGGCAATGCCCTTTTGGAAGCACTTGGTGGTCAAATGACAACTCTCCAAGGAAAGGCTATTGATTATACTGATACTGAGTTGAATGAAGGTGGAATTGTTGCTAGTATTGGTGTTGCCCACAAAATGTTGCTTGAGAAGCTGCCAGATTTGAAATCCATTAAAACCGAGTAGAGATTCCCAACTCACCGTTTCAATGTAAAAGCAAAAAAAGTGTCCATAATTGGTACAAATTAACTTTTATCCTCGTTCGGTTGGAATCATGCTGATTTATGTGTGTGAAGACGAGTTTAGGTGTGGATGGCATTGTAGAGCAAGAAACTAGGTTTCAGTAGAACTAATCCTGATTTCAAAATTGCAGGTTTGGGCTGATAAAACAGTATTATTTGTTTTGTATGAACTTTAGCCAAGTTTAATGTGTTAATGTGAATGTTTATAAAATGTTTAAGTTAATAACTTATGGCCGCAGAATTATGGAACCAAGTTCCATTACATTCAGCTGATAGTCTAAGCTACTGTTTAAGAACTAGATTTTTTTTCTCCTTCTAACTCAGATAGGATGAGGTATACTGTTAAAATAAAAACTGGAATATTCTCTTTTTTAATGACCTCTTTACAAAAACAGGAATTGAAAGTAACCATATAGAGAAATCAGTTCCTTTCTTATGGCACTACAACACATAACCCATAGCTTTGTGTAAATGAGTAAACGCTCATTTAGGCGTCCATTACTGAACTGTTAACCAATGTATTTTTTTCTTTCAATTTCTAAATTCTAGCATAAAATTGTGAATAGTCATATTTGAATTGAACCTGCCATATATATTACAGCACTACTGCTTTATTTAAAATATTATTGAACATTTAGCATGTCCTAGCTAGGCAATAATGAATGATTAGACATGTGAGCACATCGGGTAGGATGGCGTTAGGATACTGGGGATTTTTCTGTGTCCCCCCCCCCCCCCAAACTTCTTCTGAAGGCACTGACTTGTGGTGTTTTATGATTGATTCCACAAGTGTTGACAACCCTCGGGTACCTTGCTCAAATGGCCAGTCTTTGTGGGTGAGCCTTGATAGTGAGTGACAGACTATTCAACACTTTCAGCAGGGGCCACTGGGTAGTGAATAGGAGCAGGAATCCTACTTGAACTTTGAAACCAGCTGTAGAACCCCTACTACTGCCCGAATGAAAATCAGCCAACTCGGCAGACTGGGGATTGAACCTTATACCTCATGCTACATACATATGGCTCAGTACCATTTTAGGTGATGCATTACCCACTAAGCCATCAAGGGCATTCACCAGGGATCGTTTTAAATCAAGATTAAAAACTGAGACCTGCGGTAATTGTTTTTTATTTAAAAAAAACTCTAATATGGATGCACCTTGCAGTTCAAGCACAATTTTTTATCTTTGAATAGATGTTGAAAGTAAACATTGAAGGAACAACTGCAAAAACAGGTGCAAAGATGGAAGGATTGGAATTTGAATCAAAAGGTTCTGAGTGCGTGTACTGGGAATTTTTGAAGATCTAAATTAACTGATCTGAACGTTGCTATTGTTCTTCTAGTAGTAATGTAAACTTCTAGCTTAATGCAGCAAATCTTGTTTTTTGACTTTGTTACTGCTTTGGTTATATTCTTACTCTGTGTTCCTGTCTGTATACTATTTGTGCTTTCAGGCAAAGCTACATAATTATTCACTGATACAAAAGCAAAATACTACGGATGCTGGAAATTATTCACTGGTCTAGTTCTTCTATGTAGATGGGCATATTGGTGTCATTAGGAGTAATGCTTTCATTTTGTGTGCTATTGCTGTAAAATATAATTTAATTCAGCTCAAGCTATTTTTAAGGCTTCTTACATAAAATATTTATTTTCATTTGTTCTTATTCTTAAAGAGCTCTAACTTGAGTTCTTAAGCTGTGTAAGAACACAAAGTAGAAAGTGCTTCAATTTGCAGCTCTCCTATTTGCAAGGGTTGCATTGTCATACTGATTTTTATTAATAACTTAACAAGTTCTCTGCAGTTTGAAAAAAGCACTTGTCCAGATTATATAACAGACTTAAATATTTTTAGTTTTGAGTATGTCATTGATAAAAGTTGTTCACATCTAAGCCTTCTGGATGGCTCAAAACTCTTTGAGAGATATCCAGACCAGAGGGTCCCAGGTTTGTTCCCCCTGCTGTACTGAGTTACCTGATTTCAACTAGACCAGAGTTGGGGGACATTGTAATTGGCCTTAGTGGCTCAGTGTTAGGGAGGGGACATAGTTTGGTTTCACACTATCTATCACCATCCAGTGCCCCCCTTCTGGAAGTGTGCATGTGTGGCACTCGTGGGAACATCATCCGAATCTGCTGTTAGGCACCAGTGGTAGAAAATCATGTGGACACTTTATCAAGGCTCACATGAATAAGTAATTTTAGTAAGGTACTGTGGAACTGTATCCCAGGAAGAACTCAACGCCAGGGTGATAAGTGGGGGAGAAAAAAAGGGTAGTGAAATTGGAGAAGGGGAAATTGTTCTCCATGTCTAAAAGGCAATTTCCTGACTTAAGTGGAAAAAGCGAAATGATTCGTGACTCCGGAACTATTAATGACTATTGGCTTAAATAGGAATATTTCACCAATACAGACTTGTTTTTTTCTCGGCTCTGGTGAGTACATAACTAAAATTGTTTGATTGAGTTTGCTGAACCCTAATATCTCTATTGTAAATATAGATGTGGTTTCCTTTTAGGTACTGAGAGCTACAGGAAACACCTTACAATTTCATCAACATAGATGTCAATTTTTGAAAGGGTATCATCTGCATTTCTTCAACTAAGCTGCTATATGTATATGTGCATGTGTACATATATGCAGACAAAGGATTTTGAGCAAACATGTTAAGTGTTTGTACACAAGGGTTTGGGCAGCTACATAGGGGATAATACGTGGACACAGATGCGCAGGAGCTATCCTATCATTTCTGGGGCTTTATTGGGTTTGGTCACTTGTGCAGTTGTGCAAGAAAGGAGGAAAATTTGAGAACAAACCCAACTACCACTTGCAGTAAAATGTATGAGGACCAACTCAAACTTGTACACCATCATCCTGTGCATTAGCTTCACTAATTTTACCTGTCGCTGTCTGGTGAATGCTGGAAAGGATGCAGCCAAACTGGCACACGCCTTCACATCATTTGGTCAGGCCTGAGATACAACAACTCTGGCCAGCAATCCAGAATACTACAAAGACAATAACCAACATTGAGGTCCCTTCGGATGAATTGTTCTATCTACAGGTCCTGTCCCCCAGGAACATGGGGACTGCCTAAGATACTCCGACTAGAACAGTTCTTGCCACTAGCAGTGACTAGATGCATCAATTTACTATCGCAAAATCCTTTCCTAATTCTCACCACCTCCGCAACCATGGATTAAACACATGTTAACTATAAGACAGTCAAAGCACCAGAAGTATAGCTTCCATCTAAAATAGAAGTACCAAGCAGTCTGGATCCCCTTGCTGAAGGTGCACAGGTTTTCTTTTTTTTTTAAATGAACATATTAGTTGTGTTTACATAAAGATAACAAATATCTGTCGCTGTTAATGCTAGCTTTCAATCTTTAAAAGGAATCTTAATTCAGTATTAGTGAAATAAAAAGGTTTCTTTAAATAATCAAAAAAAATAAACATTGCTTTGTTAAAGAAAATACTTGAAACATGTTGAGAGGACATTGGAAATACATGAGAGGTTGCCCACACTGATATATGAACAAGGCCATTCTTCCATAGAAACCTATGATTCCGCTTTCCAATCACAGCTTGTTGAATGACCCCAGAATCTTTCCTCCACAATCTACCCATAGAACCATTCCAGGTTTTAATCACTCTTTACATGAAGAAGTGCTTCCTCACATCAGTCCTGCACT
Organism: Squalus acanthias; assembly: GCA_030390025.1. Classification (NCBI taxonomy): domain Eukaryota; kingdom Metazoa; phylum Chordata; class Chondrichthyes; order Squaliformes; family Squalidae; genus Squalus; species Squalus acanthias. The sequence continues at coordinate 71,721,313 of CM059432.1, read as the reverse complement.
TGCCTTTACTCGTTTGTACTTACTCCCCAATGTCCTGCAGTCATGATTTACCTTTTCTATTCTGCTTAGTGTCTTGTATACCTCCTATAACTCTTGCCACCTTTCAAGAGTTTTGAGTTTTATAATTCAGTTCCAAGTAGGGATCAGCATCTGACATTCAAAATAGACCATTTATGACTATGAAAATGACTGAATTTTCTAGATTTTGTTTCAGGAAAGTGATTTGAAATAAGGACCCTTTTAGATCAGAAACATTGCATATTGCACTTTAGAGTACTGTATTATTGTGCACTCTGCAGTAGCTAGTCAATTTTTCAGATCTATATGAATTATCATTCAGCTTTAATTCTTAGAGATATTGCCCTAATATTAGAATCCTTGCATTATTTTATAATCAGGATAAGGAAGCTAGTACTAAAATGTTGTCCTATATGTAACTATACAAATGCTGTAATCTATCCTGTGTTAAGTCTCTTTGCTCATGGAAATATACAGGAGCATAAGCAGTCTTTAGTACTGTGCAATGAAGGTTTTTTAATGAATGTTTAAAAGAGACATCGATAAAAGTTGGCTTTCACCATATTATGGATTATGTCTGTATTTCACTGTGATGCTTTTCATACTTGGAGATTGATTTTGCAACCTAGCCTTTGTGAAATGTGTATCAACATAAACCCCTCTCCTGATATTTATAACTTGTGTATAATTACACTTATTACACTCAAACAAAAATCCTTATAACTGCTGTAATAACTAAATCTGATTAGCATTTATTCAACAGTTTTTCAATTCTTCCTTGCCATAGAGAAAAGGTAATTAATTAGATCTATTAATTGTTGCATTAATATAACAGAACCCATAGATTGCACACACAACGTACTATAGGTGCTAAACAGACTTAATGAAGAATAAAATCAATACTTATTCAATACCCATCTAAGTGTAGAGAGTACAACCCTTTCAACTGGATATGGGTCAGTTAACAGCCGGGTTTTAGTAATTATGTATATAGAATCTAAGCATAATGACAAAAAAGCATCTTGAGAAATAAAGGAGAATTTAAGCTCACAACAAGCAGGATGTGAACTGTACAAAGATGACAGGAGGTTTAGTGGGTTTAATTTTCTCTGGCATTTTAATAACTATATTAAACTGTGTTTTGAAATCGCTGTGTTCTGTTGCGTGTTGCTGTTAAGTAGAGTGTGGGGAGAAGTCTTGTATCCTAACTGACTGTTGTGATGATTATGAACATGACTTTACGCATTAGAATAAGGTTTTATTTGTGAAGGAAATGTGTTTAGAAGCATTTACTGAAACATGGAAAAATGTTGCCTCAGAAGTTATATAGAAAATGTTCTTACTGCAGTCACAGAATCAGGATGGCATAGTTAGGTGCTGTTATCATAGATATTGCCCAAATCACTATTAAAATTTATCATTTTACAATAAATCATTGTGAGTTTTGTCTCACCAAATTTTCACCAATTAAATTCTTTAAAAATTACAAATTATTTACCCAAATGCATGAAGTCAGTTGCTATAAATTCCATATAGGCTGGATGTTGCATTTTTAAACTGTATCTGTATTTTTATCTCTCTAAGACATTTGCAAGCAGGCTTGATACTCCATAATTAAAGATTTAGAACTCACTGTGAATGGATATGCTGCTTGCATCTGTGCAGAATCAACAAAATCTAATTTTAGGTGCAGTTTGTTGCCATAAATGACACATGCAACCTATGGAAATAGTATATTCAATGTTTTTGTAACATGTTTTTAATAAAAGAGCCTATATAGATTATTTAAACAGCAATTTAAAGTTTTACATTTGTGCTGCACTTTTTGAAAGGAAGTGGTCTGAAGAAGATTACATTTTAACTGGATTTTGATATTTTTTGTATTACATGTGGTGTCCAAGAACATTGCAAAAAAAATAGTCCTACAACATTGACATTGCTGTATTATGTAATGCATTATGATAACAAAAACAACTTGTATTTATATGATGCTTTTAATGCCTCATACCAAGCCTTAGAAGGGATGACCAAAAGTTTGGTCAAATAGGTTGGTTTTAAGGCGAATCTTAAAAAAGGAGGTGGATGGGTTCAGGGAGGAATTCCGGAGAATTGTGCCTAGGCAGCTGAAGGCATAGACTCCATTGATGGGTGAAGGGAGAGTGAGATGCTCAAGAGAAATAGAAAGTATGGGGGAGTGGAATTGTAGGGTTAGAGTGAAAGGATTTTTACTTGTCCTAGCCCCTTTGGGGCTATCCCGGATCAGGCATATTTCTCAGATGTTCACCTTCAACTAAAGGTTGAGGTAGCCGAATCCTAAAGACGCTTAACTGGGTCTAAAAGTCCGGGCTACCTCTCCCTAAAGGAAAGAAACAACCTGAGAATGTTACCGTCCTCCAGATAGCACTTTTAATAAGTTTAGCCAGACAGTAAAGTCCCGGATATTATGAGGGTCCGGAGATTTCCTTCAGAAATTGTAACTCTTCACCAAAGAGTGTACAAAGATTGGGTTCACGAGTTATTGATGCAGAAGACTTATGAGACAATTCTAAAAATATATAGAGATTTATTTTAAAAAACGACATGCAATTTACAGTTGGCGAATCAGTCAATCGCAACGTTAACAGTTTTAAAAAGAAAAAATACAATCTTCTTCCTTACAGAGAATCCTACTTCTAAATCTTAATTTCGCCACAGTATTACCGTTCTTAAACTTGTCTATTACAGGATATCCATCAAGTATCAAGGTAGCAGTTACCTTCAATCCCCGAGTTACAAAAGAGTGAAGAACTACAGAGCCGCCCCCTGTAGTTGAGAATCGATTTGCCCGATTAAAGCGAGTCTGATTATCTCATTCGAGACTCCCAATATTTATACCCCTTTTTCAGTTGGTTTTTCATAAGGTTTCTGTTAATCCAAGTTAATTATCACTAATCATCTTTTAGCTGACCTACTGAAATTCTTACTGCCTGTTCATCATCAATAGCTATTGGGAGTTTACCATATGTGGGCAAAGGGCAGATGTACCTTACATCATGTCATTCTCAAGAGGTTTTAATCAAGATCATTCATCCAGGGCTGACCATTGTCTTATTTTAATAAGGTTACCCATTCGGGCTCACCCATTCTTCTGTTTCAATAAGGTTACTTATTCAGGGTCAACAACTTGTCCTATTTCAATAGCCAGAATTCTTTCATAGCTATTTCATAGTTAGGTTTCTAAATTTCTAAACCCAGTTTGTCATGTTCCAAAGAATTTATAAGATAGAGTTCCTTATAAGGTACTCTTCAGGGTTAACCACAGTCTTATCTCAACGAGGCCAGAATTCTTTCAGAAGGTAGGATTTCCAAATCCAGCTTGCCATGCCTTCCTTTAAAAAAGTTATATAGTGTATTTTTCTAAAAAGGCTATAGTGTATTTATCTTATATAGTATATTTTTCTAAAAAGGTTATATAGTAAGGTTCCTTCACAAGAGGAGGTTACAGAAAAATGGAGAATGAGGTGATGGAGGGATTTAAACACCAGGATGAGAATTTAAATTTGAGGAACTGGGGGCCAAAGTAGGTCAGTGAGGACCGGTGCAATTAGTGATTGTGACGATGTGGGATATGATATGGGATGCAGAGTATTGGACTAGCTGAAGTTTATGAATTTCATCCAGGAAAGCACTGGAGTAATCAAGTTTGGAGGTGCCAAATGCATGAATGAGGGTTTCAGCAGCAGTTGGGCTGAAGTAGGAGGGATTCTAAGGAGGTGGGCATAGATGGGCTTTGTGGTAGAGAGTATATGAGATTAGAAGCTCAGCTCGGTTGAACAGGCGCAAAGGTTGCAAACAGTCTAGTTCAGCCTGAGACAGTGGCTAGGGAGGGGAGATAGTATCGGTTGCAAGGATACAGAATTTTTGGTGGGGCAGTACACTATGGCCCCGATATTTACCGGGGTGGGGAGGGGGTTGTCATAGCGGCTGGGAAATGTGGGTAACTCAGAGGTCCTGCTGAATTTAATGGCAGGTCATTTTTTTTTTAAATCTCCATTTCCTGGCAGCCAGCCACATTGAGAGGGGGTAAATTTCTGTAGGGTTCTCCTGCTTTGAAGAGCCCTGAAGTCTCCGGAAAACTGCATAAATTACCTTTTTTTAAAAAACGAGTAAATACGCTATGCTTTAACGCACTACACTTAAAACTAATTTTTTCCCCCAATACCTGTGGTTTGGGGGGGGGGAAATGGTCAACGTGGGTTAATGAAAGATATCCAACATCTTTGTTAAAGGCAAGTCACGTTTGACTAACTTGATGGAATCTTTTTTGAAGCAGTAACTGGCCAAATGAAGGGAATGTAGTAGATGTAGTTTATATGGATTTTCAGAAGGTGTTCAATAAGGTGTCTCACAAGAGACTTGTTAGACAAAATCAGGCATATAGTATAAGGAAATGTAGAGGGATGGATTGAAAGTTGGTTTCTAGATAGGAAACAGAGAGATAGGGAAGTGGAAGTTGTTCAGATTGGAGAAGGCTTTCAAGTGATGTATCCCAGGGATCAGTCCTGGGTCAATTTTTGTTTTCTGCATCTATACGTGATTTGGATGTGGATATAGGGAATACAATCTCAAAATTAGCTGATAACACAAAGGTAGGAGGTTTGATAATCAAAAGAGAATTATAAAATTCTTTGGGAAGACATGGCAGAATGGGCAAATAGGTGGAAGATGGAATTTAATGTGGATAAGTGTGAGGTAATACATTTTTGGGTGAAAATGAGGAATATACACTTAATGGAAAGATACTGAGGAGTGTGGATGAACAGAGGGACCCGGAGGTTCAAATATATTATTTCTTGAAAGTGAGTGTGATGGTAGATAAAGCCATAAAAGAAAGGCCAACAGCATTTTGGGTTTTATAAATAGGGGCACAAAGTATAAATATAAAGAAATAATAAATTTGTACAAACCATTGAATAAGCCACAGTTAGAGTACTTTGCGCAGTTTTGGGTACCTGATTTAAAGAAAGGACATTAAAGCTGTGTAGCGCATATAGCTTAGATTCAACAGGATGATGCCAGGTTTGAGAAACTATGGTTATGAGGAGACCCCCTGAGATATTGAGACTATTTCCAATGGAGCTGAGAAGACTAAGAGATTAAGTAGAGGTTTTAAAAATGTTTAAAAACTGGAGAGTCAGTGACAAGGTGCCATCAGTTTAAAATTATCAGTAAGAGAGTGAGGAGAGAGGTTAGAAATGTCTTTACACAGAGGGCTGCTGGAGTTGGGATGGTTGAGGCAGAGCCCATTTCATCTTTTAAGGAAAAGTTGGATAGACATTTGAAGCAGAGAAAGATACAGGGCTCTGGGGAGAGTGGAGCAGTGGGATTCATTTCAGATTGCTCTAGCATAGAATAGAGTCAGCACAGAAACAATGTGCTAAATGGCCTCCTTCAGTGTTGTAAGCTATGGCTGCTTGGCCGTTAAAGCCAGTTTTGTTGAAAAGCCTCACTTCGGCCCACTCCTGGCGTGGAACACGACAATGACCAGTTTGGAGAGGTTGTTAGCTCTGCCATTGCCTGTGCTCACCTCTCGCATGTAAATATGCAGATCATGACCTCAATTGGCGTGCAATGCCTGAACTGACGCACGACTGCAATTTTGGACGTCGCTGCTCTCCATACTGCCCTCCAAAGCACTGCAGCAGTACTGTAGATATCCTGCCAGCACTTCTTAAAGGGACACACATCTTTCAAGTAAGTTTCGATTTCAGCTTTTGGATTTTTTTACATTTTATTGGAGTAGTGACTTGGTGCAGCACATTAAAAAAGTTGCTAGTGTGCAAGGAGTGTTGCCGGACGCTAGCAAGGCTTTGGATGTTAAAGGAAGGCCTCTGAGAACGCCACTTGCTCACAGTCCTGGGTGCTGTAGTTGTTCCCCCTTGGGCTGCAACATCACATGGAGATGAAGCAGAGGCAGCAAAGGGGACAAGCTGCTCGCAGAGGGAAGAGGAAGGAAGGAGGCAACTCAGATAGTCCCTTTCTGGCCAGGGTATCTGGGATCAAATCATCTGCAGTACCACTGAACACAACTCCAATTCCCCTTTCAACATTAGTCCCACACCTTACCTTCCTTATGTTACTGACCATTACAGCGCCCTCTTGGCCATAATGCTGAAATAAAAGCCACCACAAAGCAAGCTTTCCAATCCAACTTTATCCATATATGCATCCAATATTACCCTTAGGTATTCGGTTAGTGACTGTCTTGTGTGTGCTATTGCCTATCCTAGTGATGTTACACAGTGCTACCCCAATGGCTGCTGCATAGCTGGTGGAAGGCTGCAGATGGCCTTGCAGGACGACATTGAAGAGCTGGTGGCTGGGAGTGTAAAATTGTGTGATGGTGTTTCTTCATTCTTCTCTCCCTCTTCTTGGTCAACTACTGGCTGGGCAGGCTGGATTTCTTAAGTGTCTGAAATGAGGAAGGCACAAGTCTACCTTTAAGGTTCTGGTGAGGGGAGGGCGGGAAAGCAGAGGTGCATGCTTGCACCATAAGAACATAAGAAATAGGAGCAGGAGTAGGCCAATTGGCCCCTCGAGCCTGCTCCGCCATTCAATAAGATCATGGCTGATCTGATCCTAACCGCCAATCTACTATCACAGAACCATCTCCTGAATCTAACAGAATTGGACACACGAAATAGGAGCAGGATCAGGCTACACGGCTCCTGGGCCCGCTCCGCTACCCACAGGGCCATGACCGATCCGAACCTAGACTCATGTCCAAATTCCTGCCCGCTCCCCGTAACCCTGAATTCCCTTTACTTCCAGGAAACTGTCTATTTCTGTTTTAAATTTATGTAATGATGTAGCTTCTACAGCTTTTTGGGGCAGCATATTCCATGGACCTACCACCCTCTGAGTGAAGTAGTTCCTTCTCATCTCAGTTTTGAAAGAGCAGCCCCTTATTCTAAGACTATGCCCCCTAGTTCTAGTTTCACCCATCATCGGGAACATCCTCCCCGCATCCACCTGATCCAACCCCTTCACAATCTTATATGTTTCAATAAGATCGCCTCTCATTCTTCTGAACTCCAATGAGTAGAGTCCCAATCTACCCAACCTCTCCTCATATGTCCATCCCCTCATCCCCGGGATTAACCGAGTGAACCTTCTTTGTACTGACTCGAGAGCAAGTATGTCTTTTCTTAAGTATGGACACCAAAACTGTATGCAGTATTCCAGGTGCGGTCTCACCAATACCTTGTACAACTGAAGCAATACCTCCCTATTTTTATATTCTATCCCCCTAGCAATGAAAGCCAACATTCCATTGGCCTTCTTAATCACTTGCTGCACCTGCATACTAACCTTTTGAGTTTTGTGCACCAGGACCCCCAGATCCCTTTGTACTTCAGTACTTTCCAGTTTCTTGCCATTAAGATAATGGCCCAAAAATTCGTGAGGAAGCCTTCGTGCGAGGGTAAGGCCTCCCCGCGATCTCTCACTCCGCGTTGGCTTTTTCAGTTCCAGCTCGCACGAACTTGATGTTCTGGACAGCTGCTGTGCTGGGCTTGCGTATCCCACCGGCGTAGTTAATTCGTGCGAGCTGTGGGATCACGTGACTCAGTTAGAGCCAATGGCAGCACACCATCTTCCATTCATAACTTTCACATAAGTGCTGTGAAAGTTATGAATACTATAGCCCCCCAAAAGAACCGCTAAACCTCAATTAAATTAAAAAAAAACCATCACATTAATAAAATAAGTATAGTTAAATAAATTTTAAATAAAAAATTAAATTAAATTTTTGAAAAAATTTAAAATCTTTTAAAAAGTTATAAAAATAAACTTACCTGTCTTTAAAGTCTCTAAAAAAGATATACCTGTTAAAAAAAATTCAAAATAATACTTAATTCACTACTTACCTTGTTAAAAGTGGGTCTTACTCCTTTTTTTATGTGTAGAATCTTCCGTACTTACCTGCGCGTTGAAACCACTAAGTGCACAGCGTGCGCGCAGCCTGTAGCGCGCACGCGGTTCACCTAGGACCCGCCCCCTTTTCCATTCACCAAGTGCCGGTTTTCAGCGCATGCACAGTGCATGCAGAAAACCGGCAATTGGAGACAGAATACGCGAGAGTACGCAGTGCGTACTCTCGCGTAGCGGCACTAATTTTTGGGCCATTAACTTGCTCTACTATTTTTCCTGCCAAAGTGCATAACCTCACACTTTCCAGTATTGTATTCCATCTGCCAAATCTCTGCCCACTTACTTAGCCTGTCTCTGTCCCCTTGCAGATTTTTTATGTCCTCCTCACTCACTACTTTCCCTCTCATCTTAGTATCATCTGCAAACTTTGATATGTTACACTCGGTCCCCTCCTCCAAATCGTTAATATAGATTGTAAAGAGTTGGGGACCCAGCACTGACCCCTGCGGAACACCACTAGTTACTGATTGCCAGTCTGAGAATTAACCATTTATCCCAACTCTCTGCCTTCTGTTAGATAGCCAATCCTCTATCCATGCCAGAATATTACCCCCAATCCCGTGATTTTTTATCTTAAGCAATAATCTTTTGTGTGGTACCTTGTCAAATGCCTTTTGGAAGTCTAAATACACCACATCCACTGGTTCCCCTTTATTCACCCTGTATGTTACTTCCTCAAAGAACTCCAGCAAATTTGTCAAACATGACTTCCCCTTCATAAAACCATGCTGACTTTGTCCTATTAAATTATGATTATCCAAATGTCCTGTTACTGTCTCCTTAATAATGGACTCCAAAATTTTACCTACCACAGATGTTAGGCTAACCAGTCTATAGTTTCCAGCCTTCTGTCTACTGCCCTTTTTAAATAAGGGTGTTACATTAGCAGTTTTCCAGTCTGCCGGGATCTTTGCTGAGTCCAGGGAGTTTTGGAAAATTATTACCAATGCATCCACAATCCCTACCGCCACTTCCCTCAAGACCCTAGGATGTAAGCCATCAGGTCCAGGTGATTTATCCACCTTGAGTCCCATTATTTTAACGAGTGCCACTTCCTTAGTGATTTTGATCGTGTTTAGCTCCTCCCCCCCCCCCCCCCCCACCTATAGCCCCCTGTTTGTCCAGTGTTGGGATATTCTTAGTGTCCTCTACTGTAAAGACTGATACAAAATAGTCATTCAGTGTATTTGCCATCTCCATATTTCCCACCATTAATTTCCTGGTCTCACCCTCTAAGGGACCAACATTTACTTTAGCCACCCTTTTTCTTTTTATATAACTATAAAAACTCTTACTATCTGTTTTTATATTTTTTGCTAATTTACTTTCATAATCTATCTTCCCTTTCTTAATCAATCTTTTTGTTATTTTTTGCTGTCTTTTAAAGTTTTCCCAATCCTCTATCCTCCCACTAGATTTGGCTACCTTATATGCCCTTGTTTTTAGTTGAATACTATCCTTAATTTCTTTACTTAGCCACGGATGACTGTCTTTTCTTTTACACTCTTTTCTTCTCAGTGGAATATATTTGTAGCTTGTACATCAGAAGAGATTGTGAGATGTGAGAAGGGGGATAACGTATGAGGATACCAGCATCTTGTATTCTTTCAGTCGCTGGCCCAAGGCTCAGCCATGCCCCTTCCAAGAATGGCCAGCACCGTCTCCGCTAAGGGGGTGAGATGAAGCTAGGAATGTGAGGTGTGCCACATGTTTGGTAGACATTGTTGGTAGATGAGTGATGGGGGGGCGGGGGGTCATGCATTGTGCAATGCGTGAGGCTCGTGGTGCAGTTGGTAGGAGATGACTTTTGAAGATGCATTCACTGACCTTGACCACTGGTCTAAGGTCATGAAACTTCTTTGGGCATTAGAGCCAGGTCCTGGGGGTGACATTGCTGCCAACGGTGGCCTTGACATTGTGGTCCCATATCCTTCTTTCTGGAGGGCCTCTCTTCCAGTGTTGATCCCATGCACAAAGCTGGAGTGCTGCGTGCGAGACCCTGGGTGCCCTTTCCCTGGATCGTTGAACCATCTGTGTTAGTGTTGAAGCACTTTTACCATTTTTTGTGCAGAAGACAATTCAGCTTTAAAGCTGCAGACCGCCTAGTTTTGAATGGTTTAAATTTTTTTTCAGAGGGCAGTTCACCTTTAAGGGCTAGAGACTGCCTTCAAAACTAATAGCCTTGCTTTAGGAAATGCAGCATCACTCCAGTGACACGACCTTGCATCTCCTGCTGAGCGCACAGCCTGTCAGGAGCACAATAGTCACTGGGCTGTGTGCTAAAATCATTTAAATTAGCAGGCAGCACCAAATTAACAAGCTGCCTGCGCTTTCTAATCGGGCACGAGCAAATCTTGACCCGCGTTGCCCCCGCCTGTTTTTGGGCCTTATCGAATTTCCCGGATATGTTTCTATGTCCCTACATAATAGCCATCCAGCATTGCTGGAGATGAATTAAAAGGTAGAAGTAAATTTAAAGAGCCACAGTAGGTACTGCAAATAGTCTTGTAAAATCCTTACTTTTTAAAAAGTTGATTTATTGCCCCAGTTTTTTTTGCCATTGACTTCAAAATGTAACTTTGTGTCTTCTGGTGTGGGGCTTAATTTTTTCATCCCTTCCCCAAACAAATTCAGTGGGTTTTCCATTGGGAATAACTCTATACCTTTTTTTTGAGGAGTAGAGGGAGGACAGGCAGTTCAAGCATCACAATTACTCATCTGACTGTTCCCCCAGTCCAAAATATAGAGACCAATGTGGTCCTACCTAACAACAACTTGCATTTATATAGTACTTTAATGTAGTAAAACATCCCAAGGCATTTCACAGGAGTATTATCAAACAAAATTTAACACCGAGCCATATATGGAGATATTGGGGCAGATGGGTTTTAAGGAGCGTCTAAAAGGAGGAAAGAGAGGTAGAGAGGCAAAGGGGGTTTAGGGAGGGAATTCCAGATCTAAGAACCTAGGCAGCAGAAGGTATGGCCGCCAATGGTGGAGCGATTAAAATTGGGAATGCTCAAGAGGCCAGAATTGGCAGAGCATAGAAATCTAGGGGGATTGTAGAGCTGGAGATTAGAGTGTAAGATTTTGATCACAGGTCACACACAGATTACCCAAAGGGTCTTAGGAGTTGTAAGGCATTTTATTAAAGAGCGGTAGTTTAAGTTAAGTACGACACGCAATCAAGATAGATATATTAGACATACGACCGGGACAAGCAGCTGGTATCAGTCCGGATTGGACAGATGGCTGGGCGTGCACAAACAGCTCTTCCCTTCCCTTCACCGTCTGTGCTAGAGTAGATTATCAAAGATACAGTCAACAACCTTTCTAGCACACAAACAGCAGACAGCTTGTCTGGAAACAAGGGCACCGCCACGGTGCAGAATGTTATAACATTCACAGGGAACCAAGAACATAAGCAAATTCTAAGCGTCTATCCAGTTATTCTAACACCAGACTGAAGAGACTTTTTTGTCCCAAGTTATTTCCTCCAATTCACGATTTCTTACAAGAGATAGGGAGGGACAATGCCATGGAGGGATTTGAAAACAAAGATGAAAATTTTAAAATCGAGACATTGCTTAATTGGAAGCTAATGAAGGTCAGCGAGCACAGGAGATGGGTGAGCGGGACTTGGTGGGAGTTAGGACATGGGCAGCAGAGTTTTGGATGACCTCAAGTCTATGGAGTATAGAACGAGGGAGGCCAGCCAGGAGTGCGTTGGTATAGTAAAGTCTAGATGTAACAAAGGCATGGATGAGGGTTTCAGCAGCAGATGAGCTGAGGCAAGGGCGGAGGCGGGCGATGTTATGAAGGTGGAAATAGGCGGTCTTAGTGATGACGTTGATATGAGGTAGGAAGCTCACCTCGGGGTCAAATATAACACCAAGGTTGCAAACAGACTGGTTCAGCCTCAGACAGTTGCCAGGGAAAGGGATGGAGTCGGTGGAAAGGGAATGGAGTTTGTGGCGTGGACTGAAGACAATGGCTCCGGTTTTCCTGATATTTAATTGGAGGAAATTTCTGCTCATTCAATACTAGATGTTGGACAAGCAGTCTGACAGTTTAGAGACGGTGGAAGGGTCGAGAGAGGTGGAGATGAGGTAGAGCTGTGTATCATCAGCGTACATGTGGAAAATGATGCTGTGTCGTCGGATGATGTCGCCGAGCGGCAACATGTAGATGAGAAATAGGAGGGGGCCAAGGATAGATTCTTGGGGGACACTAGACGTAACGGTGCAGGAGGGAAGAGAAGCCATTGTATGTGATTCTTTGGCCATGACTGGAAAGATAAGAATGAAACCAGGCGAGTGCAGTCCCATCCAGCTGGACGACTGTGGAGGGGTGTTGAAGCAGAATTGTGTAGTCAACTTTGTCAAAGGCTGCAGACAGGTCGAGGAGGGATAGTTTACCTTTGTCACAGTCAACTAGGATGTCATTTTTGACTTTGGTAAGAGCTGTTTGAATACTGTGGCAGGGGCAGAAACAAGATTGGAGGGATTCAAACATGGTGTTCCGGGAAAGATGGGCACAGATTTGGGAGGCGACAACACGTTCAAGGACTTTGGAGAGAAAAGGGAGGTTTGAGATGGGGTGATAGTTTGCAAGGACATCTTGGATAATCTGGATGATCTTAGAATAGTGGGCAATTTTAGCGATGGAGAGCAGGACCCAATAATACTTTGTGATCCAGCCATATCTAGTGATGGATGGTTAAACCAGTTGTCCACCAAAGACGTTCAAATCTGCGTCCCTTGGACTTAAGGCAGCGGAGTTGAAGGATATACAGGGAAAATGACTAGAGTGAGAGAATGTAATGGTTTTAATGGGGACAAGACCATCAAAGGTGGTGGAGAGGGTGTGATTTAGCAGATCAGTAGCTGCAGAAATGTCATGAATAATTGTAGGCCAAAGGCTAGCTAGTTGGGAATTTGAAAGTGCAGTGGTAAGGGACTTAAGGGAGAGCTTTTTTTCCAGGGGCGGACACAGCAAGAAATGGGATTGGGAGGGGAAGGGGAATTTGGGTAGAGAGGGATATAAGGAAATGATCAGAGATTGCCTTATCAGTGATAGTTATGGTGGGAGTGGCGAGGCCACGTGAGCTGACAAGATCGAGAGGGTGGCCGTGTATATGGGTAGGAGCGTTTATATGGGAGGGAGAGATTAAGGGAGGAAAGAAGGGTAGTAAACTCAGAGGAGAGAGAGCAAGAAGAGTTGAGGTGGAGGTTGAAATCACCAAGGATGCGAAGTCACTCAGTGCAGAGACAGAGGGAGGAAAGCAGAGAAGATATTTCAGTGAGAAACTTGGTGTGATACTTGGGTGGGCGATACAGAACAAGGATTTTAAAAGAGAGACATGAGGGGTGGAACAAGGTGAGATGCTCAAAGGAGGAGAAGTTGCCAGAGGAATAGGCAGACAGAACAAAAGTAGTGATTTAGAGATAAGGGCTACACCACCACCGCGGTGGTTTGAGCAGGGCAAATGCTGGAAAGTATAGCCAGGCAGGGAAGCTTCATTAAGGGGAAAGGTGTCATCACCCCTCAACCATGTCTCCATCAAGGCCATGTTGTCAATATGATCGTCCACAATAAGCTCATGGATGGCAAGGCCCTTATTCATAAGTGAACGTACATTTTGAAGGGAAATGCAGAGGGGCGATGTTAGCCGATCCACTGGCAGGGTCCAAAGGGTCAGAGCTGGGAGGGACCAGAAGGAGGTTGACAAGATTAGCCCCTCAAATTGTTCCTACCTAAAGCTGACACAGGAGCACTGTTTGCTGAGACTGCCTTCACAAGGGAAACCATCAATGAATAATACCACAAGCTAACACCTGAGCTCCATTGGCTGAACTATTGGGCCAGAAATTCAGCTCCCTGGCTTCCCGCGGGTGCAAGGATCGCGCACGCACCTACCTACCGCGCCAGCCGTTGACCTCTGGGCCCGCGGGGAATTCGGGTCCTGGGCCTCCTCCAACTGCCGGCGTGCAGTGCTTGCGTATCCCAGGGGCGCAGTTAGTGCGATGCGTCCCCTGGGATCACGTGGGCCATGGAGAGCCAATGGCAGCAGACCATCTTTCATTCATAGATTTCACAGGTCTTCCTGTCAAATCTATGAATACAGATCGGCCCCAAAACATCCCTAAAACTACAAATAATTTTTTTTAAAAACATCACATTTTTAAAATAACTATAAATTACATTAATTAACTATTTCAAACAAAAATTTAAATTTTTGAAAAAATTAATTACACTTTTTAACGGGGTTAAAACTAAACTTACCTTTCTTTACAGTAATTAAAAAAGATAAATCTGTGAAAAAAATGTTTAACTTTTAATAAAATCAACACTTACCTTGTTAAAAGAAGGCCTTGCGCCTCCTTTTTCAATGTGTATCTTCTCCGTGCTTACCCTCACGGAGGAACCTGTAAAAAAAACCTGAAGTGCGAGGCGAACACGCTGGCCCTCCGGCGTGCGCGTTTGACCTCTGAACCTTCAGGGGAACGTAAGTGCCGGTTTCCCGCGCATGCGCAGTGCATGCAAGAAACCGACACTTTCGTTCCGTCCACGGGTGAGTACATAGTGCATACTCACCCGTGGCGAGCCTAATTTCTGCCCCATTATGTTACAAGGTAATTTGAGGCTGCCTCTGGAGACATCAGTAGCCTTAGTCAATCAGCAAATCTGTTCATCACCTTCCTATGGATAGCCAGTGACAGCATGTCAAGCCACTGCAATTTTCCTGAGTGGCAGAATTCTCCACAGAGCAAGGTGTCCTAGAATTGGCCCATGAGACCATACGTGGTCCTTTAATCAGTTCTATCATCTACTTGAACAGGAAAAGATTCCACTTGCTCAATATCCAGCTTGTTTATGATCAGTATCATTGCATCATGCAAGTAAATGCTTGCTTTCCCAGGACACCAGATGAGCACCACATAAGCAGATCTATTCTGCTACTAGAGTATCATAGACCACAACATCGCAATTCTGACGGCATGCTTCAAGTGCCTGTAATGGTCTGGGTAGGTTCTGTAATATAAACTGAGTGGACTTGAGAAGAGTGCTTTGGTTGGGAATTTGGAAAGAGTGGGAATTCGGAAAAGAGTGGGAAGGAGTTGTTGATTTTTGACTACACTACTTGTAGTGCTTTGTGTTACAAGTAGATATTTAATTTCAGTACCCTTAACTTAATCTAGATCAAGTAAGTAGTCAGGAAACTACACTGTAAACTAAGTTACTTAATCACAAATGTAATTAAATAAATCAAGGTCATATAGGGATGGCAGTGCAGGTGGTGTGCCGCAACTGCAGCATGTGGGAGTTTGTGGAGAGCATTGTGATCCCGGATAACCATGTTTGCAGTAAGTGCCTGCGTCTTGAGGAACTTCAGCTCAGAGTTTTTGAGCTGGAGTCTGAGGTGCAGACATTGCGGGGCATCAGGGATGGGGAGAGTTACCTGGACACTTTGATCCAGGAGGCAGTCACACCCCTTAGGTTAGGTAGTGGTACAGGTCTGGTTAGTGGTCAGGGACAGGACGGTGTGACTGCAACTCAGGCAGGTAAGGGGACCCCAGGTGCAGTGCTGGAGGAGTCTCAGCCTTTGCCCTTGTCCAACAGGTATGAGGTTCTTGCTGCCTGTGTGGTTGAGGGAAAAGCCTGTAGGATGGATGAGCAAGCTGACCATGGCACCATGGTGCAGGAGGCCATTCAAGTGGGGGGAGTGAAAGGGAATGTAGTTGTGGTAGGGGATTGTATAGTCAGGGGGATAGATACTGTTCTCTGCAGCCGCGACCGAGAGTTCTGAAAGTTGTGTTGCCTGCCCGGTGCCAGGGTTAAAGATATCTCCTTGCGGCTGGAGAAGAACTTGGGGGGGAAATTCAGTTGGTTGCGCCTCCCGTTAGCGCCTTAAGAGGGCGCTAATGGGGCGCAAAGCAACTAGCACCCGGGCGCGGCGATGTTTGCGCCGCTCGCGAAATTAACTAGACATTTTGCGGTGGTGCTAAACACTACCGCCACGATCTCCTGCGCCGGCAGATCGTGACGTCAGTCGAGTGCGCAACGCCCCGGTAGCGCCCCGGAGCGGATATTGAGTGGCACCCTCTGCCTTACCGCCTGCTGCTAGCAACGACAGGTTGAGGGGAGTGTTTTGCAGTCAGGAAGGGACTGGGGGAGCGCTATTTAAAGGCGACCACTTCCTGCCTTTTATTGTTGGTGTCATTTTTGAACCACGCATTCTGAGAGAGAGAGACACCTGGAGAGATTCAACGCTGTGTGAAGGAGTTTTGGGTACTGAGCAGCACTTTGCAGGTTCATTTTGATTTTCCCTTCCTTGTATCGATTTAGAAGAGACTGTTGGGGCTGCACTCTGAGATCTTTCCCTGGGCCTTGCCATTGTTCTTTCCAGCAGATTTGATGTACAGGTCTCTCCAGGCTGAGATTCAAGGCTGCAATGAACAGGATGTGGATGGAAATCAAGACCAACCCTCCCCTTTAAGAACTGGTCGGCGCCATTGTGTGTCTGTTCCATTGCTGACTGACATCACATGAGCTTCACCAAGGCTCTGAGGTAACGCCTCGCTCCTTGGCCTTTGCGCCTTAAGACAGGTGTGAAGCGCCTGATTTAGCACTCCAATCACCTCCAGGGTCGATAAAAGTCAAGTTTGCAGTCGGAGGCGATAATTAACGGCAGGCGCTTATCTTTGCGCCCGGCCGATAATTGCGCCCCAAATGGGTCGATACTGAATTTCTCCCCCATGGAGTGGCACAACCACCGTGCTAAATGGGATAGATTCAGAACAGATCTAACAGCTCAAAACTGGGCATCCATGAGGTGCTGTGGGCCATCAGCAGCAGCAGAATTGTATTCCACCACAATCTGTAACCTCATGGCCCGGCATATCCCTCACTCTACCATTACCACCAAGCCAGGGGACCAACCCTGGTTCAACAACGAGTGTAGAAGAGCATGCCATAAGCAGCACCAGGCGTACCTAAAAATGAGGTGCCAACCTGGGGAAGCTGCAACACAGGACTACATGCATGCTAAAAAGCGGAAGCAGCATGCTATAGACAGGGCTAAGCGATCCCACAATCAACGGATCAGATCAAAGCTCTGCAGTCCTGCCACATCCAATCATGAATGGTGGTGGACCATTAAACAACTAATGGGAGGAGGAGGCTCCAAGAATATCCCCATCCTCAATGATGGTGGAGCCCAGCACGTGAGTGCAAAAGACAGGGCTGAAGCGTTTGCAACCAACTTCAGCTAGAAGTGCCGAGTGGATGATCCATATCGGCCTACTCCCGAGGTCCCCACCATCACAGAAGCTATTCTTCAGCTAATTCGATTTACTCCACGTGATATCAAGAAACGGCTGAGCGCACTGGATACAGCAAAAGCTATGGGCCCTGAAAACATCCCGGCTATCGTGCTGAAGGCTTGTGCTCCAGAACTAGCCGCAACTCTAGCCAAGCTGCTCCAGTACAGCTACAACACTGGCATCTATCCGACAATGTGGAAAACTGCCCAGGTATGTCCTGTCCACAAAAAGCAGGACAAATCCAACCCAGCCAATTACCGCCCCATCAGTCTACTCTCAATCATCAGCAAAGTGATGGAAGGTGTCATCGACAGTGCTATCAAGCGGCAATTACTCACCAATAACCTGCTCACTGATGCCCACTTTGGATTCCGCCAAGACCACTTGGCTCCCGACCTCATTACAGCCTTGGTCCAAACATGGACAAAGGAGCTGAATTCCAGAGGTGAGGTGAGAGTGACTGCCCTTGACATCAAGGCAGCATTTGACCGAGTCTGGCATCAAGGAGCCCTAGTAAAACTGAAGTCAATGGGAATCAGGGGGAAAACGCTCCACTGGCTGGAGTCATACCTAGTACAAAGGAAGATGGTTGTGGTGTTTGAAGGTCAATCATCACAGCCCCAGGACATCGCTGCAGGAGTTCCTCAGGGCAGTGTTCTCGGCCCAACCATCTTCAGCTGCTTCATCAATGACCTTCCCTTCAACATAAGGTCAGAAATGGGATGTTCGCTGATGATTGCACAGTGTTCAGCGCCATTCGCAGCTCCACAGATAATGAAGCAGTCCATGCCCGCATGCAACAAGACCTGGACGACGTTCAGACTTGGGCTGATAAGTGGCAGGTAACATTCACGCCACAGAAGTGCCAGGCAATGACTATCTCCAACAAGCAAGAGTCTAACCACCTCCCCTTGACATTCAATGGCATTACCATCGCTGAATCCCCCACTATCAACATCCTGGGGGTCACCATTAACCAGAAACTTAACTGGACCAGCCACATAAATACTGTGGCAACAAGAGCAGGTCAGAGGCTAGGTATTCTGCGGCGAGTGTCTCACCTCCTGACTCCCCAAAGCCTTTCCACCATCTACAAGGCACAAGTAAGGAGTGTGATGGAATACTCTCCACTTGCTTGGATGAGTACAGCTCCAACAACACTCAAGAACTAGTCACCCTCCAGGACAAAGCAGCCCGCTTGATTGGCACCCCATCCACCACCTTAAACATTCACTCCCTCCACCACCGGCGTACTGTGGCTGCAGTGTGTACCATCTACAAGATGCATTGCAGCAACTCGCCAAGGCTTCTTCGGCAGCACCTCCCAAACCTGCGACCTCTTCCACCTAGAAGGACAAGGGCAGCAGGCGCATGGGAACACCACCACCTGCAAGTTCCCCTCCAAGTCACACACCATCCTGACTTAGAAGTATATCGCCGATCCTTCATCGTCGATGGGTCAAAATCCTTGAGCTCCCTACCTAACAACACTGTGGGAGTACCTTCATCACACGGACTGCAGCGGTTCAAGAAGGCAGCTCACCACCACCTTCTCAAGGGCAACTAGGGATGGGCAATAAATGCTGGCATTGCCAGCGACGCCCTGATCTCATAAACGAATAAAAAAATATATGTATATACATTAAGCATTATAATCCGTTCTCCCACTATTCGACAGAATAAAGTTGCAGTTTTCACCTGATATTTTGAGCCAGGGAGTACTTGTTTAGCTGAGGGAGGAAGTGAGAGCTGTTATGGCAGTTCTTGATGCTGAAATTTTTTTGGTAAAATGTGGTCAATTCATCACAAAAGTAACTAATCAGAAATGACAGTACAACATGATTCGGGCATCTAATTGGTTCCTAGTTACATGGTTTTGGTATCTGATTATTGTAAGTTAATCTGATTATCCTGGTGAAAGTCAGTGATGTTCTACATGACTGACCATGGCATGTGTCCTTCCTGGTCTTCCTCCAGCTCTCTGCAGCTTCATCATTAAACTAATGAAGGGGGGTGGGTGGTGGTGGGAGGATTCAGGAAAAAGTAAATTTAAAAGCAGCGAGAGAAGTGTTAAGGCTCTAGAGCAGAGTAGAGTTTTGGGTAAAAATAAGCAGAGTGGGTCAAGAAGGGACAGAGAGAGTAACAAAGGTAATAAGGCATCAGTGACTAAGGTGACAGCAGGGAAAAATAGAAATAAGTCAAAGCTTAAGGCACTATATCTGAATGCACGAAGCATTTGCAACAAAATAGATGAATTAATAGCACAGATAGAAATTAACAGGTTTGATCTAATAGCCATAATGGAGACGTGGTTGCAAAGGTTGGGAACTAAATATTCCAGGATACATAATTTTTAGAAGGGATAGGTGAAATGGGAAAGGAGGAGGGGTAGCCCTGATAATAAAGGATGGGATAAAGACAGTAGAGAAAAAGGATCTTAGCTCAAGAAGTAGTATCAGTTTGGGTGGAGCTAAGGAATAGCAAGGGGCAGAAAACATTGGGGGGAGTTGTTTATAGGCCCCCAAACAGTAGTTGTAATGTAGGGCAGAGTATAAATCAGGAAATTAGAGGTGCATGTAACAAGGGTAATACAGTAAACATGGGGACTTTAATCTACATACAGACTGGGCAAACCAAATTTGCAGTAATAGTGTGGAGGATGAATTCATGGAATGTATGCAAGATAGTTTTATAGATCAGTATATTGAGGAACCAACTAGGGAACAGGCTATTTTAGATCTAGTATTATGCAATGAGAAAGGGTTAATTAATAACCTTGTAGTAAAGTGGCCTTTAGGGAAGAGTGACCATAATATGATAGAATTTTATATTAAGTTTGAAAGTGACTTAGTTAAATCTGAAACTAGGGCCTTAAATCTAAACAAAGCAAACTACATAGGTATGAGGGGTGAGTTGGCTACGGTCGATTGGGAAACTACATTAAAAGGTATGACAGTGGACGAGCAATGGCCAGCATTTAAAGAATTAATCCATAATTTACAATAAATATACGTTCCTTTAAGGCTCAAAAACCCCACAGGAAAAGTGGTCCAACCGTGGCTAACAAGAAAAGTTAAAGATAGTATTAGATTACAGGAAGAGGCTTATAATGCTGCCAAAAAGAGTAGTAAGCCTGAGGATTGGGAGGATTTTAGAATTCAGCAAAGGAGGACCAAGAAATTGATAAAGACAGGGAAAATAGAATGAGAGTAAACTAGCAAGAGACATAAAAACAGACTGTAAAAGCTTCTATAAGTATGTAAAAAGGGAAAGATTAGCGAAAGTAAATGTGGGTCCCTTACAGGCTGAGACAGGAGAAATTACACTGGGGAATAAGGAAATGGCAGGGAAATTAAACAAATACTTTGTGTCTGTCTTCACGGAAGAAGACACAAAAAACTTCCCGGAAATAGTGGACAACCAAGGGTCTAGCGAGAATGAGGAACTGAAAGATATTAGTATTAGTAAAATGTAGTACTGGAGAAATTAATGGGACTGAAAGCCGATAAATCCCCTGGATTTGGAGTATTGTGTACAGTTTTGGTCTCCTTACGTAAGGAAGGGTATACTTGCCATAGACAGAGTGCAACGAAGGTTCACCAGACTGGTTCCTAGGATGGAGGGATTGTCCTATGAGGAGAGATTGAGTAGACTCGGCCTATATTCTCTAGAGTTTAGAAGAATCTCATTGAAACATACAAAATTCTTACAGGGCTTGACAGGGTCGATGCAGGGAGGATGTTTCCCCTGGCTGGGAAGTCTAGAACCAGGGGTCACAGTCTCAGAATAAGGGGCCATTTAGGACTGAGATGAGGAGAAATTTCTTCACTCAAGAGGGTGGTGAATCTTTGGAATTCTCTACCCCAGAGGGCTATGGAGGCTCAGTCGTTGAATATATTCAAGACAGAGATCGATAGATTTTTGAATATTAAGGGAATCAAGGGATATGGGGATAGTGCAGGAAAGTGGAGTTGAGGTAGAAGATCAGCCATGATCTTATTGAATGGCGAAACAGGTTCGAGGGGCCAAATGGCCTACTCCTGCTCCTAATTCTTATGTTCTTATGTTCTTATAAAGTTGTGAGGATCATGATGTGCTGCAAGTTCTACCACTTTGCCTTTGGCTCTGAGGAGAAAGATATTCACGGGCAGTAGAGGCATCAGCCAGTTCGTCCCTCATCCCACCTCCATTAAAAGTGGAAATGGTTGGATTCAAGGTGGTTGGGTTCCTGTTTGAAATTTTTAACATTTTTACTTCTCACCTGACTCAAAACCACCTGTTTATGGGGGGTTAAAATTATCCCCTAAATGCAGCTTTAGTTGTTTTTATGTTGGGTTTATTGACATTAGTGCTGCCAGCACTTGACCAGCAGTCTCATGCAGCCAACAACAAGCTGGAAGTAAATGTGTTGCTAAGGCTGACAGCTGAGAAGATCTGGTAAAGGTTCTGGCTGCTTGAGGCCTGGCCTGTGAGTTAAGAGTCACCACCATGTCCAATATTAAAGCAACTTCAAATGATTCCATGGTTTTTAACTTGACTGCCCTACCTAGAAATCTGTTCCAGGTGAAAATGAGCACCGCAAGGATAAGTGATACAGTAGGTTAATCACTGGCCTTTCACTTCTGGGATCTGCGTTCAAATTCAACCCGTGCCATCCTATGACGTCCTATGTGACTGTGACAGTCGTAAATTATCCCTCCTCATTCTTCTCGACCTGTCTGCAGCCTTTGACATGGTTGACCACACCATCCTCCTCCAAAGCCTCTCCACCGTTGTACAGCTGGGTGGGACTGCACTCGCCTGGTTCCATTCTCACTTATCCAGTCGTAGCCAGAGAACCACCTGCAATGGCTTCTCTTCCCGCTCTTGCACCATTACTCTAGTGTCCCCCAAGGATCTATCCTTGGCCCCCTCCTATTACTCATCAACATGCTGCCCCTCGGCGACATCATCCGAAAACACAGCGTCAGTTTTCACATGTTTTTTGTATTCGCTAATGGGATCTGGACATCGCTGGCAAGGCCAGCATTTATTTCCCATCTCTAATTGCCCTTTAGAAGGTGGCGGTGAGTTGCCTACTTGAACCGCTGCAGTCCGTGCGGTGAAGGTACTCCTATAGTGCTGATCAGGAGGGAGTTCCAGGATTTTAATGAAGGAACGGCGATATATTTCCAAGTCAGGATGGTGTGTGACTTGGAGGGAAACTGGAGGTGGTGGTGTTCCCATGCGTCTGCTGCCCTTGTCCATCTAGGTGGTAGAGGTCGCAGGTTTGGGAGGTGCTGTCGAAGAAGCAGTGCATCTTGTAGATGGTACACACTGCAGCCACGGTGGACCACTGGTGGAGGGAGTGAATGTTTAAGGTGCTGGATGGGGTGCCAATCATGTGGGCTGCTTTGTCCTGAATGGTGTTGAGCTTCTTGAGTGTTGTTGGAGCTGCACTCATCCAGGCAAGTGGAAAGTATTCCATCACACTTCTGACTTGTGCCTTGTAAATGGTGGAAAGGCTTTGGGGAGTCTGGAGGTGAGATAATCACTGCAGAATACCTAGCCTCTGACCTGCTGTTGTAGTCACAGTATTTATGTGGCTGGTCCAGTTAAGTTTCTGGTCAATAGTGACCCACAGGATGTTGATGGTGGGGGAATTGGCGATGGTAATGTCATTGAATGTCAAGGGGCAGTGGTCAGACTCTCTCTTGTTGGAGATAGTCACTGCCTGGCACTTGTGTGGTGCGAATATTACTTGCCACTTATCAACCCAAGCCTGAATGTCGTCCAGGTCTTGCTGCATGCAGGCACGGACTGCTTCATTAGCCAAGGAGTTGCGAATGGAACTGAACACTGTGTAATAATCAGCGTGTTACCAACTGAGCCACAGCTGACACGCATGTCAGTGTTGTAGCTGTACTGGAACAGCTTGGCTAGAGGCGCGGCTAGGTCTGGAGCTCAAGTCTTCAGCGCGACAGCTGGCATGTTGTTGGGGCCCATAGCCTTTGCTTTATCCAGTGTGCTCAACCATTTGTTGATATCACGTGGTGTGAATCGAATTGGCTGACGACTGGCTTCTGTGATGGTGGCGACCTCCGGAGGAGGCCGAGATGAATGATCCACTCGGCACTTCTGGCTGAAGATAGTTGCAAATGCTTCAGCCTTGCCTTCTGCACTCACGTGCTGGGCTCCACCATCATTGAGGATGGGGATATTCATGGAGCCTCCTCCTCCCGTTAGTTGTTTAATGGTCCACCACCATTCACAACTGGATGTGGCAGGACTGCAGAGCTTTGATCTGATCCGTTGTTTGTGGGATCACTTAGCTCTGTCTAAAGCATGCTGCTTCGACTGTTTAGCATGCATGTATGCTGACGACACCCAGCTCTACCTTACCACCATTTCTCTCGACCCCTCCACTGTCTCTAAATTGTCAGACTGCTTGTCCGACATCCAGTACTGGATGAGCAGAAATTTCCTCCAACTAAATATTGGGAAGAGCAAAGCCATTGTCTTGAGTCCCCGGCCCAAACTCCGTTCCCTAGCCAGCGACTCCATCTCTCTCTCCCTGGCAACTGTCTGAGGCTGAAACAGACTGTTCGTAACCTTATGACGCATTTAACCCCGAGATAAGCTTCCAACCACATATCCGCGCCATCACTAAGACTGCCTATTTCCACCTCCGTAACATCGTCTGACTCCGCCCTGCCCCAGCTCAACTGCTGCTGAAACTCTCATCCATGCCTTTGTTACCTCTAGACTATTTCAATGCACTCCTGGCTGGCTTCCCATTTGCCACCCTCCATAAATTTAAGGTCATCCAAAACTCTGCTGCCCATATCATAACTCGCACCAAGTTCCGTTCACCGATCACCCCTGTGCTCGCTGACCTACATTGGCTCCCGGTTAAGCAATGCCTCGATTTTAAAATTCTCATCTTTGTTTTCAAATCCTTCCATGGCCTCGCCCATTCCTATCTCTGTATCCTCCTCCAGCCGTACAACCCTCCGAGATACCTGCGCTCCTCCAATTCTGGCCACTTGCACATCCCTGATTTTAATCACTCCACCATTGGCGGCCGTGCCTTCAGCTGCCTGGACCCTAAGCTCTGGAATTCCCTCCCTAAACCTCTCTGCTTCTCTTTCCTCCTTTAAGACGCTCTTTAAAACCTATCTCTTTGACCAAGCTTTTGGTCATCTGCCCTAATATCTCCTTATGTGTCTCGGTGTCAGATTTTGTTTGATAACACTCTTGTGATGCGCCTTAGGACGTTTTACTACATTGAAGGTGCTATATAAATGCAAGTTGTTGTTGTTGCTGTGCCGATTGGATGAAAGTCTTGTCTTCTGGGTGTAAGGGTTGTCCACTTTCTATCAGGATATGACGCAACAAAAAGCTGGCAATCTTCTTTAGTGAGATCACTGGAGAGTGATGTGGGAGATGGAAAATGTCACAGTCGACCAGTAGAGGCTGCTATTCTGAGGTTGGTGTTGAAACATTGAAGCGGAATACAGGGAGCTTTACTCTACATCTAACACAACCATAACTAACCCGAGAGTGCTTGATGCTAACACTGGGTGTCCAAGATGCAAAATGTTCTATTCCCTGACATTTACAAGCCAGGGATTTTTGGAAAGGTATTTCTGAATTTTTGAATTTGAATTTTGATCATAATTCAGTGTAGGCAAATTTTATGTGATGATATAACATCAAATTAAAATGTGTATGGTTCCCTGATTTAAATTGAAACAAGTATATATTTTTCTTAAATTCAGGAATGTATGAAAGGAATACATACTCTCAGATAGATGATGGACACTAACTTTGTTAAAATGTGTTTCTGGAAAGAAAAGGGCTTGAGGGACATGCAAGAAAGCGAGGTTAATCTATGAAAAAGGCATGAGCTTGCTGGGTTTAGTGACCTTTTCCTATTCCTAAAAATGTTTTAAGCTGCATGACTCCCTGCTGTAGTTCCAAATAAAATCACAGAGAGGCAGCAAGCTTTCATAAAGCAGTGCCCTAGAGGAGGTTTGTCAAGTAGCCCTGTTTTTACATAATTCTACACTATTTAGTCATCAATTTTATTTTAAGGAATGGGAAAAAAGAAGGATCTTATTTCTAGGATAGTGAATGCATTAAATCCATAAAATTATTTTTAATAAACAGATTTCTGTTGATTACATGTATTTTGAGATGGTTAATTTAGTTTAATTTTGAAAAATTATGCTGCTTAACTGACTAATAATCAGTATCATAAAAGAATTCAAAACAATGTTTTTGAAGTCTGTGGTCATTTACTGAGTGGAAGATACAGCATGAGTGTAATTGCATTGACAACCGTAACAAGCCACTCACACAAGCATAAACTAGCTGCTGTCTATCCTTGAACGATAAAATCAAATGTTCTCTCACATGTCAACTGAAGTGAAAGACAAAGCTGGTCTATTGTCACAGTAGTAGTTAAAAAAATTCAAAGAATACCATGCTGAAGAATGTTGCTTAATTCCTTTATTAGTGCTAGTTTGCATATGCGCTGATAACACCCAGCTCTACCTCTTCCTCACCTTTTTCGAGCTTTCCACTGCATCTGTACTGTTAAAGTGGTTGTTGCACATCCAGTCTTGGATGAGCTGTACTGTTCTCCAGCTAAATATTGAGAAGACCAAAACCATCATCTTTGGCTTCTGCTTCAAAATCCATCCCCCGCCCCAGTCAATGTCTCAGGCTGAACCAGATTGTTTGCAACCTTAGCATCCCATTTGACCCTGAGTTGAGCTTCTGACCCTATATCATTTCCATCACAAAGACTGCCTATTTCCACCTCTAATATTTCCCTCCTCTGCTTCTATTACATCTCATCTTCTGCCGAAACTCTCATCCACACCTTTGTCACCTCCAGATTCAACTATTCCAATGCTCTCCTGGCCAGCCTTTCTTCTCCACCCTCCTTAAGCTTCAGATCATTCAAAACTCTGTTGCTTATATCCTACCCACAACAGGTCCTGCTCAGCCATCATCCCTTTTCTCACTGATCTACATTGGTTTCAGGTCCCCTACGCTTCAAATTTAAAACTCTCATCCTTGTGTTTAAATCTTTCTATGACTTTGCCCCTCCCTAGGTCTGTAACCTCCTCCAGTGCTACAATCCCTCCTCCAAATTGTCCATTTAACCAGTTCTGTTCCAGTTCTGACGAAGGGTCATCGACCTGAAACGTTAACTCTGTTTCTCTCTCCACGATGCTGCCTGACCTGCTGAGTGTTTCCAACATTTTCTGCTGTTATTTCAGATTTCCAGCATCCGCAGTATTTTGCTATTGTCCATTTAACTAACTGACCTATTGAGCATACCTGTCCCTTCACCCCACCATTGGTGCCCATGCCATTAGCCGCCTTGGATCCAAGCTCCAGAATTCCCTCCCTAAACTTCGCTGCCTTTCCACCTCCCTCTCTTCCTTTAAGATCCTCTTTGTAAAACCACCTCTTTGACCAAGTCAATTGACGAAAGGTTATTGACCTGAAACGGTAATTCTGTTTCTCGCTCCACAGATGCTGCCTGACCTGCTGAGTATTTCCAACGTTTTCTGTTTTTATTTCAGATTTCCAGCATCCGCAGTATTTTGCTTTTGTCTTTGACCAAGCCTTTGGTCACTCCTAATATCTTCTTCTTTGGCTGGACATCCATTTTTTTTTGATTATGCATCTGTGAAGTGCATTGGGACATTTCTCTCTCTTCACTGTATCTCTCACTCTGCTCTGTTCTTTTGGTTTATCTTCCATCCCTTCTTCATTCCTATTCATGAATATGAACTTTTAACATTAAATGATTACCGTGAGACATAGAAAAATACGTCTTGAGGTTATACTAAAGGAACAGTCAAAATACACAGTTGCCAACTGTCTATTTTTCATGCAGTCGACCAGCTTCTCCTGCCCCTGTTCATGGTGTTGGCACAAGGGCTGGAAACCAGCTGATTGGGAGTCAGCTGAAATGACCCCATAATGCATCCTGATGTACTGCTTCTGTGCATGCACTTAAACATCACGTGCATTATGAAGTGACTTGAAAAGGTAAGCATGTGCTCCAGGGCAGGTTTAAATTGACCCATTGTCCTCAGTGCCTGGTACAGTAGAATCATAGCACATTGCTACAGTTTGGGTCTTTACCTTATTTATTCCTTGTCCTTCGCAGATTTTAATGGTGATTATCCATGTTTTAAACTCCTGATATACTGAATCATATGATTGTTCTGCACACCATCAAGTTGCAGCACCTCAATAACATATCTTCAGTGGGACCTTGGTTGAGTTTGAATGGCCTAGAAATTCGAGAGTGCTGGAAACCTGCCGGTGGCACGGTGGGCCGCAGTTAACGGCTGCTGAAATTAATAGCGCTGGCAGCACCAGTATATTGGTGCTGCTTGCTAATTAACATTAGAGCAGCGCTACACTCACTGTTTACTCTTAACTGACTCTTAACTTCCCTCTGAATTGGCCTAGCAAGCCATTTAGTTGTAACAAACTGCTACGAAACAAAATAATAAGAATGAAACTGGACAGACAACCTGGCATCAACCTCGGCACCAGCTACGGACACGGCAATGGCACACCCAGCCCAGTCAACCCTGTAAAGTCCTCCTCACCAACATCTGGGGACTTGTGCCAAAATTGGGAGAGCTGTCCCACAGACTAGTCAAGCAACAGCCTGACATAGTCATACTCACAGAATCATACCTTTCAGCCAATGTTCCAAACTCCTTCATCACCATCCCTGGGTATGTCCTGTCCCACCGGCAGGGCAGACCCACCAGAGGTGGCGGCACAGTGGTATACAGTCGGGAAGGAGTGGCCCTAGGAGTCCTCAACATTGACTCCGGACCCCATGAAGTCTCATGGCTTCAAGGTCAAGCATGGGCAAGGAAACCTTCTACTGATTACCACCTACTACCCTCCCTCAGCTGATGAATCAGTACTCCTCCATGTTGAACACCACTTGGAAGAAGCACTGAGAGTAGCAAAGGCACAGAATGTACTCTGGGTGGGGGACTTCAATGTCCATCACCAAGAGTGGCTCAGTAGCACCACTACTGACTGAGCTGGCTAAGTCCTGATGGACATAGCTGCCAGTCTGGGCCTACGACAGGTGGTGAGAGAACCAACACGAGGGAAAAACCTACTTGACCTCGTCCTCACCAACCTACCTGTCGCAGATGCATCTGTCCATGACGGTATTGGTAGCAGTGACCACCGCACAGTCATTGTGGAGACAAAGTCCCGTCTTAACACTGAGGACACCCTCCATCGGGTTGTGTGGCACTACCACTGTGCTAATAGGGATAGATTCAGAGCAGATATAGCAGCTCAAAACTGGGCATCCATGAGGCGCTGTGGGCCATCAGCAGCAGCAGAATTGTATTTCACCACAATCTGTAACCTCATGGCCCGGCATATCCCTCACTCTACCATTACCATCAAGCCAGGGACCAACCCTGGTCAATAAGAAGTGTAGAAGAGCATGCCAGGAGCAGCACCAGGCGTACCTAAAAATGAGGTGCCAACCTGGAGAAGCTACAACACAGGACTACATGCATGCTAAAAAGTGGAAGCAGCATGCTATAGACAGGGCTAAGCGATCTCACAATCAAGGGATCAGATCAAAGCTCTGCAGTCCTGCCACTTCCAGTCATGAATGGTGGTGGACCATTAAACAACTAACGGGAGGAGGAGGCTCCATGAATATCCCCATCCTCAATGATGGTGGAGCCCAGCACGTGAGTGCAAAAGACATGGTTGAAGCATTTGCAACCATCTTCAGCCAGAAGTTCCGAGTGGATGATCCATATTGGCCTACTCCTGAGGATCCCACCATCACAGAAGCCAGTCTTCAGCCAATTCGATTCACTCCACGTGATATCAAGAAATGGCTGAGTGCACTGGACACAGCAAAGGCTATGGGTCCTGACAACATCCCAACTATCGTGCTGAAGACTTGTGCTCCAGAACTAGCCATGCCTCTAGCCAAGCTGTTCCTGTACAGCTACAGCACTGGCAACTCTCCGACAATGTGGAAAACTGCCCAGGTATGTCCTGTCCACAATATGCAGGACAAATCCAATCCAGCCAATTACCGTCCCATCAGTCTACTCTCAATCATCAGCAAAGTGATGGAAGGTGTCATCGACAGTGCTATCAAGCGGCACTTACTCACCAATAACCTGCTCACTGATGCCCAGTTTGGGTTCCGCCAAAACCACTCGGCTCCTGACCTCATTATAGTCTTGGTCCAAACATGGACAAAGGAGCTGAATTCCAGAGGTGAGGTGAGAGTGCCTGCCCTAGACATCAAGGCAGCATTTGACCGAGTGTGGCATGAAGGAGCCCTAGAAAAACTGAAGTCAATGGGAATCAGGGGGAAAACTCTCCACTGGCTGGAGTCATACCGAGCACAAAGGAAGATAGCTGTGGTGATTGATAGCCAATCATCTCAGCCCCAGGACATCGCTGCAGGAGTTCCTCAGGGCAGTGTCCTAGGCCCAACCATCTTCAGCTGCTTCATCAATGACCTTCCCTCCAACATAAGGTCAGAAATTGGGATGTTCGCTGATGACTGCACAGTGTTCAGTGCCATTCACAACTCCTCAGATAATGAAGTAGTCCATGCCCGCATGCAAGAAGACCTGGACGACATTTAGGCTTGGGCTGATAAGTGGCAGGTAACATTCGCGCCACAGAAGTGCCAGGCAATGACTATCTCCAAAAAGCGAGAGTCTAACCACTGCCCCTTGACATTCAGTGGCATTACCATCGCCGAATCTCCCACCATCAACATCCTGGGGTTCACCACTGACCAGAAACTTAACTGGACCATCCACATAAATACTGTGGCAACAAGAGCAGGTCAGAGGCTAGGTATTCTGCAGTGAGTGTCTCACCTCCTGACTCCCCAAAGCCTTTCTACCATCTACAAGGCACAAGTAAGGAGCGTGATGGAATACTCTCCACTTGCCTAGATGAGTGCAGCTCCAACAACACTCAAGAAGCTCGACACCATCCAGGACAAATCAGCCCGCTTGATTGGCACCCCATCCACCACCTTAAACATTCACTCCCTCCACCACTGGCGTACCGTGACTGTAGTGTGTACCATCTAGAAGATGCACTGCAGCAACTCGCCAAGGCTTCTTGTGCAGCACCTTCTAAACCCGCGACCTCTTCCACCTAGAAGGACAAGGGCAGCAGGCGCATGGGAACACCACCCCCTCCAAGTTCCCCTCTAAGTCACACACTATCCTGACTTAAAAGTATATCGCCGACCCTTCATCGTCGCTGCGTCAAAATCCTGTAACTCCCTACCTAACAGCACTGTGGAAGTACCTTCATTACATGGACTGCAGCGGTTCAAGAAGGTGGCTCACCACCACCTTCTCAAGGGCAATTAGGGATGGGCAATAAATGCTGGCCTTGCCAGTGACGCCCACATCCCATAAACGAATAAAAAAAAATTGTGCAAGGCCGGATTTCGGGCAGTAATCTCAGCAGGAGGCCCAATGTAGCATGACCATAGTGTCACTGCAGTAAGAACAGCCTTCTCTTAAAGCAAAGCTGGTATTTTACAAAGCAGTGTGGTCCCTTAAAGGGGAACTGCCTTCTAAAATAAAAAAAATAAAAATCATTTACCAGCGCAATCGAGCAGTGTAACAGACAGAATTGTTTATATATTTTCCCCTTGTATTAAAAAATATTAATTGGTGTATTTAAGAGTGGTAACTTGGTGCAGTTTTATAAATACAGCTGAAAATGGGTTTATCACAAAAAATAAGCATTTTTAATAAGAGTGTTTAGTTCACCACCTGTGAGTAACCTGATTTTAAGTCACTGAAAATGACTTAAAAAAGCTATACTGAACCATTTATTAGTTTCATTGCCGTACACTAGCCAGTTTCTTAGTAAATGTAAGAATATTGAAGATTCCGGAGTGGCTTTGAGTCCTCAGGGCTGGTCTGGTAGATTGTTGCATGATGAAAGTGTACTGGCAGCTTCTTTGTTATTGGTCATTCATGTGCAGAATAAGGTGATTAGCTTCGCATACTATTTCCACATTAATGGAATGAAAGGCTTTCCTGTTCATGAAATTGAGCAGATTGTCATATGGGGCTTTGCCACATGCATTCTGTCAATTGCCCCTTGCACTTGTGGAAACCCTGTCAGTCTGCAGAAATTGGTTTTGCTGCTGGTGTTCAAAACCTCAAGAATACTATTATTATTTGAATGCAAGATCTGAAACATATATCAGCTTCTTTGTAATAGCGATGGTGGTAGAAAGGAAACTTCTTGCTCAGGACCTTTCTATGAGCAGAAATTTCTTACTGTAAAGAATCCTTTCTCAGGTTCTCTATTTATGCTTTTTCCACTTTTCCATAATTTCTCCTCTCCTCTCATAACAATGTGACTAATACCATACAATTCTATGTGTGCCAGCAGTCTTCTAGTGCATTGCTTTGAATGGCTAATCTTCATGCGTGAACTTAGACAGTGAATGTTGGGGGCAAGCCCAATCCTATCTTTGCATAATATCAGCATGTGTGCACATTCCAGTAGGAATCATTGGATAGCCAGCAGGCACAGGACCTTTGGTTGATTTGTTTCCCTTCCCTAGTGTGCGGATAGTGGCAATTGCAGCACTTCCATTATTGCCTCAGTTGATACCAGGTAATTCAGCACTGACCAGGAGGTCAAACTTGGGATCTTCCTAGTCTGCATGGGTCAGTGTTGATCCACTTTGGTCATTGAACAGCCTTCTTTCTCAGGTTTTCTTGGAAGAAGAAAGATTTTCAGAGCTGTTGTTTCCCAGTGAGACCATTGCATTTGAAAACAAAAGTGCAGACTTGCTTTAGTCATCACAAAATTAGTCTGTTTACAATTTCTAGCAGCATTAACCTTACACAGCTGAGCAGAACATATGTCTATAACAGTAAGTGTTCTTTCAGCTCACTTGTGATATTAATTATTGTTCAGTTCCCTTTTAATGAAAAAGTATATACACTCTGGGTGTACATTATGGGAAAGTGCACTTGAACAGTAAAATAAATCTTTAGGCAGTCTACTCCCAAAACATACATCTGTTGTATCGTCTATTGTGGTGTAGAACCAATACCATAGTAACGCCTTAGATTTTTCCTAATTGCCACAGATAATTAGTTTGAATTGCAAATTGCTCAATTTGTTGATGTACCATTTCACTCAGTGCTATTCATATCAGCTAATTTGAGACATGTTGACTGGATGTAAGCAGTAAAAGCTTTGTTTAACAGCAGCTTTCCTTTCATGTGCTTCTTTCCATGGGATGTAAGTCAGTGAGCATAATTAACTCTGCGGGGCAACATTAGGGGTGAATATTCGCAGGGCTCCTCTCACTCATTACTTCAGTGGAAGAACCGCAGAAAACCTACGGAAATTCATCCCCATTATCTTTTGCAAATTGCATTATTAGAAAATGTTTTAATTATGTATTAATATTGTATTCAGAGCTCCCTGATGGTACTGAGCCACAGTGATAAGGAAAGCATTAGGTTGGATCCCTGGTCTGTGTTAAGTTAGCTGGATCAGCAATGGAACACTAAAAATGATTTCAGTGACCTTCAGCTACAGATTTGCTATCCTGCTGGTAGCACATGTGTGACGACAAGACAGCCTGCGAATAGCTCATGGCTGAGGAATGGCCTAGGCTGGGTACTGGAAGGCTGTTAGTAGAGTGGAAACAATATGAGAGTCAAGAGAAATGGGGAGAAAGGTTTGGAAAAGAAAATATGATTTTCTATGAAATGTAACTCCAAAGCTAAAGAAAATGTAACTAAATGCTTAACACTTAGGAGAGTAGTTTAAAAAGTGTTTCAGAAAGTGAAAATATTTTGGCCCAGATATTGGCCCGGATTGTGGTCAGCGGCGAAGGAATGGTGCTTGGCGTTCACCTCGCTGACAGCTGCCCACAGAGTTTTCACGGGCTTTTGAGCAGAGACTTGCTCTAATTGGCGTCTGATCCAGCACGGCGCCCTCTACAGGGGATCTGTGGCATCTGTGAGCTGGGCAAAAAACAGCAAGGCTCATCAACCAATCAGATTGAAGAATCCTCACTGAGACACGCAGGGGGTCAAATTGGATAACCGATTAACCAGCGGTCTTTGAATGCGATGCAGACAGGATGTCAAATTCGTGCTGTCTATGTTTTAAATGATTACTGCGTGCAACCAGCGCTTCCCGCGCTGTTCATTGGCTGCACACATCAGCAGGGGGCCCGATATCACGAGTGCCAAGGACTAGCCTGCACCTCTTAAAGGGGAGGTACATTGTGGCTGCTGGAGGTGCTGCGAGTATTTTCAAGTATGCTGTGGAAGATTCAACAATGGCTGAAAATAGTAGAGAGTGCGCACCAAGGTTTTCAGACACTGCACTGGAGGTCTTGGTGGAAGAGGTGGAACGGAAGAGAAATGTCCTGTATCCTCCAGACACATGCTCAGGATGCAGTGGGAAGAGATAACGGCGGAGGTCAATGCCAGGTGTATAGCTGCAAGAACCTGGATGCAGTGTAGGAAGAAGTTTAATGATCTCACACGAGTTGTCAAGGTGAGT
This sequence comes from Squalus acanthias, assembly GCA_030390025.1. Lineage (NCBI taxonomy): Eukaryota > Metazoa > Chordata > Chondrichthyes > Squaliformes > Squalidae > Squalus > Squalus acanthias. The sequence continues at coordinate 71,687,390 of CM059432.1, read as the reverse complement.
GAGTTTATCTTCAAATGCAATATCCTACCAACTGTACCCCTAGCCTCATCCACTGCTCAATTCACTACCCCCCATCACCCATTTATCAACAATCTCTATCAATCAGGACACAACCCTATAATTCATATGCTTTACCTCACCCTCACACACTTAGCACTGTTGCAAGCCTCACACCCACATCTCACAGCTCGCAAACACTAGCAGCTAGTCAATTATGACAGCCACATCACCCAAACATATTGCATGACACTCACTGACACACTTCCCTCTTTCTTGCAGGAGAAGGTGGCACATAACAGCAGGCAGCAGGAATTAACTGGAGGGGGAGAGGCGCGCTTGCATGTTTTAACCCCTGTGGAGGAGGCAGTGCTGGCCATCATCGGAAGGGGCATTGCTGAGGCCATGGCCACCGGCAGGGCTGAAGCAATTGATGATGAGGGTATCCACATACCTAATCCTTCTTCTCTCATCCCACTTATCCTCATCCAGCAATCTCTTCTGACTGAGAAGCTGCAGAGGATGTAAGCATGGACTTCTTAATTTCTCTTCTCCTCTCACCACAACCCAAACTCTTGTCCCTTTTTCATAGAATCCTAGAATGGTTACAGCACAGAAGGAGGCTATTCAGCCCGTCGAGCCCATGCCGGCTCTCTTCAAGAGCACTTCAGCTAGTCCCACTCCCCCGCCCTTTCCCCATAGCCCTGCAATTTTTTTTCGTTCAGGTAATTACCTAATTCCCTTTTGAAAGCCATGATTGAATCTGCCTCCACCACCCTCTCAACCAGTGCATTCCAGATCCTAACCACTCGCTGAGTAAAAAAGTTTTTCCTCATGTCACCTTTGGTTCTTCTGCCAATCACCTTAAATCTGTGTCCTCTGGTTCTCGACCCTTGCGCCAATGGGAACAGTTTCTCTCTGTCTACTCTGTCTAGACCCCTCATGATTTTGAACACTTCTATCAAATCTCCTCTCAATCTTCTCTGCTCTAAGGAGAACAACCCCAGCTTCTCCAGTCTACTCATATAACTGAAGTCCCTCATCCCTGGAACCATTCTTGTAAGTCTTTTCTGCACCCTCTCTAAGGCCTTCACATCTTTACTAAAGTGCGGTGCCCAGAATTGAACACAATACTCCAGTTGAGGTCGAAACAATATTTTATAAAGGCCCATCATAACTTCCTTGCTTTTGTACTCTATGCCTCTATTTATGAAGCCCAGGATCCCATATGCTTTTTTAACCACTTTCTCAACCTGCCCTGACACCTTCAATGATTTGTGCACATGTACCCCCAGGTCTTTCTGTTCCTGCAACCCCTTTAGAATTGTACCCTTTAGTTTATATTGCCTCTTCTTGTTCTTCCTACCAAAATGTATCACTTCGCACTTTGCTGTGTTAAATTTCATCTGCCACGTGTTCGCCCATTCCACCAGCCTATCTACGTCCTCTTGAAGTCTATCACTATCCTCCTCACTGTTCACTATACTTCCAAGTTTTGTGTCATCTGCAACTTTTGGAATTGTGCCCTGTACACCCATGTCCAAGTCATTAATATATATCAAGAAATACAGTGGTCCTAGTACCGACCCCTGGGGAACACCACTGTATAACTTCCTCCAGTCCGAAAAACAACCATTCACCGCTACTCTCTGTTTCCTGTCACTTAGCCAATTTCGTATCGATGCTGCCACTGTCCCTTTTATTCCATGGGCTTCCACTTTGCTGGCAAGTCTATTATGTAGCACTTTATCAAATGCATTTTGGAAGTCCATGTACACCACATCAACTACATTACCCTCATCAACTCTCTCTGTTACCTCATCAAAAAACTCAATCAAGTTAATTAAACACAATGGGGGAAAAATTCAGTTGGTTGCACCTCCCGTTAGCGCCTTAAGAGGGCGCTAATGGGGCGCAAAGCATCTAGCGCCCAGGCGCGGCGAAGTTTGTGCCGCTCGCGAAATTAACTAGACATTTTGCGGCAGCGCTAAACACTACCGCCACGATCTCCTGCGCCGGCAGATCGTGACGTCAGTCGAGTGCGCAACGCCCCGGTATCGCCCCGGAGCGGATATTGAGTGGCGCCCCCTGCCTTACCGCCTGACGCTAGCAACGACAGGTTGAGGGGAGCGTTCTGCAGTCATGAAGGGAAAGGGGGAGCGCTATTTAAAGGTGACTGCTTCCTGCCTTTTATTGTTGGTGCCATTTTTGAACTACGCATTCTGAGAGAGAGAGAGAGAGACTTCTGGAGAGATTCAACGTTGTGTGAAGGAGTTTTGGGTACTGAGCAGCACTTTGCAGGTTCATTTTGATTTGCCATTCCTTGCATCGATTTAGAAGAGATTGTGGGGGCTGCACTCTGAGCTCTTTGCCTGGTACTCTCCATTGTTCTTTCCAGCACATTTGATGTGCAAGTCTCTCCAGGCCGAGATTCAAGGCTGCAATGTGCAGGATGTGGATGGAAAGCAAGATCAACCATCCCCTTTAAGAACTGGCCCATGCCATTGTGTGTGTGTTCCATTGCTGACTGACATTACATGAGCTTCGCCAGCGCTCTGAGGTAGCGCCTCGCTCCTCAGCCTTTGCGCCTTAAGACAGGTGTGAAGCGCCTGATTTAGCGCTCCAATCACCTCCAGGGTCGATAAAAGTCAAGTTTGCAGTCGGTGGCGATAATTAGCGCCAGGCGCTAATCTTTGCGCCCGGCCGATAATTGCGCCCCAAATGGGGCGATACTGAATTTCTCCCCCAATTTGCCTTTGACAAATCCATGCTGACTTTTCTTAATTAATCCAAGTGACTGTTAATGTTTTCCCGGATTATCATTTCTAAAAGCTTCCCCACTACCGAATTTAAACTGACTGGTCTGTAGTTGCTGGGCTTATCCTTACACCCTTTTTTGAACAAGGGTTTAACATTTGCAATTCTCCAGTCCCCTGGCACCACCCCCGTATCTAAGGAGGATCGGAATATTTTCGCCAGTACCTCCGCAATTTCCATCCTTACCTCCCCCAGCATCCTATCTGCATCCCATCCGGTCCTGGTGACTTATCTACTTTAAGTACAGCCAGACTTTCTAGTACCTCCTCTTTATCAATTTTTAGCCCATCCAGTATCTCAACAACCTCCTCTTTCATGATGACTTTGGCAGCATCTTCTTCCTTGGTAAAGACAGATGCAAAGTATTCATTTAGTACCTCAGCCATGCCCTCTGCCTCCATGTGTAGGTCTCCTTTTTGGTCCTTAATTGGCCCCACCCCTCCTCTTACTACCTGTTTACTATTTATATGCCTATAGAAGACTTTTGGATTACCTTTTACGTTAGCTGCCAGTCTATTCTCATACTCTCTCTTTGCCCCTCTTATGTCCTTTTTCACTTGCCCTCTGAACTTTCTTTATTCAGCCTGGTTCTTACTTGTATTCTCAACCTGACATCGGTCATACAGCCCCTTTTTCTGCTTCATCTTACTCTCTATCTCTTTTGTCATCCAGGAAGCTCTGGCTTTGGTTGCCCTACCTTTCCCCTTCGTGGAAATGTACCTCAACTGTACCCGAACCATCCCCTCTTTAAAGGCAGCCCATTGTTTGATTACATTTTTGCCTGCCAATCTTTGATTCCAATTTAACCAGGCCAGATCCGTTCTCAACCCACTGAAATTGGTCCTCCTACAATTAAGTATTTTTACTCTAGATTGCTCCTTTTCCTTTTCCATAACTAATCTAAACCTTATGATACTATGATCACTGTTCCCTAAATTTTCCCCTACTGACACTTGCTCCACTTGACCCACCTCATTCCCCTGAACCAGATCCAGCAATGCCTCCTTCTTCGTTGGGCTGGAAATGTACTGATCAAGAAAGTTCTCCTGAACACACTTAAGAAATTCTTCCCCCTCTCTGCCTTTTACACTATTACTATCCCAGTCTATATTAGGAACATCTATAATTATGGGGGATTTTAACTATCATATTAATTGGACAAATCAAATGGGGCAGGGCTGCCTTGAGAATGAGTTCATTGAGTGTATAAGGGATGGGTTTCTTGAGCAGTATGTAACTGAACCGACCAGGGGGCAAGCAACCTTAGATCTGGTCCTGTGTAACGAGACAGGATTAATTAAAAATGTCCTAGTAAAGGATCCCCTTGGAATGAGTGACCATAACATGGTTGAATTCCATATTCAATTAGAGGGTGAGAAGGTTGGATCTCAAACAAGCGTGCTAAGCTTGAATAAAGGTGACTATGAAGGTATGCGAGCGGAATTGAGTAGAGTGGATTGGGAAAATAGATTAAAGGGTAAGACGACACATGATCAGTGGTGTACATTCAAGGAGTTATTTTACAACTTCCAAAAAAAATATATTCCACTGAAAAGAAAAGGGTGTAAAAGAAAGGACAGTCATCCGTGGCTAAGTAAAGAAATTAAGGATAGTATTCGACTAAAAACAAGGGCATATAAGGTAGCGAAATCTAGTGGGAGGACAGAGGATTGGGAAAACTTTAAAAGGCAGCAAAAAATAACAAAAAGATTGATTAAGAAAGGGAAGATAGATTATGAAAGTAAATTAGCAAAAAATATAAAAACAGATAGTAAGAGTTTTTATAGTTATATAAAAAGAAAAAGGGTGGCTAAAGTAAATGTTGGTCCCTTAGAGGATGAGACCGGGAAATTAATGGTGGGAAATATGGAGATGGCAAAAACACTGAATGAATATTTTGTATCAGTCTTTACAGTAGAGGACACTAAGAATATCCCAACACTGGACAAACAGGGGGCTATAGGGGGAGAGGAGCTAAACACGATCAAAACCACTAAGGAAGTGGTACTCGGTAAAATAATGGGACTCAAGGCGGATAAATCACCTGGACCTGATGGCTTACATCCTAGAGTCTTGAAGGAAGTGGCGGTAGGGATTGTGGATGCATTGGTAATAATTTTTCAAAACTCCCTGGATTCTGCTAAGGTCCCGGCAGACTGGAAAACTGCTAATGTAACACCCTTATTTAAAAAGGGCAGTAGACAGAAGGCTGGTAACTATAGACCGGTTAGCCTAACATCTGTGGTAGGTAAAATTTTGGAGTCCATTATTAAGGAAACAGTAACAGGACATTTGGATAATCATAATTTAATAGGACAAAGTCAGCATGGTTTTACGAAGGGGAAGTCATGTTTGACAAATTTGCTGGAGTTCTTTGAGGAAGTAACATATAGAGTGGATAAAGGGGAACCAGTGGACGTAGTGTATTTAGACTTCCAAAAGGCATTTGACAAGGTGCCACACAAAAGATTATTGCTTAAGGTAAAAAATCACGGGATTGGGGGTAATATTCTGGCATGGATAGAGGATTGGCTATCTAACAGAAAGCAAAGAGTTGGGATAAATGGTTCATTCTCAGACTGGCAATCAGTAACTAGTGGTGTTCCACAGGGGTCAGTGCTGGGTCCCCAACTCTTTACAATCTATATTAACGATTTGGAGGAAGGGACCAAGTGTAACATATCAAAATTTGCAGATGATACTAAGATGGGAGGGAAAGTAGTGAGTGAGGAGGACATAAAAAACCTGCAAGGGGACATAAACAGGCTAAGTAAGTGGGCAGAGATTTGGCAGATGGAATACAACACTGGAAAGTGTGAGGTGATGCACTTTGGCAGGAAAAATCCTAGAGCAATTTATTATCTTAATGGCAAGAAACTGGAGAGTACTAAAGTGCAAAGGGATCTGGGGGTCCTGGTGCACGAAACTCAAAAGGTTAGTATGCAGGTGCAGCAAGTGATTAAGAAGGCAAATGGAATGTTGGCTTTCATTGCTAGGGGGATAGAATATAAAAATAGGGAGGTATTGCTTCAGTTGTACAAGGTATTGGTGAGACCGCACCTGGAATACTGCATACAGTTTTGGTGTCCTTACTTAAGGAAAGACATCCTTGCTCTCGAGGCAGTACAAAGAAGGTTCACTCGGTTAATCCCGGGGATGAGGGGGTGGTCATATGAGGAGAGGTTGGGTAGATTGGGACTCTACTCATTGGAGTTCAGAAGAATGAGAGGCGATCTTGTTGAAACATATAAGATTGTGAAGGGGTTGGATCGGGTGGATGCGGGGAGGATGTTCCCGATGACGGGTGAGACTAGAACTAGGGGACATAGTCTTAGAATAAGGGGCTGCTCTTTCAAAACTGAGATGAGGAGGAACTACTTCACTCAGAGGGTGGTAGGTCCATGGAATATGCTGCCACAAAAAGCTGTAGAAGCTACATCATTAAATAAATTTAAAACAGAAATAGACAGTTTCCTAGAAGTAAAGGGCATTAAGGGTTACGGGGAGCGGGCAGGAATTTGGACATGAGTCTAGGTTCGGATCGGTCATGGCCCTGTGGGTAGTGGAGCGGGCCCAGGGACCGTGTAGCCTGATTCTGCTCCTATTTCGTGTGTGCAATTCTGTTAGATGCAGGAGATGGTTCTGTGATAGTAGATAGTAGATTGGCGGTTAGGATCAGATCAGCCATGATCTTATTGAATGGCGGAGCAGGCTCGAGGGGCCGATTGGCCTACTCCTGCTCCTATTTCTTATGTTCTTATGTTCTTATGATAATTGAAGTCCCCCATTAACTCTACTCTATAATTCTTGCACCTTTCTGTAATTTCCCTGCAAATTTGCTCCTCTCTATCCTTCCCACTAGTTGTTGGCCTATAGAATACACCAACTAGTGTAATTGCACCTCTATTGTTTCTCAACTCTAAACAAATAGATTCTGTCCTTGACTCCTCCAGGACATCCTCCCTCTCCAGCACTGTAATAGTCACATCCTCTCTCTCCAGCACTGTAATATTCATTTCAGATACTCAAGAACTGGAACCTGCCCAGGCAGTAGAGGAACAGGAAGAAGAAAGTGAAGATGAAGAGACACCATCACTCAATTTCACAGTGGCAGCCACCAGCTTAGATACTGAGACTCCACATATTTTAGAGGATAGGATAGAGGAGGGATCTGCACATGGTGAACTACCAGGAACAAGTGTGTAGGAGCCAGGATGGGGGAAAGGATAGTGCAGGTGCCAGTTCGCTGGTGGGCATGGTCGCACACTAGTTCTGCTGCAGAGGACACAGATGAGGACTTCAATGAGCCAGGCTACAGAAGAAGGCTGATGGGTGTACACACCTAAATGCTTGTTGCACTGGGAACCCTGCCGGAAAGCCTGTGCTCAATGCAGTCCGAGTTACCCTACTCCTCCACAGTCTGCGCTTTAACAGAACCGCCAATTGACTCGGCATTGAAAGACATGCAACGCATGAAGTTCGGGTACTTACCCACTAGTTACCCATTAAACACGCCAGAAAATGTTAGGGTTGGTGCATTCAGGAGTAAATTAATTTTTAATGACATGATACGTGATAATTACTGCCAAACAACCTCTCTGGCCCTGAAAATTTAATTTTACAAATGTGGAGTCTCATTCCTTCAGTAGTTAATTAGCGTTGGGGATTTTAAAAAAAAGAAAATATTTTTTACTTCTCTCTCTCTCTCTTATTCCCATTTGTCTTTCCCAATCTTTATTTCACTTTCTGTATGTAATTTAAATCTAATTTATAATTACTGGTTTATACTTTATGGTTTAGACTCTGCAGGGGCTAAATTGGGCTCTGTAGCGCCCGTTTTTTGGGTGCCATGAAGCCTCCTAAAGGTCGAAAATGGCATCCACAATGCGGCCGCACACTTCCAATGGGAAGTGCACCAGTCACCATATTTGTAAAGGGGTTTGTGCACGTACACCTAACGACCGCCGGAACCATGCAGAACAGGCAGATCAAAGAGAGTAAATTAAGGGTAGGACATGGCAGGGCAGCTTGGCAGCGTGGAGTGCTCCTCCTGTGCTATGTGGGAAGTCAGGGACACTTTTGGTGTCCAGGGCGAACACATGTGCAGGAAGTGTCTCCAGCTGCAGCTACTTGAAATCCGCGTTTCGGAGCTGGAGCTGCGGCTGGAGTCACTGTGGAGCATCTGCGAAGTTGAGATCTTCGTGGATAGCATGTTTAACGAGGTAAAGAGTGCACAGGCAGACAGGGAATGGGTGACCGCCAGACAGAGTAAAAGAACTAGGAAGGTAGTGCAGGAGTTCCCTGGGTCCATCTCCCTCTCTGACAGATTTTCCGTTTTGGATACTGTTGGGGGAGATGGTTTCTCAGGGGAATGCAGCAAGACCCAAGACCATGGCACTATGAGTGGCTCAGCTGCACAGGAGGGGAGGAAAAAGAGTGGGAGAGCAATAGTGATAGGGGATTCTATCGTAAGGGGAACAGATAGACGTTTCTGTGGCCGCAGACGTGACTCCAGGATGTTATGTTGCCTTCCTGGTGCCAGGGTCAAGGCTGCAGGGAATTCTGAAGGGGGAGGGTGAACAGTCAGAGGGCGTGGTTCACATTGGTACCAACGACATGGGTAGAAAGAGGGATGAGGTCCTGCAACAAGAATTTAGGGAGGTAGGTCGCAGATTAAAAAGCAGGACCTCAAAGGTTGTAATCTCTGGATTACTCCCGGTGCCACGTGCTAGTGAGTATAGGAATAAGAGGATAGAGCAGATGAATGCGTGGCTAAAGAGTTGGTGCAGGAGGGAGGGCTTTAGTTTCCTGGATCACTGGGTCTGCTTCTGGGGAAGGTGGGACCTGTACAAGTCGGACGGGTTGCACCTGAACCAGAACGGGACCAACATCCTTGCGGGGAGGTTTGCTAGTGTTGTTGGGGGGGGTTTAAACTAATTTGGCAGGGGGATGGGATACGGAGTGGAGCTATAGTAGGGGGTGATGCACAGCCAAATATAGAGGAAAAAACAAGTCAGCCTGGAAGGCAGAGCAAATATGTAATGGCACAAGGGAGTATGGCAAGGCTGGATGGCATTTATTTTAATGCAAGGAGTCTTGCAAGGAAGGCACATGAATTGAAGGTGTTGATGAACACATGGGAGTATGATATTGTTGCTATCACAGAGACATGGTTGAGGGAGGGACAGGACTGGCAACTCAATATTCCAGGGTATAGAATCTTCAGGCGAGGCAGAGGGGGGTGTAAAAGAGGAGGGGGTGTTGCAATATTAATCAAGGAGTCAATTACTGCTGTAAGGAGGGATGATATCTTAGCAGGTTCCTCTAATGAGGCCATATGGGTAGAACTTAAAAACAAAAAGGGGGCAAGCACTTTGCTGGGAGTGTACTATAGGCCCCCAAACAGTCAGGGGGAGATAGAGGAACAGATATGTAGGCAAATCTCAGAGAAGTGTAGAAATAATAGGGTAATAATAGTAGGGGATTTCAACTTCCCCAATATTAACTGGGATAGTCAGAGTGTGAAAGGCTTAGAGGGTGCGGAATTCTTAAAGTGCATCCAGGAGAGCTTTTTGAGCCAGCATGTAGAAATTCCTACAAGAGAGGGGGCGGTATTGGACCTAATTCTAGGGAATGTAGCCGGGCAAGTGGTGGAAGTGTCAGTAGGAGAGCATTTTGGTGACAGTGACCATAATTTGGTGAGATTTAAGGTAGTCATGGAAAAGGACAAAGATGGACTGGAAATAAAGGGTCTAAATTGGGGGAAGGCCGATTTTAATATGATAAGGCAGGATCTGGCCAAAGTGGACTGGGATCAGCTACTTGTAGGAAAATCCACATCAGAGCAGTGGGAGTCTTTCAGAAAGGAAATAGAGCGAGTACAACGCCAACATGTTCCCGTAAAGGTCAAGGGTGGGACCAACAAGCCCAGGGAACCCTGGATGTCAAGGGATATACAAGAATGGAGTAGGAAAAAAAGGGAGGCTTTTGGCAGATACAAAGGACTAAAAACAGTGACAGCCCTAGAGGAGTATAGAAAGTGCAGGGGGGTACTTAAAAAAGAAATTAGGAGAGCCAAGAGGGGGCATGAAAAAACACTGGCGAGCAAAATAAAGGAAAATCCCAAGGTGTTTTATAGGTATATTAAGGGCAAGAGGATAACCAGGGAAAGAGTAGGGCCCATTAGGGACCAAAGTGGCAATCTGTGTGTTGAGCCGGAAGATGTAGGTGAGGTTTTAAATGAATATTTTGCATCTGTGTTCACTATGGAGAAGGACGATGTAGGCATAGAAATCAGGCAGGGGGATTGTGATATACTGGAACAAATTAGTATTGAGAGGGAGGAGGTACTAGAGGTTTTAGCGGGCTTAAAAGTGGATAAATCCCCAGGCCCAGACGAGATGTATCCCAGGCTGCTGTGTGAGGCAAGGGAGGAGATTGCAGGGGCTCTGACACAAATTTTCAGAACCTCTCTGGCCACAGGGGAGGTGCCAGAGGATTGGAGAACAGCTAACGTAGTACCATTATTCAAGAAGGGTAGTAGGGATAAACCAGGGAATTACAGGCCAGTGAGCCTAACATCAGTGGTAGGGAAATTATTGGAAAAAATTCTGAGGGACAGAATTAGTCTCCACTTGGAGAGGCAAGGATTAATCAAGGATAGTCAGCATGGCTTTGTCAGGGGGAAATCATGTCTGACCAATTTTATTGAATTTTTTGAGGGGGTGATTAGGTGTGTGGATGAGGGTAGTGCAGTTGATGTGGTTTACATGGACTTCAGTAAGGCTTTTGACAAAGTCCCGCATGGGAGACTGGTCAAGAAGATAAAAGCCCATGGGATCCAGGGCAACTTGGCACATTGGATCCAAAATTGGCTTAGTGGCAGGAGGCAGAGGGTGATGGTTGAAGGTTGTCTTTGTGACTGGAAGCCTGTGTCCAGTGGTGTACCACAGGGATCGGTGTTGGGTCCTTTGCTGTTTGTAGTGTACATTAATGATTTCGATATGAATGTAGGGGGTAATATTTGCTAAAGCAGTTCGGGAGGATTTAAACTAATATGGCAGGGGAAGGGGAAACTATGTAGCGAAACAGGGGGAAGTAATATGCAGTCAGAAACAAATGTTAGAAGGGTGAGAAACAATAGGGGAAGGCCGAGTAAACAAAGGCAAGAAACACAAAGGGCCATACTAAATCATAAGTCTAAAAGGACAAAGGATGTTAATAAAATAAGCCTAAAGGCTCTGTGTCTTAATGCAAGGAGTATCCGTAATAAGGTGGATGAATTGACTGTGCAAATAGATGTTAACGGATACGATGTGATTGGGATTACAGAGACGTGGCTCCAGAACAATCAAGGCTGGGAACTGAACATCCAGGGGTATTCAACATTCAGAAAGGATAGAATAAAAGGAAAAGGGGGTGGGGTAGCATTGCTGGTTAAAGAGGAGATTAATGCAATAGCTAGGAAGGACATCAGCTTGGAGGATGTGGAATCAATATGGGTTGAGCTGCAGAACACCAAAGGGCAGAAAACGTTAGTGGGAGTTGTGTACAGACCTCCAAACAGCAGTGGTGAGGTGGGGGAGGGTATGAAACAGGAAATCAGAGGTGCGTGCAAAAAAGGCACGGCAGTTATCATGGGTGACTTTAATATGCATATAGATTGGGCTACTCAAACTGGAAGCAATACGGTGGAGGAGGATTTCCTGGAGTGTTTAAGGGATGGTTTCCTAAACCAATATGTTGAGGAACCAACTCGAGGGGAGGCCATCCTGGACTGGGTGTTGTGTAATGAGGAAGGACTAATCAGCAATCTTGTGGTACGAGGCCCCCTGGGGAAGAGTGACCATAGTATGGTGGAGTTCTACATTAGGATGGAGAAGGAAACAGTTAAGTCAGAGACCATGGTCCAGAACTTAAATAAGGGCAACTTTGAGGGTATGAGGCGTGAATTGGCGAGGTTAAATTGGCAAGCGATATTTAAGGGGCTATCAGTGGAAGGGCAATGGCAGACATTTAGAGATCGCATGGATGAACTACAACAATTGTACATCCCGGTCTGGCGTAAAAATAAAAAAGGGAAGGTGGCTCAACCATGGCTAACAAGGGAAATCAGGGATAGTATTAAAACCAAGGAAGTTGCATACAAATTGGCCAGAAGTAGCAGCAAACCCGGGGACTGGGAGAACTTCAAAACTCAGCAAAGGAGGACGAAGGGTTTGATTAGGGCAGGGAAAATAAAATATGAAAGGAAGCTTGCAGAGAACATTAAAATGGACTGCAAAAGCTTCTATAAATATGTAAAAAGAAAGAGGTTAGTAAAAACAAACGTAGGTCCCCTGCAGTCGGAAACAGGGCAAGTCGTAATGGGGAACAAGGAAATGGCAGATCAATTGAACAAGTACTTTGGTTCGGTGTTTACTGTGGAGGACACACACAACCTGCCGGAAATAAAAGGGGTCAGAGGATCTGGTAAGAGGGAGGAGCTGAGGGAAATCCTTATTAGTCGGGAAAAGGTATTGGGGAAATTGATGGGACTGAAGGCTGAAAAATCCCCGGGGCCTGATGGTCTGCATCCCAGAGTACTTAAGGAGGTGGCCTTGGAAATAGTGGATGCATTGACGATCATTTTCCAACATTCCTTAGACTCTGGATCAGTTCCGATGGAGTGGAGGGTGGCCAATGTAACCCCTCTTTTTAAAAAAGGAGGGAGGGAGAAAGCAGGGAATTATAGACCGGTCAGCCTGACATCGGTCGTGGGTAAAATGATGGAAGCAATTATTAAAGATGTCATAACAGACCATTTGGAAAGTGGCGACATGATAGGTCCAAGTCAGCATGGATTTGTGAAAGGGAAATCATGCTTGACAAATCTTCTGGAATTTTTTGAGGATGTTTCCAATAGGGTGGACAGGGGGGAACCAGTAGATGTGGTGTATTTGGACTTTCAGAAGGCCTTCGACAAGGTCCCACACAAGAGATTGGTGAGCAAAGTTAAAGCACATGGGATTGGGGGTAATGTGTTGACGTGGATTGAGAACTGGTTGGCACACAGGAAACAAAGAGTAGGAGTAAATGGGTACTTTTCAGAATGGCAGGCAGTGACCAGCGGGGTACCGCAGGGTTCGGTGCTGGGACCCCAGCTGTTTACATTATATATTAATGATTTGGACGAAGGGATTAAATGTAATATCTCCAAATTTGCGGATGACACTAAATTGGGAGGCAGTGTGAACAATGAGGAGGATGCTAGGAGGCTACAGAGTGACTTGGACAGGTTGGGTGAATGGGCAAATGTATGGCAGATGAAGTACAATGTGGATAAATGTGAGGTTATCCACTTTGGTGGTAAAAATAGAGAGGCGGACTATTACCTGAATGGTGGCAGATTAGGGAAAGGGGAGGTGCAACGAGACCTGGGCGTCATGGTACATCAGTCACTGAAGGTGGGAATGCAAGTGCAGCAGGCAGTCAAGAAAGCAAACGGAATGATGGCCTTCATAGTAAGGGGATTTGAGTACAGGAGTAGGGAGGTGATGCTGCAGTTGTACAGGGCCTTGGTGAGGCCACACCTGGAGTATTGTGCGCAGTTTTGGTCTCCTAACTTAAGGAAGGACATTCTTGCTATTGAGGGAGTGCAGCGAAGGTTCACTAGATTGATTCCTGGGATGGCCGGACTGACATATCAAGAAAGATTGGGTCAACTGAACTTGTATCCTCTGGAGTTCAGAAGAATGAGGGGGGATCTTATAGAGACATTTAAAATCCTGACTGGTTTAGACAAATTAGATGCGGGCAGAATGTTCCCAATGTTAGGGAAAACTAGAACCAGGGGTCACAGTTTAAGGATTAAGGGGAAGCCATTTAAGACTGAGCTGAGGAGGAACTTCTTCACCCAGAGAGTGGTGAATCTATGGAATTCTCTTCCACAGAAGGTTGTTGAGGCCAGTTCGCTAAATATATTCAAAAGGGAGTTAGATATAACACTCACAACTAGGGGGATCAAGGGGTATGGCGAGAAAGCAGGAATGGAGTACTGAGGTAGCATGTTCAGCCATGAACGCATTGAATGGCGGTGCAGGCTCGAAGGACCGAATGGTCTACTCCTGTACCTATTTTCTATGTTTCTATGTATGATCAGTAAGTTTGCAGATGACACGAAAATTGGTGGAGTGGTAAATAGCGAGGAGGGAAACCTCAGGCTACATGACGATATAGACGGGTTGGTTAGATGGGCAGAACAGTGGCAAATGGAATTTAACCCTGAAAAGTGTGAGGTGATGCATTTTGGGAGGACTAACAAGGCAAGGGAATACACAATGAATGGTAGGACCCTAGGAAAGACAGAGGATCAGAGGGACCTTGGTGTGCATGTACATAGATCCCTGAAGGCAGCAGGACAGGTAGATAAGGTGGTTAAAAAGGCATTTGGGATACTTGCCTTCATTAGCTGAGACATAGAATATAAGAGCAGGGAAGTTATGATGGAGCTGTACAAAATGCTAGTTAGGCCACAGCTGGAAAACTGTGTGCAGTTCTGGTTGCCACACTATAGGAAGGATGTGATTGCATTGGAGAGAGTGCAGAGGAGATTCACCAGGATGTTACCTGGGCTGGAGCGCTTCAGCTATGAAGAGAGACTGGACAGGCTGGGGTTGTTTTCCTTAGAGCAGAGAAGGCTGAGGGGGGACCTGATTAAGGTGTACAAAATTATGAGGGGCATAGATAGGGTAGATAGAGGGGAACTTTTCCCCTTGGTGGAGGGGTCAATAACCAGGGGGCATAGTTTCAAGGTAAGGGGCAGGAGGTTTAGAGGGGATTTGAGGAAAAACTTTTTCACCCAGAGGGTGGTTGGAATCTGGAACTCACTGCCTGAAAGGGTGGTAGAGGCAGGAACCCTCACAACATTCAAGAAGCATTTAGATGAGCACTTGAAACGCCATAGCATACAAGGCTACGGACCAAGTGCTGGAAAATGGGATTAGAATAGACAGGGCTTGATGGCCAGCACGGACACGATGGGCCGAAGGGCCTCTTTCTGTGCTGTATAACTCTATGGGGGAGAAATTCAGTATCGCCCCATTTGGGGCGCAATTATCGGCCGGGTGCAAAGATTAGCGCCTGGCACTAATTATCGCCACCGACTGCAAACTTGACTTTTATCGCCCCTGGAGGTGATTGGAGCGCAAAATCAGGCGCTTCACACCTGTCTTAAGGCGCAAAGGCAGCAATGGAACACACACACAATGGCATGGGCCAGTTCTTAAAGGGGATGGTTAATCTCACTTTCCATCCACATCCTGCTAATTGCAGCCTTGAATCTCGGCCTGGAGAGACCTGCACATCAAATCTGCTGGAAAGAACAATGGAGAGTACCAGGCAAAGAGCTCAGAGTGCAGCCCCCACAGCCTCTTCTAAATCGATACAAGGAATGGCAAATCAAAATGAACCTGCAAAGTGCTGCTCAGTACCCAAAACTCCTTCACACAACATTGAAACTCTCCAGAAGTCTCTCTCTCTCTCTCTCAGAATGCGTAGTTCAAAAATGGCACCAACAATAAAAGGCAGGTAGCGGTCACCTTTAAATAGCGTTCCCCCTTTCCCTTCATGACTGCAGAACGCTCCACTCAAACTGTCGTTGCTAGCGTCAGGCGGTAAGGCAGGGGGCGCCACTCAATATCCGCTCCGGGGCGATACCGGGGCGTTGCGCACTCGACTGACGTCACGATCTGCTGGCGCAGGAGATCGTGGCGGTAGTGTTTAGCGGCGCCGCAAAATGTCTAGTTAATTTCGCGAGCGGCGCAAACTTCGCCGCGCCTGGGCGCTAGATGCTTTGCGCCCTCTTAAGGCGCTAACGGGAGGCGCAACCAACTGAATTTTTCCCCCTATGACTCTATCATGACATCAATCCGTGTGCAACGTTGATTTGACACCAGCGCTGCCATTTTTGAGCTCCATGCTGCAGCCTGCACCCTCTCTTAACTTTGCACAGCTGAACACGACATTAAACGGCATGACGCACCACCCACCAGCGCTATTAAAAGGGATCATGAACTACTTACTGGTTAGTTACTGGATTATTTCTTGTGGCTGTTGGTGCAACTCTACACATTTTGGGAGCTTTTCCATACTTGTTTAAAGTTTCAATAGTCTACAGGGAGTCGTCTGGCTGATGCTGAAGTTCTTTTTTGGTGACTTAAAGGCTTGTGTTGAAATCAGTTGCTCCCAGACATGGGTGGCCAATAGGCCTTCCTCTCGGTATTGAGCATGACTGGGAGATTGAAGAGAGGGCGCGCAAAGCAGGACATGCTTCTAGAAGAGGGAGAAAGAGGAGAGGGCGAAAGGCTCTCAGCAGGAGGAGGAACAGGAAGAGGAAGGGAGGCTGCAATGTAGACAGCCTCTTTCTGCCCAGACTCTACATGATCAAATAATTCCTTATCCAATTTGATGCATCTGTTTCATAGTCACCCTCACAGAATGCACTGCATCCATCGGATGAATAGGTGACCTTCACTCACTCACAGGTCTGTTCTTTCAGCCCTTGCGGGAGAAGGGAGCGTAAAACACAAGGGAGAGTGAGACGACTGGAGGTGACCCACCAACAAATTGTGCAGCTCACAGATGCAGAGGAGGATACCATGGAGATAAGTGGCACATCTGCATCCCTGTCAATTGGAGATGGAGAGAATGGGATCTCGCAGATGCCTGGTGACAAAATTAAAAATATTTCTGACACACATGCTGACTTTATTTCAGCGTAACTGAACTATGAGAAGCCTGAGTATGGTGATTGTCAAGATTGTTACTTTGCCAGGACTAATTCCCCAACCCCTATTCACGCCCACCCCTTTGACCTTGCCATCTCACGTGGCCCAGCTACTTCCATCATGTCAATCACAGATAAGGCCATCTCTGATCACTTCCTTGTATCACTCTCCACCCACAACCCCTTCCCCCTCCAAACCCTACTTCCTTCTGTGGTCCACCCCTGGAAAAACATTCTCTCCCAATTCACTTACAACTGCACTTTCAAATTCCCAACTGTCTAGCACAAAAGCAAAATACTCCGGATGCTAGAAATCTAAATTAAAAACAGAAGATGCTGGAAATACTCAGCAGGTCAGGCAGCATCTGTGGATAGAGAAACAGAATTAACGTTTCCAGTTGATGACCTTTCATCAGAACTGGAAAATGTTACAGATGTAACAGGTTTTAAGCAAGCACAGAGACAGGGAAGGGGGGATGGGAGGAAAGAACAAAAGGGAAGGTCTGTGATAGGGTGCAAGGCAGGAGAGATTAAATGACAAAAGGGATTATGGTGCAAGGCAAAAGGGGGTGGTAGTTGGACAAGTAAAGAAAAGGTGTGGCTAGAAGAGATGTGAATGGGAATAGCAGAATCAGCACCTACTGTCCGAAAAAATGGGAGCAGAGGTTATGATCTGAAATTGTTGAACTCACTGCAAAACGTCTTTCTCGCCGCGCCTGGTCGCAAAGCTGGTAGCGCCCTGTTAACGCCCCCCTCTGTGTTTCTTGTACTAGGACAGCTAAATCTCTCTGAATAGCAATATTTAATAGTTTCTCACCATTTAAAAAATATTCTGTTTTTCTATTCTTCCTACGAAGTGAATACCCTCACATTTCCTCACATTATACTCCATCTGCCACCTTATTGGCCATTCACATAACCTGCCTATATCCCTTTGCAGGCTCTTTGCATCCTCCTCACTGCTTTTCTACCTAGCTTTGCATCCTCAGCAAACTTGCACTCGGTCCAGTCATCTAAGTCATTAATATAGATTGTAAAAAGCTGAGGCCCAACCACTGATCCTTGTGGCATCCCACTAGTTACAGCCTGCCAATCTGAAAATGACCCATTTATCCCTACTCTCTGTTTTCTGTCTGTTAACCAATCCTTTATCCATGCTAATATATTACCCCCAATGCCATCTGCCCTTATCTTGCTTAACAACCTTTTATGTGGCACCTTATCGAATGCCTTTTGGAAATCCAAATATACAACATCCACTGGTTCCCCTTTATCTACCCTGCTAGTTACATCCTCAAAAAACTAATAAATTTGTCAAACATGATTTACATTTCATAAAACCATGTTGACTCTGCTTAATCTTATTATGATTTTCTAAGCACCCTGTTACCACTTTCTTCATAATGAATTCCAGCATTTTCCTGACGACTGATGTCAGGCTAACTGGCCTGTAGTTCCCTGTTTTCTCTCTCCTTCCTTTCTTGAGTAGTGGGGTTACATTTGCTACTTTCCAATCCTCTGGGATCGTTCCTAAATCTAGGGAATTTTGGAAGATCACAACCATCATCTCTGCAGCCACCTCTTTTAGAACTCAAGGATGTGAGCCATCAGGTCCAGGGGATTTGTTGGGTTTTAGTCCCATTATTTCTCAAGTACTTTTTCTCTACTGATATTAATTTCTTTAAGTTTCTCACTCTCATTAGCCCCTTGGTTCCCCACTATTTTTGGTATACATTTTGTGTCTTCTACTGTGAAGACAGATACAAAATATTTGTTTAAAGCCTCTGCCATTACCTTTTCCCCCAATATAATTGTTCCTGTCTCAGCCTCTAAGGGACCAATGCTTACTTTTGCTACTCTCTTCCTTTTTACATGCTTGTAGAAGCTCTTGCAATCTGTTTTTATATTTCTTGCTCATTTACTCTCATTCTATTTTCTCCCTTTTAATCAATTTTTTGGTTATCCTTTGCTGGTTTCTAAAGCTCTCCCAATCTTCAGGCTTACTACTATTCTTTGCAACATTATCCTCTTCTTTTACTCTAATACTATCTTTAACTTCTTTAGTTAGCCACGGATGGATCACTTTCTCTGTGGAGTTTTTATTTTGCAATGGAATGTATATTCATTGAGAATTTCGGAATATTTCTTTAAATGTTTGCCAATGCCTTTCTACCATCATACCTTTTAATCTAATTTCCCAATCTACCTTAGCCAACTCACCCCTCATACCTATGCAATTGGCTTTGTTTAAGTTTAAGACTCTAGTGTTGGACTTAAGAATGTCACTTTCAAACTCAATGTGAAATGGTATCATATTATGATCACTCTTCCCCAGAGGATCCTTTATTATGAGATTACTAATTGACCCTGTCTCATTACACAAAACAAGATCTAAAATAGACTGTTCCCTAGTTGGTTCCATGATGTATTGTTCTAGGAAACTGTCTCGAATACGATCCATGAACTCGTCCTCCAGACTATTTGATTTGTCCAATCTATATGCAGATTAAAGTCCCCCATGTTTACTGTATTACCTTTATACAAGCTCCTATTATTTCTTGATTAATACTCTGTCCAATGCTATAGCTGCTGTTATGAGGTCTATAAACTACTCCCACCACTGTTTTCTGCCCCTTGTTATTTCTTATCTCCACCCATACTGATGCTACTTCCTTATCTTCTGAGCCAAGACCCTTTCTCACTACTGTCCTTATGTCATCCTTAATTATCAGGGCTAACTCCACCTCCCCCCCCCCCCCAACCTCCTCCTGTTCCGGTCTGCCTATCTTTTTGATATGTCAAGTACCCTGGAATATTTAGTTCCCAACTCTGGTCACCTTGCAACCATGTCTCAGTAATGGCTATTAGATCATACCCATTTATCACTATTTGTGCCACTAATTTGTCTACCTTGTTATGAATGCTTCATTAAAGAGCCTTTGGTTTTAACCTTTTATCATTATTCCCTGCTTTCACCTTATTTGCTGATGCACGATTACCTTTACACTCTCTGTTCCTTCCTGTCACACACTGCTTATCTTTACCCAAATCGTTACACTGCTCCATTGCCTTGACTTTTCTCTTTAGATTTCTAAATTTTCCCTCACCTGACCCCTCCCCTCCCTTTTTAGTTTAAAGCCCTATCTACAGCCCTAGTTATTCGATTCGCCAGGACACTGGTCCCAGTCCGGTTTAAGCAGAGCCCGTCTCAATGGAACAGCTCCCTCTTTCTGCCGTACTGGTGCCAGTGCCCCATGAATACCAACTCTTTCCTTCTACACCACTCTTTGAGCCACACATTTAACTCTCTGATCTGCTTGTTCCTATGCCAATTTGCATGTGGTTCAGGTAACAATCCAAAATTTATTACCTTTAAGGTTCTGCTTTTTAATTTGGACCCTAGCTCCTCAAACTCTCTCAGCAGAACCTCATTCCTAGTTCTACCTATGTTGTTGGTTCCTACATGGACCACGACAACTGGATCCTCCCCCTCTCACTTCACATTCTTCTCCAGCTGTGAGGAGATATCCTTAACCCTGGCACCGGGCAGGCAAGACAGCCTTCAGATCTCCCGATCGCAGCTGCAGAGAACAGTATCTATCCTCTTGACTATACTGTCCCCTACCACTACAACATTCCTTTTCACTCCCCCCATGTTGCCGTGGTCAGTTTGTTCATCCACCCTGCAGACTCTGCCCTCATCCACACAGGCAGCAGGAACCTCATACCTGTTGGATAAGGGCAAAGGCCGAGGCTCCTTCAGCACTGCACCTGGGGTCCCCTTACCTGCCTGAGTTTCAGTCACACCCTCCTGTCCCTGACCACTAACCAGACCTGTACCACTACCTAACCTAAAGGGTGTGACTGCCTCCTGGATCAAAGTGTCCAGATAACTCTCTCCCTCCCTGATGCCACACAATGTCTGCACCTCGGACTCCAGCTCAATAACTCTGAGCTGAAGTTCCTCGAGTTGCAGACACTTACTGCAGATGTGATCATCCGGAATCACAATGCTCTCCACCACCTCCCACATGCTGCAGTTGCGGCACACCACCTGCACTGCCATCCCTTTATAACATTGTTTTAATTATTTAGTTAATTAAAGTTTATGGGGGAAAAATTAAGTCGCGCCCACTTTGGGCGCTAACTTCGCTACTTTTAGTGTCCCGAAAAAATTAGTGCCCCCGCAGCCAAAATTCATCGGTAGCACCCCAAGAGGGAAGCGAGGCGCTACTAGAAGCTACGCTTCCCTCTTGGGGCGCTGCGAGGGAATATCGTGGCCCTACGTGCCACAGTATTGCAGGCCTTCCTCCCCTTCTTAAAGGGGAGGGGCCTTGTGCAGTGCGACCCGGGGCCCAGCTGGGCCACCAGGGATCGGCGTGCCGGCAAAAGAGCCCAGCACTCAAGAGAAGTGCCGGGCTCACGGAGCGCAGCTGGCACTCCGCAGGGGGGCTGCAGAGGAGGCCGGGGACGGCAACGGGGGCAGGTGCTGGCAGGCGGCCAGCAACAAAAATGGCCACCCAGCACCTCACCTTTAATTAACGCCGCCCAGCCACAGGTAGGCCCCCATGACCCCGTCGGACATAGCGTCCGGCAGTAAGTCAGGGGGCGCTACCGAAGATCGCGGCCGGGGCACGAGCAGGGTGCTGCGCACAGCGATGATGTCATCTCCGGCGGCGCAGCGCCATGGGGTGCTACCGGTTACCGCCGCCGCTAACCTCCCGCCAAATTTCGCGGGAGGCGTTGGCGGCACCGCGCCCGGGCGCTAGTTGCTCTGCGCCCCGTTAGCGCCCTCTTAGGGTGCTAACGGGAGGCGCAAAGCAACCGAATTTTTCCCCCAATGTATTTAATTAACTTAGGCTACAGTTTAGTTTTTAACCAATTACTCGATCTAGTTTAAGCTCTGGATAGATGAAATTAAATTTTTACCTGTAACACAAAGCACTCCAAGTATTGGCAGCAAAAAGCAACAACTCCTTCCCCCTCTGCTCCAAATTCCCACTCTCTCCAAATTCCCAAGTTCAACATTCTGTTTAAGTGCACTACGTTTAAGACACTCTGTGCAGAGACTAAATATAGATGGAAAAGTTAAAGCTTATGGAATCATTAGTAGCTGAGTTTTTAACAGCATAATAAGAGATATATTGATTTTATTCATTTATGGGATGTGGCCGTCACTGCAAGGCCAGCATTTATTGCCTATCCCTAATTGCCTCGATGGAAGGTGGTGGTGAGCTGCCTTCTTGAACCGCCGCAGTCCCCGTGATGAAAGTCGTAGTGGTTTTGATACAACTGAATAGCTTTCTAGGCCATTTCAGAAGGCAGTTAAGAGTCTGCTGAACAACCTCTATGGCCCTGAAAAATTAATTTGATAAGTGTGGAGTCTCATTCCCTCAGAAGAAAATTAATGTTGCAGATTAAAAAATAGTTTTCCTGTTTTGCTTTTTTATGCAGTTCCCTTAATCCCATGTGTATGTCCCAATCTTTATTTCACTTGATTTAAATGTAATTTATATTTCCTGTTTTTTACTTCCTGCTTTGCTCTGTGAGGATTCTGCAATCTGATCGGTTAAGAAGTCTCCGTGCTGCTTGACAGACACCACTGATCCCCTGCAGAGGGCACCAAATTCAAGCTGACAGTGGATTAATAGAAATCTGCGCTGACAAGCCTGCTAAAAGTCTGTGGGAAACCATATGCGAGGTGAACAGTGAAAGCCATTCCTTCGCCGCTCACAGCAAAATCCAGGCCATTATATTATAGCATTATATTATAGCGTGAATTAATGCCATAAAATTAAAATGACATAGAATTGGCACCAAACACATTGGCCCAGATTTTGCTGGAGCGGGGCATCTCGTGGCTTGCTCCATTCGTAAGACTTTTCACCTCACCCTTCAGCTTGAAATTTTTTTGCCCTGTAAACTGTTGGAAGTGCGAGCTCAGGGCAATGGGACATCTGGGACCTTAGTGAAGGATGGGGCTAACAGTTTATCTCCTTCACCAATGATATTTAAGTATTGAGGAAGGAACAGAAGAACGACAGAGAATGAGGGTGAATTAGAGTCCAATCAGGTACAGAAAGAGAAAAATGAAAAGGAAAGAAAGATTTGATTAAGAAAGAGAGAAAAAAGACAGAAAGTAAAAGTAAGAAAAGATTTTTTTTTTTTTTAAATCTCGAACAACAATTTAGGAATGAGACTCCACAGTTTAAATAGTTTCCTTTCTGGATTGGAGAGGTTGAGTGGCATCACAAAAACTGAAATCTCCTCATTTGATCTCTGATCTGTGTTGATTTATATCTCCAGTTTTCTCCAAAACTGCTACAGCACAATTGATACTTTAATTTTTGGAGTAAATAACAAAGACACCACCTTACTGTCCTAATGGTGCGAATGACGAGGTATTTAATGCAGCACCATCACTGATGTTCAGTACAAATATTGACAGCAGCAGTGATTTGCTGTTTACAAAAATGTATAATCAGTGCTATATACAAAAGATAGCATGCAAACTGCACTGAAATTTGTCAACAAATTTATTCCCTACATTCAAAATTTTCCATCAATAGGCTCAATCAAATCGACAAGTAGCGCAAAGAAAATTGAATAGGTACCAAGCATAAGGATTGCATTTGTCATTTATATGTCAGGAGGAAGAAAACCAAAGCACGACTTTCTGTCTCTCTTTTAGACAACAATATTCATATATGATAACATGGGTCACAAGTTGCTAGACAACAGTTGGAATTTGAAACCCAGTGGCCACGATTTTGCCTACCTCGACGGGTCCGGTGCGGCTGGGGTGGTTGGCGGGGTTACACCCCGCTGCTGGCCCCAGCATGCTGTCCAAAGTGATCTTACGCTGATTGGGCTTGTTAAGCTCGCCCAGCGTGTTTCCCGGCCAATTGAAGGAAGAGGGTCTGATGGCATGACTTGATGACGTGTTATCAGCCGGTTTCCTTAAAGGGACCATGCGCAAATTGATTTTGGCAGTTGTGCTGTCAGTGTTCTACAGCATTGAGGTGCTGCAAACACTGACAATCACTGCAGGCTCTCCCATGACTCCCTCCATATGCTTATAGAGTCACAGCACACAGGGAGGTCCTCTTTCCTTCCAATGGGTGGAGGAGACCTCCCCAGGAGATCAAAACAGTCTGGTTGCACCTTGCAGAGGAGGACACAAGCAGGGATGTCATCAGGGGTCCCTGGCTGCAGTGGCGCAAACCTTTCAATGATCTCAGTAGATCACGAAACATTACTGCAAAGCCACACTCAACCTCATCCTGCTGTGCCACTCATCACATTCCCATCACTCTGCCTTCCCTACACTACTCTTTCACATCCTTACTCACACCAACTTACTTTGCACCTCCACCCATCCCTCTCTATCTACATTATTACTTCCCCATCTCACTAGCCACCCCTCACACTCACCCTGATCCTAGTCCAATCATACCAAGTAACAACACACAAGGGTAGGCACTTGGGTGTTTTAGCCAATGTTCACGTGAAGTTTCTGTTAATGTGCTGTCAAACATTGAAATCTTTATTTTCAACACTTTGCATCTTGGAAAGATTTGTGTGTACTTTAGAAGTGGCTTGGTGAGTTGCAGTGAATGGTGAGACATAATGGTACCCCCAGCAATGGCGATGAGTGTGAAAGGAATGGCTTGGGCATTGTAGGGATGCTTTATGGTGTTGGTGTGGGGTGGTGCCAATCTGGCGCATCAGGGTGTACAGCTTCAAGTGAAGTAAACCTGGCTATGGTGAGACCATCCCTGGCGACCCCGGGCAACAATGTGGTCGGGTGCTGATGCCTTGTGTCCTGTGCAGCATCAGTTGATTGCAGAGAAGGTTGGTGTTGTTGGTGCTGCTGGTGTTGAGGCTGATTCTGGTGGCATTCTGAGGACCAAGGTGAGATAGTTTCAAGGGCACCAGTGCTGATAGAATAGATGGCAGGTGAAGTTGAGATGACAGAAGCAATCTGTCAATGGTGAGAGAGGTTGTTCCAATGAGGTGACACTGGATACAGAGTTTGCTCCAAACACTTGCAAGTTGCATAAAGCTCAATCTGTCTTCCAAATGCAGTAAGCAACAGCTTCTAACCTTGGAAAGTGAACAGCTATGAAATGGTAGCTTTTATAGAACATTTGCAGCTGTCAAGTTAAGAAATCATCCCATGCTGACACAACTCCTGACCTCCTTACCTGATGTGATTCCCAAGCAGTGGGGAAGCCATGGGCGAACTCTTAGGGCTGGATTTTGTCTTGGGGTCGGGTTGGGGTCGTGTAATCTGCATTTCGTGTTCCCCCCCGACTCCAGATTAATGTGGATGCCTGATGCAATTTTCACTTAATTGTGCAATTGAGTTGCAGCATGTGGGAACCCATGAACGAATTAGTGGTTTCAGTCTGAAACCCGCCTCTGATGATGTCATCATTGCTGACTGCCTGCTCTCAGAGATTGTCTGGCTACTGGTGAGAGAGGACCTGTCTGCATTGCTTCTGATGTAAGTGGACCTGGATGCAAATGAGAGAGAGAGAGAGAGAGAGAGAGAGAATCCAAGTCCTCTTACACCAAATGCCATGACATTGAATGTAGCAGTATCAGAGGCGACTTTCACACCTAATACTACTACTACCCTCATCACATCTCCGTTGTAATAGTGGACCTGCAGCTGATAGTCAGCTATCCACTTGTGCTCCCGCCAGGTTTCACTGGAGTGTTTCACACCAGGCGTGCTTCACGTCAGAAAAGGGTTAAACTACTGATTTTGTCAAAATTGCGTGGAGGCGGGATGGAGTCGGAAACCCCGACCCCGCAAATTTAACCCCCCACACGCCTCCAAACACGACTCCATGGGTCATTCAAAATTCAGCCCTTAAAATCTAAAGCTGAGCTTAAAATATTTTTTAAGTGCCTGTTAACAGCCTCTTAATAATTTAAATTGCCTCCCCTGCCGCTTGGGTTAGGGTCTATTCAGCGATAACAGACTCGACATCTAGAAAACTAACGTGGAGGTGGGTTGACAGCAGGTTCCCTACCCGCTGTCAAAAAATAAAATTTCCCACCCGACCTGCCACCAAAGGTGCCCGCTGACCCCCCGAAAAATTCCCCCAGTGGATTTTTCCTCTCCTTATCCTTGGGACATGTAAAGTCAATTGTAGATCCGCATCATGACTGCTACCCACGATGTATCAATTAACTTGGCAAAGACTGGAGATATTATTTGGGACCTTTCTGGTCTGTATTCCTTAGCACAACACCATAAGGTGCATTTTATCATGAAATCAGTGGGAATTTATGCTTTCAAGCTGTACTTCCATTGAACAATCATTATCAGAGAGATACTCCAAATTAATTAATTGAAGGTACAATCTGTAAAGATTATGTTTTTTTTGGGTTTTATCCTTCATGTATCATAGCTAAAGCCAGCATATTAATATGGGAAATTATAAGAGATATGTCTCTTTAAAATCTTTCCAGTTAGAAAATGATTTTTAAACTTTGGTGACTATAATGACCTTCTAGTCTAGTACCATAACTAAGGCTACCGTATCCCCCAAATCATTCCCTCACTCACCCCAATCACTCCCTCACTCCTCCAATCACTCCCTCACTCCCCCCAATAACTCCCTCACTCCCCTCAATCACTCCCTCACTCTCCCAATCACTCCCCCCAATAACTCCCTCACTCCCCCAATCACTCCCTCACTCCCCCAATCACTCCCTCACTCCCCCATCACTCCCCCACTCCCCCAATCACTCCCTCACTCCCCCATCACTCCCTCACTCCCCCACTCCCCTAATCACTCCCTCACTCTCCCTATCACTCCCACTCCCCCAATCATTCCCTCACTCCCCCAATCACTCCCTCACTCCCCCAATCACTCCCTCACTCCAATCACTCCCTCACTCCCCCAATCACTCCCTCACTCCCCCAATCACTCCCTCACTCCCCCCAATCACTCCCTCACTCCCCCCAATCACTCCCTCACTCCTCCAATCACTCCCTCACTCCTCCAATCACTCCCTCACTCCTCCAATCACTCCCTCACTCCTCCAATCACTCCCTCACTCCTCAATCATTCCCTCACTCCTCAATCACTCCCTCACTCCCCCAATCACTCCCTCACTCCCCCCAATCACTCCCTCACTCCCCCCAATCACACCCTCACTCTACTCCAAATAAATGTGAGGTATTACATTTTGTTAGGAAGAATAGGGAGGTCACTTATCACTTGGAGGGTGCGAGTCTAGGTGGGGTAGAGGAACAAAGGAATCTCAGACTACAAATACACAAATCATTAAAAGTTGCGCCACAGGTTAACAAGGCCTTAAAAAAAGCAAACCAAGCACTCGGGTTTATTGCTAGAGGGATAGAATTGAAAAGTAGAGAAGTTATGCTAAACCTGTATCGAACCTTGGTTAGACTACACTTGGGGAACTGCATGCAGTTCTGGTCGCCATATTATAAAAAAGATATAGAGGCACTGGAGACGGTGCAGAGAAAATTTACAAGGATGATACCAGAAATGCGAGGGTATACCTATCAGGAAAGGATGAACAGGCTGGGTCTCTTTTCTCTTGAAAAAAGAAGGCTGAGGGGTGACCGAATAGAGGTCTTTAAAATTATGAAAGGTTTTGATAGAGTGGATACCAAGAGAATGTGGCTACAGAGAGAATGTTTCCACTTGTGAGGAAGTGCATAACTAGAGGCCATCAATATAAGATAGTCACCAAGAAATCCAATAGGGAATTCAGAAGAAACTTCTTTACCCAAAGAGTGGTGAGAATGTGGAACTCGCTACCACAGGGAGTGGTTGAAGCGAATAGTATAGATGCATTTAAAGGGAGGCTGGACAAGCATATGAGGGAGAAGAGAATAGAGGGTTATGCTGATAGATTTAGATGAGGAAAGACAGGAGGAGACTCGAGTGGAGCATAAACGCCGGCACGGACTTGTTGGGCCGAATGGCCTGTTTCTGTGCCGTATATCCTATGTAATCCTATGTAATGTAAAAATCATACATCATTAACAAATTCTAAAACATTTTTATGATTATAGCAAAGTAATAAAATAGAAAAAGACTTGCATTTATATAGTGCCTTTCACAACCTCAGGATGTCCCAAAGAACTTTACAGGCAATGAAGTATTTTGAAGTATAGTCACTGTTATAATGTAGGAAACACACAGTAAGCTCCCACAAACAGCAATGTGATAATGACCAGATAATCTGTTTTAGTGATGTTGATGGAGGGATAAATATTGGCCAGGACACTGGGGATAACTCCCCTGCTTTATTTTGAATTAAAATAATTCTATAAATAACCTTCACTTATAGCAGAAGATGTATGACAGTTTATACCTGAACATTCAAATGGGCTTAAAAAGCAGCCATGTTTAGCACACAAAAATTTGAGGCAAGAGTAATTTCACTTTTTGGTGCTTTCAGCCTTTAACTTATTGATTTAATTGCTGATTATGTATTTCTGTTGTGATGCTTTTAACTAATAGTAATCAATAGGAATTAGCAGTAATCAGAGCCGAAGTGAATTGCAGTAACTATTTACCAATAACTGTAATAGTATACAAGCATTACTGCATAAAGAGTGTTCCTTTGTAACACAAAAGTCAGAAGAAATCAAAATACTTTTTTCAAAAATAAAAGAGCATAATAGAGTCGGTATGCTCCTAAACATTGTGATGTTATATCTTATATTCAGTTCAAGTTATTTGATTTCACAGCTTTTTGATCGGGTAAATCTGGGTATCAACGCAGAGTCTGCAAAAGACACAGAGTGGTTGAGCTATTAAAAATAAGTGCCTCTTATATTTCTTCTCAGTGGGCAATCAAGTGGAAAAGGGCATCATTTACTAAAGTCAGAGGTGAATAAAGACTGACAATTTCATTTAGTAGAACTGTCACAAGAATATATCTATGCTTCACATTGCCTTCAGGTTTGAGAAGGTGATTGCTCAAGCTGGAAAAAAATATACAACCAGTCAACAAAGTATTCATTACTGCTTCCAACTGATCTCCCCCTGGATAACAGGGGATGATTTTAGTCTCTTTGAGTTCAAAGATGGCATATAATAGATTCAGTATTTCAAACAAGCAAACAGTTTTGAGATAAAGAGTAATTGTAGCATTTAAAACCTCACTGTTTGATAAGAATAGGAACCTGAGGTAATGAAATACGCTATTTTTCTTTTAAATTGTAAAATTAATGCTCAACCCTAAAAGTCATATATAACACAAATTATTCTGTCAAAAGCATGGCATGAAAAATGGTCAGTGATTATAGCTTTCTAAATAACTTTGTGTGTCATTTTAGGTTTCTGGGATCTTACAATGAATAATGGCCAGTCAGAGAGAATTCTAACAAAACATACAGTCCTGACTTCGTTATGAGGCTAAGCATGACATTTATGAGTGACATACCATTCCAAAGCCACAAAGGTTTATACACCTTATTAATTCATCAGAACTGGCTGTTTTATTTTCTATAAAATTAATATAGCTTCTGAAAATTACATATTTTTAAATTTCACATGCACAGTTAAGTATCTGTAGATTTTGCATTGGCATAAACAAATCTAACTGCTGAGTCACATTTATAGTTTCTCATTGTGTATGGTCTTCTCATTCGCACTGTAAGTGCAACCTAACATGGCGCAGGACATTTTCTAATGTCAGAGTTAGAAAATATACCGTACAAAATAAATGTGAGAGGATAAATTATGGATAGTATGGGTTTACCACATGGTCTGTGTGAATTAGGCCAACAACACCAGAATGGGAAATTCAGAGGTGGTATAAATGTGAATATATACTATATTATTTTATTTTAATTATCTGCTATCCTTGAGTGTAAAGAGCCCCAAATTGCCATTGTAGTCAGGGGACAATAGTGATAAATGACTCATTTAATTCTTGTATGTTTTTCCAGCTTGAGTTATCAATTATATTAAATAGCACAAAGAGAAATTTGGTACAATGCAGTGAGCATTTATATGAGAATGCCCCAATAGTAATTTCTACCTTTATATTTTGAATCCCCAGCATTCATGGTTATTTTAGGTAATTAGATAAATGAATACTGCGTATCTGGTGCAACAAGTGTAACTTGAACTTATGCATGCAAGTGACAGAGTTGCCAATTACCTTTAATTTCCCTCCTAACAACGCTGGATGCACATTTTATAGAAGCATAGAAACATGGGGGGAAAATTCGTTAGCGACCATTTGCCGTACCAGCAGCCCGGCACTCAAGAGGAGCCAGATCGCAGTACGAACCCCGCGTTCAAAGACGAAACGGGCCGCGACAAGTAAGTCGGCTGATTTTTTTTCCCCGCCCGCCACCTCCCCTTTACTTATCGCTCCGCGAGCCTCCTGCCGCTCCGATCCCGCCCCCTGAATCGCTGTCATCGCCCGGCGCAGATTCAGGGGGCACGGGCCAATTTTGCATGCGGGGTGAAAACAGGGCGCAGCGCATGGTGATGACGTCGTTGAATTTAACGCGAGTTGTTAATGGCGCTGCACCCGGGCGAAAAGTCATTTGTGCCCGCTAACGAGAGGTGCAAATGCACCGAATTTCTAGCCCTATGAACTTAACAGCACAGAAGGATGCCATTAAGCCCATTGTGCCTGTACCAGCTTTTTGCTAAAGTGATCCAAAACTAATCCCTCTTAAAAAGTATTTCAAAAATTTAAATTTTTGTTTAAAGTAGTTTAATTTATTTAACTTATAGTTATTTTATAAATGTGATGGTTTTTTAAAAATTTATTTTAAGTTTAGCTGTTCTTTTGGGGCCGATTTCAATTCATAGATTTGACAGGTCTTCCTGTCAAATCTATGAATGAAAGATGGTCTACATAAGAACATAAGAAATAGGAGCAGGAGTAGGCCAATCGGCCCCTCGAGCCTGCTCCGCCATTCAATAAGATCATGGCTGATCTGATCCTAACCGCCAATCTACTATCTATCACAGAACCATCTCCTGCATCTAACAGAATTGCACACACGAAATAGGAGCAGAATCAGGCTACACAGTCCCTGGGCCCGCTCCACTACCCACAGGGCCATGACCGATCCGAACCTAGACTCATGTCCAAATTCCTGCCCGCTCCCCGTAACCCTTAATGCCCTTTACTTCTGCTGCCATTGGCTCTCCATGGCCCACGTGATCCCAGGGGACGCATCGCACTAACTACGCCCCTGGGATACGCAAGCACTGCGCGCCGGCACTTGGAGCAGGCCCAGGAGCTGAAGTTCCCGTGGGCACAGAGGTCAACGGCAGGCGCGGTAGGTAAGTGCGCGCGTGATCCTTACCCCCGCGGCAAGCCGGAGAGGCGAATTTCAGGGCCATTGATTGCTTGACATAACTGCATTTTGCGTACTGTTTTAAATAGTAAGGCAGGATCAATTTTGATAATACACGACAGTCTTCTTTACATAACTGTTGATGTTTGGATCATAGTGGCTTTGATCTAGTGTTCATCACAATGTTTTTTCAGGTGAAATGTGCATGTGACAAATTAACATAAATTTTCTTGGCCACTGCCAACGTATTTCCTTCTGGGATAAGTTGAAATAACTCTTTGGGGGAAAAATTGGCTCGCGTGCCTTTTGGAGCGATAACTTCACCGGGGCGCTACTTTTAGCGCCCCAAAAAAGTTAGCGCCCCTGCGCCCGAAATTGAATGGTAGCGCCCCAAGCTACTGGAAGCACTCCCCCTCCCTCTTGGGGCACTCCCATTGACTATCGCGGCGCTACTTGCAGCAGCACCATGCGCGTCGGCACATAGCACCGCGGTATTAAAGGCCTCCCTCCCCTGATTAAAGGGGAGGGGCCTAGCGCAGCATGTACCGGGGCCCTGCTGGACCACCGGGATACCAGCAAAAGAGCCCGGTACTCAAGAGGAGTGCCGGGCTGACCGATCGTGGCCGGCATCCCGCAAGAGGAGGCCACAGGGAGCAGGTGCTGGCAGGTAGCCCAAAAAAAAAATGGCCGCCCGGCACCTGCCCTTTAATTAGTGCCACCCTGACCCTGTCGGATATAGTGTCCGGCGGTCGGTCAGGGGGCGCGGGCCAAGTTTGCGGCCGGGGCGCGAGCGGGGCGCTGCGCACGGTGATGAGGTCATCGCCGGAAGTGCAGCACCATGGGGTGCTACTGGCTACTGGCACCGCTAACCTCCTGCTGAATTTCGCGGGAGACATTAGCGGCACCACGCCCGGGCGCTAGGTGTTTTGCGCCCCGTTAGCGCCCCCTCCAGCCACTAATGGGAGGCGCAAAGCCACCGAATTTTTACCCTTTGTCTTCCAAGACCATTTTCACTTCTGCTTTTTGTAGCCTGAGGCCCATCCAAATGGTCATGGTATGTGGCATATTGCACTTCAAAAAAATGTCATACGTTGGATTTTTCTAGACACGATGCAAGAAAAAGTCTGTCATCTCAAAGTCAATTCTTTAACCTCTGGCCTCCAATCTCTATCTCTTCCATTCAAACTTTACTTGTCTTTTTATAGATGTCACTATGGTTACTGCTCTTCTGAACTTTACTTTCATGTTCCTCCAAAATTCCAAGTACATTGTGCGACAGATTCTTCTTCGTTATGTTGAAAGCAAGACTAATCTTATTCATCCCCCCCTCTGTGCCTGCCCAAGACCTTAAAACTGTGGAACTCCTTGCCTGCCTTCATCTTTGCTTTCCTCTATAATCCATATGCTTTTGAAACTCAAGCTTGGTTTCACCTAATCAATACTTGATTTACCTCATCTTCCACCCTACTTTTTTTTAAACTTGATTCTGTTGTATATGAGGGGCCTTGACACTTCACCTATGGTTTTCAATTTAAAAGCCTCTCTTTTGATTATTGATTGAGAAGCTTGTGGGCAGCTAGGATTTGCAATCAACAGGGGATTAAGATGGATGCAGTACTGTTATGAGTCATTCTTTAATATCACAAATATGGTCTGCAACAACCAAGTATGAGTGGATTTTCTTTTCAATTAAAGAAAGAACTTGTAATTGTAAAGAAAGAATCTGTAAATTGTAGCATTTTATAAACCCTGGATCAGACCTATTAAACAAATTCAGTGCTGTTTTAATTCCAAGAATTTTCTTTGCTACTCTTCTGTGAACCCTCAACAATATATTGATGTCCTCTGGAAAGCTTTCTGAGATTCCTTATTGCCAAACTATGTATAAGAAAATGTGTTAACAGATTCATAGGGTGATTTCAAATGCATTACATTGCAAGAGATTTTATTTGTTCTATAATATACCAGCTTATACCTTACTTTGACAAAATAATTACTGTATTTCAATATATATATATATAAAATATCATTCCTAAAGTAATATTCTCAAACCATCATAAAAATGATGAACAGTAAATCACTTTTTTGAAAAATAAAATGTTCCAAAGATATATTGGGGACGAAATTGGACTCGGTAGCACCCGTTTTTTGGGTGCTACGAGTCCCCTTAAGGTTCCAAAATGGCGTCCATGGCACACGCTTACAGTTCTGACGTGAAACGTGCCGGACACCACCTTGGTGAAGGGGTTAGCACATGCGCACCTAACATCCGCCGGAAGTATGCAGAGCAGGCAGATCATGACGTCAATCAGCTGATTTGACACCAGTGCTGCCATTTTGGAGCTCCAGCCGACACCCTCTCTTAACCTCGCACAGCTGAATACGGGTTAAGCAGCAGGAAGGACCCCCCACCAGTGCTATTTAAAGGGATCATCAACTACTTACAGATTAGTTGCTGGTTTATTTCTTCTGGCTGTTGCTGCAATTCTACACGTTTTTGGTGCTTTTCATTGTGGTTTGAAGTCTCAAAAGTCTACAGGAAGTGGTGTGACAGGTGCTGGAGTACTTTTTGCTGACTTCAAGGAGGAGGGGGAGAAGGGCTCTCAGCAGGAGGCCATATCCACACAGGGTGTTCAGGGAGCAATTCTCCTACCTGAACCTCAGCGAGGACCAATGTTTGAGATGTCTGCGCTTCACTAAGGAGGTCGTCACTGAAATCTGCCAACTGCTGCAGACACAACTCTAACCTCAGAGCAGGGCAAGGATCGCATTGCCAATGGCTGTGAAGGTGACTGTGGCAATGAACTTTTATATGCCTGGCTTCTTCCAAGCAGGTGCTGGAGATATTAGCAACATCTTGCAGTTTGCAATGCACTGCTGCATAAGGGAGGTCACTGAGGCTCTCTATTCAAAGAGAGATAACTTTATTTAATTCCCTCTTGCCAGAGAGAAGCAGGCGGAGCAAGCACGAGGGTTTGCATGGATTGCAGGCATCCCCATGGTGCAGGGTATCATTGACTGCACACACATTGCTTTGCGTGCGCCGCATGTCAACTCTGCCATGTACCTGAACCGAAAGGGATTCCACTCCCTTGGCGAGCAGCAGGTGTATGACCATAGGCAGCACATCATGCAGATCAATGCCCGGTATCCTGGCAACAGTCATGATCAATGGTCCCTGTAATTTATTTTTGGGTGCGCGGGTCCTTTAACTGGCTGTGTGGCCCATTTAATTTTCCGTGCAGGTGCAGTTATTACCATTGTAAAGCCGGTGAGTGGCCTGCATGGGACCTCCAGACCACTGCGTGGCAGATTACCAGGAACATTGGTCATGATACGTACATTCTGCAGCAGTCCTCTGTGCCAGCTGTAATTCAGCCACCGCGGTAGACCATAGGGTGGTTACTGAGCGACAAGGCCTATCCGCTGACGACATGGCTCATGACGCCAGTTCACAACCAATGCACACGTGCGCAGCATGCATACAGTGAGAGACAGGCTGCCACAGGAAATGTGATAGAGCAGTCCATTGGCGTGCTGAAGCAACGATTCCAGTGCCTGGATTGCTCTGGAAGAGCCTTGCAGTATTCTGCTGAGCAGATCTCAAAATTTGTGATGGTTTGCTGTACGCTGTACAACCTGGCCATCATGAAGCAACAGCCCTTACCACCACCTATCAGGTGAGAAGCTGAGGAGCAGGAGCACAAGGAGAGTAGGAAGAGGAGGACAAGGAAGAGCATGAGGTGGTAGAGGAGGAAGAGGAAGGGAGACTGCAACGTAGACAGCCCATTTCTGCCCAGGCTGTACGTGAAGAACTAATTCAAGTGTGACGCCAGTAACCTCAACCCGAATTCCCCATTCACCAACAGTCCCACACTCCTTATCTTCCCTCTGTCACTGACCATCACATCGTCCTCTTGGCCACAATGCTAAAAAAAAGCCAACACAAAATACGCATTCCAAACCAAATTTATAAATTAAATCATGCCATATTGCATACAAATGTAAACTAATCACCCTTGTGCATTCCTTTAGTGCCTGTGTTCCATGTGCCTTTGCTGTTCTAGTGCTCCGACAAAGTGCTACCCCAATTGCTGTAGCATGGCTGGAGGAAGGCTGCTGACTTTTAGTGGAGAAGACTGCAGATGACATTGGAGGATGATATCAAGCACCTCTGGGCTTAGAAGGCCAGGTTTCAGACTGCACCATCTCAGCATGGGCTGCAGCAGTCTGGGCTGGCTGGCTGACAGGCAACAGCAAGGGCACTGGCGGAGCGGCAGGGGTGGAATCATGAGAGAGGACAACATGTTCGTGCTCCATGGAGCAACTGCCATTCTCCCAGGGCGGCGCCTCAGCAATCCTAGTTATCTGTTGGAGGACAGATTGCTGGACTGCTGTGACATGCTGGAAGCCCCTTTGAACTCCGGTATCCACAGCCATGATGGCAGCAGATGAGCTTCCACTGCAGTACTCAGACTTTGTGGAAGCTGCTTGTGCTGCAATGGAACCTGAGACATCGGCCATCAGAAGCTGCATCATGGTTGGTTCCACAAGTGTGTTGATGGGGTTGGCCACCACTTCCATGCTGAAAAGGATGGGCTCTAAGCTCTGCGCAAAGCCCTGTGCCAAGTTGGTGCCGGACTCCTTCATGCTCCCTGTCATTGAACACAGGCTTTCTGGCAGACTTCCCAATGCACCAAGCATTTTGTTGTGTGCACCCATCAGCCTTCTTCTGTAGCCTGGCCAATTGAAGGGCTCATCTGAGTCCTCTGCAGCAGAACTCGCTGCAGAGGACTCGCCCTCACCCTCTGCAAGCTGGCATCTGCGCTATCGTTGCTTCATGTCCTGGCTGCAGCACACTTGTGCCCGGTGTCTCACCACATGGAGATCCCGCTTCTATGCTATCCTCTAAGATACATGCAGTGTCAGTATCTGAGCTGGTGGCTGCGAGTGTGAAATCAAGTGTCGGTGTGTCTTACATATGAACATAAGAATTAGGAGCAGGAGTAGGCCATACGGCCCTTCGAGCCTGCTCCACCATTCAATAAGATCATTGCTGATCTTCGACCTCAACTCCACTTTCCCGCCCGACCCCCATATCCCTTGATTCCCCTAGAGTCCAAAAATCTATCTATCTCAGCCGTGAATATACTCAATGACTTAGCATCTACAACCCTTTGGAGTAGAGAATTCCAAAGATTCGCAATGCTCTGAGTGAAGAAATTCCTCCTCATCTCAGACTTAAAAGGCCGACCCCTTATCCTGAGACTATGCCCCCTAGTTCTAGACTCTCCAGTCAGGGGAAACAACCCCTCAGCATCTACCCTGTCAATCCCCCTCAGAATCTTATATATTTCATTTGAGATCACCTCTCATTCTTCTAAACTCAAGAGAGTATAGGCTCAATCTACTCAGTCTCTCCTCAAAGGACAACCCTTTCATCCCAGGAATCAATCTAGTGAACCTTTGTTGCACCGCCTCTAAGGCATGTATGTCCTTTCTCAGATAAGGAGACTAAAACTGTGCACAATACTCCAGGTGTGGTCTCACCAAAGCCCTGTACAATTGTAGTAAGACTTACTTACTCTTGTACTCCAACCCCCTTGCAATAAAGACCAACATGCCATTTGCCTTCCTTATTGCTTGCTGTACCTGCATGCTAATTTTCTGTGTTTCCTGTAAGCGGACACCTAAATCTCTCTGAACACCAACATTTAATAGTTTCTCACTATTTAAAAAATATTCTGCTTTTCTATTCTTCCTACCAAAGTGAATAACCTCACATTTCCACACATTATACTCCATCTGCCACCGTATTGCCCACTCACTGAACCTGTCTATATCCCTTTGCAGGCTCTTTGTGTCCTCCTCGGAGTTCACTTTCCCATCTAGTTTTGTATTGTCAGCAAACTTGGATACATTGCACTCGGTCCCTTCATCTAAGTCATTAATCGCCCGTAATTTCCGATAGGAGGCTTCCTGCGTGCTGATGCCTACTATCGGGAAAAAATCTACGCCCTTACCTGAGGGCTCCCGAGGTCTGGACACTTCCGATCCTGGGCCTCTCCACAGTCGAAATGCGCAGGGCCCAGGTATCCCAGGGGCGCATGCAGTTCGCACGCATCCCTGGGATCACGTGGGCCGGGCGAGCTAATGAAAAAGGGAATCCCCCTTCATACTTTTGACAGATAGACCTGCCAAAAGTATGAATGGGGATCACTGAAAAAAGACACGGGGCTAAAAATAAACTTAGCTTTTTTTAAAGTATTTTTAAATTATAAATGAGTGAAAAACATTTTTTTTTACTTTTTTAAACTCTTATGCAGTTAAAAGCAGGCCTAGGCCTGCTTTTACCAGGCGTAAGATTTTTAAGTGATTTCAGCGGGCGCATGTTCTGCAAAAAGCGAAACTCTCCACCCACAGTGGCCCTTCTCTAGGGCAGGCATCCGATCTGTCAAGAGGATTCTTGACAGATCAGAAATGCCAGTTTTCAGCGCATGTGCTTCACATGTCTGAAACCGGCATTTCCGATGTCCCTACGGGTGTGTACACACCTCATACACACCCGTAGGCATCGGAAAATACAGGCCAATATAGATTGTAAATAGCTGAGGACCAAGCACTGATCCTTGCGGCACCCCACTAGTTACAGCCTGCCAACCAGAAAATGACCCGTTAATCTTTACTCTCTATTTTCTGTCCGTTAACCAATTCTCTATCCATGATGATATATTACCCCCAAGCCTTTATCTTGCATAGAACCTTTTATGTGGCACCTTATCGAATGCCTTTTGGAAATCCAAATATAGTACATCCACTGGTTCCCCTTTATCTACCCTGCTAGTTACATCCTCAAAAGCTCTAATAAATTTGCTAAACACAATTTCCCTTTCATAAAACCATGTTGACTCTGTCTAATCATATTATGATTTTCTAAGTGGCCCGTTATCACTTCCTTAATAATGGATTCCAGCATTTTCCCGATGACTGATGTCAGGCTAACTGGCCTGTAGTTCCCTGTTTTCTCTCTCCCTCCTTTCTTGAATAGTGATGATGTCTTCATCATCACTGTCTTCTTGGTCTTCCTCCACTGCCTGGGCAGATTCCAGTTCTTGGATATCTGAAAGAAAAAAGGGACAAGGGTAAGGTTGTGGTGAGGGGAAAGGGGAAAGTAAGAAGTGCATGGTTACACCATCTGCAGCTTGTAAGTCAGAAGAGATTGTGGGATGAGGGGGATATGAGAAGGAGGATTAGGTATGAGGGTACTGTCATCTTTAATGGATTCAGCCCTGCCAGTGGCCACGGCCTCAGCAATGGCCCTTCCCATAATTGCCAGCACCATCTGCCTCCATGGGGGTCAGAACATGCAGGTGTACCCCTCCCACTCTGGTTAGTTCCTGCTGCCTCAGGTGGTGCGGAACCTACTCCTGCAAGAGAGAGGGAAGTGTGTCAGTGAGTGTCGCGCAATATGCTTGGATGATGTGGCTGTCATGGTTGAATAGGTGGTAGTATGTACAAGGTGTGAGATGTTGGTGTGAGGTTTGCAACAGTGCTCAATGTGTGAGGGTGAGGTGAAGCATATGAATCTTAGGTATGAGTTCTGATTGATAGAGATTGGTGGTAGGTAAGTGATGAGGGTCTGGTGAATTGAGCAGTGGCTGAGGCAATTGGTAGGATATGCCATTTGAAGATGCATTCACTGACCTTGACCACTTGTATGAGGTCATTAAACTACTTGCGGCACTGCATCCCGGTCCTTGGGGCTAAATTCCTGGCATTGTCCTCCGCAGCTATCTGTTCCCACTGCCTTCTCATAGTGTGTCTGGAGGGCCTCCTTCACCCAGTGGATACAGGACATCTCTCCTTCTTCTCCACCAAGGCCTCCTATGCAGCATCCGAAAATCTTGGTGCACGCTCTCTTCCATGGTCAGCCATTGTTGAATCTTGCACAGCACTATTCCCAATGATATCAGCACCTCCAGCAGCCACAATGCACCTTCCCTTTAAGAGGTGCAGACTAGCTTTAAATTGTGCTAGCAAGTAACGATATTGGGTCCCCTGCTGATGTGTGCACCCAATGAACAGCGCGGTTATTGCTGGTTTGCATGCAGAAATCATTACAATGAGCAGGCTGCAAGAAGTTGGCATGCTGGCTGCATTGCACTGAATGGGTGCTGGATAATTGTGCATCGCGATCCCTGCGCCCGTTTTCGGGGCTATCCAATTTAGCCCCCATTCTGTTTGATTTCTGAAATCATATATACTGTGCAGAACGTTCTTGCTATTTCTCATTGATTACCATTTTATGCAAAAGAGCTTGTTCAATCAATCACTTAGCCAAACATTTGATGACTTTTATAGGTAACAGATGGAAACAACAAAATAATGTGCAGCACAGCCAAAGACTTGCTGAATTCAAAAGGTTAATAAGAACACACTATTTGTATTCCTTAGAGAATGAGAAAAAAAGATGAATTCACATTGACATTTTAATAAATCTGTACTAATTTATATATTTTAATAGATCTTAGGAACATACGAAGGAACATACAAACAACAGTAGGCCATTCAGCCCCTCGAGCCTGTTCCGCCATTCAATTAGATCATGGTTGATTAACTCCATCAACCCGCCTTGGTTCTGTAACCCTTAATACCCTTCCCTAACAAAAAATAGGCAATCCTATTCTTCCATAGAATTGGTCAAAGTAAAATAAATGATATGTTGTTTTATAAGGTCAGGATTGTTCTGCCATGTAATGCAGAGTGCATTATTCTGTTTAGATTGTGCTGGCAGATATGCCAGCTTGGCTCAGTTGGTAGCACTCTTGCTTCTAAGTTAAAAGGCTGTGGTTCAAGTCCTACTGTAAGAATTCAGCACATAGGGGCTGAAAATCCATGGTGAATGCAACCCGGCATATGTGAGGGGTGCTCCTGCCCAGGACCTCCACCAAAGTTTGTGAGGTCAGAAGGCTGCCTCTTAATTTAAATGGCAGGTGCCTTTTCTGCTAGGGTGCCCCCTGTCTTCTTCCAGCACCCAGAAAATTGTCTGCTGCTGGTTTCTCCTTCTGGAAGGGAAGTTAAAGTGCTCCCATCAGCCCTCGTTATAAGAGGACTGCATGTATTTTTTTCTTTAGCAGTGACACTTTTTTTCCAGGGCTGCAGGCCATGATCTAGGTCTGAAGCCCAGGTGGGGCCTCCATCCACCATTTGGTGGCCTTGTACTACTGATCTGCTGGATCCCTGCAAGGCTGGGCTCATGAGGAGTGTTAGCATGGGAAGTCCTCACCGCTCCTACATCAACGCTGTTTTTTTAGGTTGGGTGGAATTTCTGTCCCCACAAGGCCAGCTGAAAACCCTGGACAAAGCCGAGACCCAGTGTATGGATGCCCCAGCCTAATTGACGACCCTCTGGCGCACTCCTGCTAAAGTTAATGTGGGAATGCACTGGAAGGGCTGCAGGTTTTCAGTTTCATAATGTCAGCTAGTTTAGTGCTGAGAAAGTGTTGTATTGTTTGAGATGTTGGGTAGAATTTCCGTGGTGGGGGGGGTGGGGGCGGGAGGTTCCTCAATCTTCCACTGAAGTTACGACGGGACATTAGGGAGCCCCCAGGGAAATTACTGCTGATAGTCCTTTTGATGAGATGTTAATCTGAGGCCACCTCTGCTTGTTCAGGTGGACATAAAATATCCCAATGGTACTATTTAAAGAGCAGAGAGTTTCCCTTTGTCTTGCCCAATATTTCTCCCTCAACCAACACCATGCATAGCCAGATAAAGCAGTCATTCATCTCATTTGTTGCTTGTGGGACCTTGTTGTGCACTAGTGACTGCTGCATTTGCCTACATAACAACAATGACTGGATTCCAAACTAATTAATTGGCTGTTAAGCACTTTGGGATATCCTGGGGATGTGACAAGGTGACACATACATGCAAATTCAGTCTTTTTTAAGTCCACAAAGTCTAATTGTTGTTAAGTAAATAAAGCACAGAGTTTAACTGTTGTTTTGTTAAGAAAACTTAGAAAGCACTCATCAGTTTCAGGCTTTCGGCCAGAATTTGTGGAGGGCAGCAAGCAGAGCATCAGTGGCAATGGTTAAAAACTATGGATGTGGAAATAGGCAGTCTTGGTGTTAGTAAG
The DNA here is from genome assembly GCA_030390025.1 of Squalus acanthias. Classification (NCBI taxonomy): domain Eukaryota; kingdom Metazoa; phylum Chordata; class Chondrichthyes; order Squaliformes; family Squalidae; genus Squalus; species Squalus acanthias. The sequence goes on along the minus strand of CM059432.1, from coordinate 71,646,341 downwards.
GATGAGGGGGGTTGAAGATCAATTCAGACTAAAACAGGGCACTGAGGTTGCACACTATTGGGCTTAGTCGGATAGAGCTATCAGAGAGAGGGAGAGGGGTCAGGTGCTATGGTGGAGAGTTTTAGGTGGGCATTGAACAGGATGCCTGTCTTTACCTCTTCTCTAAATTGTCAGACTGCTTGTCCAATATACAGTCCTGGATGAGCAAAAATTTTCTCCAATTAAATATTGGGAAGACCGAAGCCATTATTTTCAGTCCCCACCACAAACTCCCTTCCCTAGCCACTGATTCCATCCCTCTCCCTAACATCTGTCTGAGGCTGAACCACACTGTTCGCAACCTTGGTGTCATATTTGACCCTGAAATGAGCTTCCGACCACATATCCACAGCATAACAAAGACCGCCTACTTCCACTTCAGTAACATCACCTGTCTCCGCCATTGCCTCAGCTCATCTGCTGCTGAAACTCTCATCTATACCTTTGTTACCTCTAGACTTGATTATTCCAACGCACTCCTGGCTGGCCTCCCACATTCCACCCTATGTAAACTTGAGGTCATCCAAAATTCCTAACTCGCACCAAGTCCCGTTCACCCATCACCCCTGTGCTTGCTGACCTACTTTGGCTCCCGGTTAAGCAGCGCCTCGATTTCAAAATTCTCATCCTTGTTTTCAAACCCCTCCATGGCCTCGCCCCTCCCTATCTCTGTAATCTCCTTCAGCCCCACAACCCCCCCGAGATATCTGCGCTCCTCTAATTCTGCCCTCTTGAACATCCCTGATTATAATCGCTCAACCATTGGTGGCCGTGCCTTCTGTTGCCTAGGCCCTAAGCTCTGGAATTCCCTGCCTAAACCTGTTCACCTTGCTACCTCTCTTTCCTCCTTTAAGACGCTCCTTAAAACCTACCTCTTTGACCAAGCTTTTGGTCACCTGCCCTAATTTATCCTTATGTGGATCGGTGTCAAATTTTTTGTCTTAAAATACTCCTGTGCAGCGCCTTGGGACGTTTTACTACGTTAAAGGCACTATATAAATACAAGTTGTTGTTGTTGTTGTTTGGATTTGCTGATGTTAGGTTAAAGGAGATTCTTTCTCATCCAGCACTGGGTGTTGTCAGCATACATGCAAAAGTGACCATATGCCTGATTTTCCATGACACTGCTCATAGGTGGTGCTGGGTGGAGAACTATGGCAATGGGAGCTTTGTACAACAATGAATAGATGGGGTTTGATGGTGGTAAATGTGAGTAAGTAGAGAATGGAATGGAGTGCCAGAATATGTTGAATATGAGTTAGGGAGTGGTATATGTTGAGGATGGGTTGGGAAACTGAGATATGCCAAACATGGATTGAGGGACTGTGATATTATAAGTAGGCGGGTTTGGGACTGGGAGATGGTGAGGTGATAATAAGCTTTGGAAATAAATAATTAAAATTTTCTTTGCTTGCAAAAATGTTATATATGGTAAGATCATAACATGATGTCGGGTATGAAGCTGACTTCTAGTGGTGGTGAAATAAAGATATTCAATATTGAAGAAGTGATACGAGGTGCAATCAAGAGAGAGTAGGGCACAGAGAGAGAAGGGAAGGAGGGTGTAGAGGGTAGTGTGGCAGCTTGTGGATCCAGAGAATAAGAAAACAGTGGTAGGTGGAAGAAATGCTCCTTTGTGTTAGAAGAGAATGATGGGATTGGATAAGAGTTTGTGGGCAGGGCCAGGCTGTGCACTATTGTTAAAAATGTGTAAAAAGAATGCAAGGGAATCTGGAAACCATTCCTGCAGTAGAATACATGAGGATCAACTCAAACTTGAACACCATACTTATCGGTCACATTTTGGGATTTTTGAACTGTTATTCTTCATGGAAAGCATTTTTGGATTGAGCTATATTTAAGTGTTGTGTTTTAATACAAAGTAACATTGTACAGTTTTTTTTAAATAGCGACATTAGCTTTGCTTTGGCAAGCACTGAAGATATGTATTCAAACCAGAATGATCAGTTTGTGAACTATCACAGCTCACAGTCTACTTCAAACTGATACAGTAAGGGTCAATTGTCTCATCCCAGGCCCATTAGGCAGGATGGCTCCTATTGATTTAAAAGTAGCTGGAGACATTTTCCTGAAACCCACATCCCAAGAAGTGAGAGGTAGCTGTATCTATTGACAGGCATACTGGCAAATCACTAATCACAAATCAGAATTCAGCATCACAGCCCTGGCTGGGGACATACTTGAAAAAAAGGGAGGCATAGACGGTTGAGCTTTTAAACAAAGGACTGTGAGACAGTCTTCAGTCCAGAGCTGGGAGCTAAATATGCAGGTTCTGTAATTAGGAGTTGCCTAGAAATAAAGGCATAATAACAGCTTGCATTTATATAGCGCCTTTAACATAGAATTAAAGGTGTTTTACAGAGGCACAAGGAAAAAAATAAATGCCCAAAACAAGCAAGTCAGCCAATTAAAGGGTCAAGGCACATAGGCAGGGAAATGTTGACTATTTTTGGCACTTCAAAGAACTTAAGAACAGGAGTAGACCTTTTAGCCCCTCCAGCCTGTTCAGACATTCGATTAGATCATGGCTGATCTGTACCTCAAATCCGTTTACCTGCCTTTTGTTCCATTTCCTTTGATACTCTTACTCAACAAAAATCTATCGATCTTGGTCTTGAAAATGTCAATTGACCCAGCATCCACTGGCCTTTGGGGGAGAGAGTTCCAGATTTCCGCTACCCTTTGCATGAAAAAGTGCTCCCTCATTAGTTCCTGGGTTAAAGCTGGGAATTTGGCACTATGGTAGTTTCTTAGGATGGGGAGGCGGCAGGAGAGGTGAGTGGCAGGAGTGGGGAGTGGGGGGAGAGGGGAGTGGGGGAGGGGAGTGGCGGGGGAGGGGAGTGGCGGGGAGGGGAGTTGGGGAGAGGGGAGTGGGGTGAGGGAGTGGGGAGTGGGGAGAGGGGTGGGGGGGGAGTGGGGGGAGGGGGAGGGGGAGGGGAGTGGCGGGGAGGGGAGTGGCGGGGGAGGGGGGGGGGGGAGTGCGGGGGAGGGGAGTGGCGGGGGAGGGGAGTGCGGGAGAGGGGAGTGGGGGGGGAGAGGAGTGGGGGAGGGGAGTTGGCGGGGGAGGGGAGTGGCGGGGGAGGGGAGTGGCGGGGGAGGGGAGTGGCGGGGAGGGGAGTGGCGGGGGAGGTGGAGTGGGCGGGGGAGGGGAGTGGCGGGGGAGGGGAGTGGGGGAGAGGGGAGTGGGGGGGAGGGAGTGGGGGAGAGGGGAGTGGTGGGGGAGGGGAGTGGCGGGAGAGGGGAGTGGGGAGTGGCGGGGAGGGGAGTGGCGGGGAGGGGAGTGGCGGGGGAGGGGAGTGGGGGAGTTGGGGAGTGGCGGGGAGGGGAGTGGCATGGGAGGAGGGCGGGGAGGAGTGCGGGGGAGGGAGTTGCGGGAGTGGGAGTGGCGGAGTGGGGAGTGGCGGGAGTGGGGAGTGGGCGGGAGTGGGGGAGTGGCGGGAGTGGGGAGTGGCGGGGGAGGGGAGTGGCGGGGGAGGGGAGTGGCGGGAGTGGCGGGAGTGGGGAGTGGCGGGAGTGGGGAGTAGCGGGAGAGAGGAGTGGCGGGAGAGAGGAGTGGCGGGAGTGGGGAGTGACGGGAGTGGGGAGTGACGGGAGAGAGGAGTGGCGGGAGAGGGGAGTGGAGGGAGTGGGGAGTGGCGGGGGAGGGGAGTGGCGGGAGTGGGGAGTGGCGGGAGTGGGGAGTAGCGGGAGAGAGGAGTGGCGGGAGAGAGGAGTGGCGGGAGAGGGGAGTGACGGGAGTGGGGAGTGACGGGAGTGGGGAGTGACGGGAGTGGGGAGTGACGGGAGAGAGGAGTGGCGGGAGAGGGGAGTGGAGGGAGTGGGGAGTGGCGGGGGAGGGGAGTGGCGGGAGTGAGGAGTGGCGGGAGAGAGGAGTGGCGGGGGAGGGGAGTGGAGGGAGTGGGGAGTGGCGGGGGAGGGGAGTGGAGGGAGTGGGGAGTGGAGGGAGAGGGGAGTGGAGGGAGTGGGGAGTGGCGGGAGAGGGGAGTGGAGGGAGTGGGGAGTGGCGCTAGCAGTTCAGGTTGGGTGACAGGCCTGATTTATGGAAAAAGCCACGAGGAAGGCAGGATGGGTTGAGGTCTGTTCACAGGCCCAAGGTGGGTGGAGCTGCTGGAAATGATGCCACTCAAAGCTGGGGCATGCAAGTCAGGAGTTTAGAGGAATGAGACATGTAGGCAGAATAAGCCAATCAGAGGTAAATAGAAGAAATATAGAAAACCACGACAGAAAGCTGTGATTAAAAAATTGTGACAAAAAAAGAATCATAGGAAAGTGTTACAGTTAGAAATTGCTACATTTGCAGGAAATAATTGTTCTGCTCAGGACTTTTAATATCAAAGATAGTTAGAGAGATATATAGTTCTATAAGGAAAGGAGTGTTGTATTCTTCAGGGGGCGATCAGTTAGATTTTAATTGCTCTTCAAGCCACTGGTCAGAGCTCAGGACAGAATGCTGGAGTTTCTTTGTTTTTTTTTCAATTGTAATTACTACACAGGAGACAGAATTACCCCATTAAATAAGTTAGAATCAAGCTGCCAGATCGATATATGCTGTGAGGCCAGGAGGGTTTGATTCTCAATTCTGAATAGTTTTTTCTAGTTCTGCTCCAGGTGGTGATTATAAATGTTAGTCATGCATTTTAAATAAACATTTGGAAAAGAAAAATACAATGTGAACAAAAATTATACAAGATCTCCATTTCTGTTTGCAACTATTTTATTACAAAAGAGCAGCACAGAATTCCTCGGAGCTGCTCACACGCCACTGCCGTAATGTTGCTGTAAGTAAAGGGGGTTTCTGGCACGCTTCCAGCAAAGTTACAGTGACGGCACGGGAACAGCTCCGAGGACATTCTGGGCCTATGTTAGGTCGATAAAAGTCAAGAATGGTAAAACATTAGATAAAATGACGTGGCTTTGATCTTATCCACAGCCCACCCACAACATGGAGACCATTCTGGTCAGTCACTAAAATGTTCCTGTGTGACTGTGATTAAGGTGTGCGAACCCTTCTTATTTTTCTCGACATGTCTGAAGTTTTTAGTATAGTTGATCACACTCTCTTCCTCCAATGCCTTCCCCCTGTGATCCACTCTGCGGCACTATCATTTCATGATTCCATTTTTACCTGTCCCAATATAACCAGCACATCTTCTGTATTTCCGTCTCCTCCTGTGCCCTCAGGTTTCAACCTCTTTTTCCTTATCTACATACTGCCTCATGGCCACATTATCTGTAAGTAAGGGGTTAGTTTCTATTTGTATGCTGATGACACCCAGCTTTACCTCTCTTCCATCACTCTGAACTCCATGACTACTGCTGTGCTGTCCAACTGCCCATCGGATATTAAATTATGATAGGGTCAGAGCTATTTTAGCTAAATATTGGTAATGCTGAGGCTGCCGCGAAACACGAATGGAGGCTGAATCCATATGTGGAAAACAAGAAACTTTTATTCACTGCATGCTACACAAAATGGCTGAGAGAAAGCTGCTCCCAGAATTCTCTGCTAAAAACTCCCAGAATTCTCTGGGTAAAACCTGAGGCCCCGCCCCCTTCTGCCGTAAAGGTAATGTGCCTTAAAGGGGAAGGGGCTGGAAATTTGTCCACAGACGGAAGAGTGGATTATGCCCGTTTTAGGTGGCGATCCGCCACACAGCTCCCCCCAGAATCCGCTTAGGAGGTGTGGACAAGACGGTGCGGTGGTCTGATGGGCCGGCCGGAGCGGCTCTTGTAGGACGCCGGTGGACGTGGAACGGCCGGGCGTGGAGCAGCCGGGTGAACCGGCTTGAGGGCAGGTCGGCCGTGTGGAGGTGGACGGTTACAGGGACCTGTTCACCGGGCTCCGAGTGTGCTGGCTTGAGTCGGTCCACCGACACTTTTTCGGTCCTGTCGCCCACTTGCAGGGTGAAAAATTTGTCCCCAGCCTGTAGCACCTTGTAGGGCCCATCGTACGGGGGTTGAAGGGGTCCGCGGTGGGCGTCGTGCCGGACGAAAACAAACCGTGCCTGGTGCAGGCTTAGTGGGACGTGTGAGGTGGATTCGCCGTGCCGGGCAATGGGCACCGGGGCGAACTGCAGCGCCGGTGAGGCGAAGTCGTGGCGTTGCTGGTCGGCTGACCAGGGTGTCGTGGCGGTGGGCAGGAACTCGCCGGGTACGCGCAGCGGCTGACCGTACACGAGCTCTGCTGCCGATGCGTGGAGGTCTTCTTTAACCACGGTGCGCAGGCCGAGGAGGACCCACGGAAGTCGGTCGGTCCAGGCGCCGTCTTGGAGGCTGGCTCGAAGAGATGCCTTCAAGGATCTGTGGAACTGCTCACACAGTCCGTTGGCTTGGGGGTGGTACGCTGTGGTGCGGTGAATGGTCACCCCGAGATTGCGTGCGACGGCGGTCCAGAGTTCAGAGGTAAATTGCGGACCTCTGTCCGACGTCATGTCGCAGAGGACGCCGAACCGTGCGACCCAGGTGCTGACGAAGGCTCTGGCGATGTCGGCGGTGGTGATAGAGGTCAGTGGAATTGCCTCAGGCCAGCGTGTGGTGCGGTCAACGATGGTCAGCAAGTGCGTGTGGCCTTGTGACGGCGGCAGGGGCCCGACGATGTCCACGTGGATGTGGTCGAATCTTCGCGAGGGGACGGTAAACTCCTCGAGGGGTGCTTTCGTGTGTTGCTGTACCTTGGCCCGTTGGCAGGCTAGGCAGGAGTTGGCCCAAGTACGCACACCCTTGCGAAGGCCGCGCCAGACAAAGCGGTTGGCTACCAATTTGATGGATGCGCGGGCACCGGGGTGGGAGAGGTTGTGGAGAATGTCGAATACCCGGCGGCGCCAGGACGCTGGGACAACGGGCCGAGGTTGACATAGGGATATGTCGCACTTGACCGTGACTGCGGTCGGGCCACAGGCGACGTCGGCCAGGCGTCACCCTGGCAGGTTGGTGGGTGCGGAGAGCAGATCAGGGTCGGTGCTCTGGTCTGCTGCGAGTTGAGCGTAGTCGACTGCTAGGTGTGCGGCGTGGATGGCGGGGCGGGAGAGGCAGTCGGCTACCACATTGTCTCGGCCGGAGACGTGTTGGATGTCCGTGGTGAACTCGGACACTGCCGCGAGCTGGCGCTGCTGCCTGGCGGACCAGGGGTCGGTTGTCTTTGCCATTGCGAATGTCAGGGGCTTGTGGTCGACAAACGCAGTGAAGGGGTGGCCCTCCAGCAAAAAACGAAAATGGCAGACCGCCAGGAACTGCGCGAGGAGCTCACAGTCGAAGGTGCTGTACTTGACCTCCGGGGGGCGTAGTTGGCGGCTGAAGAAGGCAAGTGGTTGCCAGGCGCCGTCGACCCACTGCTCATACACGGCGCCGACCGCGTGGTCGGAGGCGTCCGTGGTGAGCGCTACCCTGGCATTGGGCCGTGGGTGCGCGAGCAGGGTGGCGTTGGCGAGCGCGGTCTTGGTGGAATCAAAGGCGGCGGACACGTCTGCCGTCCATTCGACTGCCATCTTGCCGCTCCTGCCCCGGAGGGCTTCATACAGGGGCCTCATGAGGGACGCCGCTTTGGGGATGAAGCGGTTATAGAAATTTACCATCCCGAGGAACTCCTGGAGGCCTTTGATGGTGGTGGGGCGGGGAAATTGTTGGACGGCCTGCACCTTGGTGGGCAGGGGAATGGCCCCAGCATGGGTGATGTGGTGGCCGAGGAAGTCGATCTTGTCCAGGCCGAACTGGCATTTGGCTGGGCTGAGGATGAGCCCGTGGTCGCTGAGGCGCCCGAAGCGGATGCGAAGGTGTTCGAGGTGTTCCTGCTTGGAGGAACTGGCTACCAGGATGTCGTCCAGGTAGACGAACAAGAACTTCAGGTCCCGAAGGACCGAGTCCATGAGCCGTTGGAATGCCTGGGCCGCGTTTTTGAGGCCGAAGGGCATCCGCAGGAACTCGAACAGGCCGAAGGGGGTGATTACGGCCGTCTTGGGGACATCCGCGGGGTGGACGGGGCCTTGGTGGTAGCCGCGCACCAGGTCGACCTTGGAAAAGACTGAGCAGCCGGCCAGTCTAGCCGAGAAGTCCTGAATGTGCGGCACGGGGTACCGATCAGGGGTGGTGGCGTCATTGAGGCGGCGGTAATCCCCGCAGGGGCGCCAACCCCCGCCTGGTTTGGGGGCGATGTGGAGTGGGGAGGCCCAGGGACTGTTGGAGCGGCGGATGATGCCGAGCTGTTCCATGGTGGCAAACTCGGTCCGCGCGATCTCCAGTTTGGCCGGGTCCAGCCTGCGGGCGTGGGCGTACACTGGGGGGCCTGTGGTGGGGATGAAGTGTTCCAGCCCGTGTTTGGCGGCCTCCGCGGAGAAGGTCGGATTGGTAAGGGCCGGGAATTCGGCCAGGAGTGCCAAGTACTCATCCGTGGCCGGGCGTGGCACTGTGACGCCATGTCGGCGGGTTGACGGGGGGCCATGGCGCCCAGGATGGGGGACATGGTGTTCATGTCCACGAGGCGGTGACGAGGGATGTCTACCAGTAAGCCGTGGGCACACAGGAAATCTGCGCCGATGAGGGGGGAGAGCACCTTGGCAGTGATGAACTCCTATCGGTAGCGGTGACCAGCGAGGTCGAGGGTGACTGTCCGGGTGCCATATGTCCGGATTTCCGAGCCGTTAGCAGCAGCCAACGCCGGTCCTCGTTCGCCCTTTTGGATGTCGAGGGAGGAGGCCGGGATGATGCTGTGCTGAGCCCCAGTGTCGCACAGGAACCGCCGGCCGGTTTTGTCATCCGTGACGAACAGCAGGGAGCCCGCGTGGCCCACGGCCATCGCGGGAGCAGGAACGGGGGCGGACTTGAAAGAGCAGGGAGGTGTGCACCGTTGTGCCCTGGCGCCGAACCGTGCGTGGTAGTAACAGTGGCCCGGGTTAGTGGGGCGTGAAGGCCCCGTGGGCCTGGTGACAGGCCCTTGTGGCCGTGTGCTGGATGGTGAGGGGCGCTGCCAGGTCCGGAGTGACGTCGCGGCTGGAGTGAGCGGACAGCAGCTTGTCGGCATCATCGGCCAGGGCTTCCAGGTTCGTGAGGCCGGACGCCACAATCGCTGGGCGGATGCCGAGAGGGAGCTGGCGGATGAACAGCGTGCGGAAGAGGGATCCGGGTGGGCTCTCATCGGTGAGGGAGAGCATGTGGGAGAGGAGGTCTGACGGTGAGGCATCACCGAGGCCTGGAAGGTCGAGGAGGTGGCAGTTTCGCTGATATGCCGAGGCCGTAAATTTTTTAAGGAGCGCTGTTCTGAGATGTGCGTACTTGCCTTCCTCTGGTGGGTTCTGCAGCGTTGTCCAAACCTTGGAAACTGCGGCGCTACTGAGTGATGTGACGAGATAGTCGTACTTCGTCCCATCTGTGGTGATATTTCGCAGCCGGAAGCGAGATTCAGCTTGGAGAAACCAGGCTTCGGGCTGGTTTTCCCAAAACACCAGCAGTTTCACGGAAACTGCGTTCGTGTCCGCCATTGCAGTGCTCGGAATACGTTCTGAGCGTCGGGTCACCAATGTTGAGGCTACCGCGAAACACGAATGGAGGCTGAATCCATATGTGGAAAACAAGAAACTTTTATTCACTGCATGTTACACAAAATGGCTGAGAGAAAGCTGCTCCCAGAATTCTCTGCTAAAAACTCCCAGAATTCTCTGGGTAAAACCTGAGGCCCCGCCCCCTTCTGCCTTAAAGGTAATGTGCCTTAAAGGGGAAGGGGCTGGAAATTTGTCCACAGACGGAAGAGTGGATTATGCCCGTTTTAGGTGGCGATCCGCCACAGTAAGACCAATGGTTTGATTCCTGCCAGAAACTTCACGCCACAGCCGCAGATTCCATTCCCTGTCCCAGCTGCTTGCTCAGACTCAGCCTGAACCTATTGTAACCTGGTTGACGCTGAACTGAGCTCCAAACTCCACAACCAATCCATTTCCAAGATCAGCCGTTACCATTTTCACAATATTGTTCATCTCCATTCCTAGCTCACTCCCATTGCCACTGAAACCATCATCCATGGCTTTGTCACTGCGAGGCTTAACTACTCCTATCCTTTCATCATCAGCCTTTCAGGCTCCATCCTAAACAAACGCCAAGACAACCAGAACTCTGCCACATGCATCTTATCCCATATTAAGTCCTGCTTATCTGCCATCCGTGTCCCATCCAATGATTTCAAAATCCTAATCCTTGTTTACAAATCTCTCCATACCCTCACTCCAGTTTATTCCTATAAACTTCCCCAGCCCTATCTGCACCCTTTATTATGACTCTAATCTCCTTTGCACCTCCCTCACCCTCTGCTCCCCCAGTGCTGAGTGTTTCAGGACGTGGTCACCCCACAGTCAGATAGAGTTCAGAATAGCAAGTGGGCGGCCACCCGGAAGGGTAGGAAGAGGCAGACAATGCAGGAATCCTCCGGGGGTGTGGCACTCTCAAACCGAAATTCAGCATTGAATACCAGTGAGGGTGACGACACCTCAAAGGAGTGCAGTCCCGAGCCTGGCACTGTGAGGCAAAGGACTGCACAGGGGGCTACAGCAAATGTAGGAATGCAGTAGTAATTTGGGATTCGATGGTCAGGGGGACAGACAGGCAGTTCTGCTAACATCGCCGTGAGACCCGTATGGTATGTTGCCTCCCTGGTGCCAGGGTGAGGGACATCACTGAGAGGGTGCAGAACATTCTGCAGGGGGAAGGGGAAGAGCCAGAAGTCAAGGTCCATGATGGAACCAACAACATAGGGTGGAAGAGGGTTGAGGTCCTGCAGTCAGAGCTTAAGCAGCTAGGAAGGAAGTTAAAAAGCAGGACCTCAAAGGCAGTAATCTGTGGATTACTCCCAGTACCACGCACTAGTGAGAGTAGAAATAGGAAGATATGGCAGGTTAATCCATGGCTAGAGATATGGTGTAGGAGAGAGTGCTTCAGATTGTCATCGACAGTGCTATCAAGCGGCACTTACTCACCAATAAACTGCTCACTGATGCCCAGTTTGGGTTCCGCCAAGACCACTCAGCTCCCGACCTCATTACAGCCTTGGTCCAAACATGGACAAAGGAGCTGAATTCCAGAGGTGAGGTGAGGTGAGGTGAGAGTGACTGCCCTTGACATCAAGGCAGCATTTGACCGAGTGTGGCATCAAGGAGCCCTAGTAAAACTGAAGTCAATGGGAATCGGGGGGAAAACTCTCCACTGGCTGGCGTCATACCTAACACAAAGGAAGATGGTTGTGGTGGTTGGAGGTCAATTATCACAGCCCCAGGACAACGCTGCAGGAGTTCCTCAGGGCAGTGTCCTAGGTCCAACCATCTTCAGCTGATTCATCAATGACCTTCCCTCCAACATAAGGTCAGAAATGGGGATGTTTGCTGATGACTGCACAGTGTTCAGTGCCATTCACAACTCCTCAGATAATGAAGCAGTCCATGCCCGCATGCAACAAGACCTGGACGACGTTCAGGCTTAGGCTGATAAGTGGCAGGTAATATTCGTGCCACACAAGTGCCAGGCAATGACTATTTCCAACAAGCGAGAGTCTAACCACCGCCCCTTGACATTCAACAGCATTAACATCGCCAAATCCCGCACCATCAACATCCTGGGGGTCACCATTGACCAGAAACTTAACTGGGCAAGCCACATAAATACTGTGGCAACAAGAGCAGGTCAGAGGCTAGGTATTCTGTGGCGAGTGTCTCACCTCCTGACTCCCCAAAGCCTTTCCACCATCTACAAGACACAAGTCAGGAGTGTGATGGAATACTCTCCACTTGCCTGGATGAGTGCAGCTCCAGCAACACTCAAGAAGCTCGACACCATCCAGGACAAAGCAGCCTGCTTGATTGACACCCCATCCACCACCTTAAACATTCACTCCCTCCACCACCGGCGTACCGTGGCTGCAGTGTGTACCATCTACAAGATGCACTGCAGCAACTTGCCAAGGCTTCTTCGGCAGCACCTCCCAAACCCGCGACCTCTTCCACCTAGAAGGACAAGGGCAGCAGATGCATGTGAACACCACCACCTCCAAGTTCCCCTCCAAGTCACACACCATCCTGACTTGGAAGTATATCGCCGATCCTTCATCGTCGCTGGGTCAAAATCCTGGAACTCCCTCCCTAACAGCACTGTGGGCGTACCTTCACCACACGGACTGCAGCGGTTCAAGCAGGCGGCTCACCACCACCTTCTCAAGGGCAATTAAGGATGGGCAATAAATGCTGGCCTTGCCAGCGATGCCCACATCTAATGAACGAATAAAAAAAAAGATTCCTGGAACATTGGGGCCAGTTCTGTGGCAGGAGGGACCTGTTCAGGATGGACGGGTTGCACCTGAACAGAGCTGGGACCAATATCCCTATTGGTTAACTAGTGCTGTGGTGGTGGGTTTGAACTAATTCGCCAGGGGATTGGCGCCAGGATGTAGTATTAATAAGTAGAAACAAGGTGCACAGAGGACTGGGAGAGACAGTAAGAGTTCAAAATAATACAGAATTAGGTCGAAGATAGGTTTGGAGTGCACAAAGTGTGGTTAATGAGGTTGGTGAGCTGCAGGTGCAAATCGTCACATGGGAATATGATGTAGTGGCGATAAATGAGACCTGGCTCAAAAAAGGGGAGGGACTGGATGTTTAATAGTCCTGACTACAAGGTATTCAGGAAAAATAGGGAAGTTAAAAAAAGGAGGGGTAGCAGTTTTGATTAAGAAAAATATTTACAGTGCTAGAAAGAGAGAATGCCCTTGAGGGTTCAAAGACAGAATCTATTTGATTGGAGTTGTGAAACAATAGAGGAGCTATTACGCTACTTGGTGTATTTTGGAGGCCACCAAATAGCAGGAAGGAGTAAGAGGAGCAGAGCAAGAGTGGGACCAGCGAGAGCGTTGATAATAAAGAGAGCGATGACCCGAGGCCCGAGACCAGAGCGAGAGCGGTGGGGATAAAGAGAGCGGCGACACAAGCCCGAGACCAGAGCGAGAGTGGCAGCGATAAAGAGAGCGGCGACCCGAGGCCCGAGACCAGAGCGAGAGCGGCGGGGATAAAGAGAGCGGCGACACAAGCCCGAGACCAGAGCGAGAGCGGCGGGGATAAAGAGAGCGGCGACCCGAGGCCCGAGACCAGAGCGAGAGCGGCGGCGATAAAGAGAGCGGCGACACAAGCCCGAGACCAGAGCGAGAGCGGCAGCGATAAAGAGAGCGGCAACACAAGCCCGAGACCAGAGCGAGAGCAGCGGCGATAAAGAGAGCAGCGACACAAGCCCGAGACCAGAGCGAGAGCGGCGGCGATAAAGAGAGCGGCGACACAAGCCCGAGACCAGAGACCAGAGTGAGAGCTGCGGCGATAAAGAGAGCAGCGACCCGAGGCTCGAGACCAGAGCGAGAGCGGTGGGGATAAAGAGAGTGGCGACCCGAGGCTCGAGACCAGAGCGAGAGCGGCGGCGATAAAGAGCAGGTTATTGGTGAGTAATTGCTGCTTGATAGCACTGTCAATGACACCTTCCATCATTTTGCTGATGATTGAGAGTAGACTGTGGGGCGGTAATTGGCCGGGTTGGATTTGTCCTGCTTTTTATGGACAAGACATACCTGTGCAGTTTTCCACATTGTCGGATAGATGCCAGTGTTGTAGCTGTACTTGAACAGCTTGTCTAGAGGCGCAGCTAGTTCTAGAGCACAAGTTTTCAGCACGGTAGCTGGGATGTTGTCGGGGCCCATAGCCTTTGCTGTATCCAGTGCGCTCAGCCGTTTCTTGATATCAAGTGGAGTGAATCGAATTGGCTGAAGACTGGCTTCTGTGATGGTGGGGACCTCGGGAGTAGGCCGATATGGATCATCCACTTGGCACTTCTGGCTGAAGTTGGTTGCAAATGCTTCAGCCTTGCCTTTTGCACTCACGTGCTGGGCTCCACCATCATTGAGGATGGGGATATTCTTGGAGCCTCCTCCTCCCGTTAGTTGTTTAATGGTCCACCGCCATTCACGACTGGATGTGGCAGGACTGCAGAGCTTTGATCTGATCCGTTGCTTGTGGGATCGCTTAGCCCTGTCTATAGCACGCTGCTTCCGCTTTTTAGTATGCATGTAGTCCTGTACTGCAGCTTTCCCAGGTTGGCACCTCATTTTCAGGTATGCCTGGTGCTGCTCCTGGCATGCTCTTCTACACTCGTTGTTGAACCAGGGTTGATCCCCTGGCTTGGTGGTAATGGTAGAGTGAGGGATATGCCGGGCCCTGAGGTTACAGATTGTGGTGGAATACAATTCTGCTGCTGCTGATGGCCCATAGCGCCTCATGGATACCCAGGTTTGAGCTGCTAGACCTGTTCTGAATCTATCCCATTTAGCACGGTGGTAGTGCCACACAACATGATGGAGGATGTTCTCAGTGTGAAGACGGGACTTCGTCTCCACAATGACTGTGCGGTGGTCACTGCTGCCAATGCTGTCATGGACAGATACATCTGCGACAGGTAGGTTGGTGAGGACGAGGTCAAGTAGGTTTTTCCCTCGTGTTGGATCACTCACCACCTGTCGCAGGCCCAGACTGGCAGTTATATCCTTCAGGACTCGGCCAGCTTGGTCAGTAGTGGTGCTACCGAGCCACTCTAGCTGATGGACCTTGAAGTCCCCCACCCAGAGTACATTCTGTGCCCTTGCTACTCTCAGTGCTTCATCCAAGTGGTGTTCAACATGGAGGAGTACTGATTCATCAGCTGAGGGAGGGCGGTAGGTGGTAATCAGCAGGAGGTTTCCTTGCCCATGCTTGACCTGAAGCCATGAGACTTCATGGGGTCCGGAGTCAATGTTGAAGACTCCCAGGGCCACTCCTTCCCGACTGTATACCACTGTGCCACCACCCCTGGTGGGTCTGTCCTGCCGGTGGGACAGAACATACCCAGGGATGGTGATGGAGGTGTTCGGGACATTGGCTGAAAGGTATGATTCTGTGAGTATGACTATGTCAGGCTGTTGCTTGACTAGTCTATGCGACAGCTCTCCCAATTTTGGCACAAGTCCCCAGATGTTGGTGAGGAGGACTTTGCAGGGTTGACTGGGCTGGGTGTGCCGTTGCCGTGTCCGTAGCCGGTGCCGAGGTCGATGCTGGGTGGTCTGTCCGGTTTCATTCTTATTATTTTGTTTCGTAGCGGTTAGTTACAACTGAGTGACTTGCTAGGCCATTTCAGAGGGCAGTTAAGAGTCAACCACATTGCTGTGGGTCTGCAGTCACATATAGGCCAGACCAGGTAAGGACGGCAGATTTCCTTCCCTAAAGGACATTAGTGAACCAGATGGGTTTTTACGACAATCCAATAGTTTCATGGTTACCATTACTGATAGTAGCTTTTTATTCCAGATTTATTTAATTATATATTAAATAAACTAATCAAACTTAAAGAGGATAAAACCCCTGGTCCGTATGGATTGCATCCACGCATTTTAATAAGAAACTAGGGAAGAGATAGCAGAGGCACTATTACACATATTTAATAATTCATTAGAAAAAGGTGTAGTGCCAGAAGACTGGCGGATAGCTAACATAATACCTATATTCAAGAAGGGGGATAGAACATGTCCAGGGAATTATAGACCAGTCAGCTTAACATCGGTGGTCAGAAAAATAATGGAATCCCTACTAAAGGAGAAAATAGAAGAACATCTAGAAACCAAAAATATAATAAGGAATAGTCAGCATGGATTTCAAAAGGGAAAGTCTTGCTTGACCAACCTCATTGAATTTTTTGAAGAGGTAACAGAGAGAGTAGACAATGGTAATGCAGTAGATATAATTTATCTAGATTTTCAAAAGGCCTTCGATAAAGTACCCCATAATAGACTAATAAGGTCAGAGAATGCGGAGGCAGGGGACAAGTAGCTGAATGGATAGTTAGCTGGCTTCAGGACAGAAAGCAGAGAGATGGGGTAAAGGGTAGCTATTCACAGTAGCAGAAGGTGGGTAGTGGTGTTCCACAAGAATCAGTGCTGGGACCACTGTTGTTCACAATTTACATTAACGATTTAGACTTTGGAATCAAAAACACAATTTCTAAATTTGCGGATGACACCAAATTGGGGGTATAGCCAATACTGAGGAGGACTGCAACAAATTACAGGAGGACATTAATAAATTTGCAGGATGGGCATATAATTGGCAAATGAAGTTCAACACAGATAAATGTGAGGTATTACATTTTGATAGGAAGAATAGGGAGGTCACTTATTACTTGGAGGGTACGAGTCTAGGTGGGGTAGAGGAACAAAGGGATCTCGGAGTACAAATACACAAATTACTAAAAGTTGCGACACAGGTTCGCAAGGCCATAAAAAAGCAAACCAAGCACTAGGGTTTATTTCTAGAGGGATAGAATTGAAAAGTAGAGAAGTTATGCTAAACCTGTATCGAACCTTGGTTAGACCACTTAGAGTACCGCGTACAGTTCTGGTCGCCATATTATATAAAGGATATAGAGGCACTGGAGAGGGTGCAGAGAAGATTTACAAGGATGATACCAGAAATCTGAGGGTATACATATCAGGAAAGGATGAACAGTCTGAGTCTCTTTTCTCTTGAAAAAAGGCTGAGGGGTGACCTAATAGAGATCTTTAAAATTATGAAAGGGTTTGATAGAGTGGATACAGAGAGAGTGTTTCCACTTGTGGGGAAGAGCATAACTAGAGGCCATCAATATAAGATAGTCACCAAGAAATCTAATAGGGAATTCAGAAGAAACTTCTTTACCCAGAGAGTGGTGAGAATGTGGAACTTGCTACCACAGGGAGTGGTTGAAGCGAATAGTATAGATGCATTTAAGAGGAGGCTAGACAAGCATATGAGGGAGAAGGAAATAGAGGGTTACGCTGATAGATTTAAATGAGGAAAGGTGGAAGGAGGCTTGAGTGGAGCATAAATGCCAGCATGGACTGGTTGGGCCGAATGGCCTGTTTCTGTGCCGTATATCCTATGTAATCCTATGTAGATGAGCAGATTTGCAAAGAAATTACTGAGAGGTGCAAGAATATAGAGTAATGATAATGGGAGAATTTAACTGCCCCTACATTGGCTCCCGGTTAAGCAACGCCTCGACTTCAAATTTCTTATCCTTGTTTTCAAATCCCTCCATGGCCTCGCCCCTCCCTCTCTCTGTAATCTCCTTCAGCCCCACAACCCACCCCCCCCCCCCCCCGAGATATCTGCGCTCCTCTAATTCTGCTCTCTTGAGCATCCCTGATTATAATCGCTCAACCATTGGTGGCCTTGCCTTCTGTTGCCTAGGCCCCAAGCTCTGCAATTCCCTGCCTAAACCTGTTCCCCTCGCTACCTCTCTTTCCTCCTTTAAGGCGCTCCTTAAAACCTACCTCTTTGACCAAGCTTTTGGTCATCTGCCCTAATTTCTCCTTATGTGGCTCGGTGTCATATTTTTTGTCTTCCAATACTCCTGTGAAGCACCTTGGGACTTTTACTACATAAAGGTGCTATATAAATACAAGTTGTTGTTGTTGTTGTGGTGGTGGTGAATGGCTGTTTTTCGGCCTGGAGAGATGTATACAGTGACGTTCTCCAAGGTTCAGTACTAGGGCCACTGCTGTTTTTAAGATACATTAATGACTTGGACTTTGGGGTACAGGCCATAATTTTGAAATTTGTAGATGACATGAAACTTGGAAGTGCAGTAAACAGTGAGGAAGATAGTAATAGACTTCAAGAAGACATAGACAGGCTGGCGAAATGGGCAGACACATGGCAGATGAAATTCAATTCAGAGAACTGTGAGGTGATACATTCTGGTAGGAAAAATTAAGAGACCATATATACTAAATGGTACAATATTAAAGGGGTTGCAAGATCAGAGAGACCTGGGGGTGTTTGTGCACAAGTCTTTGAAGGTGGTAGGACAGGTTAACAAAGCAGTTAATAAAGCACATGGGGGGAGAAATTCAGTATTGCCCCATTTGGGGCGCAATTATCGGCCGGGCACAAAGATTAGCGCCTGGCGCTAATTATCGCCTCTGACTGCAAACTTGACTTTTATCGCCCCTGGAGGTGATTGCAGCGCTAAATCAGGTGCTTCACACCTGTCTTAAGGCGCAAAGGCCGAGAAGCGAGGAGCTACCTCAGAGCGCTGGCGAAGCTCATGTGATGTCAGTCAGCAATGGAACACAGACACAATGGTGCCGGCCAGTTCTTAAAGGGGAGGGTTGATCTTGCTTTCCATCCACATCCTGCTCATTGCAGCCTTGAATCTCGGCCTGGAGAGACCTGCACATCAAATCTGCTGGAAAGAACAATGGAGAGAACCAGGGAAAGAGCTCAGAGTGCAGCCCGCACAGTCTCTTCTAAATCGATACAAGGAAGGGCAAATCAAAATGAACCTGCAGAGTGCTGCTCAGTACCCAAAACTCCTTCACACAGCGTTGAATCTCTCCAGAAATCTCTCTCTCTCTCTCTCTCTCTCTCAGAATGCGTGGTTCAAAAATGTCACCAACAAAAAAAGGCAGGAAGCGGTCGCCTTTAAATAGCGCTCCCCCAGTCCCTTCCGGACTGCAAAACGCTCCCCTCAACCTGTCCTTGCTAGCGGCAGGCGGTAAGGCAGGGGGCGCCACTCAATATCCACTCCAGGGCGCTACCGGGGCGTTGCGCACTCGACTGACGTCACAATCTGTTGGTGCAGGAGATCGTGGCGGTAGTGTTTAGCGCCGCTGCAAAATGTCTAGTTAATTTCGCGAGTGGCGCAAACATCGCCGCGCCCGGGCGCTAGTTGCTTTGCGCCCCATTAGCACCCTCTTAAGGCACTAACGGGAGGCGCAACCAACTGAATTTTTCCCCCATAGAGTACAAAAGCCAGGAAGTTATGCTAAACCTATATAAAACACTAGTTCGGTCACTAGCTGGAGTATTGTGTCCAATTCTGGGCACCACACTTTTAAGGCTTTGGAGAGGGTACAGAAGAGATTTACTGGAATGGTTCCAGGATGAGGGATGACAGTTACGTGGATAGACTCGAGAAGCTGGGGTTGTTCTCCTTGGAGCAGAGAAGGCTAAGAGAAGATTTGATAGAGGCGTTTAAAATCATAAAGGGTTTAGACAGAGTAAATAAAGAGAAGCTGTTTCCAATAGCTGAAGGGTCGATAATGAGGGCACAGATTTAAGGTGATTGGCAAAAGAACCAGAGGTGACATGAGGATAAACTTTTTTACGCAACGAGTGGTTAGGATTTAAATGCACTGCCTGATAGGGTGGTGGATACAGATTCAATAGTAGCCTTCAAAAGGGAATTGGATAAATACTTGAAGGAGAAAGAATTGCAGGAATATGGGGAAAGAGTGGGGGAGTGGGACTTACTGGATTGCTCTTCGAAAGAGCCGGCGCAGACTTGATGGGCCGAATGGCTTCCTTCTGTGCTGTACTATTCTGTGATTCTATCAGTACCATAGCATTCAGCCGTCTCGCCCTTTGTACTCTAGAATTCTCTTTCTAAATCCTTCCGCTTTGTTACAGCTTTTCCTAACTTCAAACACCTCCTCAAAACCTACTTGCTTGATTCATAGCTTCAATCAATTGCCCTAACTCTTCGCTCAGTTCCTGCTCAGTATCTGATTCCCTTCAGGTGAACCATTTTGGGATGTTTCACTACATTAAAAGGTACTATATAGTGCAAGTTAATGTTACCTTGCATCAATATATATGAAATATTTTATAATCAACATCCTTAAGGTCAAAATATAGATTTCCTTCTGTCACTAATGTTTGGTATTTTAACTCATGCTCTGGATGAGAACAAATTTGTATTTCAGAAAATTGCATTGCTCTAATTTTTGAAGCACTATAATTGTGAGGAGGAAGACAAAAATTGGTCCTGAGCTTTGTTTTTAATATGCCGCCAACATCTACAACTGGGACACATAAGCATTATGGAATCAAATACGTGTTTATACTCAGGTTGTTCTATTTGAAAAGCTGCCTTTGGCTTTATTCTACTCAGCATGAAAATTATTAACTAAATGATGATTGTGGAGCAATTATGATATGAAAAGACTTCACATCCAATCAAAAGATCTGCCATTGTAGAGCATCCTGAGCCTTTGTATATTTTGCTCATATATGTCTTGTAACAATGGGTAAAATTAAATAAAGGATTCTTCTTATTTGAATGGAAAATCAAATTGCTGATCTTATCCCCTTTCAGATTTTTTGTTAGAAAAAATAAGAACAGATGGCTTTTGCTGCTTTTGAGACAAAGTAAAAAAACAAAGAAAAATTTATTCTCTCTAGGGAAAAGAATAGTGAACGTGGGAAAACAACAATGCTTTTCCTTCAGTAATGAAATAAGCACCATGTCAGTTCTTCCACCGTCCATAAACTTGAGCTCATCCAAAACCCTGCTGACCATATTGTAACTTGCACCAAGTCCTGTTCACCCATCACCCCTGTGCTCGCTCTCCTACATTGGCTCCCAGTCCACCAAAGCCTCAAATTAAAATTCTCGTTCAAATCCCTCCATGGCCTCGCCCCTCCCTATCTCTGTAACCTCCTCCAGCCCTACAATCGTCTGACAACTCTGTGCTCCTCTAATTCTGGCCTCTTGTACATCCCTGACTTCCTTCGGCCCACTATTGGCAGCTGTGCCTTCAGCTGTCTGTGCCCTAAGCTCTGGAATTCTCTCCCTAATCTTCTTTGTCTCTCCACCTCTCTCTCCTCCTTTAAGATGCTCCTTAAAACCAGCCTCAGACCTATCTTTTGGCCACCTGTCCTGATGCCTACTTCTTCGGATCAGTGTCAATATTTGTCTGATTACACTCCTGTGAAGTACTCGTGGATGTTTTACGATATTAAAGGTGCTATATAACTGCAAGTTGTTATGATAGGATTATGTAAGTGTAGCATGCAATATATTACCAGGTCCACTGATTTGCAGTGATTGAGTTAATTACATTGTAGTTTTATTACAGAGTACTGTAGGACTGTTAGTGATATAATTAGGCTTGAATTCTGGTTGAGTGGAAATTGTAATCAGCACTTTCGATTACTATTAAAACATTATTTAACTATGTCAGTAGATTTTTCTCATCTTTTTCTTTACAGACCAGTATATAGAAGAAGATGTTAGGGAAGTTGTTCCAGGTTGTACATAGGAGCTAGTTTGTGGGATATTGGTGGGAGTGTAGGGAGGGTGGTTGTGGGGTTTGTGAGCATTGCGGGGGTATTTCAGTCTGGGAGAACTGATGGGGATAATAGAATGCAAAAGTTCTGGGAGGGAAAGCCGTAGTATTTTGGAACATTGCGAAGGGAGTACCAAAATCTGCTAGGAGCAAGAGAGGACTGTCCGACTATAGCAAAAGTGGTAGAATTTGGAGTGTGGTATTTGTGGGGGGTTGGGGAGGGGCGATGGCTGGGCATGGACTTGGGGTGTGACACCACAGGGTTAGTAATTCCGGAGTGTGAGAGCATTAGGCGTGGGGGCAGGGCGGGGGGGGGCAGGGGGTGGTTGGGTGGTGTCGTTGCCATCAACAACAACTTGTAGTTATGTAGTGCCTTTAATGTTGAAAAATGTTCTTGGGCACTTCATGGAGGTGTAAGGAAAACTACATCTAAACCAAAGGAGAAAATCCCTAAATGATTGGTCAAAGAGGTAAGCTTTAATGCGGCAGAGAGGTTTGGGGGGAATTTAAGAGCATGGGACCTGAATGGCAGTAGTAGGCCTAAGAAAGGAGGGGTTGCATAGGGGGAACAATCAGTTCGGTGAGGTGGGGGTGTGATTTGTACCACTGGAGGAGGTTACAGAGCTAGGAAGGGGCAAGGCAGTCGAGGGATTTAAACACAAGGATGAAAAGTTAAAATTTGAGGTGTTGAGAGACTGGGGCAGGCCAGTGAAGACACCTTAGCCTAGAAATTCGTGACCGCCACAAAAGCTGCTGGTGCCACTGCGGCCGGGGGTTAACAGCCGTCGTAAATGGTGGCGTTGGCAGGACTGAAAAATTGGCGCTGGGGACTAATTAACATTAGCCCAGCACTTAACTCACTGTGCAATGCTGTCCTGGTGGCATTCATCCCGGCGGGAGGCCCCGGTGTAGCGAGGCCAAAGTGTCATTGCAACTAGAACAGCCTCTCTGAAAGCGAGGCTGTCATTTCAGAAAGCAGTGTCAGTCTCTTCAAGGGGCAATGCCTTATGAAATGAAAAAAATTAAAATGATGTAAAAATATGCAGTTTTTAGCCCTTACAGCTCAACTGCCTTCTGAAAAAAAATGAACATTAGGAAGAATTCCCAAATGGGAGTCTTCAGTTCTTAAAGCTGAATTCCCTTCTGCACCCAAAAAAATGAGGAAAGTGCTTCAGCACTAACACAAATGGCTCATCAAGCCAGGGAACGGGCATCCAGGGTCTCATTCGCAGCACTCCAGCTTTGTGCAGGGGCCAACACAGCAAGAGAGGTCCTCTACCCACAGGGGCCAGGAGGCCCTCCAGAAACAACGATGTGGAACCACATCACCGAGGCCATCACTGCCAGCAGTGTCGCCCCCACGACTTGGCTCCAGAGCCCAAAGAAGCTCCATGACCTCAAACCAGTGGTCAAGGTCAGTGAATGCATCTTCAAAAGCCATCTCCTACCAACTGCACCACTAGCCTCACACACTTCTCAATGCACGACTCCCACCTCTCCCCCACCCTGCCCCATCAACCACTTACCTACCAACAATCTGTACCAAACATGAGGCACACCTCACATTCCTAGCTTCATCTGACCCCTTGGAGGAGACAGTACCGGCCATTCTTGGCAGGGGCATGGCTGAGCCCTTGGCCAGTGACGGGGCTGAAAAGATACAAGATGCTGGTATCCTCATACGTTATCATTCTTCGTGCAGGCACCTCTTGCTTTTCCGCCCTCCCCTCACCACAACTGCACCCTTTTGCCTTCCTCATTTCACACACCCAAGAAATGCAGCCTGCCCAGCCAATGGTTGGCCAAGTAGAGGGAGAGGAAAGAAGAAAAAGAAAAAGAAGGAAAAACACCATCACTCGATTTCTCAAGGTCAACCAGCAAGGCCATCTGCAGTGTCCCCCACTGAAAGTCAGCAGCCTTCCACCAGCCATGCTGCAGCCACTGGGGTAGCACAGCGTGACATCAGTAGGATAGGCAAAGGCACACACAAGACAATCACTAAGAGAATGCATAAGGGTGATGAGTTGATTTCTTGATGTCATATTGGATGGATAGTTGTATAAAGTTGGATTGGAAAGTTTGCTTTGTGGTGGCTTTTATTTCAGCATTGTGGCCAAGAGGACACTGTGATGGTCAGTAACAGAGGGAAGGTAAGGTGTGGGACAAATGTTGAAAGGGGAATTGGGGTTGTGGTCACTGGTACTGCAGACGGATGATTTCATCCTGGATATCCTGGTCCGAAAGGTGCTGTCTGGGTTGCCTCCTTCTTTCTGCTTCCTCCTCTTCTGCTCCTCCTCTGTGTCTTCCTCTTCTGCGTCTTCCTCTTCCCTCTGCGAGTGGATACTGGAAATCTGAAATAAAAGCAGAAAATGCTAGAAATACTCCACAGGTCAGGCAGCATCTCAACATGAGACATGAACTCTGTTTCTCTCTCCTAAGATGTTGCCTGACCTGTTGAATACTTGCAGCATTTTCTGTCTTCTCAGTGGCCTTCCCTTACCATCCGAGGCCTTGCAAGCATCCAGCAGCACTCCCTGCACACTTTAAAAACTGTTAACATGTATTGAAATAAAGCCACTACTTCAATAACATTTTAAAAAATCCAGTCCAAAAGCTTAAATACAGGTATATACTTATCTGAAAGATGTGTGTGTCCCTTTAAAAGGTACTGACAGCATCTCTGTCATTTTGCTGAATGCTGGGTTTTCATAGTGAGCTTAGGACCCAGCGCTGAACTCAGCGCTAAGGTTGAAGTTCGCTGAGGTGACGTTAAGTTGGCGTTGCATGACCAGGGCCAGCGCTGCTATCGGTAGTGCTAAGGCCCTCACCAAAATGGTGGCCGCTGAGTCCCGCGCCAGAGAAGGGCGCGAGAGAAGCAGGTCGCCATTTTCCACCAGGACAGTGATGCAAACGTGTGGCTACCATCTTGCATTTCATGTCAATGTTCACACACTTTCAAAATCAGAGTCCAAAAACACTAATACTACCACAATATTAAACAATCAGAATATAATTTCACTTATTCAGTCACCATAAATCAGTAGCCCTGTTAATAATATATTCTAAGTAACATTACATAAAGAGTTGGAATCCTGCAGCTCACTTAAATTAATTCCACATGCCATCCACTTCCTTCTAAAAATCCAGTTCCTCTGCCTTCCCTGAGCAGCACTATAACAAGTCAACTACAGTAATAAAAAGGTTTTTATAATCATAGTTTTTTGAAAGTTAGGATAAGGGATCCTGGGAATGTGTAATATACAAAAGGGCTCCCCTCACTCAGAAAAGTTTGAAAACCACGACTACAGGCTTAAAACAGGTGATTACCTTTTGTTCTTTGTACCAAGTAATTGTCAGTTGCTGTATTTGCCACAAATCTGGCAAGACAGATACTGCTTGAGGCAGTTCATTGCATTTAATAGGTAAACAATTATAGTGTTCAATTTGAGTTTAAATCCTTAAGGGAGAGCCAATAAATTGGAGGGTAGATTTATCTAATCTGGATTTACACATTTCATTCACTGGCCTCAAGTGACAGTTTTCCATTTCACTACACTGCCAGTTAAAAGGTTAGCTTAACTGTCATTATACTGCCCTGTAGCTAACTCGGTTCCTCAAATGCATCAAGAGGAAAGCAGATCAGGAAATTTTTCACAAATACTCCAACTTTAAATAACATGAGCAATTGAATGATAGGAGCTGTAGCTCAGCTAACAGAAGTGTGTTTCTGAATTGAAGTTCAGGAATTACTTGCGCTGTCAGAATTACATTTGCGATGATTAATCACTAGAAAAATGTTCATATTTTATACAGAATTCTCTTCCAATACTTGCTATTTTTGAACTAGCTTCTATGAGTAGTTTTTGGTATTCAGAATGCAATTATCTAGTCAGAATAAAAGATTGTAAGAAATAATAATTTTTAACATGAGTGTAATATGATAAAGAAATGTTTAAATTTTACCTCTGGGAAAAGAGAACTGATGGCTTTCTGAAGGAGTCTACTAATGGTTCAATATATGCAGGTTTGCAGATGAAATCCCAAAGAATAAGATATTAAATATCAGTGCTTAGGGTGCCCTGTATCTGGCAATGGAGACTATAAACACTTTTATGTTGCTCTTTGATTATTGGCTCCCTTAGTGTAGGTCTTCTACAGTCAGCACATCATCAGGGTTAATCTGCTGAGATATTTCTGACCAGTGGCGAGGAACACCTGTCCTCTCAGCTGTACATTTCGATAGCGGCGTCATAATGCACTAATGTTATCCTTGTAGTGACATCATGATAAAAATCAATACAATACTATTCTGTGCATGCAGCTGGCCAAAGTGCTACAGCCAGTCACATGCACAGAATGTGCCTCCCCACCTCCCAACAATCTAATAAACTCCCTCCCCGAGATCCAATATGAAAGCAGATTCATGATCCAATTAGAGACCTGGGTTTTGATGAAATATTATCCAATCTTTCCCTTTATAGATGATGCGTATGGCAGCCTAGAGTTTATGGTGCTGGAGTAGCGAGCTAGCAATCATGAGCTCAAATCCCACCATGGCAAGTTTTGAAATCAAATTTAGTAAATCTGTTAATTTGTAGACCGATACTAGAAAAATAATCAGAAAAGCCTTTGGATTGTTGTAAAAATAAAGACTGATGCACCTGCCTTGTATTTCTAGAAGATTCTGTTTTTATCCCAATTGCTGGCAGCAAATTAATTTATATGAGCTGGGGCTACATTATTTCTGAGCCTTTTCCTTCTATTATCATATGAATGGATTTTGGGGGAAGTAGCATGGGGGAAGGAAACCAACTTTGGAGGGCTGCCCTGGAAGAGTAACTTCTTATGAGGGAGCCCAAGTATTATTATTAGACAGGAGTTAGATAAGACTTTCCCTTTTCTTTTAAACTTAACATGCAAGCTTTTCGTTACCAGCTTTGAAGGAAATATGCATATTTGATACCAGGCTCATAGTAGTTCTTCTGTAGCGAGCAGCATGCCTTCAATCAGTTTAAGATATATGGGAGGCAATGTTCGTCCCACTACCACTGCATTTTTCAGCATGAACAGGCTGGTAGCGAGAAGAAAATTGGACAAAATAACTTCTTGCCTGAGGCCTGTCCGATGCTATTTTCAAGAGGGCCTCGAAATAGGCAGCCAGAGTTCCTGCCCAAAACAGCTGGGAGCCTTATTAACATGTAAATCTACATCTAGGCAATATGTAGGAACCCAATGCAATTTTGCTCTTCCACTGGACTCTACCCAGTGCAAGTGAGTGCTCAGCAGCTGAACCAGCAGTCCTTCAGGGCGGCTGCAGGCCACTCCATAAACATTGAAAATTTGCTTTGCCAATGATTTTTGTGGGGGCAACATTGCCAGCTCAACGATATTATTTTAATGAGGCCCCAGCACAAATATAGTTCATCAGGCTGGCGTTGCAATCGCTCTGCTTACAGCCCACCCGATGAATGGCGAAAATTAAAAATCGGCCCCATGGTGCATTAACTAGTAGTACGTATTTGATTCTAGTTAGCCTTCCACGGCTGTGCACAGAATGAGGCCTGTTTAGTTGCATTACAACATAGCATATGGCATGGCTGTATTATTATTTAACTTCATTGAGAAATCAAGGTGAATGGGCAAGGCCAATAATACAGAACATTAGAGATAAATTGGAAGTGGTGACTATGTGAAGCCAAACTTTAACAGCCAGTAAATTGTAGAAGGAAGAACTGAGGGAGAGAAGGGCCCCGATAGTAACCTGAAGGCGACTTCCGAGCATGGGGATGGAATTGTGGGGCGAAACCCGGAAGTCAAGTCAACGAGTCGGCATCTGTGAATTGAAGCAACAAATTTTGATTTCTGAATTTCACGTCTCCAAGCTGCACAGTGGGTGTGATGACACAATCTCAGCTCTGTTTAATGGGACAATCTACAAATGGAAATTGGAGGAGCCAGGAGGTGTTTATGAGGAATGCAGATAGAGCAAGGGCTGCACCCAGGTTATATGGTGCATCACTGGAATTACTGCTGGGTGCAGTCAGGAGCAGGAGGGACATACTTTTTCCCAGCAATGGGAGGAAGAAACCTGCAGCGCTCACCAAGAAGGTATCTTCTCCAAGCTCTGCTCAGCTGGACACAGTCGCTGAACCCCGGGGGCTTTCTTTGAGACAGAGAATGCTAGTGGTACATCAGCAACCTAGAGAGGTACTGACAGATGTGCCACACACACTCAGCACAATAGCGGAGAGGATGGAGAAGTCCAATACCATCGCTAGTGGATTGGTGGTGCAGGGAATTGCGAGAACGTCTGCCATGGAGAAAGAGTCCGCCTCCATGGAGCTTCAAGTACGGCTCTCAAATGAATCTATCCAGGCCATAACCACAGCCATGCAGACTTTGGATGCCAACATGTCTGCTGCCTTAAACAGGATGACATATACCTTATCTATGGCCTTACAACGGGCCACTGATCACCACCAAGCTGGTCTGCAGCAGGGTGGTAGGAGTGATGTGGCACTGGCTCAGGAGAGGGATGATAGTGAAAGGTGACATGGAAGTGGGAACTCCACTCAAAGCGCTGTCACTTCTCACCAGTTGCCCCCCACTCACTCTAGCCAGTATCCGACATGCTGCCTTGTCTCTGGATGGCCAAATCTGAGGGTGCAGGTGGAGCAGTCTTTGACAGGGGTCACACAGGATCTCCAAAACCCAGAGGGCATTGGCCAAAAGCATCTCAGCAGTCACAGCAAGGGTCTGAGCAGCCTGCCTCTACCTCTGCTGAAGCCACACAGGATGCAACACGTAGAAACGGTAAGAAGCGTAAGTTGAAGAAATTGTAATACACTAAGGATATGGGTGTTATATAAATGTTATGTTGTTAAGTTTCCTTTTCTTATAAGGACACATAAAATTTATTGCTTAGCACCATTTTCATGTCTTACCCATTATTGCATCCCGAATGTCAACTCGTCCTTTCACTGGTTTCGTGATGAATATCAATACAGCACGGGACCCATTGGTCTGAAATCTTGGACTGTTGCAATATGAAAGCATCATAACAGCGCCAAGGGAATCTGGCACACACCTGCATGAACCTCTTCTTGTGGTTGCACAGCAGCTGCGCATGGATGCGGTTTATAAAAAACTCTGGTTGCTGTGGTGGTGCTTGGGTTGCCACGTGTGTGCAATCGATGGCACCTTACACCTGTGGGAATTCAGCCAGAGAGGCGAATCCAAGTGCCTGCTCATTCTGGCTATTGTCATCACAGGGGAAGTTAACATAATTCCCAGCTCTGGCAAACAATCCATGCATTTATGTGCAATGGACTGCGAGACCTTCGATATGTCTCCGGTAGCACCCTGGAAGGAACCAGAGGCAAAAAAATTCAGGGCGGTGGTGGCCTTCACAGCCACTGGTAATGCGTGGCCACCAGATCCAGCAGACAGCAGGTCTTCTAGGATGTTGCAGATGTCTGCCACCATCTGATGTGACCACCTGAGCATGTGGAAGCACTGCTCCTCCGGGAGGTCGAGGAAGCTGAGCCTCTACATTACAAGAACACAAAAGAGGAACTTTAACTTTCTTACAATAAATAGAGTACCTGGATGAATAGGTATCTGTGAGAAACTTGTGAAAAAAATAACCTGGGATAATATAGAGCATACTTGGTGAAAATAGGCATTAAAACATGTTGAGCACAGATTGAGACTGGCTTCAGTTCATGAATGACAAATGAGTTATTAGACCGGTCACATAAATATAATAAACATGGTATCGTAGCAGTTCATCGTCGCTGGGTCAAAATCCTGGAACTCCCTACCTAACAGCACTGTGGGAGTACCATCACCACATGGACTGCAGTGGTTCAAGAAGGCGGCTCACCACCACCTTCTCAAGGGCAATTAGGGATGGACAATAAATGCTGGCTTTGCCAGCGACGCCCAGATCCCATAAGCGAATTAAAAAAAATCCCCTTCATACAACCCTTTTTGTGAATTAGATTATTTTTGGAAATAACTATGGAGATTGTGTTGTAATGTATTTTGTGTGAAAAGGCAATGTTCATAAGCAATCCATAGTGAAGAGCAAATTTCTGAAGACTAGTTGATCTTTTGTGATATTGCTCATAGTCAAAAAGAGATATCACTCTTGCAACTGTCTCCAACTTTATTCTCTTTCTGTTTGCCTGTCTCCCTCTCTTTGAATGGCTCTCAAATACTTTTGTCATCTCTGTTCCTTCATACCTTTGTATGTCTCCAACTCTTTTTTCACTCTTTCCATCCCACTGTCTTTGCTCTCTTCTGTATCTCTCTCTCTTTCTCACCCCTCCCCCTGCCTTTCTCTCAACATACACAGAGGACTGCCTTGGAGCTCAGATCCTCTCATTAGATTAAGAGACACTAGCAAAAAGATTTGTGAGGTACTGATGATCATTATGAGGGAGTCAGTGAGAAGGAAAAAGACTGATGTGGCACCCAAATTCAAAGGGTGATGAACCAGCACAAGCAACTACAAACCCATTAGTCTTAATGCAATCCCATGTAAAATAATTGAATTGATTATCAGGAGTAAACTTAAGAACTACCTGTACAATAGTAACCAGTAAACAGCAGTCAATGTGGCTTTAGATGGGGAAGATGCTGTCTGACCAACTAATGATTTCTTTGAGGAAGTGACAATCCAGATTGACTGTGGTAAACCCGTTGTGTACTTAGATGTCCAAATGGCATTTGATAAGGTTCCACACAAACAAAATATTAATTAAACTCAAAGCTGTGGGGATTCAGGGCAGAACTTGGGTATGGATAAGAAACTGGCTGAAAGGTAGAAAACAACACGCACTGGTTACAGCGTTAATATTAGGGTGGGGGAAAGTACTGAGTGAATGCCCCAGCGACTGTTGTTGGGACCACTACTGTTTCTAATTTACATCATTGACTTGAATTCAGAAATCTAATGCAAACTGCTCAAATTTTCAGATGATATCAAACTTAGCGGCAGTGGAACATAGGGACAGGAGTAGGCCATTCAGCTCCTCGAGCCTGTTCCACAGTGGAATCGAAAGAGGCATCTCACAAATTACAGTATGAAATAAACAAAATGTGAGTCAATCAAACAATGACAGGTGAAGATTTAATGCAGAAAAGTGTAAAGTAACGCATGTAGCAAAGTACAATGGGCAACACACATACTTCATGATGTTGGAATAGCTGAGGATGACATAGAATACAAGTCAGAGGAAGTTGTGATCAAAATGTACAGTGCTCTGGTCAGACCACATCTTCAGAACTATATTCAGTTCTTTATTGAATAACAAGGGAGACAGTCAAGCACTGGAGGCAGTGCAGAAAGATACAAGGCTGATCTCTAGTGTCAGGTGTCTGAGTTATACTGGATTTTTTGGACTTTTCAGCCTAGAACGAAGGCACCCGAGAGATTATCGTAGAGGTATACAAGATTGTAAATGGTATGGAAAAGGTTAATCCAGAATACCACTTTAATACAAAGGCAAAATACTGCGGTCTAGAGGAGCTGTAAATAGAGTCATAGGGGGAAAAATTCAGTTGGTTGTGCCTCCCATTAGCGCCTTAAAAGGGCGCTAATGGGGCACAATGCATCTAGCGCCCGGGCGCGGCGATGTTTGCGCCACTCGCGAAATTAACTAGACATTTTGCGGCGGCGCTAAACACTACCGCCACGATCTCCTGCGCCAGCAGATCGTGACGTCAGTCGAGTGCGCAACGCCCCGGTACCGTCCCGGAGCAGATATTGAGTGGCGCCCCCTGCCTTACCGCCTGACGCTAGCAACGACAGGTTGAGTGGAGCGTTTTGCAGTCATGAAGGGACTGGGGGAGCGCTATTTAAAGGCGACCGCTTCCTGCCTTTTATTGTTGGTGCCATTTTTGAACTACGCATTCTGAGAGAGAGAGAGAGAGAGAGAGAGACTTCTGGAGAGATTCAACGCTGTGTGAAGGAGTTTTGGGTACTGAGCAGCACTTTGCAGGTTCATTTTGATTTGCCATTCCTTGTAGCGATTTAGAAGAGACTGTGCGGGCTGCACTCTAAGCTCTTTCCCTGGCACTCTCCATTGTTCTTTTCAGCAGATTTGATGTGCAGGTCTCTCCAGGCCAGGATTCAAGGCTGCAATGAGCAGGATGTGGATGGAAAGCAAGATCAACTCTCCCCTTTAAGAACTGGCCGGTGCCATTGTGTGTGCGTTCCATTGCTGACTGACATCACATGAGCTTCGCCAGCGCTCTGAGGTAGCGCCTCGCTCCTTGGCCTTTGCGCCTTAAGACAGGTGTGAAGCGCCTGATTTAGCGCTCCAATCACCTCCAGGGGCGTTAAAAGTCAAGTTTGCAGTCGGTGGCGATAATTAGCGCCAGGCGCTAATCTTTGCGCCCGGCCGATAATTGCGCCCCAAATGGGGCGATACTGAATTTCTCCCCCATAGAGTCATAGAGTTATACAGCACAGAAAGAGGCCCTTCGGCCCATCGTGTCCGCGCCGGCCATCAAGCCCTGTCTATTCTAATCCCATTTTCCAGCACTTGGTCCGTAGCCTTGTATGCTATGGCGTTTCAAGTGCTCATCTAAATGTTTCTTGAATGTTGTGAGGGTTCCTGCCTCTACCACCCTTTCAGGCAGTGAGTTCCAGATTCCAACCACCCTCTGGGTGAAAAAGTTTTTCCTCAAATCCCCTCTAAACCTCCTGCCCCTTACCTTGAAACTATGCCCCCTGGTTATTGACCCCTCTACTAAGGGGAAAAGTTCCTTTTTATCTACCCTATTTATGCCCCTCATAATTTTGTACACCTCAATCAGGTCCCCCCTCAGCCTTCTCTGCTCTAAGGAAAACA
The DNA here is from genome assembly GCA_030390025.1 of Squalus acanthias. NCBI lineage: Eukaryota > Metazoa > Chordata > Chondrichthyes > Squaliformes > Squalidae > Squalus > Squalus acanthias. The sequence continues at coordinate 71,614,277 of CM059432.1, read as the reverse complement.
ACCCCAGCCTGTCCAGTCTCTCTTCATAGCAGAAGCGCTCCAGCCCAGGTAACATCCTGGTGAATCTCCTCTGCACTCTCTCCAATGCAATCACATCCTTCCTATAGTGTGGCGACCAGAACTGCACACAGTATTCCAGCTGTGGCCGAACTAGCGTTTTGTACAGCTCCATCATAACCTCCCTGCTCTTATATTCTATGCCTCGGCTAATGAAGGCAAGTATCCCATATGCCTTTTTAATCACCTTATCTACCTGTCCTGCTGCCTTCAGGGATCTATGTACATGCACACCAACGTCCCTCTGATCGTCTGTCCTTCCTAGGGTCCTACCATTCATTGTGTATTCCCTTGCCTTGTTAGTCCTCCCAAAATGCATCACCTCACACTTTTCAGGGTTAAATTCCATTTGCCACTGTTCTGCCCATCTAACCAACCCGTCTATGTCGTCATGTAGCCTGAGGCTTCCCTCCTCGCTATTTACCACTCCACCAATTTTCGTGTCATCTGCAAACTTACTGATCATACCTCCTACATTCATATCGAAATCATTAATGTACACTACAAACAGCAAGGGACCCAGCACCAATCCCTGCGGTACAACACTGGACACAGGCTTCCAGTCACAAAGACAACCTTCGACCATCACCCTCTGCCTCCTGCCACTAAGCCAATTTTGGATCCAATGTGCCAAATTACCCTGGATCCCATGGGCTCTTACCTTCTTGACCAGTCTCCCATGTGGGACTTTGTCAAAAGCCTTACTGAAGTCCATGTAGACTACATCAACTGCACTACCCTCATCCACACACCTAGTCACCCCCTCGAAAAATTCAATCAAATTGGTCAGACATGATCTCCCCCTGACAAAGCCATGCTGACTATCCTTGATTAATCCTTGCCTCTCCAAGTGGAGACTAATTCTGTCCCTCAGAATTTTTTCCAATAATTTCCCTACCACTGATGTTAGGCTCACTGGCCTGTAATTCCCTGGTTTATCCCTACTACCCTTCTTGAATAATGGCAACAGCAGAATCAATACCAGCATCTGCTGTCCGAAAAAAATGGGAGCATTATTATGATCTGAAATTGTTGAACTTAATGCTGAGTCTGGAAGGTTGTAAAGTGTTTAATCGAAAGATGATGTGCTGTTCCTTGAGCTACCATTTAGCTTCATTGGAGCAGTGTAGGAGGCCGATGACAGAGAGGTCAGAGTGGGAGTGGGGAGGAGAATTAAAATGGCAAGCGACCGGAAACTCAGGGGCATGCTTGCGACTGAATGGAGGTGTTCAGCAAAACGATCACCCAATCTGCGTTTTGTCTCCCGAATGTAGAGGAGACAGTATCATGAGCAGTGAATACAGTATACTGAATTGAAAGAAGTACAAGTAAACTTTAAATTCCAATGTGGGAATAGGACAAGGTGAGACTGGTTGAAACCAGTAAAAGGTGACTTTAGCACTGATATCAGAAGGTTCTTTGTCATGTAGAGAGTGATCAACGCTTGCAGGCTGAGTGATGTAGACAAAAACCCTGGAATCATTTAAGAAACAACTAGATGCAGCAAGGGTGGGTGGTGGGAGAAGTGTAGAGTTGTTCTGATTGGTTGAATTAAGATGGACTTAATGACCAACGTGATAAGTACAAAAATGATTTTTTCTCTCCACGGGTATGTAGTAGAGAGCAGAGATGAGGACCCAAGAGGGAGCAGGGAGTAAGGCATCGGTTGACATGCACCTCTATTCTGGACTGGATCGTCTATCATTGTTGCACTGGATCCAGAACTATGACAGATACTGGCACATCCAGGAGCTATTAAAACAAGCAACAGATCAGATCAAAGCTCTGCAGCCCTGCCATATTCAGTCGTGAATGGTGGTGGACAATTAAGCATCTAACAGGAAGAGGAGACTCTAAGAACATCCCCAACTTCAACGATGACAGAACCCAGCAAATGAGTGCAAACCACAAGTATTAGCAATCATCTTCAGCCAGAATCTGCCGAGTGGATGATCCTTCTCGCTCTCCTCAGGTCCCCACAATCATAGATGCCAGTCTGCAGATAATTTCATTGACTCCATGTGACATCATGAAATGACTGAGTACACTGGACACAGCAAAGGATATGGGCACCGACAACATCCAGGCTGCAGTGAAGACCTGTGCTCCAGAACTAGGTTCAACCCTAGTGAAGCTGTTCCATCACAGCTACAACACTGGCATCTACCCAACAATGTGAAAAATTGCCCCGGGACGTCTTGTCCACAAAGAGCAAGACAAATCCAACCGGCCAATTACCGTCATATCAGCCTACTTCCAATCATCGATAATGTGATGGGAGGAGTTGACAACAGGGAGCTGAATTTTAACAGCCAAAAACAGGTGGGTTGGTGTCAGAACAGATGTTAAAGTTTAAAAAATCTGAACCCTGATCCCAACCCACATCCAACCCACCCACATCCGGGTTTAACCATGGCGGAACAAGGGGCGGGCAGCCAACCCACTCTCAGGAGGCAGGTTGGTAATTTAAATATTTTAATGAGGTTGGCAGCCTCAGATTTAACCATCTCATCCCCAGGGCATTGCTGCAGGAGTTCCTCAGAGCAGCATCCTGCGCCCAACCATCTTCAGCTGCTTCATCAATGACTTTCCCTCCAGCCTGGCTGGGAATGAAACTGGGAGTTGGGGTGTGAGAGTGTGGCATCTGGGCTCGACTGGGCTGGAAGGGCGATGAGCAGAGCACAGCAGAGGCAGTGAAATGGAACACAGAAGCACAGCAGAGTGGAGAGCAGAAATCAGAAGATGGGTGGGTCCAGGGAATAGAACACAGATGTGTAGGGGAGCAAAGCAGAGGCTGGAGAGTGCAGCACTTGCATCTGATGGGTCCTTGAAAACCAGTCTAGTAATTAACATGGACCAATGAAATAGCTGAAAACAGTTGGACTGACAAACATAATCTTTTATGTGATAAAGTAAGACGAGGAGAGTGTTCCCTATTCAGGACATCACTGAATAAAACTTTCTACATAAAATACATGATGGCAACAAATTCCACATAGTCATTTTGTAGAGAAATGCCCTTCAGTAAGATCATGAAGATCTATTTTATTATATAAGATTGTAAGGAGAATTAATAGCTGATAGCCATTGTAGTGATTCATCAGTAATAAAGTCACAGCACAATCATATTACCACAGGCAAAGCAGGGCATCTATTAATGCAATATTGTGTTCCTGCTCTGAAGTTATAAAAATATTCAAGGAAATTATCTAAATTGGACATCAGTCAGTGAGTGATTCTGATTTTAAACTCACAGCGTAAATCATGTCAAAATGCATCTGCATATTATTTGTGCACAACTTCATTTCAATTAAAAATGCACTCTCATTTTACATCCACCACAAACTATAGAGAGCTAGAAATTCGGTATGTTAGCTCCTGGCGGGGGCGTTAATGGGTTAGCGGCCGGGCGTGGTGAATGCAGCGACGCCCGTGAACTTCAGTGCCTGTTACCGCTAGCGCCTGGGCCTCTAGCACCTCGCAGATCGTAACGTCATAAAGAGTGCAGTGCCCCGTTATTGCCCCGGATGGAAAATTGACTCTCGCCCCGTGCTTTATCGCCTTGCGCCGACAACGCCAGTGAACTCGGCTGGCCGCTTCGAGAGCGGTAATTAAAGGGAATGCTTTTCAGCCAGTGCAACCTTTATTATTTGCACCAGTCTGTGCAAAGTTTTTAATGCTTCATTGGTGCAAGATGTCCAAGCCCTCCACTTTGTGAAAGTCTTTAGGGCTGTAATGGCAGTTGCCCAGGTTGCCTTGCAAAACAGAAGTGATGACAACTAGCTTGTGCAGTATCATTGGCCCTTCCCTTTAAGCGAGGGAAGCAGCCTCTGTGATGAAAGAGTGGCGTTTACAATACGCTTGAAATTGTTTAGCGCTCTGCCACTACTACCCCGCTCTCAGACTTTAGCGCCCTAAGAGAAGTGGTTAGCGCTTGATTTAGTGCTCCACTTCCCTCTTGGAGCGCTAAAACTCAATTTTGTGGTAGGTGAGACTGATTAGCACCTGGCGCTAATTTTTCAACTTTTAGGGGTAGAAATTAGGTCGCGCCCCATTTGGGGCGCAAATATCGTCCGGACGCAAATATTAGCGCCTGGCGCTAATTATCGGCACTGACAGGAAACTTCACTTTTACCGCCCCGGGAGGTGAGTGGAGCGCTAAAGCAGGCGCGGCACACCTGTCTTAAGGCGCAAAGGCCAAGGAGTGAGGCGCTAACTCAGCGCACGAGCGCAGCGCAGCTGCTGCCAGTTAGCGAGGGAACACAGACACACTGGCGCCGGCCACTTCTTAAAGCGGGGGGGGGGGGCCACTTGCTCCCCAGCCACACCCTGCTCATTGCAGCCTTGAATCTCAGCCTGGAGAGACCTGTAATCCATTTTGCTGCCAAGCATGGAGAGGGTGAGAGAACGCGCTCATCGCTTCACCGAGCGGGCCTTGGATGCTCTGGTTGACGCAGTGGAGCGCAGACGATGTATGCTGTTCCCGGAGAGTGGCAGGAGGCCTTTGCCACGCGAGTTCAGAAGAGTGTGGAGGGAGGTGGCTCAGAGCGTCTCCTCCAGGAGCATGGTGCCCAGGACCCATGTTCAATGCCGCAAAAAGTTCAACGACCTCACTCGGGTCGTCAGGGTGAGTGGCTTTTTCTCAATACCTCTCCATCCCTCCATCTCAACCTCACTCTATGGCCAGAGGGTCTTAAAACCCCAATGCACAACACTCATCCAACACCTATGGCCCTTTCATCAAACACACACACACATTCTACACTTTGCATACAGTAAGGGCTATTCACCTATGGGAGGCACATCAGGCAAGACCATGGCTGTATATTGTAAGGGCTAATCACCTATGGGAGGCACATCAGGCAAGACCATGGCTGTATATTGTAAGGGCTATTCACCTATGGGAGGCACATCAGGCAAGACCATGGCTGTATATTGTAAGGGCTATTCACCTATGGGAGGCACATCAGGCAAGACCATGGCTGTATATTGTAAGGGCTATTCACCTATGGGAGGCACATCAGGCAAGACCATGGCTGTATATTTACTCAGATGCTGTCCTTTTTCTTGCAGGCTAAGCTGGCTCATAATCGGAGACAGCAGCAACGGACGGGTGGAGGGCGGCTTCAGCTGCAACCCCTCAGCGATCTGGAGGAGCGCGTCCACAGGATTGTGGCAAGCCGGGTGATCGGTCCCGTCGCCACTGGAGACGCCGACCCCGTTGTGGACAGCAATGGTAAGGTCATCACCTTTTTGTCCTCTGTCCTTCCACTTGTCCCTCACAATACCAGCCTTTGACACTTTCAATCCAACTTGCTAACTCGCTGCACTTATTCCTCCCTTACTGCCACCCTGTCCTCACGCTAAAGCCACTCTTGTACCTCCCTGCTTTCAGATGCTGATTCACCAGCTGAGGAGACGGGCCCTCAAGCTGCCACTGGGAGTGATGCTGCAGCTGAGGAGGAAGAGGAAGCCGGAGCATCAGTGCCACCCTCTCCCGAGGAAGCCCATGCCCACACTGGGAACACGCCTTCCCCGGAGGGGAGCAGGGGGGAAGGGGCTGATGATGGTGAAGCTCCAGGACCCAGTGGGCTGCAGCAACGCCATGGGGGGGGGTAGGGAAGAACGGGGGCCTTCTCCCCAGAGGGAGAGTATGCCAGACACTCCTACTGCAATGGACGCAGAGGAGGAGCGGCTGATTGCAGAAATGAACAGCCAGGCGGTGGGCATGCAAACTGAGCTCATGGGTGCAGTGGGAAGGGTGCCTGAATGCATTGAGTCACTGGCAAGGAGTGTGGAGCACTTCGCTGTAGCACAGGCGGATGCCACACTAACGCTTAGTGCTGCAATTCAGTCACTGGCTGCCGTGATCCCACCTCTGACTGCTCTCATACAGACTCAGATGGAGGCCACGCGAGCACAGACTGCTGCCAACCTCGATGGTTCGTGCACATGTCCCCGGGGCTGTCACCGCGCCGCAGCATGCCAGCAATCTGTTCTCCGGCAGATTGCTCCGGATGCTGAAGTGCTGCCCCGTGGGAGTGCCAGTGTGTCGGGCGAGCAGGGAGTTGCTGTCCTCTCTCACGATGACAGCATTCCTACTGCCAACACTGTCACTTCTCCACTGCACTTGCCACCGCCTGTAGGACAGACTGCTGCCGCCCATGCAGAGTTGGTGCAGTCTGCAGCCGGGCCCTCCAGGCCCAGAAGTGGTCGAGGCCGTCCTTCAGGGGCATCTGCAGTGTCAGGGTCTGACGAGCAGCAGCCTTCCACCAGCCTTGCTGCAGCCACTGAGGTCCCATTACGGAGGAGCAGTAGGGTTGGAAGGGGGGAAGTGCGCAAGGGAAGGAGATCACCCTCGAAGGGCAAAAAGTAGGAGGTGTGCCAAAATGCTGGTCATTTTTTTATTAAAGGCCGAGGGTCGTGGTCCAACTTTTGTTTAGTGTTTTGGACATTATCTCCAGGTTGTGAGAACCAGTTATGTTATTGACTGTTTTTTTGTGTTTATTTCTATGAGTTTGTCATGAGGAATTGACACACACAGAGTTTGTAAAATAAATAAGTTTCTGTTTTCAAAATATACATGGCTGGTGCTTGGAATTATTGGTGCCTTGGCCGGCTTAGGGGTTGCGTGCTGGGTTGATTAGTGTTTGTAGCAATGGCAGGGGCCCTAGAAGCGCCTTGCTATTAGTCGTTGACGGACGGCCCTTGCAGTTTGACCATTGTGGGCCGCCCTCCCGCCTTGGTGCTGCTGATGATCATCGTCCTCGTCCTCTTCCTCCTCTTCCTCCTCCTCCTCTGGTGGTGCTACAAGGCCTGGTGGCATTGGCTGGGTCCTGAGGATTGCCATGTTGTGCAACATGCAGCACACGACTACGAAGTTCGAAACTTGCTCAGGCGAGTACTGCAGGGCTCCTCCGGAATGGTCCAGACAGCGGAACCGTTGTTTCAGCACGCCGATTGTGCGCTCAATAATGTTCCTGGTTGCTTGATGGCTTTCATTGTACCGCAGCTCAGCAGGGGTGTTTGACGTACGGAGCGGTGTCATCAGCCAGGTGCTCAATGCGTACCCCTTGTCCCCCAGAAGCCAACCAACTGGCTGATGCGGTGCCTCGAAAACTTCTGCCACAGTAGTCTGGCGCAGGATGAAAGCATCGTGGCAGCTGCCCGGATAGTGGGCATTGACAGCGAGTATCACCTGTCTGTGGTCACAGACCAACTGCACATTCAAGGAATGGAACCCCTTCCTGTTCCTGAATTCCTCTGCATTCTCTCGCGGAGCACGCAAAGCCACATGCGTGCAGTCAATGGCGCCCTGCACCATGGGGAAGCCCGCTACCCTCGCAAAGCCCAGAGCACGGTCACGCTGCTTGTCTGGGGTCATAGGGAAAGAGATGAAGTCTCGTCTCCTTCTGAAGAGGGCATTGGTGACCTGACGGATGCAGCGATGCACCGCAAACTGGGAGATATTGGCGAGGTCCCCAGCAGCAGCTTGGAATGAGCCAGTGGCGTAGAAGTTCAAAGCCACTGTGACCTTCACTGCCACCGACAGAGACGTCCTGGACCTCAGCTGAGGCTGCAGATCTGGCTGCAGCAGGTGGCAGAGCTCAGTGACCACCTCCTTGCTGAATCGCAGCCTCCGCAAACACAGCTCCTCGGACATATGGATGTAGGAGAGCTGTTCACGATATACCCTGGGAGGGTAAGCTCTCCTGTACATGCGCCTGATGGCCCTCCTCCGTCTGGCCATCATTGCCACTCTCTGTCTGCGTCTCTGTATCCTCCGATTCAGCTGGAGCAGGACGACGCCCCCAATCATTGCAGCCCCCATATTCTCTTTGCCAGAAAAGTAATGAGGTACAGCAACTAAAGTAGCAACAAAGTTAGGATGAATAGGCAAAACTACCTCACAAAGCGTTGAGTCAATGTAGAAGTCTCTCTCTCTCTCTCCCCGAATCTCTCTCTCTCTCTCAGAACGAGTGGTGCATAAATGTCGACCACAGAAAAAGACAGGAAGAGGCCCCCTTGAAATAGCGCCCCCCCCAGCCCCACACCGATTGATAACGTTCCAGTCTTCCGGTCGTTGGAAGAGCCAGGCGGTAAGGCAGGGGGCGCCACTCAATTTCCGCTCCGGGGCGCCCCAAGGGCGTTGCACCATGGAATGACGTCACAATCTGCGCGCGCAGGTGGTCGCAGCGGTAAGTTTTAGCGCCGCCGCACAATCTCAAGTTAAGTTCTCGAGCGGCGCAAACAGCGCTGCGCCCGGGCGTTAGCGGCTTAACGCCCCATTAGAGCCCTCTTAAGGCGCTAACGGGAGGCGCAACCAAGTGAATTTTTACCCCTTAAAGTTTTAGGGGGAAAAATTCAGTATCGCCCCGTTTGGGGCGCAATTATCGGCTGGGTGCAAAGTTTAGCGCCTGCCGCTAATTATCGCCTCCGACTACAAACTTGGCTTCTTTCGTCCCTGGAGGTGATTGCAGCGCTAAACCAGGCACTGCACACCTGTCTTAAGGCGCAAAGTTCGAGGAGCGAAGCGCTAACTCAGAGCGCGGGCGAAGCTCAGGTGATGTCAGTTAGCAATGGAACACAGCCACACTGGTGCCGGCCAGTTCTTAAAGGGGAGGGTCGATCTTGCTCTCCAGCCACCACCTGCTCATTGCAGCCTTGAATCTCGGCCTGGAGAGACCTCAACCTCAAAGCTGCTGCAAAGGAATATGGAGAGGGCCAGGGAACAAGCTCAGCGCTTCAGCGACCGGGCCTTGGTGGCTCTGGTTGGCGCAGTGGAGCACCAAAGATCAATACTGTACCCAGAGAGTGGCAGGAGGCCATTGCCCCGCGACTATAGAAGAGTGTGGAGGGAGGTGGCTCAGCACGTCTCCTCCAGGAGCATGGTGCCCAGGACCCACACACAATGTCAGAAAAAGTTCAACGACCTCACTCGGGTGGTCAGGGTGAGTGGCTGCTTTTCAATACCACTCCATCTCTCCATCTCAACCTCACTCTATGGCCAGAGGGTGTAAAAACCCCAATGCCCAACACTCATCCAAGACCTATGGCCATCTCATAAAACACACACGCACATTCCACACCTTGCATGCATTAAGGGCTGTTCAACTATGGGAGGCACATCAGACAAGCACCTGGCAGCATACATTAAGGGCTATTCAACTATGGGAGGCACATCAGGTAAGCACATGGCTGCATATTTACTCAGACGCCGTCCTTTTCCTTGCAGGCCAAGCTATTTCATAACAGGCGGCAGCAGCAACGGACGGGTGGAGGGCTGCCTCAGCTGCAACCCCTCAGCGATCTTGAGGCGCACGTCCACAGGATTGTGGCAAGCCGGGTGATTGGTCCCGTCGCTCCTGAAGAGGCCGACCCTGTTCGGGACAGCAATGGTAAGGTCATCAGCTTTCTCTCCTCTCTCACTCCACTTATCCCTCACAACACAAGCCTTTTACACTTTCAATCCAACTGACTAAATTGCTCCAGACCTTGCTCCCTTACTGCCCCCCTGTCCTCACGCTAAAGCCACTCTTGTACCTCCCTGCTTTCAGATGGTGATTCACCAGCTGAGGAGACTCTCGGGCCCTCAACCAGCCAGTGGGAGCGCAGTCGCAGGCGAGGAGGAAGAGGAAGCCAGAACCTCAGTGCCACCCTCTCCCGAGGAAGCCCATGCCCACACAGGGACCACGTCTTCCCTGGAGGGGAGCAGGGCAGAAGGGTCTGATGAGGGTGAAGCTCCGGGACCCAGCGGGCTGCAGCAACGCGATGGGGGTAGGGAAGCTCGGGGGCCTTCTCCCCGGAGGGAGAGCAGGCCAGCGAGTCCTGCTGCACTGGACGCAGAGGAGGAGTGGCTCATCGCTGAAATGAACACCCAGGCAGTGAACATGCACACTGAGTTCATGGGTGCAATGGGAAGGGTGCCCGAAAGCATTGATGGACTGGCAAGGAGTGTGGAGCAGTCCGCTGCAGCACAGGCGGATGCAACGCAACTGCTTAGTGCTGCAATTCAGTTACTGGCTGCTGTGATCCAATCTCAGACTGCTCTCATGCAGTCTCAGTTTGAGGCAACGCAAGCACTGACTGCTGTCATCGTCGCTGGTTCGGCCACATTGCCCTGGGGCTCTCACGGCGCTGCAGCAGGCCAGCAATCTGTGCTCGAGCAGATTGCTCCGGATGCTGAGGTGCTGCCCCGTGGGATCACCAGTGTGTCGGTCGAGCAGGGAGGTGCTGTCCTCTCTCAGGATGACAGCATTCCTGCTCCCACCACTGTCACTTCCCATTGCACTTGCCACCGCCTGCAACACAGCCGCCCATACAGAGTTGGTGCAGTCTGCAGCCGGGCCCTCCAGGCCCAGAGCTGGTCGAGGGCGTCCTTCAAGGGCATCTGTAGTCTCAGGATCTGACAATCAGCAGCCTTCCGCCAGCTTTGCTGCAGCCACTGGGGCCCCATTATGGAGGAGCAGTAGGGTGGGAAGGGCGGAAGTGCGCAAGGGATGGAGATCACCCTCAAAGGGCAAAAAGTAGAAGGTCTCAAGAAATGTTGGGAATGTTTTTATTAAAGGCCGAGGTTCGTCTGATAACTTTTGTTTAGTGTTTTGGCCATTATCTCCAGCTTGTGAGAACCAGTTATGTAAATTAATGATTTGTTGTGTTTGTTTCTATTAGTTTGTCATGAATAAATGACATACACAGAGTTTGTAAAATAAAAAGGTTGTTGTATTCAAAATGCACAGGTTTGGCCTTTGGAATCATTGCTGCCTTGGCCAGCTATAGGGGTTGCGGATTGCTTTCCATCATGTTGTTCTCCATGCCAGAAGCCATCTTCTCAGTAGGGGCCTAGAAGCGGCTTGTTATCAGCCATTGATGGACGGCCCTTGCAGTTTCAACATTGTGGGCCTCCCTCCTGCCTTGATGCTGCTGCTGATCATCCTCTTCCGCCTCCTCCGCCTCCTCCGGTGGTGCACCAATGCCTGGTGGCATTGGCTGGGTCCTGAGGATTGCCAGGTTAAGAAGAATGCAGCACACAACTATGAAGAGGGAGACTCGCTCAGGAGAGTACTGCAGGGCTCCTCCTGAGTGGTCCAGACAGCGGAACCGTTGCTTGAGCACGCCGATCGTCTGCTCAATGATGTTCCTGGTAGTGGCCATGATGCGGAGATGCCGGTGTTGGACTGGGGTGGACAAAAATGAGAAGTCACACAACACCAGGTTATAGTCCAACAGTTTTATTTGAAATGATGAGCTTTCGGAGCGCTGCTCCTTCGTCAGGTACAGTGAGGGACTACGAATCAGTTACAAAGCATATATAGACAGAGGACAATGTGTCTGCAGAGATACAATCCGTCAGGGAGGCATTACATCAAAGACACAGCAGAATACAGCTAAGACAATGAGGTGGGGTCACAGGGGGTCCAACGTGTCAAATGCTGCAGTCTGCAGTTAAGCTTTTTACTTTTTTTTTAAAACTGGAAATCACATCTGTGAACAAGACAACGACGACTCTAGTCTGGACTCTAGCCTCGACTCTAGTCACGTCCTGTAGCGTGACATGAAACCGAGATCCCGGTTGAGGCCGTTCTCATGGGTGCGGAACTTGGCTATCAGTTTCTGCTCGATGATTTTGCGTTGTCGTGTGTCTCGAAGGCCGCCTTGGAGAACGCTAACCCGCAGATCCGAGGCTGAATGTCCTTGACTGCTGAAGTGTTCCCCAACTGGGAGGTAACAATCCTGCCTGGCGATTGTTGCGCGGTGTCCGTTCATACGTTGTCTCAGTGTGCTTGGAAAAGGTCTGGCACACCAGTCTGGCGCAGGATGAAAGTATCATGGCTGTTGCCAGGATAGCGGGCATTGATGGCGAGTATCAGCTGGCTGTGGTCACAGACCAACTGGACATTTAAGGAGTGGTAGCCCTTGCGGTTTCAGAAAATGTCACATGCATGCAGGCAATGGCGCCCTGCACCATGGGGAAGCCCGCTATCCTTGCAAAGTCAAATGCACGTTCATGTTGTTTGGCCCGGGTCATCGGGAAAGAGATGTACTGGCGTCTCCTTTTATAGAGGGCATTTGTCACCTCCCGGATACAGCAATGGACCGTGAACTGGGAGATATTGGTGATGTCCCCAGTAGCTGCTTGAAAGAAGCCGGTGGCATAAAAATTCAGAGCCACTGTGACCTTCACTGCCACCGACAGAGACGTCCTGATCCTCAGTCGAGGCTGCAGATCTGGCTGCAGCAGGTGGCAGAGCTCAGTGACCACCTCCTTGCTGAAGCGCAGCCTGCGCAAACACTGCTCCTCAGACAAATGAATGTAGGAGAATTGTTCCCGGACTACCCTGGGAGGGTAAGGTTTCCTGTGCAGAGGCCTGTTGGCCCTCCTCTCTCTGGCTATGTTTGCCACTCTCTCTCTGCGTCTCTGATGCCTCTGATTCTGCAGGCGCAGGACGACGCCCCGAATCAGTGCAGCCCCCATAGTCCCTTGACAATCGAAGCAATGAAGATCAAATCCAAAAGAACCTGCAAAGTGCTGCTCAGTAGCCAAAACTACTTCACACAGCGTTGAATCTCTCCAGAAGTCTCTCTCTCTCTCTCTCAGAATCGCTCTCTCTCTCTCAGAGTGAGTGGTGCAAAAATGTCTCCCACAAAAAAAGGCAGGAAGAGGCCGCCTTTAAATAGCGCTCCCCGAGCCCCTTCCCGACTGCAAAACCTTTCACTCTCCCTGTCGTTGCTAGCAGCAGGCGGAAAGGAAGGGGGCACCACTCAATATCCGGTCCGGGGCGCCACAGGGGTGTTGCACGCTCGACTGACGTCACGATTTGTGGGCGCAGGAGTTCGTGGCGATAGAGTTTAGCGCCGCCGCAAAATCTCTGGTCAATTTTGCGAGTTGCGCAAACATTGCCGCGCACGGGCGCTAGTTGCTCTTAGGGCGCAAACGGGAGGCGCTAATCAACCGAATTTTTCCCCTTAGTGCCCCAAACGGGGTTATACCGAATTTCTCCCCCTAGAAGTCTAACCTAACTTTATCGGTGCAAAGGAAATCATGTTCTGAGAATACATATGGAAATGCCCTTGTGACATTGCAGATTGCTGATGCTGCATGTGGTGTCATATTCCTGAGTCATATGAACATTGTGCCAGTTTGTTTATCTCCAATGAACAGCACTTTGCTGCCTTTGTTTTGGACAAAGTCCCAGCCTTTCTACAAGGATTAGGTTAGATTAACCAAACATTATTGATGTGTTCCCTGCAAAATTCATTCCCTGCTAGGAGACAGGGAATCCCTTTATAGAAAGCAAATAAAGCAAGGAGAAACAAATAAACAGGAACAATAGCTTACAAGGGACTAAGGCACAAATGGAATCTTAACATTCAGTATGCTCTCCAGCACTGTCCCAGGCAATATATTCTCTGCATTAAAACAAACAAAAGGGCCGATTCTAACCCCCATGCCCAAACAGAACAAGGTGTGGTTGAAGTAGAGGCAGTGTCCTGCCTTCCAACTTCACACCATATTCATGCCGGCCAGTATTTTAAGTCCCGGGTTGCGGGAGGAATGTGTGACCCTCGCCGCAGGCAGGCCCTCCACAAGCTCCATTGGCCTCCATGCTTCAGCATGTTTATTTCAAAATTCCCACCCTTGTTTTCTAATCTCATCATTGCTTTATCCCATTACCTTAGTTATCTCTGCCTGCCTGAGAACCCTGCATTCCTCTAATACCACCCTTCTCCTTGCCCCTCGGTCCCTGTACTCCACCATTTGGGAGTGCTTGTCCAGTCATTGCGCTGCTGCCTTCAGCAACTCTCTACTCAGTTCCCTATGCTGTACTACATCCTTTCCTGCTTTAAAAACCTTCTGAAAACTCTCCTCTTCCAACTGTGCCTTTGGTTCCCCATCCTATGTGCTCCACTTCCCCCCTTTCCACCATATGTAGGTGGCTCCATAACTAAGGGTTAGAGCACTGGTTTCATAAACCAGGGGTGGTGAGTTCAAGTCTCACTGAGCCTACTCAACTTTCCTGACAACAGTAGTAGGTAAAATGCTAGAATCTATTATTAGAGACGTGGTAACAGGGACTTAGAATATCATAACATGATTGGGCAGAGTCAAAAAGAAAGAGAAATCGTGTTTGACAAATCTGTTAGAGCTTTTTGAGTTTGTAACTCGCAGGGTAGATAAGGGGGAATCAATGGATGTAGTATATTTGGATTTTCAAAAAGCATTCAATAAGGTGCCACACAAGAGGTTATTACACAAAATTAGGGCTCATGGGATTACGGGTAATATATTAAGATAGATTGAGGATTGATTAACGGACAGATAACAGAGAGTAGGAATAAATGGGTCATTTGCGGGTTGGCAGGCTGTAACTAGTGGGGTACCACAAGGATCAGTGCTTGGGCCGAGTGTAATGTATCCAGGTTTGCTGATGATACAAAGTTAGGTGGAAAAGTAAGCTGTGAGGAGGACGCAAAGGGGCTGCAAAGGGATATAGATAGGTTAAGTGAGTGGGCAAAACATGGCAGATGGAATAAAATGTTGAGAAGTGTGAAGTTATCCATTTTGGGAGGAAAAATAGAAAAGCAGAATATTTTTTAAATAATGAGAGACTGGGAAATGTTGATATTCAGGGAGACCTGGGTGTCCTTGTACATAAATCACAGAAAGTTAACATGTAGGTTTGGGCTGATAAATGGCAAGTAACATTCACGCCACACAAATGCCAGGCAATGACTATCTCCAACAAGAGAGAGTCTAACCACTGCCCCTTGACATTCAACGGCATTACCATCGTCGAATCCCCCAACATCAACATCCTGGGGGTCACCATTAACCAGAAACTTAACCAAACCAACCACATAAATACTGTGGCTACAAGAGCAGGTCAGAGGCCAGGTATTCTGTGGTGAGTGTCTCACCTCCTGACTCCCCAAAGCCTTTCCACCATCTACAAGGCACAAGTCAGGAGTGTGATGGAATACTCTCCACTTGCCTGAATGAGTGCAGCTTCCTTCCTTCAGATCCTCAGAAGGCAGCTGTTACAGGAAACCTTATAGCTCATCCCTATGAACCATGGTTGCAAAAATCTGGGCAAATTAAACACATCTAACTTTAAAATAGACCAACGTACAAAATCAACCTTGATTAAAAGGAAGTCTTATCAAGTGTACTAGTCACAGACTTGATTGTATAGGAAGTCCACCTCGAAAGAGATAAGCACCGCTGGACTTCTGACCAAGAATCCAAGTAAATGGATGTACTCAGCCATTGAATTTACCACCAACAGTCGAATTAGATTAGGATAGCATGCTACTAAGTCTAATGGAGTATGATTTGTTCAATAAAAGAGCACATATCTCTAGGCAGCTGCTAAAACAGATTGAAGCATTTTCAAAATCTGTTGCTACACTAATTGAAGGTGAAGTGCAAGCTGTTACACTGTAATAAGAAACACCCTAGACTCAACAAGATACATGGCTTTTGATATATTGCTCCACAGACTAGCATGGCTGTGTTTAGTGTCATTCTCATGAGAGGTACAGCAATAGCTATTATGACCACCTATTGATGGGAAAGATTTGAAAAAAAAATGGCGTATATTTGCTATGACAACAATCCTCTTCGGAGCTCCCACACTCAACCAATAAATTCAGGATGGTAACACTACCACAGATTATCCAGGCATTATGCTCAGGAGACTGGTTATCTAGCATAGGACTAAAAGATACCTACTTCCATATCACTATATGGGAACACAATCAGAAGTTTCTCAAGTTAAATTTCAAGGAACAAAGTTGTTAGTACAAGGCTCTTTTGTCAGCATCCAGGGCTTTCACAAAGTGCCTTTCAATAGATGCAATGTCTCCAAGTAAATCTGTACCTAAATGTCTGAGCCTTGTTCTTGAGATTTGCCACTGTAGCTGTATGACAAATAGTCAATGCAGTACGAAGGCTTGGATTCATCATCAGTTACAAGAAGTTCCAGCTACAACCCAATAGGATTTGATATTCTTGCACAGTCCATATGATCCAGGGAAAAGTGTTCCTCCTGGCAGACCAATTTGCAATACTTACTGACCACACATCCCTCTTAAAGGTAAGGTCATAGATCTTAGTAAAAGGTTATTTAAGATTTTTACATATGATGACAGCAGCTATCGTTGTAGTTCCCAAAGTCAAAAGGGGAGAAATTCGGTATCACCCCATTTGGGGCGCAATTATCGGCCGGGCGCAAAGTTTAGCGCCTGGCGCTAATTATCACCTCCGACTGCAGACTTGGCTTCTATCGCCCCTGGAGGTGATTGGAGCGCTAAATCAGGTGCTACACACCTCTCTTAAGGCGCTAACGCCGAGGAGCGAGGCGCTACCTCAGAGCGCTGGCGAAGCTCATGTAATGTCAGTCAGCAATGGAACACAGACACAATGACGCCGGCCAGTTCTTAAAGGGGAGGGTCGATCTTGCTCTCCATCCACACCCTGCTCATTGCAGCCTTGAATCTCGGCCTGGAGTGACCTGTACATCAAGTCTGCTGGAAAGAACAATGTAGAGGCCCAGGGAAAGAGCTCAGAGTGCAGCCCCCAAAGTCTCTTCTAAATCGATGCAAGGAAGGTCAAATCAAAATGAACCTGCAAAGAGCTGCTCAGTACCCAAAACTCCTTCACACAGCATTGAATCTCTCCAGAAGTCTCTCTCTCTCTCTCAGAATGCGTGGTGCAAAAATGTCACTGACAAAAAAAGACAGGAAGCGGCCGCCTTTAAATAGCGCTCCCCCAGTCCCTTCCTGACTGCAAAACGTTCCCCTCAACCTGTCATTGCTAGCGGCAGGCAGTAAGGCAGGGGGTGCCACTCAATATCCGGTTCAGGGCACTACCGGGGCATTGCACGCTCGACTGACGTCACGATCTGCGGGCGCAGGAGATCATGGCGGTAGTGTTTAGCGCCGCTGCAAAATGTCTGGTCAATTTTGTGAGCGGCGCAAACATCGTCGCGCCCGGGCGCTAGTTGCTTTGCACCTCATTAGCGTCCTCTCAGGGCGCTAACGTGAGGCACAAAGCAACCACATTTTTCCCCCAAAATTTGTCGTGAGACCACTTAGGATGAATCTTCTCAGCCAGTGGTTCCCTGAACAGTCTCCCTTTCTCAACCAGGACTTAGCCCTGGATCTCACATGGGTGGTCACAAGGGACAACACAATTTTGACAGCAGCCTCCCCTAATGTTGACTATGGTAACAGATGTGTCCCTGATACAATGCAAAGCCCATCTGCAGGGATCATTTTAGGAGTTGATACATCCCGGTAGTGCCCTGTTCCATCCCTCTCCTTATTACAACCACTAGCTTTTGTGTTTCTTCTTGAGAACAAAGGTCACATCAGCTTGGAAACTTGACTGTCTCTCCTATTCCTGGAAATTAAAATTTCAATATGTGTCACCTCCATTTTCTGTGATCTCACTAATCGTTCAAAAGATAAGAGCAAAACCCTTTATTGGCTCACAAACCATGCTTCTCAAGCATCGTGACAATGAGTAGCGATAGGATCCCACTGCCTCACAAGAGAGACCTCCTGTCACAGTTTGGAAAAGGGATAAATTATTGTGTCTGCCTTGGAGATGTTCAAGTTAATGGCTTGTTAACAACTGTTAAATCATTGACCTGCAGGATTCACTTACAGTGCTAATAATGAAAAATGAAAAAGTTTGTGTAATGGCATTCTACTAAGTTAATTTCTCCTATCACATGTGATGTTTCAAATATTCTGTAGCATCTTCAGTGCCTGTTTGACATTGATGTAAATTCTAGTTCAATCCATGTTTATGTATAATAACAACAGAAAACGCTGGAAAAACTCAGCAGGCCAGGCAGCATCCGTGGAGAGAGAAACAGAGTTAACGTTTCAGGTCGAAGACCCTTCGTCAGAACTGGAAAAAAGCAGGAAATGAAATAGATTTAAAGCAAGTATAATGCTGGGAAAAGGGAGGGGATGAAAGAACAAAAGGGAAGGTTAGTGGTAGTATAGAAGGCAGGAGAGATTAAGAGACATTGAGAGACATTAAGAGATATTCAAGACAAGAGGAGGTGGTAATGTAACAGGTTGAGGCTAGATGAAGTTTGAAATGCGCTGGCGGAATGAAGGACAGCTGGCAGCTTCAGGGAGGGAAGAATTTTAATATCTCTCAATGTCTCTTAATCTCTCTTGCTTTCTATACTACCACTGACCTTCCCTTTTGTTCTTTCATCCCCTCCCCCTTTTCCCAGCATTATACTTGCTTTAAATCTATTTCATTTCCTGCTTTTTTCCAGTTCTGACGAAGGGTCTTCGACCTGAAACGTTAACTCTGTTTCTCTCTCCACGGAGGCTGCCTGGCCTGCTGAGTTTTTCCAGCGTTTTCTGTTGTTATTTTGGATTTCCAGCATCCGCAGTATTTTGCTATCATGTTTATGTATAGTTTTGGGGAGGCTAGTGTTACTTATTTACTTAGTATCTTCAAGTCAAAAGGAACAGACGCAACATTGCAGGTCCTGGGCTTTATACAACAGGGGAGTAGAAGACCACAAGGCTGATTTTCAAATATATACTCCCAACTGCTGAGGCTCCCCACCAGGAACTCCCATTCATAACACCGGCCTTTACATGTACCATCACTACTCAATTGTACCATCATGAGGAAAATTGTTATGTATGCATTCAGCACATGGTTTTCACAGAACATATCAAGTGAGGCCGCATTCCTGCAATATGTTGAAGATGTATAGGCCTAGAAATTTGATATCGATAAAACCTGCTGGTGCCACCGTGGGCTGCTGTTACCTGCTGCTGAAAATGGTGGCGCTGGCAGGACCGGTAAATTGCCGCTGGTGGCTAATTAACATTAGCCCAGTGCTAAACTTACAGTGCAACGCTATTCTGGTGGCGTTCGTCCTGGCAGGAGGCCCCAATGTAGCATGGCCATAGCATCACTGCAGCAAGAACAGTCTTCTCTTAAAGCAAGGCTGTCCTTTCAGAAAGCAGTTCATTCTCTTAAAGGGGAAATGCCTTCCGAAATTAAAAAAAATAAAAATGATGTAAAAATATACAGTTTTTAGCCCTTACAGCTCAACTGCCTTCTGAAAAATAATTAACATTAAAAAGAATTCCCAAATGGGAGTCTTCAGCTCTTAAAGCTGCATTGCCTTCCGCACCTAAAAAAAATGGGAAAAGTGCTTCAGCACTATCACAAATGGCTCAACAAGCCAGGGAAGAGGCACTCAGCGTCTCGCACGCAGCACTCCAGCTTTGTGCAGGGGGTCAACACTGGAAGAGAGGTCCTCTACCCACAGGGGCCAGGAGGCCCTCCAGAAAGAAGGATGTGGGACCAGATCATCGAGGCCGTTACTGCCAGCAGTGTCACCCCCACAACCTGGTTCAGTGCCCAAAGAAGCTTCATGACCTCAGACCAGTGGTCAAATACAGTGAATGCATCTTCAAAAGCCGTCTCCTACTAACTGCACCACTAGCCTCACACACTGCTCAATGCGCGACACCAACTGCCCCCCACCCCCGCCCCCCCCCCACCCCCCCCATCGCCCAATCACTCACCTACCAAACTGTACCAAACATGAGGCACACCTCCCATTCCTAGCTGGAAAGTTTGCTTTATGGTGGCTTTTATTTCAACATTGTTGCGAAGAGGAGGCTGTGATGGTCAGTAACAGAGGGCAGGTAAGGTGCAGGACTAATGCTGAAAGGGGAATTGGGGTTTTGGTCACCGGTACCGCAGGCGGATGATTCCATCCCGGATATCCCGGCCAGAAAGGGGCTGTCTGGGATGCATCCCTCCTTCTGCTTTCTCCTCTTCTGCCTCCTCCTCTTCTGCTTCCTGCTCTTCTGTGTCTTTCTCTTCCCTCTGTGAGCGGAAGCTCTAAATCTGAAATAAAAGCAGAAAATGTTGGCAATACTCAGCACATCAGGCAGCACGTGAGCTCTGTTTCTCTCTCCATAGATGCTGCCTGACGTGCAAGCATCCAGCAGCACTCCCTGCACACCTAAAAAACTTTTAACCTGTATTGCACCAAGCCACTACTTCAATAAAATAAAAAAAAATCCAGTCCAAAAGCTTAAATGCAAACTCACCTGAAGGATGTGTGTGTGTGTCCCTTTAAGAAGTGCTGACAATGTCTCTGTCAGTCTGCTGAACGTTGGCTTTTCAGAGCGAGCTTAGGACCCAGCGCTAAACTCAACGCTAAGGTCGAAGTTCGCAGAGCATGACGTTAAGTTGGTGTTGCTCGCTGACTGATGTCATGCTCTCCCCTATACTCTCTGGAGTTTAGAAGAATAAGAGGTGATCTCATTGAAACATACAAGATTCTGAAGGGGATTGACAGGGTAGATGCTGAGAGGTTGTTTCCCCTGGCTGAAGTGTCTAGAACTAGGGGGCATAGTCTCAAGATAAGGGGTAGGCCATTTAAGACTAAGATGAGGAGGAATTTCTTCACTCAGATGGTTGTGAATCTTTGGAATTCTCTGCCCCAGAAGGCTGTGAATGCTGAGTCTTTGAGTATATTCAAGGCTGAGATAAATAGATTTTTGGTCTGTAGGGGAATCATGGGATATGGAGATCAGGCAGGAAAGCGGAGTTGAGGTCGATGATCAGCCATGATCTTATTGAATGGTGGAGCAGGCTCAAGGGGCCGTATGGCCTACTCCTGCTCTTATTTCTTATGTTCTTATGTTCTCCCCATTTACATCTCCAGGGCCAGCGCTGCTATCGGCACCGCTAAGGCCCTCACCAAAATGGCGGCCGCCGAGTCCCACGTCAGAGAAAGGCATTAGAGTGGCGACCGCCATTTTTCGCCAGGATAGCAGCTCAACCAGGTGGCGATAAGGTAGGGAATTTCTCCCCCGTGTTCTTTAAAGATGGAAGGGACCCTAGATGGTAGATAATCTTTTGGCTCTTCTCAATTTGTTAGGGGTGGGGGGGAAGTTTTGTCAAAAACTCTTTCACGAATAAAGTGTCACTTTGAAAGGCACTAGCACCTCTTTCTCTTACATTTTATTTCCAGCCTGCATGGCTATGGGATTTGTCTTGCACAAAACTGCCACAACAGTAAGATAAGCTAATATGGAGAAAACCAGTGAAATATATTCAATATAAAATTCAATTACATTTAAATTACACAAGAATGTGTTAATCTTTAAGATAAAAAAGGGAAGATGTAGTTTTATTGATTTATCATTTCCTTTCATCAATATTAATTCCTTTTCAAGTTTGTTAAGGGTCAAATATTAAGAATACGTATATCTAGTAAGCATATGTAAATCAATCAATTCTTATTTAGGTATCTAACAATTAGATACATGTTTTTCCAATCTTTCAGCCTAACCACTGACGTATTCATCTTATGAACAGCTCATTAATTTTTTCATTCTCAACTCATCAATAGAAGGTACATGATGTTCCTTCCTGATTTCTGGGGAAGTAGCTTGCCACTACTTAGTGCCTGGTCCACGCAGCCCAGCAGAGATCAGACATTTGCTGTGTAAGGAACTGGGAGTACAGCCAATGTCCTACCACTGGGTCACACAACATACTGGTACACTAATGCATAGTACACGTGGAGCATGTGGTTTGACCTTTCTTTTATTTTTTTTCCCCTCCCTCAACTTTTCTGCCTTCCTCTCCTGACTGAAACTGGAGTATAGTTGCATGGCTATTGGTCACCCTCTGGTGCCTCAGTTAAGTAGCCATTAGTGATGGCAGGCTATTTTATCATGGCGGACATCATAGCCAGGCCACACCTGAATTCCATTCATGCACACTATATAGTTATCAGGAGTAGGGTCCTTTGATAATTTTTCTCCCCCCTAGGCTGGGGCCACTGAGGCCCAAGTTTAGCACTTTTACTGCCACCCCAGATGTGATTAGCTAACTCAGCACAACTGGGAAGACTAAGACCTTTGTTACTATGGCTCAGTTCTACCATGGGCTGTGCATTTACTAACTGACCCACTGAGGCAGCTTTTAGTTTGGCAGCTTACTTAAATTCAATCTTGTCAAATCCAGCACAAGAATGAATATAGGGCTGAAGTTACTCGGCTGTTCCGCTGGCCGCCTTCTGTAACTACTCCGACAGAATGGCCAGAAACTTTACCACGTCCCAGCTTTAAACAGGAGTTTACAGTGGCCTTGTTTTGGGCTGGAGCCAACGACTGCCCCAAACAAGGCCATTGATGCGGAGAGGGCAAGGACTCACTACGCTGGGAATTCCTGCTTCCTTGGCCCTAATTGAATCAGTTTGGAGACTGGCATGCTGAGTTAAATGAGACACACCAGCCTCCAGAAGGATGCAAGTGGCCCTCACTGGTGGAATCCAGACCAGGGAAGCAGCCTGGACACTCAGGGCTGGATTTTGATACTGGGGCGGGTTGGGGTCGTGTTATCCACTTTTCGGGCTGGATTTTGATACTGGGGCAGGTTGGGGTCGTGTCATCCACTTTTCGTGTTATCCACCCGACTGCAATTGGATGTGGGAGATTGATGCGATTTTCACCTAATTGGGCAATTGAGTTCCAGCATGTGGGAAGCCATGACACAATTAGTGTTTTCAGTCTGAAAGTCACCTCTGATGATGTCATCATTGCTGCTGCATTGAAGGTCTTCAGAGACTGCCTGGCCTTTGCTGTGAGAGGACCTGGATGCAAAATGAGCAGCAGCAGCCCTAAGTCTGCTCCCAGATATTTTTGCACCACCACTCCCAGATATGTCTCCCATCCACCACCACTCCCAGATATGTCATCCATCCATCCATCACCACTCCCAGATCGATCAGCCAGCCAGCCAGTCAGCCAAATGTCAGCCAGCCAGCCAAATGTCAGCCAGCCAAATGTGCTCCCGCCAGGTTTCACATTCGTGGTTCAGAACAGGCGTGCTTCACGTAGAAAAAGGATTAAAATCACAAAGGCCTTTCAAAATGGCATTATAGAGGCAATTTAGTGCTTGTTAAGGGCCTTAACAGCCTATCCCACCTCTTAAAGGCGGGACGGAGTCGGGACCAGCAGACACGATTTAATGAAAATTGCGTGGAGGCGGATGGAGGCGGGCTTGTGCCCGCCTGCCAGTTTTCGCAATTTTAACCTCCCACACGCCTCCAAACCCACCTCCACGGGTCAATGAAAATCCAACCCATAATGTAAGGCGGCACAAAAAGTTTTTTTCCTGGGGTGACAGAGCGCCTCTCCCCACCCCACCCCAACCCCACCCGACTGTGAGCCAGAGTTTGCAGCAGTGTGGGGCTGGTGGGCATCTGAGATGTGCCCACCCACCTGTCGGCCCCATTCAAAAGAGGAGCCATCCCATTGACCCTGCATACTCTGCCAGGGTCAGTACTGGAGGGCACCAGCTTGTGTGATCCCGATATAAATGCTGGGATTGCAGCTTGAGGATTTTTGGGGGGGCTGTGTAACACAACACCATGAGTAAATTTAAAATTGACCATTTTAACAAATATTTCATTGATTATAATTAATGACAGGGTTTTATAGAACAGGAGGACAAAATGCTTCTAAAATGGTGGCAGGATAACACTAGGCTATTACAGAGGAACAAGGTTGTAAACTGTTTCTGAAAACAAATCTCAAATCCCACTAATTCCAAAGGATGAGGTTTTGAATAAATACTGACAAGAGACTGCAACATGGATCTTAAAAAAAAACCTTTGAGTCTCAATAAAATCAGAGGTAAATCAAAATGAATCCTTGTTACAACACACAAATAATAAACTGCTGACACCAGATGGCATTTTAACAGCATAACAGAAATGAGAAAGTCCATTTGTGTTAATCTTAATACAGTTGTATTAATACAGATCTGCAGCTAACATTTAAACACTGCTGTCAGAAGTTTGAAAGTATTAAGTAATATAAGAATACATTTTGTTGTATTTCAGGACATCATAATAAAAGGTACATTGAACAGAAAAGGGGACACTTTTGTAATTAGTTCTTGAGACATAGAAATAACAACGTTTTCACAGCTATACTCAGAATCCACAGCTACAGTGAATGTCAGATTAAAAGCCGGTAAAATTATTTTGCTTTCAAGTTATTTTTGTAGATTTAAAGAATCAAATAGAGAGTTGCCAAATTCATCCCAAATCCATTCTGTATTATCTTTAGAAACATGCAGCTCATTAATATAGAACTGATTTTTTTATTTTTTATTTATTCATTCATGGGATGTGGGCGTCGCTGGCAAGGCCAGAATTTATTGCCTATCCCTAATTACCCTTGAGAAGGTGGTGGTGAGCCGCCTTCTTCAACCGCCGCAGTCCGTGTGGTGAAGGTACTCCCGCAGTGCTGTTAGAGAGGGAGTTACAGGATTTTCACCCAGCGACGATGAAGGATCAGCAATATATTTCCAAGTCAGGATGGTGTGTGACTCGGAGGGGAACTTGGAGGTGGTGGTGTTCCCATGCGCCTGCTGCCCTTGTCCTTCTAGGTGGAAGAGGTCGTGGATTTGGGAGGTGCTGCCGAAAAAGCCTTGGCAAGTTGCTGCAGTGCATCTTGTAGATGGTACACACTGCAGCCACGGTACGCCGGTGTAGGAGGGAGTAAATGTTTAAGGTGGTGGATGGGGTGTCAATCAAGCGGGCTGCTTTGTCCTGGATGGTGCAGATCTTCTTGAGTGTTGTTGGAGCTGCACTCATCCAGGCAAGTGGAGAGTATTCCATCACACTCCTTACTTGTGCCTTGTAGATGGTGGAAAGGCTTTGGGGAGTTAGGAGGTGAGACACTCGCTGCAGAATACCTAGCCTCTGACCTGCTCTTGTTGCCACAGTATTTATGTGGCTGGTCCAGTTAAGTTTCTGGTCAATAGTGACCCCCAGGATGTTGATGGTGGGGGATTCGGTGATGGTAATGCTGTTGAATGTCAAGGGGCGGTGGTTAGACTCTCGCTTGTTGGAGATAGTCATTGCCTGACACTTCTGTGGCGCGAATGTTACCTGCCACTTATCAGCCCAAGCCTGAACGTCGTCCAGGTCTTGTTGCATCTGGACATGGACTGCTTCATTATCTGAGGAGTTGTGAATGGCACTGAACACTGCAGTCATCAGCGAACATCCCTATTTCTGACCTTATGTTGGAGGGAAGGTCATTGATGAAACAGCTTAAGATGGTTGGGCCTAGGACACTGCCCTGAGGAACTCCTGCAGTGATGTCCTGGGGCTGTGATGATTGACCTTCAACCACCACAACCATCTTCCTTTGTGCCAGTGGAGAGATTTGCCCCTGATTCTTATTGACTTCTGTTTTACTAGGGCTCCTTGATGCCACACTCGTCGAATGCTGCCTTGATGTCAAGGGCGGTCACTCTCACCTCACTTCTGGAATTCAGCTCCGTTGTCCATGTTTGGACCAAGGCTGTAATGAGGTCGGGAGCCGAATGGTCTTGGCGGAACCCAATCTAGGAATCAGTGAGCAGGTTATTGGTGAGTAACTGCCGCTTGATAGCACTGTCGATGACACCTTCCATCACTTTGCTGATGATTGAGAGTAGACTGATGGGGCCGTAATTGGCTGTATTGGATTTGTCCTGCTTTTTGAGGACAGGACATACCTGGGCAATTTTCCACATTGTCGGATAGATGCCAGTGTTGTAGCTGTACTAGAACAGCTTGGCTAGATGCGCGGCTAGTTCTGGAGCACAAGTCTTCAGCACGACAGCCGGGATGTTGTCGGGGCCCATAGCCTTTGCTGTATCCAGTGCACTCAGCCGTTTCTTGATATCACGTGGAGTGAATCGAATTGGCTGAAGACTGGCTTCTGTGATGGTGGGGACCTCAGGAGGAGGTCGATATAGATCATCAACTCAGCACTTCTGGCTGAAGATGGTTGCAATCGCTCAGCCTTGTCTTTTGCACTCACATGCTGGGCTCTGCCATCATTGAGGATGGGGATATTCATGAAGCCTCCTCCTCCCGTTAGTTGTTTAATGGTCCACCACCATTCACGACTGGATGTGGCAGGACTGCAGAGCTTTGATCTGATCCGTTGATTGTGGGATCGCTTAGCCCTGTCTATAGCATGCTGCTTCCACTTTTTAGCATGCATGTAGTCCTGTGTTGCAGCTGCCCCAGGTTGGCACCTCATTTTTAGGTACGCCTGGTGCTGCTCCTGGCATGCTCTTCTACACTCCTTATTGAACCAGGGTTGGTCCCCTGGCTTGATGGTAATGATAGAGTGAGGGATATGCCGGGCCATGAGGTTACAGATTGTGGTGGAATACATTTTTGCTGCTGCTGATGGCCCACAGCGCCTCATAGATGCCCAGTTTTGAGCTCCTAGATCTGTTCTGAATCTACCCCATTTAGCACGGTGGTAGTGCCACACAACACGATGAAGGGTGTCCTCAGTGTGAAGATGGGACTTTGTCTCCACAAGGACTGTGCGGTGGTTACTGCTACCAATACTCTCATGGCATATGCATCTGCGACAGGTAGATTGGTGAGGACAAGGTCAAGTAGGTTTTCCCCTCGTGTTAGTTCTCTCATCACCTGTCGCAGGCCCAGACTGGCAGCTATGTCCTTCGGCCAGCTCGGTCAGTAGTAGTGGACATTGAAGTCCCCCACCCAGAGTACATTCTGTGCCCTTGCTACTCTCAGTGCTTCTTCCAAGTGGTGTTCAACATGGAGGAGTACTGAATCCACTCTTTAGGAAAACACTGTGATCTAGTCAACTCCCTCCTTCTTTACAAGTCAAACATTCATTCAAAAAAACATTGAATATTCAAGTCACGTGTCAGCTATTTAAACCATGTGTCAGCTTGTCTGATATACATGAAAAGTCAGCTTTTTCATTAGGATTGGGAATTGTCAGTATCACCCAGATTCGTTGAGTGTCGGGACGGACAGCTTTTAGAAACCACAACAACAACAACTTGCATTTATATAGCACATTTAATGTAGTAAAATGTCCGAAGTCACTTCACAGGAGCATTATCAAACAAAATTGGATATCGAGCCATAGAAGGAGATATTAGTACAAAAGCAAAATACTGCGGATGTTGGAAATCTGAAATGAAAACAAAAAATGCTGGAAATTCTCAGCAGGTCAGGCAGCATCTGTTCTGATGAAAGGTCATCGGCCTGAAACGTTAACTCTGTTTCTCTCTCCACAGATGCTGCCTGACCTGCTGAGTATTTCCAGCATTTTCTGTTTTTGCTTAAGGAGATATTAGGCCTGATGAGCAAAAACTTGTCAAAGAGGTAGATTTTAAGGAGCGTCTTAAAGGAGGAGAGGTAGAGAGACGGAGAAGTTAAAGAAGGGAATTCCAGAGCTTAGGGCCTAGGCAGCTGACAGCATGGCCGTCAATTATGCAGCGATTAAAATCGCGGATGCGCAAGAGGTCAGAATTGGAGGAGCGCAGAGGGTTGTAGGGCTGGAGGAGGTTACAGAGATAGGGAGGGGCGAGGCCATGAGGGATTTGAAGACAAGGATGAGCGTTTTAAAATTAAGACATTACCAGACCGGGAGCTAATGTAGGTCAGTGAGCATAGGGTTGATGGGTCTACGGGACTTGATGCGAGTTCGGATACAGGCAGCAGAGTTTTGGATGAGCTCAAGTTTATGGCGGCTGGAAGTTTTTCCCACTGTTAGCTGTGCAAGAACTTGAAGCAAAAATATTTTCAGCTCAGCTGATGGTTTCTGAGAGTTGCAATTGCAGGTGCGTTCATTGTTTGTCCCTGAAGAAGTTATGAATAACAAGCAAGGTACTAAATGCAGCTTTTAAAAATATTATTTTCCTCAAAGCAACTTTCTAAAGCATGCCCAGCAACTGTCTCATGCGATGTTTGATGCAGAGAGTTAACCTGTTTATTGTGAGTTGTAGAGACCAGTTATGTTCTGTAGTTCTGCAGTTTTCAGTATGTTTACATGCTCCTGATGGAGGTCCCTTTGTTGCAGGCCACAGCATCCATTTTATTGTCAACATCAATGGGGAGATGTGAGGAGTGACGTTAGTGATCAATATGAGTATAATAGATTGCAAACCCCACACTGGAGCTAGTCAATTATATGAGAGCACAAAATTCAGATCTCATTTCTGAAATTCATGTTTTTGTACATTTTAGGGTTTTTTTTATTATTGATTGTAGTGTGCAATAGTTTTTATTTCCAGTACAAGAAAATAAACCTTTAAGAATATAGGCCAGAAATTACTGTTAAAGGGCACGATTCTATTGTTTTAAAATAGGTTACCCTTTCTGTTAAAATAGCGAACAGAGGAGAGCCATACATGCATGTTAAACATTCATCCATTATTAGCATCAACAGTATTTTCTAGCTGCGTGTTATAAAATGTTTGAAATGCACTGCAAGGTGATCAGCATCTAAAAGAGGAAAAGTCAGGTTAATGTTTGGGTATGACCCTTTATCAGAACTTGGTTCTACAGTCCTGTTTCAATGATATTGACTGAAGCCAACTTAATAATAAACACACGTTTATTTAAAATAGCAGCATTCACTCAACTCAGATACACAATGCTTCCTCTGGGCTGCCTGGGGACACAAACAGATTGTCCGACAGTGTTGTTTTCTGCATGTAGCATGTATTGCTGCTTGGGTTTATTGTAGGTGTGTATCATAAATATTTCAGTTCACAAATTATCATGATGTATCTGGGGTCAGATTTACAGGATCCTTAAGGTTGTATTGATGTCCCTCCAACTACTTTATTTTCATATTTAAAATATCTGTAACCCTTGCAGCAGAAATTATTGTTGGCTTGAAAGGCAAAGTTACAGGAGGTTCCAAAATATCAGAAAATACACCAAAGTGTCGAAGTCAAAATTTTCCGGGGCTGCCCCCGAATCCCCTTAGAAAATAAATCTCACAACTTCATCACTCACCTCTTGTTGTTATAAGGTCTAAATCCACCACTGCTGCTAACTGCACTTTTCTTCTGTACTAAAAATCATGGAATGTCAAGTAAACCTGCAGCTTAAATTATGACAAGCCTGTCCCCCACTGCACCTTTAGTCCAATTCCTTTTTTTCCAAATGTCATCAGGCCTATAATTAAGGCTGTTTATGGTCCATCAGCTTTTTTGAAACTATGTCAGTTTTTGTCAGTTTTTTGCATTGCCATGCATGATCGAGAGACTTAACATTATTTAAAAACACAATTGGAATTCCATAAAGAATAGAGATATTCATCAGATTATTATTTTCGTTGTCAGATTACGCTTCTGCAAAGCAGCTTGGGAGATTTCTCCGTTAATGGATTTCTCTGTGCTATATAAATACAAGTTGTTGCTGTTCAATCAGAAACAGGCACAGGTACACTGTGGCCTAAGGAAGTTTCAGAACAGCATTTATAATAAAAATCTCTAGTAATCTCATAACAAGAAACAAATGTAACTTTGGCCTTGAAATGATACAATAGGATACTAACATACTGACACAATGGCCCCGATATTTATGGGGAGGCAGGGAGGGTGCGGGGGCATCTGTCAGTAGCCGGGAAACCCGGAAATACTGGAAACACGGAGGTCCTGCCAGATATAATGGAATGACCTCATTCGAGTTTTTTTACTCCGTTTCTCGCCCGACAGCCGGCCAAATTGAAGGCTGGCTACTGTCGGGTGGGAAAGCCTGTGCTACAAAGCACCAGCCAGGGACCGCTGGGGATGGTCCCCGGCAATTGAGAAGATCGGGGCTCGGTGCAGGGTGGTCTCAGATCGCAGGGGGGCTCAGATCACAAGGCGCTCAGATTGCAGGGGAAGAGAGATCGCAGGGGGATTAGAGATCACGTGGGGGGGACGTGGGAGAGATATCTCTGGCAAAGAGAGATTGAGGGGGAAGAGAGATTGCCTGGGAAACCCAGCCCGCAGGCTTTAAATCGAAATTGATAATAAAATCTGAGGCATGCAACCTCATTTAAATGTTATAATTGCCGACCTGCCTCTGTAGAATGGGTTACAATTCCAACCCAAACCCACCGCAGTTGAAACGGAAGTAGGCCTGTTCACAGTGAGTTTGGGTCGGGTTTCCCATTTTATCAAATTTAACCCCTCCCGCCTCTCTCCTGCCCATCATGGAGGGTTAGAATTATCCCCAACATGTGAAATACCTTCCTTTGCTTTTTAAACGGAAGCATTAACCCACTTAAAGTTTATTTTCATTCATGAGCTCGATGTGAAAAGCTTTTTCTAAGCTTTCATTACTTTATGTGCCAAGTAATAATTTCCAAGCTGATTGTTCTTGTCCTGGGCAAATCTGTTAATGGGTAAAGTGACAGAAGATCACTGGGAGATGTTCAAAAAAGAATTCAAGGTGATACAGAACCAGTTTATACCCCTGAGGGGCAAGAGCTCTACTTGCCAAAAAAAACAGCCATGGACGACTAAAGAGGTAAGGGACAGCATGAAACTAAAAGTAAAAGCATACAAAAATGCAAAAAATAGCACAGATCCTGGCGAGCGGGAAAGATACAAAGAACAGCAAAGGGTCACAAAACAGATAGTAAGAGCTACAAAAAGGGAGTATGAAAAGAAACTGGCAAGGGATATCAAAATCAACACAAAATTATTTTACAATTATATTAGGAAAAAGTGGGTGGTCATGAGCAACGTTGGCCCCTTAAAAACTGAAAGCGGTGATATTGTCAATGATAATAAGCAAATGACGGACATGTTGAATAATTACTTTGCGTCAGTATTTACAATAGAAGAAGAGAATAGCAGGCTGGAAATCCCAAGGAAACTAATATTGAATCAGGGACAGGGACTGACTAAAATTATCGTAAGTAAAATAACAGTAATGAAGAAAATAATGGCACTAAAGAGTGACAAATCCCCAGGACCATATGGTTTCCATCCAGGGTTTTAAAGGAAGTAGGTGAGCACATTGCAGATGCCCTAACTATAATCTTCCAAAGTTCTCTCGATTCAGGAACCGTTCCTTTAGATTGGAAAATTGCGCATGTCACTCCACTATTTAAGAATGGCGCGAGAGGGAAACCAGGGAATTATAGACCAGTTAACCTAACATCTGTTGTCGGGAAATTGCTAGAGTCTATAATTAAGGACAGGGTGACTGAACACCTTGAAAATTTTCAGTTGATCAGAGAGAGCCAGCATGGATTTGTGTAAGGTAGGTCATGCCTGACAAACCTGATTGAATGTTTTGAGGACGTGACTAAAGTAGTGGATAGGGGAATGTCTATGGCTGTTATTTATATGGACTTCCAGAAAACATTTGATAAAGTTCCACATAAGAGACTGTTAACTATGAACCAACAACTACTTGTATTTATATAGCGCCTTTAACGTATTAAAAGTCCCAAGGCACTTTACAGGAGTATTATAAGACAAAAAATTTGACACCGAGCCACATAAGGAGAAATTAGGGCAGGCTTGGTCAGAGCGGTAGGTTTTAAGAAGCGTCTTAAAGAAGGAAAGAGAGGTAGAGTGGCGGAGAGGTTTAGGCAGAGAATTCCAGAGCTTAGGGCCTAGGCAACAGAAGGCATGGCCGCCAATGGTTGAGCGATTATAATGAGGGATACTCAAGAGGGCAGAATTAGAGGAGCGCAGATATCTCAGGGAAGTGTGTTGCAATAGTCAAGTCTAGAGGTAACAAAGGCAGGGATGAGGGTTTCAGCAGTAGATGAACTAAGGTAGAAGCCCACGGAATTGAGGGCATATTATTGACCTGGTTAGGAAATTGGCTGAGCGGCAGGAGACAGGCAGTAGGGATAATAGATAGGTACTCAAATTGGCAGGATGTGACCAGTACTGTCCCGTAGGGATCTGTGTTGGGGCCTCAACTATTCACAGTATTTATTAACGACTCAGATGATGGCATAGAAAGTCATACATCCAAATTTGCCAATGACACGAAGATAGGCGGCAGTGTAGGCAGTGTAGGTGAAAGCATAAAATTACAAAGGGATATCGACAGATTATGTGATTGGGCAAAACTGTGGCAAATGGATTTCAATGTAGGCAAATGTGAGGTCATCCACTTTGGACCTAAAAACGATAGAACAGAATACTTTCTAAATGGTGAAAAGCTAAAAATAGTGGAGGTCCAAAGAGACTTGGGGTCCAGGTACATAGATTATTAAAATATCATGAACAGGTACAGAAAATAATCAAAAAGGCTAATGGAATGTTGGCCTTTATTCTAGAGGACAAGAATACAAGGGGGTAGAAGTTATGCAGCAGCTATACAAAACCCTGGTTAGACCACACCTGGAGTACTTTAAGCAGTTCTGGGCATCACACCTTAGGAAGAATGATATACAGACTTCAAGGGTTAAGTTACGATGAAGATTACACAAATTAGGGTTGTATTCCCTAGAATTTAGAAGGTTAAGGAGTGATCTGATTGAAGTTTTCAAGATATTAAGGGGAACAGATAGGGTAAATAGAGAGAAATAGAGAAACTATTTCTGCTGGTTGGGGATTCTAGGACTAGGAGGCATAGTCTAAAACTTAGAGCTAGACCTTTTAGGAGTGAAATTAGGAAACACTTCTATACACAAAGGGTGGTAGAAGCATGGAACTCTGTTCCGCAAATGGCAATCGATGATAGATCAATTGTTAATTTAAAATCTGAGATTGATAGCTTTTTGTTAACCAAAGGTATTAAGGGATATGGGCCAAAGGCGGGTATATGGAGTTAGGTCGCAGATCAACCATGATCTAATTGAATAGTGGAACAGGCTCGAGGGGCTCAATGGCCTACTCCTTTTCCTATGTTCCTGTCCACATTTACATTCCCCATATGCGGATTCTGATTCAGTACCTAATTGACATTCACAATATCAGTGTCAATGTTCCAATCCAGTTTGCTCATAGCAGCCAATAAGGTGTCCATTGTTTGCTACTTATAGTGAAATCATAAATGTGTGAAGAACGCTGTAACAATTTTGCTTAAAAGGTGGACATCATAAATCTTTTCCAATAGATGTCTTTTGTGTTATGTAATTGATGCCGAATTAGGACAGCTTGCTAGAGCATTACATTTCTCCCACCTTCAGCTTTTTATCTTCCATGGTATGAAGCATTTTTTTTTGTTTTACATTCCTGCTCCACAGCCATTGATCAAGTTCCCTTCAATCTTTCCTAAAGCAGCCAGCGTACCTCCAGCAGTGGCTTCTACTCCCATCCCAGCGCACTCCCCAAGGTTCCATTCTTGCCACCACCCCCAACTTTCCTTATTTATATTGCTTGTTGGTGATATTAGTCATAGGATTATGTTCACCTTCCACAAAGAAGGCTGACGACACCCAGCTCTACCTCTCAGATACATTTGACTCCACAAGCACCGCATGCTGTCAGATTAATTGTTCGAGCCAGAAGCATTTCCAATTTAATTTGGCAAGACTGAAGCCTAGTTTCCTACTTTAGTTTCCTCAACAGCAGCTTGTTTATGTTGAACCGAATGGTGCAGAACCTCAATATCCTTCTCAACTCTGAGCTGAGCTTCAAACACAAATCCAAGACCATTTAGCTTCAAAACATCATCCAATTCTACCCTTGTCTCTTCCCACTGCTGCTGAAACCTTTATCCACTCTATTACTTCCAGGCTTGAGTTCTCCTGTTCTGATTGAGATGTCTAGATTTGTTTGAGCTCAGTAGGGGGAGTTGCCAGAGTAATCTGGTGAGATCCTGCTTTCTGGAGTCACAATTAACGAAAAAGGGAGGAAAAAAAACATATTTTGAGTCAATCAGGTCCAATAAAGATTGTGAGAAGGCAGGTCTGAGCCTGAGCTGGGAATTAAGATAAAGCAGGTTGGTTTTCCCAGCTAGAAGCTGACCCAAAAGGAAATAAAACAAAAAGTGAATATCTGGGACAGCTCAGCATGCTTTGTTGTTTTGCGTTGTTAGGAGAAGCATTGTAGGAAAAGTTTTAAAATGTCGAGAATTGCTACTTCTGTAGTTTGCAAAGTTAACAAGCTTCTTGATGTCATTGGCTTGTCTTATTAGAAAGTTCATCAGCACACCATCTATCAAAGAATTGGATAAGAGCGCATGTGGGCATATTTGAGCTTACAGTATTCAATTCATATGTCAACTTGTTTACTTGTAACATACAAAAGCAGAATACTGCGGATGCTGGAAATCTGAAATACTGTAAAAACAGAAAATGCTGGACATACTCAGCAGGTCAGGCAGCATCTGTGGAGAGAGGAACAGAGTCAACGTTTCAGGTCAATGACCTTTCGTTAGAACCCATATTTTGAGTCAATCAGATCTAATAAAGGTTCTGAGAAGGCAGGTCTGAGCCTGAGCTGTTCTGATTGGCAGACTTTGCAAAGAGGGCATTGGTAACCTGCGTGATGCATCTGTGGGTGCCCGACTGGGAGATGCCGCTAATGTCTGCTGCTGATTCCTGGAAGGACCCTGCGCAAAGATGTTGAGGGCAGTGGTGACTTTGACAGCCACTGGTAAGGCATGTCCACCCGCTCCTCTGGGCTGCAAGTCTTGGTCCAGCATTGAGCAGTTGTCTGCGACTACCTCTCGAGAAAGTCTCAGCCTCCTTTGGCAGTGTTGCTCACTCATGTTGAGGAAGCTCATCCTCTGCCTGTAAACCCTGTTTTGGGGGTATCTCCTGCAGCGTGGGCCAGCCAAGCCCTGATGGCCTCTGCCCTGGGCAGCATCCGACGGCTGAAGAGAAGGTTGGCGCTCTTGTTGGTGCTGCTGCTGTGCCTGGTTCTGCTGCTGCCGCGGATGATCCTCTTCCGAATCGGAGGACCAGGATGCGAGAGTATAAATGGTTCCCATTCTGCCATTATATCTGGCAGTTGAGGATGAGATGTTATCATGAGTATGTCAATGGGGAGAGAGCTTATTCCGAGGAGGTGACAGTGCATATGGAGCTCACAGCACACACTTACAACCTCAATATAGCTCAAAGGTGTCCTACAAATCATGAATTCAGCAACTTCAGCCATTTGAAAATGAACTGATGTGATTGGTAAGTTTATATGCAGCACTTGCAGCTGTGAACTATTTAGTTCGTTGGAAGACCCAACACACTCAGCTGGCGTGGTTGCTGAACGACGTGAAACACATTGAAAATGTGTGACAATGGAATTACCCTGGCAAAATAGCATTTAACAAGGAGTTAACAAGCTGTTAACAACCTTAAGTGTCTCTCCCACCGCTTTGTGTCGGGTCTGCTGTGAAGGCGCAGAACCGACACTTTGGAAACTGGCGTGGAGGCGGGTTCGCGGCGGGTTCCAAACCTGCTGTCAATCATTTTGAATTTAACACCTGACCCGCCTCCGAAGCCGCCCTTTGAGCGCTGGCAAAATCATGGCCTCAGTGTTTTCAACATGTTTCCTCAGCCCCTATTACCTCTAGAGATCCTTATTAAATTAGTTTTTAACCACCCTGGATTCTGGTGTCACTGGAGTACTACTCCTCTATTCTGACTCTTACTACGGGGGTATCCAACCTTTTTAAAATAGGTCAAATTCGTGTATTGCTTCACAGTGGGCCTCATATGACTAAGTCCCTTTCGAGTCACGATTAACTTACTCAGGGTCAGCCACCCTGTGTGAGTCCTGACAACAACCACCTCTCCCACTTCCACACTGAATGAGGCATTGCTGTTAATAAAAAACACTCATTCCAGAATATCAGCTGGCAGATAGAGCAATGTGCTGGTGGGGAATAATACGGAGAGATATTGCTGCTGACATCAAACTATATCTGCACCCTTAACAGATCTGCTCCCCGGGCAGCAATCGAACTGAATATCAGGCGCGGCCTATAATGGGCGGCCGATCCGATACCCTCAGTTTTGCACCACCGCCTGAGACGAATTTCTAGGCCATAATTAGTTAATCTGTTTTTTGGTGATGTTAGTTGACCAGGACACCAAAAGCATGATATGAAAAATTCAGTCTGTTTTCATTGAAACAGGGGAGATTATGTGGTGTTTTGATAGAGGCATTTAAATTATTAAGGAATGGGGCAGACAGGATCTAAATTTGTTATGGCCCATTTTTGGGAACATAATGGACAGTATGGGCTGGATTTTCTCAATGGAGACGTGCTGGAGGCGGGACTTCTGGTTTCCGGGTTTCAGTCCTGCCCCCAGCGACGTCTGACTAACCCACGCTATTTTCCCTTGATTGACTTTGTTAAGCCCGCCCAGCGGGCTTACTGGCCAATTAAGAGAAAGCCGGTGACAGATGACGTCAGCGTATGACGCTTCATCTGTCGAAACTTTTTTGACAGATGAATTGTCAGCGTTTGACAGCTTTGACCTCTCTCCTCAGCAGAAAGCAGATGGCTGCTGCATCTGAGAATGCAGCAGCCATTCTGTCATCTCTGCCGTTGAGATGAGGCACCTCCTGATCCTCAAAGGTTGAAGCCTGCAAAAAGAAGCAAAGGTAAGGAAACATTTTCCAACACTTTACACTCACCTCTCATACTCATCTGTCCACACTTGCACCCATCACTCACCTCTACAGCTGACATTTCGACCCCCTCACCCCTGCAGACCCTGTGTGACTCGGGGACCCACCTCCCGGGAAGATGGCATGGAGGCGGGTTGGGAGCGGGGTCGGTAACCGCTCCCAGTTTCTGCCATTTTCCCGGTAGTCCCGCCTCCATACCCGCCTCCCCAGGGCTGGGAAAATTCCCCCCGTATGTTTCCAGTATGCACCTGAACCAGGAGGCCCAGGGCTACCAGCGCCTGTTACGCCTCTAGAGGCAGCTTGCACGTGTGGTCGGATCAACTTTGGCTCACTTGCCTCACCGACAGCGGCTCTCGGGTAAGTCTAGAAGTGCGGGGGGTGGAATGAGAGTAGATGGGGGTCATCACGGTCCATCAGCAGCCCGTGCTCCTGCTTCTTCTGGGTCCATATTAAGGTCATTTTTTTTTTTTTAATTACCTGTTTGTTGCCGCAAACTCTTGAAAACCTGAATGGAGCACTTAAATATAGTGCCTTTAATGTAGTAAAATGTCCCAAGGCGCTTCACAGGAGTGTTATCAAACAAAATTTGACACCGACCCACATAAGGAGGTATTAGGATAGGTGAAAGAGATAGGTTATAAGGAGCATCTTAAAGGAGGCGAGAGATGCGAAGAGGTTTAGCGAGGGAATTCCAGAGTTCAGGGCCTGGGCAGCTCATTAACATAATTAAGGTGCCTAACGCCTGTTTAAGGCAGTCACCAGATTCTCCTATTTTAGTAGTCACCCGAATGCTTGCGCAGGTTGGGCTGGGTCATCGCATTGCTAAATCTGTCACTGATGCGCCCATTGTACAACTGTAAAATGGAATGTGACATTGTTGAATTTCTCCCCTACTGTTTCCGGTGATTGAGGGGTTTAGAATTAGGGAAATCAAATATGAGATTAGATGCGAGAGATTTAGGACAGAAAGCAGGAGAAACATTTTTTAAAACTCAGCAGGTTGTGAGGCTGTAGAATGCACTAGTGGAGTTAATGATTGAAGCAGAGACCACATCAACATTCCAGAATAGATTAGATAGATGGTTGATGAAGAGGGATAAATAGATTTGTGAACAAGGCCATAAACTATTTCTCTGACTGAATTTAAATGCAAAGGGATCAATAATGCAATAAGCAGTGACACCAAGTAGCCATCAACCTCAATTTCTTTTCCCATTGGGGAGACATTTAGATGGAGCACAAAGTTAGGAAGTAACAGACACACACCATATACCCTGGATAAGGGGAATTTCTAGAACAAAACACACTGAAGACACAATGGGACACAATGGGACAAATATGAAGCGTTTTATCTATGATGTATCATGCTATTAGAATTAGACTGTTATTATCATGTTAAAAGAAATTGAGGTTGGTGGCTACTTGGTGTCACTGCTTATTGAATTATTGATCCCTTTGCATTTCTAGGCCCAACCATCTTCAGCTGCTGCATCAATGACCTTCCCTCCATCATAAGGTCAGAAGTGGAGATGTTTGCTGATGACTGCTCAGTGTTCAGTGCCATTCGCAACTCCTCAGATAATGAAGCAGTCCATGTCTGCATGCAGCAAGACCCTCCAACAACACTCAAGAAGCTCGACACCATCCAGGACAAAGCAACCTGATTGATTGGCACCCCATCCACCACCTTAAACATTCACTCCCTCCACCATTGCTGCAGTGTGGCTGCAGTGTGTACCATCTACAAGATGCACTGCAGCAACTTGCCAAGGCATCTTTGGCAGCACCTCCCAAACCTGCAATCTCTTCCACCTAGAAGGACATGGGCAGCAGGCGCATGGGAACATCATCACCTCCAAGTTCCCCTCCAAGTCGCACACCATCCTGACTTGGAGGTATATCGCTGATCCTTCATCGCCG
This sequence comes from Squalus acanthias, assembly GCA_030390025.1. Classification (NCBI taxonomy): domain Eukaryota; kingdom Metazoa; phylum Chordata; class Chondrichthyes; order Squaliformes; family Squalidae; genus Squalus; species Squalus acanthias. The sequence goes on along the minus strand of CM059432.1, from coordinate 71,575,888 downwards.
CTGGGTCAAAATCCTGGAACTCCCTCCCTAACAGCACTGTGGGAGTACCTTCACCACTCGGACTGCAGCGGTTCAAGAAGGCGGCTCACCACCACCTTCTCAAGGTCAATTAAGGATGGGCAATAAATGCTGGCCTTGCCAGCGACGCCCACATCCCAGGAACAAATTAAAAAAAAGCTTCTTCCTTTTTACACACTATTTACAGTGAGGCGGGGATGGAGCAGGGGGACTTGTAGCGGCAGTGAAACCCAGAAATGTGGGTAATGCGGAGGTCCTGCCAAATTTTTTCTCCTTTTCCCAACCGGCAGCCAGCCAGATTGAGATACTGACTGGCTGTCGGGCGGGAAGGCCTGTGCTAGAAAACCGCAGCCGGGAACCGGAGAAGAAGGAGGGAGAGAGCTCGCCGGGGGGATCACTAATCAGCCTGGAGATCATGGGTCGGCCTGGAGATCGCAGGGGCATTGGATTGCAGGAGGGGGGTCAGCGGATCGTGAGGGGCGTCAGTGGATCACGGGGGGATTGGCGGATCGCGAGGGGGCGGTGGGAATCGCAGTAGGTTTGCTTGGGGGGCCAGGAGGAATCACTCCTGCTCCTCGTGGACCGCAAGCAGTGCTATAAGAGGCACTTACCTGCTGGATCCAGCCCCCTTCAGCTGCCAGGTTTCCTGAGCCCTGGGAAACCCGGCCTGCAGCCATTAAATCTAAAAGGCTGCAAAAAAGTGAGGCACACGGCCTCATTAACATGTTTAAATTACTGACCCACCTCTCGAAAACAGGTTACTCGTCCGCCCCCCCAAACCACCCTGGTTAAACCAGAAGTAGGCGCATTCGTGGCGTGTTGGGGTCGGGTTTCTGATTTTTAAGAATTTAACCCCCCCCTCGCCTCATCGGCCCCTCTCCCGCCAAGCTGGGGGTTAAAATTCCCTTTATATATATGGGGTTAAAAGTCAAGTTAAATCACAGAAAATGCTCTGATACACAGTATTTCTGGAACTTCTTGCCTGCCATATTGGAGGCTTAGGAGACTGCTTAGCGCCCGAAAAATGGGCGACGCACAACCGAATTTCTAGGCCATAGATTTCTCAATGGAAATATCTTGATTTTGATGCTGCGAATGGGAGGAGGATAGATACATCTATGAGACTACGTTGGAGGCTCTTAGAGTCAGGCATTACCAAAGGTATCTCTTCCTTACACTTAGACACTTAGTTAGCTAGGTTGAAAGATTAAGAAGGTCTGACTTATGCATCTCACAGCAGGAGGAGGGCGCACAAGAAAGCGAGGAACTAGAACAGGAGAGACAGAAACCAGCTCGCAGAGCAAGGAGAGCACAAATGAGAGCTCAAATCTTTCAATAAATAAAGATTGAGTCACCAAATAATGTCACTTCATATCTGCCTGTTCTTCTCCCACACATTCTCACAAAGTCCTTCACTTTCCAAGACTTCTGCCAGGGTCCTTCATAAGACAGAAGTCTGCATTTCTTTTGCCATCATCCAACTACCAAAAATTGAAAGCAGATACAGAAATTAACTCCGAACTCTATGTGATCAAACTATCATTACTTGAGACAACAGCATTTACCAGGAAGTGCCAACAAAACATATACTCTCTTGCTACAATTACACCGTGACTAACGTTTGTGCCAGCCAGTTTACTTACTCTAGTTCCTAATCTACTCGTCTTTTGAAGTGCTCCCTGAGTGGTATACGGTTGAGTGATGGGTGGCTGGGAGGGTTCCCCTGGAGCCTTAGAGACCTGAGGTGACTTTTATTCAGGGTAGCTGCTGTCCCAGAGGGACCAGCTTCTAGCAGCTTGGCTCTTGGAGTAGCAAGGATGGTGGTCCCATGTTTGAAGTTACCTCATGCGAAGGCATTGAAGGTGGCCTTAAGGAAGCAGGCTACGGCCACATCCAGAGAGACAGTGACATCTGCAACCACTCCTTGCAGCTAGTTGCAGGCTCAGAGGTGCTACTAGTCAGTGTCATCACTGACCTAATTGCCCCAGTGAGGTATTAGAAGCCTTATGAAATCAAAGCATCTATTAAAGCATTGGCAGATGCCACAATGGAAGCCACCACTGTCATTGGAAGCTCTTCCTAGCATCTTGAAACTGCAGCAATCTTCTGGGCTGTCATTGTCTCCAAGGTATACTGCAGGGCCATTATCACAATAATACACATAGAAACTGTCTCCACATGAGATTGATGCTCCCAAATCATTACCCCCTTTAAGACTGGGTCCCCGAGATCTGGGCCCCAAGGGGGAGAAATTCCCTCCCTTAGCGCCACCCGTGAGTGCACCGTTAAGTGAAGAAAGCGGCGGTGTCCGCTCTTCCGCCAGCTGGTGGCGAGTCCCACAGTGTCCACCATTTTTAACGTCCCGGTAGTGCTGCTGTTCCGAAGTAGCGGCCCTGAAAAAAAAGTGGCAGAGTGGTGCTTAACATCACCACTGCGAACTTTGACCCTGCTGGGTCCGAAGCATGCCAGGTAAACCTAGCCTGCAAGCAGACTGACAGAGGTGCTGTCAGCACCTCTTAAAGTACATACACTTCTTTCAGGTAAGTTTGCATTTAAGCTTTTGGACTAGGTATTTTTAATTTTATTGAAGTAGTGAGTTGCTGCAATAGATGTTAAAAGTTTTTTTAAGTGTGCACGGAGTGCTGCTGGAGGCTTGCAAGACCTTGGATGGTAAAAGAAGGCCTCTGAGAAAACAGAAAATGCTGCAAATACTCAACAGGCCAGGCAACATCCATGGAGAGAGAAACAAGTTGGGATGCTGCCTGACCTGCTGAGTATTTCCAGCATTTTATGCTGTCATTTCAGATTGACAGTATCTGCTCGCAGAGGGAAGAGGAAGACGCAGAAGAGGAAGCAGCAGACGGAAGGATGCATCCCAGGCAGCCCCTTTGTGGCCGGGATATCCGGGATGGAATGATCTGCCTATGGTACCAGTGATCACAACCCCAATTTCCCTTTCAACATTAGTACCACACCTTACCTTCCATCTGTTACTAACCATCACAGCATCCTCTTGGCCATGATGCTGAAATAAGAGCCAACACAAGGCAAACTTTCCATTCCAACTTTATACATCTATCCATCTAATATGACATCAAGAAATCAACTCATCCCCCTTATACATTCTCTTAGAGACTGTCTTGTGTGTGCCTTTGCCTATCCTACTGATGTCACACAGTGCTACCCCAGTGGCTGCAGCATGGCTGGTGCAAGGCTGCTGACTTTCAATGGGGGACACTGCAGATGGCCTTGCTGGTCGACCTTGAGGAGCTGGTGGCTGCGAGTGTCAAATCAATCTTCTTCTTCTTCTTCACTCCCCTCTCCCTCTTCTTGGTCACCCACTGGCTGGGCAGGCTGCATTTCTTGGGTGTGTGAAATGAGGAAGGCACAAGGGTGGAGTTGTGTTGAGGGGAGGGTGGGAAAGCAAGAGGTGCATGCGAGAAGGAGGATAACGTATGAGGATACCAGCATTTTGTATCCTTTCAGCCCCGCTGCTGGCCAAGGGCTCAGCCATGCCCCTGACAAGAATGGCCAGCACCATCTCCTCCAAGGGGGTGAGGTGAGGCTAGGAATGGAAGATGTGCCTCATGATTGGTACAGATTGTTGGTAGGTGATTCAGGGCTGGCGGCGGGGGGGAAGTCGAGCATTGAGCAGTGTGTGAGGCTGGTGATGCAGTTGGTAGGAGACAGCTTTTGAAGATGTATTCACTGACCTTGGCCAGTGGTCTGAGGTCATGAAGCTTCTTTGGGCACTGGAGCCAGGTGGTGGTGGGGGCGACACTGCTGGCAGTGACGGCCTCAGTGATCTGGTATCACTTCCTTATTTCTGGGGGCCTCCTGGCCCCTGTGGGTAGAGGACCTCTCTTGCAGTGTTGACCCCTTGCACAAAGCTGGAGTGCTTGGTGCCCCTTTCCTGGCTTGCTGAGCCATTTGTGTTAGTGCTGAAGTACTTTTCTCATTTTTTGAGGCTTGGAAGGGAACTCAGCTTTAAGTGCTGAAGAATCCCATTTGGGACTTCTTTATAATGGTAGTTTTTTTATTGAAAGGCAGTAAGGGCTGAAAGCCGCATTTTTTCACTGCATTGTAATTTGTATTAGGTCTGAATGCATTGGCCCTTTAATTCATAGCCCCTTTAATTGCCCACAATGCCTTGGGAACTCCACAGGCTCGCTCCCACAGGCTGTAAGAAGATGCAACGCCGACTGTGGACAGGAACTTCGGGTCAGAGGCCTCCATCAACGCCACTAGGAGGGCGTTGCATGGTAAGTTAGCGCTGTGCTACACATCGCCAAACCCCAGGGCGAATTTTTCACCGGTAGCACTGCGGTCATTTTCAGTGTCTGTCAACTCGAGTTGCTGGTGACACGGCACATTTGTTGGTGCACACAAATTTTCCCCCCCTAGTCTCCTTAGCAGAGGGCGGTCATATCTCCCCTTCTGTGGAGGAACGGCACTCTCTCTAAGAGTGAGTGAAGCTGTATGAGTGGTAGAGAATGTTTATTAGCACTGGAACCTTGACTTATCTTTGCCACCCTTATGAGGGCATTGAACCTCTTTCTGCACTGTGTGGCAGTTTTTAGGGTGGTGGGCTGCACTGACTACCTCTGCTGCCTCCCTCCGGTCAGCCTGCACCACTGTCCTATGGGCCTCCTGCCCTCAGTGCCCATAAGATGGATCCTAGCCCTCAGTTCTGTCATTGAAAGACATTAATCCGCACCTCCCCAACTCATCAGAAAATCTTGTGTCCCTTTCAACTGTTGACACCACTGAGGCTGCTGTTTCTTTTGCCATCTTGCTCAGAAGTTATGTTGCACTTTAACTAGCTGCACCCCAAAACTGTATTTCCCTGAATCCCAGCCGTGACAAGCCAATGGCGAGTGTTTTTCTGGCCTCCAAACCACACTATGCGGCTAATGAGGGTTATCAGAGGAAATTGTGGCAGGTTAGTGACCGTTTCACATAGGCGGTTGTTTGGACAGCAAACCCGCCAATGGAAGGTGAATTCAAGCCATAGTATCCTCTACAAAAAGCATAGCTGCTTGACTATGGAAAAAATTCTGATTTTAAAGCAGGTTAATTTCAAGCAAACCAAGATAATGTGGTGACATCAGAGGTGCTTTAAAGTTAAAATAAAACCACTTACAAACAAACCCATCTTCTTCAGGACAGACATGCTTCATCATTTTAATACTATATTCAGGGCATGAATCGTTAAAAGACTTGATTATTGGGCAAAATAGGGTAAATAATTACATTTTCTTAACTGATTTATAAATCATAGCTGAATCATCAGCCAATCCGTGACAACTTAATTGCGTGTAGTCAAATTAAAAACTGACTGCCTTGTCAAATTTTAACGGATTATATGAAAAGAATGTGCACTGAATAACCTTCAGTTTGGAAATCCTGCTCATCTCTCCCAGTTTAGAATTGAATAGTGGTATGACAAATTAAATAAATTATTCAATTCCAGGAAAGCACCCCTATCGAATTGTGAATTCAAGTCCACATTTGCATCATTCTAATAAGCATTTATAATGGCCCAGAAATTAAAGACGGAGCGTTCCTGCGGGGGTAAGGCTTCCCCGCGATATCTCACTGCGCGCCTACCTTTTCCCTCCGAGCTCACACGAACTTTAGTTTCAAGGCTGCAGCTGTGCAGTGTGTGCGTATCCCAGAGACAGAGTTAGTTCGTGCGAGCTCTGGGATCACGTGATTCAGTTAGAGCCAATGGCAGCACACCATCTTTCATTCATAGTTTTGACAGCAAGGGCTGTCAAAGCTATGAATCTATACCCCCCCAAAAGAACAGCTAAACCTCAATTAAATTTAAAAAAAAAGCCATCACATTAATAAAATAAGTATAGTTAAATAAATTAACCACTTTAAACAAAAAATTAAATTTTTGAAAAAATTTAAAATCTTTTAAAAAGTTATAAAAATAAACTTACCTTTCTTTAAAGTCTCTAAAAAAGATAAACCTGTTGAAAATTTTTAAAAATAATACTTAATTAACTACTTACCTTGTTAAAAGAGGGTCTTACGCCTCCTTTCTTTATGTGCAAAATCTTCCATGCTTACCTGCGCGTTCAAAGCACTAAGTGCACTGCGTGCGCGCAGCCTGTAGCGCAGGGGGTCTTTTTAACTTTGAGTGATAGTGTAAAATGGGCATTATCGATTTAGCCATCCATTATACATCTCTCCCGATTTTTCATCTCCACAATGCACAGGAACTTAGACACAAGAGTTTTTCAATGGGCTAGAATTTGCTGTAGTAGGGCATCTAATGGCATCTGCCGTTAGTTAGACTTGCCTCTGCACCCTTCAGCTCAAAACATTTTTGCCCACAATGTTTCTGATTATCTGGTCATTATCACAGTGCTGTTTGTGGGAGCTTGCTGTGTGCAAATTGGCTGCTGCGATTCCTACATTACAACAGTGACTACACTTTAAAAACAAGTACTTGATTGGCTGTAAAGCGCTTTGGGACGGTAACAAGTGGCGGTAAGTAGCCCAATTTCTGGGCCTTTGATTATAAGCCAAATTTTGTGAATGCAAGTTATTGCTGTTTTGTGCTATCATGAACCAAGCCCTCTTACACCTTGTGGTTGGTAAAGACAATTTGGGCTGAAAAAGAGCAAATATATTTATTTGATTATTTGACTTGTTTTTGCAAAAGTGAAAGTCCAGCTTCTAAACACGTGGTCATCTTTGTGCTTTTGCTTTACATGATACTTTCCTGCCTTTAACATCACTGGCATAAGAGGTCACGTTCATTTGCATAGGTCAATGACCTTCCTCCTATTTACTGAAGTGGCAAATTTGAATATCAAGCAATACCTGAGCAAGTTACCACCAACAGTAAGTTATAACATGTAAATGTATCCACTTTTAGCACTGCAAAACTTCCTTAGATGCCTTAATGCTCACTCATCCAAAATAGGGCTGTTATTGCTTTCAATTGGGAACAGTCAGTCTGCTCAATGGGCCGAAAATTGATCCCGGGACGCGAGAGTACGCACTGCGTACTCTCGCGTATTCCCACTCCAATTGCCGGTTTTCTGCATGCCCTGCGCATGCGCTGAAAACCGGCAATTGCTCTTCTGAAAAGGGGGCGGGTCCTCGGTGCATCGCGTGCGCGCTACAGGCTGTGCGCACGCTGTGCACTTCATGCTTTGGACGCGCAGGTAAGTAGGGAAGATTTTGGAAATGTAAAAAGGAGGAGTAAGACCCGCTTTTAAGAAGGTAAGTAGTGAATTAAGTATTTTTTTGAATTTTTTTTTACAGGTATATCTTTTTTAGAGACTTTAAAGACAGGTAAGTTTATTTTTATAACTTTTTAAAAGATTTTTAAATTTAATTTTTTATTTAAAATGGTTAATTTAATTAACTATACTTATTTTATTAATGTGATGGGTTTTTTTTAAAATTTAATTGAGGTTTAGCTGTTATTTTGGGAGGGTGTAAGATTCATAGATTTCACAGCCATGCTGTGAGACTTATGAATGGAAGATGGTGTGCTGCCATTGGCTCTAACTGAGTCACGTGATCCCACAGCTCGCACAAATTCACTGCGCCGCTGGGATACGCAAGCCCAGCACAGCTGATGTCTGGAACATCAAGTTCGTGCGAGCTGGATCTGAAAAAGCATAAGCGAGGTGAGACATCGCGGGGAAGGCTTACCCCCGCGGGAACAGAGCGAGATCAATTTCTGGGCCTTTAAGTTTCCCTTTTTGGTGTTTCTGCCAGTTACTTATGTAAAGTTTATTATTTCAATACAAAGTTGCAGAATTCAGCATTAACCTTCTGAGTCATATTTAATTTGTGAAAAACCCCAGGCAAAAGTAATTCAACTGCAAAATGACTTAGTGTCAGCTCCCTGTAGTTGTCACAATGTCCTGCCTCATTGTTAATTACTGTGTTTACACTAAACTATTTTTCCATAGTTAGTTATTAGTGACTAAGTGATTTTTGTGTTGTAACTAGGGCTCTTCAACTGCTCATTATTTTGGTGTATGGATCATGATACCTATTCCAAAGTGTCTACTCAATTTAAAATCACTATATTGCTCCATACAGATGGGCAGCCCCAACTCAGTTCCTACTGGGGGCAGTCCCGCTGTATAAAGTTGCCTTGAAATTCAGCATACATTACCACTGTCACGGTCAATCAAGTCTTTGTTACACCACCACCTCCAAGTTCCCCTCCAAGTCACACACCATCCTGACTTAGAAGTATATCGCCGTTCCTTCATCGTCGCTGGGTCAAAATCCTGCAGCTCCCTCCCTAATAGCTCTGTGGGAGTACCCTCACCACACGGACTGCAGTGGTTGAAGAAGATGGCTCACCACCACCTTCTCAAGGGCAATTAGGGATGGACAATAAATGTTGGCCTTGCCAGCGACGCCCACATCCCATAAACGAATTTAAAAAAACCTAAATGGCACAAATAAGGTGCATTAACTAATGTCAGTTTGGCCACACTGACTGACTGCAGTGTATATACAGGGGCATAGAGAACAGTAGCAAGCTGCAGATCCCAGTCTGAGTGCGGCTCACAGACTTTGACAACACATACTGGCCCTGAATTTGCGGTCGGTAGCATAGCTAAGGAGTACGCCGCCCACATCTGAACAAAATCCACACTTACCTCGTGCGAACCTCCCTTCATGACGTTGCTTTCAGACGCTGCAGAGTTGTGCCCAGTGTAGTAGCCCATGGATCCCAGGGATGCACCGTTGTGCGTATGCGAACCTGGGATCACGTGGGGCGATATTCCTTTCACTTCCTGACTCTTAGCCAATCAGGAAACAGAGGAGATTGCTAAAACAGGATTGTAAATATATGTCAATAGAAGACAGATGTCTTCTACTGGCATATATTTACAATCTACATAGCGTTTAATAGCCACTCTTAATTGGAAATGTTGGTTGAAGGGATTTAAAAAGGTAGGTATCTATATTTTAGTTATGCCAGATATACATTTTATCAAACATCTTTCATAACTATGTGTAAATAATAATACTGCATTTGTAAGAATATTGCATTAGATGCTCCATTGTGCCCATAAAGTAGCAAACCCCAGTACAAAATAGTTTTTTTTATTGTAATATGTTGAGAAATAATCGGCACACAAAAACTTTGCCCTTAAACTAATATACCCAATCTATGGTCGGTGTTTACTGTGCTTAATTTTTAGGTTGAAAAACTCATCGGGAAAGATTTTGACACATGAAAAGATGTCTGGTCAGTAAATTTTTAATCAGAAAATGCTGGAAACACTCAACGAGTCAGTCAGCAGCCATCAACTAATACAATGTTCTCCTCCCCTCCTCCCCTTACGCTGTGCAACAGGCTCCTGCACCTGTTTGCACCAGACATTAACATTTTCTGGGTAATTAATGCTCAGTAGGTGGGCAATTATCCCAACTTTTCGCCAGCACATCATTTGAATGAGAACTTGATAGTCGCAGCGAATCACCTGTCTATTCGGAACTTGACAGATCGCAAGTTCGTGATTTTGCGCATGCGAAATCCCAAGCTTGCAGTCAATTTCAAAGGCGGTATGACGCTGAGAGTACGCCATCATACTAATTGCGAATTCAGGGCCACTCTTCCTACTTATTGAGTTATCATTGAAAAACATTCAACTATATGTCAATGAAGATGAAGGAAACAAATCTGTAAAATTAAAGCTGGCCGAAGTCCAGCTATATATGTCAATGAAGATGAAGAAAACAAATCTGTAAAATTAAAGCTGGCTGAAGTCCAGCTATATATGGCAATGAAGATGAAGGAAAAAAATCTGTAAAATTAAAGCTGGCCGAAGTCCAGTTATATATGTCAATGAAGATGAAGAAAACAAATCTGTAAAATTAAAGCTGGCCGAAGTCCAGCTATATATGTCAATAAAGATGAAGGAAAAAAATCTGTAAAATTAAAGCTGGCCAAAGTCCAGCTAAATTAATGACTTGTGCAGTAGCACAGTACAAAATGATGTGGCCTTATTAGGAATGTAGGATGACCTCAAGTAGTGACCATTGAAAAATAGTCTCAAACAAAATAATAACTCTTTGTCCAGTCTTTTAAAAAATAAATGAGGATCAATAAAGAAATATTAAAAGAAGATGCCCCAGTTAAATTCAATTCTATCTTGTCATAATTTAACTTTTACAGTCTCAAGAAAGAATAAAATGAAGTATCTATGAAACATGAGGGGAAAGATTTCCTTTTTACATTGTGGCAAAATCCTAAGTGCATGTATTTCGATACAAATTGCGAACATAACCCTTCTCCCTTCCCCGGCTCAGAGTTTAACATCGCCTGCACACAGTGCATGCCTATTAAATTTGCATTCATAGTCTTGGTAAGAACTATACAACAAGATGTTTACAAACATAGCAAAGTGTCAGATCATTTCAATGTTTTCCTATTACTCTATGTTAAAGCAGTAAGTTCACTTTAAAGCACTGATACATCGCAATGCAATTTTTCAACATTTCTGTGGAACGCATGAATTCAATAACCTCCCCAAATGAAATGTCGCTGATTGTTATTGTCGAAGAATGATTTCAAACGTTATATTTGTTCCAGTTGCAGAAATGTGGTGAATAATGTTTTTCAGTTTTCTTATAATTGGTTGTGCAAGGAATGTTCGCAACCTTTAGAAGTTACCTTAAAAGAGAAATGTTCACAAGATCTAGCAGCAAAGCGCAAATCAATTGCCCCCTGAGCACAGAGTTTGACTATGCATCTGCGTCACATGCTGGCCTCGCAATCATTGCCGAGTCCACAGCCGTCGTTAAATCATCTATCACGGTAAATGACCAACGGATTAGCAGTCTAAATTTGAATGCTGATGAAATGATGCCTACGAGTGATACAATGGACCATAAATCCCTTTAATCCGTCAAATTGAATAACGGTTTTCAATAACACAAAATATGTTTTCTTATTTGACTAATTTAAATGCAATCAATCATCTAATATACTACAACAAATTAGTGCTCTTTGCATCAGAACAGAATTGCTCAGCAAAGCAGCACTGGGCTTACAAAGCACTGAGTGATAACATCCACAATTATGGATATGTGGGAGTGAGTAATAAGACTTATCAGAGGGTTCGGATGATTTAATAAAATCTAAGTGCCATCTGTACTTTGCATTATTATTCTTGGTATCTGTTGTTTGTTATCTTCTAGAATATATAGTGTTAGGGAATAGGAATTATTTGTTTCATGGATCATTTCTACCACAGTTATAGAGGGTGAACTGATGGCTCGCACTAGATAGGGCAATGCAAACTATGGTGTCTTGCTCAGGTGGCTATTCTTCACAAGGCAGCCAAGGACAGTGCGGGGATCACTCAAATCAGAATTGGTCTGATTTTAATCACATTGAATTCAATGGAATCAAATTCAGATGAGTTCTACAATGGGTGGGTGATCCATTATGTCACATTACTGCCCAGGTGGTGAAGTTAAAATTACCCCCTGAGTGTCAGTAAGCTATTTGATCATGAGAGGTATCACAGCCAAGCTCAATCTTGTCCTCACCTGATATCCACATAACAAACACACCTTCCACGAAGGGTCACTCCACAATGATGGCTTGTTTATACAGCTTCATGCAGGTACTGAAAGAAAAAGTGTTTAGGACAGGTCATGGGGTATAAGCAATGTACAAATTATAATGTGACAAAACTGTTTAAGATGCAATAAAGGAATTATGCAGAAGGAACATAATCAATTTTCTTGTGGCTGTTGTGTAAGAGTACATTGAATGTGGAGTGCACCATAAGTGTGCTCTGATGGAATGCACCCAAACCTGCCCCTATTTCCACATTCGGATGTTTTCCAGGGAATGTTGCGTCCTATCACTAGGCATGTGCCTATAATGGGGAACAAGTTCTGAGCAACAGCTTAAACGCATTCTTTTTTGAGGCAGCCAGATTTTGGCATTTTTTTCTTCAATGTTCTACTGGATCCCTTTAGAGTTTTTTTTTCTGCTCTGCCTTCAGTTATAGTTGTATCTTTTACTTTGGGGTCGAACATAGGAACAGGAGTAGGCCAATCAGCCCCTCGAGCCTGTTCCTCCATTCAATGAGATCATCGCTGATCTGTATCCTAACTCCATCCACCCGCCTTGGCTCCATATCCCTTAATACCCTTCGCTAGTAAAAATATATCGATCTCTGATTTAAATTTATTAATTGAGCTAGCATCTACTGCTTTTTGTTGGAGAGAGTTCCACATTTCTACCACCCTTTGTATGAAGAAATGTTTCCTAACTTCTCTCCTCAATGGCCTGGCTCTGATTTTAAAATTATGTCCCCTTGTCCTACACTTCCCCACCAGTGGAAAAGTTTTTCTCTTATCTACCCTATCAATTCCTTTCAAAATCCTAAAAACCTCAGTCAAATCACCCTTTAACCTTCTATATTCCAAGGAATACAAGCCTAGTTTATGTAATCGCTCCTCATAATTTAACCCTTGGAGCCCTGATAACATTCAAGTAGATCTGTGATGCACTCCTTCCAAGGCCAATATATCCTTTCTAAGGTACAGTGGCCAGAACGGTACACAGTACTCCAGATGTGGTCTAACCAGGGCTTTGTGTTGCTGTAGCAAAACTTCCCTTTATATTCTAGCCCTCTAGATATAAAGGCTAGCATCCATTAGTCTTTTTGTACCTGGCCACTACATTTTAATGATCTATGTAAATGGACTCCTAAATCTCTTTGGACCTCCACTTTTCCTAGCTTTTCACCATTTAAAAAAATTACTCAGATCGATCCTTTTTTGGTCCAAATTGGATGACCTCACACTTACCTGCGTTGAAATTCATCTACCACAGATTTGCCCACTCACTTAATCTATCAATGGGCCAGAAATTCGGCTCCCTGGCTTCCCGCAGGTGCAAGGATCGTGCGTGCACCTACCTACCGCACCTGCCGTTGACCTCTGGGCCCACGGGGACTTCAGCTCCTGGGCCTCCTGCAGCTGCTGGCGCGCAGTGCTTGCGTATCCCAGGGGCGTAGTTAGTGCGATGCGTCCCCTGGGGTCACGTGGGCCATGGAGAGCCAATGGCAGCAGACCATCTTTCATTCATAGATTTGACAGGAAGACCTGTCAAATCTATGAATTGAAATCGGCCCCAAAACAACACCTGAACTTCAAATAAATTTTTTAAAAAACCATCACATTTTTAAAATAACTATAAGTTAAATAAATTAACTACTTTAAACAAAAATTTAAATTTTTGAAAAAATTAAAATACTTTTTAACAGTGCTAAAAGTAAACTTACCTTTCTTTAAAGTATCTAAAAAAGATAAACCTGTTGAAATTTTTTTTAAATTGTAATTAATTAACCACTTACCTTGTTAAAAACGGGTCTTGCGCCTCCTTTTTAAAAGCGCAGCTTCTTCCATACTTACCTTCCCGGAGAAACCTGAAAAAAAATGAAGTTTGCTGCGTGCACGCAGCCTCTCCCGGGCACGTGGTTCACCTCTGAACCCCTCCCTTCAGGGGAACGGAAGTTCTGGTTTCCCGCGCATGCGCAATGCATGCAGGAAACCGGCACTTCAGGTGGCCTTACGGGTGAGTAAACAGCGTGTACTCACCCGGCAAGTGCCGAATTTCTGGCCCAATGTCTCTTTGTAATTTTATGCTCCCTTCTACATTATTTGCTATGCCACCTATCTTTGTGTAATCAGCAAACTTGGATATATGTTATCTAAATCATTAATTATAGTGAATAGTTGAGGCCCCAGCACAGATCCTTGTGGGACACCACTAGTCACTTCCTTCCAATTTGAGTACGTACCCATTATGTCTACTCTCTGTCTTCTACTGCCTGACCAATCTCTTAATCTGGTCAATAATTTGCCTTCAATTCAATGAACTTTAATTTTAGCTAGCAGTCTCTTATGTGGAACCTTATTGAATGCCTTCTGGAAGTCCATATAAACTATATCCATAGACAGTCCCCTGTTTACTATTTTAGTTACTGCCTCAAAAAAAACCAATTAGGTTGATTAGACATGACCTACACTTTACAAATTCATGTTGGCTCTCTCTAGTCAACTCAAATTTCTCTAAATAATCAGAGACTTTGTCCTTAATTATAGATTCCAATAACTTCCCCACAATAGATGTTAGACTAACAGATCTATAATTTCTTGGTTTCTCTCTCTCATCTTTCTTAAATTCTTAAACATTTGCAATTTTCCAATCTAAAGGTACAATTCCTGAATCGAGAGAGCTTTGGAATATTATGGCTAAAGCATCTGTAATTTCCTCACCTACTTTCTTTAAAACTCTGTGATGGAAACCATCAGGTCCAGGGGATTTGTCAGTCTTTAGTGACATTATTTTCTCCAATACTGTAATACTGTGAAGACTGACACAAAGTAATTATTCAACAAGTCTGCTATTTCCTTATTTTCATTTGCCATATTACCCTCATCTGTTTTAAAGGGCCCACATTCAATCTTCCCTCTAATTATTTTTTTGTGCGCGGTCCCTTTAAATTTGCTGCAGCGGCCGGACCTGGTAAACGGCCTGTGTGGGACCTCGTGATTGGTGCACGGCCGCACACCTTCAGGGAAACATTGCCTTCATTACCCTTGACTGCCCTTTTTCTTCTAATACAATTGTAAAGACTTTTTGTGTTAATCTTGATATCCATCACAAGTTTCTTTTCGTATTCCCTTTTTGCAGGTCTTACTATCATTTTGTCTTCCTGATTTTGCTTGATTATTTTTCCTGGAGAATGTCTGACAGCAGTGAGGGAAGAAGAACAGCCCCCTGTTCTGATGAAGAGGCCACCAAGACCTTGCTCCAGGAAGTAGATTAGAGAAAGAAAATATTATTCCTCTGCCATACCGCAAGGTTACCAAAATTGTGGGGTGAAGAACTTGGCAGGAGGTGGTTGATATGTTGACTGCCAACAGCAGTGTGCAGATGACATGGCTGCAGTGTGGAAAGAAATTCAATAAACCTGACTAGGAGAGGCAAGGTAGACAGGTCCCCTGCCACCTCTTAATTAAGCTGTGCAGCCAATACTGCTTACGTGATGTGTAGATACTCACACACAAGCTGAATCTTGATGGAGCAAAAACATTATGCAGTTCATGTCGGAGGCACTCCTGCCAGCAGGAGCATTAAGAGGTGCTGAACGCAATTGTGGACTCCCAAAATCCCACGGTTTAAATTTGGTAAATGGTGCACCCCTAGTGCTGCAACAAAGTTAACTAATTTAAGTCAGACCTTGGCCCAAAAACCAAATTGCATTTGAGTGCAAAGTTCCAGACTCACTTTAAATAATTCCAGCATTTAAAACACAGTGGTCTGGACATTCGAGGGTGCCTGATTCAGGGTGCAAAGAGGCCTGAAATTGATGTTAGTTTCAGGTGTGTGCACTGGACACCTACGGAGGAGTCCTAACCAATGGATGGCCACGAAGAAAAGAGGGCCAGGACATACCTGGAGAGGGGAGTGGGGGTAGGATAAAGTGAGGGAACAGGGGTGTCATATTCAGTCTGTGGGTGGAGAATTGGGAGGAGGATGTATCTGTAAAATAGCAGAGAGAGAAATTTCAGACAATTGCATCAAGTGTTCATGTAATTATATCCCACGGTAATTTCAGGGCCATTAATTTGTTATTCTTTTTGTTTTAAACAGTGATTGATTTCAAAATAATTGAGGAAACTGGCTTCAAAGGTTACTGAACCTAACAATATGAAGAGGTTGAACTGATGTGAGCAGAGATAATCATTATCCTAGGGTGCTTTTACCAATCACACCATTTCAACTATGTTGTGTTAATTCAGTTCCCTTGTGCTGCCAGAATTTATAACAGCTTCAAGCTAGCCCCCCAATGATGCCAACAGCACTTATTGGGCTAAAACTTCGGGGGCTTGACACCACCCCATACCGGCAAAAAAAATGGCGAAAAGAGGGCGGCCACTATTCTTTTGCCAGATGGTGGCGGGTCCCACAGCGTCCTCCATTTTCATGGGCCCGGTGGCTCTGCCGTTAAGAGGTATTGCCCTGCAAAGAAAAATGGCGGAGTGGTGACGTTGGTCGGCGTGTACCGCTGACTTAACGTCACCATGGTGAATTTCCACCCGAGCACTGAGTTCAGCGCTGGGTCCTAAGCACGCCTGGTAAACCCAGCGTGCAAGCAGACTCACAGAGGCGCTGTCAGCACCTCTTAAAGGGACACACATATTTTTCAGGTAAGTTTACATTTAAGCTTTTGGACTGGGTTTTTTGATTTTACTGAAGTAGTGGCTTGCTGCAATAGATATTATCAGGTTTTTTAAGTGTGTTGGGAGTGCTGCTGGATGCTTGCAAGGCCTCGGATGGTAAAGGAAGGCCTCCAAGAAAACAGAAAATGCTGCAAATACTCAGCAGGTCAGGCACCATCTGTGGAGCGAAAAACAGAGTTCACGTCTCAGGTTGAGATGCTGCCTGACCTGCTGAGTATTTCCAGCATTTTATGCTGTCAGTTCAGATTTACAGCATCCACTCGCAGAGGGAGGAGGAAGACGCAGAAGAGGAAGACGCAGAAGAGGAAGAAGCCGAAAAGGAGGAAGCAGAAGAGGAGGAAGCAGAAGAGGAGGAAGCAGAAGAGGAGGAAGCAGAAGGAAGGATGCAACCCAGACAGCCCCTTTCTGGCTGGGATATCCTGAATGGAATCATCTGCCCGCGGTACCAATGAACACAACCCCAATTCCCCTTTCAACATTTCTCCCACACCTTACCTTCCCTCTGTTACTGACCATCACAACGTCCTCTTGGCCATGATGCTGAAATAAAAGCCACCACAAGCAAACTTTTCAATCCACCTATATACATCTATCCATCCAATATGGCATCAAGAAATCAACTCATCGCTCATTTGCATTCTCTTAGTGACTGTCTTGTTTGTGTTTTTAT
The DNA here is from genome assembly GCA_030390025.1 of Squalus acanthias. NCBI lineage: Eukaryota > Metazoa > Chordata > Chondrichthyes > Squaliformes > Squalidae > Squalus > Squalus acanthias. The sequence goes on along the minus strand of CM059432.1, from coordinate 71,558,925 downwards.
CTATCTTACTGAAAACAATGTGTATATAGACCTTTCACACCCACATCTCTCAGCTTGCACACACTGCCAGCTATTCAACCATGACAGCTACATCACCCAAACACATTGCGCCACACTCACTGACACACTCCCTCTCTCTTGCAGGCCAAGGTGGCTCACAGCCGGCACGAGCAGGAACAAACAGATGGGGGCAAGCAAGGCTGCCAAACCTGACCCAGCTGGAGGAGACTGTGCTGGAGATCATTGGTGGGGTCATCATTGAGGCCGTGGTGATCGGCAAGGCTGAAAGCATTGATGATGACAGTATGTTCATACCTAATCCTTTTTCTCACATCTCACTTCCCCCTCCTCCCACAATTTCTTCTCACTTACAAGCTGCTGATGGTGTAAACATGCACATCTTACTTTCCCACCTCCCCTTACCACAACCCGACCTTTGTGCCTTTCTCCTTTCAGATACCCAAGAACTGCCACCAGCCCAGCCTGAAGAAGTAAAGGAGTTTATTGATGGTGAAGAAGAGGCACCGTCACTCGATCTGACACTCCCAGGGACCAGCTCATAAAATGGCACTGCGCAAACTTTAGAAGGTAGTATAGAGGCGGGATCTGCACATGTTGAGTTACAGGCACGAGTGGGCTGCAGCCAGGGCAGGGGGAAAGGGTAGCGCAGGTGCCAGCTCCCCGGAGGGCGAGGTCGCATGCGAGTTCTGCTGCACAAGACTCAGATGAGGACTTCGATGAGGTGGCCTTCAGAAGTATGGTGATGGGCATGCACACAGAAATGCTTGGTGCAATGGTAGGCCTGCCAGAGAGCCTCTTGTCAGTGTCAAGGAGCATGGAGGAGTTCAGCACTAACATTTCACGGGGCATTGCGCGGAGTCCATGATTTTCAGGATGAAAGTAATGGGCAACTCCATTAGGGCACTTGTGGACCCAACCATGATGCTGGGTGTGATGGGCAATGTCGCAGCTTCCATTGCAGCACAAGCGGAAGAGTCCCAACGTCTGAGTGCTGCAGTGCTTAGACTTCTGTCATGCAGCCTCAGCTTGCTGCCACGCAAGATCAGACAGCTGCCGTGCAAGATCAGACTGCTGCCATCGTGGCTGGGTTTACGAGTGTGGAAAGGGGCTTGCAGGATCTCACAGCAGCCCAGCAATCTGTCCTCCAACAGATGGCTAGGAATGCTGAGGCGCCGCCTCAGGGGAGTGGGAGGGGTTCCGTGGAGCACAAACCTGCTGTCCTCTCTCAGGATGACAGCATTCGTACTTCCACCACTGCCACTCCGCCAGTTCCCTTGCGGTTGCCTGTCAGCCAGCCAGCCCAGACTGCTGCCACACATGCCGAGGTGGTGCAGTCTACAGCCGGGCCTTCTAGACACAGAGCTGCTCGAGGTCGTTCTGCAAGGCCATCTGCAGTCTCCCCCCACAGAAAGTCAGTAGCCTTCCACCAGCCATGCTACAGCCACTGAGGGAGCACTGCGTAGGAGCACTAGAATAGGCAAAGGAACACGAAAGACAGACACTAAGGGAATGCGCAAGGGTAATTAGTTGACTTTTGTAATTTAATATTGGAATTAATCATTTATAAATTATGTTTGGAATGTTTGTTTTCAGCATTGTGCCCAAGAGGACCCTGTGATGTTCTGTGACAGAGGGATGGTAACGTGGGGAAGTGTTGAGCAAAGGGGATCTGGGGTTTCATTTAGGGGAAGCAGAGACTGATGATGCGCTCACAGACAGCCCATCCGGAACAGGAATTTGCAGCCTGCCTCCTCCCTTCCTCCTCCTCCTCTTCCTCTTCCTCCTCCTCCTGAGGTGGTGACGGAACCCGTGGTGGCAAGGACTGCGCCCTCATTATGGCCAATTTGTGGAGGATGCAGCAGACTACCACGAATTGGGACTCCCTCTCCTGTGAGTACTGGAGAGTTCTTCCCGAGTGGTCAAGGCAATGGAACCGTTGCTTGAGCACCCCAATGGTCTGCTCGATGAGGTTCCTCTTGGCAGCATGGCTCTCATTATATAATTGCTGTCCACGAGTGGTGGGTTTGTGGAGGGGATTCATCAGCCAGGTGTAGAGTGGATAGCCCTTGTCTCCGGACAGCCACCCTCGGGTTCAATGTGGTGGCTGGAAGATTGCTGGCACACCGGACTGGTGCAGAATGAAGGCATCATGACTGTTGCCAGGATACCGGGCATTCACCATGATGATGTGCTGGGCGTGGTCGCAAACCAACTGCACTTTAAGAGAGTGGTAGCCTTTGCGGTTACGGTACATCTCAGCATTGATATGCGGTGCCCGTAAAGCCACGTGTGTGCAGTCAATAGCGCCCTGCACCATGAGAAAACCCGATATCCTGGCAAAGCCACATTCACGCTGCTCCTGCTTCTCTCTCTTCAGAGAGAAGACAATGAAGTCCCTTCTCCTGGATTACAGAGCCTCTGTGGCCTCACGTATTCAACAATGGACGGCGAACTGGGAGATGTTAGTTACACGCCTATTCCAGCCTGGAAGGATCCACTGGTGAAAAAATTTCAGGCCCACGGTGACCTTGAGGGCAACTGGCAGTGCCGCCGTCACCCTGCTCCGAGGCTGCAGATCTGGTTCCAAGACGTGGCAGAGTTCTGTGACCATCTCCTTGGTGAAGCGGAGCTGCTGAATACACTGCTCCTGGCTTAGGTGGCGATAGGAGAAGACCCTAGGTGGGTAAGGCCTCTCAGTCTTGCATGTAACTCTGGCAGGAGACCAGTTGAACTCCCAGAGAAATGGTGTAATTGGAGTTGCAGCAGGAGACTGGTGGAACCCCATGGAATTTCAGGGTCTTGAAGTCCAAAGCTGTTGAAGTGAGGTTTGCACACAAAGAAAAATGGGCCAGATGAGAGGAACTCATGGGCCACATTTGACCTGGGGGCCTTGTCTTGCACATCCCCAACAGAAGTGGTATCTTGTTTGTATTGCCTAACACTGAAGATATAAGCACCCGTTAATGGGTATGACAGCAATTTGTGTTAGCATATGTGAAAAATTGTCATGGTTCTTACGAACCTTTTAATTTTTTTCACACTCATGCTACAGACCAATTTTACAACCCTCACAGAAGCGTCAGAATTTCCTGGCTGGGGTAGGGGATCTCAGGAAAGGAGGGAAATGAAAAGGAAAGCAGTGATTGAAAATGGAAAGTAGCAGAAATCAAAGTATCCCCACCCCACCCCTCTTAAATTATAATTCCTTGTGATCTCACTGCAGGAGGAGCAGCAAAGAAGGGTGCAAATATTTGGAGAGGAAGGGCACTTTGCTATGAGAGTGGCTGTATCAAGTGCCTGGATGGAGGTGGGAGAAAATAATATCCCACATCTATAGGGTATGTGACCAAAATGCAAAAGAACTGTTCTGTTATTGAAAGAGTGGCAAGGTAAGGTTACCTGGATTTTGGTCTTGCACCGTAACATGCCAGAAATACTTCACTCTTAACCTAGTACAGTTTCTGCGAGGCACGGAGACAGCCTGTTTTCTCTTTTGCGCATACTGTGTGTATGGCACTGAATGAGCTTGTGATGATACATCAATTTTGTACAATGTGCTTGTAAATAACAATGCAACTACATTCGAATGGACTTGCACATGGAACGTTTGGCTGGGCACAGTGGTAGCTGAATCTCCGTTCTTTCAAAGTATATATCTGTATATTTTATTTGTGATTACAGGAGTAGGCTGTTCATGACTGGGGTGAAACCATTTTGAAGAAAGTGCCCTCCAAATCTTTGACATGAAGGCCACAGAAGGAGTTAGGGAGAGTTGAGCTTGGAAGCTTGGTACGACAGCACAGCAAGTCCACCCTGTATCACTCTTATTATTCCACCTACTCATTCACTCATTGCACACTCTCTCATTCACACACTCACGCATTCACTCACAGGCATGCATTGTGCAACTGCAGTATGGCACACAATGGTCTCTTAACTTTGTTAGCAAGTATTCCTTCCTGACACTAGTGACAAATGTTCCTTTTTACTTCTATAGGATCTTCCCACGATGAGGAGCCGGGGCATGAAATCTTGCAATGCAAAGTATCAGCTTTTAACAACAAGATAATGCACCAAAAAATATAGATAAAGCTAGGTAATAAAAACAAAGTTTTAACCAGTTCTAGAAACTCCAACACACCTATAAGATGCCAAATGAAACAGTCATACACCCATTTTATTTTGGTTAGTCGGCATTGGGAGAGGAGGGATCTATTACCATTTGTTTGCATGGTATTGGGAAATATAATAAGGGTGCGCTGGGTGGCAGCATGGGCTCAATATTTTTTTAAGGAAATTAGGAATGCCATGAATCAGGCATGTAAAGCGCTGCACCCAATTCATTGATCTGCACTTCCATTCTGCAAGGCTCTAAACCATAAATCCTTCAGATTAGAAGTGCCAGAATAGAAGTCTGGACTATTGAATTGGGTGCAGGAAAGATCCCCCCTGTATAACCTAGCCCCAAAATGCTATCCGCAGTGGTTCAGTGGGTAAACACAATGGGGGGAATTTTTACCTGAAAAAAAAATAGGTGGGATTGGAGCGTGGGGGTGGTTAAATTTTTAAAAATCGGAATCCCAACCTGAGCCTGCCTCCAACCAACCCATTTCCGGTTTTAACGGAGGTGGGGCAGGGGTGGTGGGATTGGGGCGGGCAGCCAATCCGCTGCCCGGAGGCGGGACGTCAATTTACATATTTTAATGAGGCTGGAAGACTCTTCTTTAACCATCATTTTGTTTTTAACTCTATCTGGTCGGGTTTTACACACTTCGTAAAACCCAGCAGTTACTGCAAGGCTGTGAAGGAATAAGCCATATAATCTATTCAGAAAAATACACCATTCTGTGAAAGAATTCTGGCCTTATTAAAACATGACAAACTGGGTTTGGAAATCTGGAAACTTAACTGAAAAAGGTGTAGTAGCATTCTGGCAATAGAGATAAGATAGTTGTTGACACTGAATCAATAACCTTATTGAAACAGAAGGTTAAAGGCTCCCGACGGTCTGAATCTTTGGGAGCAGACAATGGTACACCCTGTACAAGGTGTTCTAATTCACACTTCGTAAAGAGGCACAAACAGAAGGCCTTAGTAAAAATGACATCAAATAAAATGCACCTGCTGTTACACCGTTTTTTATGGTAAGCTTGGAACACCTAGAGGAGACACGAGTCTGTATTGCTACCAACTGAGGTGACTAAGAATTGCAGAAGTCAGCAGAGAAATGACTAGAGATAATTAGCTTACATCAGCAGAAAACCTTAAAGGGATACCACTGGAAAAGGGTATAAATATTGAGCTCTCAAATGGGATAATAGACTCGCTGTAAAGGGGCAAAGCGATTCTCAGGCTTCAGAGGCAGCTCTGTAAGTCTACAACTCTTTGGGGTAAAAATTCAGTTGGTTGCGCCTCCCGTTAGCGCCTTAAGAGGGCGCTAATGGGGCGCAAAGCCGCTAAGGCCCGGGCGCAGTGATGTTTGCGCCGCTCGGGAACTTAAGTTGACATTGTGCGGCGGCGCTAAAACTTACCGCTGCGACCACCTGCGCGCGCAGATTGTGACGTCATTCCATGGTGCAATGCCCTTGTGGCGCCCCGGAGCGGAAATTGAGTGGCGCCCCCTGCCTTACCGCCTGGCGCATCCAACGACCAGAAGACTGGAACGCTATCAATCGCTGTGGGGCTGGGGGGGGCGCTATTTAAAGGGGGCCTCTTCCTGTCTTTTATTGTTGGTGGCATTTTTGAACTACGCATTCTGAGAGAGAGAGGGAGAGACTTCTGGAGAGATTCAACATTGTGTGAAGGAGTTTTGGGTACTGAGCAGCACTTTGCAGGTTCATTTTGATTTGCCATTCCTTGTATCGATTTAGCAGAGACTGTGGGAGCTGCACTCTGAGCTCTTTGCCTGGTACTCTCCATTGTTCTTTCCAGCACATTTGATGTGCAAGTCTCTCCAGGCCGAGATTCAAGGCTGCAATGAACAGGATGTGGATGGAAAGCAAGATTAACCATCCCCTTTAAGAACTGGCCCGTGCCATTGTGTGTGTGTTCCATTGCTGACTGACATTACATGAGCTTCGCCAGCGCTCTGAGGTAGCGCCTCACTCCTTGGCCTTTGCGCCTTAAGACAGGTGTGCAGCGCCTGATTTAGCGCTCCACTCACCTCCCGGGGCGGTAAAAGTGAAGTTTCCAGTCAGTGCCGATAATTAGCGCCAGGCGCTAATATTTGCGTCCAGACGATATTTGCGCCCCAAATGGGGCGCGACCTAATTTCTACCCCTTTGTATCTCAGGGATCAAGGTACTGTATTTGATTTTGGTGGATATCCTGAATAAGACTAAGAACTGTAAAACTTTAGCGAAGTTAAGATTTGAGAATAGGATATCTGATAATAAGATTATAAAGCTTTCTCTTTTTGGAACTGTAAATGTTGTGATTGACTGACCAACTGTAAATTACATGTCGGTTCTTTAATAAATCTATATATTTTTAGAATTGTCTCACATAATACTTCTGTATCAAACTCGCAAACTCAATCTCTGTACGCTCTTTGGTGAGGAGTTGCAGAATTCTGGGGGAGTTTTCCGGACCCTCATAATATCCGGAACGTTACAGTCTAGCTAAACTTATTAAAAGTGTTATCTGGAGGATGGTAACATTTTCAGGTTGTTCCTTTCCTTTAGGTGAGATAGTCCGGACCTTTAGACCCAATTAAGTGTCTTTAGGATTTGGCTACCTCAAACTTTAGTTGAAAGTGAACATCTGAGGAATACGCTTGATCCAGGGTAGCCCTAAAGGGGCTAGGACTAGTAATTATCCCTTCAAGGCGAGGACTGCTGCATCCAGGAGGTAAGTGCCTTTGTACCTACCTCCTGGATCGAGGGTCCCTGCCTAGCTCACACCCCACAATCAGAGACCCCCCATCGAGGCCTCCGATCATCTTCCCAGACCACCACCAACCACCCCCCCCCCCCCGCCCCACAGATGATCTTGACGCTGGCCCCGATCTGCTCTTCCCCCCCACCCCCACCGCCACCGATGAGCTTGAGGCCAGCCCCGATCCTTTGGTGGCTGACCCCGATCTGCTCTTCCCTCTCACAATCCTCCAGGGGCCCCGACCTTCATCGTTGCCCCCCCCCCCTCGATCATCCGGAGGCACCGATCTTCATTATCCTCCCCCCCCACCCCCGCCAATCGTCCGGATTCCACAATCTTCATTGTCCCCCCTCCCCTGATCCTCTGGAGGCCAGCACCGGCCCCCACCCAATCCCTCCCTTCTTCCACTATGCAGCCTAGTGCCACACGTCCACCCACCCCGGAGCCAGCCCGCCTCTCCATCTGGTTGGCTGCAGATGGAAAACCGAGGGTTCAGATGCAAATCAGGCCCTGCCATAAAAGTCAGCAGGACCTGCGGGAAACCCATTCTCCTGGGTTTCCCACCCGCATTGGAGCTCCCCCCATCCCAATCCACCTTCCCCATGAAAATCCAGCCCAATGTGTGGGTTGGGAAAGAGGTGAGAAAATCTCAGGTTATGTCCTGATGTGCTGAGTTTGCAGCCCCAGCCATTGTGGCTACTTTGGTCTGTGTAACAAAAGGAATCAATCTCCTTGGCTCAGGGAGGGGAAAGACCTACACAGTTTCCACTCCTGATTTTTATCCAGTTACCTCATAATGGGAGTACATGCGTGTGAATAGTTTAGGAGGGAATTAGTTCTGCTATGATGGCCTACCGGAAGTTATATCCGAGAATGAGCCACTGGTTTCGGGAGAGAAGGGGTAAGGAGAATAAAAAAACAGAGGGAGAGAAGAGACATACCCTGCAGTTCCCTATGTAATACAATACATCATGCATACCACCTTATTGACATTTTGTTGTTGCAATCATTAGTAGTACCAAATGATCCTTTAAAACAAATGTAGTTTATGATAAAATACATTACCATGAAATGGGAAAGGGAATATAAACAATGGAACAAAAAGCTTGAATGCATATGACTGCCACTGTGTTTTATATTAGTTAGCAAACATTTTGAAGGTGATCCCTACTTGTTTTATCCACTTTCAGCTTTCATACGTTTTTGGTCAACACATCGCTGTTACGTGAAGTGTTCTGCCCTCTGGATTAAAAACCACTGAAATGTTGGGGATGAAATTGGTCTACAGCAATAGCACAAAGCAAGTTATTAGTTAATCGGTAGCCCGTTTTTCACAACACCAGAGTTTCCTTTCCATGGAGGATAAGCTTTCAGTGAGAAGGGACAGAGGGTACAATAGAAACAAGTGGAAGTACCTTCTTCTATATTGTTTATAAGAGATGTAAACATCAGCATCCCAGAAGGGATCTTTTTAAGCCTCCACAAGTCGCTGTCCTTGCAAATGGGGTTTTATTCATTTATCACCACTTTCTGCTTGAATCTACCAAACCAGTCTTACAGCCAACTATTTTTCTATTAATTCTGTGAGCCTTAATCTTCTTTAATAGTCTCATAGGGACAACTTATCAAATACCATAAACAGTAGCAATGCATTTTAAAGCATGACCCATTGCTGACTTCTCACTATGTTCCTTATGGTCTTTTAATGAACATCATCAGTTATATCCTATTATATCCCTCATCAGTATGGATGTTGGGGTAAATGGTCTGAGAAATTCCAGGGCGTATTCTTCGAGTCCCAAATTACCTGTCACTTGAATCTGCCGTCCTCAATGGAGTAAACTTTATGGCTGGGAAATTGGAACCATTTGCGGCAGCTGTTAAGGCTGGTTTGGAAGAAAAAATGGCGACCACCTCGCTTCCGCCTGCTTCCGGGGCGGAATGCGGTGGCCACCATTTTGGGCAGGTCAGCAGCGCTGCCGTTCCCTGAGCTTGTTTGAAATATTTAGATGAGCCAGATCGTGACGTCAATTGGTGTGCAATGCAGAATTGATGCACGATCTGGTATTTTGGACATTGCCGCTCTTATTAATGCCCTCTCCAAAGCACGCATGGCAGGACATGCAAGCAGCAGTACAACAAGCCCACTGCCAGCGCTTCATAAAGGGACACACGCAATGTACACATAAGTTGGAACAGAGGCAGTAAAGGGGACAAGCTGCTCACAGAGGGAGGAGGAGGAGGAAAAGGAAAAAGCAGAAGAGGAGGAAGCAGAAGGAAGGAGGCAACCTAGCCAGCCCCTTTCTGGCCGAGTGTACCAATGACCACAACCCCAATTCCCCTTTCAACATTTGTCCCACACCTTACATTCCCTCTGTTACTGACCATCACAGCGTCCTCTTGAGCACAATGCTGCAATAAAAACCACCACAAAACAAACTTTCCAATCCAACTTTATCCATATATGCATCCAATATTACATCAAGAAATCAACTAATCACCCTTGTGCATTCCCTTAGTGAGTGTCTTGCATGTGCCTTTGCCTATCCTAGTGCTCTTATGTAGTGCTACCCCAGTGGCTGCAGCATGGCTGGTGGAAGACTGTTGACTTTCAGTGGGGGACATGGCAGATGGCCTTGCAGGACAACCTGGAGGAGCTGGTGGCTGGGAGTGTCAAATCGAGTGATAGTGTTTATTCTTTTTCACTCTCCTCTCCCTCTTCTTGATCAACCACTAGCTAGGCAGGCTGGATTTCTTGGGAGTCTGAAATGAAGAAGGTACAAGGGTAGGGTTGTGATGAGGGGAGGGGGTTAAAACAAGAGGTGCATGCTTACACCATATGCACCTTGTAAATCAAAAGAGATTGTGGGATGAGGGGGAAGTGGGATATGAGAAGTATGAGGATACAGGCATCTTGTATCCTTTCAGCCTCGCCGCTGGCCAAGGGCTCAGCCATGCCCCTGCCAAGAATGGCCAGCACCGCCTCCGCCAAGGTGGTGAGGTGAAGCTAGGAATGTGAGGTATGCCTAGTGTTTGGTAGAGATTGTTGCTAGGTGAGTGATGGGGGGAGTTGTGCATTGAGCAGTGTGTGAGGCTAATGGTGCAGTTGGTAGGAGGCGGCCTTTGAAGATGCATTTATTGAACCTGACCACCCATCTGAGGTCATGAAACTTCATTGGGCACTGGAGCCAGGTCCTGAGGGCAACACTGCTGGCAGTGATGGCCTTGGCGATCTGGTCCCACATCCTTCTTTCTGGAAGGCCTCTCTTCCAATGTTGACCCTCTGCACAAAGCTCGAGTGCTGAATCCGAGACTCTGGGGGCCCTTTCCCTGGCCTGCTGAGCCATTTGTGTTAGTGCTGAAGCACTTTTACCATTTTTGTTCAGCAGAAGACAGCTCACCTTTAAGAGGTGCAGACTGCCTTTAAGTAAAGCTAGCCTCGCTCGAACAATGAGAACTTCGGCCCCCTGTTGAGCACACAGCCTATCAGCAACGCATTCTGCGCTAGGCTGTGCACTGCAATCATTATAATTAGTAGGCAGCACAAAGTTGACGTGCTGCCTGTGCTTTTTAAATGGGCAAGGGCATATTTTGCGGTGCGGTGCAGTGCCCGCACCCTTTTTTAGCAGTATCGAATTTCTAGGCCCAAACATTTAGATCAATCTGATTAAATAATGTGTGGAAAGGAGGCACTGCATCTTGGCCAGAGAGAAAACAACCATGGTCAGTGTTACCCTGTTCTAGCCAAGCCTCCTGCTATTCAATCCCCACCCCACCACCATTAATCAGTAATGGAGAGGACAAGGCTCAATTCATCCTGTCCTCCTAAACTGAATAAAAACCAGAGATGGAGAAGGAAGAAAAATATTTCAAAAATGAACTTTATTAAATAGAAAATACAATAAAATTGCAATCCTAAACAGTTACTGAGGCTCTGATAATGCAGTTGAGCCTGTAGGAGTTCCAGTGCTGTCATGAGAAACATCATGAGTATTGATGGCTTTACATCTTTCACATAAATGAATGTAAAAATGAAAAATAGCACAAATGATTGACAATTCAGGGTGCTCATGTATGGCTATTTTGTTAGTAGTTGAGTTTTGTACAAGTTCCCACTGTTTTCCTAGTACATGAGTAATGACTTGGTTTCTAGGTGATATATTTTCATGTCATTACTGGTGTAATCCAGGTTCTAAAACTTTATAAGAACATAAGAAATAGGAGCAGGAGTAGGCCAATTGGCCCCTCGAGCCTGCTCTGCCATTCAATAAGATCATGGCTGATCTGATCCTAACCGCCAATCTACTATCACAGAACCACCTCCTGAACCTAACAGAATTGGACACATGAAATAGGAGCAGGATTAGGCTACATGGCCCCTGGGCTCGCTACGCTACCCACAGGGCCATGACCGATCCGAACCTAGATTCATGTCCAAATTCCTGCCCGCTCCCCGTAACCTTTAATTCCCTTTACTTCTAGGAAACTGTCTATTTCTGTTTTAAATTTATGTAATGATGTAGCTTCTACAGCTTTTTGTGGCAGCATATTCCATGGACCTACCACCCTCTGAGTGAAGTAGTTCCTTCTCATCTCAGTTTTGAAAGAGCAGCCCCTTATTCTAAGACTATGCCCCCTAGTTCTAGTTTCACCCATCATCGGGAACATCCTCCCCGCATCCACCCGATCCAACCCCTTCACAATCATATATGTTTCAATAAGATCGCCTCTCATTCTTCTGAACTCCAATGAGTAGAGTCCCAATCTACCCAACCTCTCCTCATATGTCCATCCCCTCATCCCTGGGATTAACCGAGTGAACCTTCTTTGTACTGACTCGAGAGCAAGTATGTCTTTTCTTAAGTATGGACACCAAAACTGTATGCAGTATTCCAGGTGCAGTCTCACCAATACCTTGTACAACTGAAGCAATACCTCCCTATTTTTATATTCTATCCCCCTAGCAATGAAAGCCAACATTCCATTGGCCTTCTTAATCACTTGCTGCACCTGCATACTAACCTTTTGAGTTTCATGCACCAGGACCCCCAGATCCCTTTGTACTTCAGTACTTTCCAGTTTTATATTCTATCCCCCTAGCAATAGTATCGCCCCACATAAAATTTGATTTCAAAGTTACTGAAGAGTGGCTTCTAAGTTAGCCATTCTAAGTATTGAAGACTCTTTCTAATCCTGATTTAATGCCTATAGTTCATTAAAGCTGGTAAGCAAACAATGAGTGGCTCAAAGACTGGTGTGGGAGAAATGGGTTTTGCTTCCTGGGACACTGGCACCAGTACTGGGGCAGGAGGGAGCTGTTCCATTGGGACGGGCTTCACTTGGCCACTGCTGGGACTAGTGTCCTGGCGGATCATATAACTAGGGCTGTAGAGAGGGCTTTAAACTAACTAGTGGGGGGGAGGTTCCTAGAGAGCAAATAATAAAAATGACAACAGAGAAGGTCATAGACTTAGGTAGCAGTGGGGAAATTAAAAACCAGAGTGTGTCAGGAAGGGGCAGAAGGTATGGAGTAAAAGGTAATGTAATAAAAAGGGCAAAAGCAGGAACTAAGTGTCACAAAACATATTTGAAAGTTCTCTATCTGAATGCACGTAACATTCGTAACAAAATAGACGAGTTAATGGCACAAATAACTACATATGGGTATGATCTTGTGGCCATTACAGAAACATGGCTTCAGGGTGACAATGCCTGGGAATTAAACATACTAGGTTATTTAACGATCAGGAAGGACAGGCAGGAAGGAAGGGGAGGTGGGGTGGCTATGTTAATAAAGGAAGGAATCACTGTAATACAGAGAAATGATATTGGGTCAAAAGATCAGGATAATGAAACAGTTTGGGTGGAGCTAAGGAATAATAAGGGGAAAAAACACTAGTGGGCATAGTCTATAGGCCTCCGAACAGTTGCAACTCTGTTGGACGGAGTATCAATCAGGAAATAGTTGAGGCTTGTAATAAGGGAACATCTATAATTATGGGGGATTTTAACTATCATATTAATTGGACAAATCAAATTGGGCAGGGCTGCCTTGAGGATGAGTTCATTGAGTGTATTAGGGATGGGTTTCTTGAGCAGTATGTAACTGAACCGACCAGGGGGCAAGCAACCTTAGATCTGGTCCTGTGTAACGAGACAGGATTAATTAAAAATGTCCTAGTAAAGGATCCCCTTGGAATGAGTGACCATAACATGGTTGAATTCCATATTCAATTAGAGGGTGAGAAGGTTGGATCTCAAACAAGCATGCTACGCTTGAATAAAGGAGACTATGAAGGTATGCGAGTGGAATTGAGTAGAGTGGATTGGGAAAATAGATTAAAGGGTAAGACGATACATGATCAGTGGTGTACATTTAAGGAGTTATTTTACAACTTCCAAAAAATATATATTCCACTGAGAAGAAAAGGGTGTAAAAGAAAAGACAGTCATCCGTGGCTAAGTAAAGAAATTAAGGATAGTATTCGACTAAAAACAAGGACGTATAAGGTAGCCAAATCTAGTGGGAGGATAGAGGATTGGGAAAACATTAAAAGACAGCAAAAAATAACAAAAAGATTGATTAAAAAAGGGAAGATAGATTATGAAAGTAAATTAGCAAAAAATATAAAAACAGATAGTAAGAGTTTTTATAGTTATATAAAAAGAAAAAGGGTGGCTAAAGTAAATGTTGGTCCCTTAGAGGATGAGACCGGGAAATTAATGGTGGGAAATATGGAGATGGCAAAAACACTGAATGAATATTTTGTATCAGTCTTTACAGTAGAGGACACTAAGAATATCCCAACACTGGACAAACAGGGGGCTATAGGGGGGGAGGAGCTAAACACAATCAAAATCACTAAGGAAGTGGTACTCGGTAAAATAATGGGACTCAAGGTGGATAAATCACCTGGACGTGATGGCTTACATCCTAGGGTCTTGAGGGAAGTGGCGGTAGGGATTGTGGATGCATTGGTAATAATTTTCCAAAACTCCCTGGACTCAGCAAAGATCCCAGCAGACTGGAAAACTGCTAATGTAACACCCTTATTTAAAAAGGGCAGTAGACAGAAGGCTGGAAACTATAGACTGGTTAGCCTAACATCTGTGGTAGGTAAAATTTTGGAGTCCATTATTAAGGAGACAGTAACGGAACATTTGGATAATCATAATTTAATAGGACAAAGTCAGCATGGTTTTATGAAGGGGAAGTCATGTTTGACAAATTTGCTGGAGTTCTTTGAGGAAGTAACATACAGGGTGGATAAAGGGGAACCAGTGGATGTGGTGTATTTAGACTTCCAAAAGGCATTTGACAAGGTGCCACACAAAAGATTATTGCTTAAGATAAAAAATCACGGGATTAGGGGTAATATTTTGGCATGGATAGAGGATTGGCTATCTAACAGAAGGCAGAGAGTTGGGATAAATGGTTCATTCTCAGACTGGCAATCAGTAACTAGTGGTGTTCCGCAGGGGTCAGTGCTGGGTCCCCAACTCTTTACAATCTATATTAACGATTTGGAGGAGGGGACCGAGTGTAACATATCAAAGTTTGCAGATGATACTAAGATGGGAGGGAAAGTAGTGAGGAGGACATAAAAATCTGCAAGGGGACTTAGACAGGCTAAGTAAGTGGGCAGAGATTTGGCAGATGGAATACAATACTGGAAAGTGTGAGGTCATGCACTTTGGCAGGAAAAATAGTAGAGCAAGTTATTATCTAAATGGCAAGAAACTGGAAAGTACTGAAGTACAAAGGGATCTGGGGGTCCTGGTGCACGAAACTCAAAAGGTTAGTATGCAGGTGCAGCAAGTGATTAAGAAGGCCAATGGAATGTTGGCTTTCATTGCTAGGGGGATAGAATATAAAAATAGGGAGGTATTGCTTCAGTTGTACAAGGTATTGGTGAGACCGCACCTGGAATACTGCATACAGTTTTGGTGTCCATACTTAAGAAAAGACATACTTGCTCTCGAGTCAGTACAAAGAAGGTTCACTCGGTTAATCCCGGGATGAGGGGATGGACATATGAGGAGAGGTTGGGTAGATTGGGACTCTACTCATTGGAGTTCAGAAGAATGAGAGGCGATCTTATTGAAACATATAAGATTGTGAAGGGGTTGGATCGGGTGGCTGCGGGGAGGATGTTCCCGATGTTGGGTGAAACTAGAACTAGGGGGCATAAGTCTTAGAATAAGGGGCTGCTCTTTCAAAACTGAGATGAGGAGGAACTACTTCACTCAGAGGGTGGTAGGTCCATGGAATATGCTGCCCCAAAAAGCTGTAGAAGCTACATCATTACATAAATTTTAAACAAAAATAGACAGTTTCCTAGAAGTAAAGGGAATTAAGGGTTACGGGGAGCGGGCAGGAATTTGGACATGAGTCTAGGTTCGGATCGGTCATGGCCCTGTGGGTAGCGGAGCGGGCCCAGGGGCCGTGTAGCCTGATCCTGCTCCTATTTCGTGTGTCCAATTCTGTTAGGTTCAGGAGATGGTTCTGTGATAGTAGATTGGCAGTTAGGATCAGATCAGCCATGATCTTATTGAATGGCGGAGCAGGCTCGAGGGGCCAATTAGCCTACTCCTGCTCCTATTTCTTATGTTCTTATGTTCTTATGTAATCAGCACTCCATATATCATGGTTTAACTTTTTCTGTACAATGCGCCCTGTGTTTCCATTGTGGTTTCCTATGCAGTTTCTTGTGTACTCATTAGAAGATTCACACCAGGAAAAAATAGTTTAGTCCCGAGGACCTGGATGCAGTGCAGGAAGAAGTTCAATGACCTCACACGAGTAGTCAAGGTCAGTGAATGCATCTTCAAGTGCCATATCCCACCAACTGCACCACAAGCCTCACACACTGCTCAATACACCACACCCCCATCACTCACCTACCAACAATCTCTATCAAGCAGGACTCATACCTCACAATCATAGCTTCACCTCAACCTCACATACTTAGTACTGCTGCAAGCCTCACAACCACATCTTACAGCTTGCGCACACTGCCAGCTATTCAACCATGACAGGCACATCACCCAAACACATTGCATGACACTCACTGACACACGTCTCTCTCTGTTGCAGGACAAGATGGTGCATAACTGGAGCTAATCGGCAGGGGACAGATATGGCTGCATGACCTTGCCTTGATGGTGGCGATGGTGGTCGCCATCATTGGAGCGACCATCGCTGAGTCCATGGCCAGCGGCAGGGCTGAAATCATCGAAGATGCTGGTATCCACATACATAATCCTGCTTCTCACATCGCACTTCCTCCTCATCCCACAATGTCTTTTGATTTAAAAGCTGCAGATGGTGTCAGCATGCACCTCTTACCTTCCCCCCTCCCCACACCGCAACCCTACCCTTGTGGAGGAAGAAGGCAGTGATGATGAAGACACAGCACCATCACTCGATTTCACACTTGCAGCCACCAGCTCAGATACTGACACTCCGCGCAATTTAGAGGATAGCTTAGACGCAGGACCTGCATGAGGTGAGACACTGCACATGACTGGCCTGCAGCCAGGGCACGGGGCAAGGGTAGTGCAGGTGCCAGCTCCCAGGAGGGTGAGGTCCCACAGGAGTTCTGCTGCAGAGGACTCAAATGAGCACTTTGATGAGGCAGGCTACAGAAGAAGGCTGGTGGGTATGCACAATGAAATGCTTGGTGCCAGAAAGCCTGTGTGCAATGTTGAGGAGCAAGGAGGAGTCCAGCACCAACTTGGCACAGGGCTTTGCGCAGAGCTTGGAGCCCATCCTTTCCAGCATGGAAGTGGTGGCCAACTCTGTTTGCACACTTATGGGCCCAACCATGAAGCAGCGTCTGATGGCCGATGTCTCAGCTTCCATTGCAGCACAAGCAGAAGCCACCCAACATCTGGGTGCTGCAGTGGAAGCTCAGGCTTCTGTCATGCAAGTTCAGCCTGCTGCCAATCAAGCTCAGACTGCTGCCATCATGGCTGCAGATACCAGTGTTCAAAGGGGCTTGCAGGGTGTCACAGAAGTCCAGCAATAGATTTCTAGGATTGCTGAGGTGCCTCCCCAGGGGAGTGGCAGTGGCTCTGTGGAGCACGAACCTGTTGTCCTCTCTCAGGATGACAGCATTTGTACTCCCACCACTGCCACTCCGCCAGTGCACTTGCTGTTGCCTGTCAGCCAGCCAGCCCAGACTGTTGCCGCCCATGCCGAGATGGTGCAGTCTGCAACTGGGCCTTCTTGGCCCAGAGGTGCTCGAGGTTGCCCTCCAAGGCCATCTGCAGTCTCCTCCACTGAAAGTCAGCAGCCTTCCACCAGCCATGATGCAGCCACTGAGGTAGCACTGCATAGGAGGATTAGGACAGGCAAAGGCACATGGAAGAGAGCCACTAAGGGAATGCACAAGGGTGATTAGTTGACTTTAGTATGCAACATGGCATTAATTTATTTATAAATTTGGTTTGGAATTTTTAATTTGTGGTGCTTTTATTTTTGCATTGTGGCCAAGAGGACGCTGTGATGGTCAGTGACAGAAGGAAGGTAATGTGTGGGACTGTTGGTGAATGGGAAATTGGGGTTGCGTTTACTGGTATCGCAGTTGGATGAGTTAGTCACGGGCAGAAAGGAACTGTCTAGGTTGCCTCCTCCCTTCCTTTTTCTGCTCCTCCTCCTGCTCTTCCTCCTCCTCCTCTTGTTCCTCAGCTGGTCACCATATGCCTGGTGGCAAGGGCTGTGCCCTCAGGATGGCAAGTTTGTGCAACATACAGCAGACCACCACGAATCTTGACACGCACTCTGCTGAGTACTGCAGGGCTCCTCCAGAGCAGTCCAGGCAGTGGAAGCGCTGCTTCAGTACGCCAATGGTCTGCTCGATGATATTTCATGTGGCAGCATGGCTTTTGTTATATGAACGCTGCCCACGTGTGCGTGGGTTGCGCACCGAAGTCATGAGCCGTTTTGTTAATAGATAGCCCTTGTCGTCCAGTAACCACCTTCTGGTTTGTCGTGGTGGCTCAAACACAGATGGCTCAGCGGACTGCTGCAGAATGAAGGCATCATGACTGCTGACAGGATGACTGCATGATTTGTTGAGTATGGTCATACACCAGCTGGACATTGAGGGAATGGAATCCCTTTCGGTTGCAGTACATCTCAGAGTTTACATGCGGTGCCCACAAAGCGACATGCATGCAATCAATGCCATCCTGCGCCGTGGGAAAGCCTGCAATCCTCGCAAAGCTGCGTACTCGCTCCACTTGCTGCTCTCTGGCCAGAGAGGAAATATATTCAGCTCTCTTGGAATACAGAGCCTCAGTTACCTCCCTTATGCAACAGTGGACAGTAAATTGGAAGATGATGTAAATATCTCCTGCTCCAACCTAAAAGAAGCCCGCGCATAAAAGTTCATGGCCACTGTCACCTTCACAGCCACTGGCAATGCAGTCCTCGCCCTTCTCTGAGGTTGCAGTTGTGGCTGCAGCAGGTGGTAGATTTCAGTGAGGAAATCCTTGGTGAAGCGCTGACATCTGACACACTGTTCCTTGCTGAGGTTCAGGTAGGTCCTGGATGGATATGGCCTCCTGCTGAGAGCCCTTCTCCCCATCCTTCTTCTCCCTCTTCCAGCAGCTTGTCCTGCTCTGCATGGTCCCTGCTCATTCTCCCAGTCATGCTGTAGGTCAGGTGGAATGCATACTACCGCACCCATGTCTGGGAGCAAGTAGTTTGTGCAGAATCCTTGAAGTCAGGACAAAGTCCTTCAGCACCTGCCACACCACTTCCTGTAGACTTTAGAAACTTTAAAGAACTCTAGAAACTACCAAACACTTCTACAAATGCAGAAACAGCCTATGGAAATCAGTCAACAACTAACCTGTATGTAGGTGATGATCCCTCTAAATATCGCTGCTGGGGGTTCTGCTGCTGAACGCATGTTCAGCTGTGCGAGCTTAAAACAGGGCATTAGCTGGAGTGTTGAGCTCCAAAATGGCAGCGCTGGTGTCAAATCAGTGTTGCTCACCAGCTGGACGTTGAGGGAGTGGAATCCCTTTCGGTTGTGGTTGCCAATGCCCTACCCAAGATGACGTCTGGTGCGGCCCACACCAGAAATGTGCACGCGTGACGTGCACGCCAGTTTGGAACCATAACGGCACTTGTAGCGCCCAAACAACGGGCGCTACGGAGACGAATTTTGCAATCAGCATTTCCCATAATGAAGCATTCCCTCAGTATTGCACAGAAATGTCAGCTTAGATTTTATGCTAAATTCTACCCAGAACTACCTGACTCAGAGCTGAAATTTATACCACTTAGCAAAGTCTGACACCTCAAAAATGATGGTGTAGGCTCAATGGGCTGAATGATGATCTATTCCTATTCCTATTCCTATGTTACTATGTTACAAAGGGGGGAATTTTTCGGGGAGTCAGCAGGTACGTTTGGTGGATGGGAACCCGCTGTCAACCCACCGCCACGCTAGTTTCCCAGATGTCGGGTCTGTCATCGCTGAACAGACCCGGCACTAAGCGGCGGGTGAGGCAATTTCGGTAATTAAGAGCTTTTTAATAGCCACTTAAAACTATTTTGAGCTCACCTTTAAATTTTACAAGGTCTCTCATGGGGTCCACGCTGCTCGGGGATCATGTCAGGTAAGCAGGTTGGGAGTTGTGCCACCACAAAATCATCTCTTTACTTGACAGCTGCAAATGTGTTATAAAAGCTCCCATCTAACAGCTGCTCACTTTCCAAGGTCACAAGCTGTTGCTTACTGCATTTGGAAGATAGATTGAGCTTTATGCAGGTTGCAAGTGTTTGGAGTAAACTCTTTATCTAGTGTCATCTTATTGGAATAACCTCTCTCACCATTGACAGATCGCTTCCGTCATCTCAACCTCACCTGCCATCTATTACATCAGCATCGGTGCCCTTGAAACTATCTCACCTTGGTCCTCATAATCCCACCACGATCAGCCCCAACACCAGCAGCACCAACAACAACAGCAACCTTCTCCACAATCAACTGATGCTGCACAGGACACAGGGCATCAGCACCTAAGCACATTGCTGCCTGGGAGGCCAGGGTTCGCCCCATTGTGGCCAGATTTAGTTCACTTGACACTGTACACCCTGGCTGCCACATGATGCACCAGGTTGGCCCCACCCCACACCAACACCATTAAGCATCCCTACAATGGCCAAGCCATTCCTTTCACACTCATGTTCATTGCGGGGGCTAACATTATGTCTCACCATTCACTGCAACTCACTAAGCCACTTCCAAAGGTGCACAGAAATCTGTCCAAGAATGCAAAGTGCTGAAAATAAAGATTTCAATGTTTGACAGCACATTAAAAGAAACTTCACATGAACATTAGCTAAAACACACAAGTGCCTACCCTTGTGTGTTGTTAGTTGGTATGATTGGACTAATATGAGGGTGAGTGTGAGGGGTGGCTGGTGAGATGGGGAAGTGATAATGTAGATAGAGAGGGATGGGTGCAGGTGTGAGTAAGGATGTGCAGAAGTAGAGTAGGGAAGGCAGAGTGATGGGGATATGATGAGTGGCACAGCAGGATGAGGTTGAGTATGGCTTTGCAGTAACGTTTCGTGATCTACTGAGATCATTGAAAGGTTTGCGCCACTGCAGCCTGGTCCTCCTGACGACATCCCTGCTTGTGTCCTCCTGTGCAATGTGTAACCAGGCTGCATTGATCACCTGGGAAGGTGTCTTTCGTCCATGTGAAGGGAAGTGGACCTCCCTGCGTGCTATGACTCCCTCCATAAGTATATAGCGGGAGTCATGGGAGAGCCTGAGTGCAGTCGTGCACCTCTGTGCAATGCTTGTCAGTGTTTGCAGCACCTGAATGCTGTAGAACACTGACAGCACAACTGTCAAAATCAATTTGCGCATGGTCCCTTTAAGGAAACCAGCTGATGACGCATCATCATGAGACATCATCAGACCCGCTTCCTTCAATTGGCTGGGTACCACGCTGGGCGGGCATAACAAGCCCAATCAGCGTAAGATCACTTTGGACAGCGGGCTGGAGCCAGCAGCGGGGTTGCAACCCACCACCGAGGTAAGGGAAATCGTGGCCTATGTTTCTATGTACTGGCAAAAAATGTTCAAGTAAACACACAACCCTACATGTGATGGGTTTAGATAAATAGACCCAGATGAGATTATTAATGGAAATCTATAACTTTTATTAACTGTTATTGTTATAGGATTGACATGAATATGGACGGAAGTGGTGTTGATTGCTTTTCAGCACTTTCACAGTAGATCAGAAAGTAAAATATTCAAATTGCATGATATGAAGATTATACTGAAGTATCTGCTGGTGGTATTTTAAGCATCCCACCATTGTTTAAGATTAGGATATGTGAAGCATTGGGGAGTTTCATATAGTTCACACACAATATGATGTTTTCTTGTAGATAACGTGAATGGAAATGATTTCCTCCTGGCATTCTCACTTAAAAGACAGAAAAACAAACAGAAAAGATAGGTGAGACATTTCATTGGTGTCCATCCGAAATGACTCTGCCTCAGGATACTCCACTCAGACTGAAGTGAGTGTATTATACAGACTGATGACACCATTGTTTACCAGAAAGTGTGTCTCACAGGAGACTTAATTTATATGTCTGGTTTCTACAGTATTATTTGAAAAGCTAGTACATTCATGTCTAAGTTACTTCGTTTCTTCAGGAACTAAAGTTAATTTAATGCAGAAACAGGGCAGGTCATCCTTGAATTGGCATTAATAGAAAACTAGAAACCACGCTCGGAACAAAAGATAGCTTAAAAACAGTAAACATCATAAAATCGTTAGTTTTACAGCACAGAAACAGATCATTCAGCCCATCAGGTTTGTGCCAGTGTTTTTCTCTACATGAGCTATCTAGTTGAACACCATTCCACTATTCACTTCCCATACCGATAATAATATTTTTTAATGAAACTATATAATTCCAATTTGCAATTATTTATGAACTCTGCTTCAACAGTTTGTGGCAGAGAATTCCATGTTCTAAACATCCTCTGTTCTTTCACAAGTTATCACAAACAGACAGGATGAATGTTGTAAATAGAAATAATGACATCTTCCTATGCTTAGCTATAGCCAAAAGATATCAAAAGACATTTAGGTGACATCATCTAAAAACGTTGCATCAGGTTCCACATGTGCACTGATGACACTGAGCTCTACCTCACCACCACCTTTCTTGATCCCTCCATTGCCCCTCTGATGTCAAGCTGCTCGTCCAACACCCAGTCCTGGATGAGCCAAAATTTCCTCCAATTAAACATTGGAAACACCAAAGCCATTGGGGGGAATTTTAACGATGAGAGGATGGGTGGGAGAGTAGTGGGAGCAGGGGGTTCAATTGTTAAAAAGGGGAAACCCAACCCAACCTGCTGTGAACATGCATACTTTTGGTTTAACCGCGGTGGGTTTGGCGGCTCCAGCACGCAAGTACTTTTCCAGCAATGCTTGTGGGCCAGGAGTAACAGGAGTGCTTCCCCCGGCTCCTCAAGCAAACCTTCTGTGATCTGCCCCCTTCCCCACGATCCGATCTCTTCCCCCGCCCCCCCATGATCTCTCCTGCAAGGCCATCTGAAGTCTCCTGCACGGATACTCAGCAGCCTTCCACCAACCGTGCTGCAACTACTGGGTGAACACTTTGTAGGAGCACTAGAGTAGGCAAAGGCACAGTAACACGAGGCACTAAGGGATGGCAGAAGGGTGAATAGTAAATATTGTTGTTGTAAAGATGTGTTCACTGATTATTGATAAATTTATTAATTCACTTCGGATAATTTTGTACTTTCTCTCATTTCAGCTGTGCACTGTGATATGGCCTGCAACAGGCATGGAATGATGGGGATGTGGTGAGCAATGGGGATCCGGGGTTTAATTTATTGGAACCGCAGTCTGATGAGGCGGTCACGGACTGCCCTTCCGGAAGGCCGATTGAGTGGCTGCCTCCCCCCTCGCTCCTGTTCCTCCTCCTCCTCCTCCACCTCACCTTCCTCATCCTCCTCCTTGTCCTCCTCCTCCTTCTCTCCCTCTTCCTCCTCCTGAGATGGTCCCGCAATCCCTGCTGGCAAGGGCTGGGCCCTCATGATGGCCAAGTTGTGGAGCATGCAGCAGACCACGACGAAATGGGACACCCGTGTGGGTGAGTACTGGAGGGCTCCTCATGAGTGGTCAAGGCAGCGGAACCATTGCTTGAGCACCCCGATGGTCTGCTCGATGATGTTCCTGGTGGCGGCATGGCTCTCATTATATGAGTGCTGTGCAGACGTGTTGGGGTTGTGGAGGGGAGTCATGAGCCAGGTGGAGAGCGGATAGCCCTTGTCTCTGACCAGCCAGCCGCGAGCTTGATGTGGTGGCTGGAAGAGTGTTGACACACCAGTCTGGCACAGGATGAAGGCATTCTGGCTGCTGCCAGGATAGCGGGCATTCACATTGAGAATTCGCTGTGTGAGGTCGCACACCAACTGCACATTAAGTGAGTGGTAGCCTTTGTGGTTACGAAAGATGTCAGGATTGTTATGTGGTGCCCGCAAAGCCACGTGGGTGCAGTCAATGGCACCCTGCACCATGGGGAATCCCGCTATCCTGGCAAAGCCACATGCACACTCCTCCTGCTTCTCTCTGGTGATGGGGAAGGAAATATAGTCCCTTCTCCTACTGTAGAGAGCCTCTGTGACCTCCCGGATGCAGCAATGGACGGCGAGCTGCGAGATGTTACCTATATCTCCTGTTGTGACGGTGACCTTGACTGCCACTGAGAGAGCCATCCTTGTCCTGATCTGAGACTGGAGGTCTGGTTGCAGGAGGTGGCAGAGTTCTGTGATCACCTCCTTACTGAAGCGGTGCCTTCTAATACACTGCTCCTGGATAAATTGAAGGTCGGAGAATTGCTGTCAGAAGACCCTCAGAGGGTAAGGCCTCCTGTTGAGAGCCCTGATGGCCCTCCTCCTCCCTCTGGCCACATTTTCCAATCTTTCTCACTGCCTGCGCTCCTGCCGCAGTAGATCCTGGAGGGCGAGGTCGACTGCCAGTATAGCCCCCATTAATGTAAGGAAGCACTTTGATATTTTGTGAGAATAAATGTAACTAACTTTTAGAAGCCGCAACACTCCGGTGACTAAACAACCTTTGAATGAATGAATTCAACTCTTTAACTATCCCAAACTGACAAGGAAGCAGTGAAACACCACTAACCTGACAGCTGCGACTCATTAGTAATGATCCCTTTAAGTGGCGCCCCTGGAGCCAACATCCGCCTGTTTGATGCCTCCTCTCCCTGTCGCTGTCAGGACCAGGCACTAAGGCAGGGGGCCAATACTCAATTTGGCAGATCGGGCGCCCAGTGAGCGTTGCACACTCGCTGACGTCACGATCTGCCTGGCACTGAAGTCCCCGGCGCTGACTCGTAGTGGCGGCACTACGGGGGGCCGAATTTGGCATGCGCCGCTGGATTCGCCTCGCCGTGGTGCTACTGCCTCAGCGCCCCATTAGCACCACCACCAGGTGCTAACTGGAAGCACTAAGCTACCGAATTACTCCCCCAGAGAAACTTTTACTGCTGAACCAGACTGTTCACAACCTCGATGTCCTATTTGACCCTGAGCTGAGCTACTGATCCAATATCATCTCCATCATAAAGATCGCCGACTTCCACTTCCATAGTATAGCCCATCTCCACCCCTGCCTCAGCTCTTCTGCTGCTGAAACCCTCATGCTTGCTTTTGTTACCTCTACACTTGACTATTCCAATGCTCTCCTGGCTGGCCTCCTATCTTCCACTCTTCATAAACTTAAGCTCATCCAAAACTCTGCAGCCCATATCCTAACTAGCACCAGGTCCCATTCACCCATCACTCCTATGCTCGCTGACCTATATTGGCTCCCAGTCCAGCAACGCCTCAACTTCAATATTCTCATCCTGTTGTTCAAATCCCTCCATGGCCTCACTCCTCCCTATCTCTGTAACCTCCCACCGCCTTACAATGCTCTGAGAACTCTGAGTTCATCCAACTCTGGCCTCTTATGCTACTCCCACTTCCTTCACCCCATCATTGGTTACCATGCCTTAAGCCAGCTAGGTCCTAAGCTCTGGAATTCCCTCATTAAACCTCTGTGCCTCTCTACCTCTCCTCCTTTAAGATGCTTCTTAAAATCTATCCCTTCGACCAAGCTTTTGGTCATTTACCCTAATGTTTGGCTCGATGTCAATTTATAGGCGGATTCCGCTCCTGTGAAGTGCCTTGGGATGTTTTACTACATTATAGGAGCTATATAAATGCAAATTGTTGTTATATCGTTATTTAGTCTGGATTGTACTTAACCTAAGGGCCTGAAATTTCACTTCCAGGGCAAGAGAGGTGTTTGTGCTGCTTTGTCTGCACACAATTTCCCAGTCTAGAAGTCCTTGACTGCTCTGAATTTTTTGTTCCAGCGCATAGAATATTTACACCTAGGTTTCAATGCAGCTTTGCCCTTGTGCAGAGAGTCTCCCCAATGGAGCCAGGAATTTCTGGCTAAACTGAGAAAATTAAAGGTGAGAGCCTATGTTTATTTCAGCTTTATCAAACTTCAAAATCAGTTTGACATATTTGTGAGTCTTGGACAAGATGGTGGGTCGGGGGTAGGGGGGGGGGGGGCGCGGGTGGGTGGGGAGGGAATGGTGGATGGGGCAAGAGGAGAAGTAAAAGGCAGATATAAAGGGAATCTATTGTGGAGACACAAAACTGATAATGTGAGCAGGGGAATGAGTGGTAGATCAGCCGCTCCCCTGTTTCGGGGATGGCTAAACAGACATGCAGCAGCTGCATGAGGTGGTTGTGAGGGGGATTCCTCAATTTGGCACTTCAGGACAATCTTGGCCTTGGAGAGGGTACCAGATTTACCAGAATGAAACCAGGGCTGAAAGGGTTAAATTATGTGGACATGTTTCATAATTTTGGCTTGTATTCCCCTGATGTTTACAAAGTTGAGGGATGATGTAATTGAGGTGCTCAAAATGATAACGGAAGTTGATAACTACAGGACCTGGGACTAGATAGGGAAGAAAACAAAATGCAGAAGAATCTGGCAAGGAAGCAATTCCCAACTATGCCATATATCTCATAGATGGCCAATAGGTTACTTGCTACAAAAAGTTGGCTGTCCTACATCTATTCCTCACCCCATGCCAAGCCCTCATACTTGGATGGACTGGGATAACAAAAACAATGCTACTTTTCCAATAATGAGAAAAATCTAAATGTGAGTTTGAAGGATTACTTTGATGATGCATGATCATCACCTTAAATGAATCTGCTTGGATTCCAGGGCAATTGACAACAGTTTGCTCATCGGTGGCTGAGGGAGAAGATAATTATATTGTACGCATATTTAATTAATTATGAGCAAAAATAAGCAAGCTGGAGGAAGATTGGCGTTCCTCACGTCACTTTGATTTGTTTGTGCATGATCAGGGTTTCCCCTCAAGAACCGTACTTATTTAAATGTGTTAATGGACCTGAAGCGATTTCATTAGGACTTCTTACCAGTAACATTTCTCTTCTCCACTGTACTTTCTTTTTTTGCTTGTTTTTCATCCAATTTTCTTCCTCTCCTGAAAGTACTGACTCATGGGATACAGGTCTTTGAGCACCAAATACCTTCATGTACCTTGCCTAAGTGGCATGGGTCTTCTGCTGGGCAAACTTCTGAGTGGAAATATGGTATAGCCAGGCAGGGAGGCTTCAGTAATTGGCAAGGCATCACCACCTATAAGCCAAGATTCTGTCAAAGCAGCTATTGATGTGCATAATGATGCTTCTGTGGTCAGATACCACCTGAAAATTAATTGGGGGAAAAGTTTGGTTGCTTTGCGCCTCCCATTAGCGCCCCAAGAGGGCGCTAATGGGGCGCAAAGCAACTAGCGCCCGGGTGCGGCGCCGCCAATGCCTCATGAAATTCAGCAGGAGGTTAGCAGCGGCGCTAACCATTAGTGCCCCGTGGCGCTGTGCCTCCGGCGATGACATCATCACCGTGCGCAGCGCCCCGGCCGCGATCTTCGATAGCGCCCCCGACTTACCGCCGCACTCTATGTCCGATGGGGTCAGGGGGCCTACCTGCGGCCGGGGTGGCGCTATTTAAAGGCGAGGTGCTGGGCGGCCATTTTTGTTGCTGGCCACCTGCCAGCACCTGCCTCCGCTCCCGTCCCCGGCCTCCTTACCCGCGTCCCCGCGGAGTGCTGGCTGCGCTCCATGAGCCCGGCACTTCTCTTGAGTGCCGGGCTCTTTTGCCGGCACTCCCGATACCCGGGGGCCCAGCTGGGCCCCGGGTCGCGCTGCGCAAGGCCCCTCCCCTTTAAGAAGGGGAGGAAGGCCTGCAATACCACGGCACGTAGCGCCGCGATATTCCCTCACAGCGCCCCAAGAGGGAGGCGGGGCGCTTCCAGTAGCGCCCCGCTTCCCTCTTGGGGCACTACCACTCAATTTCGGTCGTGGGGGCGCTAATTTTTCCGGGGCGCTAAAAGTAGCGCCCTGGCGAAGTTAGCGCCCCAAATGGAGCGCGACTCAATTTTTAGCCCATTGTGTGCAAACCCTTCCTGTTCACATTGGTCATGGATTGAAATGGGCAGCTCTGATAACCAGAGAGGTAGCGTCTTTGATGCCTTGCATCTGTGAGGGAACCCTGCCACTCAGGTAAAGCTCTGTGCCCTGTCCAGCTGACGCCTTAATTTCCACTGAGAATATGATGAAGGCGTTGTCCCTTGAAAACATACCATTTGTCACTTCCTTGATACATACGTGCACTGTAGACTGCCTGATGTGGCAGATGTTTCCCGTGGTGATGTGAAGGGTCCAGTTCACCGTCACTTCTGCAAGAAGAACCATTCCAGTTCCAAATATTGCCTGATGGTTACCCTGCAGCAGATGGTACACCTCAGTGACAGCTTGCTTTGTGAAGTGGAGGCAGTGAAGGCAGGTCTCCTCTGAAATGACTAGTTATGTGTAGAGGGGTCTAGAAATGCTGCGCCTGTGTAGTGATGGGGGCTAACAAAAGGCCTCAGATGTCATTACCTCTGACTTTTTTGTCCACTCGTGAAATTGTCTTCCTCAAATAAATTATGTAGTGCAATGGGGACCCTCAAAGGAATTCCCATCCTCGTCACTTTGTATGGTGCTATTTAAATGGCAGCAATGACCAAGAATAATGAAGAAAAGTATTTTAAAAAGTCAAAAATGGCAGTCTACCCAGGAAAACCAACTAATGCTTGTGGCAAAAATGCAGCAAAATGTAATTGAAAATGCAAAAATATTTTTTACTCGCGATTCAAACTTTAAAGACATGTGCTCCGACCCACCCGATTTTCTGATATTCACTGTGCCCAGACGATCCAGTGTGCCTGGGTGCAGAGCCAGGAAAATCATCCGTAGTTTTATGGGTCATAAACATGGGTAATATTAATAATACAGTGGATGTGATCTTTCTACTGAAATAAAGTGAATATATTGTCAAGAAGTTTAATGAGATTTCTTGTACTATACGCAGTGGTGTAACGCTCCATATACAAAAGGATGCTGCTCAAATGCTAATCTCCAGTTTTATTATAACTATACATTAGGTTTTATGAGAACATCTAGCAAAATGCAGCACGAAGTGTTCTGCACTTTACAACCTCATATTAGTAGCACGATAATGGTAATTGGGGATTGATGGGAACACTTTGTTGGAATTTTGTCTTTCTGCTAACTTAGTGGGCCCGTAATTTCCGATAGGAGGCTTCCTGCGTGCGGATGTCTCCTATCGGAAAAAAATCTACGAACTTACCTGAGGGGTTCCGAGGTCCGGACACTTCCGCTCCTGGGCCTCTCCACAGTCGAAATGCGCAGGGCCCACGTATCCCAGGGGCGCATGCAGTTCACAAGCGTCCCTGGGATCACGTGGGCCAGGCCAGCCAATAGGAGAAGGGAAATAACAACAGAAAACGCTGGAAAAACTCAGCAGGCCAGGCAGCATCCGTGGAGAGAGAAAGAGAGTTGACGTTTCAGGTCGATGACCTTTCATCAGAACTGGGAAGAGCTGGAAATCAAATAGATTTAAGGCCAGGGTAAAGCTGGGAAAAGGGGGAGGGGATAAAGGAACAAAGGAGGAGATGAAGAGACATTAAGAGACATTAAGAGATATGCAAGGCTAGAGGTGGTGTTAATGTGACAGATTAAGGCTGAATGAAGTGTGAAATCTACTGGCAGAATGAAGGACAGCTGCCAGCTTCTAGGAGGAAAAAAAAGGGTGGGGGGGACAAATAAAAGGGTGGATAAAATAAAATATAAATGTGATTGGAGCTGAGGTTATGATCTAAAATTGTTGAACTCGATATTGAGTCCAGAGGGCTGTAGCGTGCCTAAACGAAAGATGAGGTGCTGTTCCTCGAGCTTACGCTGAGCTTCCGTGGAACAGTGTATTAGGCCGAGGACGGTGAGGTCAGAGTGGGAGTGAAGCGGTGAATTAAAGTGACAGGCCACCGGGAGCTCGGGGTCCCCCTTACGGACTGAACGGAGGTGTTCCGCAAAGCGGTCACCCAATCTGCGTTTGGTCTCCCCAATGTAGAGGAGTCCACATCGTGAGCAGCGAATACAGTATACTAAATTGCAGGAAGTACAAGTAAATCGCTGTTTCACCTGGAAGGGGTGTTTGGGGCCCTGGACAGTGGGAAGAGGGGAGGTATAAGGGCATGTGTTGCATCTCCTGCGCGTGCACGGGAAGGTGCCGGGCGAAGGGGAAGGGGTGCTGGGGGTGGTAGAGGAGTGGACTAGGGTGTCGCGGAGGGAGTGGTCCCTGCGGAATGCTGAAAGGGGAGGTGAGGGGAAGATGTGTTTGGTGGTGGGATCACGCTGGAGGTGGCGGAAATGGCGGAGGATGATCCGTTGAATGTGGAGGCTGGTGGGGTGAAAGGTGAGGACAAGGGGAACCCTATCGTGGTTCCGGGAGGGAGGGGCAGGGGTGAGGGCAGATGTGCGGGAGATAGAACGGACACGGTCGAGGGCCGTGTCGACCACGGTAGAGGGGAATCCTCGGTTGAGGAAAAAGGAAGACATGTCGGAAGCACTGGTATGGAAGGTGGCATCATCAGAGCAGATGCGGCGGAGACGGAGAAACTGGGAGAATGGAATAGAGTCCTTACAGGAGGCGGGGTGGGAGGAAGTGTAGTCCAGGTAGCTGTGGGAGTCGGTGGGCTTGTAGTGAATGTTAGTCAATAACCTATCCCCAGAGATGGAGATGGAGAAGTCGAGGAAGGGAAGAGAAGAGTCGGAGATGGACCATGTGAAGGTGAGGGAAGGGTGGAAATTGGAAGCATAGTGAATGAAATGTTCTAGTTCAGGGCGAGAGCAGGAGACGGCACCGATACAGTCATCAATGTACCGGAAAAAGAGGTGAGGGAGGGGACCCGAGTAGGACTGGAACAAAGAGTGTTCCACATATCCCACGAAAAGGCAGGCATAGCTAGGACCCATGCGGGTACCCATAGCAACACCTTTAATTTGGAGGAAATGGGTAGAGTCAAAGGAGAAGTTGTTCAATGTGAGAACAAGTTCAGCCAGGCGGAGGAGGGTGGTGGTGGATGGGGACTGGTTGGGCCTCTGTTCAAGGAAGAAGCGGAGCGCCCTCAGGCCATCCTGGTGGGGAATGGAGGTGTAGAGGGATTGTACCTCACCTCCCCTTTCAGCATTCCGCAGGGACCACTCCCTCCGCGACACCCTAGTCCACTCCTCTACCACCCCCAGCACCCCTTCCCCTTCGCCCGGCACCTTCCCGTGCACGCGCAGGAGATGCAACACATGCCCTTATACCTCCCCTCTTCCCACTGTCCAGGGCCCCAAACACCCCTTCCAGGTGAAACAGCGATTTACTTGTACTTCCTGCAATTTAGTATACTGTATTCGCTGCTCACGATGTGGACTCCTCTACATTGGGGAGACCAAACGCAGATTGGGTGACCGCTTTGCGGAACACCTCCGTTCAGTCCGTAAGGGGGACCCCGAGCTCCCGGTGGCCTGTCACTTTAATTCACCGCTTCACTCCCACTCTGACCTCACCGTCCTCGGCCTAATACACTGTTCCACGGAAGCTCAGCGTAAGCTCGAGGAACAGCACCTCATCTTTCGTTTAGGCACGCTACAGCCCTCTGGACTCAATATCGAGTTCAACAATTTTAGATCATAACCTCAGCTCCAATCACATTTATATTTTATTTTATCCACCCTTTTATTTGTCCCCCCCACCCTTTTTTTTCCTCCTAGAAGCTGGCAGCTGTCCTTCATTCTGCCAGTAGATTTCACACTTCATTCAGCCTTAATCTGTCACATTAACACCACCTCTAGCCTTGCATATCTCTTAATGTCTCTTAATGTCTCTTCATCTCCTCCTTTGTTCCTTTATCCCCTCCCCCTTTTCCCAGCTTTACCCTGGCCTTAAATCTATTTGATTTCCAGCTCTTCCCAGTTCTGATGAAAGGTCATCGACCTGAAACGTCAACTCTCTTTCTCTCTCCACGGATGCTGCCTGGCCTGCTGAGTTTTTCCAGCGTTTTCTGTTGTTATTTCGGATTTCCAGCATCTGCAGTATTTTGCTATCGTAATAGGAGAAGGGAATCTCCCTTCATACTTTTGACAGATAGACCTATCAAATCACCCCAAAAAGACACTAAAACACGTTTTTAAAATGAGTTAAAATTACATTAAATTAAATATTTGAAACAAAAATTTAATTTTTTGGAAAAAGTAATTAAAGTTTTTTACGGGGCTAAAAATAAACTTACCTTTTTAAAAACTATTTTAAAATTATAAATGAGTGAAAAAAAAATATTTTTTTTACTTTTTTTCAACTGCTTTTACCAGGCGTAAGATTTCTAAAGGTTTTCTGCGGGCGGAGAATCTGCAGAAAGCGGAACTCTCTGCCCACAGAGGCCCTTCTTTAGGGCAGATGTCCGATCTGTCAAGAGCATTCTTGACAGATCAGAAATGCCTGTTTTCAGTGCATGCGCTTCGCATGCCTGAAACGGGCATTTCCGATGTCCCTACGGGTGTGTACACAACGCGTACACACCCATAGGGATCAGAATATATGGGCCAATATTTATCCAACATAAAACGTTTTCTGTTACCTCTACAGTTATCTCCAAAAGTAAACTTGTTTTGTTATATCCCAGGGGGGAAATATTCGGTATCGACTATTTTGGGGCGCTAACATCTCCTGGGTGCTAACTTTAGCGCCCGGCATTAATTAACGCTGGCGACCGCGAAATTCAGTTTTAGCGCCCCAAGAGGGAGGTAGAGCGCTAATTCAAGAACTCCACTTCCTTCTTAACGTGATAACCCCGAATATACAGCGTTCTGCAGCGCTGCGCACTGGGCCATGTAGCGCTGCCGTAGGGACGGGCTCTTCCCCTCATTAAAGGGGAGGGCCGAAGCCCACAACTCTGCGGGGCCCTACCTGGACCACCGGGGAGCGGGGTGCCGTGCCAGCAGCCTGGCACTCAAGAGGAGCCAGATCGCAGCAAGGACCCCGCGTTCAAAGACGCAACAGGCCGCGACAAGTAAGTCGGCTGATTTTCTTTCCCCGCCCGCCACCTCCCCTTTAGTTACCGCCCCGCGAGCCTCCTGCTGCTCCATTCCCACCCCTGAATCGGTCCTGTCATCACCCGGCGCAGATTCAGGGGGCGTGGGACAATTTTCCAGGTGGGGCAAAAACGGGGTGCTGCGCACGGTGATGACATTGTCATCGCCTGCACAGCAGAGCGGGGCGCTACTGGTTACCGCCGCCACTAAACTACCACTGAATTTAATGGGAGTCGGCAGCAATGTCGCGCCTGGGCGGTAAGTCGAGGTGCTAAGGTACCCAATTTCTCCCCCCAGATCTTTACTTACAAGCCATGTAAGTAACTAAGAGAGAGAAACTCTCCTGGTTCTGCACCTAGGCACACTGAATCGCCTGGGCACAGCGAACTGAGATTGATAAATTTTGGTTAGGTAACGGTATTAAAGGATATGGAACCAAGGCGGTAAATGGAGTTTACTGGAGATCAGTCATAATCTAATTGAGTGGCAGGACAGGCTCGAGGGACTGAATGGCCTACTCCTGTTCCTATGTAGTTGCTTCAGGAAGGCAAATTGTTTTGAGAAATGACATTGAGTTCTAATCTTCTGAGCACAGTGGAGGATAGCTGGATTAAGGCATCTGGACTTGGGCCCTAGACCAGTAAAGCCTGCCCCTCTACCACCCACCCCCGCCAAAAAAAAGATTAGCTGTCATCCTCTGTTATAAAAAATGATACTTCAAAATTATGGTCATTTCAAAGGTGTAGACACCCTTTGAGTCATAACATATCCAAATAACTGAGCCCCAACTGTGCAGTCCTGATTTTAACTTTGGGTGGGCAGGTGGAGACCATCAGCAGTGTGAGGCAATTTTAACTCCAGGCCTTATTTGCATGCCCCTGGTCAGATGCCCACCTGAAACGATGGGAAGTGGCAGCTGGCTGACGGGTGGGAGCGGAATGTCAGGTAACAGGATGCCATCGCTGGTGACCAAAGGAACTGTCCCCAGCACTCAGATAATTCACCAGGAGAGGGTTTGGGAGGGCCTTTCAAACAGGAGGGGCTAAGCCCGGGGCACTCCTGCTCCTCTTGGCCCCACAAAGAAAGTTAAAAATAGTTCTACCCACTAGCTTCACTTGACGGAAAAGTTGCAATGGCTTCCCCGCTCAGGGCACCCATTGAAATAGCAGACGAGCCCCAATGAAATATGAACATATGAACGATGACAGACAGGGAATGACCCTCTGGTCCATCCAGTCTGTCCCACACAACTGTGATGCTTTGTGTATCACAATATATACACTCCTACCCCATCCAAAAGGCATGTGTCTCTTGAGAGAGGCGGAAAACCCAGGCCAGTTTGGGAAAGGAAATCTGTAAAATTCCTCTCTGACCCCCTTATTTGATCAAAACTAATCCAGGAGACCACTGTGGCCCTGATTAATGTGATACAGTACATACTTTTTGTGCGAAGTGATCTCCTTGGGGGTCATTGGACCCCGAGCTGCATATTTAAAGAAGGACCCTATTGGTTTCTGGTTGGTATCCTTTCTGTCTGCTCAGAAGAGCAGGTTAAATTTGAAGACTGCAGGAAGGGAGCAGGATGCCAGTGGGCAAGTCTCCTGGGCATTTTTAACTCCCCGCCTGCTGAGTTTCTGCTTGCCATGCATCGCCCATACTTTTTTGCTGTAAATATTAATGCAATAACTCAACACACTCTTCTGTTGCCCATCATCCTCCACAGCCCATTGCAGACACAATAATTCTCTTATCCAACCACATGTACTGACTCCTCT
The DNA here is from genome assembly GCA_030390025.1 of Squalus acanthias. Taxonomy (NCBI): domain Eukaryota; kingdom Metazoa; phylum Chordata; class Chondrichthyes; order Squaliformes; family Squalidae; genus Squalus; species Squalus acanthias. The sequence continues at coordinate 71,524,631 of CM059432.1, read as the reverse complement.
CCCACCATTGCTTTCACAAACAGAAGACCCATGTACAATTCAGTAAAATAGAAGCCACATGGACAATTTCTTCCTCTCCTCAAACTCAGGACAAAATGTCATCTGCCAAATTATTCTTTTTTGTTGTTCTGCATGATGAGATTGAAAGCAAACTATTAAAATCAAAACACCTGGCCAAATCACTGGGATTGATCTGATGGTTTATATCTGAGGATCCTGAGGGAAGCTCAGGAATAAATAGCGCAGGATCTGTGCTAAATTTTTGTAGAAAGGAAAACTGTGCCAGAAGACAGGAGTGTAACAAATGTGACAGCCGTGTTCAAAAAAGGAGACAGGGATAAAGCAGGAACTTATAGGCTAGTTAGTCTTGCTTCAGTTGTTGGTAAACTATTGGATATAAACTAATAGATATTTTAATACAGGATTAATATCTAAGCAATTGGAGAAACATGAGCTAATAATGCACAGATCAGCACAGATTTCTAAAAAGTAGGGCATGCTTGACTAACCTTATAAAATTATTTGAAGAAACAAAGATCTTAGATAAAGAAAATGTAATGGTTTATGTAGATTTTCAAAAGCATTTTACAAGGTACCACATAAGGGGCTTGCATCAAAAATGATGACACAGGGAATTAATGATGTGGAGATGCCGGTGTTGGACTGGGGTGGACAAATGTGAGAAGTCGCACAACACCAGGTTATAGTCCAACAGCTTTATTTGAAATCACAAGCTTTCGACGCACTTCACCTGACGAAGGAGCAGCGCTCCGAAAGCTTGTGATTTCAAATAAAGCTGTTGGACTATAACCTGGTGTTGTGCGACTTCTCACAGGGAATTAAGGGGAACATGGCCATGTGGATAGAGAGATGGTTATAAAGCAAAGAGTGGTGCTTAAAGGAAGCTTCTTGGATTGGAAAAATGAGGTGAGTGGTGTTCCTCAGAGGTCTGTGATGGGACGGTTCTTACTTATAATTTACATAAATGATTGGGATTTAGCGATTGAGGATTTAATATCAAAATTTGTTGATACTAAATGGACGGATATAGTAAATTGTGATGAAGATTATAAAAGACTCTAGGAGGACATAGATAGACAAGCAGGATGGGCAGATAGGTGGCAGATGCAGTAAAATGTAGAAAAATGTGAAATAATACACATCAAATAGTAAGATTTTATGAGCATAAAGGGAGCTTCTGCTGCACTTCCAGTGAAGTTACAGATGTGGAATGGGAGCAGCTCAAAGGAAATTCCCATCCCTTATCTACTTATGCTTTCAACTTTAATGATCTGTGTATCTGCACAACAAGGTTCCTCTGCCTTTCTAGTCCTTTACATAGACTTCAGGAGAACTCATACCAGCTGAGCATTGGCATGCATCCCGCTGAGGGAACTAAGAAGTCCTAAACCTTTACAGAGGTGATTGATTATTTTCTCAAAGGTGCCACTTTCTCCACGTGAAGAGAAGAATTTTCATTGGAGTGTTGCTGGGCCTCCTGTCCACCATTGGAGGTCAGGGCACCACTCCAACATTCCAGCCAGTGCTCAAAGTGGTCCCGTTGATGAGTGACCCGACTGCTTCATCCATCCAAATGATCCTGAGAATTGGGACGGTGTCACCAGCTTTGGACTGGGGCCAGAGGTTCTTCTGCCATACTTATGCTTCCGGAGCCTGAAAATTATGTTTTTATTTAGTGCAAAAGTGGTCCAGTTCTGGAAGAGAATCAGAATTTGGAGTGTAAGTCAGATATGCTAAAGCTACACCCATTCTAAAATAGATACTAAATTCCAGTAAAATTGGCTAGTGGCAGCAGGTTCATCCGCCCCATAAAGTGGTGTTGTTTGCAAATGACAAGATAATGAGGGGAAAGCTGCTGTCCCAGAAACTCTGCCATTTATACCAGAATTGCAGCTATAGAAAAGAGGGGTAAGTTATCAGCATAAATTGTCAGTGGTTGAGTTCACAGGCTTTGAATGTCCAAAAACCTTTATCTGAACCATAAGCTTTGACTAAAGTAATTTGAAAAATCTTATCTCAGCTGCGCAACTAAGAAAGAATTCTGCAAACTGCTCTTTAGCAGCTTCAAGAAGGGAATGATTTCCTTACCCACACTCTGTCATGGAGCCGTTGTCATGGGGTTCTCGATGGCCATTCCTATATATGTCCTTTTGATGGTGGCAGACAGGAACAGGAGAAAGTGGAAATGAGAGAGACACACAGGATAAGGCCCCACCTTCAGTTATACCTGCTGCCTGTGCAGGTCTGGTGGCTTCCTCTAATACAGCTCATGGAGTTTGTCCTGTATCATAGTGGTCCGCTGCAGGCAAGACAGCTTTGATACATGGTGCAGCATTGGATGAGGATCTTCAACCAGATGACAAAGGCGGCACTGATGACAGAGACTTCAGTTATGTGGTGAAGTTAGAGAAACTGGGATTGTTCTCCTTAGAGCAGAGAAGGTTAAGGGGAGATAGAAGGTGTCCAAAATTTTGAAGGGTTTTGATAGAGTAAATAAGGAGAAACTGGGGATTAAATTGGATAACCCCCAAAACCAGGCATGGGGATCGCGGTACACGGTTAATTGGCACCTGTTCATTGTGTTGCAGGCAACATGTTAAATTGGTGCTGCCTGCTTTTTGACATGACTGCTGCATGCAGCCAGTGCTACCCACACTGTTCATTGGCTGCATGCATCAGCAGGGGCCCGATATCGCGAGTGCCCAGCGCTACTTAAAGGTAGCCTGCACCTCTTAAAGGGAAGGTACATTGTGGCTGGAAGAAGTGGTGCGAGTCCTTTGTGAAGCGATTCTGTGCTGTGAAAGATTGAAGAATGGCTGAACATGCGAGAGAGCGTGCACCAAGGTTTTCTGACAATAAACTGGTGCAAGACATGGAGAGAAAAAGAGACAACTTGTATCCGCAAGGGGACAGGAGGCCTTCGAGACATATGCTCAGGAGTCAGTGGGAAGTAGTAAAGGCGGAGGTCATTGCCGGGAGTGTAGCTCCAAGAACATGGATGCAGTGCAAGAAGAAGCTTAACGATCTGACATGAGGTGAGTGAATTCAATCGTCAAAAGGCATTTCCTACCAACTGCTCCACTCGCCTCATCCACTGCTCAATTCACCACACCCCCATCACCCACCTACCAACAATCTCTATCAATCAGTACTCAACTCTTCAATTCATATGCTTTACCTCACCCTCACACACTTAGCACTGTTGCAAGCCTCACACCCACATCTCACAGCTTGCACACACTGGCAGCTATTCTACCATGACAGCCACATCACCCAAACATATTGCAGGACACTCACTGACGCATTTCCCTCTTCCTTGCCGGAGAAACTGGGACATAACAAGAGGCAGCCGGAAAGAACTGGAGGAGGAGAAGCACGCCTGCATGTTTTAACTCCCATGGAGGAAACAGTGCTGACCATCATGGGAAGTGGCATTGGTGAAGCTGTGGCCACAGGCAGGGCTGGAGGGATCATTGATGAGGGTATCTGCATACCTAATCCTCCTTCTCCCATCCCACTTCTCCCTCATCCCACAATCTCCAGACATGCCAAGTCTCGCGAATTTATCACGAGAGATGCGATTTCTAAGTAAAATTAAGCCTCACTCATGATCTCACAATAGAACTCACAAATCTCAGGGCTTTTAAGGCGGGCAGCAGATTACACTCCACAATCAAACATGGCGTCCGTTTCTCTGCAGCCTCGCTCCCTCACCGGAAGACAAGCTTGCAGGTCGTTGACGTCTGGGTACCATAACGCCGCGACTGACGTCTGTGCTGACCAATCAGACATGGCTGCCCAAAAAGAAGGCGGGACCAGCTCCACCGGGCTTTGTTTCGATTCCTCCCCCCACTTGACAATTCTTAAAGGGGCAATGCACTACATGCAATGCTCAGGATGCAAAATACATTACTGTAGCTGCAGGTTGCATAAGATCTTTTTTGTTGCTTTTTCTAATAAATCAATAAGGAGACATTGGGGTCTTCCCATCGAACAAAAGTGCCCCCTTTTTTATAGGGGCACAACTAATAAAGAACTAAAACAAAAGGAAACTTTTAAAATGAAATATTATCACCCTTGTCCAGCACACACGCCAGTCCCTGCGGTACCCACTGGTCGCGAAAGGCCTCAAATGTACCGGCGGACACCACATGCTCCTTCTCCAGGCCACCTGGGCACGGACAAGCTAGGATTTTTTTTAAAGGTTTTTTGTACAGCATTTTCAGGTGCAGTAATAGTTTTTGTATAGAGCACTGACCTGTTAGAAATTAAATAAGCCATTAATGAGTTTTATAAGCTAACTGCCAATCTCTATTTGTTTATGTTTGAAAAATAGCAACTCATGATTTATATACCAAATCTCTTGATTCTTGAGAGTTTGTCTCTTGAGTTTTGAGACTGTGGGGTTGGCATTACTGAATCTCTTTTGACTCACAAGCTACAGATGTTGTAATCAGGCACTTCTTACTTTCTCCTCTCCCCTCATCAGAACCCAAACCTTGTCCCTTTTTCATTTCAGATAGCCAAGAATTGGAACCTTCCCAGTTAGAGGAGGAAGAGGAAGAAGACAGTGATGATGAAGAGACACCGTCACTCGATCTTACACTCGCAGCCACCAGCTTGAAATTGACACAGCATGTATTTTAGAGGCTAGGATAGAGGGGGCATATGCATGTGGTGAGAAACTGGGCACAAGTGCACAGGAGCCAGGGTGGGGGTGGGGGGGGCAAGGATAGCGCAGATGCCTGCTCGCCGAAGGGTGAAGTCACACATTATTTCTGCTGCAGTGGACTCAGATGAGGACTTTGATGGCCCAAGCTACAGAAGAAGACTGATGGGTGTACACAACCAAATGCTTGGTGCACTGGAAATCCTACAAGAAAGCCTGTGCTCAATGTCAAGTAGAATGGAGGAGTCCAGCACCAACTTGGCACAAAGCTATGCACAGAGCTTGGAGTCCACCTTTTCCAACATGGAACTGGTGGTCCACCTCAATCAGCACACCTGTGGAACCCACCATGATGCAGCATCTGGTGGCTGATGTCACAGCTTCTATTGCAGCACAAGCAGCTTTCATCAAAAGTCTGAGTGCTGCAGTGGCATCTCAGACTGCTGCCTTGCAAGCTCAGACTGCTGCCATTGTGGCTCTGGATACTACTGTTCAAAGGGGCTTCGAAGGCGTCACAGCAGTTCATCAATCTGTTCTCCAGCAGATCAACAGGATTGCTGGTATCGCTCATGAATAATCTGATCATGTAGAGCCTGGGCAGAAAGAGGCTGTCTATATTGTAGCCTCCCTTCCTCTTCCTCCTTCTCCACTTCCTCTTGCACTTCCTTCTCCTCCACTTCCTCCTCTTCCGCCTCGTGCTCCTGTTCCTCAGCTTCTCGCTTAATAGGTGGTGGCAAAGGCTGTTCCCTCATAATAGCCAGGTTGCGCAGCATGCAGCATACTTTCTGAAATCTTGCTACCTGCTCAGGTGAGTACTGCAATGCTCCTCCAAGACGGTCCAGGCAGCATTGCTTGAGGATGCCAATGATGTGCTCTATAATGTTCCTTGTAGCAGCATAGCTCTCATTGTATGCCTGCTGCACACATGTGCGTGGGTTCCTGACCAGAGTCATGAGCCATGTCATGAGGGGATAACCCTTGTTGACTAGCAGCCAGCCTTCGACTTGCTTTGGTGGTTTAAATACAGGTGGAACAGAGGACTGTCGCAGAATGAAAGAATCATGACTGCTGCCAGGATAATGGGCATTTACCTGCATGCTGCGCTGCCTGTGGTCACACACCAGCTGCACATTGAGGGAGTGGAATCACTTTTGGTTGATGAAAATGGCCGAGTTCAGATGAGGAGCATGCAAGGCAATGTGTGTGCAGTCAATGGCACCCTGCACCATGAGGAAGCCTGCAATCAGTGCAAAACCTCATGCTGGCTCCTCCTGCTTGTCTCTCGCAAGAGGGAATGAGATTAATGTGTTTCTCTTCGTATAGAGAGCCTCAGTTACCTCCATTATGCAGCAGTGCACTGCAGACTGTGAGCTGTTTACTAAAGGAACCAGATGCATAAACATTAAGAGCTACAGTCACCTTGACAGTCACAGGCAATGCTGTCCTTGCCCTGCTTTGAAGCTTCAGTTGTGACTGCAGCATTTGGCAGATTTCACTCACGACCTCTTTAGTGAAGCGAAGAGGTCACATGCATTGGTCCTCGCTGATGTTAAGGTAAGAGAATTTCTCCCTAAAGACCCTTTATGGATATGGCCTCCTGCTGAGTGCCCTTCTCCCCCTCCTCCTCCTCCTTCTTCTAGCAGCTTGTCTTGCTCTATGTGACCTCTCTTCATTCTCCCAGTCATGTTCAATTCCCAGAGGAAGCCCAACCAGGCCACCATATCTGGAAGCAACTTCTTTCAGCACAATATTTTATATGACTAAAAAATGTACTTCAGCACCAGCCAGACCACTTCCTGTAGACTATTGAAACTTTAGCCAAGTATAGGAAGCCTCCAAAAACATATAGAATTGCACCAACAGTCAGAAGAAATAATCCAGCAACTAACCTGTAAGTACTTCATGATCCCTTTAAGTATCACTGGTGGGGAGATGGGGTGCATGGACCTCTTTAAATACAGAAGTTGTGTTCTTGCTCTGTCCCCTTCTCAAGTTTCCCAGGCTCTCCAGGAGTATCCTGCTGGCAGGACTCTTACCATTGTCCCACCAGCATTGTTGAAATTAACTGACCCCAAGATATTTGATGGGGTCATCCTCCTCCAATTTCAACAGACACAAGTCCCACTCTGCCACACTTACACCAATGCATTTGGGAACTAGGAATTTGCAGGTCTAATTATTTCTTTAGGGGTAAAAATTCACTTGGTTGCGCCACCCGTTAGCGCCTTAAGAGGGCGCTAATGGGGCGCAAAGCCGCTAACGCCCGGGCGCAGCGATGTTTGCGCCGCTCGAGAACTTAACTTGAGATTGTGCGGCGGCGCTAAAACTTACCGCTGCGACCACCTGCGTGCGCAGATTGTGACATCATTCCATGGTGCAACGCCCTTGGGGCGCCCCGTAGCGGAAATTGAGTGGCGCCCCCTGCCTTACCGCCTGGCGCTTCCAACGACCAGAAGACTGGAACGCTATCAATCGCTGTGGGGCTGGGGGTGGCACTATTTAAAGGGGGCCTCTTCCTGTCTTTTATTGTTGGTGGCATTTTTGAACTACGCATTCTGAGAGAGAGAGGGAGAGACTTCTGGAGAGATTCAACGTTGTGTGAAGGAGTTTTGGGTACTGAGCAGCACTTTGCAGGTTCATTTTGATTTGCCATTCCTTGTATCGATTTAGCAGAGACCGTGGGAGCTGCACTCTGAGCTCTTTGCCTGGTGCTCTCCATTGTTCTTTCCAGCACATTTGATGTGCAAGTCTCTCCAGGCCGAGATTCAAGGCAGCAATGAACAGGATGTGGATGGAAAGCAAGATTAACCATCCCCTTTAAGAACTGGCCCGTGCCATTGTGTGTGTGTTCCATTGCTGACTGACATTACATGAGCTTCGCCAGCGCTCCGAGTTAGTGCCTCACTGCTCGGCCTTTGCGCCTTAAGAGAGGTGTGCAGCGCCTGCTTTAGCGCTCCACTCACCTCCTGGGGCGGTAAAAGTGAAGTTTCCCGTCAGTGCCGATAATTAGCGCCAGGCGCTAATATTTGCGTCCGGACGATATTTGCGCCCCAAATGGGGCGCGACCTAATTTCTACCCCTTAATGTTTTAATGCTCTGTCCATTACTTGACTGAGATGATCTGTTACATCTTTCCTCTCTATGTTTATTATATATATTTGTTCCCTTCCCCTTTTTCTGATTGTATTAATATGCCTTTCTGCCTCTTATTTTTCAGTTCTGAAGAAGGGTCCACAGCCAAAACATAAATTTTCCTGTTCTCTCCACAGATGCTGACTGATCTGCTGCCAGCATTTTATGTTTCTGTTTAAACACTTTGATACCTCAGTTGGAATTCTCATCTCCGAATCTTGTTTTGGTTAATTTAATTTTGCTTGAGGCTATCTCCATCTGGGCAGATTCAATAAAATTCTTAAGGCAATTCTCTTATCTCAAAGTGAGAGCGGGTAGTTTCCAGATACAGCACAAAAAAGTCTGACTTTTTTAAATTTTGTAAGATTACCATCTGTTCAAGCATTATCCATTGCTTAAAAGCCAGGCACGTGCTCCTTTGCCAATTTACAAAGGATTGTCTAACATACTGTTACCTTTGCAACCAGTCCTCTTGCTAATTGTGCTAGAAACCTGGAGATTTTCAGTGTTAATGAGAATAAAAAAGTAGATGCAATGAAATTGATGATTAAAAGGGGATATGAACATTTCTTCCATTATTATAGCTAGCCTCCGTCTTATGGTCTAAAATGGGTATCAGAAGAGTACTGAAACAAAGGTAAAAAGGTGCTTGTTAAAGGGCTATGTTAAGAATAATGCATTCAGAATGGGAGTTAGGGATACAAAAGAAAGGAAAGATCTGCATGAATCTGCAGGAAATCCCGCAGTAGCAGTCAGTTTCAAAGGCGGAATGACACCGAACACTGCCAGTTCGCCCTCATCCCGACCTGCAAATTCCAGGCCAATGTGTTTACACCTGAAACATTAACCGATCTTTTCTCTTTGCAGATGCTGATAGACCTGCCGTGTAACTCCAGCGTTTTCCATTCTTATTTGGTATTAACCAATGAATGGATAAGTGCTACAATTGTTGATACAAATTAGCTACATTACATTGACCAGTGTATTTTGCACTATGCTAAGTTATGTGAAATGACTGAAAAGCATCATTGATTATGATATATAATATTAACATTTGTATACTTCCAATAATGTTTTTACACATGCTTCACATATACAATACAATACAAAACCTCGTTCTCACCCTTGCCTCCTAGGAAGTGTATTATTTTAAGGGAGGACTGTATTGACTTCAGTAGTTCACAGTTCCAGTTCAAATCAACACAAAACTTTGATGTCACATCATAATAGTAGCGATGATTAAATAATTTTCAATTTCTGTTAGTTTGGGTTCCCAGATTGTGTGTAAGGTAATGTTTAATTTATGTCTCATTGTGTAGGGGCACAATCAATTCACACTTACAAGAAAGAAAATATGACACCAATTTTATGGGCAAAAGCAAGAAAGTGGGGTTTGTAGAGACAAGCCTTACTGCAGTTATTTAAGCTCATTTTCCTTTAGCATTTTAGCTCCACTACCATTGCAATTCTAAATCTGATCTTTGCTCTGCCAGCTTACACCTGCATCCAAATTCTCACAGAAGTGTATATAATTCATCCTGCAACTGTGATTGTTGGATTCCCATCAGAATTATACCTTAGTTGCAAACACAAAAATGGATTTATTTTTGATTTCTTTCTGAAGGTCCCCACTCCTTTGCAGAGTCCAGGCTGCTGCTGTGCTAACGTTAAAGGCACTATATAAATGCAAGTTGTTGTTGTTGTAGTAGAATTATATAGCATATTGCAATACAGAAACAGGCCATTTGGCTCATCACTGCCATTTTTTTCACATGAGCCACCTAGTCTAATTCCAGTCTCCTGCTCAGGCCCCATACCTTTTAATATTTCTCTTCATCAAACAATCATCCAATTGTCATTAAAATAATTGATGGACTCTGCTTCAACAGCAGTTTATGATAATTCCACATTCCAACCATCTTCTGTGTGAAGAATATTTTTCTAACCTCTCGAATACTTTTCATCATTATTTAAAATTTGTGCCCTCCTATTATTATCTTGTGGACCTGTGGAAACAGTCTATTACTATTTACCTTATCACATCATTTCTTATTCTTGAAGACCTCTATCAAGTCACCCCTTAACCTGCTTAGCTCTACGGAAAAAAAACCTTAAGATCTCAAGTAACTCTTTATAACTGTAGTCCTTCATTCCTGATGACATCCTAGTGAATCTTGCATGCAGCATCCTTTCCATTGCCTTTATATCCGTTGTATAATGGGGTGCCTAATTCATTCAAGCATTTTTCTACAATTGATGCTATGCTAACTGGCATGTAATTATCAGGTCTCTGCCTTATTAACTTTTAAAATAATAGCACTACATTTGCTATCCTCTAGTCCTCAAATTCTTATCCATTATTTATGGAGCTTTGAAAAACATCAACCAAAGCATCACTAATCTGCTGCTTTAATTCCTCGAGGATTCTAGGATTTATCGCATCTAGTCCAGGAGGTTTATAGATATTTAATCCTTCCAGTTTTTGCATAACATATTCTCTATTTGCTTCTATACGTGCTATAGATCATTTAGTTCCATTCACTATGACTGGAATTTAGATGATTGGCTTATCTGTCCTTTCTTGATGAAGACTGATATGAATAATCCATTTAGTATACTTGTCATGTCCTGACCATCTGTAATCATTTTACCTAATTTATCCTTTAATGAAACCATCAGTTCTTGACCTTCCTTCTTCTGTTAACATGGCTGTAAAACCTCTTTGGTTCCCATTTGTTGCCCTCTGATTTGTCTCTACTTTTACTTTTTCTAATTGTTTCCTTAGCTACCTTCAGGTGCCTTTTGCTAGAATCCCAATCCTCCCTTTTTTGTTTCCTTATACTTTTCAAAGATTTTCTTGTTTTTTTTTAATGTTCTTCCTAAGTGATACAGTGCCTACTTATTTGTTGCTGTTCAGCCAATCAGCTGAAAGTGCAACACAGACACTGAAGTGTAACAAATAAATGTGATGGACAAATTGTACACTAGACTGACTGAGGTGGAAATTGGTCCTTGTTGCACAGTATTTTGGGTGGAAAATATGAGCAAAATGGACCAATTTGTTGGGGTTGGGGGGCAACATCCGATCTGCACCTGCATTGGGGAGCCACCATCTTAATAAAGTCGGCTTTGCAGGTGTCTCTGAAACAGGCGTTAGGCCCCTTGCACCGGCAAATGAGGAGCCTTCTGGCTGTTTAAGGACCCCTACCAGAGATTTAGCTGCTTAGAGCAGAGCACATGGCCAGCCTGCTCCACTCAGGATTACGAGTTCTACATGAGGACTCAACAAGAATGTAAGTATGTATTTCTATACATAACTTCATGTGGAGCCAGGAGGAGCAGCAGTACTCCTCTGACTCCAAAGCACTACTGCAGGGAGTGGGCTGTTTATGGCTAGGATCATTAAATAAATTTAAAAGAGAAATAGACAGTTTCCTAGAAGTAAAGGGAATTAGGGGTTACGGTGAGCGGGCAGGAAATTGGACATGAGGCTAAGTTCGGATCGGTCAAGGCCCTGTGGGTGGCGGAGCGGGCCCAGGGGCTGAGTGGCCGGGTCCTGCTCCTACTTCTTGTGTTCTTTAGATTTGAGGTTAGGATCAGATCAGCCATGATCTTTTTGAATGGCGGAGCAGGCGCGAGGGGCCGATTGGCCTACTCCTGCTCCTATTTCTTATGTTCTTATCAAGGTTTGGGAGCAGAGCAGGCCATCAGGAGCCTGGCACTTGGGAGGTGGAGCCCGCAGGGCACAGTAAAGAGTGTTGAAGTCTGGCAGCTTTGGTATGGTAGCACTAGGGTAGCTGATAGAAGGCAGTACTGGGGTGGGAGTGGGGGCTGGGCTTGAAATGTTCTTACTCCTGCTCTGTTGCAGTGTTTAGATAGCTGTGTTCACATTTGCAAATGTTGAAATAGTCAGCTGCAGGCTTTGGGCTCTCAGTTGTCTCCCTGCTTTAATGCTCCAGGTTAGGGCGACCTGCTCTTCTGCTCCTGTTTTTCTTTCTCCTTTAAAGTCCGAGAACTATCTTTGCTGAAGTGTTTCACTCATCTAAACAGCTTCTTTTCTTTGATGGTAAGTGTTTAGCAGCTGCCTTGAGGATGGATTGAATATTCACATGACTCCAACAAGGTACTGAGACCGGGACAGATCCGGGATGGGTTTAATTAGCACAGTAGCTTTCATCTAAATCTTTGAACCAAATCTTTGAAGTCCAGGAGGACAGTCATCATTACTAAAGGAATCTGGAGGAAAACACACTTCTCTCAATAGCTAAGCCACTGATATCTTTTGCCACTGGAGCTTTATTGCAGCAGAAGTGAAGCTTAAGCAGTATGAGATTGCTAATTACAGATGATCTCACAACTCCTGGCTTCAGTGCACTTCAGAGTCAGCTTGCATCCTGACTTCCAAGTTGTACCGTTACTTTCATGTTGATATGCTTTAAAACCGGCTTTGGATTGCTGGGAAAGTTAGTTGCTATGTTTAATACACCTTACTTGGACCAGCACCTGTTGTACAACAACATAAGGTGGCACAGATGAAATATGTCCTTATGAATAATGAGGGTTACATGGTTCACAACAATCTCTGAGAATGAATATTGACATTCAAAAGTAAACACATGCACTTCCCATCTGGACTGTACAGATTGAGGGCCTGGAATGAAATTCAATGGTGCATCACAGCAACTTGAAGTGTTCAATTTCATTTTATGTTTGCTTTGATATGTTGACAATTGTGTAGGGCTCGGATGAGTGCCAAATATATTTGAAGAAAAAGCAATTTTGCACAAGTCTACTTTATGGAATTGCAAATGATAAAACATGAGCAAACCAACAATCAATTTTGATCTGAAACTAATCTGCGAGTATCTGATTAGATGTTGTTTAGGGACAAACATCAACATAAAAGGAACTAAATATACAATTGTTTGATTTAATGAAGCATATTTCATTGATAGTTTAACAAGATCTAATCAAATTCAACTAGTTTGGCTTCCTTAACAGTTCTGAGCTAAAACAATGATTATTTGCATCAAACAGATTTCTTGACACCTTTTTTTTATCATTCTCAGGTTGTGCAAGTGCTGGTAAGGTCGGCATTTATTGCCCATCCCTAGTCCCACAATGCTGTTAGGTAGGGATTTTGAACCAGCGACAATGAAGGAATGGCGATATATGTCCAAGTCAGGATGGTGTGTGACATGGAGGGGAACTTGGTGGTGATGTTATTGCCATGCACCTGCTGCCCTTATAACTGGTGGAGGTTGCAGGTTTTGGAGGTGCTGCTGAAGAAGCCTTGGCAAGTTGCTGCAATGGATCCTGTAGATAGTACACACTGCAGTCATGGTACGCCAATGGGGGAGGGAGTGGATGTTTAAACCAATGGATGGGTGCTGATCAAGTGGACTGCTTTGTCCTGGATAGTGTCAAGTTTCTTGAGTGTTGTTGGAGCTGCACCCATCCAAGCAAGTGGAGAGTATTCCATCACACTCCTGACTTGTGCCTTGTAGGTGGTAGAGAGGCTTAAGGGAGACAGGAGGAGAGCCACTTGCCGCAGAATACCCAGCCTCTGACCTGCTCTAGTAGCCATGGCATTTATGTGGCTGGTCCAGTTCAATTTCTGGTCAATGGTGACCCCAGGATGTCGATAGTGGGGGACTTGGCAATTGTAATGCCATTGAATGTCAAGGGGTGGTAGAATACTCTCTCTTGTGAGAGATGACCATTATCTGACACTAGTGTGGTACGAATGTTACTTGCCACCTATCAGCCCAAGCCTGGATGCTATCCAGGTCTTGTTGCATGAGGGCACAGACTGCTTCAGTATCTGAGGAATTTCAAATGGAGCTGAACACTGTGCAATCATTTTCTGACCTTATAATGGAGGGAAGATCATTGATGAAGCAGTTGAAGACAGTTGGGCCTAGGTACCTGCCTGAGGATCTCCTGTAGCAATGTCCTGGGGCTGAGATGAATGGCATCCAACGACTGCAACAATCTGCCTTTGCACTAGGTATGACTCCAGCCAGTGGAGCGTTTTCCCCCGATCCCCATTGAATTCAGGCTTACTAGGGCTCCTGTATTTATCTGTATATAACATTCATGTCACCTTTATCGTTAAAGGAGTATCTATGGGGGAGAAATTCAGTATCGCCCCATTTGGAGCGCAATTATCGGCCGGGCGCAAAGATTAGCGCCTGGCGCTAATTATCGCCACCGACTGCAAACTTGACTTTTATCGCCCCTGGAGGTGATTGCAGCGCTATATCAGGCGCTTCACACCTGTCTTAAGGCGCAAAGGCCGAGGAGCGAGGCGCTACCTCAGAGCGCTGGCGAAGCTCATGTAATGTCAGTCAGCAATGGAACACATACACAATGGCACGGGCCAGTTCTTAAAGGGGATGGTTAATCTTGCTTTCCATCCACATCCTGCTCATTGCAGCCTTGAATCTCGGCCTGGAGAGACCTGCACATCAAATGTGCTGGAAAGAACAATGGAGAGTACCAGGCAAAGAGCTCAGAGTGCAGCCCCCACAGTCTCTGCTAAATCGATACAAGGAATGGCAAATCAAAATTAACCTGCAAAGTGCTGCTCAGTACCCAAAACTCCTTCACACAACGTTGAATCTCTCCAGAAGTCTCTCCATCTCTCTCTCAGAATGCGTAGTTCAAAAATGGCACCAACAATAAAAGGCAGGAAGCGGTCACCTTTAAATAGCGCTCCCCCTTTCCCTTCATGACTGCAGAACGCTCCCCTCAACCTGTCGTTGCTAGCGTCAGGCGGTAAGGCAGGGGGCGCCACTCAATATCCGCTCCGGGGCGATACCGGGGCGTTGCGCACTCGAGTGACGTCATGATCTGCCGGCGCAGGAGATCGTGGCGGTAGTGTTTAGCGCCGCCGCAAAATGTCTAGTTAATTTCGCGAGCGGTGCAAACTTCGCCGCGCCTGGGCGCTAGATGCTTTGCGCCCCATTAGCGCCCTCTTAAGGCGCTAACGGGAGGCGCAACCAACTGAATTTTCCCCCCTATATGTTTAGACAAATACTTGCCTGTTTACCATTTTAATCCATTTACAATAACTAAACTTGTCAACACTTTCATCTCACAGGGTTAACAGTCATAGAAACATGCATATAAAGCATTAGGTATTAGAGGTTCCTTAGGAAATGTGCAGGCACAAACTCTCAGACCAGTACACAGTACAAAACACACAAAGCACATGTTGGTGCAATAACCTTTTAAGTACCATACAAGCTACCATTTTTTGATAAGATCTTGCAATTTTAGATTTGACCATTTTTACCACAGTAGTAACTGAAAACTGTAACACAAAGTGCAATTGCAATGGTCAACTGAAA
The DNA here is from genome assembly GCA_030390025.1 of Squalus acanthias. NCBI lineage: Eukaryota > Metazoa > Chordata > Chondrichthyes > Squaliformes > Squalidae > Squalus > Squalus acanthias. The sequence continues at coordinate 71,509,454 of CM059432.1, read as the reverse complement.
TTTACAAAAAATGTTTTACTTGGCAGAAGCTTTCAATTGTAAGTAGGGTTTATTTTAGACAGTATGATGTGGCGGGGGTAGTTGAACCGTAAGATTAGGCCAGGGCCAAAAATTCTATTCTGTATTCTATGCACTCATTAATGGGCACAGTGTAGAGAATATGCATTTTATATATTGGATGCAAAATACTACCTTATTGGGAGATATATATCATTAATAGATGTTCTGTAAATGCTTCCTATTTCATATATATTGTTAACTGTAAGCTGCTGCATTTTTAATGTTGCTGAGCTGAATCTGAATAAAATCTAACTTGAAATGTATACACTTTGTGTAAAGCGGGTTATTGTGTTTTGTTAATACCTTTGACCCAGTACATAAATAGGCAATCTCATTTTGGCGATTTTATTTTTATTTTGACTTTGAAATCAGCTGCGATCAAACAAAATGTTTTTCAGGTCAAAACTAAAATAAGAAAATGTTCATAAGGTTTAATTGTGAAATCACTGCAAGTCAAAAAAAAAACTGTGCGCTCAATGCAACAGTGGCTGTTGGACAGTATCAATATACTAATAACGTATGCTGGTATTTCACCGCACAATTACATCCCAGTGGTCAGCAGAAGAACACAGCACAACAGAAGTGCCCTCGGCTCAAAGGCAAATGTCATACAAATGTCAAATGAAAAATAGCTTTGGAGCTCCTCAGAACCGAGCCACATGGATTAGGAAAACTTTAGCTTCAATCCTAGTTAGCTGATTTCAGCAGGGTGACACTGTAACTGTGCAAGAGTAGAGAAAATTCTACCAGTGCTCCTGTTACATTTTTAGACTTTACTCAGATGTTTCTGATGGAAAGATATTTAAAATAAATAAAGATTGTTATGAATTGATTTATTACAGTATTTGTATTTACCACAGTTCCAACTTTAGATAGCCATCCAATGACTCCTACTGGAAAATTCTTGGATGCCAGGTGATGAGAGGATAAGGCTCACCTGTGATACTCCCCATGGTCAAATAGCCTGTGGACCATCACTGTCTAGGCTAACAAAAAGGCCAGTGATATCATGCCACTCATGCTTGAGACGGACTCCTCCAATCTCTCTGCAAGCTTGCACAGTGCGGCTGGCACGCTCGCCAGTACATCGCACATTCTTTGCTGCTGCTCCAGACGTATCCTGTTCATCGACGGCCCCCGAGGTACAGCATCTGCGTCCAGCTGAGCAGAGCTTGGAGCGTCCTGCAACCTCCGACGTGGACTCTCCACAGCTGTCCCTGTCTCCACCATCTGCTCTTGCTCACTTATGGTATGTGAGTCACCAGATTAAAATCCAACTATCTGCCTTACCGGTCCCAACGAAGTGTGAATATCTGAGCTAGTGCATGGTCTGCATGTGTCCTGTGATGGTGCACCCTCCGAGGGAGCAGCCTCCTCTGAGGAATCGTTGTCATTCTCCTGAACCACCTCCTGCGGGACGCTTGAAGACCCTTGAGAGATTAAAGACATGAATTAGAACTGCCAAATGTAAGAATGTTTTAAGTGATCATTATGTGCATGATCATATTTCACTCACTGCTGAAATCAACATGATGTCACCAGGTAGCTGGGAGGCCACCATCTCCCTGTCTCTGATGGTCAGGCACGCCAAGACTCCACTGATGTCCAGTTCCTCCTCCTCTGTAACTGTCAGTTGCGAGATGGTGGAGGGCCACCTCTGGTTCTCTGCCTCTCCCTCGTGTTCTGCACTTTCTTCTCTTGCATGGAGGGAAAGAAGAGACCTATAAGTGAGAGTAATGGCATGTGTTGAACAGATGGATGGGGAGCATTTGTTGAGGGTGACTATGGGAGAGAGGCATGGCATTGCATAAGGATGAGGGTGAGTGTCAGTGATGGATGGGCAGATGAAGATGTGTGGAAATGCATAGACAGAGAGGGATGGCTGAGTTGATGTGAAGATTGATGTGTGGAGTAGGCTTGAGAAGGCAGAGTGAGGGGGTTGGGGTGATACGCACATCAGGATATAGTTGAATGTGCCACTGTACGCACCTTTCCAGCCCTGCTTAGGTCATTAAATCACTTTTGGCATTGAATCCACAAGTGTGGCACCATGCTCCTTCTGCCAACCTCATGGGCACCCTCCAGCCACACCTGCAGGCTTCTTCCTCCCATCAGTAGGTATGATATCTTGAGACATAGCATATATATACAACAGCACAACATGACTTCCAGTAAGAACTGTACTGTACATGGCTTTATTATATACATCAGTAGTCCACCAGATGGCTCTATTACACTTCTCCCTCCTTATTGAATAAGTTAATCATAGCAAATAATCATTGTGCATGACTTGCATGGTATATACAACTCTTGGTATACATTTCTCAAATGGAACCCATTTTATGTTTCCAAATTCTACTATAGAATTCTGTAACACAAATAAAAGATATGAACTTATTTTCCATTTTTACAGATTAAACTTAACCACTGGTTTTCTGCTTTGAAGAGGTTACCTTCTTTCTTCAACAGAACTTTCAGATCTTGTTGTCGGACTTTGACTCATTCTAGGCTGAGCCTGCGGGTGAATTTTTCTCCAAGGGCTGACCTTGATCTACATTTGGACTCGCTACACTTTCAGACTGTTTATCTGCCTGACTCGGGCTCAGACTTAAATTCTGACTTTGTCTTGGACTTGTTTCTGGTACATCTGATGTAGGATTTGCTACTGGTACTCTACTTGTAACATGACTATCTGACTCATCAGAATAAATTAAATCATCCCAGCTTTTAACTCCTAGCACATCTGTAGGTAAGATATGATCAATGTGAACAAACCTAACCTTTCCATGATCAAACATCTTGAACAAATATGTGCGAGGGCCACATATCTTCACTACTCTTCCTGGTAACCACTTTAACCATTTATGGTGATGGTTCTTCACTCTAACCTTCTGGTTCAACTTCACACTTCTCTCTCTAACTCTACCTTTATCATGACTCTCTTTCTGCCTTGATTGTTTTTCTTCTACGGACTCTGCCAAGTTTGGCTTTAACAACAAGAACCTGGTTCGTGGCTGTCATTTGAGAAACAACTCTGCTGGTTTGAGGAGTATTCCGATAGGTAATCAGAAAATTTGCCAGTTTGTGGTCCAATGACAACAGGCGTTTCTTTGGATTTGGATCCAACATTTGCTTGATGAGGGCACGTTTGACAATTTGCACTGTGCACTCTGCTGCACCATTTGAAGCAGGGTGGTATGGTGGAACTTTGGAAAGTTTCACACCTTTTCTGCTCATGAACTTTGTAAACTCTTCTGAACAAAATTGTGGCCCATTATCAGACACAATTTCTTCTGGGAGGCCATATGAAGAAAACAATCTTCGCAAATTGTCTAGTGTTTTGCTTGTTGTTATTATCCGCATCGGAAACACCTCTACCCACTTGGAATGACTATCACTATGAACAATTGCTGTCCTTCTAACTCAGCAAAATCTACATGTAACCTTTGCCACACTCTGGGAGGCCATTTCCATGGCTGTAATGGTAATAATGGTGGTTTCTTGCTCACCGATTGGCATGTTGTACACTGACTGACTATGTACTCTATCTCTTTATCTAAACTTGGCCACCATAAGTAACTGCGTGCAAAGCTCTTGGTCAAGCACATTCCCAAGTGCTGGTCATGAAGATCTCCTAACAATTTAGACCTGAACCTATTTGGGATAACCACTCTTGCTCCCCACATGATACAATCTTTATCCACTGACAATTCATTCCTACGAATGAAGTATGGATGGATCTCTTCCTCTGATACCTGGTTTGGCCATTCTTTTGCAAAGTAATCATACACCTTTGACATAATTGGGTCACGTTTGGTTGCCCTACCAATCTCTTCAGCTGTGACTGGCAGCTCATCAATGTATGAGAAATAGAACTCTTCTTCCTTATTGGGTGTAACTTGTGATGGGGATGGCAACCTGGACATAGCATCAGCATGACTGTGGTCAGCTGATTGTCTGCACTCAATGTCATACGTATACGCTGACAAAATCAAAGCCCATCTTTGCCTTCGGGCTGCAGCTAATGTTGGAACTGGGGACTTTGAATGGAAGATTGCTTTCAGGGGCTTATGGTCAGTAACTATGGTAAACTTACGACCAAACAAGTATTTGTGAAACTTCTTGACCCCAAAAATCAATGACAAAGCTTCTCTTTCGATCTGTGCATAATTCCGCTCACTGGCACTGAGAGTGCATGAAGCAAAAGCAATTGATCTCTCCTCCCCACTATCTAGTACATGAGAGATCACTGCCCCAACTCCGTACGGAGAGGCGTCACATGCTAGCTTGATCTCCTTAGATACATCGTAGTGAACTAACATGGTACTCTCTACCAACTGGCTTTTACACTCTTTGAATGCTGTGTCGCATTCTTTTGACCACTTCCAAGGGATCTGTTTTCTCAACAGCTCATTCAGTGGCTGTAACAATGTAGCCAAGTTCCATAATAATTCAAAAGACCCAAAAATGATCGCAGTTCAGAGACATTCTTGGGAGTGGGTGCATTTCTGATTGCATCCAGCTTTCCCTTGGTTGGATGTAAACCATCATTGTATACTCTGTGCCCTAAGTGCTCCACTGAGTTTTGAAACAACTCACACTTGTGAGCTGTCACTCATACTCTGTGCTTCTCTAGCTGTTTGAGCACTTCATTCAACACCCCATCATGGATTTGCCTGTTTGGTTATGAAATGAGTATGTCATCTAAATAACACACTACCCCTTTAATCCCTTGCAAAATTTGGTTCATCACCCCCTGGAGTATGTCTGGGGCAGAAGACACTCCAAATGGTAGCCTATTGAACTGATATAGGCCTCGGTGAGTATTTATAGTCAAGCATGACTTGGACTCTTCATCTAACTCAAGTTGTAGGTAGGCGTTTGTTAGATCTAACTTCAAAAAGATCTGGCCACCTGTCAGCGTTGTGAACAAATCTTCCACATTTGGCAATGTATTGGGTAGATTACACTCTAGAACCTGGTTTACGGTTACCTTATAATCACCACACAACCTTACCTTACCATCTGACTTAGGTACAACAACAATGGGTGTACTCTTTTGATGCAACCCGTAAACAAATGGACTGTAACTTTTAAAACATTAAATGAAACTTAACAAATTAAATTGAAATTTGGTTGGCTGGGGTGATGATGCACTCCAGTCCCTGCGGTGCCCACCGGTCGCGGAAGGCCTTGTGCGTGCTGGAGGACACCGCGTGCTCCATCTCCAGGGCCGCCTGGGCGCGAGCGTGGCCATGGAAGAGAGGCAGGCAATCGGACCGAACATCCTCCTCGACCGCCTGCTGCCTGGACCAGTTGATGGCCACTTTGGCCAGGCCCAGGAGCAGTCCCACGAGGAGGTCCCCTGATCTGCCAGCTCCCCTCCGCACCAGGTGACCAAAGATAAGAACATAAGAACATAAGATCAGGAGCGTGGGACTGAAGTGCAGCCAAAAATCGAGGAGCAGCCCCTGAAAATAATGGAAGAGGGGCTGCAACCTCTCACATTCCGTATAAACATGGAACACGGACTCCCCAACAACAATGGGTGTAGCCCAATTACTCAGACCTACCTTAGAGATATTGGGCCATATTTTGTGACCCTACGGGTGCATATGAGGTGCGCATGCGCCCATAGGGGCCGTGCAAGTTCCGGGTTTAGGCATGCGAAGTGCATGCGCTAAAACCTGGAACTTGCGATATGTCAATCTTGACAGATCTTCCGCATCCCCGGGTGAAGGTCCTCTGCGGGTGCAGAGTTGTGCTATTTGCCCAACTTCTGCCCGCTGAATGCCCGTGAAATTCTTACGCCTGTTTAAAATATTTAAATAAACGGCATTTTAATTAATTTTAAATATGTAATTTAAAAAAAAATTATTTCATGTGTTCGTGTATTTTTAAGTGATCCCCATTCATACTTATGGAAGTTCTGTACGTACAGAACTCCCATAAGTATGAATGGGGATTCCCTTCTTTTATTGGTTGAGCCAACCCATGTGATCCCAGGGGCACTTGCGAACCGCATGCGCCCTGGGATATGTTGACCTCTGCCCGCGTGTACCCAGAGAGGCCCAGGATTACAAGCCTCCGTATCTCCCGGGCCACCAGGTAAATGCGTAGATATTTTACAGCAAATTTTTCAGGGTTTCATACACCTCGGGGCCTGCATTAGTCAAAAAAATAGCCCGTTTCATTTCTAAAACCGTCCAGTTACGGTTTACATCATCGGGGACTTCGACAATATTACTCGCGGTGAAAAACATTTCTAGCCACTCCACATATGCTCCGAAAGTCTCTCAGTCACGATGAAACTCACCCAAGCGCTCTATTATTCCATAGGCGTGGCCATCTGGACTCTGGCAACGTCGACACTTCAGCCACATGTGCGCGAAATTTACCTCGGATTTTTAAGTTTTTCTGCAAAACGAAGAGCACGGTAGCGTAGTGGTAATGTCACTGGGCTAGTAATCCAGAGGACTGGACGAATGATCCAGAGACGTGTGTTCAAATCCCACCATGGCAGCTGGGGAATTTAAATTCAGTTAATTAAATAAATCTGGAATAATTATGAGTATCAGTAATGGTCATGATGAAACTATCGGATTGTTGTAAAAACCCATCTGGTTCATTAATGTCCTTTAGGGAAGGAAATCTGCCGTCCTTACCTGGCCTATATGAGACACCAGACCGACAGCAATGTGGTTAACTCTTAACTGCCCTCTGAAATGGCCTAGCAAGCCACGCAGTTGTAACAAACTGCTACGAAACACAATAATAAGAATGAAACCGGACGGACCATGCGACCTCGGCACCGGCTACGGCCATGGCAACGGCACACCCAGCCCAGTCAACCCTGCAAAGTCCTCCTCACCAACATCTGGGGACTTGTGCCAAAACTGGGAGAGCTGTCCCACAGACTAGTCAAGCAACAGCCTGACATAGTCATACTCACAGAATCATACCTTTCAGCCAATGTCCCAAACTCCTCATCACCATCGCTGGGTATGTCCTATCCCACCGGCAGGACAGACCCACCAGGGGTGGTGGCACAGTGGTATACAGTCGGGAAGGAGTGGCCCTGGGAGTCCACAACATTGACTCTGGACCCCATGAAGTCTCATGGCTTCAGGTCAAGCATGGGCAAGGAAACCTCCTGCTGATTACCACCTACCGCCCTCCCTTAGCTGTTGAATCGTTACTCCTTCTTGTTGAACACCATTTGGAAGAAGCACTGAGAGTAGCAAGGGCGCAGAATGTACTCTGGGTGGGGGACTTCATTGTCCATCACCAAGTGTGGCTCAGTAGCACCACTACTGGCCGAGTCTTGAAGGACATAACTGCCAGTGTGCGCCTGCGACAGGTGGTGAGAGAACTAACACGATGGAAAAACCTACTTGACCTCGTCCTCACCAATCTACCTATCACAGATGCATCTGTCCATGACAGTATTGGTAGCAGTGACCACCGCACAGTCATTGTGGAGACGAAGTCCCGTCTTCACACTGAGGACACCCTCCATCGGGTTGTGTGGCACTACAACTGCGCTAAATGGGATAGATTCAGAACAGATCTAGCAGCTCAAAATTGGGCATCCATGAGGCGCTGTTGGCCATCAGCAGCAACAGAATTGTATTCCACCACAATCTGTTACCTCATGACCCGGCATATCCCTTACTATATCATTACCATCAAGCCAGGGGACCAACCCTGGTTCAACAACGAGTGTAGAAGAGCATGCCAGGAGCAGCACCAGGCGTACCTAAAAATGAGGTGCCAACCTGGGGAAGCTGCAACACAGAACTACATGCATACTAAAAAGCGGAAGCAGCATGCTATAGACAGGGCTAAGCGATGCCACAATCAACGGATCAGATCAAAACTCTGCAGTCCTGCCACATCCAGTCGTGAATGGTGGTGGACCATGAAACAACTAACGGGAGGAGAAGGCTCCATGAATATCCCCATCCTCAATGATGGTGGAGCCCAGCACGTGAGTGCAAAAGACAAAGCTGAAGCGTTTGCAACCATCTTCAGACAGAAGTGCCGAGTGGATGATCCATATCGGGCTACTCCTGAGGTCCCCACCATCACAGAAGCCAGTCTTCAGCCAATTCGATTCACTCCACGTGATATCAAGAAACGGCTGAGCGCACTGGATACAGCAAAGACTATGGGTCCCGGCTATTGTGCTGAAGACTTGTGCTCCAGAACTAGCCGCGCCTCTAGCCAAGCTGTTCCAGTACAGCTACAACACTAGCATCTATCCAACAATGTGGAAAACTGCCTAGGTATGTCCTGTCCACAAAAAGCAGGACAAATCCAACCCGGCCAATTACCGCCCCATCAGTCTACTCTCAATCATCAGCAAAATGATGGAAGGAGTCATCGACAGTGCTACCAAGCGGCACTTACTCACCAAAAACCTGCTCACTGATGCCCAGTTTGGGTCCCGCCAAGACCACTCGGCTCCAGACCTCATTACAGCCTTGGTCCAAACATGGACAAAGGAGCTGAATTCCAGAGGTGAGGTGAGAGTGAATGCCCTTGACATCAAGGCAGCATTTGACAGAGTGTGGCATCAAGGAGCCCTAGTAAAACTGAAGTCAATGGGAATTGGGGGGAAAACTCTCCACTGGCTGGAGTCATACCTAGCACAAAGGAAGATGGTTGTGGTGGTTGACGGTCAATCATCACAGCCCCAAGACATCGCTGCAGGAGTTCCTCAGGGCAGTGTCCTAGGCCCAACCATCTTCAGCTGCTTCACCAATGACCTTCCCTCCAATATAAGGCCAAAAGTGGAAATGTTTGCTGATGACTGCACAGTGTTCAGCACCATTCACAACTCCTCAGATAATGAAGCAGTCCATGCCCGCATGCAACAAGACCTGGATGACATTCAGGCTTGGGCTGATAAGTGGCAGGTAACATTCGCGCCACAGAAGTGCCAGGCAATGACTATCTCCAACAACCGAGAGTCTAACCACCGCCCCTTGACATTCAACGGCATTACCATCGCCAAATCCCCCACCATCAACATATATACTGTGGCAACAAGAGCAGGTCAGAGGCTGGGTATTCTGCGGCGAGTGTCTTGCCTCCTGACTCCCCAAAGCCTTTCCACTATCTACAAGGTATAAGTAAGGAGTGTGATGGAATACTCTCCACTTACCTGGATGAGTGCAGCTCCAACAACACTCAAGAAGCTCGACAGCATAACGACAAAGCAGCCCGCTTGATTGGCACCCCATCCACCACCATAAACATTCACTCTCTCCACCACCGGCGTACCGTGGCTGCAGTGTGTACCATCTACAAGATGCACTGCAGCAACTTGCCAAGGCTTCTTCGGCAGCACCTCCCAAACCCGTGAGCTCTTCCACCTAGAAGGACAAGGGCAGCAGGTGCATGGGAACACCACCACCTCCAAGTTCCCCTCCAAGTCAATCACCATCCTGACTTTGAAGTATATCGCCGATCCTTCAGCGTCGCTGGGTCAAAATACTGGAATTCCCTCCCTAATAGCACTGTGGGAGTACCTTCACCTCACAGACTGCAGCGGTTCAAGGCGGTTCACCACCACCTTCTCAAGGACAATTAGGGATGGGGAATAAATGCTGGCCTTGCCAGCGATGCCCACATCCCACAAACGGATTTTAAAAAAAGAACCTCTAACAGTTCCTCCTTCAGTTGTCAGGATTATCCTCCAACAAAATTTCAGCTAGTGAATCTGCAATCGCACCCTTATCACCAATTCTGTGATATCTTGAGACACAGCATATATATACAACAGCACAACAGGTTTCTGGTAAGAACTGTACTGCATATGGCTTTATTATTATATACATCAGTAGTGCACCAAGTGGCTCTATTACAGTAGGCAAGTTGATCTCCCTGCGGGTCCTTACAGGCCCCAGCAGTACATACAGGCATCACCAAAATGCACAAAAATGAGGCACAGCTTTTGAACGTCTGGACTCCATTCTGCCAACTCCTTCTTACTCTAATTAGTCAGGAAACCCGGAAATGATGTGGTAATGCAGTGGCTGGGTTAAAAGCCACTGGCAGATGCACGGTACTTACTTCCGGGTTTACCGCTTGCTACCAGACCCCTCCCCCTCCTGCTCCCAGCACGTCACCAGGTTAAAATCCAGCCCTAATTGGCGTGTTTGCTTTCCAGGCTCATCTGTCATTTAGCCAATAATCCCAACAATAATTGAATAGTCCAGTGACATTGGCCTCGATATTAACTCCCTCTCCCTATGACAGGTGGGAGGAGGTCAGGGGGCAGGGGGGTGGGGCAGTAAACGCGACCCCAACACGACTCTTACGCGCCTGCCACCGTTTTTATGGCAGTGGGTAGTGAGGCATGTTAGTGTCCTGCCGTGGAAAGGTGGAGCACTTCATTAACATATTTAAACCAGGCTCCCACAGTGCAATTGGGAGCCTGGTTTAAATTTTACAGATGCCGTGCGGGTTTTCCATGGCTCGGGAAACCCGGGACCAAAAGTCGAGGCGGGAGCTGCCGGCTCCAGAAGGTAAATGCCTTTTACAGCACTCCTTGTGGGTCAGGAGAAGCAGGAGTGCTCCCCCCGACCCCCCGGCCCCTCAAGGAAGTCTTTGGCTTCTCCTCTGCCGATCGCGGCCTCGCTCTCCCCCTTGCCGTGATCGCTGGCCTCCTCCCCATCCCCCGATGGCCTCTCTCTCTTCCCCCCTCCCGCGATCAAGTCCGACACCCCCCTTCCTCCAAGCTCCAATCTGCAGCCTGCCTGCCCTCCTGATTGCTGGGGACTGGTGTGGCCTCCTGCTGCTGGTTGCCCCACCTGGCAGCCAGCCGGTCTGCCTGTCAATCTGGTCGGCTGCTGAGTGGGAAAAGGAATAAAACTGTTAATGAGGTCCTACCGTTATGTTTTGCAGGACCTCCATGCCCCCAGCCTCGCGGGGTTCTTGTGCCACTTTTGATCTCCCCCATTCCCTCCCCGCCTTCCCGTTTATATCAGGGCCATTAAGCTTAAAAATATTCAGAGAAGCTATAAAGTTAAAAGAAGCCAGGAGTTTTCTCTGAACATCTGGTGAGACAGCATGTTCCAAAATCTTTAGAAACATTGCAGTGTTAGTAGATGAGCAAATTAGGGCCTTAGGCATTTTTGGTGCATAAAAGGCAGAGATGAAATGTTTGTTGTTCGTGTCTCCAGCTGAGTCATTTCTTTATTATTAATCAGTGCTGGTTTTAACAGATAATGAATCAGTAATACAGAAGAATACACTTTAGCATACTGAGGCTGGGCAAATGTATTTATTGTTAAAGGCAATGCTGATTTAGTTATTAGAAAGTGTAATAATAACTTCAATAGCAACAACAAATTGCTTTTATATGCCACCTTTAATGTAGAAAAAGCCCCAAAGCACTTCACAGAGAATTAATTAAAAGAAAGGAACATTGAGCTCCAGAAAGAGATACTTAAGAGAGATGACCAAAAGCTTGGTTAAGGGTTGGATTTTTAGAAGGGTCTTAAAGAAAGGAAGTTGATGAAATGAGGAGTGGGTTGAGGAGGCAATTCCAGAATGTGGGGCCTAGGGGACAGAAAGCATGGCCACCAATAGTGAAGCAAAAAGCGGTGGGATGCATCAGAGGCTCGTGTACAAAAGACCGATACTTGGATGTTTTTAGTAATAACATGTATAAGTATAAGTGTGAGTGTCGAATAGTGAACTTCACATTAACCAAATATATATATTCTGTATGACCTGTAATGACTTGTGCATAAATTGCTACGGCTTGCTCAAAATGTAACTGCAAAGACAGCCAGGACTAGTCAAGACTAGTTCTGATAACGGACAGTCACGCAGTGTACTAGGGAAGCTAGAATGAGAGAGATAAGGTAAATTCCAATGGGGTGAAGAACTATAAACAAGATTACGATGAACAGGGTAAAGTTGTCGGAAAAATATTGGAAAGGCGGGTTCAAGATGCTCCCCTTAGTCTGAGTGACAATGGTATTTTGACCATTAGAACCAATGAAAAAAGGTGATTTTGTTGAAGACCATATATGGACACTGGCCAAACGAACTTTTGATAAGAAAAGGGTTAAAGCCTCGATACTCAAAGAACAACTTTACACAGTCCTACTGCGAGAACAAAGGAACAGACTGAAGACGACGTCACCTTTGTCCAAGAGGCTCTAGAGACCAAGGGCTGCGAGCTACTCGTTAAACTATCACCTGTTGTTAAGTATATTACGCTGTAAGCTTAATAAATCTTGATCTATTGCTCAAACATACTGACTGCTGCCTATTGGTGAGAGATCATTAAGATCTTACAATTGGCACCCCAGATGGGACAAGACAAAGTGGCTAGTATTGTGTAATAGATCGAGTCTTGAGAGTAGCCGCCTGATCAACTGTTGCACTTGAGAAGGGATAAACCCCTCATGGGGAGTGCCCGTGGATTGCGCGCTGATAGTTATTGATGTTAGAGGTCTGTTAGGAAAATCACCAAATGGCTAGTAAAAGTTTTGTTAACGCATATAAGAGTAAGTTAGACAGAGGCGCCTGTGCGGAGGAAGTACAGGTATTACTGACAGAATGTTTAACCAAAGGAGACCGGGTCCCCTTTGAAGAAGTGATAAACTTTATTCAGGAATGCGTGAATCAGAAAAAACTTAACGAGTATTGTAAGAAACAAAGTAAAGAGGTAGAAGAGCTAAAAGAACAATATAATGAGTTAAGAGAGAAACATAGCCAGGAGGTGAAGCATAAAGTGCAGGAAAGAGAAGGAGAGATAGAAAAGGAAAAATATCTAAGTTGCAGGCTAACCAATCTGAAAACTCAGCAAAGGAAGGAAAAAAAATAAGGATTTGGAGAGCCAGGAAAAGCTGCTGAGACGCTGATTTAAAAGGAGAAAAAAAAGAGAAACTTTTACTGACATGGAAGTTATTAACATCTGTGCTGAGACAAATAAAACACAAGATTTGCTGAGTGAAAGGAACCTTAAAAATGCTGGTGTTTCAGTTTGTGTGAAAGTATGTGTTAAAGTGTGGAAGTTTTACTGACTATGAATGTTTAAGAGGTTGCAGTATTCCTTTAGTCTGAAAATCTGTCTTTAAAGGAAAATGGGCTCGATTTTGTCAACGGGGACATGATGGAGGCGGGACTCCCACTTTTTGGGTTGTAGTCCCGCCTCCATCGATTTGTGGCCAATCCACACTACTTTCCCTTGATTGACCTTGTTAAGCCTGCCCAGCGGGCTCAGCAGGCCAATTAAGGGACACCTGGATACTGGTGACGTCAGCGATTGACATTTCATCTGTCAAGAGCTTTTGACAGATGAAATATCAGCGTTTGACAGCTCTGTGAAGCTGTCAAACACTGACAATCTGTCTTCTAACTTGAGTCCTTCTACTCAGACTCAGTTAGAGAGCTCTCCAGACCAGAAAGCAGAGGCTGCAGCTTTTGACAGTTCAGCGGCCATTCTGCTTTCTGTGCCGGTGAGCTGAGGGACTCTCGAGAACTGAAGGGAGGACGCCTGGAGGAGAAAGTAAAGGTAAGTAAAACTTATTAAAACACTTTACACACACCAAACACACTTACGTCTGCACTCATGCACCCATCACTCACCTGTACACCGGACATCTCCAAGCCCTGCAGACCGATGGTCCGCCTTGCTAACTTGGCGTGGTTTGGAGCCGTCGGGCAGCCCACACTTCAGGGCTAAAAATAGGGATTAGCCAAAAAACTGCCTGTTAACAGGTAGTTAATTGGCACTAATCCCCTTCCCGCCTCGGGGAAGCGGCTCCCAGCACAGGTTGGGTACCCACCTCCTGGGACATTGGCATGGAGGCGGGTTGGGGGCGGGATGGGTACGTGCCCCAGAATCTGCAATTTTCCCACCACTCCCGCCTCCAAACCCGCCTCCATGGGGCTTGGAAAATCGAGCCCAATGTCTATTGTGTGTGTTTTAGCTGCACCCACTTCTCTGTGTTAAAAAAAGTGTTTAACCCTTTTGTCTTCTCTTGGATTTTGGAAGTTTTAAGAATGTGTGAATAAGATTGTGCACCCAGAATTGGAAAAAAAAACTTTGATCTACAATTTAAGTTAAGCTGGTGTGGAAAAACTGAGAAAAACAAAAAGTTTATTTAACAAAAGATTAAGTTTCAGTCTAAGATTTAACCTTGGAGTTGTGGTTGCTATGGTGAAATTTTCCAAAGCAGTTTGATTTGATTTGTTTAAATGTGAAAAACGAATTTTTCTCCAGTTATATTCAATGTTTTTACAGTCATTTGGAAAGGCATCTGAAGAAAGGACAATAAGAAATATGATGTAATTTACTGTTTTTTGCAAGCATGTGCTATTTTGTTTTGTTTTATCTGTTCTGTTCATGTTTAGTTAATAAAATATTGATCTGAATTAAATTGGAATTATTAAAGGTAACTAACCTATTAAATTGTGAAAACCCAACTGTTTTTTTCGATCGGGGAAGTTTTTTTAAAATTTACGTGAAGTGACACAATTGCGTGCGCCTGACAATGTTACGCTCCGCCCTCTTAAAAACCTGCAAAGGAGTTAACCTTTTCCATTGACAGCTGTTTAAGTTCACCAAGCAACAACTTTAGTATTGCTGAATGAAATTTAAGGATATTGGATATTATTAAATTTAAGTTTCTTAATTTTAAGTTAATATTTCCCCACAGTGACAGAAGGAAAATTATGATTTGATAAATTAACCCCTTGGGCTCTTAAGCAGAGCCACAATGGATTGTCTTCTTTCTTTTGTTATATGGAAGTTACCTTGTAAACTAATTGCTGCACTTCTGTCTCTAATGTTAAAACACCGCGTAAACCACCTAGCCTGGGAATCACTTGTTTCTGAAATTGAAATTGATAAGATAAATTGATAGAAATGAAATTGAACATTGACAAAACCTGTCAGTCCAACAGGTTTGGATTTTGGGATAATTTTGAAATGACAAAATGGACTCAGGCAGTATATATTGAGTTACTTTTGGGAAAATAAATGATCCTCTAAAATAATGATAAATAAAAAGTGTTAATAACTTGGACCAAGTGAGAACATTTGATCTATGTTTTATATCTTAAATATTGTACTGGACAGTAAAGTTCCTCCAGGGCTCATGAATGAGATATGAATGGTAATTTGTGGGATGTGTAAAATGGAGAGAGGAATGCACCAAACCCCCATCACTCACCTACCAACAATCTCTACCAAACACAGCTCATGCCTCACATTCATAGCTTCACCTCACCCTCACACATCTAGCACTGGTGCAAGCCTCATACCCGTATCTAACAGCTTGCACAAACTGTCAGTTATTCAACCAATGACAGGCATATCACCCAAACACATTGCACCACACTCACTGACACACTTCCCTTTCTCTTGCAGGAAAATGTGACTTACAACCGGTGCCAGCAGGTACTAACCAGCAGGGGACAGGTGCGCCTGCATAACATGAACCCAATGGAGGAGACGGTGCTGGCCATTCTTGAGAGGGGCATGGCTGAGCCCATGGCCAGCGGCGGGGCTGAGAGAATACTAGATGCTAGTATCCTCATATGTAATCCTCCTTCTCACAGCCCACTTACCCCTCATCCCCCAATCTCTCTGATTTACAAGCTGCACATGGTGTAAGCATGCACCTCTTGCTTTCCCCCCCTCCCATCACCACAACCCTACCCTTGTGTCCTTCTCATTTCAGAGACCCAAGAAATTCAACCTGCCCAGCCAGTGATGCAACAACAAGAGGGAGCAGAGTGATGAAGAAGAAACACCGTCACTCGATCTGACACTCAGCCACCAACTCAGATACTGGCACTGCGCGGACTGTAGAGGGTAGCTTAGAGGCAGGATCTGCATATAATGAGTCATTGGGCACGAGTGGCCTGTAGCCAGGGCACGGGGAAAGGATACCGCAGGTGCCAGCTCTCTGGAGGGTGAGGTCACACATGAGTTCTGCTGCACAGGACTCAGATGAAGACTTCGATGGGATGGCCTACAGAAGAACGCTGATGGGTATGCACAATGAAATGCTTGGTGCATTGGCAGGCTTGCCAGAAAGCCTGAGTGCAATGTCAAGGAGCACAGAGCTCAGAACCATCCTTTCCAGCTGATGTCTCAGCTTCTATTGCAGCACAAGCAGAAGCCACCCAACATCTGTGTGCTGCAGTGGAAGCTCAGACTTCTGTCATCTAAGCTCAGACTGCTGTCATGCAGGCTCAGCTTGCTGCCACGCAAGCTCAGACTGCTGCCATCATGGCTGCATTTACCAGTGTGGAAAGGGACTTGCAGGGTATCACAGCTATCCAGCAATCTGTCATCCAACAGATGACTAAGTTGCTGAGGCGCCACCCCGGAGGAGTGGTATTGGCTGTGTGGAGCACAAACCTGTTGTCCTCTCTCAGGATGACAGCATTTGCCCTCCCATCACTGCCACTCCGCCAGTGCCCGTGCTGTTGCCTGTCAGCCAGCCAGCCCAGACTGCTGCCGCCAATGCCGAGGTGGTGCAGTCCGCAGCCAGGCCTTCTAGGCCCAGAGCTGCTCGAGGTCGACCTGCAAGGCCATCTGCAGTCTCCCCCATTGAAAGTCAACAGCCTTCTACCAGCCATGCTGCAGCCACTGGGGTAGCACTTCATACGAGCACTAGGACAGGCAAAGGCACACTGAAGACAGGCACTAAGGGAATGTACAAGGGTGATTAGTTGACTTTGTTATGCAATATTGGATGGATTCATGTATAAAGTTGGATTGGAATGTTTCTTTTGTGGTGGCTTTTATTACAGCATTGTGACTACGAGGATACTGTGATTGTCAGTAGCAGAGGGAAGGTAAGGTGTGGGACTATTGTTGAATTGGGGTTGCGTTCACTGGTACCACAGTCGGATGAGTCGATCACGGACAGCCCAAGCAGAAAGGGGCTGTTTGGGTTGCCTCCACCCCTTCCTCTTCCTCCGCTTCTGCTTCCTCCTTTTCCGCTTCCTCCTCCTCCTCTTCCTCCTCCTATCCTCCTCCTCTGCTGGTCGCCGTATGCTTGGTGGCAAGGGCTGTGCCCTCATGATGGAGAGGTTGTGGAGCATGCAGCAGACTATGACGAATCTTGAGACACGTTCTGGTGACTACTGCAAGGCTCCTCCAGAGTGGTCCAGGCAGTGGACGTTGTTCAAGGATGCCAAACGTCTGCTCTATCAGATTGTTTGTGAGAGCATTTCTCTCATTGTATGCATGCTTCCCACGTGTGGTTGGGTTGCGGAGTGGAGTCATGAACCAGGTGGTCATCGGATAGCCCTTGTCACCCAATTGCCACCCTCTGATTTGTCATGGTGGCTCAAAGATTGCAGGAACAGCGGACTTGTGCAGAATAAAAGCATCATGACTGCTGCCAGGATACCAGGCATTTACCATCATAATGCGCTGAGCATGGTTGCACAACAACTGCACATTCAGCGAGTGGGAAACTATGCTGACGAAGTTTGCTGACAACACGAAACTAGGTGGGATTGTGAGTTGTGAGGAGGATGCAAAGAGGCTTCGAGGTGATTTAGACAAGTTGAGTGAGTGGGCAAATACATGGCAGATGCAGTATAACGTGGATAAATGTGAAGTTATCCACTTCGGTAAGAAAAACAGAAAGGCAGAGTATTATTTAAATGGTGATAGATTGGGAAATGTTGATGTACAGAGGGACCTGGGTGTCCTTGTACACCAGTCACTGAAAGCAAACATGCAGGTGCAGCAAGCAGTTAGGAAGGCAAATGGTTTGTTGGCCTTCATTGCAAGAGGATTTGCGTACAGGAGCAAGGATGTCTTACTACAGTTATACAGGGCCTTGGTGAGACAATACCTGGAGTACTGTGTGCAGTTTTGGTCTCCTTACCTAAGAAAGGATATACTTACCATAGAGGGAGTGCAGCGAAGGTTCACCAGACTGATTCCTGGGATGGCTGGACTGTCGTATGAGGAGAGATTGGGTCGACTAGGCCTGTATTCACTAGAGTTTAAAAGAATGAGAGGGGATCTCATTGAAACATATAAAATTCTGACAGGGCTAGACAGACTGGATGCCGGGAGGATGTTTCCCCTGGCTGGGGGGTCTGGAACGAGGGGTCACAGTCTCAGGATACGGGATAGGACATTTAGGACTGAGATGAGGAGAAATTTCTTCACTCAGAGGGTGGTGAACCTATGGAATTCTCTACCACAGAAGGCTGTGGAGGCCAAGTCACTGAATATATTTAAGAAGGAGATAGATAGATTTCTAGACACAAAAGGCATTAAGGGGTATGGGGAGAGAGCGGGAATATGGTACTGAGATAGAAGATCAGCCATGATCATATTGAATGGCGGAGCAGGCTCGAAGGGCCGAATGGCCTACTCCTGCTCCTATTTTTCTATGTTTCTATGTTTCTATGCGGTTGCTGTGCATCTCAGAATTTAGATGCAGCGCCCACTAAGTCACGTGCGTGCAGTCAATGCTCCCTATACCATGGGGAAGCCTGCTATCCTGGCAAAGCCACCTGTATGCTCCACCTGCTTCTCTCTGGTCAAAGAGAAGACAATGAATTCCCATCTCCTGGCATAAATATCTTCTGTCACTCCTCTTACGTAGCAGTGGACGGCAAACTGTGTGATGTTCCAGATGTCACCTGCTCCAGCCTGGAAGGATCCCAACGTGAGGAAATTCAGGGCCATGATCACCTTCACAGCCACGGGCAGCGCTGTCATCGCCCTGGTGTGAGGCTGCAGGTCTGGTTGCAAGAGGTGGCAGAGTTCTGTGAGCACCTCCTGCATAAAGCACAGATGCCTCACACACTGTCCTTGGCTCAGGCTGAGGTAAGAGAATTGCTCTCAGAAGACCCTAGGTGGGTAAGGCCTCCTGCTGAGAGCTCTTCTCCCCTCTTCCTCCTCCCTCTGAGAACAGCTTGTCCTCTTCTTCGCTGCCTCTGCTCCATCTCCCTGTCATGCTGCAGGCCAAGGGGGATGACAACTAGAGCACCCATGACTGGGAGCAAGTGGTTTGACCAGAACCCTTGAAGTCAGAACCAAGGCCTTCTCCACTTGCAGCATCACTCCCTGACATCTCACCAACTTTAAACAACTCTAGAAAGATCCAAACACTTCCACAAACTTACAAAGAGCCAGTATAAATTATTCAGCAACTGACCTTCAGCTATGAAGAGAGACTGGACAAGCTGGGGTTGTTTTCCTTAGAACAGAGAAGGCTGAGGGGGGACCTGATTGAGGTGTACAAAATTATGAGGGGCATAGATAGGGTAGATAGAAAGGAACTTTTCCTCTTAGTAGAGGGGTCAATAACCAGGGGGCATAGTTTCAAGGTAAGGGGCAGGAGGTTTAGACGGGATTTGAGGAAAAACCTTTTCACCCAGAGGGTGGTTGGAATCTGGAACTCACTGCCTGAAAGGGTGGTAGAGGCAGGAAACCTCACAACATTCAAGAAGCAGTTAGATGAGCACTTGAAACGCCATAGCATACAAGGCTACGGACCAAGTGCTGGAAAATGGGATTAGAATAGATAGGGCTTGATGGCCGGCGCGGACACGATGGGCCGAAGGGCCTCTTTCTGTGCTGTATAACTCTATGGGGGAAAAATTAGGTCGCGCCCCATTTGGGGCGCAAATATCGTCTGGACGCAAATATTAGCGCCTGGCGCTAATTATCGGCACTGACTGGAAACTTCACTTTTACCGCCCCGGGAGGTGAGTGGAGCGCTAAATCAGGCGCTGCACACCTGTCTTAAGGCGCAAAGGCCAAGGAGTGAGGCGCTAACTCAGAGCGCTGGCGAAGCTCATGTAATGTCAGTCAGCAATGGAACACACACACAATGGCACGGGCCAGTTCTTAAAGGGGATGGTTGATCTTGCTTTCCATCCACATCCTGTTCATTGCAGCCTTGAATCTCGGCCTGGAAAGACCTGCACATCAAATGTGCTGGAAAGAACAATGGAGAGTACCAGGCAAAGAGCTCAGAGTGCAGCTCCCACAGTCTCTGCTAAATCGATACAAGGAATGGCAAATCAAAATGAACCTGCAAAGTGCTGCTCAGTACCCAAAACTCCTTCACACAACGTTGAATCTCTCCAGAAGTCTCTCCCTCTCTCTCTCAGAATGCGT
The DNA here is from genome assembly GCA_030390025.1 of Squalus acanthias. Classification (NCBI taxonomy): domain Eukaryota; kingdom Metazoa; phylum Chordata; class Chondrichthyes; order Squaliformes; family Squalidae; genus Squalus; species Squalus acanthias. Next base: position 71,489,254 of record CM059432.1, on the reverse strand, counting down.
AGTTCAAAAATGCCACCAACAATAAAAGACAGGAAGAGGCCCCCTTTAAATAGCGCCCCCCCCAGCCCCACAGCGATTGATAGCGTTCCAGTCTTCTGGTCGTTGGATGCGCCAGGCGGTAAGGCAGGGGGCGTCACTCAATTTCCGCTCCGGGGCGCCACAAGGGCGTTGCACCATGGAATGACGTCACAATCTGCACGCGCAGGTGGTCGCAGCGGTAAAGTTTAGCGCCGCCACACAATCTCTAGTTAAGTTCCCGAGCGGCGCAAACATCACTGCGCCTGGGCGTTAGCGGCTTTGCGCCCCATTAGCGCCCTCTTAAGGCGCTAACGGGAGGCGCAACCAACTGAATTTTTACCCCTATGACTCTATGACCTGAGAGTGGTTGTTGATCCCTTTAATTATCTCTGGTGGGGGGTCCTTGCTGCTGCTGAACGCATGTTCAGCTGTGCGAGGTTAAGACAAGGCGGTAGCTCCAGCGTTAAGGATGAAAATGGCAGTGCTGGCGTAAAATCAGTGTTTTCCGCTTATTGACGCCATGATCTGCCTACTCTACATACTTTTGGTGCATGCTCCTAACGCCCGCCACACCGTCCTCACCTAGACAGCATCTGGCGCGGCCTGCATCAGAAGTGTGCGCGTGCCTCGCGGATGCCATTTTCATCACAAAATTTCTAGTGCAATGACTCTTATTAAACTATTGCTCGATGTGTTCACCTCGCTGGTAGGAATAAAGCATCTTAACAATTCAAACAAAGCCTCACCTCATCTCGTGTTAGCTTGGTCCGCTTTTGGAGATTGAAGAAATATGGGGGAATTTTAAACCTCCGCCTAGAATGGATGTGAAGCAGGCAGAATGTCCGCTGGACTTGCCTGAGGCATGGACATCTTTGAGGGCCATGCTTCATTACCATAGGAAGGATGAGCTGTCAGTGCTACTTGTACTCGTAATTGGCAGCTTACCCATTGGGGGAGGCATGAAATCTAGCAGGGATCCCACATTTTAAAGGCAGCCTGCACTCATTAAACAAGAGGTGACTTTGGTTAATGCCACCTTCTGTAACAGTGGATTTTTCAGAAATAACTGCTGCCAGAGCAGCCCGTTTCTCTTATGGCACCATGAAGGTCTTGGTGGAGGAGGTCACCAGGAGGAAGGAGGTCCTCTTCCACAAAATTAGATGCAAAGTGTCCCGCCAAATAGTATGGCAGCAGTGGGTAGATGTTTCTGAGCTCGTGAATGCCAGAAGCATCATACCTAGGACCTGGCAGCAATGCTAGAAGAAATTTAATGACCGGACCAGAGCTGCTGTAGTAAAACTCCCATTCACAGCTTTCTTATTCTCCATATAGCCCTGCACCACTCTATTGTAGCCCTGGCATTAATAAGCCTTCCTAATTCCCATCTCTCTCTTCCAGTCACAGAAACGCACTTCAATGTATTTCCCTCTGCATCCACTTGCAGACTCTGCACCTTCTCCCCCCTTCACAATTACTGCGCCCTCTTCCCCGCACCTAGTACCTCTTTTTCTCACCCTGCAAACTTTGCCAAGCTGCCATAGACATCTTCACATCCTTCCAACAGACCACACACTAATATGCTCACACTCTTCTTGCTGGACAAACTGGCGCACAAAAGAGGGAAATAATCAGAACTGGAGGAGGGCCAACAGCAATGCAAGTCCTCACGTCAATGGAGGAGGCTGCCATTGATATCATTGGCAGAGGGAGGGCATGGAGTATGGCAGATGGTGAGGCTGTAGGAAACATCCACATGATGTTTAGCCATCTTCCTCTCCTTTTCTCTTGATACTGAACCCTCTTCCTCACACATCCTTGACAACGTGGCAGCGTATAGCACTGCTACTCATCTGCTACTGCTTTCCGGTTGGACAGCAGTCTAAAATTGACCATATATAGTTATATCAAGTTGCTGGGTTTCCTAAAGTACAGGATGCAATAGATAGAAAAATTTGTCCTCTTAGCACCGCCCATTAGCACCAGTAGATGGTGCTAATGTGGCGTTGAGAGCTGTAACGACAGCTCCTGTTGAATCCAGCACCACACGTCAAATTGAGACCCCCCGTAGTGCTACCGGTAACAGCGATCGCTGGGGACTTCAATGCCAGGGAGATCATGACGTCAGTGAGTGTGCAACGCTCACTGAATGCCTGATCTGCCAAATTGTTTCTCGCCACTTACCACACCACCTGGAGTTAACAACAACAGGGAGAGCTGGCGTACAGCACCAGGAAGCCAGCTCCAGGGATGTTATTTAAAGGGATCAGCCCCAATCACTCGCACCTGACAGGTTAGTGAAGTTTCAGTGCCTGTGTGTGAGTTCCTGATACTGCAAATTTTATTTAGTGATTTGAAGGTTCATTGGTATCAGGAGTTTTGTGGCAAGTAGAAAAGTGCAAAATTTATTCTTGAAAGATTCAACCTACAACACTTGCTAAAAGTCATGGGGACTGTACTGACAATCCACCTTGCCCTCCAGGATCTACGATGAGAGGAGGAAGAAGACAAGGAGGAAGAAGACAAGGAGAAAGGAGATAGCGGGACAATCGGACTTCCAGATGGGCGGTCCATGACCGGTTCATCAGACTCCGATTTGAATGAATGAAACTCCAGATCCCCGTTGCTCACCACATCCCTACATACCATCCCTGTCTCATGCCATATCACAGCGTCCTCCTGGGCGCAAAGGTGAAATGAAAGCGACCACAAAGTATTCCAAACTCTATTAATAAATTTATGCCTCCTATGTGCCAATTGCATGGTGCTCTGAGGAAATTGGCTGGATGTCTGCCATAAGCTGCCATCCTAAGAAATTCAAACGGGGTTCTACAACTGATGTAGGACCCTGATTTGCATATCTAAGCAGCCTCCCGCCAGAAACAGGCAGGTGTGCTGCTCGCTCATTTACAGCCCCAGCTGGAAATTGCCCCAGGCATCCTTGGGCGTCAATGGTGTGGTCGAGGTGCTTCTAAGTCACAATATTCAACTACCGGACGTCTGTTTTTCAGGTGAGAAAAATCACCTCCTATGGCTCTATCATGCTGCTATCTCGCGGTTATGCCAGATTGTGGGGAGACTAAATTGAGGTTTATAAAATAATGGGGGGGCCTAGATAGAGTGGATAGGAAGAACCTATTTCCCTTAGCGGAGAAATCAATAACCAGGGGGCATAGATTTAAAGTAATTGATGATGGGGGTCTGGAAGGGTGGTAGAGGCATATACCCTCATCACATTTGCTTTCTTTGGAACAGAGGAGACTGAGGGGAGATTTAATTGAAGTGTATAAAATTATGAGGGGCCTAGATAGAGTGGATAGGAAGGATCTATTTCCCTTAGCAGAGAGGTCAATAACCAGGGGGCATAGATTTACAGTAATTAGTAGAAGGATTAGAGGGGAGTTGAGAAGAACATTTTTCACCCAGAGGGTGGTGGGGGTCTGGAACTCACTGCCTGAAAGGGTGGTCGAGGCTGAAACCCTCATCACATTTAAAAAGTACTTGGATATGCACTTGAAGTGCTGTAACCCCTACAAGGCTATGGACCAAGAGCTCTTTTTCGGCTGGCACAGACAAGATGGGCCAAATGGCCTCCTTCTGTGCTATAAATTTCTATCGTTCTATGATTCTATGATTCTAAACCAGCAAAGGATGACCAAAAAATTGATAAAAAGGGAGAAAATAGAATATGAGAGTAAACTAGCAAGAAATATAAAAACAGATTGTAAGAGCTTCTAATAGTATGTAAAAAGGAAGAGAGTAGCAAAAGTAAGCATTGGTCCCTTAGAGGCTGAGACAGAAGAAATTATAATTGGGAACAAGGAAATGGCAGAGACTTTAAACAAATATTTTGTATCTGCCTTCACAGTAGAAGACAGCAAAAGTATACCAAAAATAGTGGGGAATCAAGAGGTAATAAAGTGAGGAACTTAAAGTAATTAATATTGGGCCAAAAATTCATCCCGCTGCGCGAGAGTACGCACTGTGTACTCTCGCGTATTCTCTCTCCAATTGCCGGTTTTCTGCATGCCCTGCGCATGCGCTGAAAACCGGCACTTGGTCTTTTGAAAAGGGGGCGGTTCCTTGGTGCATCGCGTGCGCGCTACAGGCTGCACGCATGCTGTGCACTTCGTGCTTTGGACGCGCAGGTAAGGACAGAAGATTTTAGAAATGGAAAAAGGAGGAGTAAGACCCACTTTTAACAAGGTAAGTAGTGAATTAAGTATTTTTTTGAATTTTTTTTAACAGGTATATCTTTTTTAGAGACTTTAAAGACAGGTAAGTTTATTTTTATAACTTTTTAAAAGATTTTAAATTTTTTCAAAAATTTAATTTTTTATTTAAAATGGTTAATTTATTTAACTATACTTATTTTATTAATGTGATGGTTTTTTTTTAAATTTAATTGAGGTTTAGCTGTTATTTTGGGGGGGTGTAAGATTCATAGATTTCACAGCACGTATGTGAAACTTATGAATGGAAGATGGTGTGCTGCCATTGGCTCTAACTGAGTCACGTGATCACACAGCTCGCACAAATTCACTACGCCGGTGGGATACGCAAGCACTGCCCAGCTGATGTCTGGAACATCAAGTTCGTGCGAGCTGGATCTGAAAAAGCACACGCGGAGTGAGAGATCGCGGGGAAGCCTTACCCCCGCGGGAACAGAGCGAGATCAATTTCTGGGCCAATATCATTAGAGAAAAAGTACTTGCGAAACTAATGGGCTAAAAGCCAACAAATCCCATGGACCTGATGGCCTACATCCCAGGGTTCTAAAAGAGGTGGCTGCAGAGATAGTGGATACATTGGTTGTGATCTTTCAAAATTCCCTAGATTCTAGAATGGTCCCAATGGATTGGAAGGTAACAAATGTAACCCTGCTATTCAAGAAAGGAGGGAGAGAGAAAACAGGGAACTACAGGTTAGTTAGCCTGACATCAGTCATCAGGAAAATGCTGGAATTCATTATTAAGAAAGTGGTAACAGCGCACTTAGAATGTCATAGGCAGAGTCAACATCGTTTTATGAAAGGGAAATCATGTTTAACAAATTAATTAGTGTTTTTGAGGATGTAACTAGCAGGGTAAATAAAGGGGAACCAGTCGATATAGTATATTTGGATTTCCAAAAGGTATTCGATAAGATGCCACATAAAAGATTGCAACGCAAGTTAAGGGTTCATGGGTTTAGGGGTAATATATTAGCATGGATAGACGATTGGTTAACGGACAGAAAATAGAGATTAGGGAAAAACGGGTCATTTTCCGTTTGGCAGGCTGTAACTAGTGGGGTGCCACAAGGATCAGTGCTTGGGCCTCAACTATTTACAATCTATATTAATGACTTAGATGAAGGGATCGAGTGTAATGTATCCAAGTTTGCTGACGATACAAAGCTAGGTGGGAAAGTAAGCTGTGAGGAGGACACAAAGAGCCTGCAAAGGAATATAGACAGGTTAAGTGAGTGGGCAATAAGTTGGCAGATGGAGTATAATGTGGGGAAATGTAAGGTTATTCACTTTGGTAGGAAGAATAGAAAAACAGTATATTTTTTAAATTGTGAGAAACTATTAAATGTTGGGGGGAGAAATTCAGTATCGCCCCATTTGGGGCACAATTATCGGCCGGGCACAAAGATTAGCGCCTGGTGCTAATTATCACCACCGACTGCAAACTTGACTTTTATCACCCCTGGAGGTGATTGGAGCGCTAAATCAGGCGCTTCACACCTGTCTTAAGGTGCAAAGGCCGAGGAGCGAGGCGCTACCTCAGAGCGCTGGCGAAGCTCATGTGATGTCAGTCAGCAATGGAACACACACACAATGGCACGGGCCAGTTCTTAAAGGGGAGGGTTGATCTTGCTTTCAATCCACATCCTGCTCATTGCAGCCTTGAATCTCGGCCTGGAGAGACCTGTACATCAAATCTGCTGGAAAGAACAATGGAGAGTACCAAGGAAAGAGCTCAGAGTGCAGCCCCCACAATCTCTTCTAAATCGATACAAGGAAGGGCAAATCAAAATGAACCTGCAAAGTGCTGCTCAGTACCCAAAACTCCTTCACACAGCGTTGAACCTCTCCAGAAATCTCTCTCTCTCTCTCTCAGAATACATGGTTCAAAAATGTCACCAACAATAAAAGGCAGGAAGCGGTCACCTTTAAATAGCGCTCCCCCAGTCCCTCCCTGACTGCAAAACGCTCCCCTCAACCTGTCGTTGCTAGCGGCAGGCGGTAAGGCAGGGGGCGCCACTCAATATCCGCTCCGGGGCGATACCAGGGCGTTGCGCACTCGACTGACGTCACGATCTGCCGGCGCAGGAGATCGTGGTGGTAGTGTTTAGCGCCGTCGCAAAATGTCTAGTTAATTTCGCGAGCGCCGCAAACATTGCCGCGCCCGGGCGCTCGATGTTTTGCGCCCCATTAGCGCCCTCTTAAAACGCTAACGGGAGGCGCAACCAACTGAATTTTTCCCCCTTGTTGGTGTTCAGAGAGATTTAGGTGTCCTCGTACAGGAAACACAGAAAGTTAGCATGCAGCTACAGCAAGCAATAAGGAAGGCAAATGGCATGTTGGCCTTTATTGCAAGGGGGCTGTTGAACAAGCGTAAGGATGTCTTACTACAATTGTACAGGGCTTTGGTTAGACTACACCTGAAGTACTGTGCATAGTTTTGGTCTCCTTATCTGAGGAAGTACATACTTGCCTTAGAGGCGGTGCAACAAAGGTTCACTAGATTGATGAGAGAGTTGTCCTCTGAGGAGAGATTGAATAGAATGGGCCTATACTCTCTGGGGTTTAGAAGAATGAGAGGTGATCTCATTGAAACATATAAGATTCTGAGGGGGATTGACAGAGTAGATGCTGAGAGGTTGTTTCCCCTGGCTGGAGAGTCTAGAACTAGGGGGCATAGTCGCAGGATAAGAGGTTGGCCATTTAAGACTGAGATAAGGAGGAATTTCTTCACTCAGACGGTTGTGAATCTTTGGAATTCTCTACCCCAAAGGGCATTGGATGCTCAGTCGTTGAGTTTATTCAAGGCTGAGATAGATAGATTGTTGGACTCTAGGGGAATCAAGGGATATGGGGATTGGGCGGGAAAGTGGAGTTGAGGTCGAAGATCAGCCATGATCTTATTGAATGGCAGAGCAGGCTCGAAGGGTCGTATGGCCTACTCCTGCTCTTAATTCTTATGTTCTTATGTTCTTAAAGGGTAGCTAATCAGCGTGGCAGAAGGTGGAAAGTTGGGTTTCACAAGGATCAGTGTCGGGACCACTGTTGTACACAATTTATATTAACGATTTAGAGTTTAGAACAAAAACACAATTTCTGATTTTGCGGATGACACCAAATTGGGTGGGGATAGTCAATACGGAAGAGGACTGCAACAAATTACAAGAGGACATTAATAAACTTGCGGAATGGGCATATAATTGGCAAATTAATTTCAACACAGATAAATGTGAGGTATTACATTTTGGTAAGAAAAATAAGGAGGTCACATATTACTTGGAAAATAAGAATCTAAATTGGGTAGAGGAGCAAAGGGACTACAAATACACAAATCACTAAAAGTAGCTTAATAAGGCCATGAAAAAAGCAAACCAAGCACTAGGGTTTATTTCTAGAGGGATAGAATTGAAAAATAGAGAAATTATGCTAAACTTATATCGAATCTTGGTTAGACCACACTTAGAGTACTGTGTACAGTTCTGGTCACCATATTATAATAAATAGGACATAGCGGCACTGTGAATGGGTTTTTACTAGTCCTAGCCCCTTTAGGGCTACCCCGGATCAGGCATATTTCTCAGATGTTCACTTTCAACTAAAGTTTGAGGTAGCCGAATCCTAAAGACGCTTAATTGGGTCTAAAGGTCCGGACTATCTCTCCCTAAAGGAAAGGAACAACCCGAGAATGCTACCGTCCTCCAGATAGCGCTTTTAATAAGTTTAGCTAGACTGTAACATCCCGGATATTATGAGGGTCCGGAAAACTCCCCCAGAATTCTGTAACTCTATACCAAAGAGTGTACAGAAATTGAGTTCGCGAGTTTTTGATACAGAAGACTTATGAGAGACAATTCTAAAAATATATAGAGATTTATTAAAAGAACCGACATGCATTTACAGTTGGTGAATCAGTCAATTGCAACGTTAACAATTCTAAAAAGTGAAAACATACTGGCCTGGATATTCCGATCCCTACGGGTGGGTATGTGCTGTGTACCCACCCGCAGGGACATCAGAAATGCCGGTTTCAGGCATGCACAGCGCATGTGCTGAAAACCGGCATTTCCGATCTGTCAAGAATGGTCTTGACAGATCCTCCGGCTGCCCTGGAGAAGGGCCTCTGCGGGCGGATAGTTCCGCTTTTTGGAGACCCTCTGCCCGCAGAAAACCCTTACAATTCTTACGCCTGGTAAAAGCAGGCGTAAGGCCTGTTTTTACCAGGATAAGAGTTGAAAAAAGTAAAAGAAATTTTTTTTTTTCACTGATTTATCATTTAAAAATACTTTAAAAAAAGGTAAGTTTATTTTTAGCCCCGTAAAATACTTTAATTATTTTTTTCAAAAATTAAATTTTTGTTTAAAATACTTAATGGGCCGGATATTCCGATCCCTGTGGGTGGGTACACAGCACGTACCCACCCGTAGGGACATTGGAAATGCTAGTTTCAGGCATGCACTGCGCAAGCTCTTGACAGATTCTCTGCCTACCCGGGAGAAGGGCCTCTGCGGGCGGATAGTTCCGCTTTTTGGAGACCCTCCGCCCACAGAAAACATTTATAATTCTTGCGCCTGGTAAAAGCAGGTGTAAGGCCTGCTTTTACCAGGATAAGAGTTGAAAAAAGTAAAAAAACAAAATTCCACTGATTTATCATTTAAAAATACTTTAAAGAAGGGTAAGTTTATTTTTAGCCCCGTTAAAAACTTTAATTATTTTTTTCAAAAATTTAAATTTTTGTTTAAAATAGTTAATTTATGTAATTTCAAGTCATTTTAAAAATGTGATTTAAAAAAAAAATGTATTTAAAGTTTTACTATGTTTTGGGGGTGATCTCTATTCATATATTTGACAGGTCTTCCTGTCAAATGTATGAAGGGAGATTCCCTTCTGTGATTGGCTCCCCATGGCCCACGTGATCCCAGGGACGCTGCAAACTACATGCGCCCCTGGGATACGTGGGCCCTGCACACCGGCAGTTTGGAGAGGCCCAGCATCGGAACTCTGCGCCTCCCAGGAGCCCTCAGATCTTGACGCAGATTTTTCCAGATTGCAGCCCTCCATCCGCGGGAGGCCTGTGATCGGAATATCTGGGCCAATATATTGTAATTTCAAGTCATTTTAAAAATGTGATTTTTTTTTTTATTTATTTAAAATTTTACTATGTTTTTTCATTGATCTCCATTCATATATTTGACAGGTCTTCATGTCAAATGTATGAAGGGAGATTCCCTTCTGTGATTGGCTCCCCATGGCCCACGTGATCCCAGGGATGCTGCGAACTACATGCGCCCCTGGGATACGTGGGCCCTGCGCACCTGGAGTTTGGTGAGGCCCAGGAGCGGAAGTGTGTGCATCCTGGGAGCCCTCAGGTAAGGGCACAGATTTTTCTAGATTGCAGGCCGCCGCCCGCGGGAGGCCTGCGATCGGAAAATACAGGCCACTATCTTTTTAACAGAGAATCTTACTTTTAAATCTTAACTTTGCTACAGTATTACAGTTCTTAAAGGTTTCTTATACAGGATATCCATCAATATCAAATACCTTTGATCCCCGAGGTACAAAGAGTTGAAGACTACAGAGCTGCCTCTGTAGCCGAGAATCTCTTTGCCCAATTAAAGCGAGTCTGATATTACATTTGAGAGTTCAATATTTATACCCTTTTCCAGTGGTATTTCCTTTAAAGTTTACTGCTGATGCAAGTTAATTATCTCTATTCATTTTTCTGCCGACCTCTGCAATTCTTACTGCCACATCAGCCAGAATCTTGTCTCATCTCCAGGTGTTCTAGGGTCACCATATAAAAATGGTGTGAATGGCAGGTGTTCCTTATTTTATGTCATCTTTACGAGGGCAGATGTTCCTTATCTTATGTGCCATCTTTACAAAGTTTAAATTAGAACACCTTATCCAGGGTGAACCATTGTTTTGTTCCCAAAAGGTCAGCTTATCGGAGCCATTCACCTTCTGTTTCAATAAGGTTATTTATTCAGGGTCAACAACTGTCTTATCTCAATAGCCAGAATGCTTTCATAGCTATTTCATAGTTAGGTTTCTAAATTTCCAAACCCAGTTTGTCATGTTTTAATAAGGCCAGAACCCCTTCATAAGATAGTGTATTTTTCTGACTAGGTTATCTGGCTTATTCCTTCACAACTGGAGGGGGTTCGAAAAAGATTGACAAGGATGATACCAAAAATGTTAGGTTATACCTATCAGGAAAGGATGAAAAGGCTGGGCCTCTTTTCTGGGGGAGAAGCCTGGGGGATGACCTAATAGAGGTCTTTAAAATGATGAAAGGTTATGATAGATAGAGTAGATAGTGTTTCCACTTGTGGGGAAGAGCAAAACTAAAGGCAATCAATATAAGATAGCCACCAAGAAATCAAATAAGGATTTCAGAAGAAACTTCTTTACCCAGAGAGTGGTGAGAATGAAGAGCTCACTACCACAGGGAGTGGCTGAGGCAAATAGTAGAGATGCATTTAAGGGGAGACTAGATAAGCATATGAGGGAGAAGGGAATAGAGGGTTATGTTAATAGAGTTAGATGAGGAAGGATGGGAGGACGCTCAAGTGGAGCATAAACCACGGCATGGACTGGTTAGGCCGAATGGTCTGTTTCTGTGCTGTATATTCTAAGTAATTCTATGTAAAATTCCATTGGTTCTACACTGACAGGAGATGAAAATTGTCTGTAAGTAAAATTTAAAGGGATGGGGACAATTCAAGGGTAGTGTCACAATTAGGAGGACAAAACTTTAGAAGGCTTCTGGAGAGCATTAAAAGGCATCTCAACCCAACCTTTGCTGAAAAGACATGGAATTAAGGAGTGGTAGATCAAAATGCAGGGGAAAGGACCTGTAGATGCAAGCATGAGTCAGCAGACAAGTAACTTTAATGGCCAGCACTTGGCCTCCTCTTTGATGGCTGCTGAAGTGAAGGTGGTGCTGCATCAGATGCTTGTGAGGAAGGTTTTCCTTTGTGTCACTCTACAGCACCAACCCATAGGTCAGCTCTACAGCTAAGTTTCAAATCACAGCTGACTGTTATTGTCCCTGCACATATGCAAGCTCTGTGCTGCATGATAGCCACTGATGTCCTTGTAGATGATATCTAACACACAGACTACGGGAATGGTAGCTTAGTGGTTATGTTACTGGACTAGTAATCCAGAAGCTCTGCGCTAATGATCCAGTAGACGTGAGTTCAAATCCCACCACGGAAGCTGGGAATTTAAATTCACTTAAATAAATCTGAAATAAAAAGCTAGTAATGGTGATCATGGAACTATTGGATTGTCATAAAAACCCATCTCGTTCACTAATGTCTTTAGGGAAGGAAATCTTCTGTCCTTACCTGGTCTGGCCTATATGTGACTCCTTGTGGTTGACTCTTAACTGCCCTCTGAAATGGCCTAACAAGCCACTCAGTTGTAACAAACTGCTACGAAAAGCAATAATAAGAATAAAACCGGACAGACCACTCGGCACTGGCTTTGGACATGACAATGGCACATCCAGCCCAGTCAACCCCGCAAAGTCCTCCTCACTAACATCTGGGGACTTGTGCCAAAATTGAGAGAGCTGTCCCACAGACTAGTCAAGCAACAGCCTGACATAGTCATACTCACAGAATCATACCTTTCAGCCCAGTCTCCTCCATCACCATCCGTGGGTGTGTCCTGTCCCATCGGCAGGACAGACCCATCAGAGGTGGCAGCACAGTGGTATACAGTCGGGAGGGAGTGGCCCTGGGAGTCATCAACACTGATTCTCTGGACCTCATGAAGTCTCACGGCTTCAGGTCAAGCACGGGCAAGGAAACCTCCAGCTGATTACCACCTACCGCCCTCCCTCAGCTGATGAACATAAGATCTAGGAGCAGGAGTAGGTCATTTGGCCCCTCGAGCCTGCTCCGCCATTCAATAAGATCATGGCCTCAACTCCACTTCCCTGCCCGCTCCCCAAAACCCTTGACTCCCTTACCATTCAAAAATCTATCTATCTCCACCTTAAATATATTCAATGACACAGCTCTCTGGGGAAGAGAATTCCAAAGATTCACGACCCTCTGAGAGAAGGATTCCTCCTCATTTCCGTTTTAAATGGGCGACCCCTTATTCTGAAATTATGCCCCCTAGTTCTAGATTCCTCCATGAGGGGAAACATCCTCTCTGCATATACCCTGTCAAGCCCCTTCAGAATCTTATATGTTTCAATAAGATCCCCTCTCAGTCTTCTAAACTCCAATGAGTATAGGCCCAAACTGCTCAACCTTTCTTTATAAGACAACCCCTTCATCTCTGGAATCAACCTCGTGAACCTTCTCTGAACTGCCTCCAAATAAGGAGACCAAAACTGTACGCAGTACTCCAGGTGTGGTCTCACCAATGCACTATACAGTTGTAACAGGACTTCCCTACTTTTATACTCCATTCCCTTTGCAATAAAGGCCAACATTCCATTTGCCTTCTTAATTACTTGCTGTACCTGCATGCTAACCTTTTGTGATTCATGTACAAGGATCCCCAGATATCTCTGTACCTCAGCATTTTGTAATCTCTCCCCATTTAAATAATAATTTGCTTTTTTATTTTTCCTACCAAAGTGGATAACCTCGCATTTTCCCACATTATACTCCATCTGCCAGATTTTTGCCCACTCACTTAGCCTTTCGAGATTCTTTGCATCCTCCACACAATTTGCTTTCCCACCTATCTTTGTATCATCAGCAAATTTGGCTACATTACACTCGGTCCCTTCATCCAAGTCATTAATATAGATTGTAAATAGTTGAGGCCCCAGTACTGATCCCTGCGGCACCCCACTAGTTAGTTTGCCAACCTGAAAATGACCCATTTATGCCGACTCTCTGTTTTCTGTTAGTTAGCCAATCCTCTATCCATGCTAATATATTACCCCCAACCCCGTGAGCTCTTATCTTGTGCAGTAACCTTTTATGTGGCACCTTATCGAATGCCTTCTGGAAATCCAAATACACGCCATCTACTGGTTCCCCTTTATCCACCCTACTCATTACATCCTCAAAGAACTCCAACAAATTTATCAAACATAATTTCCCTTTCATAAAACCATGCTGACTCTGCTTGACTATATTATGACTTTCTAAATGTCCTGCTACCACTTCCTTAATGATGGGACTCCAGCATTTTCCCAATGACAGATGTTAGGCTAACTGGTCATCAGTACTCCTCCATGTTGAACACCACTTGGAAGAAGCACTGAGGGTAGCAAGGGCACAGAATATACTCTGGGTAGGAGACTTCAATGTCCATCACCAAGAGTGGCTCGGTAGCACCACTAGTGACCGAGCTGACTGAGTCCTGAAGGTCATAGCTGCCAGACTGGGTCTGCGGTAGGTGGTGAGAGAACCAACATGAGGGAAAAACCTACTTGATGTAATTCTCACCAATCTACCTGTTGCAGATGCATCTGTCCATGACAGCATTGGTATCAATGAGCACCACAGAGTCCTTGTGGAGACGAAGTCGTGTCTTCACACTGAGGTCACCCTCCATCGAGTTGTGTAACACTACCACCGTGCTAAATGGGATAGATTGAGAACAGATCTAACAGCTCAAAACTGGGCATCCATGAGGCACTGTGGGCCATCAGCAGCAGCAGAATTGTATTCCACCTCAATCTGCAACCTCATGGCCAGCATATCCCCCACTCTATCATTATCATCAAGCCAGGGGATTAACCCTGGTTCAAAGAGGGGTGCAGAAGAGCAAGCCAGGAGCAGCACCAGGCGTACCTAAAAATGAGCTCCCAACCTGGGGAAGCTGCAACACAGGACTACATGCATGCTAAACAGCGGAAGCAGCATGCTATAGACAGGGCTAAGCGATCCCACAATCAACGGATCAGATAAAAGCTCTGCAGTCCTGCCACATCCAGTCGTGAATGGTGGTGGTTAATTAAACAACTAATGGAGGAGGAGGCTTCATGAATATCCCCATCCTCAATGATGGCGGAGCCCAGCACGTAACATAGAAGATAGGAGCAGGAGTAGGCCATTCAGCCCCTCGAGCCTGCTCCGCCATTCGATGAGATCATGGCTGATCATCTAAACTCAGTACCCTGTACCTGCCTTCTCCCCATATCCCTTGATACCTTTAGCTTTAAGAAATATATCTAACTCATCCTTGAATATATTTAATGACTTCGCCTCAACTACCTTCTGTGGTAGAGAATTCCACAGGTTCACCACCCTCTGGGTGAAGAAATTCTTCCTCATTTCTGTCCTAAATGGTTTACCCGTTATCCATAGATTATGACCCCTGGTTCTGGACTCTCCGACCATCGGGAACATTCTTCCTGCATCTAGTTTGTCCAGACCTGTCAGAATTTTATATGTTTCGATGAGATCCCCTCTCATTCTTCTATACTCCAGTGAGTATAAGCCCAATCGACCCAATCTCTCCTCATATGTCATTCCTGCCATCCCAGGTATCAGCCTTGTGAATCTTCGCTGAACTCCTTCCATGGCAAGAACATCCTTCCTCAGATAAGGCGACCAAAACTGCACACAGTACTCAAGGTGTGGTCTCACCAAGGCCCTGTACAACTGCAGCAGGACATCCCTGTTCCTATACTCAAACCCTTTCGCTATGAAGGCCAACATACCATTTGCCTTCTTCACCGCCTGTTGCACCTGCATGCTTACTTTCAGCGACTGGTGCACAAGGACACCCAGGTCTCGTTGCACTTCCCCTTCTCCCAATCTATTGCCATTCAGATAATAGTCTGCCTTTCTGTTTTTGACACCAAAGTGGATAACCTCGCACTTATCCACGTTATATTGCATCTGCCATGCTTCTGCCCACTCACCCAACCTGTCCAGATCATCCTGGAGTTTCTCGCTATCCTCCTCGCTGCACACACTCCCACCCAGCTTTGTGTCATCTGCAAACTTGGAGATATTACATTTAATTCCCTTATCTAGATCATTAATGTATATTGTGAATAGCTGGGGTCCAAGGACCGATCCCTGCGGTACCCCATTAGTCACTGCTTGCCACTCAGAAAAAGACCCATTAATTCCTACTCTCTGCTTTCTGTCCGCCAACCAGTTCTCTATCCAAGTCAATACCTTGCCCCCAATCCCATGTGCCTTAACTTTACCCGCTAATCTCTTATGCGGGACCTTATCGAAAGCCTTTTGAAAGTCCAAATACACCACATCTACTGGTTCTCCCTTATCTATTTTCCCAGTTACATCCTCAAAAAATTCCAGTAGATTAGTCAAGCACGATTTACCTTTTGTAAATCCATGTTGACTTTGTCCGATCCTGTCACTGTTTTTCAAATGCTCAGCTATTACATCCTTTATAATGGACTCTAGCATTTTCCCCACTACCGATGTCAGGCTTACCGGTCTGTAATTCCCCGCTTTCTCTCTACCACCCTTTTTGAATAGTGGGGTAAAAGACAAGGCTGAAGCATTTGCAACCATCTTCAGCCAGAAGTGCCGCGTGGATGATACATATCGGCCTCCTCCTGAGGTCCCCACCATCACAGAAGCCAGTCTTCAGCTAATTTGATTCACTCCACATGATATCAAGAAGCGGCTGAGTGCATTGGATACAGCAAAGGCTATGGGCCCCAACGACATCCCAGCTGTCATGCTGAAGACTTGTGCTCTCGAACTAGCCGCGCCTCGAGCCAAGCTGTTCCAGTACAGCTACAACACTGGCATCTATCAGACAATGTGGAAAACTGCCCTGGTATGTCCAGTCCACAAAAAGCAGGACAAATCCAATCCGGCCAATTACCGCCCCATCAGTCTCAATCATCAGCAAAGTGATGGAAGGTGTCATCGACAGTGCTATCAAGTGACATTTTCTCACCAATAAACTGCTCACTGATGCTCAGTTTGGGTTCCGGCAGGACCACTTGTCTCTAGACCTCATTACAGCCTTGGTCCAAACATGGACAAAAGAGCTGAATTCCAGAGGTGAGGTGAGAGTGACTGCACTTGATATCAAGGCAGCATTTGACCGAGTGTGGCATCAAGGAGCCATAGTAAAATTGAAGTCAATGTGATTCAGGGGGAAAACTCTCCACTGGCTGGAGTCATACTTAGCACAAAGGAAGATGGTTATGGTTGTTGCAGGTCAGTTATCTCAGCCCCAGGACATTGTTGCAGGAGTTCCTCAGGGCAGTGTCCAAGGTACAACCATCTTCAGCTGCTTCATCAATGACCTTCCCTCCATCATCGGGTCAGAAGTGGGAATGTTCACTGCTGATTGCACAGTGTTCAGTTCCATTTGCAACTCCTCAGATAATGAAGCAGTCCATGCCCGCATGCAGCACGACCTGGACAACATTCAGGCTTGGGCTGATAAGTGGCAAGTAACATTTGCACCACACAAGTGCCAGGCAATAAATATCTCCAACAAGCGAGAGCCTAACCACCGTCCCTTGACATTCAACAACATTACCATCGCCGAATCCCCCACCATCAACATCCTGGAGGTTACCATTGACCAGAAACTTAACTGGACCAGCCACATAAATAATGTGACCACAAGAGCAGGTCAGAGGCTAGGTATTCTGCGGCGAGTGTCTCACCTCCTGACTCCCCAAAGCCTTTCCACCATCTACAAGGCACAAGTAAAGAGTGTGATGGAATACTCTCCTCTTGCCTGGACGAGTGTAGCTCCAACAACACTCAAGAAGCTCGACACCATCCAGGACAAAGCAGCCCACTTAATTGGCACCCCATCCACCACCTTAAACATTCACTCCCTCCACCACCAGTGCACCGTGGCTGCAGTGTGTACCATCTGCAAGATGCACCTCAGCAAGTCACCAAAGCATCTTCGACATCACCTCCCAAACCCGCGATCTCTTCCACCTAGAAGGACAATGGCAGCAGGCGCATGGGAACACCACCACCTCCAAGTTCCCCTCTAAATTACACACCATCCTGACCTGGAAGTATATCGCCGTTCCTTCATTGTTGTTGGGTCAAAATCCTGGAACTCCCTCCCTAACAGCATTGTGGGAGTACCTTCACCACACGGACTGCAGCGGTTCAAGAAGGCGGCTCATCACCACCTTCTCAAGGGCAATTAGCGATTGGCAATAAATTCTGGCCTTGCCAGCGATGCCCACATCCCAGGAACGAAAAAAAAAAGACTCTGGGAAGGCAGGTTACCATATTTGTTACCAGGAGGGTTTGCTAGTGCCTATTGAAATGGTTAGCGGCATCTTGATCAGTGAGGCCAAAAAGACAATGCTGACTCCTGCTTACCCTGGCATGCCTTCGTTCCTGCTGTGATTGGGAGGTATCTAAAGAAACGTCTAGCTTAATGGTTAGACTGGCATTCACTTCTCATTGTGATGCCACCAGCAGGTCTGCTGGCACAGCTGTCATTAGGAAGAGAAGCCTCCATCAACAACTCCTGCCAAAATGAGGTTTTCTAACTCTGGGGATGTTGGGGTGCTGGTGCAGGGAGCAGGACCCAGAGCACCTCTTGGATGCCTGACCTGCCTGGCATCCTTCCACTGGATACCCTTTCCTCCAAATACATCACCTCGAAGATCTCCTGGTGGCAACCCTCTGCTGCCAATAAAGGGAACTTTAGGCACTAACAAAACAAACTTTCCTGCAGTGTCTCAAGGAGACATGTTGTGCAATAATTTTCTACAAATTCAGATTCAGGAATTGATTTTGCAAATAATCAGTTTCCTGGTCAAGATCTACTTCATGTTTCATGTGCTTGAACTTGCAAAATATTTGTAGAGACTAATTAGCTTTCATCTTTATTTCAAATAATAATGAATACAAATATCTGGACTAACTATTTGGGTTTGAGTTTGCTCCCTAGAGAATGATTATTGATGTGAACGTTTTATTTATTCTGCTTTGCTGAGAATATTCTGCACAGCGTAATATAATATATAAATAGGACAAGTTATCAAAGAATTAAAGTAAAACACAGAACTTTTAAGTTATGACTTAAAAGACGGATGAGTTTTGTCAGGAGCAAGTAATTAAGTAATGATAATATACAGAGCAGTGTTCTTTCCAGACAGTCTACTGCAGATTATTACTGGCAATTTTCTGATGATTATTGCACAATTAATCTTTCAGTTAAGGTATCATCATGTATCAAAAAGAAAGTCCTAGACATCAAAATGGATCTTGATAAAGCAAGAAGAATGTTAATCTATATGGTCAAAACAAAACACGTACATATTAAAAATAAAAGCACGTGCATTAAGCGATTCTAATAATCTTATTGTTATACTTGTGGATTATGATTTCATCTAAACCTCTCAATGGGGAACATTTTCTTGTAATCCCTCCCTTTTTTTTGTAAATAAGTATACTGGAGAGTGAATAATAAAAAAATCCTGGGAACACTGCAGTTCCTGTCACATGATCCGGCATACAATCATGCGTTATATTTTTTAAATAGTAATATCCGCTGCCTTCTGTTATGCAGCACTGCATTAAGACATTGAAAGAATGTCTCCATCTTGAAGAAATGGACTGCTGCAATGGTAAACAAGTTTTAAAAAGACAAATGGTGAGCTGGTGTGTATTTAGCTGCAAATTGAAGGCAGGAATCCAATCTGGGATAATGATCTGAATCTGTCAATTTGCAATAGAGCTCAGTAAATGGAATAGTTTAAGAGTGGAGAACAATTTGTTATTGGGATTTTGGTTTTCCCTTTTCTTTTAAAATCTATATTCTTGATTTTAAAAAATGAAAAATAAAATATTATTTTGAGTCATTTTGTTTTTAAGGGCTTTGCCTAGCACCGCTCACTGGTCTCTAGTTGAGAAGACAGACAGGCACCTCTCTCTCACATCTGTGTCTATAACACTTCGAAAAGTGTGGCTATTGGACCGTAAGATTAGATAGCTATAGCTGAAGACGCACAATGCACAAGTAGAGACAGCAGGACTCACTGAGGTTGACTTTACTGGCAAGTGGGCCTTGGCACTGCTCCGTTTCCAGGCACAATGAAGGGGATAAAGGGTGAAGACCTGTGATGCTACATTTTCCAAGCTTTATCTGAGGAGGTGCATAGTACCTGCACTTACAACCACTACAGGCAACCATGGTAAAAAGATTGTGCAGGAAAAACTCCAGTCCTCTCTCCTCATTCTCCTCCACATTCACTGGAAGGGTACCCAAAGACAAGGCGTTAGCAGAAATTGGCAGTAGGCCTAGCACCAGGCCCCTTCTTAGATTGGAGGATCCTGCAAGGAAGATCTATAAAGGTATGTGTAACCTTTTTTTTCAGCCTCCCCAGAGACCTTCAGGCCTGGAAGCATTCAAGCTGTTACTTTTGTATGGCAGAAAGAGGTGGCTGCAGAGATAGTGGATGCATTGGTTGTGGTCTTCCAAAATTCCCTAGATTCGAGAAAGGTCCCAGTGAATTGGAAAGTAGCAAATGTTAAGAAAGGAGGGCAAGAGAAAACAGGGAACTACAGGCCAGTTAACCTGACATCAGTTGTTGGGAAAATGCTGGATCTATTATTAAGGAAGTAGTAACAGGGCACTTAGAAAATCTTAATATGATTAGGCAGAGTCAACATGGTTTTATGAAAGGGAAATCAAGTTTGACAAATTTATCAGAGATTTTTGAGGATATAACTAGCAGGGGAGATAAAGGGGAACCAGAGGATGTAGTTTATTTGGATTTCCAAAAGGCATTTGATAAAGTGCTACATAAAAGGTTGTTACGCAAGATAAAGGCTCATGGGGTTGGGGTAATATTTTAGCATGGATAGAGGATTGGTTAACGGACAGAAAACAGAGAGTAAGGATAAACGGGTCATTTTCAGGTTGGCAGGCTGCAACTAGTGGGGTGCCGCAAGGATCAGTGTTGGGGCCTCAGCTATTTACAATCTATATAAATGACTTAGATGAAGTGACCCAGTGCAATGTATCCACGTTTGAGGACGATACAAAGCTAGGTGGGAAAGTAAGCTATGAGGAGGACACAAAGAGCCTGCAAAGGGATATAGACAGGTTAAGTGAATGGGCAATAAGGTGGCAGATGGAGTATAATGTGGGGAAATGTGAGGTTATTCACTTTGGTAGGAAGAATAGAAAAGCATAGTATTTTTTAAATGATGAGAAACTATTAAATGTTGGTGGGCAAGTGGAGTTGAGGTCGAAGATCAGCCATGATCTTATTGAATGGCGGAGCAGACTCGAAGCGCCGTATGGCCTACTCCCGCTTCTAATTCTTATGTTCTTGTGTTCTTAAAGCCTTGAAGATGGTGTCCTTGCCCATTGCCGCAGACCTCTCAAGCCTGCAACAGCGGTTGTATTTCTGTCCCCATTTATAGACATGAGGCCCTGTCAGGGTGCACTATGTTTGCCTGGCACCCAGGTGAAGGAGAACAGGAAAACCAGCTCAACTGTTTCCTTGTTTGATGAAAGCTTCGGACATCCAGCCTATATCTCTGTCCAATTGTCTGACACAGTTTGAGAACTCAACACGCAAGAGATAGGTTAACAAACTTGCATCTTAATGGCAAACTATCCTTGTGTACCACTGGGTTGCTTCATATTATTTTGCTTCTTTAAACTGGCAGAACAGTCTCAGCGGTTCATTTTCAATCACTAAGCTGTGATACAGAATCATTCTACACAACTGGAGTAAATAGAAAATATTAAATGCATTGAATTCATAGAATCATAGACAGTGCACCACAGAAAGAGGCCATTTAAAAATTTGTGCCTGTGCTGGTGTTAGCAAACAAAGCTATATAATCCTTTTCACCTCCCTTATATTGTTCTTCTTTAAATATCTATCAAGTTGCATTTTAAATGACATTAGAGTCTCTGCCTCAATAGCCACTTGTGGGATATGGTAAATGTTTTGATTGCTGTCAGAAGGATGATGGGATGGACTTTCTGTCTGCCTAAGGTAGTCAGCACTAACTGTGGAAAATTTTCCTGGGTAAAATCCATTTGCCATCATTTCAGCAGGTTCCCAGTGGTATTGCCACCTGCTGTTAGGAGATCAGCGAGGGCTGGGAGGTTGGCGGGAAATGGTTGCTGCAGCCTCCTAGAACACATTTATGATTCCAGCTTCTGAAAAGATGTTGGAGGTGAAATTGTTCTTGGGCGATAACGATAGTTACTAATTTCACCCCCGTTTTACTCAGTTATTTTTTTTTGGTTATTTAAATTATTTCCCAGGTTCCATTTTGCCTAATATCCAGCATAAATGACAGAAAATGGGACCTATGCAGGCGGTGGGGAGGGATATTTTGTCTCCCGATAAAACCGTAGAATGACTGAAAATTTGGGTGGTGAGGCCGACCAAAGACTCATCACACCCACTGAGATATCCATCTTCAAACCCCCACCAGGACTGCTGTTACCATTTCTTGCCCACCCTTTGCATGCAAATGGCAGCAATGGCGTGGGGGCAGGGTCCCTGGAAGGTTTCCCTCCTGTACGCCATGGTTACCGCCAATTCCTGATTCACCATCTGCATCCCTGCTACAGCATTGCCGGGATTCTCCACTCTCACATTGGCAAGCTTCCTCTTTATGGTGGGAATCCCACTGGGAACACTCTGCGTATATTCGATGAGCCTCGACCCAAGAAAGGTTTGGGGTAGATATGGAGGGCCAGGTGAAAGTCCCAGCCCATCGGATCTCTGCTGCAAAGAGGAGAATTCACAACCCCATGATATCACCATGTCATTACTTTCTCAGTTAAATACCCTGGGGTGAAATTCAACTTTGGCGGTTATGCAAAATGGACGATAGCGACACGGAAACCTGTTTTACAACCTGAAGTTATGCCTGCTAAAGTTGTAGCTGGGGATCCTGACCACACAGTTTACTCACAGTTGAATAACTGGCCTATAACTTCCTGGAATATTCATTTCTCCTTTCTTTAGCGCGGTGTAACATTTTCCATCCTCCAATCCTTTGGCACTATTCTTCTTATGGCTAGTGCCTCCATTATCTCCTCCATCACCTTCCTCAGTATTTTGGATGCATATCATTTGCAAAATAAAACAGATGAGCTGTTAACTCTAACCTATTTATATAAATGTACTTGTTCCTTTTGGTATATATATTGTAATATTTCCAAGAGCAAAGAATATATTAAAATGATTGGTCTTATATTTCTCCTTTCTTCCATTAAACAATGATGGATTCTCTTATTTTAAATCATGATTGTAATTGCTTAAACTGCATTTGTCATTTAATGTAATGGAGAGACTGATACATTTTTGCAGTAAGAATATTAACATTAGGTTTGGTGAGTCATTCATGATAACTTCACGTGGGAGCTGTAACATTTCAGTTACAAATGAAATTGGCGATAAGTGTGATAACCTACTGCAGTGGGTGCTTTACAGAGGCTCTACTATAATACTCATTTATTTCTGCGCCTCCAGTGCGTAACTTTGAAAAGCAGTAACCTTCAAGTGGATTAAAAATAAAGATGAGCCCACACGCGTTACGGCTTCTTATTCATCTGAAGGCCTATTAGAAAATCAGCTACAAAAATTACACTTAAAGAGTATTTTTTCAACTAGGCATCATTTTTAGAAAGATCATCCAGTAAAGTACTGTGCCAAAGTTGCAGTGGAGTGCTCCCTCTGCATGTGTCCTCAAATTCATATAAGTGTAAGTCTGATATAAGAAAATTCTTACTAATGTCCTGATGTATGTAAACTGTTCTCAAATCTCAGTTTTAGGGGGGAATTTTCCATGGGGGTCAGCGGGTGGGATCGGTGGTGGGTCGGGTGGGAAAATGTTTTTTTTGGACAGTAGGTCGGGACCCCGCTGTCAACCCGCCAACACGTTCCTTCCCAAATGTCGGGTCTGTCAGCGCTGAGCAGACCCGACATGCAGCGGCAGGGCAGGCAATTAAGGTCATTATGACCTTGTTAACAGAGCATTAAGAAGTATTTTCAGCTCACCTTCAGAGCTTACCAGGTCGCCCATGGGGTCCACGCTGCTCGGGGATCATGTCAGGTAAGCAGAGCAGGAGTTGAATGGCCATGGAATCATCTCATTACTTGACAGCTTGAAATGTGCTCTTAAAGCTCCCATCTCACAGCTGTTCACTTTCCAAGCTCAGAAGCTGTTACTCACTGCATTTGGAAGACAGATTGAGCTATATGCAGGTTGCAAGTGTTTGGAGCAAACTCTCTATCCAGTGTCACCTCATTGGAACAACCTCTCTCACCATTGATAGATTACTTCTGTCATCTCAAATTCGCCTGCCATCTATTCCATCAGCATGGGTGCCCTTGAAACTATCTCACCTTGGTCCTCAGAATCCCACCACAATCAGCCCCAACACCAGCAGCACCAACAGCAATGCCACCCTTCTCCGCAATCAACTGATGCTGCACAGGATAAAGGGCATCAGCACCCGACCATATTGCTGCCCAGAAGACCAGGGATAGCCTCACCATGGTCAGATTTACTTCACTTGATGCTGTACACCTTGGTTGCCACATGATGCACCAGGTTGGCACCACCCCACACCAGCACCATAAAGTATCCCTACAATGACCAAGCCATTCCTTTCACACTTATTACCATTGCTGGAGGTACCGTTATGTCTCACCTTTCATTGCAACTCACTAAGCCACTTCCAAAGGTGCACACAAATCTGTCCAAGAACGCAAAGTGTTCAAAATAAAGGTTTCAATGTTTGACACCACATTAACAGAAAATTTATGTGAAGATTGTATAAAACACCCAAGTGCCTAGCCTAGTGTGTTGTTAGTTGGTATGATTGGACTAGGATCAGGGTGAGTGTGAGGGTTGGCTAGTGAGATGGGGAAGTGATAATGTAAATACAGAGGGATGGGTGGAGGTGCAAGGTAAGTTGGTGTGAGTAAGGATGTGCAGGAGTAGGGTAGGGTAGGCAGAGTGGTGGGGATGTGATGAGTGGCACAGCAGGATGAGGCTGAGTGTAGCTTGGCAGTAACTTTTCGTGATCTAGTGAGATCATTGAAACGTTTGCGCCACTGCAGCCTGGTCCTCCTGACAACATCCCTGCTTGTGTCCTCCTGTACAATGTGTAACCAGGTTGCGTTGGTCTCCTGGGGAGGTTCTTCCGCTCATTGGAAGGGAAGACAACCTCCCTGCATGCTGTGACTTCCTCCATAAGCATATGGAGGGAGTCATGGGAGAGCCTAGGTGCAGCCATGTACCTCTCTGCAGTGCTTGTCAGTGTTTGCAGCACCTCAATGCTGTAGAACCCTGACAGCACAAATGTCAAAATCAATTTGTGCATGGTCCCTTTAAGGAAACTGGCTGATGACACGTCATCAAATGACATCATCAGACCCGCTTCCTTCAATTGGCCAGCAAACGCGCTGGGCGGGCTTAACAAGCCCAATCAGGGGGAAATCATTTTGGACAGCGGGGTGCATGCATGCGAGCTGCGTAGCGGGTCAGAACGCGATGTTCTGAGCAGTGCGTGGCTCAGAGCATCTTTAATGTAATGGCCCCAATTGAAAGACTCATGCGCATTTCCCGCCCCTATTAAATAGTGCGGGTGTGATGACGTCATCGATGACTCATTTCCAGCGCCAATATTTAAAGCAGCCTTGCACTCAACTCATTTGAAGTTTGCTAGAGGAGGGTGGAACCTGACAAACAAAGGCCACAGTATTCTTATAAATTTGCAAGGATGGATAGCCAAAAGCAGAGGGCTGCACCATGCTTTTCAGACTCATTCCTGCATACTCTGGTGGAGGCAGTCAGAGCAGGCAGGGAGGTCCTCTTCCCTGCTGATAGGCAAAGGAGACCTCCACAAGGAACAAAAAGAGGCTGGCTGGATATAACTGAGGTGGTCAGCAGCAGGGATGTGGTCAGGAGGGCCTGGATCCAGTGCAGGAAATGCTTCAGTGATCTCATGAGTTCAAGAAAGGTGAGTGCAATGCCACACTCACCTTCATCCTGATGTGCCTGACAACACATCCCCATCACTCTGCCTTCCCAACCCTACTCCTGCATATCATTACTCACACCCATCCCTCTCTCACTATGTACATACTCACATCCCCATCTGACTAACCACCCCTCACACTCACCCTCATCCTAATGCAATCATAGCAAGTAACACCACAGAAGGAGGCCATTTGGCATTGGCCCCCCACTCCCTCATAGTCACCCTCTACAGATGTAACCCACACATTCCTTACACTCATTCCATTACTCTCACTCAAACTTCTCTTCTTTCCCTCCTTGCAGGAGAAAAGAGCCCAGAACAGAGAGAGGGAAAGAACGGGAGGTGGCCCTCCAGTCTTCGCACACCTAACAGCAGCAGAGGGTTGTGAATCTTTGGAATCCTCTGCCTCAAATTGCTATGGATGCTCAGTCATTGAGTATATTGAAGGCTGAGATAGATAGATTTTTGGACTACAGAGGATTCAAGGGATATGCGGATAGGGCCGGAAAGTGGAGTTGAGGTTGAAGATGGAGACAGAGAGAGGGGGACATCCCAGCAACTTGGTGACAGAATCACATCTCATAAAGCCACATGGCATACAACAGTCACTCATATGGTGACTGATTTCAGCAGCCAGTGAAATGTCATCATGTGCATAATGGTAATGTTACCCATTCTTATTATAACACTTCTAATTCATCTCTTTACTCTCCCACATGTCCATCAACTGTCCAGCAGGACGAGGAAGATGACTCCTCAGAGGAACCTTCAGCCTCTGAGGGTGCAGCATCAGCAGACCCATGCACAGCCAGCACCAGTGCAGATACGTACACCTCGGTGGGTCGTGTGCAAGATAGAGTAGAGTTGTCACCTGGTGTCTCACAATTCACAAGTGAGCAAGAGCAGGTGGTGTTGACAGGGACAGCAGTGTTGCAGAATCTTAAATAGGGTGGTGATATTTTTTCACCTTCAACACTTGCTTATTGTCTTCAGTAATCTTTCCCAGTACATTGACATTTCAGGAGCAATTTGGATGTTGGCAGTTTCAAGGCCGTGTCTGCCTATGGTGCAATAAGAGCCATGCTCATTGAAAATTGAAAAGCTAATCCATCCTATTTATTGGTAATGGAATGCCATTGCCTAGACAATGGGTTCTGGAAATTAGGCTGTTAACATGACTGAATAGATGGTGTGAAGCAGAGGAGGCAGAGGTAGGTCAATTCTGATATACCCAGGCACAGCGGTTGGGGTCTCTGAATGTGGGTCCTTGGATGATGACAGGTATCACTGCCGCTGCATTTGCTATTTCCTAATGAACTTATCTCCCTCATCTACATCATCAAGCGCAATAGTAACTTTCAAAGTTATTTGCAACAGCAATTGCCAATACGGTATGTAAATGTTGTGAATAATATGCAAAACTGCTACTTCCACAGCAAAAGAAACTAATTCAGAGAACTAAATGCAACTAAATATCTAGTGCATGCAAATCTAAATGCAGAAATCCTGAAGTTGTGGTCAGTCATTCACTGCTCCGACACTGACAGCACTGTGCTACCCCACCACCACCACCACCACCCCCCAAACTCCACCATAGCTGGCAATCAATGTAATCAGTGAAATCAGTGGAACTGACAAAATCTTATGCTTTTCCACAGTAATATCGCTGTTAAATACCCAATTAAATATTCGGGCTTGTTGGATTAGGTGTAACTGGGCTTTTAACAACATATTGACTGCTAAACAAAGGTTATGGCCCGGAAAAGCTAATTTAATTTTGTGGAGTGTCAAACTTCTCCATTATGAGAAAAATTACAATTTTTAAGAAACTTTAAAAAAAATGTAAACGTTTGTTCATGATAGTTCAGGTTCTACCTTATTCCCATGTGAGAGCCCCAGTCTTTGTTTTGTTCTCTGTAACAATTTTAAAAAGTCCGAATAAAAGCAGCTTCTTAATTTCCTGGTTCCCTGTATGTGAGAATTCTGCAATGCGATTGGCTGCTTAGACAGCTTGTTGATGTCACAGCAGATCGCACTAGGGAATCCCCACTATAGAGTGCTGAAATCACTTAAATGTCGAAAAAAGCAAACTTCTCACCACAGATATCGCTTCGCTGCTGACCGCAAATTCTGGGCCATTATATTCTTCCAAATCATACAAATTTTGATTTAACTTCAGGAAGGGTAAACTAGCTTTAAGAATCTAACTTCAGCAAGCCAGTCCACTGGATTAATTATGCTCCCATTTTGTATGGGTGAGGTACAAGGGGTGGAGCGCGCCGAAAAAACATAGGATTTCATTATCATCACGCATCCTTCACATGAAGCCTTCCTTTCACCCATTGTTTTACTTCCCACAGATTACAGTGCTTAGTAACTCAGCAGCACACCCAAAATCCCAGCCTGCACTACCTGTGAAAGCTTTCCATTCTGTCAAGATCAAACTGGTCATGATCCTTACCCAGAGTTAAGTTTACTTTAAGAAAGAAAGACTTGCATTTATATAGCACCTTTCATGACTTCATGATGATCCAATGCATTTTACAGCCAATAAAGTACTTTTGAATTATAGTGACTGTTGTAATGTAGGAAACACGGCAGCCAATTTTCACACAGCAAGGTCCCACAAACAGCAATGTCATAATGACCAGATAATCTGTTTTATTTGTGTTGTTGGTTGAGGGCCAGGACATGGGGAGAACTCCCCTGCTCTTCTTCTAAACAGTGCCATGGGATCTTTTACGTCCACCTGAGACGGTTTAACATCTCATTTGAAAGACGGCACCTCCAGCAGCGTAGTACTTCATCAGCACTGCACTGGAGTGTCAGCCTAGACTTTGTGCTCAAGTCTCTAGAGTAGGACTTGAACCCACAGCCTTCTGAGTCAGCGGCAAAAATGATACCAACAGAGCTACGGCTGACACTGACATATGCCATAACCAATTGAAATGCAGCATTTGGGAATGTCAAGCTGACAACCATAGGTCATGTTTAGCTGAGATCAGGTCAATGCCAATCTCAGATTACTATTATAAATATGGCACTATAGTTTCATAAGGCAACTGCATAAGACATAATTGATATTGTTTTTGTAAAATGTTGCCTATAATTTCCATGACACCAAAGATGTTGCATCGTCATGGATAGGGAAAATAAGAAAGTAAAACATATGTGAAATCCCTATTCAATTAATGTGAAACGTTGACATTTGTTTCTAAATTTCCCCAAAGAGATTTTTGTTTTTTACACTGCTTAATTTCCAGCTGCACCGGGGAGCTTTGGATATTTCTATTTTGAAGCAATTGGCCATGGGCTTCTGTAAAGTACTACAGCTTATCAATACCATTAATGCCATGCCAAATGTTATCAAATAAAAATTACTTAAAAATTTTAAATGCTAGGAAGGAGATGAATCATCCAGAGTTCTTGTTCCTGATTAGCTTTTCAGTAACCCTGCTAGAAAGTTTGCATGTGTGCACATCAAATGATAACTGAGATCAGGTTTGACTGTGATGAGAAGTGAGATCAGGTTTGACTTGATGAGAAGTGAGATCAGGTTTGACTTGATGAGAAGTGAGATCAGGTTTGACTTGATGAGAAGTGAGGTCAGGTTTGATTGTGATGAGAAGTGAGATCAGGTTTGACTGTGATGAGAAGTGAGATCAGGTTTGATTGTGATGAGAAGTGAGATCAGGTGTGATTGTGATGAGAAGTGAGGTCAGGTTTGACTGTGATGAAAAGTGAGATCAGGTTTGATTGTGATGAGAAGTGAGGTCAGGTTTGATTGTGATGAGAATTGAGATCAGGTTTGATTGTGATGAGAAGTGAGATCAGGTTTGATTGTGATGAGAAGTCAGATCAGGTTTGATTGTGATGAGAAGTGAAGTCAGGATTGATTGTGATGAGAAGTGAGGTCAGGTTTGATTGTGATGAGAAGTGAGATCAGGTTTGATTGTGATGAGAAGTGTGGGCAGGTTTGACTGTGATGAGAAGTGAGATTAGGTTTGACTGTGATGAGAAGTGAGGTCAGGTTTGATTGTGATGAGAAGTGAGATCAGGTTTGATTGAGATGAGAAGTGAGGTCAGGTTTGATTGTGATGAGAAGTGAGGTCAGGTTTAACTGTGATGAGAAGTGAGGTCAGGTTTGATTGTGATGAGAAGTGAGATCAGGTTTGATTGAGATGAGAAGTGAGGTCAGGTTTGATTGTGATGAGAAGTGAGGTCAGGTTTAACTGTGATGAGAAGTGAGGTCAGGTTTAATTGTGATGAGAAGTGAGGTCAGGTTTAACTGTGATGAGAAGTGAGGTCAGGTTTAACTGTGATGAGAAGTGAGGTCAGGTTTGATTGTGATGAGAAGTGAGATCAGGTTTGATTGAGATGAGAAGTGAGGTCAGGTTTAACTGTGATGAGAAGTGAGGTCAGGTTTGATTGTGATGAGAAGTGAGGTCAGGTTTGACTGTGATGAGAAGTGAGATCAGGTTTGATTGTGATGAGAAGTGAGATCAGGTTTGATTGTGATGAGAAGTGAGATCAGGTTTGATTGTGATGAGAAGTGAGGTCAGGTTTGACTGTGATGAGAAGTGAGATCAGGTTTGATTGTGATGAGAAGTGAGATCAGGTTTGATTGTGATGAGAAGTGAGATCAGGTTTGATTGTGATGAGAAGTGAGGTCAGGTTTGATTGTGATGAGAAGTGAGGTCAGGTTTGATTGTGATGAGAAGTGAGATCAGGTTTGATTGTGATGAGAAGTGAGATCAGGTTTGATTGTGATGAGAAGTGAGGTCAGGTTTGATTGTGATGAGAAGTGAGGTCAGGTTTGATTGTGATGAGAAGTGAGATCAGGTTTGATTGTGATGAGAAGTGTGGTCAGGTTTGACTGTGATGAGAAGTGAGATCAGGTTTGACTGTGATGAGAAGTGAGGTCAGGTTTGATTGTGATGAGAAGCGAGGTCAGGTTTAACTGTGATGAGAAGTGAGGTCATGTTTGACTGTGATGAGAAGTGAAGTCAGGTTTAACTGTGATGAGAAGTGAGGTCACGTTTGACTGTGATGAGAAGTGAGATCAGGTTTAACTGTGATGAGAAGTGAGATCAGGTTTAACTGTGATGAGAAGTGAGGTCAGGTTTGATTGTGATGAGAAGTGAGGTCAGGTTTGATTGTGATGAGAAGTGAGATGAGGTTTGATTGTGATGAGAAGTGAGGTTAGGTTTGACTGTGATGAGAAGTGAGATCAGATTTGATTGTGATGGGAAGTGAGATCAGGTTTGACTGTGATGAGAAATGAGATCAGGTTTGATAGTGATGAGAAGTGACGTGAGGTTTAACTGTGATGAGAAGTGAGGTCAGGTTTGATTGTGATGAGAAGTGAGGTCAGGTTTAACTGTGATGAGAAGTGAGATCAGGTTTGACTTGATGAGAAGTGAGGTCAGGTTTGACTGTGATGAGAAGTGAGGTCAGGTTTGATTGTGATGAGAAGTGAGGTCAGGTTTGATTGTGATGAGAAGTGAGATGAGGTTTGATTGTGATGAGAAGTGAGGTTAGGTTTGACTGTGATGAGAAGTGAGGTCAGGTTTGACTGTGATGAGAAGTGAGGTCAGGTTTGACTGTGATGAGAAGTGAGGTCGGGTTTGATTGTAATGAGAAGTGAGATCAGGTTTGACTGTGATGAGAAGTGAGATCAGGTTTGATTGTGATGAGAAGTGAGGTCAGGTTTAACTGTGATGAGAAGTGAGGTCATTTTTGACTGTGATGAGAAGTGAGTTCAGGTTTAACTGTGATGAGAAGTGAGGTCAGGTTTGACTGTGATGAGAAGTGAGATCAGGTTTAACTGTGATGAGAAGTGAGATCAGGTTTAACTGTGATGAGAAGTGAGGTGAGGTTTGATTGTGATGAGAAGTGACATCAGGTTTGACTGCGATGAGAAGTGAGATCAGGTTTGGTTGTGATGAGAAGTGAGGTCAGGTTTGGTTGTGATGAGAAGTGTGGTCATGTTTGATTGTGATGAGAAGTGAGATCAGGTTTGGTTGTGATGAGAAGTGAGGTCAGGTTTAACTGTGATGAGAAGTGAGGTCAGGTTTGATTGTGATGAGAAGTGAGATCAGGTATGACTGTGCTGAGAAGTGAGGTCAGGTTTAACTGTGATGAGAAGTGTGGTCAGGTTTGATTGTGATGAGAAGTGTGGTCAGGTTTGATTGTGATGAGAAGTGAGGTCAGGTTTGATTGTGATGAGAATTGAGGTCAGGTTTAACTGATGAGAACTGTGGTCAGGTTTGATTGTGATGAGAAGTGTGGTGAGGTTTGACTGTGATGAGAAGTGAGATCAGGTTTGATCGTGATGAGAAGTGTGGTCAGGTTTAACTGTGATGAGAAGTGTGGTCAGGTTTCATTGTGATGAGAATTGAGGTCAGGTTTAACTGTGATGAGAAGTGAGGTCAGGTTTGAATGTGATGAAAAGTGAGGTCAGGTTTGATTGTGATGAGAAGTGAGGTCAGGTTTGATTGTGATGAGAAGTGAGATCAGGTTTAACTGTGATGAGAAGTGAGGTCAGGTTTGATTGTGATGAGAAGTGAGATCAGGTATGATTGTGATGAGAAGTGAGGTCAGGTTTAACTGTGATGAGAAGTGTGGTCAGGTTTGATTGTGATGAGAAGTGTGGTCAGGTTTGATTGTGATGAGAAGTGAGGTCAGGTTTGATTGTGATGAGAATTGAGGTCAGGTTTAACTGATGAGAACTGTGGTCAGGTTTGATTGTGATGAGAAGTGTGGTGAGGTTTATCTGTGATGAGAAGTGAGATCAGGTTTGATTGTGATGAGAAGTGTGGTCAGGTTTAACTGTGATGAGAAGTGAGGTCAGGTTTGATTGTGATGAGAATTGAGGTCAGGTTTAACTGTGATGAGAAGTGAGGTCAGGTTTGATTGTGATGAGAATTGAGGTCAGGTTTGATTGTGATGAGAATTGTGGTCAGGTTTGATTGTGATGAGACGTGTGGTCAGGTTTAACTGTGATGAGAAGTGAGGTCAGGTTTGATTGTGATGAGAATTGAGGTCAGGTTTGACTGTGATGAGAAGTGAGGTCAGGTTTGACTGTCATGAAAAGTGAGGTCAGGTTTGATTGTGATGAGAAGTGAGGTCAGGTTTGATTGTGATGAGAAGTGAGATCAGGTTTGATTGCGATGAGAAGTGAGGTCAGGTTTGACTGTGATGAGAAGTGAGGTCAGGTTTGACTGTGATGAGAAGTGAGATCAGGTTTGACTGTGATGAGAAGTGAGATCAGGTTTGATTGCGATGAGAAGTGAGGTCAGGTTTGACTGTGATGAGAAGTGAGGTCAGGTTTGACTGTGATGAGAAGTGAGATCAGGTTTGACTGTGATGAGAAGTGAGATCAGGTTTGATTGTGATGAGAAGTGAGATCAGCTTTGACTGTGATGAGAAATGAGATCAGGTTTGATTGTGATGAGAAGTGAGGTCAGGTTTAACTGTGATGAGAAGTGAGGTCAGGTTTGACTGTGATGAGAAGTGAGGTCAGGTTTGACTGTGATGAGAAGTGAGGTCAGGTTTGACTGTGATGAGAAGTGAGGTCGGGTTTGATTGTAATGAGAAGTGAGATCAGGTTTGACTGTGATGAGAAGTGAGATCAGGTTTGATTGTGATGAGAAGTGAGGTCAGGTTTAACTGTGATGAGAAGTGAGGTCATTTTTGACTGTGATGAGAAGTGAGGTCAGGTTTAACTGTGATGAGAAGTGAGGTCAGGTTTGACTGTGATGAGAAGTGAGATCAGGTTTAACTGTGATGAGAAGTGAGATCAGGTTTAACTGTGATGAGAAGTGAGGTGAGGTTTGATTGTGATGAGAAGTGACATCAGGTTTGACTGCGATGAGAAGTGAGATCAGGTTTGGTTGTGATGAGAAGTGAGGTCAGGTTTGGTTGTGATGAGAAGTGTGGTCATGTTTGATTGTGATGAGAAGTGAGATCAGGTTTGGTTGTGATGAGAAGTGAGGTCAGGTTTAACTGTGATGAGAAGTGAGGTCAGGTTTGATTGTGATGAGAAGTGAGATCAGGTATGACTGTGCTGAGAAGTGAGGTCAGGTTTAACTGTGATGAGAAGTGTGGTCAGGTTTGATTGTGATGAGAAGTGTGGTCAGGTTTGATTGTGATGAGAAGTGAGGTCAGGTTTGATTGTGATGAGAATTGAGGTCAGGTTTAACTGATGAGAACTGTGGTCAGGTTTGATTGTGATGAGAAGTGTGGTGAGGTTTGACTGTGATGAGAAGTGAGATCAGGTTTGATCGTGATGAGAAGTGTGGTCAGGTTTAACTGTGATGAGAAGTGTGGTCAGGTTTGATTGTGATGAGAATTGAGGTCAGGTTTAACTGTGATGAGAAGTGAGGTCAGGTTTGATTGTGATGAAAAGTGAGGTCAGGTTTGATTGTGATGAGAAGTGAGGTCAGGTTTGATTGTGATGAGAAGTGAGATCAGGTTTAACTGTGATGAGAAGTGAGGTCAGGTTTGATTGTGATGAGAAGTGAGATCAGGTATGATTGTGATGAGAAGTGAGGTCAGGTTTAACTGTGATGAGAAGTGTGGTCAGGTTTGATTGTGATGAGAAGTGTGGTCAGGTTTGATTGTGATGAGAAGTGAGGTCAGGTTTGATTGTGATGAGAATTGAGGTCAGGTTTAACTGATGAGAACTGTGGTCAGGTTTGATTGTGATGAGAAGTGTGGTGAGGTTTGACTGTGATGAGAAGTGAGATCAGGTTTGATTGTGATGAGAAGTGTGGTCAGGTTTAACTGTGATGAGAAGTGAGGTCAGGTTTGATTGTGATGAGAATTGAGGTCAGGTTTAACTGTGATGAGAAGTGAGGTCAGGTTTGATTGTGATGAGAATTGAGGTCAGGTTTGATTGTGATGAGAATTGTGGTCAGGTTTGATTGTGATGAGACGTGTGGTCAGGTTTAACTGTGATGAGAAGTGAGGTCAGGTTTGATTGTGATGAGAATTGAGGTCAGGTTTGACTGTGATGAGAAGTGAGGTCAGGTTTGACTGTGATGAAAAGTGAGGTCAGGTTTGATTGTGATGAGAAGTGAGGTCAGGTTTGATTGTGATGAGAAGTGAGATCAGGTTTGATTGCGATGAGAAGTGAGGTCAGGTTTGACTGTGATGAGAAGTGAGGTCAGGTTTGACTGTGATGAGAAGTGAGATCAGGTTTGACTGTGATGAGAAGTGAGATCAGGTTTGATTGCGATGAGAAGTGAGGTCAGGTTTGACTGTGATGAGAAGTGAGGTCAGGTTTGACTGTGATGAGAAGTGAGATCAGGTTTGACTGTGATGAGAAGTGAGATCAGGTTTGATTGTGATGAGAAGTGAGATCAGCTTTGACTGTGATGAGAAATGAGATCAGGTTTGATTGTGATGAGAAGTGAGGTCAGGTTTAACTGTGATGAGAAGTGAGGTCAGGTTTGACTGTGATGAGAAGTGAGATCAGGTTTGATTGTGATGAGAAGTGAGATCAGGTTTGACTGTGATGAGAAATGAGATCAGGTTTGATTGTGATGAGAAGTGAGGTCAGGTTTGATTGTGATGAGAAGTGAGATCAGGTTTGATTGCGTTGAGAAGTGAGGTCAGGTTTGACTGTGATGAGAAGTGAGGTCAGGTTTGATTGTGATGAGAAGTGAGGTCAGGTTTGATTGTGATGAGAAGTGAGGTCAGGTTTAACTGTGATGAGAAGTGAGGACAGGTTTAACTGTGATGAGAAGTGAGGTCAGGTTTAACTGTGATGAGAAGTGTGGTCAGGTTTAACTGAGATGAGAAGTGTGGTCAGGTTTGATTGTGATGAGAAGTGAGGTCAGGTTTGATTGTGATGAGAAGTGAGGTCAGGTTTAACTGTAATGAGAAGTGAGGAGAGGTTTGATTGTGATGAGAAGTGAGATCAGGTTTAACTGTGATGAGAAGTGAGGACAGGTTTGATTGTGATGAGAAGTGAGGTCAGGTTTAACTGTGATGAGAAGTGTGGTCAGGTTTGATTGTGATGAGAAGTGAGGTCAGGTTTGATTGTGAGGAGAAGCGATGTCAGGTTTGATTGTGATGAGAAGTGAGGTCAGGTTTGATTGTGATGAGAAGTGAGGTTAGGTTTCAGTGTGATGAGAAGTGAGGTCATTTTTGACTGTGATGAGAAGTGAGGTCAGGTTTAACTGTGATGAGAAGTGAGGTCAGGTTTGACTGTGATGAGAAGTGAGATCAGGTTTAACTGTGATGAGAAGTGAGATCAGGTTTAACTGTGATGAGAAGTGAGGTGAGGTTTGATTGTGATGAGAAGTGACATCAGGTTTGACTGTGATGAGAAGTGAGATCAGGTTTGGTTGTGATGAGAAGTGAGGTCAGGTTTGGTTGTGATGAGAAGTGTGGTCATGTTTGATTGTGATGAGAAGTGAGATCAGGTTTGGTTGTGATGAGAAGTGAGGTCAGGTTTAACTGTGATGAGAAGTGAGGTCAGGTTTGATTGTGATGAGAAGTGAGATCAGGTATGACTGTGATGAGAAGTGAGGTCAGGTTTAACTGTGATGAGAAGTGTGGTCAGGTTTGATTGTGATGAGAAGTGTGGTCAGGTTTAACTGTGATGAGAAGTGAGGTCAGGTTTGATTGTGATGAGAAGTGAGATCAGGTATGACTGTGATGAGAAGTGAGGTCAGGTTTAACTGTGATGAGAAGTGTGGTCAGGTTTGATTGTGATGAGAAGTGAGATCAGGTTTGATTGTGATGAGAAGTGAGGTCAGGTTTGATTGTGATGAGAATTGAGGTCAGGTTTAACTGATGAGAACTGTGGTCAGCTTTGATTGTGATGAGAAGTGTGGTGAGGTTTGACTGTGATGAGAAGTGAGATCAGGTTTGATTGTGATGAGAAGTGTGGCCAGGTTTAACTGTGATGAGAAGTGAGGTCAGGTTTGATTGTGATGAGAATTGAGGTCAGGTTTAACTGTGATGAGAAGTGAGGTCAGGTTTGATTGTGATGAGAAGTGAGGTCAGGTTTGATTGTGATGAGAAGTGAGGTCAGGTTTAACTGTGATGAGAAGTGAGGTCAGGTTTAACTGTGATGAGAAGTGAGGACAGGTTTGATTGTGATGAGAAGTGAGGTCAGGTTTAACTGTGATGAGAAGTGAGGACAGGTTTGATTGTGATGAGAAGTGTGGTCATGTTTGATTGTGATGAGAAGTGAGATCAGGTTTGGTTGTGATGAGAAGTGAGGTCAGGTTTAACTGTGATGAGAAGTGAGGTCAGGTTTGATTGTGATGAGAAGTGTGGTGAGGTTTGACTGTGATGAGAAGTGAGGTCAGGTTTGACTGTGATGAGAAGTGAGATCAGGTTTGACTGTGATGAGAAGTGAGATCAGGTTTGATTGCGATGAGAAGTGAGGTCAGGTTTGACTGTGATGAGAAGTGAGATCAGGTTTGACTGTGATGAGAAGTGAGATCAGGTTTGACTGTGATGAGAAGTGAGATCAGGTTTGATTGTGATGAGAAATGAGATCAGCTTTGACTGTGATGAGAAATGAGATCAGGTTTGATTGTGATGAGAAGTGAGGTCAGGTTTAACTGTGATGAGAAGTGAGGTCAGGTTTGACTGTGATGAGAAGTGAGATCAGGTTTGATTGTGATGAGAAGTGAGATCAGGTTTGACTGTGATGAGAAATGAGATCAGGTTTGATTGTGATGAGAAGTGAGGTCAGGTTTGATTGTGATGAGAAGTGAGATCAGGTTTGATTGCGTTGAGAAGTGAGGTCAGGTTTGACTGTGATGAGAAGTGAGGTCAGGTTTGATTGTGATGAGAAGTGAGGTCAGGTTTGATTGTGATGAGAAGTGAGGTCAGGTTTAACTGTGATGAGAAGTGAGGAGAGGTTTAACTGTGATGAGAAGTGAGGTCAGGTTTAACTGTGATGAGAAGTGTGGTCAGGTTTAACTGAGATGAGAAGTGTGGTCAGGTTTGATTGTGATGAGAAGTGAGGTCAGGTTTGATTGTGATGAGAAGTGAGGTCAGGTTTAACTGTGATGAGAAGTGAGGACAGGTTTGATTGTGATGAGAAGTGAGATCAGGTTTAACTGTGATGAGAAGTGAGGACAGGTTTGATTGTGATGAGAAGTGAGGTCAGGTTTAACTGTGATGAGAAGTGTGGTCAGGTTTGATTGTGATGAGAAGTGAGGTCAGGTTTGATTGTGATGAGAAGTGAGGTCAGGTTTGATTGTGATGAGAAGTGAGGTCAGGTTTGATTGTGATGAGAAGTGAGGTCAGGTTTCAGTGTGATGAGAAGTGAGGTCATTTTTGACTGTGATGAGAAGTGAGGTCAGGTTTGACTGTGATGAGAAGTGAGATCAGGTTTAACTGTGATGAGAAGTGTGGTGAGGTTTGACTGTGATGAGAAGTGAGGTCAGGTTTGACTGTGATGAGAAGTGAGATCAGGTTTGACTGTGATGAGAAGTGAGATCAGGTTTGATTGCGATGAGAAGTGAGGTCAGGTTTGACTGTGATGAGAAGTGAGGTCAGGTTTGACTGTGATGAGAAGTGAGATCAGGTTTGACTGTGATGAGAAGTGAGATCAGGTTTGATTGTGATGAGAAGTGAGATCAGCTTTGACTGTGATGAGAAATGAGATCAGGTTTGATTGTGATGAGAAGTGAGGTCAGGTTTAACTGTGATGAGAAGTGAGGTCAGGTTTGACTGTGATGAGAAGTGAGATCAGGTTTGATTGTGATGAGAAGTGAGATCAGGTTTGACTGTGATGAGAAATGAGATCAGGTTTGATTGTGATGAGAAGTGAGGTCAGGTTTGATTGTGATGAGAAGTGAGATCAGGTTTGATTGCGTTGAGAAGTGAGGTCAGGTTTGACTGTGATGAGAAGTGAGGTCAGGTTTGATTGTGATGAGAAGTGAGGTCAGGTTTGATTGTGATGAGAAGTGAGGTCAGGTTTAACTGTGATGAGAAGTGAGGACAGGTTTAACTGTGATGAGAAGTGAGGTCAGGTTTAACTGTGATGAGAAGTGTGGTCAGGTTTAACTGAGATGAGAAGTGTGGTCAGGTTTGATTGTGATGAGAAGTGAGGTCAGGTTTGATTGTGATGAGAAGTGAGGTCAGGTTTAACTGTGATGAGATGTGAGGACAGGTTTGATTGTGATGAGAAGTGAGATCAGGTTTAACTGTGATGAGAAGTGAGGACAGGTTTGATTGTGATGAGAAGTGAGGTCAGGTTTAACTGATGAGAACTGTGGTCAGGTTTGATTGTGATGAGAAGTGTGGTGAGGTTTGACTGTGATGAGAAGTGAGATCAGGTTTGATTGTGATGAGAAGTGTGGCCAGGTTTAACTGTGATGAGAAGTGAGGTCAGGTTTGATTGTGATGAGAATTGAGGTCAGGTTTAACTGTGATGAGAAGTGAGGTCAGGTTTGATTGTGATGAGAAGTGAGGTCAGGTTTGATTGTGATGAGAAGTGAGGTCAGGTTTAACTGTGATGAGAAGTGAGGTCAGGTTTAACTGTGATGAGAAGTGAGGACAGGTTTGATTGTGATGAGAAGTGAGGTCAGGTTTAACTGTGATGAGAAGTGAGGACAGGTTTGATTGTGATGAGAAGTGTGGTCATGTTTGATTGTGATGAGAAGTGAGATCAGGTTTGGTTGTGATGAGAAGTGAGGTCAGGTTTAACTGTGATGAGAAGTGAGGTCAGGTTTGATTGTGATGAGAAGTGAGGTGAGGTTTGACTGTGATGAGAAGTGAGGTCAGGTTTGACTGTGATGAGAAGTGAGATCAGGTTTGACTGTGATGAGAAGTGAAATCAGGTTTGATTGCGATGAGAAGTGAGGTCAGGTTTGACTGTGATGAGAAGTGAGGTCAGGTTTGACTGTGATGAGAAGTGAGATCAGGTTTGACTGTGATGAGAAGTGAGATCAGGTTTGATTGTGTTGAGAAGTGAGATCAGCTTTGACTGTGATGAGAAATGAGATCAGGTTTGATTGTGATGAGAAGTGAGGTCAGGTTTAACTGTGATGAGAAGTGAGGTCAGGTTTGACTGTGATGAGAAGTGAGATCAGGTTTGATTGTGATGAGAAGTGAGATCAGGTTTGACTGTGATGAGAAATGAGATCAGGTTTGATTGTGATGAGAAGTGAGGTCAGGTTTGATTGTGATGAGAAGTGAGATCAGGTTTGATTGCATTGAGAAGTGAGGTCAGGTTTGACTGTGATGAGAAGTGAGGTCAGGTTTGATTGTGATGAGAAGTGAGGTCAGGTTTGATTGTGATGAGAAGTGAGGTCAGGTTTAACTGTGATGAGAAGTGAGGACAGGTTTAACTGTGATGAGAAGTGAGGTCAGGTTTAACTGTGATGAGAAGTGAGGTCAGGTTTAACTGAGATGAGAAGTGTGGTCAGGTTTGATTGTGATGAGAAGTGAGGTCAGGTTTGATTGTGATGAGAAGTGAGGTCAGGTTTAACTGTGATGAGAAGTGAGGACAGGTTTGATTGTGATGAGAAGTGAGATCAGGTTTAACTGTGATGAGAAGTGAGGACAGGTTTGATTGTGATGAGAAGTGAGGTCAGGTTTAACTGTGATGAGAAGTGTGGTCAGGTTTGATTGTGATGAGAAGTGAGGTCAGGTTTGATTGTGATGAGAAGTGAGGTCAGGTTTGATTGTGATGAGAAGTGAGGTCAGGTTTGATTGTGATGAGAAGTGAGGTCAGGTTTCAGTGTGATGAGAAGTGAGGTCATTTTTGACTGTGATGAGAAGTGAGGTCAGGTTTAACTGTGATGAGAAGTGAGGTCAGGTTTGACTGTGATGAGAAGTGAGATCAGGTTTAACTGTGATGAGAAGTGTGGTGAGGTTTAACTGTGATGAGAAGTGAGGACAGGTTTGATTGCGATGAGAAGTGAGGTCAGGTTTAACTGTGATGAGAAGTGAGGACAGGTTCGATTGTGATGAGAAGTGAGGTCAGGTTTGATTGTGATGAGAAGTGAGGTCAGGTTTAACTGTGAGGAGAAGTGAGGTCAGGTTTAACTGTGATGAGAAGTGAGGACAGGTTTGACTGTGATGAGAAGTGAGGTCAGGTTTGATTGTGATGAGAAGTGAGGTCAGGTTTGATTGTGATGAGAAGTGAGGTCAGGTTTAACTGTGATGAGAAGTGAGGACAGGTTTAACTGTGATGAGAAGTGAGGTCAGGTTTAACTGTGATGAGAAGTGAGGTCAGGTTTAACTGAGATGAGAAGTGTGGTCAGGTTTGATTGTGATGAGAAGTGAGGTCAGGTTTGATTGTGATGAGAAGTGAGGTCAGGTTTAACTGTGATGAGAAGTGAGGTCAGGTTTGATTGTGATGAGAATTGTGGTCAGGTTTGATTGTGATGAGACGTGTGGTCAGGTTTAACTGTGATGAGAAGTGAGGTCAGGTTTGATTGTGATGAGAATTGAGGTCAGGTTTGACTGTGATGAGAAGTGAGGTCAGGTTTGACTGTGATGAAAAGTGAGGTCAGGTTTGATTGTGATGAGAAGTGAGGTCAGGTTTGATTGTGATGAGAAGTGAGATCAGGTTTGATTGCGATGAGAAGTGAGGTCAGGTTTGACTGTGATGAGAAGTGAGGTCAGGTTTGACTGTGATGAGAAGTGAGATCAGGTTTGACTGTGATGAGAAGTGAGATCAGGTTTGATTGCGATGAGAAGTGAGGTCAGGTTTGACTGTGATGAGAAGTGAGGTCAGGTTTGACTGTGATGAGAAGTGAGATCAGGTTTGACTGTGATGAGAAGTGAGATCAGGTTTGATTGTGATGAGAAGTGAGATCAGCTTTGACTGTGATGAGAAATGAGATCAGGTTTGATTGTGATGAGAAGTGAGGTCAGGTTTAACTGTGATGAGAAGTGAGGTCAGGTTTGACTGTGATGAGAAGTGAGATCAGGTTTGATTGTGATGAGAAGTGAGATCAGGTTTGACTGTGATGAGAAATGAGATCAGGTTTGATTGTGATGAGAAGTGAGGTCAGGTTTGATTGTGATGAGAAGTGAGATCAGGTTTGATTGCGTTGAGAAGTGAGGTCAGGTTTGACTGTGATGAGAAGTGAGGTCAGGTTTGATTGTGATGAGAAGTGAGGTCAGGTTTGATTGTGATGAGAAGTGAGGTCAGGTTTAACTGTGATGAGAAGTGAGGACAGGTTTAACTGTGATGAGAAGTGAGGTCAGGTTTAACTGTGATGAGAAGTGTGGTCAGGTTTAACTGAGATGAGAAGTGTGGTCAGGTTTGATTGTGATGAGAAGTGAGGTCAGGTTTGATTGTGATGAGAAGTGAGGTCAGGTTTAACTGTAATGAGAAGTGAGGAGAGGTTTGATTGTGATGAGAAGTGAGATCAGGTTTAACTGTGATGAGAAGTGAGGACAGGTTTGATTGTGATGAGAAGTGAGGTCAGGTTTAACTGTGATGAGAAGTGTGGTCAGGTTTGATTGTGATGAGAAGTGAGGTCAGGTTTGATTGTGAGGAGAAGCGATGTCAGGTTTGATTGTGATGAGAAGTGAGGTCAGGTTTGATTGTGATGAGAAGTGAGGTTAGGTTTCAGTGTGATGAGAAGTGAGGTCATTTTTGACTGTGATGAGAAGTGAGGTCAGGTTTAACTGTGATGAGAAGTGAGGTCAGGTTTGACTGTGATGAGAAGTGAGATCAGGTTTAACTGTGATGAGAAGTGAGATCAGGTTTAACTGTGATGAGAAGTGAGGTGAGGTTTGATTGTGATGAGAAGTGACATCAGGTTTGACTGTGATGAGAAGTGAGATCAGGTTTGGTTGTGATGAGAAGTGAGGTCAGGTTTGGTTGTGATGAGAAGTGTGGTCATGTTTGATTGTGATGAGAAGTGAGATCAGGTTTGGTTGTGATGAGAAGTGAGGTCAGGTTTAACTGTGATGAGAAGTGAGGTCAGGTTTGATTGTGATGAGAAGTGAGATCAGGTATGACTGTGATGAGAAGTGAGGTCAGGTTTAACTGTGATGAGAAGTGTGGTCAGGTTTGATTGTGATGAGAAGTGTGGTCAGGTTTAACTGTGATGAGAAGTGAGGTCAGGTTTGATTGTGATGAGAAGTGAGATCAGGTATGACTGTGATGAGAAGTGAGGTCAGGTTTAACTGTGATGAGAAGTGTGGTCAGGTTTGATTGTGATGAGAAGTGAGATCAGGTTTGATTGTGATGAGAAGTGAGGTCAGGTTTGATTGTGATGAGAATTGAGGTCAGGTTTAACTGATGAGAACTGTGGTCAGCTTTGATTGTGATGAGAAGTGTGGTGAGGTTTGACTGTGATGAGAAGTGAGATCAGGTTTGATTGTGATGAGAAGTGTGGCCAGGTTTAACTGTGATGAGAAGTGAGGTCAGGTTTGATTGTGATGAGAATTGAGGTCAGGTTTAACTGTGATGAGAAGTGAGGTCAGGTTTGATTGTGATGAGAAGTGAGGTCAGGTTTGATTGTGATGAGAAGTGAGGTCAGGTTTAACTGTGATGAGAAGTGAGGTCAGGTTTAACTGTGATGAGAAGTGAGGACAGGTTTGATTGTGATGAGAAGTGAGGTCAGGTTTAACTGTGATGAGAAGTGAGGACAGGTTTGATTGTGATGAGAAGTGTGGTCATGTTTGATTGTGATGAGAAGTGAGATCAGGTTTGGTTGTGATGAGAAGTGAGGTCAGGTTTAACTGTGATGAGAAGTGAGGTCAGGTTTGATTGTGATGAGAAGTGTGGTGAGGTTTGACTGTGATGAGAAGTGAGGTCAGGTTTGACTGTGATGAGAAGTGAGATCAGGTTTGACTGTGATGAGAAGTGAGATCAGGTTTGATTGCGATGAGAAGTGAGGTCAGGTTTGACTGTGATGAGAAGTGAGGTCAGGTTTGACTGTGATGAGAAGTGAGATCAGGTTTGACTGTGATGAGAAGTGAGATCAGGTTTGATTGTGATGAGAAATGAGATCAGCTTTGACTGTGATGAGAAATGAGATCAGGTTTGATTGTGATGAGAAGTGAGGTCAGGTTTAACTGTGATGAGAAGTGAGGTCAGGTTTGACTGTGATGAGAAGTGAGATCAGGTTTGATTGTGATGAGAAGTGAGATCAGGTTTGACTGTGATGAGAAATGAGATCAGGTTTGATTGTGATGAGAAGTGAGGTCAGGTTTGATTGTGATGAGAAGTGAGATCAGGTTTGATTGCGTTGAGAAGTGAGGTCAGGTTTGACTGTGATGAGAAGTGAGGTCAGGTTTGATTGTGATGAGAAGTGAGGTCAGGTTTGATTGTGATGAGAAGTGAGGTCAGGTTTAACTGTGATGAGAAGTGAGGACAGGTTTTACTGTGATGAGAAGTGAGGTCAGGTTTAACTGTGATGAGAAGTGTGGTCAGGTTTAACTGAGATGAGAAGTGTGGTCAGGTTTGATTGTGATGAGAAGTGAGGTCAGGTTTGATTGTGATGAGAAGTGAGGTCAGGTTTAACTGTGATGAGAAGTGAGGACAGGTTTGATTGTGATGAGAAGTGAGATCAGGTTTAACTGTGATGAGA
This sequence comes from Squalus acanthias, assembly GCA_030390025.1. NCBI lineage: Eukaryota > Metazoa > Chordata > Chondrichthyes > Squaliformes > Squalidae > Squalus > Squalus acanthias. Next base: position 71,445,538 of record CM059432.1, on the reverse strand, counting down.
AGTGAGGACAGGTTTGATTGTGATGAGAAGTGAGGTCAGGTTTAACTGTGATGAGAAGTGTGGTCAGGTTTGATTGTGATGAGAAGTGAGGTCAGGTTTGATTGTGATGAGAAGTGAGGTCAGGTTTGATTGTGATGAGAAGTGAGGTCAGGTTTGATTGTGATGAGAAGTGAGGTCAGGTTTCAGTGTGATGAGAAGTGAGGTCATTTTTGACTGTGATGAGAAGTGAGGTCAGGTTTGACTGTGATGAGAAGTGAGATCAGGTTTAACTGTGATGAGAAGTGTGGTGAGGTTTGACTGTGATGAGAAGTGAGGTCAGGTTTGACTGTGATGAGAAGTGAGATCAGGTTTGACTGTGATGAGAAGTGAGATCAGGTTTGATTGCGATGAGAAGTGAGGTCAGGTTTGACTGTGATGAGAAGTGAGGTCAGGTTTGACTGTGATGAGAAGTGAGATCAGGTTTGACTGTGATGAGAAGTGAGATCAGGTTTGATTGTGATGAGAAGTGAGATCAGCTTTGACTGTGATGAGAAATGAGATCAGGTTTGATTGTGATGAGAAGTGAGGTCAGGTTTAACTGTGATGAGAAGTGAGGTCAGGTTTGACTGTGATGAGAAGTGAGATCAGGTTTGATTGTGATGAGAAGTGAGATCAGGTTTGACTGTGATGAGAAATGAGATCAGGTTTGATTGTGATGAGAAGTGAGGTCAGGTTTGATTGTGATGAGAAGTGAGATCAGGTTTGATTGCGTTGAGAAGTGAGGTCAGGTTTGACTGTGATGAGAAGTGAGGTCAGGTTTGATTGTGATGAGAAGTGAGGTCAGGTTTGATTGTGATGAGAAGTGAGGTCAGGTTTAACTGTGATGAGAAGTGAGGACAGGTTTAACTGTGATGAGAAGTGAGGTCAGGTTTAACTGTGATGAGAAGTGTGGTCAGGTTTAACTGAGATGAGAAGTGTGGTCAGGTTTGATTGTGATGAGAAGTGAGGTCAGGTTTGATTGTGATGAGAAGTGAGGTCAGGTTTAACTGTGATGAGATGTGAGGACAGGTTTGATTGTGATGAGAAGTGAGATCAGGTTTAACTGTGATGAGAAGTGAGGACAGGTTTGATTGTGATGAGAAGTGAGGTCAGGTTTAACTGATGAGAACTGTGGTCAGGTTTGATTGTGATGAGAAGTGTGGTGAGGTTTGACTGTGATGAGAAGTGAGATCAGGTTTGATTGTGATGAGAAGTGTGGCCAGGTTTAACTGTGATGAGAAGTGAGGTCAGGTTTGATTGTGATGAGAATTGAGGTCAGGTTTAACTGTGATGAGAAGTGAGGTCAGGTTTGATTGTGATGAGAAGTGAGGTCAGGTTTGATTGTGATGAGAAGTGAGGTCAGGTTTAACTGTGATGAGAAGTGAGGTCAGGTTTAACTGTGATGAGAAGTGAGGACAGGTTTGATTGTGATGAGAAGTGAGGTCAGGTTTAACTGTGATGAGAAGTGAGGACAGGTTTGATTGTGATGAGAAGTGTGGTCATGTTTGATTGTGATGAGAAGTGAGATCAGGTTTGGTTGTGATGAGAAGTGAGATCAGGTTTAACTGTGATGAGAAGTGAGGACAGGTTTGATTGTGATGAGAAGTGAGGTCAGGTTTAACTGATGAGAACTGTGGTCAGGTTTGATTGTGATGAGAAGTGTGGTGAGGTTTGACTGTGATGAGAAGTGAGATCAGGTTTGATTGTGATGAGAAGTGTGGCCAGGTTTAACTGTGATGAGAAGTGAGGTCAGGTTTGATTGTGATGAGAATTGAGGTCAGGTTTAACTGTGATGAGAAGTGAGGTCAGGTTTAACTGTGATGAGAAGTGAGGACAGGTTTGATTGTGATGAGAAGTGAGGTCAGGTTTAACTGTGATGAGAAGTGAGGACAGGTTTGATTGTGATGAGAAGTGTGGTCATGTTTGATTGTGATGAGAAGTGAGATCAGGTTTGGTTGTGATGAGAAGTGAGGTCAGGTTTAACTGTGATGAGAAGTGAGGTCAGGTTTGATTGTGATGAGAAGTGAGGTGAGGTTTGACTGTGATGAGAAGTGAGGTCAGGTTTGACTGTGATGAGAAGTGAGATCAGGTTTGACTGTGATGAGAAGTGAAATCAGGTTTGATTGCGATGAGAAGTGAGGTCAGGTTTGACTGTGATGAGAAGTGAGGTCAGGTTTGACTGTGATGAGAAGTGAGATCAGGTTTGACTGTGATGAGAAGTGAGATCAGGTTTGATTGTGTTGAGAAGTGAGATCAGCTTTGACTGTGATGAGAAATGAGATCAGGTTTGATTGTGATGAGAAGTGAGGTCAGGTTTAACTGTGATGAGAAGTGAGGTCAGGTTTGACTGTGATGAGAAGTGAGATCAGGTTTGATTGTGATGAGAAGTGAGATCAGGTTTGACTGTGATGAGAAATGAGATCAGGTTTGATTGTGATGAGAAGTGAGGTCAGGTTTGATTGTGATGAGAAGTGAGATCAGGTTTGATTGCATTGAGAAGTGAGGTCAGGTTTGACTGTGATGAGAAGTGAGGTCAGGTTTGATTGTGATGAGAAGTGAGGTCAGGTTTGATTGTGATGAGAAGTGAGGTCAGGTTTAACTGTGATGAGAAGTGAGGACAGGTTTAACTGTGATGAGAAGTGAGGTCAGGTTTAACTGTGATGAGAAGTGAGGTCAGGTTTAACTGAGATGAGAAGTGTGGTCAGGTTTGATTGTGATGAGAAGTGAGGTCAGGTTTGATTGTGATGAGAAGTGAGGTCAGGTTTAACTGTGATGAGAAGTGAGGACAGGTTTGATTGTGATGAGAAGTGAGATCAGGTTTAACTGTGATGAGAAGTGAGGACAGGTTTGATTGTGATGAGAAGTGAGGTCAGGTTTAACTGTGATGAGAAGTGTGGTCAGGTTTGATTGTGATGAGAAGTGAGGTCAGGTTTGATTGTGATGAGAAGTGAGGTCAGGTTTGATTGTGATGAGAAGTGAGGTCAGGTTTGATTGTGATGAGAAGTGAGGTCAGGTTTCAGTGTGATGAGAAGTGAGGTCATTTTTGACTGTGATGAGAAGTGAGGTCAGGTTTAACTGTGATGAGAAGTGAGGTCAGGTTTGACTGTGATGAGAAGTGAGATCAGGTTTAACTGTGATGAGAAGTGTGGTGAGGTTTAACTGTGATGAGAAGTGAGGACAGGTTTGATTGCGATGAGAAGTGAGGTCAGGTTTAACTGTGATGAGAAGTGAGGACAGGTTTGATTGTGATGAGAAGTGAGGTCAGGTTTGATTGTGATGAGAAGTGAGGTCAGGTTTAACTGTGAGGAGAAGTGAGGTCAGGTTTAACTGTGATGAGAAGTGAGGACAGGTTTGACTGTGATGAGAAGTGAGGTCAGGTTTGATTGTGATGAGAAGTGAGGTCAGGTTTGATTGTGATGAGAAGTGAGGTCAGGTTTAACTGTGATGAGAAGTGAGGACAGGTTTAACTGTGATGAGAAGTGAGGTCAGGTTTAACTGTGATGAGAAGTGAGGTCAGGTTTAACTGAGATGAGAAGTGTGGTCAGGTTTGATTGTGATGAGAAGTGAGGTCAGGTTTGATTGTGATGAGAAGTGAGGTCAGGTTTAACTGTGATGAGAAGTGAGGACAGGTTTGATTGTGATGAGAAGTGAGATCAGGTTTAACTGTGATGAGAAGTGAGGACAGGTTTGATTGTGATGAGAAGTGAGGTCAGGTTTAACTGTGATGAGAAGTGTGGTCAGGTTTGATTGTGATGAGAAGTGAGGTCAGGTTTGATTGTGATGAGAAGTGAGGTCAGGTTTGATTGTGATGAGAAGTGAGGTCAGGTTTGATTGTGATGAGAAGTGAGGTCAGGTTTCAGTGTGATGAGAAGTGAGGTCATTTTTGACTGTGATGAGAAGTGAGGTCAGGTTTAACTGTGATGAGAAGTGAGGTCAGGTTTGACTGTGATGAGAAGTGAGATCAGGTTTAACTGTGATGAGAAGTGTGGTGAGGTTTAACTGTGATGAGAAGTGAGGACAGGTTTGATTGCGATGAGAAGTGAGGTCAGGTTTAACTGTGATGAGAAGTGAGGACAGGTTTGATTGTGATGAGAAGTGAGGTCAGGTTTGATTGTGATGAGAAGTGAGGTCAGGTTTAACTGTGAGGAGAAGTGAGGTCAGGTTTAACTGTGATGAGAAGTGAGGACAGGTTTGATTGTGATGAGAAGTGAGGTCAGGTTTAACTGTGATGAGAAGTGAGGACAGGTTTGATTGTGATGAGAAGTGTGGTCATGTTTGATTGTGATGAGAAGTGAGATCAGGTTTGGTTGTGATGAGAAGTGAGGTCAGGTTTAACTGTGATGAGAAGTGAGGTCAGGTTTGATTGTGATGAGAAGTGTGGTGAGGTTTGACTGTGATGAGAAGTGAGGTCAGGTTTGACTGTGATGAGAAGTGAGATCAGGTTTGACTGTGATGAGAAGTGAGATCAGGTTTGATTGCGATGAGAAGTGAGGTCAGGTTTGACTGTGATGAGAAGTGAGGTCAGGTTTGACTGTGCTGAGAAGTGAGATCAGGTTTGATTGTGATGAGAAGTGAGATCAGCTTTGACTGTGATGAGAAATGAGATCAGGTTTGATTGTGATGAGAAGTGAGGTCAGGTTTAACTGTGATGAGAAGTGAGGTCAGGTTTGACTGTGATGAGAAGTGAGATCAGGTTTGATTGTGATGAGAAGTGAGATCAGGTTTGACTGTGATGAGAAATGAGATCAGGTTTGATTGTGATGAGAAGTGAGGTCAGGTTTGATTGTGATGAGAAGTGAGATTAGGTTTGATTGCGTTGAGAAGTGAGGTCAGGTTTGACTGTGATGAGAAGTGAGGTCAGGTTTGATTGTGATGAGAAGTGAGCTCAGGTTTGATTGTGATGAGAAGTGAGGTCAGGTTTAACTGTGATGAGAAGTGAGGACAGGTTTAACTGTGATGAGAAGTGAGGTCAGGTTTAACTGTGATGAGAAGTGTGGTCAGGTTTAACTGAGATGAGAAGTGTGGTCAGGTTTGATTGTGATGAGAAGTGAGGTCAGGTTTGATTGTGATGAGAAGTGAGGTCAGGTTTAACTGTGATGAGAAGTGAGGACAGGTTTGATTGTGATGAGAAGTGAGATCAGGTTTAACTCTGATGAGAAGTGAGGACAGGTTTGATTGTGATGAGAAGTGAGGTCAGGTTTAACTGTGATGAGAAGTGTGGTCAGGTTTGATTGTGATGAGAAGTGAGGTCAGGTTTGATTGTGATGAGAAGTGAGGTCAGGTTTGATTGTGATGAGAAGTGAGGTCAGGTTTGATTGTGATGAGAAGTGAGGTCAGGTTTCAGTGTGATGAGAAGTGAGGTCATTTTTGACTGTGATGAGAAGTGAGGTCAGGTTTAACTGTGATGAGAAGTGAGGTCAGGTTTGACTGTGATGAGAAGTGAGATCAGGTTTAACTGTGATGAGAAGTGTGGTGAGGTTTGACTGTGATGAGAAGTGAGGTCAGGTGTGACTGTGATGAGAAGTGAGATCAGGTTTGACTGTGATGAGAAGTGAGATCAGGTTTGATTGCGATGAGAAGTGAGGTCAGGTTTGACTGTGATGAGAAGTGAGGTCAGGTTTGACTGTGATGAGAAGTGAGATCAGGTTTGACTGTGATGAGAAGTGAGATCAGGTTTGATTGTGATGAGAAGTGAGATCAGCTTTGACTGTGATGAGAAATGAGATCAGGTTTGATTGTGATGAGAAGTGAGGTCAGGTTTAACTGTGATGAGAAGTGAGGTCAGGTTTGACTGTGATGAGAAGTGAGATCAGGTTTGATTGTGATGAGAAGTGAGATCAGGTTTGACTGTGATGAGAAATGAGATCAGGTTTGATTGTGATGAGAAGTGAGGTCAGGTTTGATTGTGATGAGAAGTGAGATCAGGTTTGACTGTGATGAGAAGTGAGATCAGGTTTGACTGTGATGAGAAGTGAGATCAGGTTTGATTGCGATGAGAAGTGAGGTCAGGTTTGACTGTGATGAGAAGTGAGGTCAGGTTTGACTGTGATGAGAAGTGAGATCAGGTTTGACTGTGATGAGAAGTGAGATCAGGTTTGATTGTGATGAGAAGTGAGATCAGCTTTGACTGTGATGAGAAATGAGATCAGGTTTGATTGTGATGAGAAGTGAGGTCAGGTTTAACTGTGATGAGAAGTGAGGTCAGGTTTGACTGTGATGAGAAGTGAGATCAGGTTTGATTGTGATGAGAAGTGAGATCAGGTTTGACTGTGATGAGAAATGAGATCAGGTTTGATTGTGATGAGAAGTGAGGTCAGGTTTGATTGTGATGAGAAGTGAGATCAGGTTTGATTGCGTTGAGAAGTGAGGTCAGGTTTGACTGTGATGAGAAGTGAGGTCAGGTTTGATTGTGATGAGAAGTGAGGTCAGGTTTGATTGTGATGAGAAGTGAGGTCAGGTTTAACTGTGATGAGAAGTGAGGACAGGTTTAACTGTGATGAGAAGTGAGGTCAGGTTTAACTGTGATGAGAAGTGTGGTCAGGTTTAACTGAGATGAGAAGTGTGGTCAGGTTTGATTGTGATGAGAAGTGAGGTCAGGTTTGATTGCGATGAGAAGTGAGGTCAGGTTTGACTGTGATGAGAAGTGAGGTCAGGTTTGACTGTGATGAGAAGTGAGATCAGGTTTGACTGTGATGAGAAGTGAGATCAGGTTTGATTGTGATGAGAAGTGAGATCAGCTTTGACTGTGATGAGAAATGAGATCAGGTTTGATTGTGATGAGAAGTGAGGTCAGGTTTAACTGTGATGAGAAGTGAGGTCAGGTTTGACTGTGATGAGAAGTGAGATCAGGTTTGATTGTGATGAGAAGTGAGATCAGGTTTGACTGTGATGAGAAATGAGATCAGGTTTGATTGTGATGAGAAGTGAGGTCAGGTTTGATTGTGATGAGAAGTGAGATCAGGTTTGATTGCGTTGAGAAGTGAGGTCAGGTTTGACTGTGATGAGAAGTGAGGTCAGGTTTGATTGTGATGAGAAGTGAGGTCAGGTTTGATTGTGATGAGAAGTGAGGTCAGGTTTAACTGTGATGAGAAGTGAGGACAGGTTTAACTGTGATGAGAAGTGAGGTCAGGTTTAACTGTGATGAGAAGTGTGGTCAGGTTTAACTGAGATGAGAAGTGTGGTCAGGTTTGATTGTGATGAGAAGTGAGGTCAGGTTTGATTGTGATGAGAAGTGAGGTCAGGTTTAACTGTGATGAGAAGTGAGGACAGGTTTGATTGTGATGAGAAGTGAGATCAGGTTTAACTGTGATGAGAAGTGAGGACAGGTTTGATTGTGATGAGAAGTGAGGTCAGGTTTAACTGTGATGAGAAGTGTGGTCAGGTTTGATTGTGATGAGAAGTGAGGTCAGGTTTGATTGTGATGAGAAGTGAGGTCAGGTTTGATTGTGATGAGAAGTGAGGTCAGGTTTGATTGTGATGAGAAGTGAGGTCAGGTTTCAGTGTGATGAGAAGTGAGGTCATTTTTGACTGTGATGAGAAGTGAGGTCAGGTTTAACTGTGATGAGAAGTGAGGTCAGGTTTGACTGTGATGAGAAGTGAGATCAGGTTTAACTGTGATGAGACGTGTGGTGAGGTTTGACTGTGATGAGAAGTGAGGTCAGGTTTGACTGTGATGAGAAGTGAGATCAGGTTTGACTGTGATGAGAAGTGAGATCAGGTTTGATTGCGATGAGAAGTGAGGTCAGGTTTGACTGTGATGAGAAGTGAGGTCAGGTTTGACTGTGATGAGAAGTGAGATCAGGTTTGACTGTGATGAGAAGTGAGATCAGGTTTGATTGTGATGAGAAGTGAGATCAGCTTTGACTGTGATGAGAAATGAGATCAGGTTTGATTGTGATGAGAAGTGAGGTCAGGTTTAACTGTGATGAGAAGTGAGGTCAGGTTTGACTGTGATGAGAAGTGAGATCAGGTTTGATTGTGATGAGAAGTGAGATCAGGTTTGACTGTGATGAGAAATGAGATCAGGTTTGATTGTGATGAGAAGTGAGGTCAGGTTTGATTGTGATGAGAAGTGAGATCAGGTTTGACTGTGATGAGAAGTGAGATCAGGTTTGACTGTGATGAGAAGTGAGATCAGGTTTGATTGCGATGAGAAGTGAGGTCAGGTTTGACTGTGATGAGAAGTGAGGTCAGGTTTGACTGTGATGAGAAGTGAGATCAGGTTTGACTGTGATGAGAAGTGAGATCAGGTTTGATTGTGATGAGAAGTGAGATCAGCTTTGACTGTGATGAGAAATGAGATCAGGTTTGATTGTGATGAGAAGTGAGGTCAGGTTTAACTGTGATGAGAAGTGAGGTCAGGTTTGACTGTGATGAGAAGTGAGATCAGGTTTGATTGTGATGAGAAGTGAGATCAGGTTTGACTGTGATGAGAAATGAGATCAGGTTTGATTGTGATGAGAAGTGAGGTCAGGTTTGATTGTGATGAGAAGTGAGATCAGGTTTGATTGCGTTGAGAAGTGAGGTCAGGTTTGACTGTGATGAGAAGTGAGGTCAGGTTTGATTGTGATGAGAAGTGAGGTCAGGTTTGATTGTGATGAGAAGTGAGGTCAGGTTTAACTGTGATGAGAAGTGAGGACAGGTTTAACTGTGATGAGAAGTGAGGTCAGGTTTAACTGTGATGAGAAGTGTGGTCAGGTTTAACTGAGATGAGAAGTGTGGTCAGGTTTGATTGTGATGAGAAGTGAGGTCAGGTTTGATTGTGATGAGAAGTGAGGTCAGGTTTAACTGTGATGAGAAGTGAGGACAGGTTTGATTGTGATGAGAAGTGAGATCAGGTTTAACTGTGATGAGAAGTGAGGACAGGTTTGATTGTGATGAGAAGTGAGGTCAGGTTTAACTGTGATGAGAAGTGTGGTCAGGTTTGATTGTGATGAGAAGTGAGGTCAGGTTTGATTGTGATGAGAAGTGAGGTCAGGTTTGATTGTGATGAGAAGTGAGGTCAGGTTTCAGTGTGATGAGAAGTGAGGTCATTTTTGACTGTGATGAGAAGTGAGGTCAGGTTTAACTGTGATGAGAAGTGAGGTCAGGTTTGACTGTGATGAGAAGTGAGATCAGGTTTAACTGTGATGAGAAGTGTGGTGAGGTTTGACTGTGATGAGAAGTGAGGTCAGGTTTGACTGTGATGAGAAGTGAGATCAGGTTTGACTGTGATGAGAAGTGAGATCAGGTTTGATTGCGATGAGAAGTGAGGTCAGGTTTGACTGTGATGAGAAGTGAGGTCAGGTTTGACTGTGATGAGAAGTGAGATCAGGTTTGACTGTGATGAGAAGTGAGATCAGGTTTGATTGTGATGAGAAGTGAGATCAGCTTTGACTGTGATGAGAAATGAGATCAGGTTTGATTGTGATGAGAAGTGAGGTCAGGTTTAACTGTGATGAGAAGTGAGGTCAGGTTTGACTGTGATGAGAAGTGAGATCAGGTTTGATTGTGATGAGAAGTGAGATCAGGTTTGACTGTGATGAGAAATGAGATCAGGTTTGATTGTGATGAGAAGTGAGGTCAGGTTTGATTGTGATGAGAAGTGAGATCAGGTTTGATTGCGTTGAGAAGTGAGGTCAGGTTTGACTGTGATGAGAAGTGAGGTCAGGTTTGATTGTGATGAGAAGTGAGGTCAGGTTTGATTGTGATGAGAAGTGAGGTCAGGTTTAACTGTGATGAGAAGTGAGGACAGGTTTAACTGTGATGAGAAGTGAGGTCAGGTTTAACTGTGATGAGAAGTGTGGTCAGGTTTAACTGAGATGAGAAGTGTGGTCAGGTTTGATTGTGATGAGAAGTGAGGTCAGGTTTGATTGTGATGAGAAGTGAGGTCAGGTTTAACTGTGATGAGAAGTGAGGACAGGTTTGATTGTGATGAGAAGTGAGATCAGGTTTAACTGTGATGAGAAGTGAGGACAGGTTTGATTGTGATGAGAAGTGAGGTCAGGTTTAACTGTGATGAGAAGTGTGGTCAGGTTTGATTGTGATGAGAAGTGAGGTCAGGTTTGATTGTGATGAGAAGTGAGGTCAGGTTTGATTGTGATGAGAAGTGAGGTCAGGTTTGATTGTGATGAGAAGTGAGGTCAGGTTTCAGTGTGATGAGAAGTGAGGTCATTTTTGACTGTGATGAGAAGTGAGGTCAGGTTTAACTGTGATGAGAAGTGAGGTCAGGTTTGACTGTGATGAGAAGTGAGATCAGGTTTAACTGTGATGAGAAGTGTGGTGAGGTTTGACTGTGATGAGAAGTGAGGTCAGGTTTGACTGTGATGAGAAGTGAGATCAGGTTTGACTGTGATGAGAAGTGAGATCAGGTTTGATTGCGAAGAGAAGTGAGGTCAGGTTTGACTGTGATGAGAAGTGAGGTCAGGTTTGACTGTGATGAGAAGTGAGATCAGGTTTGACTGTGATGAGAAGTGAGATCAGGTTTGATTGTGATGAGAAGTGAGATCAGCTTTGACTGTGATGAGAAATGAGATCAGGTTTGATTGTGATGAGAAGTGAGGTCAGGTTTAACTGTGATGAGAAGTGAGGTCAGGTTTGACTGTGATGAGAAGTGAGATCAGGTTTGATTGTGATGAGAAGTGAGATCAGGTTTGACTGTGATGAGAAATGAGATCAGGTTTGATTGTGATGAGAAGTGAGGTCAGGTTTGATTGTGATGAGAAGTGAGATCAGGTTTGATTGCGTTGAGAAGTGAGGTTAGGTTTGACTGTGATGAGAAGTGAGGTCAGGTTTGATTGTGATGAGAAGTGAGGTCAGGTTTGATTGTGATGAGAAGTGAGGTCAGGTTTAACTGTGATGAGAAGTGAGGACAGGTTTAACTGTGATGAGAAGTGAGGTCAGGTTTTACTGTGATGAGAAGTGTGGTCAGGTTTAACTGAGATGAGAAGTGTGGTCAGGTTTGATTGTGATGAGAAGTGAGGTCAGGTTTGATTGTGATGAGAAGTGAGGTCAGGTTAAACTGTGATGAGAAGTGAGGACAGGTTTGATTGTGATGAGAAGTGAGATCAGGTTTAACTGTGATGAGAAGTGAGGACAGGTTTGATTGTGATGAGAAGTGAGGTCAGGTTTAACTGTGATGAGAAGTGTGGTCAGGTTTGATTGTGATGAGAAGTGAGGTCAGGTTTGATTGTGATGAGAAGTGAGGTCAGGTTTGATTGTGATGAGAAGTGAGGTCAGGTTTAACTGTGATGAGAAGTGAGGACAGGTTTGATTGTGATGAGAAGTGAGATCAGGTTTAACTGTGATGAGAAGTGAGGACAGGTTTGATTGTGATGAGAAGTGAGGTCAGGTTTAACTGTGATGAGAAGTGTGGTCAGGTTTGATTGTGATGAGAAGTGAGGTCAGGTTTGATTGTGATGAGAAATGAGGTCAGGTTTGATTGTGATGAGAAGTGAGGTCAGGTTTGATTGTGATGAGAAGTGAGGTCAGGTTTCAGTGTGATGAGAAGTGAGGTCATTTTTGACTGTGATGAGAAGTGAGATCAGGTTTAACTGTGATGAGAAGTGAGGTCAGGTTTAACTGTGATGAGAAGTGAGGTGAGGTTTGATTGTGATGAGAAGTGAGGTCAGGTTTAATTGTGATGAGAAGTGACATCAGGTTTGACTGTGATGAGAAGTGAGATCAGGTTTGGTTGTGATGAGAAGTGAGGTCAGGTTTGGTTGTGATGAGAAATGTGGTCATGTTTGATTGTGATGAGAAGTGAGATCAGGTTTGGTTGTGATGAGAAGTGAGGTCAGGTTTAACTGTGATGAGAAGTGAGGTCAGGTTTGATTGTGATGAGAAGTGAGATCAGGTATGACTGTGATGAGAAGTGAGGTCAGGTTTAACTGTGATGAGAAATGTGGTCAGGTTTGATTGTGATGAGAAGTGTGGTCAGGTTTGATTGTGATGAGAAGTGAGGTCAGGTTTGATTGTGATGAGAATTGAGGTCAGGTTTAACTGATGAGAACTGTGGTCAGGTTTGATTGTGATGAGAAGTGTGGTGAGGTTTGACTGTGATGAGAAGTGAGATCAGGTTTGATTGTGATGAGAAGTGTGGCCAGGTTTAACTGTGATGAGAAGTGAGGTCAGGTTTGATTGTGATGAGAATTGAGGTCAGGTTTAACTGTGATGAGAAGTGAGGTCAGGTTTGATTGTGATGAGAATTGAGGTCAGGTTTGATTGTGATGAGAATTGTGGTCAGGTTTGATTGTGATGAGAAGTGTGGTCATGTTTAACTGTGATGAGAAGTGAGGACAGGTTTGATTGTGATGAGAATTGAGGTCAGGTTTGACTGTGATGAGAAGTGAGGTCAGGTTTGACTGTGATGAGAAGTGAGGTCAGGTTTGATTGTGATGAGAAGTGAGGTCAGGTTTGACAGTGATGAGAAGTGAGGTCAGGTTTGACTGTGATGAGAAGTGAGGTCAGGTTTGATTGTGATGAGAAGTGAGATCAGATTTAACTGTGATGAGAAGTGAGGTCAAGTTTAACTGTGATGAAAAGTGTGGTCAGGTTTGATTGTGATGAGAAGTGTGGTGAGGTTTGACTGTGATGAGAAATGAGATCAGGTTTGATTGTGATGAGAAGTGAGGTCAGGTTTAACTGTGATGAGAAGTGAGGTCAGGTTTGATTGTGATGAGAAGTGAGGTCAGGTTTGACTGTGATGAGAAGTGAGTTCAGGTTTGACTGTGATGAGAAATGAGATCAGGTTTGATTGTGATGAGAAGTGAGGTCAGGTTTAACTGTGATGAGAAGTGAGATCAGGTTTAACTGTGATGAGAAGTGAGGTCAGGTTTATCTGTGATGAGAAGTGAGGTCAGGTTTGATTGTGATGAGAAGTGAGGTCAGGTTTGTTTGTGATGAGAAGTGAGGTCAGTTTTGACTGTGATGAGAAGTGAGGTCAGGTTTGATTGTGATGAGAAGTGAGATCAGGTTTAACTGTGATGAGAAGTGAGGTCAGGTTTAACTGTGATGAGAAGTGAGGTCAGGTTTGATTGTGATGAGAAGTGAGGTCAGGTTTGACTGTGATGAGAAGTGAGGTCAGGTTGAACTGTGATGAGAAGTGAGATCAGGTTTAACTGTGATGAGAAGTGAGGTCAGGTTTAACTGTGATGAGAAGTGAGGTCAGGTTTGATTGTGATGAGAAGTGAGATCAGGTTTAACTGTGATGAGAAGTGTGGTGAGGTTTGACTGTGATGAGAAGTGAGGTCAGGTTTGACTGTGATGAGAAGTGAGATCAGGTTTGACTGTGATGAGAAGTGAGATCAGGTTTGATTGCGATGAGAAGTGAGGTCAGGTTTGACTGTGATGAGAAGTGAGGTCAGGTTTGACTGTGATGAGAAGTGAGATCAGGTTTGACTGTGATGAGAAGTGAGATCAGGTTTGATTGTGATGAGAAGTGAGATCAGCTTTGACTGTGATGAGAAATGAGATCAGGTTTGATTGTGATGAGAAGTGAGGTCAGGTTTAACTTTAATGAGAAGTGAGGTCAGGTTTAACTGTAATGAGAAGTGAGGTTAAGTTTAATTGTGATGAGAATTGAGGTCAGGTTTGATTGTGATGAGAAGTGAGATCAGGTTTAACTGTGATGAGAAGTGAGGTCAGGTTTAACTGTGATGAGAAGTGAGGTCAGGTTTAACTTTAATGAGAAGTGAGGTCAGGTTTAACTGTAATGAGAAGTGAGGTTAAGTTTAACTGTGATGAGAAGTGAGGTCAGGTTTAACTGTAATGAGAAGTGAGGTCAGGTTTGATTGTGATGAGAAGTGAGGTCAGGTTTGATTGTGATGAGAAGTGAGGTCAGGTTCGGCTGTGATTAGAAGCTCCTCGTCCACCATTGCCTCGATTTTAAGATTCTCATCCTTGTGTTCAAATCCCTCTATGGCCTTGACTCTCACTATCTCTGAACTCTGCGTTCCTCTAACTCTGGCCTCTTGTGCATCCTCCACTCCCTTTACCCCATCATTGGCAGCCGTGCCTTCAGCCGTCTAGCCCCCAAGCTTTGGAATTCCCTCACTAAGCCTTACCTCCTCTCTGCCTCCCCAACTCTCTGTCCTCCTTTAAGACAATTCTTAAAATCTACCTCTTTGACCAAGCTTTTAGACACTGTCCTAATATCTCCTTTGGCTCGGTTTACATTTTTGTCTCTTGTGATGTGCTTTGAAACGTTTTCTTAAGTTAAACTGTGCCAAATAATGGCAAATGGCATTGAACCTAGACAAATGCAATGTGACGCATGTAGGCAGGACCAACACTGAATGTATTTACTATTTGCAGGGAACTATGCTGAAAGCAATTGAAAGAAAAAGGATCTAGGTGTTATTGTGCACAGATCACACAAGTTTCATGATTAATGCAGAGAAACTGTAGCCAAAGCAAACAGGTTATTGGGTTTTATTAATAGAACCATTCAATACAAGTCAAAGACACCATTCTTTCATTATACAGGTCCTTGGTTAGACAGCATCTAGAGTTCTGTGTCCAACGGGAATGGTAATGTAGTGGTAATGTCACCGGGCTGGTAATCGAAAGGCCTGAACTAACGATCCAGAGATGTAGCTGGGAAATTTAATTTCAGTTAATTAAATAAATCTGGAATAAAAAGCTAGTATCAGTAATGGTAACCATGAAACTATTGGATTGTCATAAAAACCCATCTGGTTCACTAATGTCCTTTAGGGAAGGAAATCTGCCGTCCTTACCTGGTCTGGTCTATATGTGACTCCAGACCCACAGCAATGTGGTTGACTCTTCACTGCCCTCTGAAATGGCCTAGCAAGCCACTCAGTTGTAACAAACCGCTACGAAACACAATAATAAGAATGAAACCGATGGACCACCTGGCATCGACCTCGGCACCGGCTACGGACACGGCAATGGCACACCCAGTCCAATTGACCCTGCAACATCTGGGGACTTGTGCCAAAATTGGGAGAGCTGTCCCACAGACTAGTCAAGCAACAGTTTGGCATAGTCATACTCACAGAATCATACCTTTCAGCCAATGTCCCAAACTCCTCCATCACCATCCCAGGACAGACCCACCAGGGGTGGTGGCACAGTGGTATACAGTCGGGAAGGAGTGGCCCTGGGAGTCCTCAACATTTACTCCGGACCCCATAAAGTCTCATGGCTTCAGGTCAAGCATGGGCAAGGAAACCTCCTGCTGATTACCACCCTCCCTCAGTTGATGAATCAGTACTCCTCCATGTTGAACACCACTTGGAAGAAGCACTGAGAGTAGCAAGGGTGCAGAATTTACTCTGGGTGGGGGACTTCAATGTCCATCACCAAGAGTGGCTCAGTAGCACCACTACTGACTGAGCTGGCCAAGTCGTGAAGGACATAGTGGCCAGTCTGGGCCTGTGACAAGTGGTGAGGGAACCAACACGTGGGAAAAACCTACCTGTTACCAATCAACCTGTCGCAGATGCATTTGTCCATGACAGTATTGGTAACAGTGACCACCGCACAGTCATTGTGGAGACAAAGTCCTGTCTTCACACTGAGGACACCCTCCATCATATTGTGTGGCAATACCACAGTGCTAAATGGGGTAGATTCAGAACAGATCTAGCAGCTCAAAACTGGGCATCCATGAGGTGCTGTTGGCCATCAGCAGCAGCAGAATTGTATTCCACCACAATCTGTAACCTCATGGCCCAGCATATCCCTTCACTCTACCATTACCATCAAGCCAGGGGACCAACCCTGGTTTAATAACGAGTGTAGAAGAGCATGCCAGGAGCAGCACCAGGCATACCTGAAAATGAGGTGCAAACCTGGGGAAGCTGCAACACAGGACTAAATGCATGCTAAAAAGCGGAAGCAGCATGCTATAGACAGGGCTAAGCGATCCCACAAGCAACGGATCAGATCAAAGCTCTGCAGTCCTGTCACATCCAGTCGCGAATGGTGGTGGACCATTAAACAACTAACGGGAGGAGGAGGCTTCATGAATATCCCCATCCTCAATGATGGTGGAGCCCAGCACGTGAGTGCAAAAGACAAGGCTGAAGCATTTGCAAACATCTTCAGCCAGAAGTGCCAAGTGGATGATCCATATCGGCCTACTCCTGAGGTCCCCACCATCACAGAAGCCAGTCTTCAGTCAATTCAATTCACTCCACGTGATATCAAGAAACGGCAGAGCGCACTGGATACAGCAAAGTCTATGGGCCCCGACAACATCCCAGCTATCATTGAGCTAGCAAAGAGTTGGGATAAATGGTTCATTCTCAGACTGGCAATCAGTAACTAGTGGTGTTCCACAGGGGTCAGTGCTGGGTCCCCAACTCTTTACAATCTATATTAACGATTTGGAGGAAGGGACCAAGTGTAACATATCAAAATTTGCAGATGATACTAAGATGGGAGGGAAAGTAGTGAGTGAGGAGGACATAAAAAACCTGCAAGGGGACATAGACAGGCTAAGTAAGTGGGCAGAGATTTGGCAGATGGAATACAACACTGGAAAGTGTGAGGTGATGCACTTTGGCAGGAAAAATCCTAGAGCAATTTATTATCTTAATGGCAAGAAACTGGAGAGTACTGAAGTGCAAAGGGATCTGGGGGTCCTGGTGCACAAAACTCAAAAGGTTAGTATGCAGGTGCAGCAAGTGATTAAGAAGGCAAATGGAATGTTGGCTTTCATTGCTAGGGGGATAGAATATAAAAATAGGGAGGTATTGCTTCAGTTGTACAAGGTATTGGTGAGACCGCACCTGGAATACTGCATACAGTTTTGGTGTCCTTACTTAAGGAAAGACATCCTTGCTCTCGAGGCAGTGCAAAAAAGGTTCACTCGGTTAATCCCGGGGATGAGGGGGTGGTCATATGAGGAGAGGTTGGGTAGATTGGGACTCTACTCATTGGAGTTCAGAAGAATGAGAGGCGATCTTATTGAAACATATAAGATTGTGAAGGGGTTGGATCGGGTGGATGCGGGGAGGATGTTCCCGATGACGGGTGAGACGAGAACTAGGGGACATAGTCTTAGAATAAGGGGCTGCTCTTTCAAAACTGAGATGAGGAGGAACTACTTCACTCAGAGGGTGGTAGGTCCATGGAATATGCTGCCACAAAAAGCTGTAGAAGCTACAACATTAATTAAATTTAAAACAGAAATAGACAGTTTCCTAGAAGTAAAGGGCATTAAGGGTTACGGGGAGCGGGCAGGAATTTGGACATGAGTCTAGGTTCGGATCGGTCATGGCCCTGTGGGTAGTGGAGCGGGCCCAGGGACTGTGTAGCCTGATTCTGCTCCTATTTTGTGTGTGCAATTCTGTTAGATGCAGGAGATGGTTCTGTGATAGATAGTAGATTGGCGGTTAGGATCAGATCAGCCATGATCTTATTGAATGGCGGAGCAGGCTCGAGGGGCCGATTGGCCTACTCCTGCTCCTATTTCTTATGTTCTTATGTTCTTATCATGCTGAAGACTTGTGCTCTAGAACTAGCCGCGCCTCTAGCCAAGCTGTTCCAGTACAGCTACAACACTGGCATCTATCCGACAATGTGGAAAACTGCCCAGGTATGTCCAGTCCACAAGAAGCAGGACAAATCCAACGCGGCCAATTACCACCCCACCAGTCTACTCTCAATCATCAGCAAAGTGATGGAAGGTGTCATCGATAGTGCTATCAAGTGGCACTAACTCACCAAGAACCTGCTCACTGATGCCCAGTTTGGGTTCCGCCAAGACCACTCGGCTCCTGACCTCATTACAGCCTTGGTCCAAACATGGACAAAGGAGCTGAATTCCAAAGGTGAGGTAAGAGTAACTGCCCTTGACATCAAGGCAGCATTTGTCCGAGTGTGGCATCAAGGAGCCCTAGTAACACTGAAGTCAATGGGAATAGGGGGAAAACGCTCCACTGGCTGGAGTCATACCTAGCACAAAGGAAGATGGTTGTGGTGGTTGAAAGTTAATCATCACAGCCCCAGGACATCGCTGCAGGAGTTCCTCAGGGCAGTATCCTAGGCCCAACCATCTTCAGCTGCTTCATCAATGACCTTCCCTCCAACATAAGGTCAGAAATGGGGCAGTTCGCTGATGACTGCACAGTGTTCAGCGCCATTCACAACTACTCAGATAATGAAGCAGTCCATGCCTGCATGCAACAAGTCCTGGACGACGTTCAGGCTTGGGCTGATATGTGGCAGGTAACATTCGTGCCACAGAAGTGCCAGGCAATGACTATCTCCAACAAGCGAGAGTTTAAATATTTTTATTCAAAAACAATAATACCTGTACAACTCATCAATTACATAGTAAATCCATTACATAGTAAATCCATTACATTCATCCACCACAGTAAAAAATAAAGCCTTAAAAACAGCCTTATAGTTAATATAAATGCAATGATTAATTTTACAAATAATCAATAATGTTTACAGTACACAAGCGAGAGTTTAACCACCTCCCCTTGACATTCAACATCATTACCATCGCCGAATCCCCCACCATCAACATCCTGGGGGTCACCATTGAGCAGAAACTTATCTGGACCAGCCACATAAATACTGTGACAACAAGAGCAGGTCAGAGGCTAGGTATTCTGCGGTGAGTGTCTCACCTCCTGACATCCCAAACCCTTTCCACCATCTACAAGGCACAAGTAAGGAGAGTGATGGAATACTCTCCACTTGCCTGGATGAGTGCAGCTCCAACAACACTCAAGAAGCTCAACACCATCCAGGACAAAGCAGCCCGCTTGATTGACACCCCATCCACCACCATGAACATTCACTCCCTCCACCACCGGCGTACCGTGGCTGCAGTGTGTACCATCTACAAGATGCACTGCAGCAACTCGCCAAGGCTTCTTCAGCAGCACCTCCCAAACCTGCGACCTCTTCCATCTAGAAGGACAAGGGCAGCAGGCGCATGGGAACACCATCACCTCCAAGTTTCCCTCCAAATCACACACCATCCTGACTTAGAAGTATATCGCCGATCCTTCATCGTCGCTGGGTCAAAATCCTGGAACTCCCTCCTAACAGCACTGTGGGAGTACCTTCACCACACGGACTGCAGCGGTTCAGAAGGCGGCTCACCACCACCTTCTCAAGGGCAATTAGGGATGGGCAATAAATGCTGACCTTGCCAGCGACGCCCACATCTCATAAAGCGAATTTAAAAAAAGTTTGGTCCTATTGCATGTTGAATGATATAGTGTCCTTAGAAAAGATTCAGAGGAAAGCCACAATAATGATTCATAGCTTAAAGAAAGTTAATCAGATAGGTTTAAAGAGCTGGGTCTATTTACTTTAGAGCAGTGTAGACTTAGAGATGACCCGATAGAGGTATATAAAATAATGAAACGGCTGGATTGCACCCCTATTGATCGACTGTTTCTGTTGACAGATTGGGCTAGACCAGGGGGTTATGCATTAAAACTACGCAACGGTAGGAATAGGCTAGATGTTAGGTTGTTCTTCTTTTCCAAGAAAGTGGTGAGTCTCTCTGCATGCCTTCAATAGGGAGCTGGACTGGTTCTTGGCTGGGGCAGAGATTGCATCTTATAAAAGGTAAGTGATGTAATAGTTAATGTCAGCATGGTCAATGTGGTCTCTGGAATGGTTTTGATTGCCTGAGGGGGTCAGGGAGGAAATTTCCATATTTTTTTTACCCTTTCTGGTCCTGGTTTTCTTTATGTATTTTTTTGTCTCTCCCAGGAGATTACATGGCTGTAAGGGGTGGAAGGGCTTAGTCAGGATGCTCCAGGCATCATGAGTGCAGGGAAGGTTTGATGGACCAGCTGGCCTTTTTAATGTCTGTCATCTTCATATGTTTGGTTGTTAAAGGCACTATATAAATGAAAGTAGTTGTTGATGTTGTTGAAGCATGATGTATTTAAAATGTTCAGTTTGTTCTAGGGATTTTTTCCCCATTTAATTTTCTCCCTTCTTATCAACATGGTGATGACTCATACTAGGGTACAGTTCCACGACCACTTACTTTCCTGCTGTACTTTGCCCAAGTGGTCATTCTAAACAATTCAAGATGACAGGGAGCCAATGTAAGTCAGCGAGCACAGGGGTGATGGGTGAACGGGACTTGGTGCAATTAGGCTACGGGCAGCAGAGTTTTTGGATGAGCTCAAGTTTATGGAGAGTGGAAGATGGGAGACCGGCCTGGAGAGCATTGGAATACGCAAGTATGGAGGGAACAAAAATAAAGATGAGTGTTTCAGCAGGAGATGGGCTGAGGCAGGGTTGGAGATGAGTGATGTTACGAAGGTGGAACTAGGCATTGTTTGTAATTGGGGGTATGGTAGCATAGTGGTTATGTTACTGGACTAGTAATCCAGAGGCCTCGACTAATGATCCGGAGATGTGTGTTCAAAATCCCATCATGGGCAGCTGGGGAATTTAAACTCAAATAATTAAATAAATCTGGAATAAAAAGCTAGTACCAGTAATGGTGACCATAAAACTGCTGGATTGTCATTAAAACCCATCTGGTTCACTAATGTCCTTTAGGGAAGGAAATCTGCCGTCCTTACCCAGTCTGGTCTATATGTGACTCCAGACCCACAGCAATGTGGTTGACTTTTAACTGCCCTCTGAAATGGCCTAATAAGCCACTCGGTTGTATTCAAGAAGGCGACTCACCACCACCTTCTCAAGGGCAATTCGAGATGGGCAATAAATGCTGGCCTTGCCGGCGATGTCTACACCCTGTGAATGAATTAAAAAAACAATCTGACACCTGTTATACATCTCTCCTGATTTTCATTTCCATTGACTTCAAGAAATGGGGAGAGATGTGTAATGGGCTGCTGACCCTATGTTGCCTGTTTTACACTGTTGCTCAAAGTCAAAATTATACCCATAGTCTTCAGCCTTCCCAATGTTTAACTGGAGGAAATTGTGGCTCATCCAGGACGGAATGTCAGACAATCAGTCTGACAACAGTGGCAGTGGAGGGATCGAGAGAGGTGATGGTGAGGTAGAGTTGGGTGTTGTCAGCGTATATGTGAAACCTGACGTCATGTCTTCAGATGATGTTGCCGAGGGGCAGCATGTAGATGAAAAATAGGAGCAGGCCAAGGATAGATCTTTGGGGTGCTCCAGAGGTAATGTTGCGGGGACAGGATAACAAGCCATTGAGGGAGATTCTCCGTGACTCCCTGGTCCACTCCTCTATCACCCCCAACACCCTCTCCCCTTCCACAGCACCTTCTTGTGCAAGCGCAGGAGATGCAACACCTGCCCTTTTACCTCCTCCCGTCCTACCATCCAGAGCCCCAAACACTCCTTCCAGGTGAAACAGCGATTTCCTAGTACTTCTGTTAATTTAATGTACTGTATTCGCTGCTCATGATGCAGTCTAATCTACATTGAGGGGACCAAACATTGTTTGGGTGACCACTTTGCGGAACACCTCCATTCAGTCCTCAAGCGTGACCCCGAGCTTCCGAATGCCTGTCATTTTAGTTTTTTGCCCCACTCCCACACTGACGTCTCTGTCCTTGGCCTCCTATGCTGTTCCAATGAAACTCAACCTAAGCGCGAGGAACAGCACCTCATCTTTCGATTAGGCACTTTGCAGCCTTCTGGACTCAACATTGAGTTCAACAATTTTAGATCAAAACCTCTGCCCCCATTTTTTCGGATGGCAGCTGTTGATTATTTCCATTTACACCTCCTCTAGCCCCATCTTTTGTTTCTTTACTTGTCCCATTACCATCTCCTTTTGCCTTGTACAATCATAATCTCTCCTGCTTTCCACCCTATCACAGACATTCCCTTTTGTTCTTTCCTCCCCTCCCCTCTTTCCCTACTTGCTTAAAACCTGTTACATCTCTAACTTTTTCCAGTTCTGACAAAATGTCATCCCCGAAATGTCAACTCAGTTTCTCTCCCCACAGACGCTGCCTGACCAGCTGAGCATTACCAGCATTTTCTGTTTCTATTTCAAATTTCCAGCATCCACAGTATTTTGCTTTTGCATTGTGTGAGGGAGATTCTATGACCAGATAGGTAAGAGTGGAATCAGGCAAGGGCAGTCCCACTCAGCTGGACAACAGAGGACAGGCATTGGAGGAGAATGGTGTGGTCAACCGTGTCAAAAGCTGAAGAGAGTTTGAGAAGGATGAGGATGGATAGTGTATCATGGTCACAGTCACAGAGGATTTCATTTGTGATTGTTGTTAGGGCCGTTTCAGTGCCATGGCAGTGGTGGAATACTGATTGGAGAAATTCAAACATGGAGTGGCGGGAAGGATGGGCACGGATTTGGGAGGTAACAACACGCTTAAAGACTTTGGAGAAGAAAGGGAAGTTGGAGATGGGGCGGTAGCTTGCAAAGACAGAGAGGTTAAGGGTGAGTTTTTTGAAGAGGAGGTTGATAACGGTGGATTTGAAAGGAAGGGGGACAGTGCCTGCAGCAGGGATCTTTTAACAATAATAGCTAACGTGGGGAGCAGGAAGGGAAGTTTGGTGATCAAATGTTTGTTGTGAATAACACCAAGAGAACACGACGTGGGACTCTTGGACATGCTTCACTTTCCAAAGGATTTAGAAGCTAAATCCATTATTGAGATACCAACAAATTAGGTGACATTTCCAAAAGTTGTTTTAATCTGTTTCTTCATTCCTCTAGGAATCCATGGGGATGACTTTCGGGTTGGGCACAGAATGGGTGCGATAGCAACAGTGGGGGAAATTATAACACCAGAAAATGGGCAGGTTTGGGTCGGGTGGGAGGTTAAAGTGTCAAAAATCTGAATCCCAACACCAACCTAACCACTTCTGGTTTTAACGGAGGTGGGACTGGGGACAGGCATCCAACCTTTCCACTTACCTTCTGGATCCAGCATACTTGCCTTGCCAAGCCCCCGCGTTTGGACATCCCTGCCGACCCTTCCGATCGCCACCCGACCTCCCACACTAGGTCTCCAACCTTCCCAATGAGGCCTCCAATCTCACACACCCCTCCCCCCACCCAGCCTCTGATCTCAACCACCACCCCGCCCCCCCAGCCTCTGATCTCCCACCCACCCCCCAGCCCCCACACCCCGGCCTCCAATCTCCGACGGCCCTAAGCCCCCGGCCTCCGATCTCCAACCCCCCCAAGGCCTGCAATCCCTCCCTCCCTCCCTCCTCTCCATTCCCCAGCTGTGGTTTTCTGCCGAAGGCCTATCTGCCCGACTAATCCAGCTGACTGCGGCCAGGAAATGGAGAAAAAAAATGTTAATCATGTCCTGCCGTTAAATTCGGCAGGGCATTCCCAATCTCAATCCAGCCATCCTGACCGTGACCCCCCCCCCCCGCCCCCCGACCCCGCTCCCTCCCCACCTCCGAGTAAAAATCCAGCCTGGTGTTTCCCACAGTACCTGCCCAATGTGGTAGTCAGAAGCCTGAACCACTTTCAGGTTCGGTCCTCATTAATATTTTTTGGTGAGCTTCCGGCATCAACCACGTGCAACAAACTGCAACTCACCGGCCTGTTCAGGAGTAAAATTGGTCGGCTACAGCATGTAGCCAACCGGCAGGTAAGAGAAGTCGGCAGCAGGCCAGAAGATTTTTGTGGGCCCCTAGAACCAATCCTGGTCCCACAAAATTCTTTAAAAAAATCAAAGAACACACCTTTTGGGAGAGACCTACAGCTGTCCCTTTATTGGTCACCAGTTAAGCCTCCCAATGCCTGGAGAATGTAGTACTAGCTTAAACCATGCATGCTTCACCCATTTCTCCTTGAAAGTTGCAATCGAGGCTTTATAACAGGTGTAGGACTCTGATATGCATTTTTAACCGGCCATGTAAAGGCCTGCCCGAAAGTTGATTCAGGCGGGTAAATAGGTGCACAAGGTCCCCATCAGATTTTCAACTGCCGGTCACCCAGTTTCCTGGCAAGAAATGGACAGCAGTTGAAATTTTCCTCCCATCATTCCTTTTACAATTTTTCCTTCTCTTAGTGCTATGCATAATAACTTAGTTGCTTGAAGGAGGCTCTCCGATTTCTGTAAGTAATGGAAGCAATTTTATTGACAGAAAGATTAGTTAAGGTTCTATAAAGAGGTGGAATAATATTTGAAAGCTGCTTTCCAAAATAAGATTCAAAAGAAGGTATATTTATTATTTTTAGGTTCTTGAAGTAGGAGTGTTAATGGATTGAAACATATCCCATCTAGAAAGGTGTATATAAATCCAACTGTTCCTTATTTAACCTCTCCAATTTTATGGTGATGTAATAAATTATAAGTTACATCCCAATTGGTATTACGTGATGATTAAACTTCAAGGAAAAGCTGTTCTAGCTATTGTCCTTGTCCTTCTAGATGGTGGAGACCACAGGCTTGAAAGGTGCTGCCGAAGAAGCCTTGGCAAGTTGCTGCAGGGCATCCTGCAGATAGTACACACTGTAGCCATGATACACGGTGCCATGGTGGAGGGAATGGATATTTGGGCCAGTGGATTAGGTGCCGATCAAGTGGATTGCTTTGTCCTGGATGATGTTGAGCTTCTTGAGTGTTGTTGCAGCTGCTCCCATCTAGCCAAGTGGGGAGCATTCCAAAACACTTCTGACTTGTGCCTTGTGGGTGGTGGAGAAGATTTGAGGATTCAGAAGGTGAGCCACTCGTCAAAGAATACCCAGACTTTGACTGCTTTTGTTGCCATGGCTTTTATGTGGTTACTCCAGTTGAGTTTCTGGTAAATGGGGACCCCAAGGATGTAGATGATGGGGGGTGGGGGGGGGGTGGGGGTGGGGGTGAGGGGTGGTTTCAGCAATGCCATTGAAGGGAGGTGGTTATGCTCTCTTTTGTGGGATATGATCATTGCCTGGCACTTGTGTGGCACAAATGTTGCTTGCCACTTATCAGACCAAGCCTGGCTTTTGTCAAAGTCTTGCTGTATGCAATATGGACAGCTTCATTATCTGAGGAATTGCAAATGGAACTGAAAACTGTGCAATCATCAGCGAACAGCCAGGAATGATGCCAGGAAGAACTTCTATGGATAGTGGTGGCTTCTGGAGTGGCAGCTACCAATGCTTCAATAGATGCTTTGAATAGAACACTGTCACAGGGCTTCTCAGATCTCATTAGGACTGTTCGGTCTGTGATGACCTCAGCAGCAAAGAGGGCTACCTTTGACACACTTCCTGCTGCAGCACATCGAAGGCAGGATCCTCAAATGCTCCTTGTCTTGCTCCTCTGTTTTCTTCCCTCCATTGCCCATAAGGAGAATTTTTGATTTGCTGCTCTTCAAATCAGCTTTCCTTTCAGTGTAAGCAATAGTCCTTTAAGAGCTGCTGCTTTGCCAGACATACCCCCAAATCAGCAATAACCTTATATGCCTTGTCATTTTGATCACAAATAAACAATTCAGCTTCTGAGATTGTTTTTGTACTTTACCGTTCTTTTCCTGCCATCAATTTATGATGTTTCCTTCATTTAGCAGGAGTTAAATATCTTATTTCTGTATGTTGATGTAATAAATGTTTAACAATTTCAGCTAATGACTGATTAGATATCTTGGGGGGGGGAAATTGGGTTGCACCCCCTTTGGGGCGCTAACTTCGCCAAGGCGCTACTTTTAGTGCCCCGAAAAAGTTAGCGCCCACATGCCCAAAATTGAATGGTAGTGCCCCAAGCAGGAGGCAGGGCGCTACTGGAAGCGTTCCTCCTCCCTCTTGGGGCGCTCCCATTGAATATCGCAGCGCTACAGGCCTCCCTCCACTGATTAAAGGGGAGGGGTCTAGCACAGCGCACACCGGGGCCCTGCTGGCAAGAGAGCCCGGAACTCAAGAGGAGTGCCGGGCTGACCGATCGCGGCCGGCACCCCGCAGGAGGAGGCGAGAAGGGGCAGGTCCTGGCAGACAGCCCAAAAAAAATGGACGCCCGGCACCTGCCCTTTAATTATCGCTGCCCCGGCCGCAAACAAGGCACTCTGACCCTGTCGGACATAGCATCCGGCGGTAGGTCAGGGGTGCAAGCGAATTTTGCGGCCGGAACGCAAGCGGGGCGCAGCACACGGCGATGATGTCATCGCCGGAGGCGCAGCACCGTGGGGCACTACTGGCTACCGCTGCCGCTAACCTCCCGCAAAATTTCGCAGGAGGCGTTAGCGGCGCCACGCCCAGGCATAACGAGACGCGCAAAGCAACCGAATTTTTCCCCCCTTAACTTACTGTCAGTAGTAAATTCTGTTGTTGTGTATTGGGACAGACTCAGGTGTAGGGAGCAGCATTATAAAGTTTGCAGATGATACGAAACTTGGCAAAGCAATAGATAGTGATGAGGATAGTTATAGGCTTCAGGATGACATAGACAGGATAGTGAAATGGGCAGAAGCATGGCAGATGCAGTTCAATGCAGAGAAGTGTGAAGTGATGCATTTTGGGAGGAATATGGCAAGACAGTATACTATAAATGGCACGATTTTGAAAAGTGTAGATGAGCAGAGAGACCTTGGTATCCATATACACAAATCCTTAAAGGTGGCACGGCAAGTCGATAAGGTGGTTAAAAAAGCATATGGGTTACTTGAGTTTATAAATAGAGGAAGAGAATATAAAAGCAAAGAGATCATGCTAGAACTTTATAAATCACTGGTTAGGCCTCAGCTGGAGTATTGTGGACAATACTGGGTACCATACTTCATGAATGATGTGAAGAAAGATTAGAAAGGGTACAGAGGAGGTTTACCAGGATGTTACCAGGGATGAGGGACTTCAGATATGAGGAGAGGTTGGAAAAGTTAGTCCTATTCTCCTAGGATCAGAGAAGATCAAGAGGTGATCTAATAGAGGTTTTGATAGAATAGATAGAGAAAAACTATTCCATCTGGCGAGTGGGTCAATAACCACAGGCCATAGATTTAAAATCATTGGCAAAATCTAGAGGGGAGATGCGGAGAAATTTTTTCATAAGAGCATAAGAAATAGGTGCAGGTGTAGGCCATTTTGCCCTTCAAGCCTGCTCTGCCATTCAATAAGATCATGGCTGATCTTCTACCTCATCTCCATTTTCCTGCACTATCCCTATATCCCTTCATTCCCTTAATATTCAAAAATCTATTAGAACATAGAACAGTACAGCACAGTACAGGCCCTTCGGCCCTCGATGTTGTGCCGAGCATTGTCCGAGACCAAGATCAAGCTATCACACTCCCTATCACTCTGGTGTGCTCCATGTGCTTATCCAATAACCGCTTGAAAGTTCCTAAAGTGTCCGACTCCACTATCACAGCAGGCAGTCCATTCCACACCCCAACCACTCTCTGAGTAAAGAATCTACCTCGGACATCCCTTCTATATCTCCCCCCATGCACCTTATAGTTATGCCCCCTTGTAACAGCTGCCTCTACCCGAGGAAATAGTCTCTGAACATCCACTCTATCTATCCCCCTCATCATCTTATAAACCTCTATTAAGTCGCCTCTCATCCTCCTCCGCTCTAAAGAGAAAAGCCCCAACTCCCTCAATCTTTCCTCATAAGACCTCCCCCCCAAACTAGGCAGCATCCTGGTAAATCTCCTTTGCACTCTTTCCAATGCTTCTACGTCCTTCCTATAGTGAGGTGACCAGAACTGCACACAATATTCCAAATGTGGTCTCACCAAGGTCCTGTACAGTTGCAGCATAACCTCACGGTTCTTAAACTCAAACCCTCTGTTAATAAACGCTAACACACCATAGGCCTTCTTTACTGCTCTATCCACTTGAGTGGCAACCTTCAGAGATCTGTGGATATGAACCCCCAGATCCCTCTGCTCCTCCACGTTCCTCAGAACCCTGCCGTTGACCCTGTAATCCTTATTCAAATTTGCCCTACCAAAATGAATCACCTCGCACTTATCAGGGTTAAATTCCATCTGCCATTTTTCGGCCCAGCTCTGCATCCTATCAATGTCTCTTTGCAGCCTACAACTGCCCTCCACCTCATCCACTACTCCACCAATCTTGGTGTCATCAGCAAATTTACTGATCCACCCTTCAGTCCCCTCCTCCAAGTCATTGATAAAAATCACAAACAGCAGAGGACCCAGCACCGACCCCTGTGGCACACCGCTGGTAACTGGTCTCCAGTCCGAAAATGTTCCATCCACCACCACCCTCTGCCTTCTATGAGATAGCCAGTTACTTATCCAATCGGCCAAATTTCCCTCTATCCCACAACTCCTTACTTTCTTCATGAGACGACCATGGGGAACCTTATCAAACGCCTTACTAAAATCCATGTATACGACATCAACTGCTCTACCTTCATCTACACACTTAGTTACCTCCTCAAAGAATTCAATCAAATTTGTTAGGCAAGACTTACCCTTCACGAATCCGTGTTGACTATCCCTGATTAAGTTGCCCCTTTCCAAATGGTCATAAATCCTATCCCTCAGGACCTTTTCCATTATCTTACCAACCACCGAAGTAAGACTAACCGGCCTATAATTACCAGGGTCATTCCTATTTCCTTTCTTGAAGAGAGGAACAACATTCGCCACTCTCCAGTCCTCTGGCACCATCCCCGTGGACAGTGAGGACCCAAAGATCAAAGCCAGAGGCTCTGCAATCTCCTCCCTTGCCTCCCAAAGAATCCTAGGATATATCCCATCTGGCCCAGGGGACTTATCGACCCTCAGGTTCTTCAAAATTGCTAAAACATCTTCCCTCAGAACATCTACCACCTCCAGCCTATCCACCTTTATCACACTCTCATCCTCAAGAACATGGCCCCTCTCCTCGGTGAACACTGACGAAAAGTATTCATTCATCACCTCTCCTATCTCTTCTGACTCCATGCACAAGTTCCCACTACTGTCCTTGACCGGCCCTACCCTCACCCTGGTCATTCTTTTATTTCTCACATAAGATCTCTGTCTGGAATATACTCAACGACTGAGCCTCCACGGCCCTCTGGGGTAGAGAATTCCAAAAATTCACCACCCTCTGAGTGAAGAAATTTCTCCTCATCTCAGTCCTAAATGGCCGACCCCTTATTCTGAGACTGTGACCCCTGGTTCTAGACTCCCCAACCAGGGGAAACATCCTCCCTGCATCTACCCTGTCAAGCCCTTTAAGAATTTTGTATGTTTCAATGAGATCACCTCTCATTCTTCTAAACTGTAGAGAATATAGGCCTAGTCTACTCAATCTCTCCTCATCGGACAATCCCCCCATCCCAGGAATCAGTCTGGTGAACCTTCGTTGCACTCCCTCGATGGTAAGTATATCCTTCCTTAGGTAAGGAGACCAAAACTATACACAATACTCCAGGTGTGGTCTCACCAGAGCCCTATATAATTGCAGTAAGATGTCTTTACTCTTATACTCAAATCCTCTTGTAATAAAGGCCAACATACCATTTGCTTTCCTAATTGCTTACTGTACCTGCATGTTAACTTTCAGTGATTCATGTACAAGGACACCCAGGTTCCTCTGAACACTAACATTTCCCAATCTCTCACCATTTAAAAAATACTCTGCTTTTCTATTTTTCCTACCAAAGTGGATAACTTCACTTTTCTCCACATTATATTCCATTTGCCATGTTCTTGCCCGCTCACTTAGCCTGTCTATATCCCGATGCGGAGATGCCGGCGTTGGACTGGGGTGGACAAAAATGAGAAGTCGCACAACACCAGGTTATAGTCCAACAGATTTTTAAAAAATTAAATAATAAATAACGCGGGTTAGCGTTCTCCAAGGCGGCCTTCGAGACACACGACAACGCAAAATCATCGAGCAGAAACTGATAGCCAAGTTCCGCACTCATGAGGACGGCCTCAATAGGGATATCGGGTTCATGTCACGCTACAGAACGTGACTTGACATCGTTGTCTGTCTTTCCAGTTTTTAAAAAACAAACACAAAAAAACAAACACAAAAAACAAACCCAAAAAGGACGGAGAGAGAGGAAGGGATATGGAGAGAGATCTGCTGCAGACAGCAGGATTTGACACGTTGGACCCCTGGGACACATCTCATTGTCTTGGCTGTGCTCTTGGTGTGTCTTTGATGTAAGGAAAGATTGTATCTCTGCATTTTCTGTGTTTATATTCTGTGAACTTTTGTAGATTCACTCATTGTAACTTTACCTGAAGAAGGGGCGATCGATAGCTCCGAAAGCTTGTAATTTTAAATAAATCTGTTGGACTATAACCTGGTGTTGTGCGACTTCTCATTTTTGTCTATATCCCCTTGAAGCTTCCTTGGAACCTCCTCATAACTTACATTCCCACCCGGCTTTGTATCATCAGCAAACTTGGATATAATACATTTGGTCCCCTCATCCAAATCATTGATGTAGATTGTGAATAGCTGAGGTCCAAGCACTGATCCTTACGGTACCTCACTAATTACAGCCTGCCAACCTGAAAATGACCCATTTATTCCTACTCTCTGTTTTCTGTCCGTTAACCAATCCTCAATCCATGCTAGTATATTACCCCCAATCCCATGAGCCCTAATTTTATTTAATAACCTCTTGTGTGGCACCTTATCGAATGCCTTCTGAAAATCCAAACACACCACATCCACTGGTTCCCCCTTATCTATTCTGCTAGTTACAACCTCAAAAACTCTAACAGATTTGTCAAACACGAAATCCCTTTCATAAATCCGTGTTGACTCTGCCCAATCCTATTATTATTTTCTAAGCGCCCTGTTACCACGTCCTTAATAATAGATTCTAGCATTTTGCTACTACTGATGTCAGGCTAACTGGTTTGTAGTTCCTCATTTTCTCTCTCCCTCCTTTCTTAAATAGTGGGGTTACATTTGCTACCTTCCAATCCGCAGGAACCGTTCTAGAAACTGTGGAATTTTGGAACATGACAACCAATGCATCCACTATCTCTATAGCCACCTCTTTCAAAACCCAAGGATGTAGGCCATCAGGTCCAGGGGATTTATCATCTTTCAGTCCCATTAATTTCTTCAGTACTATTTTTTTACTAATACTAATTTCTTTCAATTCCTCATTCTCTCTAGACCCTTGGTTCTCCACTATTTCTGGGAAGATTTTTGCGCCTTCTTCCTGAAGACAGACACAAAGGCCACGATTTTCCGAGTGGAGGCGGGTTGGAGTTGGGTTTGCTGGTCGGCGGGTCCCGGTCCCGCTGCCGGTTTAATCCGCTCTGTATTAAGTATTTTCCCTTAACTGGGTTTTGTAAGCCCGTCGTGTGCGTTGCCCGGCCCAATCAGTAGGTTCGGGTCTGCTGCTCGCCTCTGCTGACATTGTCCATTCAGCTGCATTTAAGGGGCCCATTGCAGCCTTGTGATTTTTCCTTCATTCTCTAATGCTTTTCAGCATGGCAGATAGAGAGATGAGTGGGTCAAGATCAAAAGCCTCTCCACGATTTGATGATGACATCCTCCATGCTCTTGTGGAGGGAGTGAGAGGGCTGAAAGAGGTGCTGTTCCCCTCAAATGGACGGAGGAAGCCTCCGCAGCAAACCAAGGCAGCCTGGCTGCAAATTGCTGAGGAGGTGAGCGCCAGGTCTTTGTGCTCACGCACCTGGGTTTAGTGCAGCAAAAGGTTCAATGATCTGCTACGCTCAGCAAAAGTGAGTAGAAAGAAAGAAATAATTGCATTTATATAGCGCCTTTCACGACCACCGGACGTCTCAAAACATTTTACAGCCAATGAAGTACTTTTGGAGTGTAGTCACTGTTGTAATGTAGGAAACGCAGCAGCTAATCTGCGCACAGCAAGCTCCCACAAACAACATTGTGATAATGACCAGATAATGTGTTTTTGTTATGTTGGTTGAGGGATAAATATTGGCCAGGACATATAACATCACATTTACCTTCAATCTGCTCCCCATCTCCTCTCATCACCAGCACTCTGCATTGTCAACCTACTCCTGCACATCCCAACCTACCCTTACATCCCTTGCACCCTTAACCATCACTCTCTCTCTATGTACAGAATCACTCCACCATTCTAATATGCACCCCTCACACTCACTATCACTGTTATGCAATGGCAACAACTAACAACACACAGGGAGGGCCCTTGGTATTGGCATCTCACTACATCTTTGTCTCCCTCTAAGCATCTTTGCTATGGATGCTCTACACTCACTCCAACATTCTCGCTCAAACTCCACTTGTGTCCGTCATTGCAGGAAATGAGAGCCCACAATAAGAGGGAGAGGGGCAGGACAGGAGGAGGGCCACCTTCCTTGACACAATTGACCACCGCTGAGGAGGCTGCAATCGACATCATCGGAGGTGCTGAGGAGCTGGAAGTGGGGGACGGAGAGACGGGCACAGTAGAGCAAGCTGGTGACAGAATTGATTTGCAACCCTCTCATTTAGATTGCATGAGTGACTGATATGGCATTTGATGTTCATACAGATTGAGTTCTGATCATCTGCACAATGGGATGTGTCTGCTACATTAATATCACATGTCTAACTCATGCCTTTACTCCCCCACAGGATCATCAAGAGCCCCCTCCCCACTGTCCAGGAGGAAGAGCCGGAAGGCTCCTCAGAGGAAGCTGCAACCTCTGAGGGCGCAGTGTCAGCAGAATTGAGCGCACCCAGCACCAGCGCAGAGACGCGCACCTCGGTGGGTCATTCACGAGATAGATTAGTGTTGTCACCTGGTGGATCACAGCTCACAAGTGAGCATCAGCAGATGGTGGAGACAGGGACAGCAGTGGATAGTCCTCGTCGGAGGGCGCGGGGCACTCCTAGCTCTGCTCAGCTGCATGTGGACTGTGGCTGTGCCTCTGGAGCCAGCCAGAAAGAGAGGTGCTGGAACGTAAGAGCATAAGAACATAAGAAATAGGAGCAGGAGTAGGCCATTTGGCCCTTCGAGCCTGCTCCGCCATTCAATGAGATCATGGCTGATCTTCTACCTCAACTCCATTCACCGGCCCTATCGCTATATCCCTTGATGCCCTTACTAGTCAGAAATCTACCGACTTCTGTTTTGAATATACCCAATGACTGAGCCTCCACAGCCCTCTGGGGTAGAGAATTCCAAAGATTCACCACCCTCTGTGTGAAGAAATTTCTTCTCATCTCAGTCCTGAATAGCCTACCCTTTATCCTGAGGCTGTGGCCTCTGGTTCTAGACTCTCTAGCCAAGGGAAACATTCTCCCAGCATCCACCCTATCAAGCCCTGTAATAATTTTGTATGCTTCGATGAGATCCCCTCTCATTCTTCTGAATTCAAGAGAATACAGGCCTAGTTTACTCAATCTCTTCTCATACGACAGTCCCGCCATCCCAGGAATCAATCTCGTGAACCTTCGTTGCACTCCCTCTATGGCAAGTATATCCTTCCTTAGGTAAGGAGACTAAAATTGTACACAGTACTCCAGGTGTGGTCTCACCAAGGCCCTATATAATTGGAGTAAGACTTCTTTACTCCTGTACTCAAATCCTCTTGTAATGAAGGCCAGCATACCATTTGCCTTCCTAATGGCTTGCTGCACCTGCAGATTCACTTTCAGTGACTCATGTACAAGGACACCCAGGTCCCTTTGAGCATCTGCATTCCCCAATCTTTCACCATTTAGGAAATACTCTGCCTTTCTGTTTTTTCTACCAAAGTGGATAGCTTCACATTTATCCACATTATATTCCATCTGCCATGTTCTTGCCCACTCGCTGAGCCTGTCGAGATCCCCTTGAAGCCTCTTCACATCCTCTTCACAACTGCCACTGCCACCTAGCTTTGTATCATCAGCAAATTTGGAAATGTTTCATTTAGTCCCCTCATCCAAATCATTGATATAGATTGTGAATAGCTGGGGCCCAAGCACCGATCCTTGCGGTACCCCACTAGTCACAGCCTGCCGGAACTCACTCAGAGGATTATCGGGATCTGGAATGCTGTACCTGAAAAGGTGGTATAATTCCATAAATAATTTTAAAAGGGAGTTGGACAGGTACTTGAGGATGAGGAATTTACAAGATTATGGACAAAAAGCGGGGATATGGGACTAACCACAACTGCTCTTTCAAAGAGCCAACACAGTCACAACAGGCCGAATGGCCTCCTTCTGCGCTGTAAATTTCTATGATTCTATGATTCTATGATACTATTCTATGATACTATGAGCATGCAACCTTCCTGTATGTACTCACTTCCACATAACTGTCTAAAATGGCTTAGTATTTGACCGTTTTACAATAATCCCAAAGTTACTGTACCCTAATTGCAGAAAATCACACTTTGTACATCATTGTGGCATTCCATTTCCCACATTAATTTTTCCTAATGGTGCCTTTAAAAAAGCCTGCCAGCTATTACTGAATAATGTACAATTTTCTGCTATAGTTCCCTATGCCTAGTAAGATGAAGACCAAACTCATTTAATGCAGGGCCTTTAGAATCAATTGTGAAAAAGGCACTTCCATTTCATCAGTTTGTTGGTTCAACCCCAATTCCCAGGGTGAAAGGAATTATTCTAAATCTCTGCAGCATCTTGTCTGCCAAACAGGCAATTTTAAAGTTCAATGCGTAACATTTTAATATGAAATCATGGCCTAGAAATTTGGGGGTTTAGCGCCAGCAGTTACCGCCAGATTCGGTGGAAAAAATGGTGGCCACTGCTCTACCACCCGCTGTCGGCGGGTCCCGCGAGGGCCTCCATATTTGGATGGCCGGCAGCACTGCCAATGTTGGCCCTCACCAAAATTATGGAGATTATATAGATCGTGACGTTAGTGAGTGTGCAACGCTCACTTGATACTCCATCTGCGAGTTTCGACTCTGCCACTCCACTTACCGGCGTGCCTTAAGTGAGATGAGCTGAGAAAGCATTGTCAAGCAGGAAGGAGGCTCCAGCAGTGGTTCTTAAAGGAATCATCAGCAACAACTTGCAGCTGACACATTTGTTCATTTTGATTGGCTCTGTGCAACTTTATGCAACTCCAGCAGCTTTATAAACTTTATTCAAGGTTCTAAAGTTACAGGGTATGTTGGTGCAAGTGGAGAATGCCTTCATTCTTATTTAAAGGCTTCTGCTCACAACACTTTCTCACAGTCACGGGGGCTCTAATGACAGTCCCTCTCGCGCTCAAGTATCTTCGGGAGAGGGAGTGGAGGCAGTGAAGAAGACAAGAAGATTCACGCAGAGGGAGGAAGAGGAGGGCCAGGAGGGCTCTCAACAGGAGGTTTACCAACCTAGGGTCTTCTGAAAGCACTTCTCTTATATCCACTTAAGCGAGGAGCAGTGTATTAGGAGGCTTCGCTTCACCAAGGAGGTGGTCACAGAACTCTGCCACCTACTGTAACCAAACCTGCAGCCTGAGAGCAGTCAAGGTCACCGTGGCCCTCAATTTCTTCACTAGCGGATCCTTCCAGTCTGCAGCAGGAAACATAGGCAAAATCTCACAATTCGTCATCCAGCGCTGCATCCGAGAGGTCACTGAGACACTCTGCACCAGCAGAAGGGACAATTTTTCCTCTCTTTTAGCAGAGAGAAGCAGGACAAGCGCGCATGTGGCTTTGCCAGGATAGCGGGATTCCCCATGGCGCAGGGCGCCATTGACTGCACCCACATGGCTTTGCAGATGCTGCATAACAATCCTGAGATCTTCCGTAACCTCAAAGGATACCACTCACTTAATGTGCAGTTGGTGTGTGACCATGCCCAGCGATTCCTGATGGTCAATGCCCACTATCCTGGCAGCAGCCATGATGCCAGCAATCTTCCAGCCACCACATGAAACTCGAGGGTGGCTGCTTGGAGACAAGGGCTATCCGCTCTGCACCTGGTTGATGACTCCCCTCCACAACCCCACCACTCGTGCCCAGCACTCATATAATGAGAGCCATGCTGCCACAAGGAACCTCATCAAGCAGACCATCGGGCTACTGAAGCAACAGTTCCGCTGCCTTGACTGCTCGGGAGGAGCCCTCCAGTACTCAGCGGAGTGGGTGTCCTATTTTGTTGTGATCTGCTGCATGCTTCACAACTTGGCCATCATGAAGGTGAAGCCCTTGCCACCAGGGATTGCGGGACCACCTCAGGAGGAGGACGAGGGAGAGGAGGAGAAGGAGGAGGAAAAGAAGGATGAGCAAGAGGTAGAGGAAGAGGAAGAGGATGAGGAGGAAGGGAGGAGGCAGGCAGCAAAACCCCTGTCCAGATGGGCTATCTGTGAACGCCTCATCAGACTCCGATTCTAATAAATGAAACCCCAGATCCCCGTTGCTCACCACATCCCCATCATACCAGCCCTCTGTCACGGAATATCACAGTGTCCTCCTGGGCACAAAGCTGAAATGAGAGCCACCACAAAAGATTCCAAACAAAATTATGGGGGAGAAATTCGGTACCTTAGCGCCTCCAGTTAGCACCTGGCGGGGGCGCTAACGGGGCGCTGAGGCAATAGCGCCGCGGCGAGGTGAATCCAGCGACACACGCCAAATCCGGCAGCCGCCGATACGAGTTAGTGCTGGGAACTTCAGCACCAGGCACCTGATCTGCGAAATTGATTATCACCCCCTGCCTTAGCGCCTCGCCTCGCCCCGACAACGACAGGGTGAGGAGGCGTGAAGCAGTCAGTAGCCGGCTACAGGGGCGCTACTTAAAGGGATCATGAGTAATGAGTCGCAGCTCTCAGGTTAGTGCTGGTTCACTGCTTCCTTGTTAGTTTGACATTGTGCAACAGTTTAATTCAGTCATTTAAAGGTTGTTTAGTCTCCGGAGTGTTGTGGCTACTAAAAATTAGTTACATTTATTCTCACAACATATCAAAGTGTTACACTTCCTTACATTAATGGGGGCTGTACTGGCAGTCGACCTCGCCCTCCAGGATCTACTGCGGAGGGAGCGCAGGCAGCGAGATAGACTGGAACATGTGGCCAGAAGGAGGAGGAGAGCCATCGAGGCTCTCAACAGGAGGCCTTACCCTCTGAGGGTATTCCGAGAGCACTTCTCCTACCTCCAATTAAGCGAGGAGCAGTGCATTAGAAGGCTCCGCTTCACCAAGGGGGTGGTCACAGAACTCTGCCACATCCTGCAACCAGACCTCCAGCCTCAGATCAGGATGACCACGTCTCTTTCAAGGGCACCGTCGCCCTCAATTTCTTCACCAGCGGATTCTTCCAGTCTGCAACAGGAGACATAGCTAACATCTCGCAGTTCGCTGTCCATCACTGCATCCGGGAGGTCACAGAGGACAGCAGGTTCCTGCTCCACTGACCCACTGCCTCTCTCCCAGGGCAGCACCTCAGCATCCCTAGCAATCTGTTGCAGCACAGATTGCTGGCCTGCTGTGACACCGTGAAAGCCCCGGTCGATGGTGGTAGACCCAGCCACGATGGCAGCAGTCAGAGCTTGCATGGCATCAAGCTGAGACTACATGAGAGCAGTCTGAGATTGAATGGCACCAAGCATAGACTGCATTACAGCACTATGACGTTGCATCGCTTCCACCTGTGCTGCAATGGAAGCTGCCAGCTCGCCCATCACACGCAGCATTAGGTCTGGGTCGCCACGGTCGCTCTGGGAGTCTACCATCCTTTGCAGACTGGAAATGATGGGCTCCATGGTATGCGCAGAGCCTTGTGCAATGTTGGAGGTGGACTCCTCCACGCTCCTTACCATTACCGACAGACTCTCGGGCACCCTTGCCATTGAACCTATCATCTCTGTGTGCATGCCCATCACCCTTTTTCTAAACGCCTCCCCATCAAGGTCCTCATCTGAGTCCTGTGCAGCAGAACTCGCGCGTGAACTCCCCCCCCCACCCCGGGGAGCTGGCCCCCGAGCTACCCTTTCCCTCTGGCCTTGCTGCAGCCCACTCATCCCCAGTGCCTCACCCTGTGCAGATCCTGCTACTAGACTAGCCTCTAAAGAATGCATAGTGCCAGTATCTGAGCTGGTGCCTGCGGGTGAGACATGTAGTGATGCGGCGTGTTCTTCTTCCTCCTCTTCTCCCGCCT
Source organism: Squalus acanthias (assembly GCA_030390025.1). Lineage (NCBI taxonomy): Eukaryota > Metazoa > Chordata > Chondrichthyes > Squaliformes > Squalidae > Squalus > Squalus acanthias. The sequence goes on along the minus strand of CM059432.1, from coordinate 71,407,630 downwards.
CACTCTCTGCGGTGCCCTCAGGGACAGACTGCTCAGCTGCTTGCTGATTATCTGAAAGCATAAAGGCACAAGAGTCAGGTTAAGGTGAGGGGAGGGGGGCAGGAAGGGAGAAGTGCATGCATACAGCATGATTAGCTGGAAAGTGCGAAAGTCTTGTGGGGTGAGGGGGTAGTGGGATGTGAGAAGAAGGAGTCGGGATAAACATACCATTGTTGTCCCCAAGGGGGTCAACGTCACCGATGGCCAGGGTGCCCACCACCTGGTGCCCAATAATCTGCAGCACTCTATTTTCCAGCGCAGACAGTGGTTGGGTGTCGGCTTGTCCCCCACCTGTGCGCTCCTGCTCCCTCCTGTTGTGAGCCACCTTGGCCTCCAAGAGAAAGGAAAGTGTGTGAGTGAGTGTGGCACAATGCGTTTGGGTGATGTGCCTGCCATAGTTGAATAGCTGTCATTGTCTGCAAGGTGTGAGATGTGGGTGTGAATGTTGGTAGGTAGAGATTGTTAGTCAGTGTGCACTGGGGGTGTGGTGCTTTGGCCAGTGTTTTTTTTTATTCGTTTATGGGATGTGGGCGTCGCTGGCAAGGCCAGCACTTATTGCCATCCCTAATTGCCCTTGAGAAGGCATGCAACAAGACCTGGATGATGTTCAGGCTTGGGCTGATAAGTGGCAGGTAACATTCGCACCACAGAAGTTCCAGGCAATGTCTATCTCCAACAAGCGAGAGTCTAACCACCTCCCCTTGACATTCAATGGCATTACCATCGCCGAATACCCCACCATCAACATCCTGGGCGGGTCACCATTGACCAGAAACTTAACTGGACCAGCCACATAAATACTGTGGCAACAAGTGCAGGTCAGAGGCTAGGTATTCTGCGGCGAGTGTCTCACCTCCTGACTCCCCAAAGCCTTTCCACCATCTACAAGGCACAAGTAAGGAGCGTGATGGAATACTCTCCACTTGCTTGGATGAGTGCAGCTCCAACATCACTCAAGAAGCTCGACACCATCCAAGACAAAGCAGCCCACTCGATTGGCGCCCCATCCACCCCTTAAACATTCACTCCCTCCACCACCGGCGTACCGTGGCTGCAGTGTGTACCATCTACAAGATGCACTGCAGCAACTCACCAAGGCTCCTTCGGCAGCACCTCCCAAACCCGCAACCTCTACCACCTAGAAGGACAAGGGCAGCAGGCACATGGGAACACCACCACCTACAAGTTCCCCTCCAAGACACACACCATCCTAACCTGGAAGTATATTGCCGATCCTTCATCGTCGCTGGGTCAAAATCCTGGAACTCCCTCCCTAACAGCACTGTGGGAGTACCTTCACCACACGGACTGCAGCGGTTCAAGAAGGCGGCTCACCACCACCTTCTCAAGGGCAACTAGGGATGGGCAATAAATGCTGGCCTTGCCAGCGACGCCCACATCCCATGAACGAATAAAAGAAAAAAATGCCCAGCACTCCTCATCTGAAGCCTGCCCCACCGAGGTCTTCATCTGAGTCCTGTGCAGCAGAACCCGCGCGCGAACTCACCCTCCGGGGAGCTGGCCCCGAGCTACCCTTTCCCCTCGCCATGCTGCAGCCCACTCGTGCCCAGTGCCTCACCCTGTGCAGATCCTGCTTCTACACTAGCCTCTAAAGTACATGCAGTGCCAGATTCTGCGCTGGTGTCTGTGAGTGAGAGAAGCAGGGATGCTGCGTCTTCTTCTCCCTCTTCGCTCTCCTGCATCGCCTCGGGGTCAGGCTGCTCATGTGATTGTTATTAATTATCTGAAAGCACAAGAGTCAGGTTATGGTGAGGGGTGGGGGGAAGCAAGATATGCATGCATACAGCATCAGCAGCTTGACATTGAGATGAGACTGTGGGATGAGGGGGTAGTGGGATGTGAGAAGAAGGATTAGGGATGAGCATACCGTTGTTGTCCCCATGGGCTTCAACTTCGCTGGTTGCCACGGCCTACATGATCTGCTGCCCAATGATCTCCAGCACTCACTCCTCCAGTTGGCTGAGGTCCTGGCTGGCAGCCTGCCCCCTGCCTGTCTGCCACTGCTCCCTCCTGTTATGCGCGACCTAAGCCTGCAAGAGAAAGGGAAATGTGTGAGTGAGTGCGGTGCAATGTGTTTGGGTGATGTGCCTGCCATAGTTGAATAGCTGTCAGTGTGTGCAAGGTGTGAGATGTGGGTGTGAAGGTTGCAGCAGTGGTAATGTTGCGAGGGTGAAGTGAAGCTATGATTGTGAGGTCTGAGTAGTGATAGGTAGAGATTGTTGGTAGGTGAGTGATGGGGGTGTGGTGCATTGAGCAGTGTGTGAGGCTTGTGGTGCAGATGGTGGGATATGGCATTTGCTGAAGCCTTCACTCACCTCGGCCTACCATGTGATCATTAAACTTCTTTCAGCACTGGATGGCCGACCTGTGAAGCACAGTGCTGGCCGTGACATGGGCGGCTATCTCCTGCCAGAGCCTTCGAGATGCGTGTGGCAAGGGCTTCCTGCCAGTCTGTGGGAAGAGGGCAGCCCGCTTCCTCTCCACGGCCATGACCAGTGCCTCAAGTGCTGTGTCTGAGAATCTGCGGCTCTCTCCCTGTGCTGAGGCTCAGCCATGTGCTCCACTGCCGTGTTCTTCCAGGTGAACTTGCAAGTGGTTTGACAATGAGGTGCTGTAGCATCAATGCACCTCCCCTTTAAGTACTGAATAAAGCCAGTGCCAAACATGACTAGGAATTAGACTGTACCCGATAGTAGCCCACCTGTAGAGCCGTAAGCCAATAAGCAGTGGTTTTAGTGCTGAGATCAAGATTACAATTGTGTTAATGAGGACTGAGCATGAATTTTGCATGCGACCGAGAACATTTTGACCTGGCGCAGATTAACATCATTGGGCCTTAACACTGCTCGTTTTGTGGCCATATCCAATTTCTAGGCCCATAGGTCTATTTTGTACCTCACATGATTTATCATGTATATGAATAAATAAATCTGATGTAAGATTGAGCATATATCCTTCCTTGTGGTAACGAGCTCTGATACATTAATCTTCAATCATTTTATGCCCCTATACCATAACATTTAATTTTAAGATAGTATGGAAATTGAAATGTGAAAGTAAAGCACATTAATGAATAGTGCTCATTATTGTGGCAAAGAGATTGGGCAGATATAATTGGCACAGTGATTAAAGTATTTTTGGAACATTTCTTTAAAATATTATATAAATAATAAAATTAAAACATAACTAATATGAATATATTAATAGAGCTCCCAAACAGATATGACTGGAAAAATAAAAAAGATGCAGATTAAAACTGAATGCAGTAGAAGGCAATGTGCAGAAAATGAAATGAAACTAAATTTTTAATGAAACTGTAACAACATTAAATATAAGGCTAATTTATCCTGAAAGTTGACCAATGTCTTGGACTGAGCACAAAATCCAGGATATATTAGCCTTGGTTTGAGGCTTTGTGTGATCATTTCGCCATGTAAGGATCGGGCATGGGATCTTGCTGTCAACACTGCTCTTTGTAATGGCTGTCATGCTTGAACCTTTTTTATTTTTCAAAGAAAACTGGAATTAGACTTCCATCATGGATTAACCCAGTAAAAGCTTCTTGGCCTGTGCACATTGCACAGTATTTCCCATGCAGATGATAATATTATTTCATGATTATAGCCGCAAAATTGTCGATTAACATGCAGGTCAGGAACGCAATTCTATGTTCGAGGCACTTTGAGAGACTCAGCATGAAATCTGTCACTCAGCTAACAGAGTAAGTTTTAAAAGCAAAGACAGTTGGTGAAAATTATGAGTCAGAAATAATATGAAACTTTGCTTGAATTTTGTGCGCTGTTCATTTAGAGTGAGGATGCTGGGGCCCGAAAAATCCATAGGACCATTTATGCCAATGTTACATTCTGCTGATCAGCTGCAGTACTGTCCCCGCCAAAGAAGGTGGGTGTCAGTTAATTGAAGTACCCACTGGCATTTCAATAAAACAACTCCATATAATGTGGGAGTACTGCACTGTGGGGGATTGTAAATTTCCATGGCAAGCATTTAAATGGCTGGAAAGGCTGAGGATTGCAGCAGCTGTCTGGGTTAGCAGCAAATTAGTACCGAACATATTGCAAGATGGAGGTAATTGTCAAGTACACATGTCATAGAGAGCACGTGGCATGACAGAGAAACCAAAAGGGAGCAAAGCATTGGAAGAAGGCAGAAAGAAGAGCACAAATGAAACCAGTCTTCAGACAGTCCTGGATGAAATGCAGCAAAGGAAGGCCTATTGTGTGCTCATGGGAGGAAACCTCAAAAAATGTTCACCTGCCACATTGAGGGAGGTGGCAATGGCACTGACTACCACCTTGCTCACCTCCAGGACTGCAAACCAGTGCCTGAAAAATGTCAATGATCTGATGAACATTCAAGGAAACTAACGCACCAACTGTTGTCCTTTATCTTCCTTGGGCACCATGGTTCACCCTCTAAAATTAATAGAAGCACAAGTAACCCTTTACACAGCACTATGGTTAAGGGCTTCACGGACAGTGTGGGCTGGATTTTCATTGACCCGTGGAGGTTGGTTTGGAGGCGTGTGGGGGGTTAAAGTTGTGAAAACTGGCGGGCGGGCACAAGCCCGCCTCCACGCAATTTTCATTAAATCGTGTCTGCTGGTCCAGACTCCGTCCCGCCTCCAAGAGGCGGGATAGGCTGTTAAGGCCCTTAACAAGCACTAAATTGCCTCTATAATGCCATTTTGAAAGGCCTTTGTGATTTTAACCCTTTTTCTACGTGAAGCACGCCTGTTCTGAACCACGAAATTGAAACCTGACGGGAGCACATTTGGCTGGCTGGCTGGCTGGCTGATCTGGGAGTGGTGGTGAATGGGAGACATATCTGGGAGTGGTGGTGCAAAAATATCTGGGAGCAGACTTAGGGCTGCTGCTGCTCATTTTGCATCCAGGTCCTCTCACAGCGAAGGCCAGGCAGTCTTTGCAGACCTTCAATGCAGCAGCAATGATGACATCATCAGAGGCGACTTTCAGACTGAGAACACTAATTGGGTCATGGGTTCCCACATGCTGGAACTCAATTGCCCAGTTAGGTGAAAATCGCATCAATCTCCCACATCCAATTGCAGTCGGGTGGATAACACGAAAAGTGGATAACACGACCCCAACCTGCCCCAGTATCAAAATCCAGCCCTATGTGTTGCCATCTCCCCTGGGAATAGGGTAACATAATAAAACTGTATGGCCCTATCACACACTACCTTGCTGTGATGCCAAACTGAATTAATTCCCAACTCTCCTGAGTAGCGTGTTGGTGACCTGATGGTCTGGACAGCACCCTGAGTGATATTACACAAGTCCCATGTGGCTGCTTGAAATGAGCCAGTCTCATAAAATTGAATGAAGTCGTCACTTTCACAGCCACAGACAGAGTTTCCAGGCAGACGATCTTGGCCACAGATCTTCATACAGTTGCTGGCACAGCTCTCCTGTTGCCTCTTTCAGGAAAGCCTATTCTTCTCATGGAGAGCTCCTCACTGAGATCGCCATATGATCTGTATGACCTGTAAATTCTTTGAATGGGGGGGGGGTAATATCTTGTCATGTGCATCTTCCTCAGATGCTGCCTCCCTCTCCTTTCCTCCATCCTGTACTGCTCCTGCTCCTCCATTATAATTGCAAACAGAGGAATGCCTATTGGGAATCTTATACCTGGTACTCAAAACCTCTCATTGTGGGTAGGGGCGAAAATGCCCCAGGCCTCAGGCTGTCAGAAACGAGTCTATCCGGGTTGAAGGATAAAAGAATGCTGTAAAATACTCTTTTTTTGCTCCACTAATCAGTGCTTATAGTTTCTTCAGTCTTAAGTCTTCAAAGTAAATCATTTCTGCCAGTCTCGGCAACAGATACGTCTCACTTAAGATATTCTAAGTCTCCCTTGTTGTATCTCAAACATAACGTCTGGGTTTTCAGCGCGCCAATGCCATCAGTTCTCATTTAGTGGAGAATTAGTGGACCTTTGATGGGGAGGCCTCAGTGGAGTGCAGAAATTGGATCACTGTCATTAAGGGACAGAAATAGATCCCATGGCGCTATTCGAAGAAGAGCAGAGGAGTTCTCCCTGGTGTCCTGACCAACATTTATCCCTCAAAAAAAATCACGAAAACAGATTAACTAGTCATTATCACATTGCTGTTTGTGGGATCTTGCTTTGTGCAAATTGGCTGCCATGTTTCCCTACATTACAACAGTTGGTTACACTTTAAAAGTACTTCATTGGTTGCGTAGCACTTTGGGACATCTTGAGATTGTGAAAGGCGCTATCTAACTGTAGCTTCTTGTTTTCTTTTCTTTGAAAACATTCAGTGGAGCTGATTCCCTAATCATCTGCTGCTAGCAAGGAGCAGTGCGCAGAGGGTGCGCTGATCAGGAAATCGTGGGTCTGCAGCCTCTCATTTTCCCATCCATTAACTTAAATTGACAGAAAATCAGAGCTGCGGGTCTACAAATTCTCGATCAGTGGTCCCTGCAAGCACCATTCCTGGATGGGAATGCCCAATTGGAATCAGCCCAAATGTCTTATGCAGCCTTCAGCTAACATTGGAGCTTTTTAGTAGTCAAAAAGTACTTTATATACAAGTCCAATTCAAAATAATATGCAGGCATAGGGGCAGATATCCCTCTTCAGTCGCAATGGCAGCAGCTCTTCAATTGGCTGAGATTTCCAAACGCTCCTTGCCTGTGCTACTGCTCCTGACCCATTTTGCAAGATCAGAGTCATTAAAATAATTTGGGTGAGTGCTGGAGCCATTTATGGCACCACTGGTAGCCCACCTAAGGTGGATGGAGGGAAACTGCTGTGGCACCTTGTCACAACATAACGTTGCCAGCAGTGGCAGCCGAAAATAAGAAAAAAAATCTCAAAAGTTTAAGGGGTAAAAATTCAGTTGGTTGCGCCTCCCGTTAGCGCCTTAAGAGGGCGCTAATGGGGCGCAAAGCCGCTAACGCCCGGGCGCAGCGATGTTTGCGCCGCTCGGGAACTTAACTAGACATTGTGTGGCGGCGCTAAACTTTACCGCTGCGACCACCTGCGCGCGCAGATTGTGACGTCATTCCATGGTGCAACGCCCTTGTGGCACCCCGGAGCGGAAATTGAGTGGCGCCCCCTGCCTTACCGCCTGGCGCATCCAACGACCGGAAGACTGGAACGCTATCAATCGCTGTGGGGCTGGGGGGGGCGCTATTTAAAGGGGGCCTCTTCCTGTCTTTTTCTGTGGTTGACATTTATGCACCACTCGTTCTGAGAGAGAGAGAGAGATTCGGAGAGAGAGAAAGAGAGACTTCTGCATTGACTCAACGCTTTGTGAGGTAGTTTTGCCTACTGATCCTAACTTCGCTAGTACTTTGGTTGCTGTCCTTCATTACTTTGCTTGCAAAGAGACTATGGGGGCTGCACTGATTGGGGGCGTCGTCCTGCTCCAGCTGAATCGGAGGACACAGAGACGCAGAGAGAGAGTGGCAATGATGGCCAGACGGAGGAGGGCCAACAGGCGTATGTACAGGAGAGCTTACCCTCCCAGGGTATATCGTGAACAGCTCTCCTACATTCATATGTCTGAGGAGCTGTGTTTGCGAAGGCTGCGATTCAGCAAGGAGGTGGTCACTGAGCTCTGCCACCTGCTGCAGCCAGATCTGCAGCCTCAACTGAGGTCCAGGACGTCTCTGTCGGTGGCAGTGAAGGTCACAGTGGCTCTCAACTTCTATGCTACTGGCTCATTTCAAGCTGCTGCTGGGGACCTCGCCAATATCTCCCAGTTCGCGGTGCATTGCTGCATCCGGCAGGTCATAAATGCCCTCTTCAGAAGGAGACGAGAGTTCATCTCTTTCCCCATGACCCCAGACAAGCAGCGTGACCGCGCTCTGGGCTTTGCGAGGATAGCGGGCTTCCCCATGGTGCAGGGCGCCATTGACTGCATGCATGTGGCTTTGCGTGCTCCACATGAGAATGCCGAGGAATTCCGGAACAGAAAGGGGTTCCATTCCTTGAATGTTCAGTTGGTCTGTGATCACAGACAGCTGATACTCGCTGTCAATGCCCACTATCCTGGCAGCTGCCACGATGCTTTTATCCTGCGCCAGACTACTGTGGCAGAACTTTTTGAGGCACCGCATCAGCCAGTTGGTTGGCTTCTCGGGGACAAGGGGTATCCATTGAGCACCTGGCTGATGACACCGCTCCGTACGCCCAACACCCCTGCTGAGCTGCGGTACAATGAGAGCCATCAAGCTACCAGGAACATCATTGAGCGCACAATTGGTGTGCTGAAGCAACGGTTCCGCTGTCTCGACCATTCTGGAGGAGCCCTGCAGTACTCGCCTGAGCGAGTATCCAACTTCGTAGTTGTGTGCTGCATGTTGCATAACATGGCAATCGTCAGGACCCAGCCAATGCCACCAGGCCTTGGAGCACCACCAGAGGAGGAGGAAGAAGAGGAGGAAGAGGACGAGGAGGATGATCATCAGCAGCACCAAGGCGGGAGGGCGGCCCACAATGGTGAAACTGCAAGGGCCGTCCGTCAACAGCTAATAGCAAGCCGCTTCTAGGGCCCCTGCTGTGGAAATGGCTTCTGCCATTGCTAACAACATCAATGAACCCAGCACGCAACCCCTAAGCCGGCCAAGGCACCAATAATTCCAAACACCAACCATGTATATTTTGAATACAGAAACTTATTTATTTTACAAACTCTGTGTGTGTCAATTCCTCATGACAAACTCATAGAAATAAACACAAAAAAACAGTCAATAACATAACTGGTTCTCACAACCTGGAGATAATGTCCAAAACACTAAACAAAAGTTGGACCATGAACCTCGGCCTTTAATAAAAAAATGACCAGCATTTTGTCACACCTCCTACTTTTTGCCCTTCGAGGGTGATCTCCTTCCCTTGCGCACTTCCCCCCTTCTAACCCTACTGCTCCTCCGTAATGGGACCTCAGTGGCTGCAGCAAGGCTGGTGGAAGGCTGCTGATCGTCAGACCCTGACACTGCAGATGCCCCTGAAGGACGGCCTCGACCAGTTCTGGGCCTGGAGGGCCCGGCTGCAGACTGCACCAACTCTGCATGGGCGGCAGCAGTCTGTCCTACAGGCGGTGGCAAGTGCAGTGGAGAAGTGACAGTGTTGGCAGCAGGAATGCTGTCATCGTGAGAGAGGACAGCAACTCCCTGCTCGCCCGACACACTGGCACTCCCACGGGGCAGCACTTCAGCATCCGGAGCAATCTGCTGGAGAACAGATTGCTGGCCTGCTGCGGCGCGGTGAGAGCCCCGGGGACATGTGAACGAACCATCGAGGTTGGCAGCAGTCTGTGCTCGCGTGGCCTCAATCTGAGTCTGCATGAGAGCAGTCAGAGATGGGATCACGGCAGCCAGTGACTGAATTGCAGCACTAAGCGTTAGTGTGGCATCCGCCTGTGCTACAGCGAAGTGCTCCACACTCCTTGCCAGTGACTCAATGCATTCGGGCACCCTTCCCACTGCACCCATGAGCTCAGTGTGCATGCCCACCGCCTGGGTGTTCATTTCTGCGATCAGCCGCTCCTCCTCTGCGTCCATTGCAGTAGGAGTCTCTGGCATACTCTCCCTCTGGGGAGAAGGCCCCCGTTCTTCCCTACCCCCATGGCGTTGCTGCAGCCCGCTGGGTCCTGGAGCTTCACCCTCATCAGACCCTTCCCCCCTGCTCCCCTCCAGGGAAGGCGTGTTCCCAGTGTGAGCATGGGCTTCCTCGGGAGAGGGTGGCACTGATGCTCCGGCTTCCTCTTCCTCCTCGGCTGCAGCTTCACTCCCAGTGGCAGCTTCAGGGCCAGTCTCCTCAGCTGGTGAATCACCATCTGAAAGCAGGGAGGTACAAGAGTGGCTTTAGCGTGAGGACAGGGTGGCAGTAAGGGAGGAATAAGTGCAGCGAGTTAGCAAGTTGGATTGAAAGTGTCAAAGGCTGGTGTTGTGAGGGACAAGTGGAAGGACAGAGGACAAAAAGGTGATGACCTTACCATTGCTGTCCAGAACGGGGTCGGCGTCTCCAGTGGCGACGGGACCGATCACCCGGCTTGCCACAATCCTGTGGACGCGTTCCTCAAGATCGCTGAGGGGTTGCAGCTGAGGCTGCCCTCCTCCTGTCCGTTGCTGCTGTCTCCGATTATGCGCCAGCTTGGCCTGTAAGAAAAAGGACAGCATCTGAGTAAATATACAGCCATGGTCTTGCCTGATGTGCCTCCCATAGGTGAATAGCCCTTACTGTATGCAGCCATGGTCTTGCCTGATGTGCCTCCCATAGGTGAATAGCCCTTACTCTATGCAAAGTGTGGAATGTGTGTGTGTGTTTCATGAAAGGGCCATAGGTGCTGGATGAGTGTTGTGCATTGGGGTTTTAAGACCCTCTGGCCATAGAGTGAGGTTGAGATAGAGGGATGGAGAGGTATTGAGAAAAAGCCACTCACCCTGACGACCCGAGTGAGGTCGTTGAACTTTTTGCGGCATTGAACATGGGTCCTGGGCACCATGCTCCTGGAGGAGACGCTCTGAGCCACCTCCCTCCACACTCTTCTGTACTCGCGTGGCAAAGGCCTCCTGCCACTCTCAGGGAAGAGTATACATCTTCTGCGCTCCACCGCGCCAACCAGAGCATCCAAGGCCCGCTCGGTGAAGCGATGAGCTCGTTCTCTCACCCTCTCCATCCTTGGCAGCAAAATGGATTCACAGGTCTCTCCAGGCCGAGATTCAAGGCTGCAATGAGCAGGGTGTGGCTGGGGAGCAAGTTGGCCCCCCCCCCCCCCCGCTTTAAGAAGTGGCCGGCGCCAGTGTGTCTGTGTTCCCTCGCTAACTGGCAGCACCTGCGCTGCGCTCGCGCTCTGAGTTAGCGCCTCACTGCTCGGCCTTTGCGCCTTAAGACAGGTGTGCAGCGCCTGATTTAGCGCTCCACTCACCTCCCGGGCGGTAAAAGTGAAGTTTCCAGTCAGTGGCGATAATTAGCGCCAGGCGCTAATATTTGCGTCCAGACGATATTTGCGCCCCAAATGGGGCGCGACCTAATTTTTCCCCCTAAATCTTTAAATTTGCCGAATCAAAAGTGGCTTATTAAAATGTAACCCCTCTTCCCATGGCTCTTAGCAACACTGGACCCAGTAATGAACTGGTGTTCCTTGCAGCCAGAAATTGTTGGGAAATTTGTTGCATGATGTCATCCTGCCATTTGCATCTTAATATAATATGCCTGTCCATATTTGGGTGGATGCACTATATGCCTGATGTCACTTCCGGCAGAAACAGCATTTGGTGGAGGAATAGCTACAGCCCTCATTTTCCTCGCCTGCCCACCCAGTTTATGCCTGTCAAGCGAGACAAAGACAAGAGCTCTGAGTTTTCAAATCTATTAACTTAGACATCCACAGCGCCTAATTGCTAATATGATGATGAGTAGCAGCGTCATCAGTTAACATGAACAATTTTGTAAAGGTAGAAAGCATAAAAGAAGGAAAGCAAAATTGCTTTATTCCAGCAGCATTTTTCTTTTAATTGAGAATTGCAGAAGCATCAAAACCTGTAGTGCAGGATACCATCAATGATGAAAAGATTAAAGGAGAAAATGAAATAAATCAGTAAGTAGTGATTAGCCGACACTGACCTTTAGTTTTAAAAGCCTAAAGAATTTAGTGGGATGAAAAGACTGAAGGAGTTAAGGGGTTCCATGATTTTAAGGTCTTATAAAATAATGAGCAAGAGTAGGAGGTTGTGCAGTGAGTTTAGATTTCAATACAGTGGGAATGTAAGGAGAAGAAAGAATATGTAGAATTCATGTATATGGAGCTTAATTTTTTTTTAAAAGGAGCAATGACTATAATGGGATTGATAAACTAAAGACAAGAAAGATTGCAAGAGAGAGATTGCAGGCTCGGGATTTTAAATTTTATTCGTTTATGGGATGTGGGTGTCGCTGGCAAGGCCAGCATTTATTGCCCATCCCTAGTTGCCCTTGAGAAGGTGGTGGTGAGCCGCCTTCTTGAACCACTGCAGTCCGTGTGGTGAAGGTACTCCCACAGTGCTGTTAGGGAGGGAGTTCCAGGATTTTGACCCAGTGACGATGAAGGAACGGTGATATATTTCCAAGTCAGGATGTGTGTAACTTGGAGGGAAACTTGGAGGTGGTGGTGTTCCCATGCGCCTGCTGCCCTTGTCCTTCTAGATGCAAGAGGTCACGGGTTTGGGAGGTGCTGCTAAAGAAGCCTTGGCGAGTTGCTGCAGTGCATCATGTAGATGGTACACACTGCAGACACGGTACGCCGGTGGTGGAGGGAGTGAATGTTTAAGGTGGTGGATGGGGTGCCAATCAAGCGGGCTGCTTTGTCCTGGATGGTGTCGAGCTTCTTGAGCGTTGTTGGAGCTGCACTCATCCAGGCAAGTGGAGAGTATTCCATCACACTCCTTACTTGTGCCTTGTAGATGGTGGAAAGGCTTTGGGGAGTCAGGAGGCAAGACACTCGCTGCAGAATACCTAGCCTCTGACCTGCTCTTGTTGCCACAGTATTTATGTGGCTGGTCCAGTTAAGTTTCTGGTCAATGGTGACCCCCCCCAGGATGTTGATGGTGAGGGATTCGGTGATGGTAATGCCGTTGAATGTCAAGGGTCGGTGGTTAGACGCTCACTTGTGTGGCGCGAATGTTACCTGTCACTTATCAGCCCAAGCCTGAACGTCGTCCAGGTCTTGTTGCATGTGGGCATGGACTGCTTCATTATCTGAGGCGTTGTGAATGGCACTGAACAGTGTGCAGTCATCAGCGAACATCCCCATTTCTGACCTTATGTTGGAGGGAAGGTTATTGATGAAGCAGCTGAAGATGGTTGGGCCTAGGACACTGCCCTGAGGAACTCCTGCAGCAATGTCCTGAGGCTGTGATGATTGACCTTCAACCACCACAACCATCTTCCTTTGTGCTAGGTATGACTCCAGCCAGTGGAGCATTTCCCCCCCGATTCCGATTGATTTCAGTTTTACTAGGGCTCCTTGATGCCACACTCGGTCAAATGCTGCCTTGATGTCAAGGGCAGTCACTCTCACCTCACCTTTGGAATTCAGCTCCTTTGCCCATGTTTGGACCAAGGCTGTAATGAGGTCGGGAGCTGAGTGGTCTTGGCGAAACCCAAACTGGGCATCAGTGAGCAGGTTATTGGTGAGTTAGTGCCGTTTGATAGCACTGTCGTTGACACCTTCCATCACTTTGCTGATGATTGAGAGTGGACTGATGGGGCAGTAATTGGCCGGGTTGGATTTGTCCTGCTTTTTGTGGACAGGACATACCTGGGCAGTTTTCCACATTGTCGGATAGATGCCAGTGTTGTAGCTGTACTGGAACAGCTTGGCTAGAGGCGCAGCTAGTTCTGGAGCACAAGTCTTCAGCACGATAGCCGGGATGTTGTCGGGGCCCATAACCTTTGCTGTATCCAGTTCGCTCAGCCGTTTCTTGATATCACGTGGAATGAATCGAATTGACTGAAGACTGGCTTCTGTGATGGTGGGGACCTCAGGAGGAGGCCGATATGGATCATACACTCGGCACTTCTGGCTGAAGATAGTTGCAAATGCTTCAGCCTTGTCTTTTGCACTCATGTGCTGGGCTCCACCATCATTGAGGATGGGGATATTCATGGAGCCTCCTCCTCCCGTTAGTTGTTTAATGGTCCACCACCATTCACGACTTGATGTGGCAGGACTGGTGCTGGGCTGCGTGATGGCGGCCACGGCCCATGCCAATGGCCGCCATGAAGGGCTGACCAGGAAGTCAGCCAAAAGAAGAAAGTGGCGGCATGGGTCGTAGGCCGCACCTCCCCTTTAACTACCACCCCACAAGCGGACATCAGTCTCGCGGGACACAGCCAAATGTCTGCCACGGGGCAGTAAGGGTTCACGCCAGGGCGCTAAGGGGTCGTGTCGTTCATCGATTACATCATCACCGGCGGCACAGCGGCCCAGGGCGCTACAGGTGGTGCACGTTGCTCTTGGCTAGCGCCTCAACAACGCCCAGCCAAATTTCACGGGAGGCGCTTTTTCTGCCACCTCCCCGGGTGATAAACCCTTTTGCACCCTATTAGTGCAACCCCCCCCCGCCCCCCGGAGGTGCTAAAGGCAGGCGCAAAGGAACCGAATTTTGCCCCCTATGAATTCTTGGGATATGTGTGTCGCAGGCAAGGCCAACATTTATTGCCCATCCCTAGTTGCCCTTGAGAAGATGGTGGTGTGCCACCTTCTTGAACTGCTGCAGTCCATGTAGTGAATGTACTCCCACAATGCTGTTAGGTAGGGAGTTCCAGGATTTTGACCCAGTGACGATGAAGGAAAGTCATTATATGTCCAAGTCAAGTTGTTGTATGCCTCGGAGGGGAAGTTGGAGGTGATGCTGTTCCCATGCATTTGCAGTCCTTGTCCTTCTATTTGGTGGAGGGAGTGGGTTTGGGAGGTGCTGTCGAAGAAGCCTTGGCGAGCTTACAGAATTTATCGGGTTTATAGAGTGCTAACAGGTAAACATCACAATTACGAGTTTTTAAGATCATCTCAGGTGTTAAAAGTGAAGGTTTAAGTGAGCAGTAATATTGTAAGCCTGATGTAGACAGAAGTAGCGAGGCCATGCTGTAAGTAGTCTTATTCAGCTCCCTAATCTCATGAGTCAATACTGCTACTAATGTGAAATTTTGATGCATAGGTTTATCACAAGATAAATAGTTAAAACACCAAAATCAACATCCCCAGCAGTCACATTTACCTTCATAACAATAGCGATTGCATTTGCAGCACTTTGAGACATTACAACATTATAAAGAGCTATTTAGTGCAATTATTAATATATTTTTAATATTACTGTATAACATTTACCTCTTGTTTAGTCATTTTTTTAGTGAACTTTCAGATAACTCTCCTTTGGTTATTTATGGGCTCACATCAAAGCAGTCATCCATATTCAAAGATGGAGCAGTGCTTTCTGTTTCTATTGTAACTCAATAGTGTGCTTTGTTGAGATTCAGAAACACCTGGCAGAACAAGGAACTGACCTCTTGGATCATTGAAAGAAGGTGTGCAGGGAATGACTATAATAGAAAAAGGTATGGAACCCAGTATATTAGCATACAAAAGGATGGGTGCCAACTCCAATTACATTTTCTCTTCTGATTGATCCCATGCATTTCATCTGTTTAAATCACCTGATGAGTTATCCGGCATGAAAGTGTAAAGTGCAAAGTACTTATTTTAGAGAAAAAAAATCACTCATCTGAGATTATGCTTATGGTAGAGGCAAAACACTAATACTTCCAAAATATTCCCCTAATATCCTTAATTGTAACGCTTAGCACAAATGAAGTGTAAAACCAGAACAGGGTATGAAAAGACCCATTTTATACTCAATAGGTGAAGCTGCCTATACTCAACTATTTAGTCAACTGAAACCTCTTAAAGGTATGGTATGATAAGCCAGAAATAATTTTGAAAAGTTTTCTGAGGAAAATTTGAAGATTATGAAGAAAATTCACAACAGACTATTAATGCAGCTTTATTGAAATGAGAGACAGGGTGAGAAAGTGGTTAAAAAAGCATATGGGATCCTGGGCTTCATAAATAGAGGCATAGGGCTCGATTTTGTCATTGGGGCAGGCTGGGGGCGTGTCATCCGCTTTTCGTGTTAGCCACCCGACTCCAATTTGATGTGGGAAAAATATGCGATTTTCCCATAATTGGGCAATTGATTTCCAGCGTGTGGGAACCCAATTAGTCTTTCCATTCTGAACTCGCCTCCGATGATGTCATCAATGCTGCTGGATTTAAGGCCTGCAAGCAGCCTTGCTTCTTCTGCAGACTGCAAACCTTTTGGCCTTTGCTCTGATAGTTTCTTCCAGGCAAAATGTCCAGCAGTAGACCTAAGGCTGCACCGAGGTTTGATGACGCCGACCTGCAAGCTCTGGTGGAGGGAGCAAGAGGGAATAAGAAGCTGCTCTTCCCTTCTTCAGGGAGGAAAAAGCCTCCCCAGCAGACGAAGGCTGTGTGGATGCAAGTGGCCCAGGAGGTCAGCTCCTTATCAATGTGCTGCAGAACCTGCCTGCAGTGCAGGAAGAGGTTTCATGACCTTCTGCGCACTGGAAAAGTAAGTATGACTTTCCCATCACCCTCAATCTGATCCCCATTGCCTCTCATCACCAGCACTCAGCTTTAGCAACCTCTTCCTCCACATCCTACTTGACACTGACATCCCTGCACCCTTACCCATTCCTTCTCTCTGTATGTTCACATTCCCTTAACTATTTGACTATGCAGCCCTCACACTCCCTATCGCTGTGATGCTATGAAAACAAGTTATAACACACAGGGAGGGCCCTTGGTCTTGCCACCTCACTGAATTTTTGTCTCCTTCTAGGCATCTATGCTACGGATTCTCTACACTCACTCCTTCATTCTCACTCAAACTCCACTTGTCTCCCTCATTGCAGGAAAAGAGAGCTCACAATAAGAGGGAAAGAGCGGACAGGAGGAGGGCCACCCTCAGTAGCCCAGCTCACCCCCTGGGAGGAGGCGGCCCTGGAGATCGTGGGAGTGGAGGAGGATGCGCAAGTGGGGGATGGACAGACGGGTGCATCAGAGCAAGCTGGTGACAGAATAGTTTTTCATCTCTCTCATTGACATTGCATGAGTCACTGATAATGATTCTGATGCGCTAACAGATTGACTTATGATCATCTGCAATATTCAATGTGCATGTAACCTTGGCCTCACATCTCTGACTCTTTCCTTTACTCCCCCACAGGACCATCGAAAGCCCCCGTCCCCGCTATCCAGGAGGAACTGCCTGAGCCTCCAGACACCTCAGAGGAAGCTGTAACATCTGAGGGCGCAGTGTCAGCAGAATTCAGCGCACCCAGCACCAGCGCAGACACTCACACCTCGGTAGTACCTTCGCGAGATAGTGTAGTGTTATCACCTGGTGTATCACAGCTCACAAGTGAGCATCAGCAGATGGTGGAGACAGGGACAGCAGTGGAGAGTCCTAGTCGGAGGGCGTAGGAATTTCCAGCTTGGCTCAGCTGCATGTCGACCCTCTGCCTCCGGGTCCATCCAGAAGAAGAGCGGTGCTGGAACTCCAGGAAGAGGTGCAGGAGTCTCTGGCAGGTTTTGTCTCCAGGGTCGCTGCGAGTGTGGAGCGAATGGAGGAGTCCACCGCTAACATGAGCAGAGCCTTTGTGGAGGCGTTGGCGCATGAATGCATCACCACGAAAAGGATGGCAACCTCCGTGGATAGGATGGCTACCTCCATGGTAAGGCTGGCTCCCATAGAGGAGAGGATGGCTACGGTAGAGGAGAGGATGACTATGTCCATCGAGGAGCTTAGTCACCAGGGTATGGAAAACATGGTCATTGTTCAGAATAGACTGACATCTCTTGAGGAGCGATGATTAGCTATTGAGCAAACAAACCAGACCTTCAGGCAAGTCCTCGGGAGTAGGACTTCCAGTACAGAAACGGGTCCTCATGGCCCCCCTGAAGTGCAGCAAGGTGCTGTCAAGCCACTTGCTAGCTCTGAAGTGGGGCTGACCCATGAGAGGGATGTTGGTGGCAGACAACAAGGAAGTGGGGGCTCCTCTCCAAGCGCTCACACGACCATGCCACTGCAAAGTCCTTGGTCAGAGCCCCACCAGAGTCCCCACCCAACTGAGATCGGCGTCTCAATCCCTGCACAGCCACAGGAGCAGCAGACTGTTGCCGAGCCCTCACAAGCTCGCAATCCCAGAGGACGCCCGCCAAAGGTGTCGAGAAAGGAGTAGCAAGAAAGTGAGCAAGGGGCCTCCACATCTGCTGAAGCCACAGGGGAAGCACCACGTGGGAGCACGCGTAAGAGGAAGATAATGCACAAGTAGTCACAAGGGTAGTCACTTGGGTGAAATGTCATGTTTAATGGTGAAAAGCCATCAGTTGCTTATTGTAAATAAAAAATTCTGATGGTAACTGTTGCAGTTGTGGCGTCTGTCATATCGCTAATGGGACTTCCACACTGAGGGCTTAGGATGACTTGCAATTGTCAGTATGGTGGTCAGAGTGATAGGAATCCGCAGGTTCTTGGCCATTGTCGATGGTCTGATAAGAAGGTGCAAGGCAAAAGTGTTTGATTGTGCAGGCTAAGCAAATCTGGCCAAGAGGAGTGCATCCCTTGCATCCCGGGCAGCAATGTGGTCGCGCGCTAGCGCCTTCTGGCCTGTGCAGCTTCAGGTGGGTGAGCAGCAGCTTGGCGCTCCTGTTGTTGCTGTTGCTGTTGGTGGTGCTGTTGTTCATGGATCTGTTGCTGCCACGGCTGGTCTTCGTCCGAATCTGATGTCCAGGAGGAAAGGAAATAAATGGTTCCCATGCTTCTGGTATATGCTTCAGTTGAGGAAGCACTCATTCAAGGTGGCGAGAGGGGTTTCCCAGGAGGTCACACTGGAGATGGGTGTCAGGCTCCAAACTTCCACAACAATGGGTATGCCTGCTAAAAGTTCCCCCAGACCTGAGACAACAAAGTTCTGCCACCTGCAAATGATGATTGCTGAAAACTCCTTTTTAATGGTGGAGCTGCAACTGTTAGTAAGCATTCCACTTGTGAGGCCGCCAGGATTCACTGGCGTGTTTCAGAGGAGGCGTGAAGCACGTGGGAAAAGTGTTAAAATCAGAAAGGCCTCTCAAAATGGGATTATAGAGGCACTTAACTGGTTGTTAAGGGCCTTAAGGGCCTATCCCGCCTCTTGGAGGTGGGATGGAGACGGGGTCAGAAAACTCGCATTTGGGAAAATTGCTCGGAGGTGGGATGGAGGCGGGATCGGGCCCGCCCACCATTTTTCGCGATTTTAACACCTCACACGCCTCCAATCCCACCTCTTCAGGGCCTGGCAAAATCGAGCCCATGGAGTACAAAAGCAAGAAAGTTATGATGAACATTTATAAAACACTGGTTCGGCCTCAACTGGAGTATTGTGTCCAATTCTGGGCACCGCACTTTAGGAAGCATGTGGAGGCCTTAGAGACAGTGCAGAAAAGATTTACGAGAATGGTTCCAGGAATGAGGGACTTCAGTTATGTTGATAGACTAGAGAAGCTGGGGTTGTTCTCCTTGGAGCAGAGAAGGTTGAGAGGAGATTTGATAGAGGTGTTCAAAATCATGAGGGATCTAGACAGAGTAGATAGAGAGAAACTGTTCCCATTGGCGGAAGGGTTGAGAACCAGAGGACACAGATTTAAGGTGATTGGCAGAAGAACCAAAAGCGACATGAGGAAAAACTTTTTTACGCAGCAAGTGGTTAGGATCTGGAATGCACTGCCTGAAAGGGTGGTGAAGGCAGACTCAATCATGGCTTTCAAAAGGAAATTGGATAAGTACCTGAAGGAAAATTAATTGCAGGGCTATGGGGAAAGGGCGGGGGAGTGGGACTAGCTGAAGTGCTCTCGCAGAGAGCTAGCATGGGCTCGATGGGCCAAATCATAGAATCATAGAATCATAGAAAGTTACAGCATGGAAGGAGGCCATTTTGGCCCATCATGTCCGCGCCGGCCAACAAAGAGCTATCCAGCCTAATCCCACTTCCCAGCTCTTGGTCTGTAGCCCTGCAGGTTAGAGCATCCCAAGTGCACATCCAAGTACTTTTTAAATGTGGTTAATGTGGCCTCCTTCTGTGCTGTAGCCGTTCTATGATTCTATGACAGGCTAGCGATGGATAACATGTTAACTATTCTGTTCAAAGTAGTGATTTCAATATTATTCTCAAATGTTGGAACAAATCATCTGGTGAAAAGAATTTGTCAACATTTCTAGTTATCACCTTTGATGAATCAGCCATGTTAACTGTTACCATCAGAGACATGTTATTGTTTCAGACTTTATATAATATGGTGACAGAGACCAATATCTAAAGTACATTTGCTGATGGGCTGGTATCTTGAGAAAGATTTAAACATATGTTTATGATTCTACAGATCAACCACTATGGCTCCAACCTGTCAGTTTAACATCAATTGTGGGGAAGTTACTGGAATACATCATCAGAGACAGTGATTGAGCATTTGGACAAGTAGCTGCTGATCAAAGAGAGTTGGCAAGGATTTGTGAAGGGTAGTTCATGTCTGACTAATCTAGTTGATTTTTTTGAGGAGGTCACTAGTGTGGTGGATAGGGGAATACCTATGGATGTTATCTATATGGACATCCAGAAGACATATGATAAGGTTCTGCACAAGAGATTATTAGCAAAAATGAGAGTGTACAGAATTGGAGAAAGCCTTGTGACATGGGTCAGTATTTAGTTGGGAGGTAAGAGACAGAGTAGGGATAAAGGGTTAATTCTCTGATTGGCAGGATGTGACATTTATGTAGGACATGTTGGATGTTTTGCTGCAGGGGATGCAACAAAGGAGAGTGGTCCGCTTTGGAGTTGAATGCCAGTCTCCTGTGAAAGCTGCATGGGTGGAGGTAGCACACTGAGTAAATGCAATCTCCCAGGTCCAAAGCATTTGGGTCGAAGTGAGGAAGAGGTTTTCTGATTACAGGAGGATTGACTAAAGTAAGTGTCCCCACCTTTGCATATATTGGGGTTGATTTTAACTTTTGGGTGGCCAGCTGACACAACAGGCCCATTTTGGGGGCAAAGAGACCGGAGCCATTTTGGGGCTCTCGCCTCATTTAAATGGAACTGGCATACTCAGGCTCCAAATAGCCCAGCTCAATATCAGGCAGCCCAGGGGCTACCAAGCAGCAAGATAAGTCCAGAGAGGTGTTGCGATCTCGAAGAGGGAGGGAGCCAGAGTCAGCAGCAGCCCAAATCATTTTTTGAGGCCTGGAGAAGCGCTTCTGTTCCACCTAGCCTCACAAAACTAATTTAAAACTTAGCTTTCCAGGACATCTTCTCCTCTATCGCCCAGTGGTAGGCCATTGTTTGTGGGCCAATTGTCGTCGCTAATGGGGCAATAAGCTTACCAACTCAATTTTGTGGCCGTTACCACCCTGTTAATGCTGATTTTGGCAAGTTAAATTGACCCCAATATGTGGGACAAGGAAATTATGGCACAAATGTATGAAAGTGCTGGTGCACCCTCAGGAAGGACATACCATGCAAAGCATGGAGATAGCCTTTGCCCTTCTCTTAATGGTCTTTTATTGTACAAAAGGTGTAAGGCAGATATCTAGTGAGGCACTCTAATAGCTTGCACTGAAAGACATGTTCAAAGTTATCCTCTGAGCCAGTACTACCACCAGAAACAAGAACAGTGTAAAATTACAAAATCCTCACACATGCACTGGCCTTGTAGGAGCCATCTATATTTATCTGGCCTCTTGGACAGCCTGTCCCATAGAAAAAGTCCTGTGTCTCTAGCTGCAGCTTCCTTTTCACAGAGAAAGTTATGAAGGTATTTTCCCTGGCAAGCATTACATTTGTCGCTTGCTTTATACATCTGTGGACAACAAATTGGCTGATTTGACAGATGTCCCCTGGAAGGCTCCCATAGCATAAAATCTTAATGCAGTGGTGAACTTCAAAGCTGCAGGAAGAGTTGTACCAGTTCTTCATGCTGTTTACAGGTCCACCTCAAGCAGATAACATAGATCTGCCTTAACCTCTCTATTGAGGAGCAAAGACAGTTGTCCTCAGGCATGCCCAGGTATGATTGCTGGGGTCTATAAATACAGATCCATGGGTATTGATGATAGCTCACATAATTCCTAAGCTGTCGCTGTCTTTGTATATGATGCTCCCTCGTGAAACTGTCCTCCTTTGATCATGCAGCCAATTGGGATCCAGACCAATTCCCATTTTTAGCACTATGTTAGCTGCAAGGTACAAAGCAGTAGCAAGGAAAGAGACTACAGGAAGTTCTTGGATGCAAGTCAAAGGTTCTTGCAGAAATGACAGAAATAGACACAAGAAAAATGCTGAGAACGCAATGCACCCCACTGAAATGCAAAATCGCAAAAAAAAGCAACTTTCAAACTTAATGTCCCAACAACCTGGCTGTAAGAAGACAACCACGTCAGACCCGGGATTGGTTAGGCTCTAATTTCATATTAGTAAGGTAAAATGCTGGGAGTGCAACTCAGCCGAACATATTCAAATTCGTTGGGAAACCTAATTTGAATAATTATTCCATGGAAAGGAAGCTTGTGCTAGAAAATAGCACATCTTGTCTCTCCCACCAAGAGTGCCAATCACAAAATCTGTTCCACTGCGAAACAGTCCCATGACATTGTGTGCCAAATTCTTAAGAACCTTGCGAGCCCACAATGAGGCCTTAAGCTGATGTGGAGCTGTTTAAAATTGGAGCTTATATCTGCAAGTGGATATATTTGGAATTGTGAAGTACACTACTTAAAATCTTGCCAGACTTTATTTTGCATATGGTGGATCCACTGCCAAAAAAGGGTCATATAACTTCCTCATGTGACCATGGAAATAAATTGTAAAATAATCATAGCCATTGGAATAGATGGATTTAGCATAACAGCCGTTAATTTGGAGTGGAAGAATAGGAGAGATTCATTCCCCTTCTGCTAGTCATTGTTCAGAAACAGTAACAGCCACTCAAGTGTGAGAAAGCGCACGAGAGAATAAAAAATGAAACATCATGAAAAATAAATAAGGCTGCAATTATAACAGGAGCTTATTATAATAATTCATTCTTAATTTAGAACCTCCAGGACAGAGCAATGAAGGGACAAAATATTTTTCCATCTTATTTACTTTTTTGCAATGAAAGCATATGAATTTTATAAACTTCCTTGTGTAAAAGAGTCCAGAAAAATGGATACTGACAAGATATTGTCACAACTTCAGGTATTTTCACTCCTGCAATTATCTATGTGTTAATGTTGTAAGTTCCATTAAAATTATATACTTTGACATATTAGAAACAAACAGTGAATGTAAGGATGAGGAGACAACAATAGTTACATCTATACACAGACTTTTAAGTTCTGGGCACCAAAGAAGCCTGTAAATTGTGTTCAGTGTTATGTTTTATACAACTGGCACCAGGGCAGCAATTCCACATTAAATTGTACTTTTTAAAATCTCACCCAGGTTCACCCATATCATGAATGAAGACAACTGCCACGTTTTGAAGTGTGGCTCGGATACTGGATTTTTGTCTTAGACAAGGAGCGTTGTGAGAACTGGTACTGATTGTGAAAGCACAATTGAAGATGACATTACTTCCTTCAATATAAATTATTCACTGAGTTACTGAAAATTGGATCACGTGTAACTGTTTAAAATGTTCTTCATAATGTACTATTAATTTAATTCCATGTGTAGTATTATGAATTCTGGATGTGGTTTGTAACTTGCTCCATTATGTTAGGTGTAGTTTTTCTTTTAACCATTGCAGTCAGTCAAGCTTCCTAGTCATCAAAACACAGAAATTGTTATGAATATACGTTACACAGTCTGTAACTGTGCAATGAGGCTAAGTAGGGGAAGGAATGCAGGAGATGTCAGATAGCAGCAGAAGTATTCTATTGGTGTCCATTGCTATATCTCCTATTATATCTGCAGGCCCATACACCTGGCAACGACTGAGGTATGCTGCTTCCAGAGGCTCAGGTTTGCAGGGAAGCGTTTATCTAGGTGTGCCATCTGTTTCAAGAATACCTGCAGATAATCTCACACATAGAAACAGTACTCCCAGTGGCTGTCAAGGTGACAACAACCCTCAATTTTTATGTCTCTGGATCCTTCCATGAATAGCAAGAGAAATGTGCAGTGTCAGCCAGTTTTCTGACCAGGGGTGTATAAAGGTCAATGGTGCATATGCAGTAGGGCCAAGAACTTCATCGCTTTCCTCACTGACTACAGTAGCAACGTGAAAGGACAACATAACTCTGCAGGACTGCTGGCTTTTGCAGAGAAGACCGTGTCTTTACCTAAGTACCTCTGAGACTACATCCACATTCCCATTAACTTGCATATATCAAAAGTTGCTTATAGTAACAGAATTTAGTGTTGTGATTGAACATGTATCCACCAATGAGGGAACAGTACTAAAAATATTCAAACAAAGCAAACAAGCAAATAAAAAATATTGGGCCAAAAATTCTCAGCCCCAATGATGGATCTGAGGCATGAGGCAGTCAAAGGAGCACTGATGGAGACGAGAGATCTGGCAGGATCTGGAAATCTTAAGTCACTGCTCAAAATCACGCTAGCTGCAAATTCCTGAGAGAGCCTGGGGAAGGTGGAACTTCCATTCGCCCCAAACATGACCTGTGACATCAGAGGGAATGGTGCCGAGGGGAGGGATTTCCCATGCTGGGAATTTCCTTGGCCCATGCTGGACACTGGAATGAACCTTGAGTACAGGTCTTCCAATAGACATAAGTGGGACCCACTGTGTCTGCAAGCCAAGTGCATGGCACCCAAGATGCACTTTTAGTGGCACAGGGGCCTACTGAAAAAATGCAAGTGATGTGACCCTGCTTTGACTCCTGTGGGGTCAAGAGTGAATACACTGGTATCTGCTCCATTGCAGTTACACAAGTAGAGCAGAGCCGATGATTTTAAGCCACTGTAAGTATAAATAGGACTGAGGTGCTTGAGCTGGCTTAACAGGACTTGATATGTGGTACACAGGGCATGGTTTGGACACCCCTGGCCTTTATAACCCAAAGTGTATATTTTATCATCATATATGGCCAGCAGCACAGAATCATTTGGGACACAATTTGCTTGTTCTGGGATCATCTGTGCAGAAATTAGTTGAAGAGGAATGAAGAGTGCAAGACTAATCTGTGCAGCCATGTGTCATGATAGCTATGCTCCAACCACTGGCAAAACTGAGCACACGTGCAATGAAGCTCAAGCTACAACCAGAATTCTTATCAAATATGCCATCAGTATCTTTGATGCAATGCTACACATGCCTGAACTAATCGGGGTAGACTTACTGTGCAAACATTCCCCCACCCCCCATATACAAGGTTTCAAGGATAATTGTTGTCTCCTGTCTGCTCCATAATATAGGTTCTCTTGAGCCTTTGTGCTACTTGTTGTAAATTATTTATTTTTTCTCCTAGCACCACTACTAGCAACAATGGGTTTCCCAAAGGGAATCACTTTATCTGAGGTGTTTTGAACAAGAGAGGGACCTCCAGAGAGGTCAAGCACAACTGGCTGCATGATGGGTGCTCTGTGCCCACCTGCCGGTACTTGCACAACTGCACCTGCAGCCGAGGTGGTCAGGCCTCACTGTGACAGACAGTTAGTAAAAGTGAAAGCGAAAGCTCCTCTTCCCAAAGAAAGGTGTGACAGCAGACTTGATGACACTACGAAGATATGTGAATGACGGACTAATCATAACATCTGATGCTTCCTTGAAGGAGTCTTAATCACACAATATCATGCTTTCTATAGAACTGCCCATGTTTTTATTTGGGCAGTGGTACCCTATTTGATGAATTACACAAAATGTGGAGTGCTTTTGATTGTAGTAAAGTTAAAGGCTCTGCCAATATGAATAAATGAAGGGTAAGTGCACAGTTAAAGGATGATAAATGATTACATTACGTGACATTATTTGTTAAAATGTATGGCCCTTCTGGCATATTCCTGGGCTTTAACATAAGAACATAAGAATTAGGAGGAGGAGTAGGCCATATCGCCCTTCGAGCCTGCTCCGCCATTCAATAAGATTATTGCTGATCTTTGACCTCAACTCCACTTTCCCGCCCAATCTCCATATCCCTTGATTCCCCTAGAGTCCAAAAATCTATCTATCTCAGCCTTGAATATACTCAATGATTCAGCATTCACAGTCCTTTAGGGTAGAGAATTCTAAAGATTCAAAACCCTCTGAGTGAAGCAATTCCTCCTCATCTCAGTCTTAAATGGCCTACCCCTAGTTCTAGACTTTCCAGCCAGGGGAAACAACCTCTCAGCATCTACCCTGTCAATCCCCTTCAGAATCTTATATGTTTCAATGAGATCACCTCTTATTCTTCTAACCTCCAGAGAGTATAGGCCCAATCTACTCAATCTCTCTTCATAGGACAACCCTCTCATCCCAGGAATCAATCTAGTGAACCTTTGTTGTACCGCCTCTAAGGCAAGTATATCCTTCCATAGATAAGGAGAGCAAAACTGTGCACAGTACTGCAGGTGTGGTCTCACCAAAGCCCTGTACAATTGTAGCAAGACTTCCTTACCTTACTTCCAGTACTCCAACCTCCTTGCAATAAAGGCCAACATACCATTTGCCTTCCTAATTGCTTGCTGTACCTGCATGCTAACTCCCTGTGTTTCCTGTACGAGGACACCTAAATCTCTCTGAACACCAACATTTAATAGTTTCTCACTGTTAGCAGTCAACCACCTTTCTCCTCTGGTTCACAACAACACATTTTGAGCAAGCACAAGACTTCGCAAGGGAGTATTCGAAACAGGCATTTTTGATACACAGTAAAAGGTAATCGGTCTTTAACTGTATACAGAGAGTGACTTTTTCCGGTTTCTGTATCTTTCAAGCACACGTTGACATACTGTTGAAAACCATGATCCTTTATACACCACATTTTGATTACATCAAAGGGAAATGTCATAAATAAGACTGTATGATGTATCTATTCCCAAACCCTTTGAAACCAGACTAGTCATGTAAACAGTTGCAGTTTGTTTACCTCAGAACTACTTCCCTTAAACAAGAGCAGTCTCTAAACTCTTTTAAGAAAATGCCTTATCAACTGTTATCTTTTATTACCTTAGAGTTACACTTTATTACTAACACTTATTTCCTCACACAGGCACTTTACATATCAGAAGACAAGCCATGCTTTCTCCTCACAACACTTCAAAGTCATCCTGTTTATATTGGAAAGCCTGTTAATCCAAGATAAATGAAGTTTGACTGTTAACCCTTAACTCCCCAAGATGTCCAACATATATCTCTCCAGGACGTCCAACACTTACCATTTATAAAATATTTTCTGTTTTTCTGGCTTATTCCTGCTAGCGTTTTGGCCGGGATATGCTGATATACTAGAAACTAGTCCAAGACCCAGATATGCCAGGTCCTGCCCTAGCGGTGAAATTTCTGGGATTGTTTTGTGTGGGTGGAGCCTCTGCCTGCCCTTACAAAACCATTGTTGTAAGGGGGCATGGGGACGGAGATGAGGACTCCCTATGTCAGGAATTCCTGCACCCCCATGACCTCAAAGGGACCCGGAATATAGATGGTGCAAGCAGAGCAGACGGGTGTACTGTCTGACCCAGCGGTGGATGGGGTATCACCTGGGGGTCCAGGATGAGATCTTGCCCTGGAACCTAATTAGGGGCGCTACAGGATGGGAGAGTGGCAATATCTTGTATCGGGGGAAGGCCCCAACAGGCCTGGACGCACTAACTTGGTTTATATAATGGGTATCCCAAGTGCGCCCTAGTGGAAACCTCCCCTGACCCTGGAAAGTTCACTTGGGTCAACAGCAGAAGTTCCCAATGGGTGCAAGTGCTGGAATCGCTGGCCTGCAGATTTTCGGGGCCTATGACTTTCTATGGTTCTGTGCTTTTGTATACTAATTATAGAAAAAGACAATGATGACTTATGTAGAATGACAGGGTGATTTACAGCTTGCATAAGTTTGCCACAAAAGTTTTTTACTATGCTCAGAACATAGGTTTGTCTCACAAAGGATCTCATACATCTCGAACATACCGTACAATTCTGACTTGCAATGCCTGACGAAAAGTCATCGGCGTGAAACATTGGGGGGACTATTAACGTGGAGCAGAGCATGGGTTTAGGTGCGGGTAGGGGGTTGAAGTGGCTGAAAATGCATTCACGTCTGGAAGCCGGCTCCAATATGCCGACTTCCGCGTTTAACTCGGGCGCATTGGGCAGGTTGCGCGTAACCCCTTCCGGAGAGGCGGGCTATCGATTTAAATACATTAATAGCGCCATTGTAGCAATATTTCTACCAACAGTCGAATTTAACGGTGCACCCATGGGTTTCCCGAGCTGAAACCAAGACGGGAACACAACAGCAATTCGTGGGGCTTATTAAAAGTCAGGCAAATACAGCAATAAATACTCAGTGCTCACAGCTGCTTTCTGATCTACCACTGGGAAAGAGTTTGTTCACAGTACTTGTGGTGAGAGGTTAGTTTCTATACTTTTAGACGTTTTCAGTCTTAGATCAGGATGGGTGGCACCTTAACTGTCTTAGATTGGACATCGCAACAGCCTGCTGGGGAGAGACCTGCAGGTGGTCAGCAGAGAGGGGAGCAGCAGAGAGGCCGAGCTCGCAGGAGGCACTACCCGCATAACAGGGTGTACAGGCAGATGCTCAGCTTCCTAGACCTCACAGAAGAGCATTGCTTCTGGAGGCTGAGATTGCTGCGTCAGGTGGTGGCAGACATCTGTGGCCTCCCAAAAAAAGACTTGCTCCATGCTGGAACCTGGTGGCCACTCATTACCACTGGCTGTGAAAGTATCCACTACCCTCAGCTATCTTGCCTCTGGATCCTACCAGGGCACTGTGGGAGACATACCAAGGATCTCCCAGTCGGCTGCACACAAATGCATAAGACAGGTCACTGATAGGATGTTTGCCAGGGCGGGCAATTATTTCAACTTTGTCTGTGATGAAGCCAGTCAGAATGAGCGGGCCTGGAAGAATTCCCACAGGTGCAGGGCATCATCGACTGCACACGTGTGACAATCCGCGCACCCGCAGATCAACTAGGGGTATTCGTAAACTGCAAGAGCTTCCATTCCATCAACGTGCAGCTGGTGTGCAACCACAAGGAAAGGTTTATGCAGGTGTGCGCCAGATTCCCGGGGAGCTGCCATGATGCTTTCATCCTGCGGCAGTCCAAGCTCCCTGATCATTTTGGACCTGCAAGCAGACTTAAGGGGTGGCTTCTAGTAGACAAGGAATACCCACTTCAAGCTTGGCTGATGATGTCCGTGAGAAACCCAACCAATGAAGCCCAAGAGTGATATAAGGAAAGCCGTGCGGTTGCATAGTGGTTATGTTACTGGACTTCACCACGCCGCCATTTTTTTTTCACGGTGCTACTTCGGAATGGCAGCGCTACCGGGACATCAAAAATGGTAGCCGCCACGGGACCCGCCACCAGCTGGCGAAAGAGCAGCGGCCGCCGCTTTCTTCACTTAATGCCACGGTAACGGGCGGTGCTAAGGTAGGGAATTTCTCCTAGTTTTTTAATTCCAGATTTATTTAATTAACTGAATTTAAATTCCCCAGCTGCTGTGGTGGGATTAGAACTCACATCTCTGGATCATTGGTCCAGGGCACTGGATTAAACATAGAAACATAGAAAAATAGGAGCAGGAGTAGGCCATTCGGCCCTTCGAGCCTGCTTCACCATTCAATATGATCATGGCTGATCCTCTATCTCAATACCATATTCCCGCTCTCTCCCCATACCCCTTGATGCCTTTTGTGACTAGAAATCTATCTATCCCCTTCTTAAATATATTCAGTGACATGGCCTCCACAGCCTTCTGTGGTAGAGAATTCCACAGGCTCACCACCCTCTGAGTGAAGAAATTTCTCCTCATCTCAGTCCTAAATGTCCTACCCCGTATCCTGAGACTGTGACCCCTCGTTCTAGGCCCCCCAGCGAGGGGAAACATCCTCCCTGCATCCAGTCTGTCTAGCCCTGTCAGAATTTTATACATTTCAATGAGATCCCCTCTCATTCTTCTAAACTCTAGTGAATACAGGCCTAGTCGACCCAATCTCTCCTCATACGACAGTCCTGCCATCCCAGGAATCAGTCTGGTGAACCTTCGCTGCACTCCCTCTATGGCAAGTATATCCTTTCTTAGGTAAGGAGACCAAAACTGCACACAGTACTCCAGGTGTGGTCTCACCAAGGCCCTGTATAACTATAGTAAGACATCCTTGCTCCTGTACTCAAATCATCTTGCAATGAAGGCCGACATACCATTTGCCTTCCTAACTGCTTGCTGCACCTGCATGTTTGCTTTCAGTGACTGGTGTACAAGGACACCCAGGTCCCTTTGTACATCAACATTTCCCAATCTATCACCATTTAAATAATACTCTGCCTTTCTGTTTTTCCTACCAAAGTGGATAACTTCACATTTATCCACGTTATACTCCATCTGCCATATATTTGCCCACTCACTCAACTTGTCTAAATCGTCTTGAAGCCTCTTTGCATCCTCTTCACAACTCACAATCCCTCCTAGTTTCGTGTCATCAGCAAACTTGGAAATATTACATTTGGTTCCCTCATCCAAATCATTGATATATATTGTGAATAGCTGGGGCCCAAGCATTGATCCCTGCGGTACCCCACTAGTCACCACCTACCACCCGAAAAAGACCCATTTATTCCTAGTCTCTGTTTTCTGTCTGTTAACCAAGAAACCAGGAGTCGTCCGGCTCCTTCTCATTGACCTGCTGCTGCTGGCTGAGACGACTGCACAACCAGTAATGATGAGATTGAGGTTCTGCAGCATCAATGAACCACCCTTTTAAGCACTGGAAAGAGCCTGTGGCAATGATGACTTGTGATTAGACTGCACCTGATATTGGTCAGAACTTCGAGTTTAACGCCACTGAACTAGGCTATTAGTGCTTGATTTAGCGCTCCAATCCTTCCTTTGTGCAATGAGACTGAATTTTGCATGCAGTCTGAAGCATTAGCGCCTGGCGCTAATTCTCAAACTTTTCAAAAGTTACCGCCCAATCCTGGGCTACAATGAATTTCTCCCCCCTAGCTTGTTATTCCTTTTGTACATAATAGGCCGGATTTTGCTCTCAGCGGCGAACGCCATTCATTACACTTGCACTTGCCCACAGACTTTCTGTGGGATTTTGCACTGGAACTTATTGTAACTTAGAGAGCCAAAATGGTGCGGCGCCTTCTACAGGGCATCTGGAACCTATGTGAACAGGGAAAGCAACTGTGTATCTCCTTAACCAATCAGATTGAAGAATCGTTAATGAGCAGCACAGTCTGAACCTGGAAGTGTCAGTTAGAATATTTAATTCAATATCAAATTATGTACAGAAAGCAGAATAAAGAGAGGGAAAGAAAGATGGGATTAAGAGAGAGAGAGAGATAAAAGAGACAGAAAGAAAAAGTTTAAAAAAAGTTTTATTAAAAATGTTTTATTTTTAAAATCTGCAACAATAATTAAAATCTGAAGGAATGAGACTCCACACTTGTAAAAGTAAATTTTCATTGCCAGAGAGGTTGTTTGGTATTCATTAAGACTTATCATGCCGCTAAAAATGTACTTACGCTGGAATGGACAAGCCCTAACTTTTTCTGGTGAGTTTACTGGGTATCTATCATGTAAGTACCCCAACTTCATGCCGTTCCATGTTTTTCAATGCTGAGTCTCTTGGTGAGATACCGGTATAGCGTAGTGTTTAACTGCGCATGTCCAGTCACCGGAAGTTGCTGTCCGATTTACACTTTAATAACGGTGAGCGTTGCTAGTCTCACCATGTTTTCTACAGCAAAATATGGCCCAATAAGTTTCTTTGTTGAGAAAAAAAGATTCTAATTTTGTGCATAGAAGCTCAAGATACACAATTGCATAATTGAAGTGATATGAAGATGCCATATGACTCACTCTAGGATATACATTTTATTTCAGACAGTTTGAAATTAGAAATATGGCAAATTTTATGTATTATTAGTATTTGTCTAGTTCCTCATTAGTTTGGGGCCAGCTGTTTTAATAGGAATTTTACAGATGCACATGATATCCAGGAAGAGTCCCAAAAATTCCTCAACCATCCTTGGTACGGACATTGTTGGACAGATAAAGATATTGGGGTAAAAATTGAGTCGCGCCCCATTTGGGGCGCTAACCTCGCCGGGGCGCGACTTTTAGCGCCCCGAAAAAATTAGCGGCCCCGCGCCAGAACTTCAGTGGTTGCGCCCCAAGAGGGAAGCGGGGCGCCACTGGAAGCACCCCGCATCCCTCTTGGGGCGCTGCGAGTGAATATCCTGCCGCTACGTGCCGCAGCGCCACGCGCTGCGGCACGTCGCGCCGCGGTATTGCAGGCCTTCCTCCCCTTCTTAAAGGGGAGGGACCCTGCGCAGCGCGAACCGGGGCCCAGCTGGGCCCCCAGGGATCGGGAGTGCCGGCAAAAGAGCCCGGCACTCAAGAGAAGTGCCGGGCTCTTGGAGCGCAGCCGGCACTTCACGGTGGGGGGGCTTCACGGGGGCCGGGGACAGCAACGGGGGCAGGTGCTGGCAGGCGGCCAGCAACAAAAATGGCCGCCTGCCACCTCCCCTTTAAATATCGCCGCCCTGGCCGCACGTACGCCTCCCTGAACCCGTCGGACATCGCGTCTGGCGGTAAATCAGGGGGCGCGACTGAAGTTCACGGCCGGGGCGCGAGCGGGGTGCTGCGCACGGCGATGACGTCATCGCCGGCGGCGCAGCGCCACAGGGCGCTACCGGCTGCCGCCGCCGCTAACCTCCCACTAAATTTTTCGGGAGGCGTGGGCGGCGCTGCGCCCGGGCGTTAGCTGCTTTACGCCCCATTAGCGCCCTCTTAAGGCGCTAACGGGAGGCGCAAGCAGCTGAATTTTTCCCCCATTGAAAATAATAATAATCATGCTGACAGGAGCAGGATGGTACAGTAAGTTAGCACACTATCCTTTGACTTTGGGGTCAAACTTTGAACCCAGTCAAGTCTGATTGGATGAAGATTTCCTCACTGCTGGCTGAGAATTTTGTCCTCATCAGGCTAAGAGATGGCAATGCTGGGGAATGGAACACTCTTCTACTCCACCTGAGTAAATATGTAGCTTTCCTAGGTTAGACATTGCATGGATTACACAAAAGATAAAGCTCCTTCTACACTGGCCCAATAATGTTGGTCAATTTCAGAAGAACAACCCTACTGGTGCCAATGTGACATCCCCAAACACTTACACCAGTGTCATCTTGACTTGCCTTTGAGTGCTGAGTAATACACAGTACTAAAAGGAATATAAACAGGATAAGTATCCACTGAATTTTATGAAACAAGTGACTGCAGGCAAGCATTTATGTTTTACTGCCGAAAGCATTCACAAATTGCTTTTCTGGAAGTTGAAACAGTTTTGTAACTCTAAAATGACTGATCTTTTTGCCTTTCTTGAAACTGGTAACAAGCAGAGTGCTGTATGTGCTGACAGTAATATTGTAAACTCTTCTGCATCACGATTTGCTTTATGTGCACATTCTTTTCTTTACAAGCCAATCACCTGTGGTGTTGCATAAGGTAATTTGCAGAATATAGTCTCTCTCTTAGCTGTCCCTCTGCTACTTCTGTCTCACTGAGCTATTTTAGCTGTACCCACCTGGTAGGTGAGCAGTTAAAATGCCCCGGGTTACTTATGTTCAGGAAAGCTGCCCTGACCCTGCCGACTGTTATTTTTACTCAAGCTCTGGATGGCCACCCAATTTTCTGCAGACCAGCAGCCACAGTGGACCAGTTAATCAAGCCCAAGAGTTCAAATTTTCTCCAGTGAGTGCGTTTCACACATTTTCCACTCCCGCCAGCCTGAAACCCGCCCGGAATTAAAATCAATCCCTCATCTCCCCTCTTCTGCTTCTGTCTCTGTCTTTCTCTTCTCTTCTGTCTCCCTCACTCTTTTTTCTTCTCTCTCTCTGCCCACTTTCACTCAGCTCTTTTTTTTCTTTTCTTTCCTTTCCGGTGGAGGTAGTGGGTGTTATGGTGAAGTATGCTGGGGAAAGGAGCACCAACAGCTGCAGGCTGCATTTGGGCTGGGATTTCAGGGAAAATGTGGCCCTCAGCCGGTCCTTTTCTATCGCCTCCCCCAATCACTCATGTTTCTCCCTGTGCCCTCACTCCTAACCTTCTTCCCTTTGCACTATCTCCTTCCCTTCCTACCATCTCCTCACTCCCATCACATCCCTTACCTCTTCCCCTTTGAACTATCCGCTCTACCCTGTATCCTCCTGTGCCCCCGCTCCACTGCCTCTCACCTCATCCTTAACCCTCAAACCACTCTCCCCCTCTCCCATCACTTCCTCCAAGGGTGGACAGCAAGAAGCCGCTTCACTCTCAACCAGTTCCCTTCACTTCTCCCCTCCTTTCCTATCTGGTTTGCTCGTAAGAACGGGATATGACGCTCGACTCATCGATCGACAGTTCCGACGGGCCACAGCGAAAAATCGCATAGACCTCCTCAGAAGGCAAACACGGGACACAACCAACAGGGTACCCTACGTCGTCCAGTACTTCCCCGGAGCGGAGAAACTACGCCATGTTCTTCGCAGCCTTCAACATGTCATCGATGACGACAAACACCTCGCTAAGGCCATCCCCACGCCTCCACTACTTGCCTTCAAACAGCCGCCTAACCTCAGAAGTACCATCGTTCGCAGCAAATTACCCAGCTTTCAGGATAACAGCGACCACGACACCACACAACCCTGCCATGGCAAACTCTGCAAGACATGCCAGATCATCAACACAGATACCACCATCACACGTGAGGACACTACCCACCAGGTACATGGTACATACTCATGTGACTCGGCCAACGTTGTCTACCTCATACGTTGCAGGAAAGAATGCACCGCGGCATGGTACATCGGCGAGACCATGCAGACACTGAGACAACGTATGAACGAGCACCGCGCAACAATCGTCAGGCAGGATTGTTACCTCCCAGTCGGGGAACACTTCAGCAGTCAAGGACATTCAGCCTCGGATCTGCGGGTAAGCGTTCTCCAAGGCAACCTTAGAAACACACGACAACGCAAAATCATCGAGCAGAAACTGATAGCCAAGTTCCGCACTCATGAAGACGGTCTCAATCGGGATCTTGGGTTTATGTCACGATACATGACGTGATCCGGACTCGAGTCATCGTTAGCTTGTTCACAGATGTGATTCCCAGTAAAAAAGTAAAAATTTTCCCAGTAAAAAAGTAAAAAAATTTTAAAGCTTTTCGTTTTACATACAGACGGCAGCTTTTGACACGTTAGAACCCCTGCGACTACACCTCATTGTCTCAGTTGTATCTTGCTATGTCTTTGATGTGGTACCTTCCTGGCTGACTTAATTAACTTTATCACACCTCGGCAGATAGTCAGGATGATTTAATTTATTGGTCTGCAATTGTAAAATACACATGCTTTGTTTTCCATCTATATATGCTTTGGAGATTCTGTATCTAATTTACTTCACCTGAGGAAGGAGCAAATCGATAGCTCCGAAAGCTTGTGATTTCAAATAAAACTGTTGGACTATAACCTGGTGTTGTGCGACCTCTCAATTTTGCTCAAAAAAGGCACTGTTTGCTTTGAAAATTCAATTCAATTGTTTTTTTTTTAAAGATCACAGACAGAATGAGGAATTGCACTGTCTGCCTTTCTCTCTCTCATAGGTGTTCCCAATTAGAATAGCTGTCTCAAGTGTAAGGGATTGGCATTGACTGTTTCTAATAACACACAGGTAGAGATCATTAGTTGGCTTTGAAATTCAACTGATTTTTAAAAATAAATAACTTTAACATGAAGATTCTTTCTCTCTACTCCTCTCTCTCACTATCTCTGACCTCAGTCTCTCTCTCTTGTAGGGGGAGGGGGATTTTAATTGGGAACTGGTTTTAGGGGTGGCGGAGACAATGGGCTGGATTTTCAATGACCTGTGGAGTCGGGTTTGGAGGCGTGTGGGGGGTTAAAGTTGTGGGGTCAGGGGTCCCAACCCCATCCCGCCTCCACGCAATTTTGACAAAACCGGTCGCGGAGTTCCCGACTCCGTCCCGCCTCCAAGAGGCGGGAGAGGCCATTAAAGCCCTTAACAAGCTCTAAATTGGCTCTGTAATGCCATTTTGAAACGTTTTAGCTAGTTTAACCCTTTTCTGACGTGAAGTACGCCTGATGTGAAACACGCCAGTGAAACCTGGTGGGAGCACAAGTGGATAGCTGACTATCAGCTGCAGGTCCACTATTACAACGGAGATGTGATGAAGGGAGTAGTAGTATTGTGTGTGTGAAAGTGGCCTCTGATGCTGCTGCATTGTCTTCACAGACTGCCTGGCCTTATGGATTGAAAACTCTCTCTCTCTCTCTCTCTCTCTCTCTCTCTCGGTCCTCTCACACCAAAAGCCAGGCAGTCTCTGAGACCAGGCAGACGGTCTCTGACCTGCAATGATGACATCATCAGAGGCGACTTTCAGACTGAAACCACTAATTGGTTCATGGGTTCCCACATGCTGGAACTCAATTACCCAATTAAGTGAAAATTGCATCATTCATCCACATTAATCTGGAGTCGGGGGGGGGGGAAACACAAAATGTGGCTAACACGACCCCAACCTGACCCCAAGACAAAATCCAGCCCGATGTGTGTCAAACCCATCCGACCTCATCACTTTGAGGCTATTTTAACTGCTGGTCTTCATTTGAATCTAGCCAGCCGGCTAGCTAACGCACCCTCAATAAGCACGCAACTTATGATGGGTGCCTTTCTTGTAACTTTTAATTTGGTTGCATCGCAAGGAGGAAGAGGAGCAACAGCAGCAGCAGCAGGCTGCCCTACCACAAGAACATAGGAACATAGGAACATAGGAACAGGAGTAGGCCATTCAGCCCCTCGAGCCTGTTCTGCCATTCAATGAGATCATGGCTGATCTGCGACCTATATACCCGCCTCCATATACCCGCCTTTGGCCCATATCCCTTAATACCTTTGGTTAACAAAAAGCTATCAATCTCAGATTTAAAATTAACAATTTATCTAGCATCAATTGCCATTTGCAGAAGAGAGTTCCAAACTCCTACCACCCTTTGTGTGTAGAAGTGTTTCCAGATTTCACTCCTGAAAGGTCTGGCTCTAATTTTTAGACTATGCCCCCTAGTCCTAGAATCTCCAACCAGCGGAAATAGTTTCTCTCTATCTACCCTATTAGTTCCCCTTAATATCTTGAAAACTTCAATCAGATCACCCCTTAACCTTCAAAATTCTAGGGAATACAACTCTAATTTGTGTAATCTCTCCTCGTAACTTAACCCTTGAAGTCCAAGTATCATTCTGGTAAACCTACGCTGCACTCCCTCCAAGACCAATATATCCTTCCTAAGGTGTGGTGCTCAGAACTACTCACAGTATTCCAGGTGTGGTCTAACCAGGGCTTTGTATAGCTGCAGCACAACTTCTACCCCCTTGTATTCTAGTCCTCTAGAATAAAGGCCAGCATTCCACTAGCCTTTTTGATTATTTTCTGTACCTGTTCATGACATTTTAATGAGCTATGTACCTGGACCCTCAAGTCTCTTTGGACATCCACTGTTCTTAGCTTTTTACCATTTAGAAATGACCCTGTTCTCTCCTTTTTAGGTCCAAAGTGGATGACCTTACATTTGCTTACATTGAAATCCATTTGCCACAGTTTTGCCTATTCACTTAATATGTCAATATCCCTTTGTAATTTTATGCTTTCATCTACGTTGCCTACAATGCCGCCTATCTTTGTGTCATTGGCAAATTTGGATATATCACTTTCTATGCCATCGTCTAAGTATTTAATAAATATTGTGAATAGTTGAGGCCCCAACACAGATCCCTGCGGGACACCACTAGTCACATCCTGCCAATTTGAGTACCTACCCATTATCCCTACTCTCTGTCTCCTGCCGCTCACCCTATCCTTAATTATAGACTCTAGCAATTTCCCGACAACAGATGTTAGACTAACTGGTCTATAATTCCCTGGTTTCCCTCGCTCACCATTTTTAAATAGCGGAGTGACATGCACAATTTTCCAATTTAAAGGAATGGTTCCTGAATCGAGAGAACTTTGGAAGATTATAGTTGGGGCATCTGCAATGTGCTCACCTACTTCCTTTAAATCCCTGGAATGGAAACCATCTGGTCCTGGGGATTTGTCACTCTTTAGTGCCATTATTTTCTGAATTTACGTGAATTTTATTCAGTACCTGTCCCTGATTCAATATTAGTTTCCTTGGGATTTCCCTCCCCCCATTTACTAGTTTAAAGAAGCAACAGTTGGGTCTGTGCAATTGGGAGCCTGATTTGAAATTTACTACTGCTGCACAGGTTTCTCAGGGGTCGGGAAAGTTAGCAGTGAAAGGGAGGCAGGAGCTGCCGGCTCACAAAAGTAAGTGCCTCTTTCAGTACTCTCTGTGGGCCATGAAGAGCAGGACTGCTCCCCCCAGCCCCTCAAGGAACCCTTCAGCCTCCCCTAGTTCAGCCTCCCCTAGCCCCGATTACTGTCCTCTCCCCAGTCCTCCTAATCGCGGGCCTCTCCTCCCTCCCGATTGCCGGGAACCATCCCCAATGGCAGGCTGTGTGGGGGGGGTGGGGAGGAACGGACCTACAAAATGTTAATGAAGTCCTACCATTAAGATCAACAGGACCTCTGAGTCCCCCGGGTTCTTCGGCCGTTTTCGGTCTCACCTGCACTCTCCCTGCCTCCTGCTGAATTTTGTTTCTTTTTTCACAGATGCTGCCTGATTTGCTGAGTGTTTCCAGCATTTTCTGTTTTTATTTCAGACTTCCAGCATCCGCAGTATTTTGCTTTTGTTCCTCATGTAAAGAGGGATGATTTCAAATTTGCCCAAATCTTTAAAGCTGGTTTTACCAGCTTCATCTTCAAGCGACTGACAAGTGCCACCTTTTGCTGCCTCTTTCTGTAGCTGGCTCTGATATTGCCCACCTGTGTTATGCAAATTGCTTGACTCTGAAAATTCTGCTTGGGTAGAGATTCCCGGGTTAACAGTGAGGTGCGATTCCTACTCTGCCATAGGTGGTGGAATGGGCTTATGGATGCTCAGCGACATTTTATTTATACCAAACGCAATCCTGGACCATAAAAAAGTCGCTTAGAACCAACAATTCTGAATGTTCAAAATAGCAGCAAAGAAAAATCTGCAGAGCACGGTTGGAAATCAAAAGCAATTCCGCAGTAACCTTGCAGGGTTTCAATCATTTGAGAGCACTGATGGTTGTATTACGCAAATTCTATATTTCTATATTATAATCAATCACTTTCTTTTTCCATGTAATTTTAAGGTCTTACACTGATGATAAACCAGCCTATTTATTGATTGACATAAATATTTGTTTATGTGAATCAATAACTGAAACAGTTGTTAGAGTGGAGCTGCTCCTTTAGTTACTATATGGCATTTTGTTCAAATGCGTTTATTGATTTCAATTGTTTTGTATTTAATGGAAAAGTGTTCCAAATAATTGGAGCGGTGTATAAAAATTACAACACTGCAGATTGGCCTGCTATGGATGTATTAGATCCTGATCTTCAAAATGTGGAAAAGCAGCACACTGAAAAATAAACAAACAGTTTACAGTAGTAACAGTTTCAGGCAGGAGAAGACCGTCTGTCCGTCTAGCTCACCTATCCACAGTATTCCCTTAGTGCATTTCTGAATCCCATTTGTTGACCAGAACCTGTCTAATTCCGCTTGAAACCCATTAAGGTTTCTTGTTCCACATGATCAGAATGAAAGGAGCATCTGGTACCTGGCCGAAAGGTTGTCTATTCTCACATGCCTTGAATGTTGCTGGTTTGATTGGCTTAATTCCCCGGGTTATGGATCTTTATGCATCTTCCCCATCAACCTGCTGCTGCTGAAACACGGGGAAATTTTCATCTAATCCGCATGGTGGGAACTGGGTGTGTCTGGGCCGGACGCTCATTTTACACCCCGCCTGATTTTATTCTCCGTTGACCTCAATGGAACGTAAAGTCAGGCAGGGTGTAAAATGGTGTCTGATCCGAACCCATGCCCTTCCCATCAGGCGAGTTAGATTCAAATGACCCCCACAAACAAATCCCAGAAAGCAACAACCAGATCTAATTCAGGAAGAATTAGCTACACACTATCTGATAATGAAGACAAGTACAGCATTCAAGTTAGTTACACTCCATCAATTGATGATACTAATATGCTTAGCTCATTAGCACAGATATTACCTGGTTCAAATTGTTTTAACAACTAGCAGTAACCTCTATTCTTGAAAGTATTCAAATGAATGGCAGAAAGATGTTTACTTGCTGATTGCTATGTTAAGGGCCCTAAATGATTATGTCTATTGGTTAGACATGCACATAGAACTTTTTAACTAATTGCAATTCAAGAATAAGGTGCAGAAGTTCATCAAAGTATTGCCAATGGGGAGCTGATGATGAAAAAATCCATTACCATCCTCTGTAGGGAAAACTTTGTTCAGCAAGGAAAGTATTTGAGAACTCAGCTAACAAAAGCTTTGAAGTCAGCACTAAAGAGAAAGCATCAGGTACAATGCAAATAGGAATGACGGTTCTGGTTTAAGACTTAAAAGAAACTACAAAGCTTTTTTGCATAGAAACTTTACAAACCCTGTAATGGATGCTAGTATGAATGACAAGATCATAATCACTCAGAGTGAAGTACATCTGTTAGATGTCAAAATGGGATTGTTTCCAAAATCAGATTGTTCAGTGATACCAACTGTTTGGGGAGTGCTGTTGGTATTTGTGAGTGAATGTAAAGAACTGTTTCATAATTCATTCTCAATTTCTTTAAATAAGCCTTCTTCACTTTTGTTTAATTGTATTATCGATTCTGAAAGTTTACATTGTGTTTCATGAAATTTGGGCATGTTGCATGGCTTCCATCAAGAGTGAGGGTTCTTAATGTAAACCCTCCCCCCTATATCAGGCCAGAGGTGGGGGTGGGAGGGACGGGGAAGAAGAATACTCCGGTCACCATGTGTAATGACATTGCAAACACATTCATGAGGATTTTCTCTTGTCAATATTTCTAGTGAAGTCATAAATGTGTTAGTTATGAACATGTTTATGGCTTTGCCAGAAATACTGACCAGAGGAAATCTTCATGAACACATTTGCACGGTCACTATTCCAGAGTAATTCTCCAACCCCCTCCGCATGACAAAAGCTGTTCAATCACAGACAGCTCCTGTTCTGGAACTACTTATATCTTCAATTATCACTAAGATGTTGATTAATGTTGTAGTTTTATTTAAATCTTCATGGTCCGTTTAAAATAGTTTATTAACAATTCATCTCATGCTACTCAGGATTTCTTAATTTTGTTATTACATACAGTTGAATTCCTTTCTTCGTATTCTGTTGTTTCAGCGATTATTTTATGTTTACAAGCTTTTGGGTATTCAATTTAAAATTGGAACTTGGAATCTGAGAATGATTCTGTACTGCAATATGAGCATCACTGTGAAGCGGTTTCCATTGGCTGTGATGCTAAAGTTACACTAGAGAGAAGCAGTGAGACCCTTGGAGGAGGCAGTCTCATACGAACATATGAAATTGATGGGCAGGAAATGACGAGCTCGTCCATTAAGCCTGCCCCAAAACCATGATGGCTGGACCAGCATGGCCATACACTTCTTCCCGCCACCACCATCCCCCCACCTCCCACCACCGGCGCAGGCCAATAATCTCCTAGGAGAGGCAAAAAATCAGAGCACCCGGGTTGATACTGAATGGAGTGTAACTCCAGTATGGTGTCAAATCTAGTTTGGAAAGTACGCCAAGGTCGATTGCATCTCCTGAGCATTGTATAAACCTGCCCAGAGTTGATTTAAATGATTAGAAGTACCGACACGCCCACCGCATATTCAAAATATTTAACATGTAGCAGCTGGGAGGGAAACTGTACACACGCTGGTAAGAACACCTTCTCAGAAAGCTCTCCTTGGCGGGAGGATTTCAATTAGTGCCAGGCAGTATAACTGAGGTACTGATACTGCAGCTTCTAGTCTCAGACCACTAGCTGCAGTGTAAGTGCACCCTGATTGTGCTTTTTCATTAAATCTAGAAAATAAATTTTAATAATCTTTTCCTAGCTTTTTATATTCATGAATAGGGTCTATTTCATTTTTGGCTTTCAAGCAGAACACCTTCCAGTAATTATGGTAAATCTGAACTTAACTTTACCTCTAATCCATCAATTCATTACAATGCCTTTGTCCAACTGATTCACCATGTAGGTGTCAGTGCATTGATGAGTATAGCATTTATATATGTGCAGAACACCATAATCTTTAATTCAAAATCACATTTCTACTTCGGTAGTCTGGTGGAGATTAGATGTTTTCTTTTCTGTTTCATTCTTTCTGTACAGTCATTCACTGAAGGATGAATAACATTTTGTTCTTAGACCACATTTATTTTGTTATGAAATTATAACCTGAGATAGATGTAGCTGGAATTCATACTATTGTTCTACATAATATGCAATTATATACACTCCACCATCATTAGAACACAGTCCTCAGTAGTGCTGCAGTCTGCACGTCTGCACTAATTAGAG
This sequence comes from Squalus acanthias, assembly GCA_030390025.1. Lineage (NCBI taxonomy): Eukaryota > Metazoa > Chordata > Chondrichthyes > Squaliformes > Squalidae > Squalus > Squalus acanthias. Next base: position 71,365,213 of record CM059432.1, on the reverse strand, counting down.
GTATCTGCAATGAATGTTCTGTACCATAGTGTACAATATAACATGAAAAAGTTAGAGTTCAGGTCCAGCAGACTTTAGTACAAGTGCTTTAATGCAGAATATTATAATGGGCAGAAAAGGGATGAAAATTGCTGGGGTAGATTATCACCATTATTTACAAACATACGAACAATGACGGACAGGTAAAGACCATCTGGTCCATCGAGCCTGTCCCACACAATTGCGATACCTTGTGTATCACGATATATACACTCCACCCCACCCAAAACCGTGTGATGTCCTAGGAAGGGCAAAAAAAAATAGAAAACCCAGGTCAATTTGGGAAAAAAAAATCTGGAAAATTCCTCTCCGACCCATCTAGGCAATCGAAACTAGTCCAGGAGATCACTCTGGCCCTGAATTCCCTGCAGTACCTACCTTCTGTAAGAGGTGATCTCTGCCCCAGCCAGAAACTGGCCCACCTCTCGCTTGAAGGAATTCAGTGAATCAACATCCACCACACGAGACAGCAGCCTGTTCCAGAGGTCCACTGTTCTCTGGGAAAAGAACCATCTCCTGACATCTAACCTAGATCTAACCTTACACAACTTAAATTTGTGACCCCTGGTCCTGCCTAACCTATTTAATTGAAATAAACTGTCAGCTGGAACACAATCTATTCCCTTCATTATCCTATAAACCTCAATCAGATCCCCACTAAGTTTACACTTCTCTAAGATGAGAGTCCCAACTCTTTTAGCCTATCTTGATAACTAAGATATCACAGGGTGGTAATCTAGTGGAGCCAGTGCCCACACTTTATAGATCTCCCTCAATTTTCATTCCATTGCAACAACTGCCCAAGTGGTGAAGACAAAAATGTACCCTATATACAGTTCTGGTCTCCATATTATAAAAGTATACAGAGGAACTGGAGAAGGTGCAAAAATGATGTACAAGGATGATACCAGAACTGAGAGGTTATACCTCAGGAAAGACTGAACATGCTGCGGCTCTTTACTTTAGAAAAGAGAAGACCGAGAGGTCTTTAAGATTATGAAATGGTTTGATAGGGTAGACGTAGAAAAAATGTGTGGGAGTCCAAAACTAGAAGCCTTACATATATGGGCCCAGATATTCCGATCGCAGGCCTCCCGCGGGCGGAGGGCTGCAATCTGGAAAAATCTGCGCCAAGACCTGAGGGCTCCCGGGAGGTGCAGAGTTCCACTTCTGGGCCTCTCCAAACTGCCGGTGTGTAGGGCCCACATATCCCAGAGGCACAGGTCATTCGCAGCGTCCCTGGGATCACGTGGGCCATGGGGAGCCAATCAGAGAAGGGAATCTCCCTTCATACATTTGACAGGAAGACCTGTCAAATATATGAATGGAGATCACTCCCAAAACATAGTAAAACTTCAAATAATTTTTTTTTAAAAAAGTCACATTTTTAAAAAGACTTGAAATTACATAAATTAACTAATTTAAACAAAAATTAAAATTTTTGAAAAAAATAATTAAAGTTTTTAACGGGGCTAAAAATAAACTTACCTTTCTTTAAAGTATTTTTAAATGATAAATCAGTGGAAAAAAAATTTTTAAAAACTTTTTTTCAACTCTTACGCCTGCTTTTACCAGGCGCAAGAATTGTAAGTGTTTTCTGCAGGCGGAGGGTCTCCAAAAAGCAGAACTATCCGCCCGAAGAGGCCCTTCTCCCGGGCAGCCGGAGGATCTGTCAAGAGCTTTCTTGACAGATCGGAAATGCTGGTTTCCAGCGCATGCGCAGTGCATGCCTGAAACCGGCATTTCCAATGTCCCTACTGGTGGGTACACAGCGCGTACCCACCCGTAGGGATCGGAATATCCGGCCCATGATAGTTATCAATAAATCCAACAGGGAATTCAGGAGGAACATCTTTACCCAGAGAGTGGTTAGAATGTGGAACTCGCTACTACAGGGAGTAGTTGAAGAGGATAGCATAGATGCATTGAAGGGGAAGCTAGATAAACACATGAGGGAGAAAGGAATAGAAGAATATACTGATGGGGTTAGATGAAGAAGGGTGAGAGGAGGCTTGTGTAGAGCACAAACATCAGCATGGACCTGTTGGGCTGAATGGCCTGTTTCTGTGCTGTAAGTTCTATGTAATTCTATGTAATAGCCTGATGTGTATTTTCACTGCCTGAAAGGGTGGTGGAGGCAGATTCAATCACGGCTTTCAAAAGGGAGTTGGATAAGTATCTGAAGGAAAGAAATTTGCAGGGCTACGGGGAAAGGGCGGGGAAGTGGGACTAGCTGAAGTGCTGTTGCAGAGAGCTGGCACGGACTCAACGGGCCAAATGGCCTTCTTCATGCTGTAACCATTCTATGATTCTATTCTATGATTCTGGGCAGAGGGAGTTTGGGGGTACAGGCTCACAGGACATTAAAGGCAGCACCCCAGGTTAATAGGGCTGTTAAAAAAACCTAAAGGAATTCTATGTTTTATCACAATAGGTATAGAATGTAAAAGCCAAAAGGTAATGGTGAGCCTATATAAAACCTTAATAAGACCTCAGTTAGAGTATTGCGCGCAGTATTGGGCTCCACACTATAGGAAGGTTTTTGAGGCTTTAGAAAAGTTACAAAGTAGATTCATTAGGATGCTGCCTGGTATGAAGAATCACAAATACGAAGAAAGACCTAAAAAATTGTGCTCTTTTCAGTAGAATAACAGATTGTGGGGCGAAATGATAGAACTGTTTAAAATTATGAAAGGATATGAGGGAGTAAATCGAATCAGACTGGTTCTAGTAGTTGAGGGGTCTAAAGCAAATGCCATAGATATAAGATTAACGGCTAAAATTTCAATTAGGCATGAAAACGGGCACGTGGATCACGATGCGTGATCAGCCCGCGCCCGTTGAAATTAATGTAGGCAGCACGTGACCTTCGTGCTGCCTACTAATTGCCATGATTCATGCGTGCAGCCCAGCGCTGAGCGCTCAGCAGGGGACCAAAGTTTGTGCGAGGTTAGCTCTATTTAAAGCTAGCCTCCACTTTTTAAAGGCAGTCTGCACCTCTTAAAGGTGAGGTGATTCTGCATTCAGCCGCTGCTGGAAAGCAACTGTGACTCAGTAATGGCTCAACAGGGCAGAGAAAGGGCACCAAGGTTCTCGGACGCAGCACTGGAGGCCTTAGTACAGGGGGTAGAAAGGAGGAGACAGGTCTTCTACCCACAGGGGGCCAGGAGGCCCTCCAGGCACACAGTGAGAAGGCAGTGGGAGCAGATAGTCAAATCGGTCACTGCCAGCAGTCTTGCCCCGAGGGCCTGGATCCAGTGCCAAAAGAAGTTCAATGACCTCACATGAGTGGTCAAGATCAGTGAATGCATCTTCAAAAGCCGTCTCCCACCAACTGCACCACTAACCTCAAACACTGCTCAATGCACCACACCCCCATCACTCACCTACCAACAATCTCTATCAATCACAACTCATACCTCAATCATAGCTTCACCTCACCCTCACACACTTACCACTGCTGCAAGCCTCACACCCACATCTTACACCTTGCACACACTGCCAGCTACTCAACCATGACAGGCACATCACCCAAACACATTGCACCACACTCACTGACACACTTTCCTTTCTCTTGCAGGGAAAGGTGGCTCATAACCGCAGACAGCAGCAGCTAACCGGCGGGAGACGGGCAAGCCTGCATATCCTGACCCAGCTGGAGGAGACTGTGCTCGACATTATTGGAGGGGCCGTCACTGAGGCCGTGGCGATCGGCAAGGCTGAAACCATTGAAGATGACCGTATGCTCATACCTAATCCTTCTTCTCATATCCCACTTCCCCCTCATCCCACAATCTCTTTTCACTTACAAGCTGCTCATGGTGTAAACATGTACATCTTGCTTTCCCCCCTCCCCTCACCACAACCCTACCCTTGTGCCTTTCTCCTTTCAGACACCCAAGAACTCCAACCTGGCCAGTCAGTGCAGGAATAGCGAGAGGAGAGTTTTGCAGAACAAGATACACTGTCACTTGATCTCACACTCTCTGCACCATGGGGAAGCCCACTATCCTGTCAAAGCCACGTGCACGTTCCTCCTGCTTCTCTCTGTTTAGAGAGAAGACAATGAAAGCCACCTCCGAGCGTACAGAGCCTTTGTGACCTCCTGGATGCAGCGATGGATGGCGAACTGCGAGATGTTTGCTATGTCACCTGTTCCAGCCTGGAAGGATCCACTGGTGAAAAAAATTTAGGGCCACAGTCACGTTGAGGGCCTCTGACAGCGCTGTTGTCGCCCTGCTCTGAGGCTGCAAGTCTGGTTCCAAGAGGTGGCACTGTTCTGTGACCACCTCCTTGGTGAAGTGGAGCCGCTGAACGCACTGCTTCTGGCTTAGGTGCAGGTAAGAGAAGTACTCCCTGAAGACCCTAGGTGGGTAAGGCCTCCTGCTGAGAGCCCTCCTCCCTCTGCGAGTAGCTTATCTTCTTTGCTGCCTCAGCTCAATCTCCCTGTCATGCTGCAGCGCAAGGGGAACTGCAACTAGAGCCCCCATGACTGGGAGCAAGTGGTGTACTCAGAGACTTTCCAGTAGCAACCAACGTCATTCAGCTTTGCATGTTTAGGAGAGGGTGCTCAGTGGAGCGGCGAGGTTGACAATGGTGGTTCGTGCTTCAAGTCAGTGTCACACGCTGACTGACGTCACAATCTGCCTACTCTGCCTACTACTGGCGCACGCACGTACTGCCCACACTATCGCCCTCAGCAAGGGGGCGAACGGGGCGGGCTGCGCCAGAAGTGGGTGAAAGCGAGGCAGATGTCATTTTAAAAAATGCCAAGACAACAGCGCTGCGGGGATGAATTTCACGGCCAACATGTAAGAAATTTAGATCAGAGAGCAAGAGAAACTTTTTTACACAGAGTTGTGCAGCTGTGGAATTCATTTCCAGGGTTAGCGGATGAGAAAGAAAATATGTCAACATTCAGGACTAGATTGGATAGGTGGATGAAGGCAAAAGGGATAAAGGGATATGGGAACTGGCAGCTAAATGCGATTTGCACCTTTTACTCACATGGAGAGTATTACAAAATATTACAAAGTATTTACTGCACAGAACCAGGTCATTCGGCCCAACAGATCCATGCCGATGTTTACGCTCCACATGAGCCTCCTCCCACCCTTCTTCATCTAACCCAATCAACATATCCTTCTATTCCTTTCTGCCTCATGTTCTTATCTAGCTTCCCCTTCAATGCATCTGTGCTATTCGCCTCAGCTATTCCTTGTGGTAGCAAGTTCCACATTCTAACCACTCTCTAGGTAAAGATATTCCTCCTGAATTCCCTATTGGATTTATTAGTGACTATCTTATATTTATGACCCCTAGTTCTGCTTTCACCTGCAAGTGGAAACATCAGCCAGAATCTTTACCTTGGAGTCGGGTCGGGTGCGTGCAGTCTGCATAGCGGGACAGGTACCCGAAGATTTGAACAGTGCGTTCTGCACTGCGCGTTTAACTCAATGGCACAAATTAAAACAGTCATGCGCGTTTCCGGCCCAATTAAATGGAGCGAGTCGGATCAAGTCACCAATGACTCGTTTTCAGCATGGATATTTAAAGCAGCCTTACACACATTAATTTGAAGGTTGCTGTAGGAGTGTTCAAGGTGATTTCAAGAGCTCTAAATTGCTGAATAACATTGACAATTCTGTGGGACATGGAGACACAAAGACAGAGGGGAGCCCCAAGATTCCCAGATGCCTCCCTGGAAGTGCTGATCCAGGGAGCAAGAGCACGCAGGGAGGTCCTCTTCCCTGCGGATGGCAGAAAAAGACGAGAAAAAGAGACAGAGGGCATGGCTAGACATCGCAGAGGAGATCATTAGCAGGGATTTGGTGAGGAGAACGTGGATCCAGTGCCGCAAGAGATTCAATGACCTCATGAGGTCAGGAAAGGTGAGTGCAATGCCACACTCACCCACATCCTGATGTGCCTGTCACCCCAACCCCATCACTGTGCCTTCCCAAGCCTACTCCTGCATATCACTCCTCACACCAACCTACCTTGCAGGTCCACCCATCCCTATCTTTTTTTAATTCATTTATGGGATGTGGGCGTCGCTGGCAAGGCCAGTATTTATTGCCCATCCCTAATTGCCCTTGAGAAGGTGGTGGTGAGCCGCCTTCTTGAACCGCTGCAGTCCGTGTGGTGAAGGTACTCCCACTGTGCTGTTGGGTAGGGAGTTCCAGGATTTTGACCCAGCAACAATGAAGGATCGACGATATACTACCAAGTCAGGATGGTGTGTGACTTGGAGGGGAACTTGGAGGTGGTGGTGTTCCCATGCGCCTGCTGCCCTTGTCCTTCTAGGTGGAAGAGGTCACGGGTTTGGGAGGTGCTGCCGAAGAAACCTTGGCGAGTTGCTGCAGCGCATTTGTAAATGGTACACACTGCAGCCACGGTACGCTGGTGGTGGAGGGAGTGCCAATCAAGTAGGCTGCTTTGTCACTTCTTGAGTGTTGTTGGAGCTGCACTCATCCAGGCAAGTGGAGAGTATTCCATCACACTCCTTACTTGTGCCTTGTAGATGGTGGAAAGGCTTTAGGGAGTCAGGAGGTGAGACATTCGCCACAGAATACCTAGCCTCTGACCTGCTCTTGTTGCCACAGTATTTATGTGGCTGGTCCAGTTAAATTTCTGGTCAATGGTGACCCCCAGGATGTTGATGGTAGGGGATTTGGCAATACTGTTGAATGTCAAGGGGCAGTGGTTAGACTCTCGCTTGTTGGAGATAATCATTGCGTAGCACTTCTGTGGCGCGAATGTTACCTGCCACTTATCAGCCCAAGCCTGAATGTCGTCTAGGTCTTGTTGCATGTGGGCATGGACTGCTTCATTATCTGAGGAGTTGTGAATGGCACTGAACACTGTGCAGTTATCAGTGAACATCCCCATTTCTGACCTTATGTTGGAGAGAAGGTCATTGATGAAGCAGCTGAAGATGGTTGGACCTAGGACACTGCCCTGAGGAACTCCTGCAGCGATGTCCTGAGGCTGTGATGATTGACCTTCAACCATCACAACCATCTTCCTTTGTGCTAGGTATGACTCCAGCCAGCGGAGCGTTTTCCCCCCAATTCCCATTGACTTCAGTTTTACAAGGGCTCCTTGATGCCAGACTCGGTCAAATGCTGCCTTGATGTCAAGGGCAGTCACTCTCACCTCACCTCTGGAATTCAACTCCTTTGTCCATGTTTGGACCAAGGCTGTAATGAGGTCAGGAGCCGAGTGGTCTTGGCGGAACCCAAATTGCTCATCCGTGAGCAGGTTATTGATGAGTAAGTGCCGCTTGATAGAACTTTCGATGACACCTTCCATCACTTTGCTGATGATTGAGAGTAGACTGATGGGGCGGTAATTGGCCGGGTTGGATTTGTCCTGCTTTTTGTGGACAGGACGTACCTGTGCAGTTTTCCACATTGTCGGATAGATGCCAGTGTTGTAGCTATACTGGAACAGCTTGGCTAGAGGCACGGCTAGTTCTGGAGCACAAGTATTCAGCACGACAGCCGGGATGTTGTCGGGGCCCACAGCCTTTGCTGTATCCAGTGCGCTCAGCTGTTTCTTGATATCACATGGAGTGAATCGAATTGGCTGAAGACTGGCTTCTGTGATGGTGGGGACCTCAGGAGTAGGCCGATATGGATCATCCACTCGGCACTTCTGGCTGAAGATGGTTGCAAACATTGAAGTCCCTCACCCAGAGTACATTCTGTGCCCTTGCTACTCTCAGTGCTTCTTCCAAGTGGTGTTCAACATGGAGGAATACTGATTCATCAGCTGAGGGAGAGCGGTAGGTGGTAATCAAAAGGACCTTTCCTTGCCTATGCTTGACCTGAAGCCATCTGGAGTCAATGTTGGACTCCCAGGGCCACTCCTTCCCGACTGTATACCACTGTGGCGCCACCCCTGGTGGGTCTGTGAGCTGCTTGCAGATACTGAACCTCGGGGGCCATCGGGAAAGAGGGTGATCTTGGAGGGGCAGCAACAATTGCATGAGGCGCTGGTAGCTTTTGTAGCTGCGATGTCTGCAAATGTGCAGGGAATGGAGGAGTCCATCTCCAACATGAGCACCACCATCTCACAGGTGATGGCGCCGATGTGCTGTTCCATGGAAAGGATGACCACCGGCATGGAGCAGCAAATGTGCTAGTCCAACAAGAATATGCTTGCTCTGAACAACAGATTGCAGACACTCATTGACCTCAACTCGAGGAGGGATATTAACCTAGACTTGGGCATCCATCGCCCCACTGCTGTGCAGCAAGGTGCTCTCCAGCTCCTTACAGGGAAGTACAGGTGACCCATGAGAGGGATGATGTTGAGAGGGGACATGTAAGTGGGGGCTCTTCTCAAAGCGCTCCCACTTCTGTCTCGTTTCCTTCCCTTCATTCAGAGCCCCACATGCTGCCTCGGATCCTGATGACTGAGTCTGCCCCTGCACAGTTGCAGAAGGAGCAGTCTTTGGCGGGGCCCTCACAGGCTCCAAAACCCAACATCCGCCAAAAGTGTCTAAGCAGTCGCAGCAGGGAAGTGAGCAACCTGCCTCTACATCTGCTGAAGCTATAGGGGTTGCACCTCGTAGAAGCACTCAGAAAAGAAAAAAGACACAATCCTAGATGCACAAGGGTATGCACATGGGTGTATGAAAAAATGTTAATGTTAAGTTTCAGTTCTATTTATGAAGTACATAAATTTATTTCTTTGCACAACTTTCCTGTCTTTTCCATTTTTGTCTGTTACCTGGGAAGTGGCTTTGTCACTCGGAGTGAATGGTGAGACATGACTTAACCTCGAGCAATGGGGTTTTGGGTGACAGGAATGGTTTGGTCATTGTAGGACTGCTTTGTGATGTTGTTGGGGGTGGGGGAAGTTGGTACAGCGTCTGGCAGCCATATGGGTGGACTGGTGCAAGTTAAGTAAATCTGGCCATTATGAGGCCATCCCGGGCCTCCCGGAGAGCAATGTGCACTGCTGCTGGTGCCATCTCCATCCCAGGTTCCTCTTCCTCCTCCTGCTCATGTTCTACCTGTTCCTCCCCCTCCTTATGTTCCACCTGTTCCTCCTCCTCCTCCTCCTGCTCCTCCGAAGAGGCTGTGCACTCTGCGCCTTGCTCCTCCTGCAGCTCCAATCCTTGCTGCTGCGCTATATTGGACAATGCACAGCAGCAACGATGATTCTGTAGACTCTGTCTGGTACGTACTGAAGGGCAGCTCCAGATCTGTCAAGGCATCTGAAGCGCATCTTCATCATGCTGATTGCTTGCTGTATGACACATTTGGTGGACATGTGGCTATCATTATAGCACTCCTTGGCCTCATTACTTGGCCTCCTCAAGCATTTCATCAGCCATGTCTCCAAGCAGCCAGCCGGTAAGTCTATTTGGAGGGGCGAAGAGTTGAGGGAGGGTGGACTGGCGCAGCACGAAAGAGTCATGACAGCTGCCAGGGAAACTGACGCACACGTGCATGATGATCTTTTTATGGTTGCAGATGAGCTGCACATTGAGAGTGGAAGCCCTTGCGGTTCACAAACACTCCTGGGTGATGATGGGGTGCCTTGATGGCCACATGTGTGCAGTCAATGATGCCCTGCACCTGTGGAAAGTCAGCCAGAGCCACAAAGCCGAGCGCCTGCTCAGTAACACTGGCTCATCAGTGGCAAGCTGCACATAAGTGGCAGACTTGTGTCACCTGGGTGATGCATCTGTGGGCGGCCGACTGCGAGATGCTGCAAATGTCTGGGCAGATCCCTGGAAGGAGCCTGAGGTGAAGAAGTTGAGGGCGGCGGTGATTTTGACAGCCACCGGTAAGGAGTGTCCACCAGGTCCTCTGGGCAGCAGGTCTTGTTCCAGCAAGCTGCAAATGTCAGTGATGAGCTGGCGCAATAGCCTGAGTATCCTGAAAAACTGTTGTTCAGTCATGTCCAGGAAGCTCATCCTCTGCCTGTATACCCTGTGTTGGGGGTATCGCCTCCACCGTGGTGCAGCCTTGTGCTGATCCCCTCTCTCCTGTGGAGCATCAGGTCATGGAGGAGAAGGCTGCTGTTGTGGTTGCGGCTGCTGCTGGTGTGGCTGATGTTGTTGGTGCTGGAGCTCATCTTGGTCCGATTCTGAGGTTCAAGGTTTGACAGCATAAGTGGCAGCCATGCTGATCTGATAGATACCATAACTACTGTGGCAATAAGAGCAGGTCAAAGGCTGGGTATTCTCCGGCGAGTGTCTCACCTCCTGACTCCCCTAAGCTTTTCCACCATCTACAAGGCACAAGTAAGGAGTGTGATGGAATACTCTCCACTTGCCTGGATGATTGCAGCTCCAACAACACTCAAGAAGCTCGACATCATCCAGGACAAAGCAGCCCGCTTGATTGGCACCCCATCCACCACCTTAAACATTCACTCCCTCCACCACCGGCGTACCGTGGCTGCAGTGTGTACCAACTCGCCAAGGCTTCTTCGGCAGCACCTCCCAAACCCGCAACCTCTCCCATCTAGAAGGACAAGGGCAGCAGGCGCATGGGAACATCACCACCTCCAAGTTCCCCTCCAAGTCACACACCATCCTTACTTAGAAGTATATCGCCGTTCCTTCATCGTCACTGGATCAAAATCCTGGAACTCCCTCCCTAACAGCACTGTGGGAGTACCTTCACCACACGGACTGCAGCGGTTCAAAAAGGCGGCTCACCACCACCTTCTCAAGAGTAATTAGGGATGGGTAATAAATGCTGGCCTTGCCAGCGACGCCCACATCCCATAAATGAATAAAAGAAAAAAATGCCAGGCATTTCACGGGCATTCTCTGGGCAGTAGTTGGGCAAATAGCCCAACTCTCTGCCCGCGAATGCCCTTTTCCCGGGGATCGCTACGATTCTTGACAGATCGCAAGTTCCGGGTTTTTGTGCATGCGCATCAGCGCACGAAAACCTGGAACTTGCGGGGCCCTTACGAGTGCGTATGCACCACGTACATACCCGTAGGCAGCGGAAAATACGAGCCTGAATTTGTTCCCTGACCGTTTGAGTTACCCTTGTTCCTTACATTGGTCTGACCTTTACTCTCATCTCCTTTTTCTTTTATCTTCAGACTTATGTTATTTTCACCAACGTGAATAAATGCCAGCACAAACTAGTTTGCCTGAGTTGTCTGTTTCCATGTTGTAACTTCTATGTACTTCTGTTTAGTGTAAACTCTGTGCTGTATTTCTTAAGATCTAAGATGATGTTAATTACTTGAAGCTGGGTAACAGAGAAATGCTTAGAAATTGGATGATTTGGTGTAAAATGAGCAACTAAACATCCAATATTTCAGGTGGCGGCGTGCACACATTTCATGCTGGGAGTGCGCTGCCCACCTTATTGGTGAAGGCAGAAAAAGAGAAGTCAGGGCCTGTGCCTGAAACAGTTATTAGCCCCTTTACATACACAAGTAATCAGGTGTCCTTCCCAAAATTGGTCTTCATTAATGCTGCCGACACTGGGCTGGCTGCATTCAGGAAAACATGGTCTACATCGAGCCTCACTGAAATAATCCTAATTTGTTTAAAATGTGATATGTAAATGATATCATTAATATAATTAATTCACGTCAATTTACATTTTAATTAGATTGCAATTTAAAAAGTTAATTCCATTAATTCTAAACATGATTTACATAATCCAAGTTACATTGTTATCATTTGTACTTTAGTCAGTTCCAAAAAAATTAATTAGTGCTTAGCCAATCACTTGAGCAGTATTCCAGTTGCTGCTAATCCCGCTGCAAGGGTTTCAGTTATACAGACCTTAGAGTTTATTGTGCAGGACACCACCAAGGGTGAAAATAATAAAAATGTACTACTAAATTGATAATATAATTTTACAAGGTAAATTGTGATGTAGGTGATGCCAACCTTAGGTTTCAAAAGCCTGAAGAGTGTAAGAGAAAGAAAAAAACTGAGGGAGGTAAGGAATTTCTTCGTTCTGAGTGACCTTAGTCATAACTGAATTAGAGTAGGAGCCTGCAATGAGTTTTGATTTGAATCCAGTGGGAATGCAGGCAGGAGGAGGGCTATGTAGTTTGGTGCATTTGGGTTTAGAAAGAACAATAGAAAAAAGCTCAAAGGATTACTGTTAGTATTCATAAAACAGGGAGATGAAAGATTGTAACTTGCTACATTTCGGATTGAATACAGCTGTGACTTGATAGAGACAGAAACTGAGAATGTTTATCAAGCTTAAAGAGACACAGTCTTCATGAAAGAGAATAGCATTCAATCATTACCATCATGATGACTTCATACAATTCTGAGGCAATTCTGTTCAATTTATGTCATTAATATCATGGGGTGCGAATTTGTTTTGGCTCATTTTCAGGCCTGAAATAGGCTGCGCGTTGGGAGCCCATGCCAGAAGCTGGAGGCCTGAGGCTCACCTGAAATTTGCCCTCTGGCCTTATCAGCATACTGTCAGCGAGCTAGGGGCACTAATCAGGTGTCCAGAGGTAGCTCGGCAGTCCCATGAGGAAGAGGCTGGCCCGGCTGCCTCCCCGGCAGCAGCCCTCAGGGAGACAATTGGAAGGGAAGGGGTGGTGATCGAGAGGGTGGGGGGCAATCGAGAAGGGGCGTTCAGGAGGGTGGATGAGCTGGGGACGGCAACGTTCTTCACAACTGCTGTGGAGCCAGGAGGAGCACACAGTGAAGTCAATGGAAATAAAAATCTGGAGAGATGTAAAACGGGCTGCTGATTCACTATCACCCATTTTACACTATCACTCGAAGTCAGAATCTACTCCACTGTACTTCAAAATAATTCTTTGCATGTAAAGTGGTTTCAAACGTCTCTGATAGATGTGATGAGGCATTATATAAGTGCAAATTGTTTATTAAATAACTGAATAGATTTGCTCAATACATTTCCATGCAGATGGTGCTCCTTTCATAACAGAATATCCTTTTCCTTTAAAACACGCTGATGTGTTTGGTATCTATGGGGGCGATTTTAACCCTACTTGCCTGGAAGAACCCAGCAGGTGGGCAGTTAAAAGGTCCTGGATGACTTACCCACTGAATTCCCAGCTGTTTTGTGGTGATCCTGATTTTAACCCGCTCTTCTGTGCAAATGGCAAAAGCACCTGCCTGAAGCCAGCGGGGTCGTTCTTTAAATGTGTAGATCAGAGTCTGACGACGTCATTGGGCCCCAAACACAATTTTAACTCTGGCCTGAGCAGGGAAGCCACTGCGGCTTTGCCATCAAATGAAGACAGTAGGAAGAGAATCCAGGACCAGAAGAGGCCATTAAAGGTAAGTTATTTTAATTTCCTTGTGGGGCCAGGAGGAGCAGAAGTGCTCCTCTGGGCCCCACAAGAAAAGTTTAAAGCTCCCCTACCTTGGACACTAAAACAGCACCATCACCCCCACCCACCCCACCCACCCCGACCCCCACCCCCTCCACCACCCCCACCCTCTGCAGCCCCTCCCCCTCCACCCCCTCCCCCCCCCGCTCCCACCCTCTCCACCCCCTCCCTCCTCACCCCTCCAACCTCTCCACCCCCCCCGCTCCATCCCCCCACCACCCCCACCCACCCCTCCCCCCACCGCCTCCACCCCCCCCTCCCCCCAACTCCCACCCCCTCCACCCCACTCCCACCCCCTCCACCCCCCACCCCCTCCACCCCGACCCCAACCCCCCCATCCCCTCCACCCCCTGCCCCCCCTACTCCCACCTCCTCCACCCCCCCACCCCCACTCCCACCCCCTCCACCCCCCCATCCCCTCCACCCCCTGCCCCCCCCACTCCCACCCCCTCCATCCCCCACCCCCTCCCTCCCCACCCCTCCAACCCCCCCACCCCTCCATCCCCTCCCTCACCCCCCCCTCCAACCCCTCCACCCCCCCCGCTCCACCCATCCCGACCCCCACCCCCTCCCCCACCCCCCCTCCACCCCCTCCCCCCCACTCCCACCCCCTCCCCCCACTCCCACCCCCTCCAGCCCCTCCCCCCCACTCCCACCCCCTGACCCCCCACTCCCACCCCCTCCACCCCCCCATCCCCTCCATCCCCACCCCTCCAACCCCCCCACCCCCTCCATCCTCTCCCTCCCCACCCCACCAACCCCTCCACCCTCACCATCCCTCCACCCTCAATTAACCACAGGATTCCTGTATTTAAGAGGGCAAAACTCAGCCTGGGCTTTTAACATTCCTGCTTGCTTTCCAGTGGTGGACTGCTGATGGAAGCTGTGCGTATAAACATAAGGTTATCCACTTTGGTGGTAAAAATAGGGAGGCAGACTATTACCTGAATGGTGGCAGATTAGGGAAAGGGGAGGTGCAACGAGACCTGGGCGTCATGGTACATCAGTCACTGAAGGTGGGAAGGCAAGTGCAGCAGGCAGTCAAGAAAGCAAATGGCATGATGGCCTTCATAGCAAGGGGATTTGAGTACAGGAGTAGGGAGGTGATGCTGCAGTTGTACAGGGCCTTGGTGGGGCCACACCTGGAGTATTGTGTGCAGTTTTGGTCTCCTAACTTGAGGAAGGACATTCTTGCTATTGAGGGAGTGCAACGAAGGTTCACTAGATTGATTCCTGGGATGGCCAGACTGACATATCAAGAAAGACTGGATCAACTGAACTTGTATCCTCTGGAGTTCAGAAGAATGAGGGGGGATCTTATAGAGACGTTTAAAATCCTGACTGGTTTAGACAAATTAGATGCGGGCAGAATGTTTCCAATGTTAGGGAAAACTAAAACCAGGGGTCACAGTCTAAGGATAAAGGGGAAGCCATTTAAGACTGAGATGAGGAGGAACTTCTTCACCCAGAGTGTGGTGAATCTGTGGAATTCTCCACCACAGAAGGTTGTTGAGGCCAGTTCGCTAAATATATTCAAAAGGGAGTTAGATATAATACTCTCAACTAGGGGGATCAAGGGGTATGGCGAGAAAGCAGGAATGGGGTACTGAGGTAGCATGTTCAGCCATGAACGCATTGAATGGCGGTGCAGGCTCGAAGGACCGAATGGTCTACTCCTGCACCTATTTTCTATGTTTCTATGTTTCTATGTAATGGCAGCATTTGGTTTGGTGATGATCCTCTCCACCACTTTGATTGAATAGCCTGTTGAGATTACTTATACATAAAAAATGGTCACATCAGTGAGCTACTGGAGGGTGACTGGCGCCTATGTAATTATGTTTCAGCATAAGTCAGTGCCTTCAGACAGAAGAGCAGAAAATTGAAGGAAAAAAAGGCAAATATTAACAATTTGCATAAGAAGGTGGATTGGTAGTAAATTGGATCCAAATCCAGCGTCACTGGCATGTGTTTTATCTTACAGATGTAACAAGGAATTATGATGTCTCAGATTAATTAAAGGGGCACTGTCTTTAGGAGAAAGTACTTGGAAAACTTTAATTTGTTTATTTGCTAGCTATGGGAAGAAGAGTACTGTTTATCACACTCATTCCATCTTGTAATATAATATAAGATTACAATGGCCCTGAAATTCGCCTCTCCGGCTTGCCGCGGGGGTAAGGATCGTGCGCGCACTTACCTACAGCTCCTGGGCCTGCTCCAAGTGCCGGCGCGCAGTGCTTGCGTGTCCCAGGGGCGTAGTTAGTGCGATGCGTCCCCTGGGATCACGTGGGCCATGGAGAGCCAATGGCAGCAGACCATCTTTCATTCATAGATTTGACAGGAAGACCTGTCAAATCTATGAATTGAAATCGGCCCCAAAAGAACAGCTAAACTTAAAATAAATTTTTAAAAAACCATCACATTTATAAAATAACTATAAGTTAAATAAATTAACTACTTTAAACAAAAATTTAAATTTTTGAAAAAATTAAAATACTTTTTAAGAGTGCTAAAAATAAACTTACCTTTCTTTAAAGTATCTAAAAAAGATAAACCTGTTGAAAAATGTTTTAAATTGTAATTAATTAACCACTTACCTTGTTGAAAACGGGTCCTGCGCCTCCTTTTTAAAAGCGTAGGTTCTTCAATACTTACCCTCCCGTAGAAACCTGAAAAAAAACCTAAGTTTGCTGCGTGCGCGCAGCCTCTACTGCGCACGCGGTTCACCTATGAACCGCCCCCTTCACCAGACCGGAAGTTCCGGTTTCCCGCACATGCACAGTGCATGCAGGAAACCGGCACTTCAGGACGCCTTACGGGTGAGTACACAGTGCGTACTCACCCGGCAAGGGCCGAATTTTTGGCCCAATCATGATATCATTTACAGATGACAAAATGATACATAACATCACAATTTACATCATTGTATTATATGTTCATAAGCAAATGAAAAAAGGTTTGCCAAAAACTCTCAAGCAAGCAATGCCCCTTTAAATATGCATGCAATATTTCCCTATTTTCTGATTGGAATTTTCCAAAAACCAGTGCTCCTGTTATCAGACATGAGGCCATTATATTGTATTGAATTTTTTTTCACTCCATTTTTAAATAAGTGCTATCAGCTCAGAAAAATTGAACTTGGTCACACAATGTAAAGCTGTAGGCAGTCTTCTTTATCTCACACCTGCAGAGCACATTGCTCATTCCAGATGAGGCCAAAGAGAATAAGAAGCTGTCAATTGAAAAAACTACAGTGGTCCTGGTACTTACACAAATTCAGTAGTGCAGTTGGGTATTTTTTGAGCTGTGACTAGCAATTTATTTTCTTTTTAAATGGAACCCCATTTTGCGAAACAAAAGGGGGAAAAAATCATTGCAAAGAACAGAAATAGCAGATACGACTAATTACGGCTGCTGGGAGCCAGAGGGAAGAGTTCATACAAAAAGTAGAAAAACAGCTGAATGACTGCCAATTCTGTTCAGATGAAGTGAAGCTATTTTATTTAATCTGTTTGTCTTCCTATCATGGGCTCATTTCAGCTTGTCATATAGTATTGTCACACATTGTGGAGCATTGCATGTCCAGCTCCTGCTTGATCTTAGTAATTATTCTACAAAATTGACTTTAGATCCATAATGCCTCCCTGTGTTTCAATGGCTATTATTCATCCAACAGAGGAATCCACTTTTCAGAGATGCACAGGGACAGACATGGAGAAACATAAATATATACATGATTGTCATTTATATAAATAATATGACAGTCATGATCGACAAAGTAAACAACTGTAATGGCAAAAATAGTTGAGCAAATCAAATGTAGAGACAGAAATCAAATGTGTAATAATCAGAAATATTAGTTTGTATTTAAAATTGGGCCAGAAATTCGGCTTTCCGGCTTCCTGCGGGTGCAAGCATGCGCGCCGTACTTGCCTACCGCACCTGCTGTTGTGCTTTGGGCCCACGAGGACTTCGGCTCCTGGGCCTCCTCCAGCTGCCGGCGCGCAGTGTTTGCGTATCCCAGGGGCACAGTTAGTTCGAAGCGTCCCCTGGGATCACGTGGGCCATGGAGAGCCAATCCTAACAGGGCATTCTCATTCATAGATTTGACAGGAAGACCTGTCAAATCTATGAATAGAGATCGGCCCCAAAACCACACTTAAACTTCAAATACATTATTTTTTTAAATCACATTTTTAAAATAACTAAGTTACATAAATTAACTACTTTAAACAAAAAATTACATTTTTGAAAAAATTAATTATACTTTTTAACAGTGCTAAAAATAAACTTACCTTTCTTTAAAGTATCTAAAAAAGATAAACCTGTTGAAAAAATGTTTAAATTGTAATTAATTAACCACTTACCTTGTTAAAAACAGGCCTTGCGCCTCCTTTTTAAAAGTGCAGCTTCTCCATACTTACCCTCCCGGAGAAACCTGAAAAAAAAAACAAAGTTCGCTGCGTGCACGCAGCCTCTCCCGCGCACGCGTTCGACTTCTGAACCCCTGCCTTCAGGGGAACAGAAGTTCCGGTTTCCCACACATGCGCAGTGCATGCAGGAAACCGGCACTTCAGGTGGCCTTATGGGTGAGTACACAGTGCGTACTCACCCAACAAGAGCCGAATTTCTGGCCCAATATACTTAATGTTGGTGGGTGATTTTAGTGTGGAACACATAGTGAGCATCAGCAGCCCAATGGCAGCTGGTGCCATTTTTATGGCCTGGCCTCATTTACATTAATTTGGTGAGCTGGCAGTGTTAAACATGTTCGCGATAGGCAGCTTGCAATCTGGGGGCAGGACATCTGATGGGAGGGCCAAGTTTGAAGGGCCTTCAGCAGCACCTTAAAGGGAAGGGGTGGAAGGATCAGGAATGAGAAGAGGCACCAGTTTTCTGGAGCAGGCAAAATTTTTGGAGCACCTAGAGCAGCAAGGACATTAATTGTGGAATTTTTAAGCCTCAAAACCTACAAGGAACTACAAAATAAAGATGTGCCAAACCTGACTGCAGCTGAGGATCCCTTTAACATGCACTCAAAATGGCCACCTTCAGACTTCTACCACACATGTTTGATAGGCGGGGGCAGTAACTGGTGGCCATCTGATGGACAGAGATAAGGTGTTGAGGTTCATGCCTATATTATCTGACCCCGAATGACATATATCCCTGAGCCTTCCTCCTGCTTCCAAGGGGTCCGGACGCCTAGATTGAGGTCTGCCTGAAAATTGGAATGTGTGGGAACCAAGAAGTAAGTTGATATTCCAACCAACCTATTTTGCTTCCTCTAACACCCCAGTTTTAGATCCAAGCAGGGTGGCTGGAACACAAAGGTTGCCCCCTTATTAACCATATTTAGTCCTTCATTTCTTTGTATTTGATGACTCAGTTTGCAATTTCTTCCTCCAATGCTCTTAAAGTTCATTTGAATGCTAAAACTGAATGCTCTGGAGTGGTCTGGTTCCAAAGGGTGATTTCCTATATAGGACTGGGGATTCTCACAGTATATTTATGTAGGTTCATCCAGGTTTGAAGTAGCTGCTTCACTGATGAACTGTTCCTCAGTACAGGATTTGCACAAACTTATACAACTGGCATGCATGACATGAGGAGACCGTAGTCATAGAAATACAAAATTAACAAAAACCTCAAGTGAGAGTAGAGATTAAAAGATAATTTCTTTTTGTACAGACCAATGGATATATGTGATAATCAATTAATATGATATTAATTAACTCCTTTACAAAAAGCTAAATACATATCTGTTTCAGAATTCGTTTGAAGTTTCTGTATGCCTCTTGGACTTTTCTCACTCTTTGGGCTGGATTTTGTGAATGGAGGCGAGTTGGAGGCGGGACTGCTGCTTGTCGTGTCAATGTCCCGCCTCATCCTCGCCTGACCATTCAGAGGGATTTTCCCCTGATTGAGCTTGTTAAGCCCGCCCTGCGGGCTCAGCAGGCCAATTAGGGAAGAAGTCACTGACAGATCACGTCAACGTCAGACGTGCTATCTGTCAAGAGTTCTTGAAAGAAGAAATGTCAGCATTTGACAGCCCTGTGAAGCTGTCAAACACTGACATTCTCTTTAGTTTGATGAGTCTTTGAGATGAGGACTCATCAAACATTGCAAATTTGTAAATTTCAGATGTCTGATGGATCGGAGGGTCCATCAGCCATTACCTGAAATTGACAAGCAGGATGTCGGCTCTCCCGATCCTCCGCGGCTAAAGGCTATGGAAGGAAAACAAGGTAAGTGAACACTTTTTTAAACTTATCACTCACCTTGCATACTTACCACTCCACACTTGCACCCATCACTCACCTCTACATCTTACTTCCAGGTGCCTCCGACCAGCGTAGACCTCCTCCACGTCTCCTCCAACCCAGCGGGGTTCTCCGAGGTCGGGAAGCCTTCACCTGTGAAGGTAAAATGGCACTAATCCTTTTTTCTGCCTGTTAACCAGCTGTTAACAGGCAGTTAAAAGGATTAAATGCCTTTCCCGCCTCCAGGAGACGGGACCCGAAGCTTCACATCCTCCCGCCTCCTGGCAAAAGGGCATGGAGGCGGGATGGGGGCGGCTTTGCTTCCGCCCCCACTTTCTCCGAGTTTACCGACTGTCCCGCCTCCATGCCCGCCTCCTCGGGGATTGGAAAATCCAGCCCTTTCTCGCTACCTCTTTCTGTAAGTCTTTCATTCCCTGGGAGGGAGAAAGTGGAGCCAGTCAAAGATAAAGGTACCTCAATAGAGGAGCAAATGTTAGTGAGACAGGGAGACCTACAGAAAAGAAAGGAAACAGGTGGAAGAACTATTATTTCTTTCTTTTATCTCATTTTTTCTCCATCCCCAAAACCTTTTCCTCAGTTACTTACACCATTATAACATTTTGTTTCCCCCTTTACACCCCACAGTAGATTAGTAGTTTTTGCTGAAGCAGTGTAGCACTGTATCAGGATTTTGCCACTTTCAAGTCTCTAATAATCAGCCTTAAACAGGTTGTCATGCACCATGGTTGAGCCTGGCTAACTCACTCCAGCCTCAGTGCCCCACAGAGCTCCTCATAAGCATCACAAACAGCGGGCCCCCTCAGTGATACAAAAAAGCCTCATCTTAAACAACATCATTAGGTCATCATTTTTATTTATCAACATAAACTATACCAAAACAGTGACTACACTTCAAGGGTACTTCATTGATTGTAAAGTGCTTTGGGGCGTTCTGAGGTTGTGAAAGTGCTGTATAAATGCAAGTTTTTTCTTTCTTCTTAAATTGTATCATTTAAAAAATATTATGGCCCGTATTTTCCGATGCCTACAGGTGTGTACGCGCTGTGTACACACCCATAGAGACATCGGAAATGCCGGTTTCAGGCACGCTCTTGACAGAGCGGACGCCTGCCCTGGAGAAGGGCCTCTGCGGGTGGAGAGTTCCGCTTTCTGCAGAACCTCTGCCCGCTGAAATCACTTAAAAATCTTACGCCTGGTAAAAGCAGGCATAAGGCCTGCTTTTACCAGCATAAGAGTTTAAAAAAGTTTTTTAAAATAATTTTTTTTCACTCATTTATAATTTAAAAATACTTTTAAAAAAGGTAAGTTTATTTTTAGCCCCGTAAAAAACTTTAATTACTTTTTTCAAAAAATAAAATTTTTGTTTAAAATATTTAATTTAATGTAATTTTAACTCATTTTAAAAACGTGATGGTTTTTTAAAAATGTATTGAATGCTTTAGTGTCTTTTTTCAGTGATCCCCATTCATACTTTTGACAGGTCTATCTGTCAAAAGTATGAAGGGGGATTCCCTTCTTTCATTGGCTCGCCTGGTCCACATGATCCCAGGGACGCTTGTGAACCGCATGCGCCCCTGGGATACGTGGGCCCTGCGCATTTCGACTGTGGAGAGGCCCAGGATCGGAAGTGTCCGGACCTCGGGAGCCCTCAGGTAAGGGCGTAGATTTTTTCCCGATAGGAAGCATCCGCACGCAGGAAGCCTCCTGTCGGAAATTACGGGCCTTTATTTTTTTCTGTTGCTCGCAGCTCACACTTATTTGTAAATATTGAATCTAATGGCCATGTAAGAGGAGGTGAGTACAGCACTTCTATAGGAGATGGGTGAAAAGTACAAGTCTGATGCGCATCACTGCCAAGTACACAGAAGTTAATAGAAGTTAAAGGTTAGACATTACTGCTTGTGATATTAGCGGATGAGCATTTAACGGGGGTAATTTTAACTTGTATCGCCAGGTGAAAAACAGGTAATAGCAGATTTGTGGAAGTTAAACACCCTCCTAAGCCTCCAACATGGCAGGCAGGAACCACATGCTCATTATGAGCTGGAAATGCGCCACCCGCCATATTGGTATAGAAAAAAAGGGCAGGCATCCAGGACCAACACCTGAAACAGGTGTTAGATGCTTTGCATATGCAAATAAGTAGTCTAACGCCTGTTTGAGGCCCCCTCTGCCGTATTGTTTTACCCTGAGGCAGCCAGCACTGTGGCGGCTGCCTTCAGGAAAACGTGCTCGATATGCGGCCTAACAGGTGGCCCTTAAAGGGACTACGGCAGGCTGCCACCAAAAAGGTAAGGTTTTAAAATATACTTACCTGAATGTAGAGCCAGGAGGAGCAGGAGTGCTTGTGATCACCGTCGCTACCACTCTCCAGATCCCTGCCAATGCCCCTCTCCCGGTCACCCCCCTCTCCCAGTCACCCCCCTCCACTCTCTTAGTTTCCTTTAATGACTTACCTGAGGGTCGTTGTGTCGTGTCCTCTTCTCCGGCGAGCTGCCTGGGGATGCCCATTGGGTGTCCGCAGCTGGCCGCTTTGATGATAATAAGGCCCAAGACCCAATATTACATGCGCCTTGTGCCTATCTATTCAGGCAATTTGATTATTCCCTGAGCCCCCTGGCGTGCCTGTTTTTGGGTGCACTCGAGTTTCTCGGCCTATAGTTACAACGTTCACAACAGACACAAAACATTTTATTATACAGGTTTTTTTCTCCAAGACAAGAATTATTCTTGATTTAAACTACAAAGCCTGAAGTCAATTGTAGCAGACTTATTGTCACCCTGACTCAAAGACCAGAATTTCCTTTACCTTGGCAGGTCCGGTGCGGCCGGTGTCCGTGGCGGGTTGTGACCCCGCTGCTGGCTCCATCCCGCTGTTGAAAATGAACTTACCTTAATGGGGCCTATTAAGCCCCGCCCAGCGCGTTACCCGGCCCAATGAGATGGAGCGGATCTGGTGACGTCATTCATGACACATTTTTAGCCAGGATCTTTAAAGGGACCATGGACACATTAGATTTGAAGTTTAATCTAACATAGTGCTGTCAGTGCACTCCAGCATTGGAGTGCTACAAACACTGACAATCATTTGGGAAAATTGTTTGGGGGCGGGTTGATGGCGGGATCGAAACCCACCGTCAATCAAAATTATTTTGACCCTTGACCCGCTTCCAAACCCGCCCACTCAGTGCCGATAAAATCGCGGCCATTCTGTCAATGATGAGAGAGTTCTTCCAATGAGGTGACACTGGTTGGAGACTTTGCTAGAAACGCTTGCAGCCTGTAGAATCTGTGCTGGAAATGGACTGAGCAACAGCTTCTGCCTGAGGAAAGTGATCATCTGTTAGGTGGGAGCTTTTACTGTACATTTCAAGCTGTCAAGTAATCAGCTGGAGCAATGGCCATTCAACTCCCGCCTCAGATTGACAGACATGGTTCCCGAGCTGCGTGAATCCCATGGCCATGCAGGGAAATTTAAAAAGTAAGTGAAAAAAGGCTCTTAAGGGCCTGTAAGCTACCTATTAATCATCTCAAATGGGTCGCCCGCCACTGCCGGTCGGGTCGGCTCTGCGATGACAGACGCGCCTGGGGAAAAGGCGCGTGGGAGCGAGATGACAGTGGGTTCCCGACCCGCTGTCAAAAATAACAACTTTCCCACCCGACCCGCCACCAATCGTGCCCGCTACCACCCCGGAAAATTCTGGCCAAATTATCTAACTTAGTGCAGACCAAAGATTAAACCTGGAGCCTTCCTGGATTGTGTGGCTCAGTACGGCATCATGCAGTTACCCAGATGTATTTTTTTTGTTTAATAAATTCCATAATTATACTTTCAATCTGCGTGTTTTTTTAAACTTGTATTAAAAAGCTAGAGCAAGATCTTCAGAAGGGTTGTACTGTTCACATTACAGTGTCAGTGCTTCATAACCACTACATTACACCTAACCTATTTCCCCAAAAAAGCACAATAAAAGAATAAGGGAAAAATAAGTTTCTGATGTGAAAAGAATCCTCATTACCACATTTTAGCCACACAAATCCTTGCTATTAAAAGGTAAGAATCGCTTGGGCTGGTGGGGGAAGTTTGCACCTTTCCTTGCGTTACCTGTGGTATATGTAGCCAAATCTTTTAATAAATGGCGTTACACAGCAATTAGCATTTTCACACTATTCTAGAGACATAAAATTAGTGTTGTGTAGCAAACATTTTCTATCAGTAAAAATTTCCAGAATATCCAAAAGTATAACTCAATTAGAATCTCCTACTTTAATTAAATTATACAGAGAGAAATATTTTCTTTTCTTACTGAGCTTTAACAAATTCCCATAATTCTTGATTCTTTGTGATGAAAATATAAAGACGTTAAAATGGAGAGTAAACATATTAGTAGAAAAATGACATGCATAATACAGCCGTCATTTATAATCATTGTGCATGTCATTTAAAATTGGCCCAGAAATTGCAGTGTGAGGGTTCGTGCGAGGGTAAGCCCTTCCCGCGATGTCTCACTGCGCCTTGGCTTTTTCAGTCCCAGCTCGCTGGAACTTCATGTCCCAGCCATCAGCTGCGAGTGCATCGTGATTCCACAGTGCGGAGTTAGTTCGAGTGCACTGTGGGATCACGTGACTGAGTTACAGCCAATGGCAGCACACCAAGCTCTCATTCATAGAATTCACAGCGGCCATTGAACTGCTGTGAAAACTAGGAATACAACAAGCCCCCAAAAGAAGAGCTAAACCTCCATTAAATTAAAAAAAAAACCCATCACATTATTAAAATAAGTGTAATTAAATAAATTAACCTTTTTAAACAAAAAAATAAATTTTTGAAAAAATTTTAAATCTTTTAAAATGTTATAAAAATAAACTTACCTGTCTTTAAAGTCGCTACTAAAGATTTACCTGTAAAAAAAAATTCTAAATACTACTTAATTATGTACTTACCTGGTTAAAAGAGGCTCCTGCGCCTGCTTTTTACTTTTCCAGAATCTTCAATACTTACCTGCGTGCGCAAGCGATGAAGTGCACAGCGTGCGCGCAGCCTGTAGCGCGCACGCGGTGCACTGAGGACCCGCCCCCTTTCACTTCCATCAATTGCCGGTTTTCAGTGCATGCGCAGTGCATGCTGAAAACCGGCAATTGAAGTCTGGCTGCGCGAGTGTACACTGTGCGTACTCTCGCGCAGCCGGATCAATTTCTGGGCCATGATCAAGTAATACTCCTGATAAAAAAAATACGCCCACTCTATATGTAAATATCAAAAAATTCTTTACACTGGAATGACTTAATTAGTATTCAATCATATTTGACTGATGTTTTTATACAAGAAATTCTTTTTGGATTTGCTCCAGAAATGTGTTAACATTGTTCTGTGAAATAAGGACTGACATTCCTCTTTCATGAAAAAACAATGGGAGAACTGTCTACTTTTCAGTATAATTAACAAACTGCTAACAAACTTGTGGGCATGCATGGCTTTCAATCGTGAGCCATTTTGTTAGCAGCATGAAAGATTTGCAACCAATCACGACACACTTACAGCAATAACCCCTGAACATTTCTCCAGCAGCGAACAAGCAACTCAAAATGGTAAAATGAATGTCTGCTGTGGGATGCATAATTTCTGTTTAAATTTACTGATTGGCGAGGGAGAGTGACCCAACAAAACCCTACAAGTGCTGATAAATTCTGTGTGGATTGACCTGGTTTGGTGAGAGAGAACAGCCACTCCACCCCCCCCCAAAAAAAATTGGTAAAAGTGTTGGCAAATGTGGCAACATATCTGTGGCAGAGTGGACTCCATCGCAATGCCATGCCAGGCTTGACTGATTTAAAGAGCATAAAAATAAGGCATGAATATTACTGTAAAATGTCAACACAGGACAGATATGTACATGAAAGCATGTAATAAAAAACTTCAGTGCAAGACCGGCAGAAACTCTGGAGAAATGGCACGAATGCTGTTTATGGCGGGGGTTGCAGCCGATCATCTGCTGGAGTTATGGTGGGAGATGGGGGAACTCCTGCAGAAATTCTCCCCCCCTTCCCCCACCCCATCCCCCCAACTTAACCCCAGGGCTCGATTCTAATAGCCCTGAGGAGGGTTTGGAGGCGGGTCTATAGCGAAAATCGGAAAAAATGGCTTCAGATACCCAATCTGCCTCCATCCCGCCCCCACCCGAATTTTGTGAGTGTCTGTTTAGCCGCTCCCAAACTGACCCGCCTGGAACCGGTGGGACAGGTAGTTAAGGCAGTTAACAGCCTGTTTACTGCCTTGCTAATCCTATTTTGATAGTGGTTTCCCATTTTCGTGCTTCTGGCTCCTGTTTCCCGACTAGTCAGAAACAGGCCAGGTTCAAGGAGACGTGTTGCTGGAGGACATGATTTGTATTCATTGGTGGAGCACTTTAAAAACGACCCTGAAACATGGCTGACATTCAAATGCAACAACTTTGCTGTTGTAGGTATGGGATAAGATTTTGCACATCTACTGACCTTGTGACTATTCAAGCTGGAGAGCACCTTGCTGCTCATCAGGGGAACCATGAGGACCCATATCTGCACTGGCAGTCCTCATCACAAGGACGTCCATGAAGCTCTGATCTCTCTGCTTAATAGCTGCCCATCTCTCCTCCAGAGATGACATTCTATTTTGAACAGTCACCATGTTTTCCTGACTCTGGCGACTTATTTCCTCCATGGCAGTAGCCATCCTTTCAATGGAGGTAGCCAACCTTTCCACGGAGGTTGCCATCCTATCCATGGAGGTAGCCATCCTATCCATGGTGGTGCGTTCATGCGCCATTGCCTCCACCACGGCAGTGCTGATGTTAGAGATGGACTCCTCCATTCTCTCCACACTCGCACTAACCCTGGAGGCATACCCTTCCAGAGACTCCTGCACTTGTTCCTGTATTTCCCGAGACGCTCTTTTTCTGGATGGCCCCAGAGGCACAGCGTCTGCATGCAGCTCAACAGAGCTAGGAGAGTCCTGCGACCTCCGCCGAGGACTCTCCACTGCTGTCGCTGTCTCCACCATCTGCTGATGCTCACTTGTGCGCTGTGATAGACCAGGTGGCAACACTACTCTAACTTACGAGAGCCCCACCGAGGTGTGCGTTGCTGCACTGGTGCTGGGTGCGCTGAGTCCTGGTGACGCTGTTCCCTCAGAGGCTTCAGGTTCCTCTGAGGAGTTGTCCGGCTCTTCGTCCTGGATTCTGGGAGGGGGTCGCTTGATGGTCCTGTGGGAGAGTTAAGGCATGATTTAGACATCTGATATTGATGTAGCAGACACATCCTTTTGAGCAGATGATACAATGCGATTCTCTATGAACATCATATGCCATTGCAGTCTGTGAGGGATGAAACTCTATTATGTCACCAACTTCCTCTAGTGTGCCTGTCTCTCCATCGCCCACTTCCAGGTCCTCGCCACCTCCAACAATATCGTATGCAGCCTCCTCAGCACTTGTCAATGTTGCTAGGGTAGGTGTTCCTCCTCCAGTCGGTGCTCTCTCCCTCTTATTGTGGGCTATCTTTTCCTGCAAGGAGGGACACAAGTGGTGTTTCAACCACAGTGATGGAGTGAGTGTGATTAATCCCGACCATAGAAGCTTTGAGGGAGACGAAGATGGGGTAAGGTGCCAAGAGGAAGCTAGCTCCCTGTACGTTGTTAGTTGTTGTCACTGCATGACAGTGAGAGCGAGTCTAAGGGGTGCATAGGCAGGATGCTGAAGTGATTCAGTGCAGAGACAGAGATGGATAGGTAAGAGTGCAAGGGAAGTAAGGGTAAGGTGGGATGTGAAGGAGGAGGCTTACAATGCAGAGTGCTTGTGATGAGAAGAGAAGGGAAGCAGATTGAAGGTAAGTGTGATGTGATACACACTTTTGATGTTCACACAAGATCATTAAACCTTTTTCAGCACTGGATCCATGAGCATGAACATATGGACCTTGCGCTGACCTCCTCAGCAATGCGCGGCCAGGCTGCCTTGGTCTGCTGAGGAGGCTTCCTCCGGCCATCAGGAGGGTAGAGAATCTCCTTGCGTCCTCTGACAGAATCGACAAGAGCATGGAGGGACTCATCATTAAATCGAGGAGCTGCCTTGCCTCTGGAAGAAGTCATTGCGTATCGATCAATCTCACTGAGTATCAGAATCCAGAAGAGAAAGGCTTAGGCTGAATGGAAGCTTTAAAAGCAGCAGCTATGATGAGGTCATCAGAGGTGGCCAGCCGACCCGATCGCACTCATTGGACCGGCCAGCACATCCCATTGAAATCAACAAGCTCATTAAATCAAAATCGGACATCAGCAGCTGATCCCGCCGGAAGCGGCTCCGGAACCCGCCCACCACGCAACCCGACTCCAACCGGCCTCCTCTATAAAAATCGAGCTCCCCAGTCCTGGACTGGTGTATAACGCTCATTTTTCAACTTGGCTATGCAGTTTTGCAACTCTGTATGACTTCAATATTGCTAACCTTTAACACGGCCTTATCAAGTAAGAATCCAACTATTTGGAGGGGTATGAATGTTCATGTCAACACTAAACACAAAGGCATTATCATTAGTGCTTTCTACTGCAATTATAGCACTTTTCACTCACAGCTACACTGAGAATTTCATTAGGGGTTCTCCTAATTGGCCGCTGTAACTTCGGTGAAATATGGGCAAAAACCACGGAGAAACTAGGTTAACTAGGTTTCCGGCAAAGTTACAGTGGCCAACTGGAAGAACCTCAGAGAAAATTGCTGGAGCTACTTCTTTTAATAAGATGAACAACAACAATAACTTGCATTTATACAACACCTTAATGTAGTAAAACGTCCCAAGGCACTTCACAGGAGCTTAGAAGAACAATGGCTACACAATGCATTTTTTTCCTTTTGTATTCTTGGGAATGGAGTGTATTGGCAGCTGGGGGAGCTTAAGGTAGAGCAGCTTTTGGGACAGTACCTGTTCTTGCTAGGTTTATGTCCTATTTTGGACTTGATGAAATTTAGAGTGTCTGTAGCGGTGGATGCAGGAAACGCCCACCCCCTTTTTGGCAAATGTAAGGAAATTACATGGCAGTGGCGGGATGATGTCATGCCTTCAAATTCCCATCATTACCACCTCCGTTGGACTCCATGTAAGAAACACCTGTATAAATGAGGCCTTCTGGGTTGCCAGGAATAGTTGATCCTGGCAAGAGAGCTTTATTTCAAAGAGCTTTTAGTGTGGACAATGTTGGCTGATATCTCAGCTATTTGTGGACTGATTTTCCTTGGGGAACTACTTCATACTGCTAGCATGTGACCGACAAATTTTGTTTCCTTCCCCCACCCACTCCCAATAAAGTATACAAATTGGAACCATGGAGTTCTCTCCTTATGCCATGTTTGTGGAAGAGGACGAAGTGTGCTCAAGGAAGCAAAGGCAAAACTGGGCTAAGCTGAAACAAACATGTAAGTATTCAACCCTACATGTTTACTGGCTCCGGACCTCATACAAAGGCATGAGTGACAAGTTACACCTCATAGGCTTCAACTCAACATGGCTGTGCCAGCTTCTGAGCCCAAACTCTCAGTCTGGATCCAGTGACCCAACTACTCTGCCAGTGACAGTCAAAGTGACTACTGCTCTCAGATTTTATGCCATTGGCTCCTTCCAGGTTACTACTGTGGACCTGTGTAGTATTTCTCAGGCTGCAATCCATGCTGCATTCACCAGGTGTTGGATATTGGCAGCGAAAATCTATGGCCATTCCAGCAGATCCCGCCATAACTTTTGAAACATATGCCGGAAACCAGATCAGTGCCGAAATATTCCGGGTTCCAACTTGTTTCAAGTTTCCGGAATGGCTTTATGTGGGAGGGACCTCTCCTGGCCCTTGCAAGGCCATCGTCATAAGGGGACAGGGCTGACTGGGGAATCCAAACATCAGAGTCCCAACCCCTGGTCTTTTTTGGGACCTGCTGTGTAGTTAGCCCAGGTACACCATCAGCCCCAAAAAATGGACACTGAATTTTTTTGCAATTTTTAAAATGGCTCCCTTTATAAAGGAGCTGCTGAAAGCAACTAAGCCATTGCTTCCTTGGCTGATGACTACACTGATTGCCTGCCTCAGCAGCTGAACATTGTTACAATGAAGCACATTCAGACACCACAGTGACCATTCAGAGGACTATTGGGGTACTAAAGGGAAGATTCCAGTGCCTTTATAGATCAGGAGGCGCACAGTGATATGCTCCCCAACAGTTCTCTCACGTTGTGGTCATTTGTTGTTTTGCTTCCCTCCCTCCAGTGTACGATAGAATCATAGAATCATAGAAAATTACAGCACAGAAGGATGCCATTCGGCCTGTCGTGCCTGTGCTGGCTTTTGAAAGAGCAGTTGTGCTTAATCCCACATCCCTGCTTTTTGTCCGTAATCTGTAAGATAACATAAGCATAAGTTAAACATAAGAAATAGGAGCAGGAGTAGGCCATTCGGCCCCTCAAGCCTGCTCCGCCATTCAATAAGATCATGGCTGATCTTCTACCTCAACTCCACTTTCCTACACTATTCTCATATGCCTTGATTCCCTTAATATCCAAAAATCTACCGATCTCTCTCTTGAATATACTCAACGACTGAGCCTCCACAGCCCTCTGGAGTAGAGAATTCCAAAGATTCACCACCCTCTGAGTGAAGAAATTTCTCCTCATCTCAGTCCAAAATGGCCGACCTCTTATTCTGAGACTGTGACCCCTGGTTCTAGACTCCCCAGCCAGGAGAAACATCCTCCCTGCATCTACCCTCTCAAGCCCTGTAAGAATTTTGATGTTTCAATGAGATCAACTCTCATTCTTCTAAAACTCCAGAGAATATAGGCCTAGTCCACTCATTCTCTCCTCATAGGACAATCCCCCCATCCTGGGAATCACTCTGGTGAACCTCTGTTGCACTCCCTCTATGGCAAGTATATCCTTCCTTAGGTAAGGAGACCAAAACTGTACACAATACTCCAGGTGTGGTCTCACTAGGGCCCTCTTCTTCTTCTTCTTAGGCAGACCCTCGGAACCGAGGATGACTTGCTTCCACACTGAAGATGAGTCCTCAGGTGACTGATGAGTCCAATGCGGGACCTACAGTCTCTGTCACAGGTGGGGCAGACGGTGGTTGAAGGGGTGGGTGGGTGGGGTGCTTGGGTTGACGTGCGCTCCTTCCACTATTTGCGCTTGGCTTCCGATTGCTCCTGGCGAAGAGACTCGAGGTGTTCGGCGTCTTCCTGGATGCTTCTCCTCCACTTTGAGCGGTCTTGGGCCAGGGATTCCCAGGTGTTGGAGGGGATGTTGCACTTTTTCAAGGAGGCTTTGAGGGTGTCCTTGAAGCGTTTCCTCTGCCCACCTGGGGCTCTCCTGCCGTGTTGGAGCTCCGAGTAGAGCGCTTGTTTTGGGAGTCTCGTATCGGGCATGCGGACAATGTGGCCCGTCCATCAGAGCTGATCGAGCGTGGTCAAAGCTTCGATGCTGGGGATGTTGGCCTGAGCGAGAACACTCACGTTGGTGTGCCTATCCTGCCAATCGATTTGCAGGATCTTGCGGAGGCAGCGTTGGTGGTACCTATCCAGTGCTTTGAGGTGCCTGCTGTACCAGAGCCCTATATAATTGCAGTCAGACATCTTTACTCTTATACTCAAATCCTCTTGTAATAAAGGCCATCATACCATTTGCTTTCTTAATTGCTTGCTGTACCTGCATGTTAACCTTCAGTGATTCGTGTACAAGGACACCCAGGTCCCTCTGAACACCAACATTTCCCAATCTCTCACCATTTTAAAAATACACTTCTTTTCTATTTTTCCTAGCAAAGTGCATAACTTCACATTTCTCCACGTTATGCTCCATTTGCCATGTTCTTGCCCACTAACATAGCCTGTCTATATCCCTTTGACATGTCTTCCTTTTTCCTCAACTGAGGATTCCCCTCTACTGTGGTTCACACGGCCCTTGACTGTGTCCGTTCTATCTCCCGCACTTCTGTCCTCACCCCGGCCCCTCCCTCCCGGAACCACGATAGAGTTCCCCTTGTCCTCACCTTTCACCCCACTAGCCACCACATTCAACGGATCATCCTCCGCTATTTCTGCCACCTCCAGCGTGATCCCACCACCAAACACATCTTCCCTTCACCTCCCCTTTCAGCATTCCAAAGGGACCGCTCCCTCCGCGACACCCTGGTCCACTCCTCTATCACCCCCAGCACCCCTTCCCCTTCACCCGGCACCTTCCCGTGCAAGCGCAGGAGATGCAACACATGCCCTTATACCTCCCCCCTTCCCACTGTCCAGGGCCCCAAACACCCCTTCCAGGTGAAACAGCGATTTACTTGTACTTCTTGCAATTTAGTATACTGTATTTGCTGCTCACGATGTGGTCTCCTCTACATTGGGGAGACCAAACGCAGATTGGGTGACCGCTTTGCGGAACACCTCCATTCAGTCCGTAAGGGGGACCCCGAGCTTCTGGTCGCCTGTCACTTTAATTCTCCGCTCCACTCCCACTCAGACCTCACCGTCCTCGGCCTCTTGCATTATTCCACTGAAGCTCAGCGTAAGCTCGAGCAGCAGCATCTCATCTTTCGATTAGGCACTTTACAGCCTTCTGGACTCAACATAGAGTTCAACAATTTCAGATCATAACCTCGGTCCCTATCATATATATTTTTTTTATCCACACTTTTTGTTTGTGCCTTCTGTTCTTCTCTCCCACTTGGCAGCTGTCTTTCATTCTGCCAGGGCAATTTACACTTCATCTAGAGCCATCCTTTGTTTCTTAACCTGTCTCATTACCATCTCCTTTTGCCTTGAATATCTCTTAATGTCTCTTAACCTCTCCTGCCTTCTATCCTATCACAGACCTTCCCTTTTGTTCTTTCATCCCCTCCCCCTTTCCCAGCCCTGTCACTTGCTTAAAAATCTGTTCCATTTCCTGCTTTTTTCCAGTTCTGACAAAAGGTCATCGACCTGAAACGTTAACTCTGTTTCTCTCTTCACAGATGCTGCCTGACCTGCTGAGTATCTCCAGCATTTTCTGTTTTTATTTCACCACCGCACTCAACTTCTTTGCTTCAGGGTCCTTCCAGGGATCATCAGCAAACATCAGCAGCATTTCCCAGTCGGCTGCACACACTTGCATCACGCAGGTTACCGATGCCCTCTTTGCAAAGTCGCACAATTACATCCACTTCTCCACAGATGAAGCAAGTGTAACCACGCGTGCGGTTGGCTTTGCAAATATGGCAAGCTTGCCAAGGGTGCAGGGTGTCGTAGACTGCACACATGTTGCCATTAGGGCACCCCATCACATCCCAGCTGTATTTGTCAACCGCAAGGGCTTCCACTCCCTTAATGTCCAGCTGGTGTGTAACCACAGGAAGAACATCATGCATGTTTGCGCCAAGTTCCCTGGCAGTCGCCATGAATCTTGCATCCTGCAGCAGTCTACTGTGCCTCAGCTCTTCAATCTACCAACCCAACTTTCTGGATGGCTACTTGGAGACAAGGGCTACCCCCTGAAAAAGTGGCTAATGACACCGATGAGGAGACCATCAAATGAAGCTGAGAAGCGGTACAATCTGAACCACATTTCCACCAGAAGCATTAGAGCAAACCATCGGCTTGCTCAAAATGCAATTCAGATGCCTCGACAGATCTGGTGGAGCCCTACCGTATGCACCAGTCAGCGACTCCAGAATCATCGTGATCTGCTGTGCCCTGCATAACATCGCACAGCATCATGGCTTAGCGTTGCCTGAGGAACAAGTGGCTCAGTGCAAAGCCTCCTCGGAAGAGGAGGGAGTGGAGGAAGAGGAGGAAGAGGAGGAGGAGGAGGAGGCGGCAGATGAGGGACACCTTGCGGGGGCGGATGTGCCAATTCCACCAGTACACGAGCACATTGCTGGCTGTGAGGCAAGGGATGCACTCATCCATGCCAGATTCGCATAATTTTACGTATCAACGACATATGGCCACCACATGGAAATTAATGCCTGGCCGACCTTCTTAACACGCCATACAGCATCTGTACAATAAATTGGTTTCCTATCACACTTACCACCATCATTACAGATGAACGGCGTCCTGACCCTCACTGTGCAACTTCCATTTCTGAGTACACATAGGCCAACTCTTTGAATCTTTGCCATCGCTTTTCTTTAATACATTTCTAATGACGATGACAAACATTTGTATCAGATTAAAACACCCAAGTGACTACCCTTGTGATTATTTGTGTCTTAAATTTCTCTTACGCGTGCTTCTACGTAGTGCTTCCCCTGTGGCTTCTGCAGATGTAGAGGCACCTTGCTCACTTCTATGCTGCACCTGCTTAGATGCCTTTGGCGGGTGTCCTCTGGGTTTGGGAGCTGGAGGGCTCTGCAATAGTCTACTCCTCCTGCGGCTGTGCAGGGGCTGAGATGGCCATCTCAGTTGGGTGAGGAATCGAGGGCTGTGACCGAGGGCTCCGCTGTGGCATGGGAGTGTGAGCGCTTGGAGAGGAGCCCACACTTCCTGGTTGTCGACCACCAACATCCCTCTCATGGGTCACCCGCACTTCACTGCTAACAAGTGGCTGGAGAGCACCTTGCTGCACATCAGTGGGGCCATGAGGACCCGTCTCTGTACTGACAGTCCTCATAATGGGGACATCCATGTACCTCTGGTTCCTCTCCTCAATAGATGCCCATCTAACCTCCATCGCAGAACATCTATTTAGAAGAGTCACCATGTTCATTTGAGTCTGGCGATTTATGTCCTCCATGGAGGTTGCCATCCTTTCCATGGCGGCACCTACATTCGCCATTGCGTGCACCACCGCATTGCTCATATTTGACATGGACTCCTCCATTCCCTGCGCACTCGCAGTTACTGTGGATGCAAACCTTGTCAGAGCCTCTTGCACTTCTTCCTGAAGTTCCAGCACCGCTCTCTTTCTGGATGGCCCCAGAGGCACAATGTCTACATGCAGCTGAGCAGAGCTAGGAACGTCCTGTGACCTCCGTCAAGGACTCTCCAGCGCTGTCGCTGTCTCCACCATCTGCTGATGTTCACTTGTGAGCTGTGAAACACCAGGTGACAACACTACTCTATGTCGCGAAGGACCCACCGAGGTGTGCGTCTCTGCACTGGTGCTGGGTGCGCTGAATTCTGCTGACGCTGCTCCCTCAGAGGCTGCAGCTTCCTCTGAGGAGTCGTCCAGCTTTTCCTCATGGACAGTGGGGAGGGGGCTCTCGATGGTCCTGTGGGGGAGTAAAGGCATGAGTTAGACATGTGATATTAACGTAGCATGCACATCGACTTGTGCAGATGATCAGAACTCAATCTGTATGAACCTCAGATGCCATATCAGTCACTCATGAAATCAAAATGAGAGGGTTGCAAATCTACTCTGTCACCAGCTTGTTCGACTACGTCCGTCTCTCCGTCCCCCACTTCCAGCTCCTCTGCAGCTCCCACGATGCCGAGAACAGCCTCCTCAGTGTTTGTTAAAGTCGTCAGGGATGGTGGGGCCTCCTCCTGTCCTCCCTCTCTCCCTCTTATTGTGGGCTCTCTTTTCCTGCAATGAGGGACACAAGTGGAGCTTCAGCGAGATTGATGGAGTGAGTGTAAAGAATCCATAACATAGAAGCTTAGAGGGAGACAAAGATGGAGTGAAGTGCCAAAACCAAGGTGCCTCCCTGTGCGTTGTTAGTTGTTGTCATTGCATAACAGTGAAAGCGAGTGTGAGGGGTTCATAGTAGGATGGTGAAGTGATTCAGTACAGAGAGAGAGATAGAGAGGTAAGGGTGCAAGGGAAGTAAGGGTAAGTTGGGATGTGGAGGAGTAGGTTGACAATGCAGAGTGCTGGTGATGAGAAGAGAAGGGAAGCAGATTGAAGGTAAGTGTGATGTGATACTTACTTTTGCTGAGCGTAGCAGATCATTGAACCTTTTTCGGCTCTGCACCCAGGTGCGTGAGCACAAAGACCTTGTGCTTACCTCCTCAGCAATTTGCAGCCAGGCTGCCTTGGTTTGCTGAGGAGGCCTCCTCCGGCCATCGAGAGGGAACAGAACCTCCCTGCGCCCTCTTACTCCCTCCACAAGAACATGGTGGGAGTCATCATCAAATCGAGGAGCAGCCTTAGATCTTGCAGCAGTCATGTTCCAAAGAAACGTTTTCAGAAGCAGCAGTAAGAAATGAAATCCAAAGGCTACATGGGCCCCTTAAAAGCTCCTGAATGGAAGACGTCAGCAGAGGCGAGCAGCACACCCGCACCCACTGATTGGGCCGGGTAGCGCGCACGCTGGGCTTAATAAGCTCAGCTAAGTGAAAATTGTTATTTCGGAGCAGCTGAAACTGGCAGCGGGACCGGAACCCGCCGACCAGCCAACCCGACTCTAACCCAACTCCAACCCGCCTCCTATGGCAAAATTGCGGCCAAAGTATTTGTTTAATTTCTCTGCCATTTCCTTATTCCCCATTATAATTTCTCCTGTCTCAGCCTGAAAGGGACCCACATTTACTTTTGCTAATCTTTTCCTTTTTACATACCTATAGAAGCTTATACAGTCTGTTTTTATGTTTCTTGCTAGTTTACTCTCATTCTATTTTCCCTTTCTTTATCAATTTCTTGGTCCTCCTTTGCTGAATTCTAAAATCCTCCCAATCCTCAGGCTTACTACTCTTTTTGGCAACATTACAAGCCTCTTCCTTTGATCTAAAACTATCTTTAACTTCTCTTGTTGGCCACGGTTGGACCACTTTTCCTGTGGGGTTTTTGCGCCTTAAAGGAATGTATATTTGTTGTAAATTATGTATTAATTCTTTAAATGCTAGCCATTGCTTGTCTACTGTCATACCTTTTAATGTAGTTTCCCAACCTACCTTAGCCAACTTGCCCCTCATACCTACATAGTTTGCTTTGTTTAGATTTGTGACGCTAGTTTTGGGTTTAACTAAATCACTTTCAAACTTAATATAAAATTCTATCATATTATGGCCACTCTTCCCTAAAGGCCACTTTACTACAAGGTTATTAATTAACTCTTTCTCATTGCAGAATACTAGATCTAAAACAGCCTGTTCCCTAGTTGGTTCCTCAACATACTGATCTAGAAAACTATCTTGTATACATTCCATGAATTTGTCCTCCACACTATTGCTGCAAATTTAGTTTGCACAGTCTATATGTAGATTAAAGTCCCCCATGATTACTGTATTACCCTTGTTACATGTGCCTCTAATTTCCTGATTTATACTCTGCCCTACATTACAACTACTGTTTGGGGGCCTATAAACAACTCCCACCAATGTTTTCTGCTTCCTGTTTCTTAGCTCCACCCAAACTGATTCTACTTCTTGATTTTCGGAGCTAAGATCTTTTCTATTGTCTTATCCCATCCTTTATTATCAGGGCTCCCCCTCCTCCTTTTCCATTTTGCCTATCTCTTCTAAAAGTTAAGTATCCTGAAATATTTAGTTCCTCATCCTCAAGTACCTGTCCAACTCCCTTTTAAAATTATTTATGGAATCAGCTTCCACCACCTTTTCAGGTACAGCGTTCCTATCCCGACAACTCAGTGAAAAAAATGCTCCTCATCTCCCCTATGACCTCTCGTTATTGACCCTCTTGCCAGAGGGAATATTTTTTCCCTATTTACTCTATCAAAACCTCTCATCATCTTGAAAACCTCTATTAGGTCACCTCTTAACCTCTGTTCCAAGGAGAACAGTCCTAACCTTTCCAACCTCTCCTCATAACTGAAGTCCCTCATCCTTGGTAACATCCTGGTAAACCTCCACTGTACCCTTTCTAAGGCCTTTACATATTTCCTGAATTGTGGTGTCCAGAATTGTCCACAATACTCCAGCCAAGGCCTAACTAGTGATTTATAAAGTTCCAGTATGATCTCTTTGCTTTAATATTCTATTCCTCTATTTATAATCCCAAGTAACCCATATGCTTTTTTAACCACCTATCAACTTGCTATGCCACCTTTAAGGATTTGTGTATATGGATACCAAGGTCTCTCTGCTCATCTACACTTTTCAAAATCGTGCCATTTATAGTATACTGTCTTTCCATATTAGTCCTCCCAAAATGCATCACTTCACACTTCTCCACATTGAATTCCATCTGCCATGTTTCTCCCAATTTCACCATCCTGTCCATGTCATCCTGAAGCCTCTAACTATCCTTATCACTATCTATTACTTCACCAGGTTTCGTATCATTTGCAAACTTTATAATGCTGCACCTTACGCCCGAGTCTGATCTCCTGTTTTACTTGGAAGTTGCACTCATAGACCTGTATGGGCTGCTGTTGCACACTCTCCACTTTATCATCCTTGACTGTCGTCCGGACACACCCTGGTGTACCATCTTGCTGTCCAGAGGAGGCGGGGCCCCCAATGGTGGGCTCTCTATGCAGGAGTCTTCCCTTTATTGATTGGGGATTTGGCGTGGAGAGTGTTACATAGGGCAGTCCCTTGCAATAAGGTTTTAAGTAGGTTCACAGACTCCCAGGCCGTCTGCAATTTCTGCAGCCTGGAGAAGTCCGAGTTCCATGTATACGTTGAGTGTGAGAGATTGCAGCCCCTCTTCCACTATTTGAAGGGGCTTCTCCTCAATTTTTGGCTGCACTTCACTCCCACACTCCTGATCTTTGGTCACCCGGTGCAGAGGGGAGCGGGCAGGTCAGAGAACCTCCTCATAGGACTGCTTCTGGGCCTGGCCAAGTTGGCCATTAACAGGTCCAGGCAGCACGCAGTCGGTGGGGGGGGGCGGTGGGGGGGGGGAGTTTATTCGGTCTGACTGCCTGCCTCTCTTCTGGGGCTATATTCGCGCCCGCATGTCCCTGGAAATGGAGCATGTGGTGTCCACATGCATGCTTGAGGCCTTCCGCGATCGGTGGGCACCGGAGGGACTGATGTGCTTCATCACCCCCGAAACAAAATTTTTATTTAATCTGTTTAAGTTTATTTTAAATTTGAACTATTTTACAGTTTATTGGTTGTGCCCCTTCAAAAGGGGGCACTTGCTACCTTTTTTTATTGGTGATGGCACCAGCCATCAATCCTGGAAATTAACCAATAAAAGGTTGCACTCACAGAATATGCTAATAATCTGACCCTGCGTGTCACTCCCTGGTGGAAGTTCCACCCCACCATTGTTCGAATCTTTTCACTGGACCAAGGAAATTTATGGCCAATATGCTTATTCATTAATTTTTAATTCATTCCATCACATTAAATATTTCACAGATTTTAAATTCCCAGCACATCCAGTCCCTTGAACAATGTGTGAGTACATAGCTTCTTTTGTGACAAGCAAATATTATTTCAAAACACAGTAGTCAAATATACAGCAGTTCATAGGTTTTCAGAATGTGGATGGCGGTAATAGCATAAGAATTAAAATCATAACATTGTGGGCAAATATTACAAGTCAGCACTCCCTGTGCAGAGCCTTGCTAGACCAGAGGGCAGAAAAAGTAACTGAGTGCAGAGGTTGCCAAAGCCAAGTCACCGCTCTCCCAATATTCTGGTCATTAAAATTTATAATTCCAAAATCTGGAGCACCACATTTCGGTATCTCAACCTTCACGCCCACTAGCTCATAAAATCAACTACCTGATGTCTATGATCAAGGCGTTCTTCAAGTTGTAGGAAAAATGGATTGAGATTCATTTTATTATCTAGGATTTTAGTATTATTAATGTGGCTCCTGAGCTGCCATATATGAACCAAAACAAATTAAAAAGATCCAGTCTCAGTTCACCCATCAACTGGAATGAAGCACAATATTAATTGATATTAACTCATCTCAGAGATATCAAGGACTAATAGGACACATTTGAATACATCACGAGCAACTATTTTATTTCAATACTTCTAGGAAACCATGACACACCACTATACATACATAAACTAACCCCCCACAGGTCCCAATTTCCTTAGGAACAGAGGACTGTACACAACTAGAAACAGCTACCTCCATCTATTAGTCCCAAAGTTAACAGCTTTCTTACACCACTTTACCTCTAATAGCATGCAATAGTCCTGTTTGCCAAAAATATACCCACCATCCTCTTAAATTTAATAACATTCTCTGCTTCCATTGCATCCCTGGGTAGACTGATCACATGTTTGCAATCCTCTGCATAAAGAAATTATGGCTGGGAAGTGTACCAGAAACCCGGTTTACACGTATAAACAGGGTTTCTGCCACTTTCAGCAAAGTTACGGTGACGGAGCAGAAGCAGCGGCGAGGAAAATCCCAGCCTACGTCTTAACTGCGTATATACCTTTTCACGTCTAAGCCTGAGTTCATATCCCCATGTGCTAGAACTTGTATTAATATTGAACAGTATTCCATGATTCAGTTTATTCATTCCCTTGACGATCTTAACTATCTTAAACAAATCACCTCTAAGCTGACTATTTTGCAATAAATCTCGAGTACCCTTAGACTTTCCTCACAGCTCACGTCTAATTACATTTACCAACTTAGTTGCCCTTCCAAGGCCAAGATGTCCTCCTGTGGTATGGTGCTCAGCTCAGAACTGTACACAATAGTGCAGGTGGGGGCAGAGCAATGCTTTGTACAAGGTATGATAACTCCCTGGGACTTATGTTCATCCTTCAAGCTATAAATCCTAAGATCCTGTTTGCCTTTTTCACCACCACTGCATATGGGACTGATGGATTGAGGGTGTTTTTCAATATAATCCCCCAGATACCTCTGTATGATTTCCTGTAGATTGTTCCTATGTAATTTATATTCAGACTGTTTGTTCCGCTTCTACAGCTTCATCATTTTGCCTTTTGCTACATTAAATGACAGCTCTTATTTTTTGTCCCAATCCACAGTTACCTTTGCATCCTCCGATTGTTACAGTGCACTTTTATGCTTCAATAAACATACACTATTGGATGACACTCAACTGTACATTACACATTTTTACTTTAAAATACACTGGGGCAGATTTTCCTATTTTGTGCTTGGGCTTAAATAATCACCTCAGCAGAGCGCATAGAGGAACAATGCTTGACAGGAGTGCAGGTCAGGGAGATGGCTGGTTCACTGTAAAGGTGATTCTGAGATCCATGCTTCTATCCAGAGATGCTCCATACCAAAGTTCACCCCATGTATGCAGACACATGGCAAAAGACATCTTTAACTTATGATACAGAGCAAATCCAGAATCTACCAATTTTTCCTAATGGTACATGGAAGGACCCATTGGAGTACAAAGTTAGTGTAGTGGTGACCTTCACTTCCACTGAGAGTGCTCCTTGGCTCCAGCTCTAGTTCCAGGAACTGACACAGGCTAGATGTTCTGTTGAACTGCAGCCTACATACACACTCTACCCCACTGAGATACAAAGGGGGTGATTTTCTGAATGGGAAGCTTTTGGAGGCTGGACTCCCACTTGTCGGGTTTCAGTCCCGCCTCCATCAGCTTCTGGCCAACCAGCCGGATTTTCCCCTGATTGACCTTGTTAAGCCCACCTGGCAAATTCTGCCACTTTCCCAGCAGTCCCGCCTCCATACCCGCCTCCTCAGGGCTGAGAAAATCGCCCCAAAGGGTTTCCCAAGCATTCGAGGGAAAGACAGAATGCAAGTTTGACATGGTTTACTGGCTCCAAATAGGGCCGATTTACTTACTTGCTGGCCAAAGCAGTATTGGTGGATTCCTAGCTACCTGCCCATTCTTAGACTGGTACAAAGGAAACTAAAAATGGGGAGGTAAATAACTATTAGAATAATGAAGAAAGATTACATTTAAAAATTGAATTGATAATTCTGCACAAAATTATAACTTAAGTTTTACTGTATGCCCGATATTCCAGTATACCTTTGAGTTGCCAAGAATTTCATAGAATTCCATATATGTGATGATGTATTATCTCCAAAACACATGGAATTAGGTACAAACTTGTGAAATGAAAGTGGTAATAGAATATCAAGGTTCTGATTACTTATAAATCCTTCTCATCCATCATGTTGAAATCTTTTAATAAAATCAAATAATTGTCCATCTCAAAAGATGTCACAGTTCATTTTGAGGAAAGATAGCATGTCAGTACATAAATGTGTAAAGCCAGATACTACCAGCAAAATGCACTGAGGAATACATTTTATGTGATGAAAGTGGCCTTGAAAACTGTTGAGCAAGATAAAAAGCCTGCTGAAGGTTTGGTGTCATGCCATAGCAATTGCTTATTTTTAACTGAATCTTCCAGCAGGCTCACTGTTCACAGGGAGAGAGCGGGCTGTGAGGAAAAATGCCGGGAGAGAGCGGGCTGTGAGGAAAAATGCCGGGAGAGAGCGGGCTGTGAGGAAAAATGCCGGGAGAGAGCGGGCTGTGAGGAAAAATGCCAGGAGAGAGCGGGCTGTGAGGAAAAATGCCGGGAGAGAGCGAGCTGTGAGGAAAAATGCTGGGAGAGAGCAGGCTGTGAGGAAAAATGCACTGTGGAAAAAAAAGAAGCCTCTGGTTCCAGATTAATGCACAGTACGCTTCTGCGCAGCTTCCGATCGTTGGCGGGAGTCACTCTGTTAATGGAAGGAAATAAGCAACCCGTAGGGATTACTTCCATACTGATTTGAAAATTCTACAAGTGCTCCTGCTTGCGGAGACTTTCATTGGCATTGACAAATTTGTAACAGTTGACCGTGGGGAATGTGGGAATTATTCCACCAGCAGTTAGCTATCATAACAGCTGCACAGGAAATCTTAGATATATCCACTTATGAGTTTGATGTTAAAGAGTGGATTATCCATATTTTGGATGAGGCATTAAAACAAGGCCCCATCTGCCTCTTCAGGTGGACGTTAAGGATCTCATGGCACTATTCAAAGAGTAGGGAGGTATCCTAGTGTCCTGACCAACATTTTTCCCTAAACCAACACCTGCAAAACAGATTAACTGGCCAATCATCTGATTTGCGTTTGTGGGATCTTGTCATGCGTAAATAGGTTGTGTACATATTTGCTTACAGAATAACAGTGACTACACTTCAAAAAGTAATTTATTGGCTGCAGGATGTCTTCAGGATGTGAAAGGTGCTATATAAATGCAAGTTCTGTCTTTCAAGGGTTCTGTACTTGTGCTTAGAAGTTATTTTCTATATCCTATGGAGTTGCACTGGAGGAAATGCCACCTATACAAGCCCAACAAATATTTATTTAACACTGGCTAAACACTGAAAAATTATGCACTGTCCAAACCAAACATTGCTCTAAAACTGAAATAGATAAAGTGGCAGCTTCATGCAGAAACCTTAAATGAAGCATGGGGCATGCTATAAAATTACTTTAAATTTGAAAGTGTACTGTAATGATTGAATTAGAAACTGAAGTTCACTTTGACTGGACTCAGAATTAAAAGGCTCATTGAGTTTAATGG
The DNA here is from genome assembly GCA_030390025.1 of Squalus acanthias. Lineage (NCBI taxonomy): Eukaryota > Metazoa > Chordata > Chondrichthyes > Squaliformes > Squalidae > Squalus > Squalus acanthias. The sequence goes on along the minus strand of CM059432.1, from coordinate 71,322,144 downwards.
AGCGTAAAATCAACCCAGGTGTAAAATAAGCATCGGACTCAAACCCACCCTGTTCCCATTGGGTGGATTAGGTTAAAATCTGAGCTAAAGTGTCATTGTTGAAAACTACTGAGAATTTTGTAATCAGGTTTATAACTAAAAGCCACTGATAGAGCCATTGTTGGTGAAATCAGAGAGAAACATGAAGTGACTTTTATGACACTAAACATATTACAACAAAAGGTTTCAATTGAGAGGGCTGGATTTTAATGGGGAAGGCGGGTTGGGGGCGGGGGACTCTGATGGGGGTGGGAAAACCGAGAGAACGGGTTTTCCGCAGGCCCTGCCTACTTTAACGGCGGGGCCTGATTTGTGTCTGAAGCCTCCATTTCCCGCCTGCAGCCAGCCAGATGGAGAGGCTGGCTGGCTGCGGGCGGGTAGGCCTGTAGCACTAGGCTGCACAGAGGAGGGAGGGAGGGATCGCATGGGTGGGGGGAAGATCAAATTGAGGCCGACCACCAGAGGATCGTGATTGGCCTCATGATGATCGTGGGGGAGGGTGTCCGCGAAGGCAGTCGGAGGCCTCATGAAGGGGTCTACGATCGCAGGGGGTGGGTTAGGCAGGGACCCTGGATCCAGGAGGTAGGTATAAAAGCACTTACCTCCTGGATGCATAGTCCTCGTCTTGCTGTAGCTGCTGGATTTTACGAAGTGTGTAAAACCCGAACAGATAGAGTTAAAAACAAAATGGTGGTTAAAGAAGAGGCTTCCAGCCTCATTATGACATTTAAATTGGTGTCCCACCTCCTGGCAGTGGGTTGGCTGCCTGCACCCGTTCCGCCCCCCATCCTGCCTCCATTAAAACCGGAAGTGGGCGGGTTGGAGGTGGGTAGAGGTCAGATTCCGATTTTTAACAATTTAACCACCCCCACACTCCAAAACCACCGTTTCTTCAGGTAAAAATTCCCTCCACTATGTCTGTGAGTGAACACTGAAAATCAAGCAGCTCAGGAATAGAACACACAATCCCAGGCACTGACACAACTTCAACCACTGAAAGCTTATCAGCATCTTCACCAACTGTTGCCCCTCTGACATGGGTTTCTGTTCCGCACAATTATTTATAGATCTACATTTCACACAGATTCCGAGTTGCTGCCAATCTGTTAATCTTCATAAATGTCAATATGTGTACAAGGGTCTATTTAGAAAAGGTTGCCATGGAATGAAAATTAAAGTTTTCCTGCAAAGGTCAACCTTTCACTGTTCTTTTCCAATAAGAGTTCACATCAGCATTATCCCTAATGAACAAGTAAACTGAAGATTTAGGCCTAGAAATTCGATTAAGCCTAAAAACGGCTGTCCGCAAAAAACGGTATTTTGGTGTTGCCTGTTGATTTAAATAAGTGTAGAAGCTCCTGTGCAACATGCTCTTTCCGGCGGTAACATCAGCAGGAGGCTGAAGGTCGGGTCTAAAGAATCGGTGTGGCGTTCTCGGGCAGTCACCTTATTAACAGTACATTTCCAAGTGAAAGACTGAGGCATAGATGTCAAATGGAGCAGAACATGTTTGAACTAACATGGACAAAAGGGCTGAATTCCAGAGGTGAGGTGAGAGTGACTGCCCTTGACATCAAGGCAGCATTTGACCAAGTGTGGCATCAAGGAGCCCGAGTAAAACTGAAGTCAATGGGAATCAGGGGGAAAACTCTCCACTGGCTGGAGTAATAAAGGAAGATGGTTGTGGGTGTTGGAGGTCAATCACCACAGCCCCAGGACATCGCTGCAGGAGTTCCTCAGGGTAGTGTCCTAGGCCCAACCATCTTCAGCTGCTTCATCAATGACCTTCCCTCCATCATAAGATTAGGCATGGGGATGTTCGCTGATGATTGCACAGTATTCAGTTCCATTCGCAACTCCTCAGATAATGAAGCAGTCCCTGCCCACATGCAGCAAGACCTGGACAACATTCAGGTTTGGGCTGATAAGTGGCATGTAACAATTGTGCCAGGCAATGACTATCTCCAACAAGAAAGAGTCTAACTACCGCCCCTTGACATTCAAAGATATTACCATCAGCAAATTCCCCACCATCAACATCCTGGTGGTCACCATTGACCAGAAACTTAACTGGACGAGCCACATAAACACTGTGGCTATAAGAGCAGGTCAGAGGCTGGGTATTCTGCGGCGAGTGTCTCACCTCCTGCTTCTCCAAGCCTTTCCACCATCTACAAGGCACAAAGTCAGGAGTGTGATGGAATACTCTCCACTTGCCTGGATGAGTGCAGCTCCAAAAACACTCAAGAATCTCAACACCATCCAGGATAAAGCAGCCCGTTTGATTGGCACCCCATCCAGCACCTTAATCATTCACTCCCTCCACCACCGGTGCACCGTGGCTGCAGTGTGTACCATCTACAAGATGCACTGCAGCAACTCGCCAAGGCTTCTTCGACAGCACCTCCCAAACCCGCGACCTCTACCATCTAGAAGGACAAGGGCAGCAGGCGCATGGCAACACCATCACCTCCAAGTTCCCTTCCAAGTCACACACCATCCTTACTTAGAAATATATCGTTGTTCCTTCAGCGTCACTGGGTCAAAATCCTGGAACTCCCTCCCTAATAGCACTATGGAAGTACAATAGCAAAATACTGCGGATGCTGGAAATCTGAAATAACAACAGAAAATGCTGGAAACACTCAGCAGGCCAGGCAGCATCCATGGAGAGAGAAACTGTGTTAATGTTTCAGGTCTGTGACCCTTCGTCAGCACTGGAAAAAGTTAGAGATGTAACAGGTTTTAAGCAGGTGCAGAGGCAGGGAAAGGGGGGAGGGGAGGAAAGAACAAAAGGGACGGTCTGTGCTAAGGTGCAAGGCAGGAAAGATTAAATGTTGCAAATGGGGATGGCAGAATCATCAACAGCTCCCATGTGATATTATAGGGGCAGGGGTTATAGTCTGAAATTGTTGAACTCAATGTTGAGTCCAGAAGGCTGTAAAGTGCCTAATCGAAAGATGAGGTGCTGTTCCGCAAGCTTACATTGAGCTTCATTGGAACAGTGTGTAGAATTCGCAATATATCGCGATTTTATTAATAAGGAGAAAACACAGAGTTTCGTTCAAACAGCTTTTATTTCAGCAGAATGCTGCCAGGTTTAAAGTGGACACAAGCAGCCTGTAAAATGGCCGCCGCACCTCGTGACAGAACATTCTAGACTTTTCGACAGGCAGACAAGATGGCGTTCCAATAAACATTTGTGCAAGATCGATTAAGATTCAGCACAGTGAAGATAATACACGAGACATTATGGGTTTGCAGTATACACATAAATACTGAAATCGGTCTCCCAGGTACAAATGAAAGCTATTGTACCGAGTAATCAAGGGCCCATCCAAAAGACATTAATATGTAAAATCCCAACGACTCTACGATGAGAGAGCCGTTAGCAGGTAGTTATACAAAACACTTGGAAGCCCCACAACCCCTCCAGGGAGAACACCGACCGATTTAACAATGGGAGAAATATTAACAGGTACTCAGACATTTACGAGTAGCCCCGAAACCCATTAAGAACGGAGATCACCCATACAAGACATTTGAGCGCCAGACCTTAAACAAAAGAATGGACATTAAAGTTGGGCGGGAAACGGAAGATTTTGCACTATAATTGCAGGCTCCAAACCGTCCATCTTTCTCTTATCATCGTGGCTGCTCCTGTGCTCTTATCCTGTGCTCTTATTCGTAACCTCGTGGCTGCTCCTGTGTACTCGTAGTCGGGCTCCTGCTTGCCTGTTGACTTTTTGAAAAGGACTGTTGAACTTTCTGATCCGTTCGGATCTACCTCGTGTCGCGTAACGAAGACCTATGTTGGTAACTGGCAGCGGAACCAAAGGCCCGAGATGAGATGAGATGAGAAGAGAGGAAGACCATATTCATCGCCACGGTCAGTAAATCCCGACCGCGCCTGTAGGTCGAACAGCCAAGTTTTCCTTGCCAGGAAGACTTCTTCGAACTTGCAAAGAACATATCACATCGATGATATTGACTGAACTGTGCTCGGAAAAGTACCTGTTAAACCAACCAACACAGGTCTTCATCACAACAGACGGTCCAGCCTGCTAGCCGGAGCAGCAGAAGCAAGTAAACAAGTGGGACCAGGAGATCTCCTGACCGACACGTGGGTGCTGCGGTGAAAAACATCCGATCAGCTATTCGGAATTTCTCCGAGTTATCACGAGTGGTGAGCATGAGTCTCGAAATCCTACGAATCTAGTTAGGATAGATATTGATAGGGGAGGGTTTAAGGATTAAGGATATTTGTAATGTGTGCCCCTATTTACGGTGTGCCGTTCGTTCCTCGTTTCCCTAAGATCGACTATATAACTGCTTGTAAGATTGTACTGTCATTAATCTGTGCTTATGACATGTATTTCATAATCTTAAGTATCATGCAATAAAGATTTTCCATTTCGTACCATTCAACCGAGTCTACATGAGTTTCATCTCCATTACTGCTCTCGCATCTAAGTCCAGTGTCTAGAACCGTAAGGGCGAGTGATTCGAACCACTCACAGGTGTGTCTAGTGTTCCCAGACTGGCTGGAGACCAGAACAGGCAACAAGGCCTAGACCCGCACTGACATACAGGCTGCACAGAGCCGCGTGAAATCTCACAGGCTGCGAGACACGCAGGGTCAGAATCCCTTACAGAAAATGGCGACCGCGGCAGGACACTGGCAGCGAGAGGGTAGTGTGTTAGACTTTGGAATGACTGTACGAAATGTTATGCAGGAAAAGATAGCAGATTATGTGTTTGGAAAGGTTAATCTAACTAAGAAGTGGATAAGTGAATTGTTAGCGGATAAAAGCCCGCTAGAGGCAGCCGAAAGGTGGACAGATAGTAAAGAACATAGAAAGACACTTGAGAAAGCAGTCTGGCTTATGTGTTACAAAAGGCAGGTTCAGATTTCAAACCAGACCATTACAGCGCTAGTAGCTCGAATCAGTCACTTAGAGGGAGAAATGGATGAGAAGGTTTCTGGAGGGGAGGTGCTCATTAAGAATTTAAATGAGTTGCACCAAGAAAGCCAGGAAATCTCCAGTCACCTTAAAACCAGGATAGATTATCTCGAGTGCCAGGTCACTGAAGCAAAGTTAAATGAGAGCAGGTTAAAGGAAAGATGTAACCGCCAAGCTGCCCAGATAAGAACTCAAGAAGAGAGCTTAACGGGGGTTAGGGCGGCATATAAGTTGGCCCTTGAGGATAAGTTTGAGGGAGCCGACCATAGCGCCTGCCAAAGGGAGATAGAGCACCTCAAGAAGGCCGTAAACAAAGCGAACGGCATGGTGTGCCTGATCAGTCCGTCAGCACACCAGCCGTTAGTAGGTGAGAAGTTTAAGAAATCCCCACCAAGTAAAGCAGAAGAAGTAGTAGCCACTGCGCCCTCCGCGCCACCCAGCTATTCGGAAACCTGGGTAAGGGAGGAAGCAATGGAAGAAACAAAAGAGCCCATTGAAAAAGAAGTAGGAAAGGGACCGTTGTATCCAGTAACGGGTATTAAAAGGGGCCCAAACAGAAACGGTGGGGAAGAACCGGGGGATCTCCTCGGACAGCTGGTGTTGCCTCACAGCTCACATCAGCTGAGAGCTATGATAAATCACGTACGGAAGCTGACCGAGTCAGACGACCCTTCCGTACATTTCAGAGAAGTTGAGCAAGCCGCAGCCATTAACGGCTGCGATGATGGGGAGACAGCAAAAATGCTGCTGTTCTCATTAGACAGCTCGGTCCTTCAGTGTCTCTCAGGCGAGAGCAAGAGGGGAACCAAGACTTATGAGGAATTGAGGGATGAGGTCCTGGAAGTGTTGGGGGCGAATGATGAAGGTCCGTTTGCTAGAGTGGGACAGACAGTGCAGATGGAGGGAGAACCCCCGAAGGTTTTTGCCGACAGGCTGTGGCCAGTATATGAGCGCAGCTGCCTAGGTGCGCCCGAGCGCGAAGATGTGGAAGGCACCGCTTTAACTCATTGGCTTAGGTGCATAATAGCCAACAGTTTACCAGCCGTCAGAGAGCAGGCAAAAGCATGGTTTGATCCCAATGACCCCAACATTACGGAAGAGTCGGTCTTGAATCGACTCACGTTAGGATATCGCAATATAAGGGGTATGGCAACACGTCCCCTTAAGGGAAGAGTACATGAGGTACGACCCGCAGCCCCGTATCAAAGAGAGTGGCATCAGGAGGGTAATCGCGCCCCACAGGCAGGTAATGCTTGTTACGGGTGTGGGAAGACAGGGCACTGGCGCAAGCATTGCAGGAACCCTTGGAAGGATTCCAAGGATAAAAATCCCGCGGTCCGAGCCCAGGCGCCTGTCCCGGCTAAGGAAGCTAAGGCACCCACCCCTCCCGATGACCTCGAAGTAGTGTTAGGAGCCATGCGCAATCTAATCTTGAGTGCACGTGGACAGGTGGCGGTCGCAACCGGCCCCGTAGGTGCCGCAGGACCGTCTAATAGTACCCCATGACTAGAACCGGCGCAGCCCGTCTACCTGTGTCCGCTTAGCTATGATGCGTGGAAGCGACCTTTGGTGGAGATGGAGGTAGAGAAACAGAGGGGTAGTTATTTGTTGGACACGGGAGCTTCTTGCACCATAATCCATACAGATAACCCTTTTGACTCGCCGCTATCTACCAAGGTCCCATTCACGTTAGCGGGGTTCACAGGAAAAGAACAGGCTGGCACGTTTTCCCTTCCGCTATCCATTCGTTTAGGAACACTTCGCCTTAAGTGGAAGTGTATACTGATGGCATGGCAGGAGGGGGGTGGAAGAGGTATTCTCGGGTCTGATCTCCTATCGGGACACGGGATCCTCGTGGACCTCAGAAATCACTGTCTCTGGGGGGCTAAAGGTGAAAAAGGCGAGGTAATAGTGATTCCGGGGGAGGAAGAAACAGGGGTCCTGTGTACCGTACAGCCATCCGGAGGCTACGACCTCAGGCTTATGGTCGCAGATGTCCCAACGGACATGCAAACGTACGTGTCAGATAATATGCACGCGTTTGCAACCCACAAGCACGATTGTGGGAGAGTGGTCGGGTTTGAGGTCAGCGTAGATGGGGACCCCATGACCCGACCCCAAAAGCAGTATAACTTCCCCAAAGAAGCAGAACCCGATATGGAGACAGCAATGTCTTCCTTGGTGCAGCAGGGCGTGTTGAGGCCGATAGCCACACACGTGAACTCCCCATTATGGCCGGTTAGGAAGCCGGATAATTCGTGGAGAGCCACGGTGGACTACAGAGTCCTTAACAGTAACATTCCCGCCTGCGCGCCCACGGTAGCAGCAGTTGCTGACCTAATAGGGAGCATCCCAGCGTCCGCGACCACGTTCACGGTGCTGGATATCTCGAACGGTTTTTGGTCCATCCCGCTGCGGCGAGAGGACCAGTACAAGTTTGCCTTTACTTTTAAAGGACAACAGTACACATGGAACTGTCTGCCACAGGGTTTCCACAATAGCCCCAGTATTTTTCATCAGTGTATGGCAGGAAGTTTAAAGGAGTTTAGTCAGCCCAATCAGATAGTGCAGTATGTGGATGATTTGCTCCTATTTACGGACTCAAGGGAGGAGCATGGACCACTGCTGGACGAGTTATTGGAGCTGTTAGCGAGAAAGGGTTTTAAAATAAACCCTAAGAAAGCACGTATCGGTCAGCGGGAAGTAAAATTCCTGGGACTGACCATACGCGCTGGGGAAAGAGCCATAGACAAGGCAAGGAGGGAGTCGGTGCAAGAATTACCGATTCCCAACAACGTAAGGGGTGTGAGGTCCTTCTTGGGACTGACCGGTTACTGCAGGGATTTTATCGAAGATTATGCGGCCACAGCAGCGCCGCTCCTCCGACTCCTCCATAAGGGGGTGGAGTGGTCTTGGGACGAGGGCTGCCAAGCAGCCTTCGAGAAGTTAAAAAGGGATCTGCAGACCGCGCCAGCCTTAGGGGCCATAGATGGGGGGAAGGAGTTTTTCCTGGAGGTAGCTGCCAGCGGAGACAGCTTAAGCGCCGTACTGCTCCAAGAGCGTCACGGCAAGCTGAGGCCGGTTGTCTATTCATCCAGGGTGTTAACGGATGTGGAGAGAAGTTTCTCCAATTGCGAAAGGCACCTTTTAGCCACGCATTGGGCTGTGAAAAGATCAGCGATCTTCACAGGGCTCTCTCCCATCACTCTCCTCACACATCACACACCAACTAAGATGCTTCTGGATGGGAGGATTAAAGACGGGACCGTAAGCAGCGCGCGCATTGCGCGTTGGACCCTTCTTCTCTCCCAGTTGGATCTTAGAGTAAAAGGTCTTTGCGAGCCCAGGCTTGCGGCCAATTTGGTATACCCCGGTACAGCCCACCGGTGTTCGGTGGAAGGGGTGTGGGACGTCAACATAGGTTTACGGGCCGGGATACATCCCACTGGGCGCGAGATTTATGTTGATGGGTCTAGCACAGTATCTGCTGGCGAGCGACTCACAGGGTGTGGAGTTTATGACCCTGCGGCAGACCTTGCCCTGGCGATCAAGCTCCCTAGCACCATGAGCGCGCAGCAGGCTGAGCTGTCTGCCGTGGTGTACGTTGTGACCCACCCAGACATTTTCCCAACCCCATACACGATTTGCTCGGACAGTATGTTCACCTGCAATTCGTGCACGGAATACCTGGCCATTTGGTCCCGCCGTGGATACACCTCCGCGGACGGGCGACCTTTAACGGTGAAGCCTTTGCTGGAAAAGATCTTAGCAGCAGCAGTAGGGGAGGAAGGAGAGATTTTCATCCATAAGGTGAAAGCTCACTCCTCCACAGAGCCCCGTGGGGAGGGCAACCAGCAGGCGGATGCGCTAGCCAGGGAAGGTGCCCGCAACGGCATTTTCTGGAACCCCTATGGGACCAGACCCATAGCAGCGGTTCGAGGCAGGGACGGGAATCCCGGGAACACCAGGGTAGCATTGCCCCTAGACCTTAAGACCGTCCAAGCCCAGGATCCCGCCCTAAAAGCAGTCCTAAAAACCATTGCTGAGGGGAGACAGGTAGAAGGTCCGTACAGTACGGCAACCCTCTCAGTTAAGGAAGGCATGCTGTTCCGCGAGGAGCAGTGGGTTGTGCCGCAGCAGCACAGGAGGGAATTCCTCCAGTTGGCTCACGAGGGACCAGGGGCAGGGCACCCCGGGCCCGAGGTTACCTGGCAACGGGTAGAGCAAGCGGGATGGTGGCCAGGGCTCAGGGAACAAGTCCGCGAGTTCTGTGCAAACTGTCTTGTGTGCGCTGCAAACAACCCAGACCCCCAGAAAAGGAAGGTGCCCATGGGACACGTAAGAAGGGTAGAGGGACCATGGCAGTCGATACAGATCGACTATATAGGACCCCTGCCCACCACCCAGGGAGGTTATAAGTATTGCCTCGTCTTGGTGGATGTGTTTTCCAAGTGGGTGGAAGCCTTCCCCTGTCGAACAGCTACGGCACTGGGTACAGCAAAAATCTTGGTCCGGGAAGGGTTCTCGCGGTGGGGACTTCCCCGTTTTGTGGAGTCAGACCAAGGGAGTCATTTCACCGGCCAGGTGATGCAGAACACCCTCATGCTTTTGGGCATTGAAGGGAAGTGGCACGTAGCACACAATCCCCAGTCATCCGGGATTGTTGAACGTATGAACCGGACCCTGAAGGAGAAATTGAGGAAAGAGACTAGGAACTCGCCCCAAAAATGGGCGGAAGTTCTGCCTTTAGTCCTCATGGGGGTCCGGGCCAGTCAGTCAAAAAGTACGGGGTACTCCCCGCACGAGGTAATGACTGGGAGGCTCATGCGAACCCCCACCCATGTGCTAGCGCCGGTGCTCACTGAGGGTCAGCTCCAAGAGATAAGCAGGGACAAGTTCGCCCAGACTCTCTTGGAGCGCCTGAAGCAGGTTTATGAGCAGGCGGCTGGGAACATGGGAAGGCAGCATCAGGGCAATCGCTTGTTGCTGGAACCCCGCAAAACGCGGGAGTGGGAAGTAGGAGACCAGGTCATGGTCAGAAACTACGCCAGAGTAGGGAGTCTGGAACCACTGTATATGGGACCCTACAACATTGTAGACAAGGCGAGTCCCATGGTTTACGCCGTAAAAGTACCTCGGCGCACTAAGTGGTTCCACATAAACCAATGCAAACTGTACCAGCCAGGTGCGCAAGGGAAAACTACAGGGGTAAATCCCGCCAGTGGGAAAGCACAGCCCCAGGTAGGACCACAAGGCACACAGGCAGGCATAGCAGCTTGCATCAGGGGAAGGGACATCCCGGACGATCATGCAGCGTTTTTCTGGAATTGGGGGTTAGATGAGGAAGAATTCAGGGTACTCGGGTCAGATGAGGATAGTGCAGATGAGGATAATGATGACGACGGGTGGTTTCTGAGGAACGGTCTGGAGGGAATGGGGGCTGCAGATAGAGATCCACACAGGGTGGACACACAAGCTACAGGTCCCGAAGACAGGAGGGAGGAGCTAGGGGAGGCAGGGCCAGCCGCTATGGGAGCACAGAGAGTACCGGTGTGGCTCCCAGAGATGTGGCCGCCCGCTTTGAACGTCCCGTCCTCGGGGGAGGCAGAGATCACGAGTGAAGGGCCGCCTGCTGGGCCGAGCAGGGCGGAGCCACAAACTGCAAGCCCCGAGGTTAGGGAGGCGGAGTCAGCGGAGGCGGAGCCAGCGACTGTGGTGGAACCCCAGGTCATCCCGATGGAAGTCTCGGAACCCGGTCCGTCCGTCACGGAACCCCCGCCCATAGCAACTCCCCGTAGGTCAAGTAGAGAACCCCAGCCCAGGAGGATGTGGTCATGTCCCCAGACTGCCCCAAGGCGTAGAGTTAAGGTTAAGATAACCCAGATACAGGCCGGCCACATCGCGGCAGCAACAGGCTGCGGCAGATCAGAGGGAAGGGTCAGTGCAGCAACAGGCTGCGGCAGATCAGAGGGAAGGGTCAGTGCCCTCCCACCGTCGGGAAGAGCTCGCAGCAGCCTTCTCAGAATTTAAAGGGGGCCGCCCTGAGAACGGGCGGCACTGTATAGTAATAAGTTTTAAGTTTTAAGTTCATAGTTCAAGGTTAAGTTTATAGTTTTAATAAGGTTAAGTTTGCAGTTTTAATTTTAACAGAAAACGATAAAATGATGGGAGCTTTAAAGTTAGGTTTAGTTAAAGTTTATTCAGCGAACGTTGAAGTTTACGTGAGGCGAGGTCAGGGGACCCGCTTACCCTTCACAGAAGCCAGAGACTCTTGCGAGGCTGGCTACCTCATTCTATCTGATCACAGGAACCAAGGAAGGATGGAACGAATTCTAGTATTGCTCGCGGCAATCGGATGTGGATTGGCCTATCGAGGCCGCACCAAGGATGTCGTGGTGTTTGGATGTTCCGGGGACACGGCCCCCATCGCGGTGGATGGGACCGGAAGACGGGAGGCAGAGGAGACCAGCACCTATTTCCACAAGGGAAGGTGGCCAGGATGGCTGGGAACGAACTCAACGGAGTATTCTAGCACATCGGGGTTTGCCTACAAAGAGACTTCTTTACTGTGCCCCAAAGTAAGGATCATCGCACCCAGGATCAGCGTCACCGTCGGCAAACGGATTTGTTTGACTTGTAGTGGGAATGTCCCACTGAGCCGATGGTGGTGGCTGCGAAAGCTGAGCAAAACTATGAGGAACTCTTCGGTCGAGTGGGAACGACTGGGTAATAATACCCATCGGACAATTACGGGGACAAACGGACAAGTGAAAGTCTGTTGGGACAAATGGTGGGAACCGGACGAGGGAATATATGTATGTATGTGGGGGTCAAAGTACGTTTGCCCCAAAGGCATCTCCATATTTTTCATTAATCAATGGCAGGATAACGGACAGGGGATGAGGTGGGATGCGAGCACCAGGGGGTGCGGAGCCCCATTCTCCCCGATCCCAGTAAATGCCACTGAGCTCATTACGCGCCCACGCAAAGCCCCGCCCACGATTCCGGTGGTTCTAGCTGAGGAAGAAGGGTGCCCTAAAACTAGTAAGGGACCCGGGAATGGTTTGGTACTGGTCCCCACAGACCAGATACTATTTCAGGGAGTACATTACGCGGTGGCCTCGGTGATTTTAAATCTCACCGAGGTGCGGTTACCAGAGTGGTGCCCCAAAAAGACGGAACAGTTGTATCAGGTCCTGTTGACCAAGATGTTCAGACAATTTTACGAATTCGATTTCGCGGAAATTGATAAAACAAGTTTGTACACCGCACCACAGGAAGTTTTGAATCAAGCAGGGAGGCAAAGAAGGGGTTTGGTGAACGATGCGTTCACTGCTTTTAACACGGGTACATCTGTGGTCAACGCTCTAGACAGTGTGGAGCTGCAGACCCAGATTAATGGTTTAAAGACACAATTAAAAGACATTCTAACAGATGAGAATAAAGTGGTAGGGTCAGGTTTACACGAGGACCAAGCCATGACTCTCCATTTAAAGGAAATTATAGCAGAGTTGGAGAAACATGCAAAGACGGTAAATGCCCTGATTAGGGAAGATCGGAATGCATCCGATCAAGCCGCGCAGAACGAGGTGTGCGTGCTTTACGGGGCGTGGTTACTGGGCGAGGGCCGCAGTAATTTGGAGGATTTAAAACAAGGTTTGGTCCCGTCCTGGATAAGTAACAAACACCTGCGGGCGCTCCACCCTTTTCAGAACGCATTAAGTCCGTGCCAGCTCAGGCTAGCTTCAGAAGCTTACCCAGTCCCCGTGGACTGCGGACGATCAAACCATACTATTATGGGAATAGTATTACGCATGCCAGTTTTGGGCGACACAGCAAAGCCCGCCCCGGTGTATCGGGTAGAGAACATTGGTGTCATTCAGGGGGGAGCCCACATTCGTTACGCAGCGGTTCCACCTTACGTCATCCGCTGGGAGCAAACGATGACAGGTACAGATCTCTCTGGTTGTCGTGGCAGGGGAGCACACATAATACTGTGCCCCCAGCACTTGAATGCCTTTTTAACACCACAGTGTGGGTTCAGAACGACTGGCGCCAAGTCCATGAATTGCACCATGGAGGCAATGGCACAAGATCATGTGCCTCCGCAGGTAGCATACATCGGGGGTGGAACATATTGTGTTACCACTGCAGCGCAACACTACCAGCATGGAAACCGTAGCCGGTGTCCGGTGAGTGACAGCAGTTTCTGTTTTAAACCCAGGGCGGAAGTTCAAGTAGCACAACAGCGAATTATCCCAATCCCTGAACCATCCACTGTTCATCTCACAGTAAAAGAGAATTTCACCGACTTGCAGCGATTCGTCGCGCATTTTGGATACCTCATTCCCCCTCTCCCTGAACACCTCACCAAACTTTTAAAAGCCGTTGCGGTGTCACAGAAACATTTTTACACATTAGAGCAGAAAACTGTCGAAATAGGAACAGACATTTTGGATATAGTAGTTCCACCGTGGTGGAATCTGTTCACTAATATTGAAGTGCCTTCATGGATCAGAATAGCCTCCCACATTTTAGTCGTATGCCAAGTTTTCATTGTAGTGTACCTATTGGTCGTACATTGTAAAAGAGACAAGCGCCTCACCAAGCATGAAAACACGGGAGAGTGGCGAGAACGTTACGTGCGTGTGCACGATGAAAGCACCGTGTGATCGGAAAATGGCGTCACTCCCGCTCGCCACGTGCGCCGCGGAAGTTTGTACTCGATCATGATTTTCAGAGATTGTAAATACGTTTGGGAACTCGACATGTTTTAAGAGTCGGTGTTGATTATTTTGGTGATGGTGTTACAGTTAAAAATGATTGTTTGGTTTTGGGTTTTGTTTTTCCTTTCCCTGAATAAAAGATGAATATACAGGTGATACGAGAGGCATCGGCCTGGTTACGCCGGGAAGGAAAACAAGTGGTGTAAGTTTAAGGGCAAATAATGCCTACGGTGATATAAAATGTAATTTTCTTGGGAAATGAGGACGACACAGAGACCCTAGCTAGGTTAAAGTTATGGGATTAATTTGCTGGATTCGGAGAGAAATCGAGATAATATTGCTCACCACTATGATTTTTGATACGATAAGCGGAGTTATTCGCATCAACAGGAGGGACTGTAGAATTCGCAATATATCGCGATTTTATTAATAAGGAGAAAACACAGAGTTTCGTTCAAACAGCTTTTATTTCAGCAGAATGCTGCCAGGTTTAAAGTGGACACAAGCAGCCTGTAAAATGGCCGCCGCACCTCGTGACAGAACATTCTAGACTTTTCGACAGGCAGACAAGATGGCGTTCCAATAAACATTTGTGCAAGATCGATTAAGATTCAGCACAGTGAAGATAATACACGAGACATTATGGGTTTGCAGTATACACATAAATACTGAAATCGGTCTCCCAGGTACAAATGAAAGCTATTGTACCGAGTAATCAAGGGCCCATCCAAAAGACATTAATATGTAAAATCCCAACGACTCTACGATGAGAGAGCCGTTAGCAGGTAGTTATACAAAACACTTGGAAGCCCCACAACCCCTCCAGGGAGAACACCGACCGATTTAACAATGGGAGAAATATTAACAGGTACTCAGACATTTACGAGTAGCCCCGAAACCCATTAAGAACGGAGATCACCCATACAAGACATTTGAGCGCCAGACCTTAAACAAAAGAATGGACATTAAAGTTGGGCGGGAAACGGAAGATTTTGCACTATAATTGCAGGCTCCAAACCGTCCATCTTTCTCTTATCATCGTGGCTGCTCCTGTGCTCTTATCCTGTGCTCTTATTCGTAACCTCGTGGCTGCTCCTGTGTACTCGTAGTCGGGCTCCTGCTTGCCTGTTGACTTTTTGAAAAGGACTGTTGAACTTTCTGATCCGTTCGGATCTACCTCGTGTCGCGTAACGAAGACCTATGTTGGTAACTGGCAGCGGAACCAAAGGCCCGAGATGAGATGAGATGAGAAGAGAGGAAGACCATATTCATCGCCACGGTCAGTAAATCCCGACCGCGCCTGTAGGTCGAACAGCCAAGTTTTCCTTGCCAGGAAGACTTCTTCGAACTTGCAAAGAACATATCACATCGATGATATTGACTGAACTGTGCTCGGAAAAGTACCTGTTAAACCAACCAACACAGGTCTTCATCACAACAGACGGTCCAGCCTGCTAGCCGGAGCAGCAGAAGCAAGTAAACAAGTGGGACCAGGAGATCTCCTGACCGACACGTGGGTGCTGCGGTGAAAAACATCCGATCAGCTATTCGGAATTTCTCCGAGTTATCACGAGTGGTGAGCATGAGTCTCGAAATCCTACGAATCTAGTTAGGATAGATATTGATAGGGGAGGGTTTAAGGATTAAGGATATTTGTAATGTGTGCCCCTATTTACGGTGTGCCGTTCGTTCCTCGTTTCCCTAAGATCGACTATATAACTGCTTGTAAGATTGTACTGTCATTAATCTGTGCTTATGACATGTATTTCATAATCTTAAGTATCATGCAATAAAGATTTTCCATTTCGTACCATTCAACCGAGTCTACATGAGTTTCATCTCCATTACTGCTCTCGCATCTAAGTCCAGTGTCTAGAACCGTAAGGGCGAGTGATTCGAACCACTCACAGGTGTGTCTAGTGTTCCCAGACTGGCTGGAGACCAGAACAGGCAACAAGGCCTAGACCCGCACTGACATACAGGCTGCACAGAGCCGCGTGAAATCTCACAGGCTGCGAGACACGCAGGGTCAGAATCCCTTACAAGTGTAAGAGGCCGAGGACCGAGAGGTCAGAGTGGGAGTGGAGCGGAGAATTAAAGTGACAAGCGACCGGAAGCTCGGGGTCACCCTTCCAGACTGAACGGAGGTGTTCCGCAAAGCGGCCGCCCAATCTGCGTTTGGTCTCCCCAATGTAGAGGAGACCGCATCGTGAGCAGCGAATACAGTATACTAAATTGCAAGAAGTACAAGTAAATCGCTGTTTCACCTGGAAGGGGTGTTTGGGGCCCTGGACAGTGGGAAGGGAGGAGGTAAAAGGGCAGGTGTTGCATCTCCTGCGCTTGCACGTGAAGGTGCCGTGGGGAGGGGAGGGGCTGTTCCAGGTGATTGAAGAGTGGACCAGGGTGTTGAGGATGGGAGCGGTCCCTTCGGAATGCTGAAAGGGGAGGGGAGGGGAAGATGAGTTTGGTGGTGGGATCACGCTGGAGGTGGAGGATATGGCGGAGGATGATCCATTGAATGTGGAGGCTGTTGGGGTGAAAGCTGAGGACAAGGGGAACCCTATCGTGGTTCTGGGAGGGAGAAGGGGTGAGAGCAGAAGTGCGGGAAGTGGAATGGACACAGTCGAGGGCCATGTCAACCACGGTAGGGGGGAATCCTCTGTTGAGGTAAAAGGAAGACATATCGGAAGCACTGGTATGGAAGGTGGCATCGTCAGAACAGATGCGGCGGAGACGGAGAAATTTGGAGAATGGAATAGAGTCCTTACAGGAAGCGGGGTGGGAGGAAGTGTAGTCCAGGTAGCTGTGGGAATCAGTGGGCTTGTAGTGGATGTTTGTCGGTAGCCTATCCCCACTATGGGAGTACCTTCACCATGTGGACTGCAGCGGTTCAAGAAGGCGGCTCACCACCACATTCTCAAGGGCAATTAGAAATGGGCAATAAATGCTGGCCTTGTCAGCGAAGCCCACATCCCAGGAACGAATATAAAAAAAAGTTTTCATCCCTTCTTACTATTTGCAAGTTGCAAGACTTTTAGTTGGCCCACCAATTACGTTTCATGATACAAAACAATGGAGAACCCGTCCCTCCTCCTCCCACTTCCACAGACAATACAAATTGCTATTTCCAATCTTTATGAGATATTGGGCTAGTTGAGAAGTTTAGATTTTCAATAAGAATTAAAAAAACCTCTATATATCTTAATATTTCTGTGTTTAGCAGGCTCATCAGCATTTTCTTGATATAAGCTGGATCTTGATGAAAAGATCAAAAAAATAAATTAAATTAAGCAACAAAGAAAAAAAAGCCAGCTCGATCTGCATCATATTAAAGAATTTTTGCAATAAACTGAAAGACAATTGAAGTCAGTTATTTGGGTGTAACTTATTTAAAAGTAGTATAGTAAATGTGAAGTGTACAGAATGTTTACTATTTGGTTGATAGCTCACCGCCGATTTCTCCCGGTTTTACGCATTGTCAATGGCTGCACGCACGGGTGTGCTTTGGAGAGGGCGATAAGTAAGTAGAGCGCCGATGTCCAAAATCGCTGAGCTTGCATCAATTCAGGGTTGCACGCCGATTGACGCCACTCTCCTGGTAATTAAAATACTTGTGGCGAGCGCAGGCAACGGCAACGCTGCCGACCTGCCCAATATGGCGGCTGCCTGCATTCCGTGCCGGAAGTGTGCGGAAGCGAGGTGGCCGCCACTTTTTCTTCAAAACTGGCCTTAACGACCAGTGCTAAAGGTTCGAATTTCTAGGCCTATATACCTACCAAAACAGGCAAGTCACCAAAATATGTTTTGTCAAAATTCTAGGCATACAGGGAAATTCCACCAAATATAAGAGGTTGTCAGTTTTTAATGAGTCAAGTCCTAACTTGGGTATCGAGCCACGTAGACTAGGAAAGTATCAGGCTTTATCCTTGGTCTGTGCTGAGCTCAACAGTTTGGGCACAATTGGCAGGGAAGGGGAAAATTAACTAGACGTCCCAGTCCTGATAGCTATCTAGTGAGCTTTGCTGTCAGTGGATATTGGGTGAGAACATGAATGGACTGAGATCTGTAACCACCACCACCACCATCCCTCCCCCTGCCCCGCAACACATATCAAAAATCCCACTGGCACCTTATCTGGGATTTTCGACTTCAGAGTGTAAGATAACTTTGTCGTGTATACCTATATACGTAGGATTAGGATTTGGTTTAATCTCATATCATTAAAGTTTTTGGTTTCTTTTTACTGAATGAAATGGTGAAAGTTGTTCATTCCCAAGATGCTTTAGCGTTTGATGTGTCAAGGAGCTGTTTTAGTTGACTTGTTGAATTGTTTGCTGAAACACAGAATGTAAGATTTGTGACTTATTTAGTGGCCACTTAAGAGTTAGCCATGGTATGGTACAATGGTTAACAGGATGCAAACAAGTGACTGTCATTTTCAAGGAAATATATCCTTTCTAGGGTCTTGTTCAATAACATCTATCATTGATGATTGATTGTTACTGACATTGTAGAGAAAATTAGCATTGGAAGGAGCAACAACGAGTTCTCTACCAGGGAAAGAGCATGCGGTTGTATGTTTTATTTCTCTGTATGTCTAATGTTTAAAGATCTAGGGCTAGAAATTCATGTACTTACCGCCACTCCGTAGCACCATGAAACGGCAAAAAATTGGTGGTCGCTGCTCTTTCACCAGCTGGTGGCGGGACCCGCAGTGGCCACCATTTTCCTGGTTCTCTTTGCGCTGCCGGTAACTGGCAGTGCCCTGGAAAAAAAATGGCAGCGTGGTGACGTCAATCGGCATGCAATGCTGAATTGATGTCACCAATCCGAACTTCGACCCTAGTGCTGAATTCAGTGCTCGGTCCTAAGCATGCGAAGCAGGCTGACAGTAGTGATGTCAGCACCTCTTAAAGGGACACACACATCTTTCAGGTAAGTTTGGATTTAAGCTTTTGGACTGTTTTTTTTAATTGAAGTAGTAGCTTGCTGCAATAGATGTTAAAAGTTTTTTAAGTATGTAGGGTGTGCTGCTGGATGCTTGCAAGGCCTCAGATGGTAAAGGAAGGCCTCTGAGAAGACAAAAAATGCTGCAAGTACTCAGCAGGTCAGGCAACATCCATGGAGAGAGAAATAGAGTTCATGTCTCAGGTCGAGATACTGCCTGACCAGCAAGGTATTTCTAGCATTTTATGCTGTCATTTCAGATTTACAACATCTGCCCGCAGAGGGAAGAGGAAGACACAAAGGAGGAAGAAGCTGAAGAGGAGGAAGCAGAAGGATGGATGCAACACAGACAGCCCTTTTCTGGCCGGGATATCTGGGCTGGAATCATCCACCTGCAATACCAGTGACCACAACCCCAATTCCCCTTTCCACATTTGTCCCACACCTTACCTTCCCTCTGTTACTGACCATCACAGCGTCCTCTTGGACACAATGCTGAAATAAAAGCCACCACAAAGCAAACCTTCCAATCCAACTTTATACATCCATCCAATATGACATCAAGAAATCAACTCAACACCCTTATGCATTCTCTTAGTGACTGTCTTGTGTGTGCCTTTGCCTATCCTACTGCTGTCATGCAGTGCAACCCCAGTGGCTACAGCATGGCTGATGGAAGGCTGCTAACTTTCAGTGGGGGACACTGCAAATGGTCTTGCCGATCGACCTTGAGGAGCTGGTGGCTGGAGTGTCAAATCAAGTGACGCTGTTTCTTATTATTATTCCTTACTCTCTGCACCCTCTTCTTGGTCAACCACTGGCTGGGCAGGCTGCATTTCTTGGGTATGTGAAATGAGGAAGGAACAAGGGAGGAGTTGTGGTGACAGGAGGATGGGACAGCAAGAGGTGCAGGCCAGAAGGAGGATAACGTATGAGGATACCCGCATCTTGTATCCTTTCAGCCCCATCGCTGGCCAAGAGGTCAGCCATGCCCCTGCCAACACTGTCTCCTCCAAGGGGGTGAGATGAGGCTAGGAATGGAAGATGTGCCTCGTGATTGGTGCAGATTGTTGGTAGGTGAGTGATTAGGGGTGGGGGTCATGCATTGAGCAGTGTGTGAGGTTAGTGGTGCATTTGGTAGGAGATGGCTTTTAAAGATGCATTCACTGACCTTGACCAGTGGTCTGACATCATGAAGCTTCTTTGGGCACTGGAGCCAGGTCGTGGGGGCGACACTGCTGGCAGTGACGGCCTCGGTGATGTAGTCCCACATCCTCTTTCTGGAGGGCTTCCTGGCTCCTGTGGGTAGAGGATCTCTCTTTCAGTGTTGACCCCCTGCACTAAGCTGGAGTGCTGTGTGTGAGACCCTCCTGGCTTGCTGAGCCATTTGTGTTAGTGCTGAAGCAGCTTTCCCATTTTTGAGGTTCAGAAGGGAATTCAGCTTTAAAAGCTGAATATTCACATTTGGGACTTCTTTTTAATGTTGAATTTTTTTTGAAAGGCAGTGAGAGCTGAAAACTGCATTTTTTCACTGCATTTTAATTTTTATTAGTTCTGAGTGCATGGCCCTCTAATTCATAGCCCTTTTAATTGCCCACAATTCCTTGCGAGCTCCACAGCCTTGTTCCAAGCTGTGGGAAGCTCAAACACCACTTCAGGACGGGAACTTCGCCTCGGAGGCCTCCATTAATGTCACCAGGATGGCGTTGCACGGAAGGTTAGTGCAGCGCCACCAATCTCCAGCCCCCAGATGAATTTATTCTCCTTAGCGTTGCGGCCATTTTCAGCAGCCGCTAACTCACTGGCAACTTTCATGGCAAATACGAATTCCTAGACCCTTATATCTATTTGGAATTGGTCTCATACAATAAAAGGATTTTTGCATCCATAACCTGGAGTCAGGTGTCAAACCTGTTACACAAGCTTCAAATTTAAATTAATGGTCAGAAAATCTTGAGCTGCAGGTACGGAATCTCCCAAAATGCACTCCCGGCATACGCTAGAAGGATTTAAGTGGAAAATCCCAGCCTTACTGTAGAGGGTCGCGCATGAAGAATGGGCATTGGGTGAGATATTGGAGGACTGAATTAGTTCTTCAGCCATGGACTGTCATGGATTAACCATCCTACATTGGAGCATTAGAAAACAGTCAAATGTTCCATTTCTTCTTGTATATTTACATTCAGTCTCCAACTTTGTTGCTTATCCCTTCAGTGCTCTCTAGCCTGTCTGCACTCCACTCTTTAGATTTTGCTACCCTTCTTTCAAAAATGTTAGTTATAAAATTGATACAATGATATCCACAAGTAAAATTAGTTTATACTAACACCTTGCATTTATGTAGTGACTTTAATGTAGAAAATCATGGAATCATAGACTATTACAACACAGAAATAGGCCATTCGGCCCATCAATTCTGCACCATATTTTTCCCCACATGAGCCAACTAGTCTAATCTTACTTCCGTGCTCATTCCTATACCCTTTAATAATCTTAATTCTTTTTGTGATTATCATTAAATTGTTGACCAGTGAAAACAATCTATCACTATTTACCTTATGATAACCTTCCATATTCTTGAAAACTTCTATCAAGTCACCTGTTAACCTACTGAACTCTGGTAAAAAAATACACTAAATTATCAAGTCTCTCTTCAAAGCTGTAATTCTTCATCCCTGGTAACACCCTAGAGAATCTAGCTGCACATTTTCCATTACTTTTATATCCTTCTTATAATGGGATGCCCATAACTGCCAGGGAACGAACCTCACTGTGTTGTAGACCTATGTCCAGTCTTCACTTCCTTCGAATACAGCTTCCCACATGGAGCACAAGATTGCTTAAATTTACCTTCATATATTAAATATAATCCTTCATCAGAACTAACCTGTCCCTCTTTCAATTCAAACATTACAACACTTTATTTCAGATTTTCTTTTCACCTCTGCTACCTATTTGTAATGTTGCGTGACACAGACAGGGTTAATGATTGTGAACCAGCAATGCAACATGTAATCTTTTCAAAATAGAATGTTTGAAAAGAGCATATACTTCAGCGAGGCTGTGCTGCTGGCATGGTGCCTTACCCAGTGTGAGCAGAGGTCAGCGATAAGCCGAGAGCATTGTAACCCCAATTCTACCCTGTCTATTCATCATTAGTGAAATGTTCCAGCAGCAGCAGAGCCTCACTGAATTAGCCCTATTTTTTAAACACTAATGCCTCACAAAAAAAATGTAAGTTATATACAGTAAGGATACAGAACGTTGGCAATTAGGTGAGTATAGGTAACCTACGCACCAAATCTTTGACAACATCACTCTTGATAGGCACGTAATTCTTTCTTTGAAATAATACGAAAGCTGAAAAATTGTTATTAATGATCAGCTTTCTTTCACAGTTAATCAGAATAAGCCTCAGTTCATCATGTTATCATTGATAATTATTTGTTTCTTGGTACAAAGTGGAACACGACTATGACAACTGGACCAGCCACATAAATGCCTTGGCTACTAGAGCAGGTCAGAGGCTGGTTATTCTGCGGCGAGTGACTCACCTCCTAACTCCCCAAAGCCTCTCACCACCTACAAGGCGCAAGTCAGGCGTGTGATGGAATACTCTCCACTTGCCTGAATGTGTGCAGCTGCAACAACACTCAAGAAGCGTGACATCATCCAGAACAAAGCAGTCCACTTGATCGGCAGCCCATCCACAACCTTAAACATGCACTCCCTCCACCACCGGCACACCGTGGCTGCAGTGTGTAGCTATCACAGTATGTACTGCAGCAAAGGCTTCTTCAACAGCCCCTCCCAAACCTGTGCCCTCCACCACCGAGAAGGACAAAGACAAGAGGTGCATAGGAACACCATCACTTCAAAGTTCACCTCTAAGTCACACACCATCCCGACTTAGACATATGTCGCCGTTCCTTCATTGTCAAAATCCTGGAAATCCCTACCTACCAGCACTGTGGGTGTACCTTCACCACATGGACTGCAGCGATTCAAAAAGAAGGTGGCTCACCACCCTTCTCAAAGGCAACAAGGGATGGGTAATAAATGCTAGCGATGCCCAAAACACGAGAATGAATTAAAAATAAAATGACTATTACCTTCAAGACAGGAATGTGATCTTACTGCATCTCAGTTTCTGTGCACAGCAGATGTCTGTGTTCCTCATTTGGAAGAAAATTCTTCCCTGATCTTTCTATTAACAATAACCAATAACACTGAAATCCTGCTGTAGTTATTAATTTTGATGAATGATTATTTTTTAAATTATAATACAAATTACAATGGATACTGTGGAAATAGAACACAGGAGACATATACAATGTCTGTCATAAAAGCTCAGCATCTCACATAAATCAGAGAAGTCTAATTAAAGACATTGCATCAGTAACGATGAAATATATTCATTTTCAGTGTTCCAAAAGGCAAATAATATTAGGCTGTTTCACTTGTAACAAGAATTTTCACATTATCTCAGGGAAAATTGAGATTCATGTGTGCTTGGCATTAAGTCATTGAAAACTTACAGACAGCAAGCATAACTGAAGTTATGAAGTGCGAGAGAAGGCAAATACTGCCAAAATTTACCATCAAAACTATACCTTGATATCCTATCATTGTGACTGAGTAAAGAGTTTAAATTTAAAAGATCAAACATCTGCACTTTAATTAAACATACCTGCACTTTTGCAGAAAAATAATACATTGTGCATTACATGGTATAATGTTCCTGTCCTTACTAAACAGGCCATCCTCTGACGTTGTGTAAGCAGTACCATAAGGGATCCACTAGTTACTTCAAACAAAGTCAGGCAAGCAGCATCAGAAGACATGGGCTGGGAACTTCCTTGGAGCTGCTCCTGCCCTGCTGCTATTACTTCAGATACGGCGGCAGAGTGGGAACAGCTCCACGGAATTTCCCGACCATAGACTTACATTAGTGAAAAGTAAATTTAGAACAGATATGAAGAAGAACTATTTTACTCAAAGAATTATAAATGTTTGGAATAATCTATTGGGTGGAATGGTCAATGTTAAAAACATGAGGGATTGTCAAAATATAGTTGGATGCTATAAGACAGTGGTGTAACAGAGAGATGAGTATCAATGGGCCTGTTATGGTTTCAGTAGTTGTACCAGAAGTATTATCTTGTGATCTAGGAGCATACATTTTAAGTTGTGTAACCCAGCGCTAACAACTAGCCTATTTAGCAGTAACACTGTACGTTGGAATTGACATTGTATTTACATGATATCTGTTGACCTGGAAGGTGGAAAATAACAAACGCTGGGTCCAGTTTGTACAAATTAAAATAACTAATCCAATTTCTTTACCTTTAAACAATTACAGGAGTAAAAATGATAAGGAATTCTGGAGTCCAGACAGATACCATTATACTTACAATTTTCAGAGTCTATTAACCTATCACTGCTGAGAATACTTTTATTTTCCAACTCAAACAGTCTAATAAGCTCTACACATACAATATATTTCAGTTCAGTGAAGTCTTCCTTCATGTGAATAGCATAACGCATACTTCCACTATGGAGCTTCTTCCTCCTGACATGCTCAGGTGAGGAAGAAAACTGATGAGCTGGTAGGAAACACTGTTTTAAGGATACATCCTCCCTTCAGGATGAGTTTGTCCATCAAGCTTGATTAGATCAACAGCAACAGCTTGCATTTATATAGCGCCTTTGACATAGAAAACCATCCCAAGGCACTTCGCAGAGGCATAAGGAAAAAAATGGATGTCAAACCAAAGCGGTGACCAAAAGCTTCATCAAAGTGCACATGGATGAAAATCAAATATTAAATAAACAATGCTGTTTTGTTCCATGACAATAACATCAATCCTAAATCAAAATTTGCAATGGCAATTCATTTGCTCTGCTAATTTTAGGTTAGATGGCTACATATCTCATAAGGTGATGCTTGGAATACACCTTCACATCAATACCATTGATAGATAAATTAACATCTCAAAACTTCCACACAGGTAAAAGCCACCTTTATATTTGCACTGTTCAAGTTTGGATTCCAGGAACCATGTCATAAGTCAGCTCCTGGTATTTACACTGCTGAATCTGGTTACTTTTCCTAGCGGCAGACTTGTCAGCAAGATTCCCGCGTCTGGTTGCTACCAGTGACCCCAATTGAAAGTGCATATGGATGATGATCAGTTAAGGACCATATTGGGTTATGATGTCTTTGCATACAAAAAGTGTCCAACACTCACTATCTGAGCTCACACATATAGAATGGCGAGGCGGGTAACTGTTCCCATGGAGCCATATTCCAGAAAGGAGTCAATACCTTCAGAAGAAAGGGATAGAGAGGAGAAACAGTGGAAAAGAAGCTGAAACAGCAAAGTCTGGAGCATCTCCTGATTACACTACATGGAATTTACCCCAGTTTTGTTTTCCAAAATGCATTGCATGGACAGTCTTTGTGGGCAGCTCCTTCCCAAAGAGCAGCCCCCTGCTACCATACCTGGCTTTCTCCTTTCTGCTTCAGCTGCCTGCATATCAATCCACCGCCACCAGCTTATTCTTTGGCATTTCTTCAACTGCAAATGGCCATTCAAATTATTACATTAAATTATTAGGCTCTGCAGGAAAGCCATTTTCCCAGAAAATAGTTAAAACACTCTCTACCATGTGAAATGTTCAAAATCGAAGCCATTGGAAACAGCAGTACAAAATATTTCACATAGAACGAACCATAAGGCCTTGTGTTTCACATCAGCTATTATAACTGGTAAACAGACAAAATAAAATGCAACAGTAGCCCTACCTTAATGAAAGTGAACTCCAAAGCGCTGGACCATGGGGTGGTAGAGTGATATGACTTGAGCACATTGTCATAATTCTGCTCATAGAGTATTTTCTCATTTCAAATGCTCTTTCAGAGGGGTGGGGGAATTGCGAAGTGGACACCAATTACCACCCCACAGGGAGGGGGGGGGGTGGGGGGGAGTGAAGAACCACTCAGCTGCTCTCACACACCTCTTAGCAACCATTGATAACACAATAATATAGTCCTTGGAAAAGATCTGCAGCTGTTTCCGTCAGCCAGTGTGTGTAACAGAAAGATGAAAAAACAGGCCAAAATAGAATAATAAAATTACTTACAGAAAACAGAAAGTACATCAATAAGATAAATTATTACTAGAATCCAGACATAGCAAATCTTAAGCAACATAAAAAGAAAGTACAACGCACTTGGATGAAAGTCCGAGGAAATGTTGCTTCTAAACAAGCTAAAAATTCTAAACATGTAAAATGTTGGAAAGAAGTTAGAAAGGGGCCTAATGTCTGATTCACGACAATGCCAAATGGGGCAAAAATTTGGTCGCACATATGCTTCACTCAGCTTTTCCGGGTCTATGGTGATCTAACCAGCAATCCCTTAAAGGGACTGGTGGAGACAGCCAAAGAAGATAGAATCATAGAATTATAGAAATTTACAGCACAGAAGGAGACCATTCAGCCCATTGTGTCTGTGCCGGCCGAAAAAGAGCCATCCAGCCTAATCCCACTTTCCAGCTCTTGTTCCGTAGCCTTGCAGGTTACAGCACTTCAAGTGCACACAAAGATGTCAGCTTTCCGGTTTCCACTTACCTTGCTGTGGAGCCAGGTGAAGCAGGAGTGCTCCTCCTAGTTCTACATGCAACACTACATGCCACTGCCGGGCCGCACTCACCCCTCTCCCGTTCGCCTCGCCCCCCCCCCACCCCCCGGCACCCCCGAACATATCTGCGCGCCGGCTCAAAGTTTAAATCCAACAGGTGCTGCCAACTAGACCCATAGCTATATCAAGCACATAAGTAGGAATGTAGGAATGATGTCCTCCGTCAAGCAAGTTTGACTGGAGGCAACTGAACAATTATCACAACATTTGTAACAACTTAGGCTGGGGCAGGGTTTTTGAGAGTCCAGCTAGTTTTTAACTCAATATATATTGTGACTGAATTAAAGGAGTCAATACGAAACTAAAATGTTTACTTTATGGCACAATGACAAAAACAGTCATGTCACAGCAGACAGCATTTCAAGAAAGCTATTTTCTATCTAGTATTAGTTTACCTGTTCATAAAATCTGTTTAAGCTGCAGATGTAGTGCCACTTTTGTATTGATCCAAAGCAATTTTGGTCACACATCAAAGCAAAAATGGCAAATGTAACTGGAGTCAGGTCTCAATCATACTCTGAAGCACTTTAACGACAAGCAGTGCGAGACCTCACTGGGAGACCTCTGATACTCGTTGAGCTCGGTCTATAATTAAACTTCATTTCACAAACATACAACTGAAATTTATGCATGCGGTCTCCCAATCTCCCTCCATAACATCGTCATTTACATTGTTTCTGCAGGGTTTCCACCGATCATCTTCCTTTAGTTATGGTGAGAGATCGGGAAAACCCTCACCATAATTCTACATCCTACTCTTCAATGTTATTAATTTTAGTAAAAAGCAAAGCAAAGCAGATACTTCTGCCCATCCTCTCCAAAGATTAAAAATTAGCTTCCTGGGGAGCAGAACTTCATGGGGGAGAAATTCGGTATCGCCCCGTTTGGGGCGCAATTATCGACCGGGCGTAAAGTTTAGCGCTTGGTGCTAATTATCACCTTCGACTGCAAACTTGGCCTCTATCGTCCCTGGAGGTGATTGCAGCGCTAAATCAGGCGCTACACACCTGTTTTAAGGTGCAAAGGCCGAGGAGCGAGGCGCTACTCAGAGCGCTGGCGAAGCTCAGGTGATGTCAGTCTGCAAAGGAACACAGACACACTGGCACGGGCCAGTTCTTAAAGGGGAGGGTATATGTTGCTCTCCAGCCACCACCTGCTCATTGCAGCCTTGAATCTCGGCCTGGAGAGACCTCAACCTCAAAGCTGCTGCAAAGAACTATGGAGAGGGCCAGGGAACGAGCTCAGCGCTTCAGCGACCGGGCCTTGGTGGCTCTGGTTGGTGCAGTGGAGCGCCGAAGATCAATACTGTACCCAGAGAGTGGCAGGAGGCCATTGTCCCGTGACTATAGAAGAGTGTGGAGGGAGGTGGCTCAGCACGTCTCCTCCAGGAGCATGGTGCCCAGGACCCACACACGATGTCGGAAAAAGTTCAACGACCTCACTCGGATGGTCAGGGTGAGTGGCTGCTTTTCAATACCACTCCATCCCTCCATCTCAACCTCACTCTATGGCCAGAGGGTGTAAAAACCCCAATGCCCAACACTCATCCAAGACCTATGGCCATCTCCTAAAACACACACGCACATTCCACACCTTGCATACATTAAGGGCTGTTCAACTATGGGAGGCACATCAGGAAAGCACATGGCAGCATACATTAAGGGCTATTCAACTATGGGAGGCATATCAGGCAAGCACATGGCTGCAAACATTAAGGGCTATTCAACTACGGGAGGCACATCAGGCAAGCACATGGCTGCATATTTACTCAGATGCCATCCTTTTTCTTGCAGGCCAAGCTATCTCACAACAGGAGACAGCAGCAATGGACGGGTGGAGGGCCGCCTCAGCTGCAAACCCTCAACGATCTGGAGGCGCGCGTCCACAGGATCGTCGCAAACCAGGTGATCGGCCCCGTGGCCGCTGGAGAGGTCGACCCCCTTTCGGGACAGCAATGGTTAGGTCATCAGCTTTCTCTCCTCTCTCATTCCACTTGTCCCTCACAAAACTAGCCTTTTATACTTTCAATACAACTTACTAAATTGCTCCACTCCTTCCTCCCTTACTGCCCCCCTGTCCTGACGCTAAAGCCACTCTTGTACCTCCCTGCTTTCAGATGGTGATTCACCAGCTGAGGAGACGGGCCCTCAAGCTGCCAGTGGGAGTGAAGCTGCAGGCGAGGAGGAAGAGGAAGCTGGAGCATCAGTGCCACCCTCTCCCGAGGAAGCCCATGCCCACACTGGGACCACGTCTTCCCTGGAGGGGAGCAGGGGGGAAGGGTCTGATGAGGATGAAGCTCCGGGACCCAGCGGGCTGTAGCAACGCAATGTGGCTAGGGAAGCTCGGGGGCCTTCTCCCCGGAGGGAGAGTAGGCCAGCGAGTCCTGATGCAATGGACGCAGAGGAGGAGTGGCTCATCGCTGAAATGAACACCCAGGCAGTGAATATGCACGCTCAGCTCATGGGTGCAGTGGGAAGGGTGCCCGAAAGCATTGATGCACTGGCAAGGAATGTGGAGCACTTCGCTGCAGCACAAGTGGATGCAACGCAACTGCTTAGTGCTGCAATTCAGTCACTGGCTGCTGTGATCCAATCTCAGACTGGTCTCATGCAGACTCAGATTGAGGCCACGCAAGCACTGACTGCTGCCATTGTCGCTGGTTCGGCCACATTGCCCCGGGGCTCTCACTGCGCCTCAGCAGGCCAGCAATCTGTGCTTGAACAGATTGCTCCGGATGCTGAGGTACTGCCCCGTGGGAGTGCCAGTGTGTCAGTCGAGCAGGGAGGTGCTGTTGTCTCTCAGGATGACAGCATTCCTGCTCCCACCACTGTCACTTCCCATTGCACTTGCCATCGCCTCCAACACAGCCAGCCCAGACTGCTGCCGCTCATGTAGAGTTGGTGCAGTCTGCAGCCAGGCCCTCCAGGCCCAGAGCTGGTCGAGGCCGTCCTTCAAGGGCATCTGTAGTCTCAGGATCTGACATTCAGCAGCCATCCACCAGCCTTGCTGCAGCCACTGGGGCCCCATTACGGAGGAGCAGTAGGGTGGGAAGGGGGAAAGTGCGCAAGGGATGGAGATCACACTCGAAGGGCAAAAAGTAGGAGGTCTAAAGAAATGTCGGGAATGTTTTTATTAAAGGCCGAGGTTCATCTGATAACTTTTATTTAGTGTTTTGGCCATTATCTCCAGCTTGTGAGAACCCGTTATGTAAATTAATGATTTTTTGTGTTTGTTTCTATTAGTTTGTCATGAATAAATGACACACACAGAGTTTGTAAAATAAAAAAGTTGTTGTATTCAAAATGTACATATTTGGCCTATGGAATCATTGCTGCGTTGGCCGGCTATAGGGGTTGCGGATTGCTTTCCATCATGTTGTTCTCCAAGCCAGAAGCCATCTTCTCAGTAGGGGCCTAGAAGCGGCTTGTTATCAGCCGTTGACGGACGGCCCTTGCAGTTTCAACATTGTGGGCCTCCGTCCCGCCTTGGTGCTGCAACTGATCATCCTCCTCTCCTCATTCTCCTCCTCCTCTTCCTCCTCCACCTCCGGTGGTGCTCCAAGGCCTGGTGGCATTGGCTGGGTCCTGAGGATTGCCAGGTTATGAAGCATGCAGCACACAACTATGAAGAGGGAGACTCGCTCAGGCGAGTACTGCAGGGCTCCTCCTGAGTGGTCCAGACAGCGGAACCGTTGCTTGAGCATGCCGATCGTCTGCTCAATTATGTTCCTGGTGGCGAGATGGCTCTCATTATACCGCAGCTCAGCAGGGGTGTTGGGGTTACGGAGCGGTGTCATCAGCCAGGTGCAGAGCGGATACCCCTTGTCCCCGAGGAGCCAACCACTTGGCTGATGTGGTGCCTGGAAAAGGTCTGGCACACCAGTCTGGTGCAGGATGAAAGCATCGTGGCTGCTGCCAGGATAGCGGGCATTGACGGCAAGTATCAGCTGTCTGTGGTCACAGACCAACTGGACATTTAAGGAGTGGTAGCCCTTGCAGTTTTGGAAAACCTCTGCATTTTCATGCGGTGCCCGCAATGCCACATGCGTGCAGTCAATGGCGCCCTGCACCATGGGGAAGCCCGCTATCCTCGCAAAGCTACATGCGCATTCATGCTGTTTGGCCCGGGTCATCGGGAAAGAGATGTACTGGCGTCTTCTTTTATAGAGGGCATTTGTGACCTGCCGGATACAGCAATGGACCGTGAACTGGGAGATATTGGCGATGTCCCCAGTAGCTGCTTGAAAGGAGCCGGTGGCATAAAAAGTCAGTGCCACTGTGACCTTCACTGCCACCGACAGAGACGTCCTGGTCCTCAGTTGAGGTTGCAGATCTGGCTGCAGCAGGTGGCAGAGCTCAGTGACCACCTCCTTGCTGAAGCGCAGCCTGCGCAAACACTGCTCCTCAGACAAATGAATGTAGGAGAATTGTTCCCGGAATACCCTGGGAAGGTAAGGTCTCCTGTGCAGAGGCCTATTGGCCCTCCTCCCTCTGGCCATGATTGCCACTCTCTCTCTGCGTCTCTGATGCCTCCGATTCTGCAGGCGCAGGACGACGCCCCAAATCAGTGCAGCCCCCATTGTCTCTTGACAATCGAAGTAATGAAGGTCAAATCCAAAAGAACCTGCAAAGTGATGCTCAGTAGCCAAAACTACTTCACACAGCATTGAATCTCTCCAGAAGTCTCTCACTCTCAGAATTCTCTCTCTCTCTCAGAATGCGTGGTGCAAAAATGTCTCCGACAAAAAAAGGCAGGAAGAGGCCGCCTTTAAATAGCGCTCCCCCAGCCCCTTCCCGACTGCAAAACGTTCCCCTCTCCCTGTCGTTGCTAGCGGCAGGCAGAAAGGAAGGGGGCGCCACTTAACATCCAGTCAGAGGCGCTACCAGGGTGTTGCACGCTCGATTGACATCACGATCTGCGGGCGCAGGAGATCGTGGCGGTAGAGTTTAGCGTCGCCGCAAAAATTCTGGTCAATTTTGCGAGTGGCGCAAACATCGCCGCACACGGGCACTAGTTGCTTTGCGCCCCGTTAGCGCCCTCTTAGGGCGCAAACGGGAGGTGCTAATCAACCGAATTTTTCCCCCCATTACTTTTATTTCAGATTTCCAGCATCCGCAGTATTTAGCTTTTGTTTTTCATTACTTACACGCCCGGTGTCTGGGTCCAAAACGAATGCCACAACTTTGCAGGGGAATGAGGTGGGCCAGGTCGACCAAGTGTCTGTGGGAGAACACTTGGGTACGAGTGATCATCGTATCAGAAGATTTAGATTAGCAATGGAGAGGAGCAAGGAACAATCTAGAGTGGAGCTTCTAAACTGGAATAGGGCTAACTTCAATGGGATGCGAAAGGATCTAGCCAGGGTAAAATGGAAACAAAGACTGACAGGAAAAACTGTAATGGAACAATCGGTGATCTTTAAGGAGGACATGTTCCAAGGGCAGGCTAGGTACATTCCAACAAGAGGGAAGGGTAAGGAAACCAAAGCAAGGGCTTCTTGGATGACAAGGGAGATAGAGAAGATGATGAAGCAAAAAAAGAGGGTGTATGATGCATGTCAGGTGAATTCTTCAAGGGAGAACCAGATCAAATACAATAAGTTGAGAGGAGAAGTGAAGATGAAAATAAGATTGTCAAAGAGAGAATATGAGAGTAGAATGGCGGTTAACATAAAAGGGAACCCAAAAATCTTCTACTGACATTTAAACAGTAAGCGGGTAGTAAGAGGGGCCTATTAGGGACAAAGAAGGTGATATGTGCTTAGAGGTGCAGAGCAAGGCTAGAATACTCAATGAGTACTTTGTATCGGTGTTTACTAAGGAGGTGGATGCTGACAAAATATCGGTAGCAGTGGAAAAGGTAGAAGCAATGGAAGGGGTGAAAATTGATAGACAGGATGTACTAGAAAGGCTGGGTATGCTTAGAGTGGATAAGTCGCCTGGTCCAGATGGATTGCATCCCAGATTGCTAAGGGAATTGGGGGAGGAGATAGCGGAAGGGCTTGCCATAATTTTCCAATCTTCCCTAGATGCGGGGGAGGTACCTGAGGATTGGAAAGTGGCAAATGTGAAACCATTGTTCAAGAAAGGGTATAAGGATAATCCTAGTAACTACAGGCTGGTCAGTTTAACATCAGTGGTGGGTAAAGTTTTAGAAACAATAATCAAGAAAAAAATTAACGGGCACTTGGAGAGGTTTAAGCTAATTAAGGAGAGCCAACATGGATTTGTAAAAGGCAGATCATGTTTGATTAATCTAATTGAATTTTTTGATGAAGTATCAGGGAGGATTGATGAAGGGAATGCAATGGATGTTGTCTACCTGGATTTTAGGAAGGCGTTTGACAAAGTACCACATAGAAGGCTGGTTAACAAAATTGAGGCTCATGGAATAGGTGGGTCAGTGGCAGCTTGTATAAGGAATTGGCTTAAGGACAGAAAACAGCGAGTTGTGGTAAATGGCTGTTTTTCAGACTGGAGAATGGTAGACAGTGGTGTTCCCCAAGGGTCAGTGCTGGGGCCACTGCTTTTTTTGATACATATAAATGCCCTGGATATTGGAATACAAAGTAGAATTTCTAAATTTGCCGATGACACCAAACTTGGAGGTGTGGCAAACAGTGAGGATGATACCAATCGACTGCAACAAGACATAGAAAGGCTAGCAGAATGGGCAGAAAAGTGGCAGATAGAATTTAATACAGAGAAGTGTGAGGTGATGCATTTTGGCAGAAGGAACAGGGAGAAGTAATATACACTTAATGGCACAGTTTTAAAGAGTGTGCAGGGACAGAGTGACCTGGGAGGTGGCAGGACATATTGAGAGAGTGGTTAGCAAGGCATATGGGATCTTGAGTTTCATAAATAGAGGTATTAAGTACAAAAGTAGAGAAGTTATGCGGAATCTTTATAAAGCGCTGGTTAGGCCACAACTGGCGTATTGCGTCCAGTTCTGGTCATCACACTTTAGGAAGGATGTGAAGGCCCTTTAGAGAGTGCAGAGGAGATTTATCAGAATGGTTCTGGAGTTGGGGGATCTTAGCTACAAGGACAGGTTGGAGAAGCTGGATTTGTTTTCATTAGAGCAAAGGAGGTTGAGGGGTGATTTGATAGAGGTGTACAAGATTATGACGGGTTTGGATAGGTTGTTCCCACTAGTTGATGGTACAAGGACTAGAGGACACAGATTTAAGGGTTTGGGCAAGAGATACAGGGAGGATGTGAGGAAAAGCTTTTTTACGGAAGTGGTGGAAGCGGAGACACTCAATGTTTTCAAGGGGAGACTGGATAGGCACTTGAGGGAAATAAACTTACAGGGCTACGGGGATAGAACGGGCAAATGGGACTGACTGGATTGCTCTGCAGAGAGCCGGCATGGACTCGATGGGCTGAATGGCCTCCTTCTGTGCCGTTATGACTCCATGACTCTATGAAAGTGGACCCAGTGCCATGTTGGTTTGGGCATGCAATAGACTGTAATACTGCCTTTGAAGCCAAGACAATTTATCCTGGAATGGCTAAAGATGAAAATATAGTAGTTATCCAAACATCAGTACAACTCGCCAGGATTCTGGTCCTAGCATTGGAATTTAATCCTAAGAACACAATGTTGATTATTATAAATTCTTAATTTATGCCAAACTTAATCAACATTATTGTTATCATTTTATTATTTTCAATGTAGGGTTCTAAGCTTCTGTTTTGTTCATCCTGATATATTAAATATTACAACATTCCACTGTATTTGATTTCATTTGGCAACCAAATAAAAAAGAACTGCCAAGGATTCTCTTCAACACTATGGCCAGAAATTTCCTCAGAGCTGTTCCCATTCCACTATTGTAACTTTTCCGGAAGTGTGGCGGTAAACCCCATTTATGCACATAGATGGGATTTCTGCCGCACTTCTGGCGGAGTTACTGCCTTAGCGGCTATGGGCCCTGACAAAATCCTGGTTGTCGTGCTTAAGACTTCTGCTCCAGAACTAGCCGTGCCTTTGGCCAAGCTGGTCCAGTACACTGGCATCTATCCGACAATGTGGAAAACTGCACAGGTATGTCCTGTCCACAAAAAGCAGGACAAATCCAATACGGCCAATTACCGCCCCATCACTCTACTCTCAATCATCAGCAAAGTGATGGAAGGTGTCATCGACAGTGCTATCAAGCGGCACTTACTCACCAATAACCAGCTCACTGATGCCCAGTTTGGGGTCCGCCAAGACCACTCGGCTCCCGACCTCATTACAGCCTTGGTCCAAACATGGACAAAGGAGCTATATTCCAGAAGTGAGGTGAGAGTGACTGCCCTTGACATCAAGATAGCATTTGACCGAGTGTGGTATCAAGGAGCCCTAGTAAAACTGAAGTCAATGGGAATCAGGGGGAAAACTCTCCACTGGGTGGATTCATACCTCGCACAAAAGAAGATGGTTGTGGTGCTTGAAGGTCAATCATCACAGCCCCAGGACATCGCTGCAGGAGTTTCTCAGGGCAGTGTCCTAGGCCCAACCATCATCAGCTGCTTCATCAATGACCTTCCCTCCAACAATAGGTCAGAAATGGGGATGTTCGCTGATGACTGCACAGTGTTCAGTGCCATTCACAACTCCTCAGATAATGAAGCAGTCCATGCCCGCATGCAACAAGACCTGGACGACGTTCAGGCTTGGGCTGATAAGTGGCAGGTAACATTCGCGCCACACAAGTGCCAGGCAATGACTATCTCCAACAAGCGAGAGTCTAACCACCGCCCCTTGACATTCAACGGCATTAACATCAACGAATCCCCCACCATCTACTTCCTGATGGTCACCATTGACCAGAAACTTAACTGGACCAGCCACATAAATACTGTGGCAACAAGAACAGGTCAGAGGCTAGGTACTCTGTGGTGAGTGTCTCACCTCCTGACTCCCCAAAGCCTTTCCACCATCTACAAGGCACAAGTAAGGAGTGTGATGAAATACTCTCCACTTGCCTGGATGAGTGCAGCTCCAACAACACTCAAGATGCTCGACACCATCCAGGACAAGGCAGCCTGCTTGATTGGCACCCCATCCATCACCTTAAACATTCACTTCCTCCACCACCAGCGTACTGTGGCTGCAGTGTGTACCATCAACAAGATGCACTGCAGCAACTCGCCAAGTCTTTTTCGGCAGCACCTCCCAAACCCGCGACCTCTTCCACCTAGAAGGATAAGTGCAGCAGGAGCATGGGAACACCACCACCTCCAAGTTCCCCTCCAAGTCACACACCATCCTGACTTAGAAGTATATCGCCGATCCTTCATCATCGCTGGGTCAAAATCCTGGAACTCCCTCCCTAACAGAACTGTGGGAGTACCTTCACCACACGGACTGCAGCGGTTCAAGAAGGTGACTCACCACCACCTTCTCAAAGGCAATTAGGGATGGGCAATAAATGCCGGCCTTGCCAGTGATGCCCACATCCCATGAACAATTTTTTTTTTAAATTAATTAAATAAAACAAGGTCACATAGGGATGGCAGTGCAGGTGGTGTGCCACAACCGCAGCATGTGGGAGTTTGTGGAGAGCATTGTGATCCCGGACAGCCATGTTTGCTGTAAGTGCCTGCATCTTGAGGAACTTCAGCTCAGAGTTTTTGAGCTGGAGTCTGAGGTGCAGACATTGCGGGGCATCAGGGATGGGGAGAGTTACCTGGACACTTTTATCCAGGAGGCAATCAGGTTAGGTAGTGGTACAGGTCTGGTTAGTAGTCAGGGACAGGAGGGTGTGTTTGCAACTCAGGCAGGTAAGGGGACCCCAGGTGCAATGCTGGAGGAGCTTCAGCCTTTGCCCTTGTCCAACAGGTATGAGGTTCTTGCTGCCTATGTGAATGAGGGAAAAGCCTGCAGGATGGATGAGCAAGCTGACCATGGCACCATAGTGCAGGAGGCAATTCAAGTGGGGGGAGTGAAAGGGAATGTAGTTGTGGTAGGGGACAGTATAGTCAGGGGGATAGATACTGTTCTCTGCAGCCACGGCTGAGAGTTCGAAAGGTTGTGTTGCCTGCCCAGTGCCAGAGTTAAAGACATCTCCTCACGGCTGGAGGAGAACTTGGAGTGGGAGTGGGAGGATCCAGTTGTTGTTGTCTACGTAGGAACCAATGACATAAGTAGAACTAGGAATGAGGTTCTGCTGAGGGAGTTTGAGGAGCTAGGATCCAAATTAAAAAGCAGAACCTCATGGGTAATAATCTCAAGATTGTTACCTGAGCCACGCGCAAATTGGCAGAGGGACAAACAGATTAGAGGTTTAAGGGTGTGGCTCAAAGAGTGATGTGAGAGGAAGGGGTTTCAGTTCATGGGGCACTGGCACCAGTACTGGGGAAAGAGGGCGCTGTTCCGTTGGGATGGGCTCCACTTAAACCAGGCTGGGACCAGTGTCCTGGCGAACCGAATAACTAGGGCAGTAGACAGAGCTTTAAACTATTGAAGCGGGGCTGGGAGGATTCAGGAAAGAGTAAATTTAAAAGCAGCATGAGAAATGCCAAGCCTCTAGAGAAGAGTAGAGATTTGGGTAAAAATAAACAGAGTGGGTCAGGAAGGGACAGAGCGAGTAACAAAGGTAAAAGGGCATCAGTGACTAAGGTGACATCAGGGAAAAAGATAAATAAGTCAAAGCTAAAGGCACTATATCAGAATGCGCGAAGCATTCGCAACAAAATAGATGAAATAATAGCGCAGCTAGAAATTAACAGGTTTGATCTAATAGCCATAATGGAGACATGATTGCAAAGTGGCCAAGGTTGGGAACTAAATATTCCAGGATACTTAATTTTTAGAAGAGATAGACAAAATGGAAAAGGAGGAGGGGTAGCCCTGATAATAAAGGATGGGATAAAGACAGTAGAGAAAAAGGATCTTAGCTCGGAAAATCAAGAAGTAGAATCAGTTTTAGTGGAGCTAAGAAACAGCAAGGGGCAGAAAACATTGGTGGGAGTTGTTTATAGGCCCCCGAACAGTAGTTGTAATGTAGGGCAGAGTATAAATCAGGAAATTAGAGGCACATGTAACAAGGGTAATACAGTAATCGTGGGGAACTTTAATCTACATATAGACTGGGCAAACCAAATTTGCAGTAATAGTATGGAGGACAAATTCATGGAATGTATGCAAGATAGTTTTCTAGATCAGTATGTTGAGGAAACATAGAAACATAGAAGATAGGTGCAGGAGTAGGCCATTCGGCATCTCGAGCCTGTTCCGCATTTAATGAGATCATGGCTGATCATCCAAATTCAGTACCCTGTCCCTGCTTTCTCCTCATATCCCTTGATCCATTTAGCCTTAAGAAATATATCTAACTCCTTCTTGAATATATTTAATGAATTGGCCTCAACTGCCTTCTGTGGTAGAGAATTCCACAAGTTCACTACTCTCTGGGTGAAGAAATTCCTCCTCATCTCAGTCCTAAATGGCTTACCCCTTATCCTTAGACTGTGACCCCTGGTTCTGGACTCCCCCGCCATCGGGAATATCTTCCCTGCATCTAGTCTGTCTAGTCCTGTTAGAATTTTATAAGTTTCAATGAGATTCCCTCTCATTCTTCTAAACTCTAGCGAATATAAGCCTAATTGACCCAATCTCTCTTCATACGTCATTCCTGCCATCCCAGGTATCAGTCTGGTGAATCTTCGCTGCACTCCCTCCATGGCAAGAACATCCTTCCTCAGATAAGGCAACCAAAACTGCACACAATACTCAAGGTGTGATCTCACCAAGGCCCTGTACAACTGCAGCAAGACATCCTTGCTCCTGTACTCGAATCCTCTCGCTATGAAGGCCAACATACTATTTGCCTTCTTAACCGCCTGCTGCACCTGCATGTGTACCTTCAGCGACTGGTGCACAAGGACACCCAGGTCTCGTTGCACTTCCCCTTTTCCCAATCTATTGCCGTTCAGATAATAATCTGCCTTCCTGTTTTTGCTACCAAAGTGGATAATCTCGCATTTATCCACATTATACTGCATCTGCCATGCATCTGCCCAATCACCCAACCTGTCCAAATCATACTGGAATTTCTCTGCATCCTCCTCACAGCACACACGCCCACCCAGCTTTGTGTCATCTGCAAACTTGGAGATATTACATCTAGTTCCCTCGTCTAGATCATTAATATATATTCTGAATAACTGTGGTCCTAGCACCGATCCCTGCGGTACCCCACTAGTCACTGCCTGCCACTCGGAAAAAGACCTGTTTATTCCAACTCTTTGCTTCCTGTCTGCCAACCAGTTCTCTATCCAAGTCAGTACTTTACCCCCAATCCCATGTGCTTTAACTTTGCATGCTAATCTCTTATGCGGGACCTTATCGAAAGCCTTCTGAAAGTCCAAACACACCACATCCACTGGTTCTCCCTTATCTATTCTACCAGTTACACCCTCAAAAAATTCCAGTAGATTAGTCAAGCATGATTTACCTTTTGTAAATCCATGTTGACTTTGTCCGATCCTGTCACTGTTTTCCAAATGCTCTGCTATTACGTCCTTTATAATGGACTCTAGCATTTTCCCCACTACCGATGTCAGGTTTACCAGTCTATAATTCCCCATTTTCTCTCTCCCACCTTTTTTAAATAGTGGGGTTACATTAGCTACCCTCCAATTCATGGGAACTGGTCCAGAGTCTATAGAATTTTGGAAGATGATCAGCAATGCATCTACTATTTCTCGGGCCACTTCCTTAAGTACCCTAGGATGTAGATTATCAGGCCCTGGGGATTTATCGGCCTTCAATCCTGTCAATTTCCCTAACACCATTTCCCTACAAATACTGATTTCATTCAGTTCCTCCCTCTCATTAGACTCTATGTTCCCCGACATCTCTAGGAGGTTATTTGTGTCCTCCATTGTGAAGACAGAACCAAAGTATGTATTTAATTGGTCTGCCATTTCTTTGTTCCCCATTATAAATTCCCCTGATCCTGACTGCAAGGGGCCTACGCTTGACTTCACCAATTTTTTTCTCTTCACATATCTATAGAAGCTTTTACATTCAGTTTTATGTTCCCTGCAAGCTTACTCTCATACTCTCTTTTACCCCTCTTAATTAATCCCTTTGTCCTCCTTTGCTGAATCCTCAACTGCTCCCAATCCTCAGGTTTGCTGCTTTTTCTGGCCAATTTATATGTCCTCTCCTTGGATCTTACGCTATCCCTTTTTTCCCTTGTTAGCCACGGTTGAGTCACCTTTTTTGTTTTATTTTTATACCAAACAAGGAGAACAAATTCTGTAGTTCATCCATGCGATCTTTAAATGTTTGCCATTGCCTATCCACCGTCAACCCTTTAAGTAACGTTCCCCAATCCATCCTAGCCAACTCGCGCCTCATACCATCATAGTTTCCTTTGTTTAAATTCAGGACCGCAGTCTCTGAGTCAACTACTTCACTCTCCATCATAATGAAGAATTCTATCATATTATGATCACTCCTCCCCAAGGGGCCTCGCACAACAAGATTGCTAATTAATCCTTTCTCATTACATAATACCCAGTCTAAGATGGCCTGATCTCTAGTTGGTTCCTCGACATATTGGTCCAGGAAACCATCCCGTATACACTCTAGGAATTCCTCCTCCACAGTATTGTTACTAATTTGGTTAGCCCAATCTATATGTAGATTAAAGTCACCCATGATAACTGCTGTGCCCTTATTGCACGCATCTCTAATTTCCCATTTAATGCCATCCCCAACCTCAGCATTACTGTTTGGGGGTGTGTATACAACTCCCACTAATGTTTTCTGCCCCTTGGTGTTTCTCAGCTCTACCCATACAGATTCCACATCATCAGAGCTAATATCCTTCCTTACTATTGTGTTAATCTCCTCTTTAACCAGCAATGCTACCCCACCTCCTTTTCCTTTTTGCCTGTCCTTCCTGAATATTGAATACCCCTGGATGTTGAATTCTCAGCCTTAGTCATCCTGGAGCCATGTCTCTGTAATCCCAATTATATCATATCCGCTTACATCTATTTGCGCAGCTAATTCATCCACCTTATTACAAATGCTCCTTGCATTAAGACACAAAGCCTTCAGGCTTGTTTTTTTAACACTCTTAGACCTTTAGAATTATTGTTTACTGTGGCCATGTTTAATTTACACCCTTGATTTCTCTGCCTTCCACTTTTGCTTTTCTCCTTCCTGTCTTTTGCTTCTATCCTCGCTTCCCTTTTCTCTGTCTCCCTGCACAGGTTCCTAACCCCCTGCCATTTTAGTTTAAAAACTCCCCAACAGCACCAGCAAACACTCCCCCTAGGACATCGGTCCTGGTTCTGCCCAGGTGCAAACTGTCCAGTTTGAACTGGTCCCACGTCCCCCAGAACCGGTTCCAATGTCCCAGGAATTTGAATCCCTCCCACTTGCACCATTCCTCTAGCCATGTATTCATTTGAAATATCCTTCTATTTCTACTCTGACTAGCACATGGCACTGGTAGCAATCCTGAGATTACTACCTTTGAGGTCCTATTTTTTAATTTACCTCCTAACTCCCTATATTCAGCTTTTAGGACCTCATCCCGTTTTTTACCTATATCGTTGGTACCTATATGCACCATGACAACTGGCTGTTCACCCTCCCCCTCCAGAATGCCCTGCAGCCGCTCCGAGACATCCTTGACCCTTGCACCAGGGAGGCAACATACCATCCTGGAGTCTCATTTGCGGCCACAGAAACGCCTATCTATTCCCCTTACAATAGAATCCCCTATCGCTATAGCTCTCCCGCTCTTTTTCCTCCCGTCCTGTGCAGCAGAACCACCCATGGTGCCAGGAAGTTGGCTGCTGCTGCCTTCCCCCGATAAGCCATCTCGCTCAACAATATCCAAAGCGGTATATCTGTTTGAGAGGGGGATGGCCACAGGGGACCCCTGCACTACCTGCCTGCGCCTACTACTCTGCCTGGTGGTCACCCATTCCCTTCCTGCCTGTGCAGCCTTTACCTGCGGTGTGACCAACTCATTAAACGTGCTATCCACGACGTCCTCAGCATCGTGAATGCTCCAGTATGCATCCATTCGCAGCTCCAGTGCCGTAATGCGGTCTGCCAGTAGCTGCAGCTGGATACACTTCCCGCACACA
Organism: Squalus acanthias; assembly: GCA_030390025.1. Classification (NCBI taxonomy): domain Eukaryota; kingdom Metazoa; phylum Chordata; class Chondrichthyes; order Squaliformes; family Squalidae; genus Squalus; species Squalus acanthias. Next base: position 71,280,650 of record CM059432.1, on the reverse strand, counting down.
TGGTCATTAGGGACAAAGGAAGTGTCCCTGATTACCCACATAGTGCAGGAGGAGCATGCCACGGGGCCGAGCCGTGCTGCCATGACTTACCCTTTAATTAACTCAAATTAAATTAAATGAAATCAATACCACTAATTACACTACAATTAAATTATATACTCAAGGGCCCTTGTTTACTAGCACTCCCCGCTACACAACAGAGACCTTAGAAACTATAACCACAAAATTAGGACCTTCTAAACGTTATAAACTATTAACCTTAACTGTCAAACTATAGAGTAGTATAAATACTCACCTGAGAAACCAACTAGGGAACAGGCTATTTTAGATCTAGTATTGTGCAATGAGAAAGGGTTAATTAATAACCTTGTATTAAAGGAGCCTTTAGGGAAGAGTGGCCATAATATGATAGAATTTTATAATGAGTTTGAAAGTAATTTAGTTAAATCCAAAACTAGGAGCTTAAATCTAAACAAAGCAAACTACGTAGGTATGAGGGGCGAGTTGGCTAAGGTAGATTGGGAAATTACATTAAAAAGGTATGATGGTAGAGAAGCAATGGCTAGCATTTAAAGAATTAATACATAATTTACAACAAATATACATTCCTTTAAGGCACAATAACCCCACGGGAAAAGTGGTCCAACCGTGGCTAACAAGAGAAGTTAAGGATAGTATCAGATCAAAGGAAGAGGCTTATAATGTTGCCAAAAAGAATAGTAAGCCTGAGGATTGGGAGGATTTTAGAATTCAGCAAAGGAGGACCAAGAAATTGATAAAGAAAAGGAAAATAGAATATGAGAGTAAACCAGCGAGAGACATAAAAGCAGACTGTAAAAGCTTCTATAGGTATGTAAAAAGGAAAAGATTAGCAAATGTAAATGTGGGTCCCTTACAGGCTGAGGCAGGAGAAATTATAATGGTGATAAGGAAATGGCAGAAAAATTAAACAAATACTTTGGCTGCGAATTTAATTGCACTGAGGGCGTGGGTTTGGAGGCGGGTCTGCAGCAAAAATCAGAGAAATTGGGGGCGGGCTGTGAACCCGCCTCTATCCCGCCTCCACGTGACTTTGGTAAGTGTCGGGCCAGCTGCTCCCGAACTGACCCGACACCGAATGGCGGGACAGGTCGTTAACTGGCAGGATAATCCTATTTTAAAGGGCTGATCAAATTTTGGAGGTTTTTCAACATGCAGCCCGCCTTCATAAAAACACGCCAGGTGAATCGAGCCGGGTTGAGCGAGGACCTGAATTGTTGCCAGCTGCTCGAGCAGCTTAAAAGTGGTCCTTCAATCTCTCGTTCTTTCACATGCCACAACTTAGTGCTTTGAGGTTTGGGAGACATTTTGCAGCTCAACTAATCTTGTGAGTGTTGAGGCTGAAATCCAAGTGCAGTGTGACCTCCTTGGAAGACCCTCTGGTCACTTTGTCTGAGCGCACACAACCTCCATTCCTTGACTGAGATATATACCAGCGGTAAGGGAACCATTTATATCCTCTCATCCTGGTCGTCAGATTCGGAGTAACAGCAGCCATGGCAGCAGCAGCACAACCAGGCACAGCAGCAGCACCAACAGCAGGAGCGCCAACCTTCTCCTCAGCCACCTGATGATGCCCAGGGCAGAAGGCGTCAGCGCAGGCCTGCTCCTCACTGCAGGAGAAACCCCCAACACCGGCTTTACAGGCAGAGGATGAGCTTTCTCAACATGAGTGAGCAGCAGTGCCAAAGGAGGCTGAGACTTCCGCGAGACATAGTCGCTGACATCTGCACAATGCTGCACCAATACCTGGAGACCAGAGGAGCGGGTGGACACCTCTTACCAATGGCTGTCAAAGTCACCACCGCACTCAACTTCTTTGCTTCGGGCTCCTTCCAGGGATCATCTGCAGACATTAGCGGCATCTCCCAGTCGGCTGCACACGCCTGCATCATGCAGGCCACCGATGCCCTCTTTGAAAAGGCGCACAATTACATCCACTTCTCCACAGATGAAGCAAGTGTAACTGCGCGTGTGGTTGGCTTTGCAAAGCTGGCAGGCTTGCCAAGGGTGCAGGGCGCCATAGACTGCACACATGTGGCCATTAGGGGACCCCATCACAACCCAGCTGATTTTGTCAAACGCAAGGGCTTCCACTCCCTTCACGTCCAGCTGGTGTGTAACCACAGGAAGATCATCATGCATGTTTGCGCCAAGTACCCTGGCAGTTGCCATGACTCCTTCATCCTGCAGCAGTCTACTGGGCCTCAGCTCTTCAATCCGCCAACCCAACTTTCCGGATGGCCACTTGGCGACAAGGGTTATCCCTGAAAAAGTGGCTCATGACACCGATGAGGAGGCCATCAAACAAGGCTGAGAAGCGGTACAATGTGAGCCACTTTTCCACCAGAAGCATCATAGAGCAAACCATCGGCTCTCTCAAAGTGCGATTCCGATACCTCGACAGATCTGGTGGAGCCCTGCAGTCTGCACCAGCCATGGTATCCAGAATGATCGTCGTCTGCTGTGCCCTGCACAACATCTCACAGCAGCATGGCTTAGCGCTCCCTGAGGAACAAGTGGCTCAGTGCACAGCCTCCTCAGAAGAAGAGGAGGAGGACGAGGAGGAGTAGGAGGACGAGGAGGAGGCATGCTTTGCGGGTCCGGATGTGACCAATGCAGCAGCACTCAAGCTCATTGCTAGCCGTCACGCAAGGGATGCACTCATCCATGCCAGATTCGCGTAAGCTTACTCTTCAACCACAGGTGGCTAGCATATGGCTATGAATGTGGATGTGACCTTCCTACAGTGCCATACATCATCTCTGCAATAAGCGGTTGTTTCCTATCACTTCACCATCATGATTACAAATGCAAGTCGCCCTGAGCCCTCAATGTGCAACTTCCATTTCCCAGAACACATAGGCCAGACCTTCAACTGTTTGCCATCACTTTTGTTTACTACATTCACAAAAGCATGACAATGCAAAATATTACACAGAACCAAAGACAACAGAACAAAACACCCAAGTGTCTCCCCTTGTGACTATTTGTGCTTTATCTTCCTCTTACGTGTGCTTCCCCTGTGGCTTCAGCAGATGTAGAGGCACCTTGCTGACTTTGATGCTATGCCTGCTTAGACGCCTTTGGCGGGCATCCTCTGGGTTTGGGAGCCTGGGAGGGTTCTGCAACAGTTGATGTTCCTGCGGCTGTGCAGGGGCTCAGACGGCCATCTCAGTTGGGTAAGGAATCTGGGGCTCTGACCGAGGGCTCCGCAGTGGCATAGCTGTGTGAGCGCTTGGAGAGGGGCCCACACTTCCGTGTTGCCTGCCACCAACATCCCTCTCATGGGTTAGCCGCACTTCACTGCTAGCAAGTGGCTGGAGAGCACTTTGCTGCACATCAGTGGGGCCATGAAGACCCATCTCTGTATTGGCATTCCTCATAACAAGGACGTCCATGAAGCTCTGGTGTCTCTCCTCAATAGATGCCCATCTCTCCTCCATTGCAGACAATCTATTTTGAAGAGTCAACATGTTTTCGTGAGTCTGGCGACTTATGTCTTCCATGGAGGTTGCCACCCTCTCCTTGGCGGAACGTTCATGCACCATTGCATCCATAAAGGCATTGCTCATGTTTGAGATAGACTCCTCCATTCTCTCCACACTTGCAGTTTCCCTGGATGCAAACCCTGTCAGAGACTCCTGCAATTGTTCCTGGAGTTCCAGAACCTCTCTCTTTCTGGATGGCCCCAGAGGTACAGCGTCTGCATACAACTGAGCAGAGCTGGCAGCGTCCTGTGACCGCCGACAAGGACTCTCACTGCTGTCGCTGTCTCCACCATCTGCTGATGCTCAGTTGTGAGCTGCGATACACCAGGTGACAACACTACTCTATGTCGCGAACGCCCCGCCGAGGTGTGTGTCTCTGTGCTGGTGCTGGGTGCGCTGAGTAATGGTGACACTGCTCCCTCAGAGGCTGCAGGCTTCTCTGAGGAGTTGTCTGGTTCTTCCTCCTGGACAGTGGGGAGGGGGGCTCTCGATGGTCCTGTGGGAGAGTAAAGGCATGAGTTAGACATCTGATTTTGACGCAGCAGACACATCATTTTGTGCAGATGATACAAAGCAAATCTCTAGGAACATCATATGCCATTGCAGTCAATCATTAAATCTAAATGAGAGGGATGAAACTCTATTCTGTCACCAGCTTCGTCTAGTGCCCCCGTCTCTCCGTCCCCCACTTCCAGCTCCTCGCCACCTCCAACGATCTCGTGCGCAGCCTCCTCAGCATTTGTCAATGTAGCGAGGGATGGTGTGCCTCCTCTTGTCTGTGTGCTCCCCCTCTTATTGTGGGCTATCTTTTCCTGCAAGGAGGGACACAAGTGGAGTTTCAGCGAGAGTGACGGATTGACTGTGAAGAATCCATAACATAGAAGGTTTGAGGGAGATGAGGATGGAGTGAGGTGCCAATAGGAAGCTAGCTCCCTGTGCGTTGTTAGTTGTTGTCATTGCATAACAGTGACAGCGAGTGTGAGGGGTGCATAGCAGGATGGTGAGGTCATTCAGTTCACAGAGAGAGATGGATAGGTAAGGGTGTAAGGGAAGTAAGGGCAAGGTGGGATGTGGAGGAGCAGGCTTACAAAGCAGAGTGCTGGTGATGAGAAGAGAAGGGAAGCAGAATGAAGGTAAGTGTGATGTGATACTCACTTTTGCTGATCACAGAACTGGATCCAGGTGCGTGAACAAATGGACCTTGCGCTGACCTCCTCAGCAATGTGTAGCCAGGCTGCCTTGGTTTGCTGAGGAGGCTTCCTCCGGCCATCGGGAGGGAACAGAATCTCCCTGTGCCCTCTTACTCCCTCCACAAGAGCTTGAGGGAGTCCTCAGTGAAGTGTGGAGCAGCCTTCAGTTTAGCACCACTCATTGTGGCCTTGCCACATTCAGACTCCAGCAGAATCAAGAAATGAAAGGCTGATGCTGCATGGGCCCCTTAAAAACATCTGCACCAATGACGTCATCAGAGGCAACCAACAGACCTGATCCCAGTCATTGGACCGGCCAGCGTGCACCACTGAACTTAAGGGGCCAATTAAATTAAAATTGCAACTCGGGAGCGGATGCCCACCAGGCAACCCGATTCCAAGCCACCTCCTCAATTAAATTTGCGGCCTTTGTGTCTGTCTTCACGGACGAAGACGCAAAAAACTTCCCGGAAACAGTGGAGAACCAAGGCTCTAGCGAGAATGAGGAACTGAAAGAAATTAGTATTAGTAAAAAAATAGTACTGGAGAAATTAATGGGACTGAAAGCCAATAAATCCCCTGGACCTGATGGCCTACATCCTAGGGTTTTGAAAGAGGCGGCTATAGAGATAGTGGATGCATTGGTTGTCATTTTCCAAAATTCCATAGATTCTAGAACAGTTCCCGCAGAAGGTAGCAAATGTAACCCCACTATTTAAGAAAGGAGGGAGAGAGAAAACGGGGAACTACAGACCAGTTAGCCTGACATCAGTAGTAGGGAAAATGCTAGAATTTATTATTAAGGACATGGTAACAGGGCACTTAGTAAATAATAAAAGGATTGGGCAGAGTCAACACAGATTTATGAAAGGGAAATCGTGTTTGACAAATCTTTTAGAGCTTTTTGAGGTTGCAACTAGCAGAATAGATAAGGGGGAACCAGTGGATGTGGTGTATTTGGATTTTCAGAAGGCATTCGATAAGGTGTCACACAAGAGGTTATTAAACAAAATTAGGGCTCATGGGATTAGGGGTAATATACCAGCATGGATTGAGGATTGATTAACAGACAGAAAACAGAGAGTAGGAATAAATGGGTAATTTTCAGGTTGGCAGGATGTGGGGTACCGCAAGGATCAGTGCTTGGACCTCAGCTATTCACAATCTATATCAATGATTTGGATGAGGGGACCAAATATAATATATCTAAGTTTGTTGATGATACAAAGCTAGGTGGGAATGTAAGTTGTGAGGAGGATGCAGAGTCTACAAGGGGATATAGACAGGTTAAGTGAGTGGGCAAGAACATGGCAGATGGAATATAATGTTGAGAAATGTGAAGTTATCCACTTTGGTAGGAAAAATAGAAAAGCAGTGTATTTTTTAAATGGTGAGAGATTGGGAAATGTTGGTGTTCAGAGGGACCTGGGTGTCCTTGTACACGAATCACTGAAAGTTAACATGCAGGTACGGCAAGCAACTAGGAAAGCAAATGGTATGTTGGCCTTTATTACAAGAGGATTTGAGTATAAGAGTAATCACATCTAACTGCAATTATATAGGGCCCTGGTGAGACCACACCTGGAGTATTGTGTACAATTTTGGTCTCCTTACCTAAGGAAGGATATACTTGTCATAGAGGGAGTGCGATGAAGGTTCACCAGACTGGTTCCTGGGATGGGAGGATTGTCCTATGAGGAGAAATTGAGTAGACTAGGAGCTATTGGGAGCAGCAGCGGGAGCGGACCGACCTGTGAGGGAGCAGGTGATTTAAAGAACAACAAAAAAGCAAGGATTGATGTCACAGGAAAGCAGGGAAGTGATTGGTTGGTCAGTATTTTTCTGTTTTCTTGGGCATTGGTTTAAATTAAGAGCCGGGATTAAAAACTAAACGTTCAAAACTTAAACACTTAATTAATTAAGTGCATTAGAGATGGCAGGGCAGGTGATGTGTTACTGCTGCAACATGTGGGAGCTGGTGGACACCATTGAGGTCCATGGCAACCACATTTGCAGTAAGTGTTGGTTGCTCAAGGAACTTCGGCTCCGTGTTGATGAGCTGGAGTCTGAGCTTCAAACACTGTGACACATCAGGGAGGGGGAAAGTTACCTGGACGCTGTGTTCCAGGAGGCAGTCGCACCCCTTAGATTAATTAATTCAAATTTGGTCCGTGGTCAGGGACAGGTGGGTGTGACTGTGAGCGAGGCAGGTATGGGGATCCAGGAGGTAGTGGTGGAGGAGCCTCAGCCCTTGCTCTTGTCCAACAGTTACGAGGTTCTTACTCTCTGTGTGGGCGAGAGCAGGGACTGCAGGGAGGATGAGCAAACTGACCAAAGCACCGTGGTACAGGGAGCCATTCAAGAGGGGAGAGTAAAAAGAAATGTGGTAGTGGTAGGGGACAGCATAGTTAGGGGGATAGGCACTGTTCTCTGCAGCCAAGAGCGTGAGTCCCGAAGGCTTTGTAGCCGACCTGGTGCCAGGGTAAAGGACATCTCCTCCGGGCTGGAGAAGAACTTGGAGTAGGAGGGGGAGGATCCAGTTGTCGTGGTCCATGTAGGTACCAACGACATAGGTAGGACAAAGAAAGAGGTTCCTCTGAGAGTGTTTGAGCAGCTAGGGACTAAATTAAAAAGCAGAACCACAAAGGTAATAATCTCTGGATTATTACATGACCAACGAGCAAATTGGCATAGGGTCAATAGGATCAAGAAGATGAGTGCGTGGCTCAAACATTGGTGTGGGAGAAGTGGGTTTCGATTCGTGGGGCACTGGCACCAGTACTGGGGAAAGAGAGAGCTGTTCCGTTGGGACTGTAAAATTCGCAATTATCGCGATTCGAAATAACGAGATAAAGCAGATTCGTTTCATCAGTTTTATTTCAACGAAATGCTGTCATGATTAAACAGGACACAGAAGCCTGTAAAATGGCCGCCGCGCCTCGTGGCAGAAGCTTCCAGAATTTTCAGTGGGCAGACAAGATGGCGTTCGAATAAACATTTCAGTATAAGATTGGTTAATACGCAGCAAACACTGATAAAGACAGGATGCAACCTGTCTGCATTCGACACAATAGCAAGAGATATAAGTGCTGGAATCATTTTCCAGGCACAAGTAAGGACCATTGTAATGGGCAATCGAAGGCCCATCCAGATACATCAATACGCAAATTCCCCACGGCTCTACAATGAGAGAGCCATTCTCGGGTGCTTACACAAGTATTCGGAGGCCCCCAAAACCCCGCCAGGGAGGCTCCTAGCCGGTTCGACAATGGGGAAAACATTAACGGATAGTTGGCCAGTTTAAGGTGCTACCGAAACCCATTAAAGGAAAGAATCGCCCCATGCTGGGAGTTTTGTGCACCAGTATTACACAAAGGACAAACATTAAGATTTGGGCGGGAGATAAGGGAACACAGCACTATAACTATAGTGAACAAACGTCCATCGCTCTCTTATTCCTCTGATCCTCCCGGGGCTTATTCGTTTGAACTGACTCTTGACGGGGGCTGAACTTTTATTCTCCTATGTTGGGTGGAGCTCAATTTGGAACGAGTCGCCTCGACGAAGGCCAGTGACCGGGTGCACCATCCCGAGGGTCGGTAAACGGTGTTCTGGACCCGAAGGCCCGAAGAGACGAGACGAGACGAGATGAGAAGAGAAGAAGAAGAATCCACGTGCCGCCGCGGTCAGTAAACCCCGACCGCGCCCGAAAATATATAGACCATTTTTGAACTCTACAGGTTACTGCATGAACTGGTCAAAGACTCTTCTTTGAATTCTACCGGCAACCGGTGTCGGACACAGGAAGACTCTTCTTCGAACCGGGCCCGAGCACTGTCGAGTTCTTCATGACAACGGGGAGCCCAGCCTGCTTGCAGCAGCAGCGAAAGTAAACAAGTGGGGTACAGAGACCCCTCAAAACACGTGACAGTCAGGCGCTGCAGCGAAACGAACTGAGTGCCTCGTTTAAAATTCTCCGAAGTATCACGAGTGGTGAGCATGTTTCCCGATCCTACAAATCTAGATTAGTGTAGGTATACATAGGGGAGGGTGGTTTTTATTAAGGATAAATATAATGTGTTCCCCTTTTTACGATGTGCCGTGCGTTCCTCATTACCCTAGACCAAGTTTTATGAATGTATGTATACTTGTACTGTCATTAATTTGTGCCTATGACATGTACTTCATGATTTTGGACGTTATGCAATAAAGATTTCCATTTCGTACTATTCAACCGGGTCTATTTGAGTTTTTCTCTGCATTACTGCTCTCGCACCTAAGTCCAGTGTTAGAACCGTAAGGGCGAGTGGGTCGAACCACTCACAGGTGCTTATTGCAACAAGGCTGGCCGGAGACCAGAGCAAGCAATAGTATTAGGCAACGAAGGCCTAACCCCGCACAAGCACCCTGAACCGAACCCCTTACAGGACGGACTACACCTGAACCATGCTGGGACCAGAGTTCTAGCGAATCGAATAACTAGGGAGGTAAATAGGGCTTTAAACTAAATAAGGGGCAGGAGGGTCCCGGTGGAGAGAAATTTAGAATGCGAAAGAGAAAAGACAAGGAAGCAGTGCAGGAAAGTGATTGGGATAAGGATAACCAGATTGTGTCAGGAAGGGACAGAGCGTACAAACAAAAGAGTGCACTAACAAATAGGGTCCGGGTAAGAAAAAATGGTAATAAGACAAATAGGGCCATAGTACAAAAAAAGTTAAGATGTCTAAAAATGTTAAAAAGACAAATCTAAAGGCACTGTATCTGAATGCATGAAGCATTCGTAATAAGGTAGACGAATTAACAGCGCAAATAGATATAAACGGATACGATATAATTGTAATTATGGAGACATGGCTGCAGGGTGACCAAGGCTGGGAGCTGAATATCCAAGGATATTCGATATTTAGGAAGGACAGGCAAAAAGGAAAAGGAGGTGGGGTGGCGTTGTTAGTAAAGGATGAAATCAGAGCAACAGTGAGAAAGAATATTGACTCAGAAAATCAAGATGTAGAATCAGTCTGGGTGGAGCTAAGAAGCACCAAGGGGCAGAAAACATTGGTGGGAGTTGTCTATAGGCCTCCAAACAGTAGTGGTAATGGAGGGGACGGCATCAAACAGGAAATTAGAGATGCATGCAACAAGGGTACTACAGTAATCATGGGTGACTTTAATCTACATATAGACTGGTCTAGTGAGAAGGAGGAATTAAAGGAAATTAGTATTAGTAAAAAAATAGTGCTGGAGAAATTAATGGGACTGAAAGCCAATAAATCCTCAGGGCCTGATAATCTGCATCCCAGAGTACTAAAAGAGGTAGCCATGGAAATAGTGGATGCATTGGCTGTCATCTTCCAAAATTCTATAGGTTATGGAACAGTTGCTGCAGGTTGGAGGGTGGCAAATGTAACCCCACTATTTAAAAAAGGAGGGAGAGAGAAAACCGGGAACTACAGACTAACATCAGTAGTAGAGAAAATGCTAGAGTCTATTATAAAGGATGTGATAACAGGACACTTAGAAAATATCAACGGGATTAGACAAAGTCAACATAGATTTATGGAGTTTTTTGAGGATGTAACTGGTAGAATGGATAAGGGAGAACCAGTGGATGTGGTGTATTTGGATTTTCAGAAGGCCTTTGATAAAGTCCCACATAAGAGGTTAGTGTGCAAAATTAAAGCACATGGGATTGGAGGTAATATACTGGCGTGGATTGAAAATTGGTTAACAGACAGGAAACAGAGAGCAGGAATAAATGGGTCTTTTTCGGGGTGGCAGGCGGTGACTAGTGGGGTACCGCAGGGATCAGTGCTTGGGCCCCAGCTATTCACAATATATATCAATGATTTGGATGAGGGAACTAAATGTAATATTTCCAAGTTTGCTGACGACACAAAACTAGGTGGGATTGTGAGTTGTGAGGAGGATGCAAAGAGGCTTCAAGGCGATTTAGACAAGTTAAGTGAGTGGGCAAATACATGGCAGATGTAGTATAACGTGGATAAATGTGAAGTTATCCACTTTGGTAGGAAAAACAGAAAAGTAGAGTATTATTTAAATGGTGACAGGATTGGGAAATGTTGATGTACAAAGGGACCTGGGTGTCCTTATACACCAGTCACTGAAAGCAAACATGCAGGTACAGCAAGCAGTTAGGAAGGCAAATGGTATGTTGGCCTTCATTGCAAGAGGATTTGAGTACAGGAGCAAGGATGTCTTACTGCAGTTGTACAGGGCCTTGATGAGACCACACCTGGAGTACTGTGTGCAGTTTTGGTCTCCTTACCTAAGAAAGGATATACTTGCCATAGAGGGAGTGCAGCGAAGGTTCACCAGACTGATTCCTGGGATGGCAGGACTGTCGTATGAGAAGAGATTGGGTCGACTAGGCCTGTATTCACTAGAGTTCAGAAGAATGAGAGGGGATCTCATTGAAATGTATAAAATTCTGACAGGGCTAGACAGACTGGATGTAGGGAGGATGTTTCCCCTGGCTGGGGTGTCTAGAGCAAGGGGTCTCAGTCTCAGGATACGGGGTAGGACATTTCGGACTGAGATGAGGAGAAATTTCTTCACTCAGAGGGTGGTGAACCTGTGGAATTCTCTACCACAGAAGGCTGTGGAGGCCAAGTCACTGAATATATTTAAGAAGGAGATAGATAGATTTCTAGACACAAAAGGCATCAAGGGGTATGGGAGAGAGCGGGAATATGGTATTGAGATAGAGGATCAGCCATGATCATATTGAATGGCGGAGCAGGCTCGAAGGGCCGAATGGCCTACTCCTGCTCCTATTTTTCTATGTTTCTATGTTTTATATTCTCTCGAGTCTAGAAGAATGAGAGGTGATCTCATTGAAACATGCAAAATTCTTACAGGTAGATGCAGGGAGGATGTTTCCCCTGGCTGGGGAGTCTAGAACCAGGGGTCACAGTCTCAGAATAAGGGGTCGGCCATTTAGGACTGAGATGAGGAGAAATTTCTTCACTCAGAGAGTGGTGAATCTTTGGAATTCTCTACCCCAGAGGACTGTGGAGGCTCAGTCAAAATTTTTTGACAGATGAATTGTCATCGTTTGACAGCTTTGAGAAGCTGTCAAACACTGACATTCTCTGTTGCTGGTAAGTTCTTGTACTCGAGGCTCACCAAACCTATTTTCAGAGCAGAAAGCAGATGGCTGTTGCATCGGAGAATGCAGCTGCCATTCTGTCATCTCTGCCATTGAGATGCCGCAGCCTCCGGATCCCCAATGATTGAAGCCTGCAGGAAGAAACAAAGGTAAGGAAACATTTTTTAACACTTTTCACTCACCTCACATACTTACCTCTCCACACTTGCACCCATCACTCACCTCCACAGCACACTTTTGAACCGCTCTGACCCCCGCAGACCCACTGCTCGCCTCGCTGACCCTGGCGGGGTTTCCCGACGTCAGGAAGCCCGCACCTCTGATGGAAAAATGGGGATAATCCAGTTAAGTGGCTGTAATGCCCTTCCCGCCTCCAGGAGAGGGGTCCCGGCGCGGGTCGGGTACCCGCCTCCTGGGAAGATGGCACGGAGGCGGGTTGGGGTGGGATGGGTACCCGCCCCCAGATTCTGCCATTGTCCTAGCAGTCCCGCCTCCAAACCCACCTCCCCAGGGCTGGAAAAATCACCCCAGCAGTGTTGACCCCCTGCACAAAGCTGTGTGTGAGACCCTGGGTGCCCCTTCCCTGGCATGCTAAGCCATTTGTGTTAGTGCTTAAGCATTCTTCCCATTTTTCGAGGTTAGGAAGGGAATTCAGCATTAAGAGCTGAATATTCACATTTGGGACTTCTTTTTAACGTTAAATATGTTTTAAAAGGCAGAAAGGGATGAAAACTGCTTTGTTTCACTTCATTTTAATTTGTATTGCTTCAGAGTGCATGGCTCCTTTAATTCTCAGGACTCTTCATTATCCACAATTCCTTGTGAGCTCCACAGTCCCGCTTCCAGAGGCTGTGCAAGGCTCGAACGCAGCACCTACACACAAACTTCGGGTCGGATGCCTCCAGTAACACCACCAGGATGGCATTGCACAGCAGTTAAGGGCTGCGCCAACAATTTCCATTACCCAGATGAATTTTGCTCCGTTTGCATTGCGGCTATTTTCAGTGACCGCTAACTCCAGTTTTCGGTGACACTGGTAACTTTACTGGCGAACACGACTTTCTCCCTCTAAAATATAGCAGGGGTGATATTGGTCTTCGGAGACAGTGCAAAATTGGCGATAGTAAATCAGCAGCACATTTTACACCCTGCCTGATTTTCTGTGCTGCAACATCAGATTGATATGAACAGTAGGAATTCATTGCACTTGAAATACATAAGCCTTACAAGATGGTGCACCGTTCCCTAAAGTACCAATTTTGCTGGCAATAACAAGCTAAAAAAGCCCAATGCCACTTCTTGCAGTGCGCAGAAGTCACTCATCCTCAACAGAAATTTGGGAGGATGCCATAAATGGTTGGGAAATATGGGCTGCTCTATACTTCCAATAGTACTGATCAGCCAACCCTGAATAATGCATGTGTTACTGTTAATGTCAATAATTGCCAGGCTTTTATGCCTTCTGTCTATTTTATCACGGTGCAGGAATCCAGCTGTTTAAATATTCATCATCTATGTCTCATTTATTCAAACTCTGGCAAATTGCATGTTGGATAGAGTTCTCCCCACACTGTTTATTCCCATTGTGTAACATTGTTAGCATTGACCCATGGTAACCATGAATTATGAGGAGGTGAGTAAGTTCTCCAACCGTCCCTGTTCATGCTACTGTTGAGCAAGAGGAATTGCAAGGAATTCCATTGCTGTAGTCAGAGTGAAGATGCAGGGTAATTACTTATTCCATGTTTCAAATTGTGGTTTAGACCTCAGTTAATTTAATTTGGAATTCAGAAATAGATAAGACATCTTCTGAAATTCCTACTGTTCATATCAATCTGATGTTGCAATTTAAAATGAGAATTTTCTGAGGTTTTCTGACAAGTCTTTTTTGTAAAATGACAGTGATTTATATCTCTTTTATTAATTTAGAGATTAACAGCTCTGGAGTACTGAAAATGCAGATTATTCCTGGGGGAGGTTCATGAAAGCAAGCTGCATGGAAAGGTTCAGTTTGCCTTTATGTGCCTCATTTCAGCTGCTCGTGTAGATTTGCTATGTATGATCTCGTTTTGTTTCATCTGATTGTCATTTAAAATGAGATTTTTTTTTACTGAATTTATTTTAACTTAAAAAAGCGCAAACTGTAAATGGAACCAAGTTCATATTATATGTAAATGGATGATGTAATTATATCACTGAATTGTCTGACATGCAGATATTTGAAACCTATAAGCAAATAGCTCCACATTTAAAAATTAAATTAAATTAACAATTCCACGACTATTAAATGATTATTATGCCATGGCATGCTATGCCATGTTCTAATCTAAGTCGCATTTTTTGTTCAATGTGCACTTTTGGAAATCGGGGAAGAATACAGAAAATTGCTACTCTAACATTTAAGATATATTTCTGATCATGACGTCAATCAGCATACAATGCTGATTTGACGCCAATACTGCCGTTTTCTTCATCATCGCTGGAGCTAACGCCCTCTCTTAACCTCGCACAGCTGAACATTTGTTCAGCAGCAGGAAGGACCCTCCACCAGCGCTATTTAAAGGGATCATCAACAACTTTCAGGTAACTTGCTTTTTAATTTAGGAAAGAGTGATCATAGCATGGTTGAATTTCAAATTCAGTTGGACGGTGAGAAAGTTGTATCTCAAACCAGTGTCCTGATCTTAAACAAAGGCAATTACAGTGGCATGAGGGCAGAACTGGCTAAAATGGACTGGAAAAATAAATTAAAGGGTAAGACAGTTGAAATGCAGTGGCGGACATTTAAGGAGATATTTCATAACTCTCAACAAAAATATATTCCAGTGAGAAAGAAAGATTTTAAGAGAAGGGAGAACCATCTGTGGCTAACTAAGGAAGTAAAGGATGGCATCAAATTGAAAACGAAGGCATACAATGTTGCCAAGATTGGTGGGAGACCAGAGGATTGGGACATTTTTAAAAACCAGCAAAGGATGACTAAAAAAAAATAAAGAGAGAGAAGATGAATTCTGAGAGTAAACTGGCAAGAAACATTAAAACAGATAGTAAGAGCTTCTACAGGTATATAAAAAGGAAGAGGGTAGCTAAAGTAAACGTTGGTCCCTTAGAGGATGAGACTGGGGAACTAATAATGTGGAACGGAGAAATGGCAGAGACTCTGAACAAATATTTTGTATCTGTCTTCACGGTAGAAGACACTTACAACATCCCAATAATGGACAATCAAGGGGCCACAGGGAGGGGGGAACTAAAGACAATCACTATCGCTAAGGAAATAGTACTTGGTAAAATAATGGGACTAAAAGATGACAAGTCCCCTGGACCAGATGGCCTGCATTCCAGGGTCTTAAAAGAAGTGGCTGCATTGGTTGCAATATACCAAAATTCCCTGGGCTCTGGAGAGGTCCCAGCAGATTGGAAAACCGCAAATGTAACACCCCTATTTAAGAAAGGAGAGAGACAGAAAGCAGGAAACTATAGACCAGTTAGCCTAACATCTGTCATTGGGAAAATGCTGGAGTCCTTCATTAAGGAAGCAGTAGCAGGGCATTTGGAAAATTATAATGCAGTCAAGCAGAGTCAGCATGGTTTTATGAAAGGGAAAACATGTTTAACAAACTTGCTGGAGTTCTTTGAGGAGGTAACAAGCAGGGTGGACAAAGGTTAACCAGTGGATGTGGTGTATTTGGATTTCCAGAAGGCATTCGATAAGGTGCCACATAAAAGGTTACTGCATAAGATAAGAGCTCACGGAATTGGATAGAGAATTGGCTAACTAACAGAAACCAGAGAGTCGGGATAAATGGGTCATTTTCCAGTTGGCAAACGGTAACTAGTGGGGTGCCACAGGGATCGGTGCTGGGGTCTCAACTATTTACAATCTACATTAATGACTTGGATGAAGGGACCAAGTGTAATGTAGCCAAGTTTGTGGATGATACAAAGATGGGTGGGAAAGCAAGTTGTGCAGAGGACTCAAAGAACCTGCAAAGGGATATAGACAGGCTAAGTGAGTGGGCAAACATTTGGTAGATGGAGTATAATGTGGGAAAGTGCGAGGTTATACACTTTGGCAGGAAAAATAAAAAAGCAAATTATTATTTAAATGGAGAGAGATTACAAAATGCTACAGTTCAGAGGGACCTGGGTGTCCTTGTGCATGAAACACAAAAAGTTAGCATGCAGGTACAGCAAGTAATCAAAAGGGCAAATGGAATGTTGGCCTTTATTTCAAAGGGGTTGGAGTATAAAAGCAGGGAAGTTCTGCTACAACTGTACAGGGTATTGGTGAGACCACACCTTGAGTACTGCGTACAGCTTTGGTCTCCTTATTTAAGGAAGGATATATTTGCATTGGAGGCAGTTCAGAGACGATTCACTAGGTTAATTCCAGAGATGATTGGGTTGACTTATGAGGAAAAGTTGAGCAGGCTGGGCCTATACTCATTGGAATTTAGAAGAATGAGAGGTGATCTTATTGAAACATATAAGATACTGAGGGGGCATGACAAGGTAGATGCAGAGAGGATGTTTCCCCTCGTGGGGAAATCTAGAACGCGGGGGCACAGTTTTAGAATAAAGGGTGTAAGATTCTCAAAAGTCACAGATCCCCCAAAACTCGAAGACAAACCCTAAGGAAAAAGACTTTGGACTCTTTTCTAACTAGTACAGGGTGGTGAAGTGCATTGGGCCTAACTGAAGGACATTTTGAGCAAAAACCAAGATTTGGTATTTTAAAAGACATGTCTGGACTTGTAAGGGAGAAAAGGCTGTAAAGGAAGGTGGGTTCAACCTCTGTAAAGACAGTTTGGATATTGGAGTTAATGGGAACTATCTGGGGAACCGCATGACCTCGCTTGGAGTTAAATCGGCCCCTAGCAGACATTAACATCCTAACAATACCTGGGGAAAAACAGTCTCCACCCAAATTTACAGAGCCCATTAAAGACAAGCATAAAACAGATTACTTCGGCCTACTCTATAGAAATCCTAGGCCCAGTCAAGAAACCCAAAACATGAGGACAATTCAACTACAATTAAACAACAGATCGACAGGATGGAGCTATCCCGAAACCACTTCACACATTTACAAACCAGTTACTGTTAACGATCCCTCCAAAATCTCACAATGACCGGGATTTGATTTGGCATGCAGATAAGGAAGCTTCAATGGGTATAATTAAAGGCCCCTTCTCAACAGTTCAAGTTCGAGTTCTCCAGTACAGGTACACAGTTCAACAGAAACAAGTTCAACAAGCAGGCAGAAGGCAGTTCTACAGTTTTGCAAGAAGGCAGTTCCACAGCTCTGAAGAAGACAGTTCAACAAGGCGAGGGGGCAACAGAAAGAAGTTCAACAAAGAAGGCCAGCAGCTCCAGAAGCAGGCCAACACGCAAGAAGAAACCAGAGCAACAGTTCCAGTGACCATCGGACACCTCGCGGCAACAAGGGCCTTACGAAACTTTTTACTTAAAAGGACTCTAAACCCTATCTCTAACCAAAGAAAAGTGGGTACTCACCCGATAAATCCAATCCAGCGAACCCCGAAACCGCGAACCATCTCAACTGTCAAGGATTCGTTTGGTGAGCATTATCCCTGGTTCTCCAGAGTCCAACTTAGCTAGTGAAGTGGGATTGGGAGGGGTGAAGTATTCTTCTAATGTTATTTCCCTCGCTTGTACCGAAGTGTTCCCCACTTTTAGAGTGTTAAGAGTGTTTGTGTTGTGTTTTACTTTCTTGAATAAAGATCAAAGTTCTTGCATCAAAACCAGTTGTCTGCTGCACTTTTTGTCACAACCCCCAAATAAGTCCAAGGTCTAGAACCAAGGGAGTGGGAGCGATTCGAGCCGCTCAGAAGTCAGAGGTGAAGCTAACACAAACCACCACCCCCGTACAAGGGTCACCCTTTTAAAACTGAGATGAGGAAGAATTTCTTCTCTCAGATGGTCGTAAATCTGTGGAATTCTCTGCCCCAGAGAGCCGTGGAGGCTGGGTCATTAAATACATTTAAGGTGGAGATAGACAGATTTTTGCAAGATAAGGGAATGAAGGGTTATGGGGAGCGGGCGGGGAAGTGGCTTTGAGCCCAAGATCAGCCATGATCTTATTGAATGGCGGAGCAGGCACGAGGGGCCAAGTGGCCTATTCCTGCTCCTATTTCTTATGTTCTTATGATTTCTACTGGCTCCGTGTAAATTTGTGAACCTGTTTGAGGTTTTCTAGAGTTATTTAAAGTTGGTGAGGTGACAAGTGGAGAAGGCCATGCTTCTGACTTCAAGGGCTCTGATCAGACCACTTACTCCCAGTGTGATCTAGTTGTCATCCCCCTTGGCCTGCAGCACGACAGGGAGATGGAGCAGAAGCAGCAAAGAAGAGGACAAGCTGCTCGCATTAGGGAGGAGGAGGAGGGGGAGAAGGGCTCTGAGCAGACAGCCCTACCCACCTAGGGTCTTCCGCGAGCAATTCTATTACCTTGCCGCAGGGATGCGGGCACCAGCTCAAGAGCAGCAGGAGGATGAAGAGGAAGAAGAGGAGGAGGAAGAGGAGGAGGTGAAAGAGGAGGAAATGGAAGAGATGGAGGAGGAGGAGGATGCGGAAGGAAGGAGGCAACCCTTTCTGGCCGTCATATCCAGGATCGAATCATCCACCTGGAAGGCTGCTGACTTTCAGTGGGGGAGACTGCAAATGGCCTTGTAGGACGACCTCGAGAAGCTCTGGGCCGAGTAGGCCCGGCTTCGGACTGCACCACCTCGACATGGGCAGCAGCAGTCTGGGCTGCCTGGCTGACAGGCAACAACAAGGGCACTGGCGGAGTGGCAGTGGTGGGAGGAAGAATGCTGTCATCCTGAGAGAGGACAGCAGGGTTGTCCTCCACGGATCCATTGCCACTCCCCAGGGGTAGTGCCTCAGCAATCCTAGTAATCTGCTGGAGTACAGACTGCTGGACTGCTGTGACACCCTGCAAGCCCCTTTCAACATTGGTAAACTCAGCCATGATGGCAGCAGTCTGTGTTTGCATGACTTCAGTCTGAGCTTCCATTGTAGCACTCAGATGTTGGATAGCTTCTGCTTGTGCTGCAATGGAAACTGAGACTTCGTCCATTAGATGCGGTATGATGGTTGGCTCCACATGCGTGTTAATGGATCTGCCCAGCCCTTCCATGCTGGAAAGGATGGGCTCCAAGCTCTGCCCAAAGCCCTGTGCAAGGCTGGAGCTGGACTCCTCCATGCTCCTTGACATTGCATTCAGGCTCTCTGACAGGCCTGCCAATGCACCAAGCATTTCATTATGCATGCCCATCAGCGTTCTTCTGTAGGCCGTCCCATCAAAGTCTTCATCTGAGTCCTGTGCAGCAAAACTTGTGTGCAACCTCGCCCTCCAGGGAGATGGCACCAGAGCTACCCTATCCCCCTGCCCTGACAGCAGGCCACACATGCCCGGTGTCTCACCACGGGCAGATCCCGCATCTAACCTATCCTCTAAAGTACACGGAGTGTCAGTATCTGAGCTGGTGGCTTGGAGTGTGAAATCGAGTGATGTTGTTTCTTCTTGTTCTTCACTCTCCTCACCCTCTTCTTGTTCAAACACTGGCTGAAAAGGCTGGATTTCTTGGGTGTCTGAATTGACAAAGGTAGGGTTGTGGTGAGGGGGGCAGGAAAGCAAGAGCTGCATGCTTACACCACATGCAGATTGTAAATCAGAAGAGATTGTGGGATGAGGGGGAAGTGGGATGTGAGAAGGAGGATAACGTATGAGGATACCGGCATCTTGTATTCTTTCAGCCCCGCTGCTGGCCATGGATTCAGCCTTGCCTCTGCCAAGAATGGCCAGCACCGTCTCCTCCAAGTAGATGAGGAGATGCTGGCAAGCCTGCCCCTGCCAGTTAAGGTCTACTGATGTCGGTTATGCGCCATCTTTTCTTGCAAGAGAAAGGGAAGTGTGTCAATGAGTGTGGTGTAATGTGTTTGGGTGATGTGCCTGTCATGGTTGAACAGCTGACAGTGTGTTCAAGCTGTGAGATGTGGGTGTGCAGCTTACAGCAGTGGTAAGTATGCGCGGGTGAGGTGAAGCTATGAACGTGAGGTGTGAGTCATGTTTGGTAGAGATTGTTGGTAGGTGAGTGATGGGGTATGGTGCATTGAGCAGTGTATGAGGCTAGTGGTGCAGATGGTGGGATATGGATTTGAAGATGAATTAATTGACCTTGACGCTCGTGTGAGGTCATTAAACTTCTTCCTGCTCTGAGTCCAGGTCCCCACGACTATACAGCTGGCATTGACCACATTGGCTATCTGCTCCCACTGCAGTATTGTCTGTTGCCTTGAGGGTCTTCTAGCCCCCTGTAGAAAGAGGACATCTCTCCTGGAGTTGAATTTCTGGACCAAGGCCTCCAGTGCTGCATCTGAGAAAGTAGGTGCACGCTCTCTCCTCTGTTGTGCCATCATTAGAACTTTCTTCTCCAATGTCCTCCCAGCCACTTCAATCACCTGTTGCAGGCAGATGGCACCTCCCCTTTATGAGGTGCAGCCTGCCTTTAAGAAGTGCTGGCTAGCTTGAATTGGAGCTAGCCTCGCATGACCTTGGGCCCCCTGCTGAGCGTTCAGTCACTCAGCAGCACGTTCAGCACTCAGCTGAATGTTACAATCATGTTAATTTGCAGGCAGCACGAATTTTACCTGCAGTCTTCCGAACGGGCGCAGGTTGCTATCGCATCGCGATCCCCACAACCGTTTTCGGGGAGTACCGAATTTCTACGCCCAAATATTTAGCAAGGAAAAAAATGTCTAGCCTGAAGGAAAGGAAAGGAAGAAAAGGAACTACTTGCATTTAAAACACCTAATTGCATTTCTCAGGCTGTCCCAAATGCTTCACAAACAATTAAACATTTTGAAGTACAGTCATCATTGTGATGTTATTACACATCAAGTTCCCAAGTGAAGGAATAAGCCATATAACCTATTCAGAAAAATACACTATCTTATGAAAGAATTCTGGCCTTATTAAAACATGACAAACTGGGTTTGGAAATTTAGAAACCTAACTATGAAATAGCTATGAAAGCATTCTGGCTATTGAGATAAGACAGTTGTTGACCCTGAATAAATAACCTTATTGAAACATGAGGTGGAGATGCTGGTGTTGGACTGGGGTGGACAAACGTGAGAAGTCGCACAACACCAGGTTATAGTTGAAACAGAAGGTGAATGGCTCCGACAAGCTGACCTTTTGGGAACAAAACAATGGTTCACCCTGGATAAGATGTTCTAATTTAAACTTCGTAAAGATGGCACATAAGAAAAGGAACACCTGCCGTCACACCGTTTTTATATGGTAAACTCAGAACACCTGGAGATGAGACAAGATTCTGTAATGTTGCAAGCTGATGTAGCAGTGGAGAATTGCAGAGGTCGGCAGAAAGATGACTAGGGATAATTAACTTGCATCAGCAGAAAACCTTAAAGGAGATACCACTGGAAAAGGGTATAAATATTGAACTCTCAAATGGGATATTGGACTCACTTTAATTGGGCAAAGCGTTTCTCGGCTTCAGAGGCGGCTCTGTAGTCTACCACTCTTTGTACCTCAGGGATCAAAGGTATTTGATATTGATGGATATCCTGTATAAGAAACCTTTAAGAACTGTAATACTGTAGCGAAGTTAAGATTTAAAAGTAAGATTCTCTGTTAAAAAGATAGTATGTTTTCTCTTTTTAGAACTGTTAAAGTTGCGATTGACTGATTCACCAACTGTAAATTGCATGTCGGTTCTTTAATAAATCTATATATTTTTAGAATTGTCTCACATAAGACTTCTGTATCAAAAACTCGCAAACTCAATCTCTGTACACTCTTTGGTGTAGAGTTACAGAATTCTGAGGGAGTTTTCTGGACCCTCATAATATCCGAGACGTTACAGTCTAGCTAAACTTATTAAAAGTGCTATCTGGAGGACGGTAACATTCTCGGGTTGTTCCTTTCCTTTAGAGAAAGATAGCCCGGACCTTTAGACCCAATTAAACGTCTTTAGGATTCGGCTACCTCAAACATTAGTTGAAAGTGAACATCTGAGAAATACGCCTGATCCAGGGTAGCCCTAAAGAGGCTAGGACTAGTAAATATCCCTTCACCCACAAGCAGCAACTTGAGATGATTGACCAAAGTTAATCTGTTTTTGGGGATGTTAGTTGAAGGGGAACAAATTTACTAGGACACCAGGAGAGCTCTCTACTCTTCTTCTAGTATATGGAATACTTGCAGATGGGCCCTCGATTCAATGACTCATCCAAAGGATAGCACCTCTGACAATGCAGCACTCTCAGAAATGCAATGGAACTTCTACATTCCACCCAATGCTTCTTTCGAATATACTGCTAAGAGTAACAAGTGCAAAATCCATCTGAATTTGTTCTAATCTCAGTGTAATGCATTTACTGTCACTAATTTGGCAGTTTATTGTCTTAAAGTTCTTATAGATAATATAAAGGTTGTGTGATGATGCTTGTAATCAGGAAAACTTTCACTAAGATTTGTGCTTTGGGATGCAATTCTAGGAGCCTTTTAATTGCCAAATTGTCCTACAGTTGACCTGACACCAGATTTTGGTTACACAATAAATAGCTTAACAAGGTCCAGTCCTAACTCCAATGAACAGATACCAGAAATGTTCTTAAAATGAGGCTGTTACTTGTTGCTGACAGGTAGGTCTCTGGGGAATTTGCATGGGAATTCCCATGAGATTTTTTTATTTGAGCCATAAATAATCAAGCTGTTCAGGTTACCCGGGTTTGGTGTGTGAGTTATATATGTATAATAGTCCATAAATAGATTATTTTAGATAAACATATAGAAACAATCAAATGGAAAATTAAATATATTTTAAAATTTTGGACATGGCTAGAAGATATGCAAGCTCATTTGGTAATACTCTCCTCTCTGAGTCGGAAAGTTGTGGATTCAAGTGTCAGTAGAGACTTCAAGCACATAATCAAGACTGACAATTCCATTCAATACTGAGGGAATGCTGCACTGTTGGAGGTGCCATCTTATAGATGAGAAATTAACCTGAGGCCATGCCTGTTTGTTCAGGTGGATGTAAAATATCCCATAGCAATATTTGAAGAGCAGGTGGTTTTCCTGATATCCTGGTCAATATTCCTCGGTCAACCAGCTCTCCCAAAAATAGATTCAATCATTGAAGTCAATGGAAAAGAAGACTGGGTGGTGTGTATAACAGGTAGCCAATCCGCTACTGCCCATTCCACCCCCACCCAAGGTGAAAGTTTCACCCCTTGAATGCATATTTGGTTACATAATAACAGTGACTACACTTCAAAGTAACTAATTGACTATGAAGCACTTTAGGATGTCGTAAGGATCTGAAATGCAAGTTCTTTCTTTAACATTGTGCCCTCTCCATTGCAACTTCTCCAGCACTCTATTGCTACCTTTAGGCTTCATTTATGTAGATGGGCCTGATTGTGATGTGTATTCAGGTTGAGCTTTTCCTCTAAACACAGGGCCCACAAACCCTCAGGCCTACTTCCAATGTAAGAACTGGGATGTGCCTGCCTGTGACTTCCAGTGCTGATCCTGCCAGTTTGTGGGGTCTGGAGAAGTCACTTCATCTGAATAATTCAGGCAGTTACCTGTGCCACCAGGGGTGCCTCTTGAGTGCTCACCTGCCCAAGGAGGCTGCAGAATGTGGCCAAGTGTGCCAGCCCTGGTAGTTGTCAGGGCTGCCCCAGAAAGATACCCACAGTACCCCTTCAGCATCTTCTTACACAGGTGACCCGAAACAAGGCTCCATGGAAAATACAGTGGAAAGCCAAGACCTGGCATATCCAGGTCCCAGCCCAAATTGCAGCTAGGGTTGTCTTCCCTGCCAGATTTCCCGGGAGTCTCCCGGAATTGATAATTGATCTCCCGGCTGTTACTGCCAGCTATGTGGGAGAAAAGTACTTTGTATGCTCAGTTCACACCTGCACCTCTCCATTGCCCTGAGGAAATAGGGATTGCTCTCTGCAGGTTTCCAATGCTTCTCTCACTGCATTGAACATGTCCCCTCATCATAGGTGATCATCGGCGTTAACGCAACTTCCGGAATCATGGATGCTCACTAATGAGACGGGAAATATATTCCTGCATCACAACGCCTGATGGGACCTGGCAGAAGGCAAGGCACATACGGGAAAGATACGTACCTGAGGAGGAGGTGCCAGTGTACGAGAGCAGGTATGCGAAGTTTTTCAAAACCAACTTATTTGTACGGAAGTATGGTATGCAGCGTAGCACCATATTTGATGCATGTAATGGGGTATGTTTCTAGCCTTGGAAATCAGTTACTGATTGTTCCTTTTGTGCAGGTTAAATGTCAGTGGTTATTAGTGCTGAATCAAGTGTTACTCTTGTGCAACACTTTAAAGTTGGTATAATAGCAAAATACTGCGGATGCTGGAAATCTGAAATAACAACAGAAAGTGCTGGAAACACTCAGCAGGTCAGGCAGCATCGAGGAGAGAGAAACAGAGTTAACGTTTCGGATCGAACCCTTCGTCAGAAATGGAAAAAGTTAGGGAGGAGAGATTTTTAAGCAGGGACAGGGAGGAGGGGAGGAAAGAACAAAGGGAAGGTCTGTGATAGGCTGGAAGGCAGGAGAGATTGACTGACAAAAGGGATGATAGTGTAAGGCAAAAGGAGAAATAATGGGGCAAATTATGGGCCATTATGTTTACTTACTATATTCTCAAAGTAGCCTGACTTCACTTTTCAGGTTGGCATGTGACTTACACTCAGCCTTACAGCTGGTAAGTGCTAGTTTCAAACTCTCTGACTGCTCTTTGTCTCATCGACTGTGGGCTCTCAGTATGTTAGATGAAAACTCTACCCACCAAGCTGTCAATCAGTGGGCTCTAGCCAATCAAAGCTTTGCCCTCTTCTCCATTGGTGTCAGAAACAGCTGCCAATCATAGACGCTACCTCAGTTTGAGGCCTACCCTTTGAACTGTAACCTCCTTCTTCTTAGGCAGTCCCTCGGAACCGAGGATGACTTGCTTCCACATTAAAAATGAGTTTGCAGGTGACTGATGAGTCCAATGCGGGACCTACAGTCTCTGTCACAGGTGGGGCAGACGGTGGTTGAAGGGGCGGGTGGGTGGGGTGCTTGGGTTGATGTGCGCTCCTTGCGCTGCTTGCGCTTGGCTTGCGCTTGCTCCCGGCGAAGAGACTCGAGGTGTTCGGCGCCTTCCCGGATGCTTCTCCTCCACTTTGTGCAGTCTTGGGCCAGGGATTCCCAGGTGTCGGTGGGGATGTTGCACTTTTTCAAGGGAGCTTTGAGGATGTCCTTGAAGCGTTTCCTCTGCCCACCTGGGGCTCTCTTGCCGTGCCGGAGCTCCGAGTAGAGCGCTTGTTTTGGGAGTCTCGTATCGGGCATGCGGACGATGTGACCCGTCCATCGGAGCTGATCGAGCGTGGTCAAAGCTTCGATGCTGGGGACGTTGGCCTGAGCAAGAACACTGACGTTGGTGCGCCTATCCTGCCAATGGATTTGCAGGATCTGCGGAGGCAGCGTTGGTGGTACCTCTCCAGTGTTTTGAGGTGCCTGCTGTACATGGTCCATGTCTCTGAGGCATACAGCAGGGCGGGTATCACTGCTGCTCTGTAGACCATGAGCTTAGTGCCGGGTTTGAGGTCCTGGTCTTCAAACACTCTCTTCCTCAGGTGACCGAAGGCTGCACTGGCACACTGAAGGCAGTGTTGGACTTCATCGTCGACGTCTGCCCTTGTTGACAGTAGGCTCCCGAGGTATGGAAAGTGGTCCACATTGTCCAAGGCCTTGTCATGGATTTTGATAATCGGGGGGCAGTACTGTGTGGCGGGGGCAGGTTGTTAGAGGACCTTTGTCTTATGGATGTTTAGTGTAAGGCCCATGCTCCCGTACGCTTTGGTGAAGGTGTTGACGATGGTTTGGAGTTCGACCTCCGAGTGAGCGCAGACGCAAGCGTCGTCTGCATACTGTAATTCGACGACAGAGGATGGGACGACCTTGGATCTGGACTGGAGGCGACGGAGGTTGAACAGTTTCCCGTTTGTTCTGTAAATTAGCTCCACTCCAACGGGGAGCTTACTGAGGGTGAGATGGAGCATTGCAGCAAGGAAGAGCGAGAAGAGCGTTGGTGCGATGACACAGCCTTGCTTGACCCCGGTTCGTACGTGAATTGGGTCTGTGGTGGAACCATTGGTCAGGATCACGGCTTGCATGTCGTCGTGAAGCAGGCGGAGGATGGTGACAAACTTTTGAGGGCAGCCGAATTTGAGGAGGACACTCCATAATCTCTCACGGTTGACAGTGTCGAAGGCCTTTGTGAGATCAAAGAAGGCCAAAGAAGGCCATGTACCATGTACAGTACTGGAGACTTGTGAACAACCCCTGCAGATTTTGAAACAAAGACAGCAGCCAATACACCTCTCATGATTTAATTTAACTAAATAGTCACTCATTGATATTAAATGAAGGTGTTCTCTATTAATGGCCAAAGATGCTTGTCAATGACGGTGACAATTCTGTGACAAAATTGACACCTGCAGCTTTCTATTGTTCCCAGTTTATGAATTTGCATATATGAAGAACACTACAGCCAGCATGTTTGGAACAGAACTGATGTGTTTCCTTTGAAAAATATGCTAGATGATATTGTTTTAACCCATTACATGCTGATTCTAGCGGTATAGAAATACAAGTTCTAAAATTCAACATGGGTTAAATTCCATTTTGCCAAACAATAGGCTGCTTCTTAAATTCATCAGAAAAAAATATTCAAGATCTTTCTCTCAGCTAATTTTTGTTGCACCAGACCCCACAAACTGGCAGGATCAGCACTGGAAGTCACAGGCTGGCACATCCCAGTTCTTACATCGGAAGTAGGCCTGAGGGTTTGTGGGCCCTATGTTTAGAGAAAAACCTCAACCTGAATACACATCACAATCAGGCCCATCTACATAACTGAAGCCTAATGGAAAAAAGCTATAGCCTTGTCAAGTTACCTTGGATGTGTCTTTTAGAATAAGAGGAAGGTTTCCAGGATTTGTGGGTGGCCAAACAATTCTGACAAAGTTGGTTTGATCTGAAAAGAAGTGTTTCATTTTCAGTTACCATGAAATGCTATTCTATCTGAGCTACAATTCAGCTTGAAGGGAATTGAAGGACAGAATGATTCCATTGACAATGAGCTGCGAGAGCTATTGATGCCCGAGTCATGCCTCTAGCTTGGAGGCCTTTCTCAGCACTGTGACTGGAATCTTAGAGTATTACCAGATGAGTGTAGCTCCTGATAATCCTCTAGTGATGTAGAAGCTAGATTCATTGGCAAAAAAGTGCTGAGTGACATCAAAAACATCACCAAGCACAAATCGAAACCGGCCTAACGCATTAGGGGTGAAATTAGTCAATGCCAGTAGCACAAAATTAGCTTACAGCGAATCGGTAACCCATTTTACACCGTGCCCAATATTCTTTTACATTGGCTTCAAATCGGGTATGGTGTAAAGGGGCTGCCGATTCGCTATCAGCCTGTTTTGCACTACTCCTGCTGTCGACCAATTTCACCCCCATTATCTCCTGTATCTCCATTTAGCACTCCTAGCTGTGAACATGATTAAGCTTCTGGGATTCCTCCAAATGCAACCATGTGGTGCATTCTACTAAATCACTGAGATTGAACCAGGAGATTTTTTTTGAAATCTGGCCCCTGTTCATGGCTTTCTGCCACAGATTAGCTAGTATATCAGCAATAACAGTTTATCAGGGGTGATGCCGCACTCCTGTGCTCTTAGTGGGGAGCACTGCTCACAGAGGGTGAATCATGGGAACTCACGGATACAGTCCATTGAAATGAATGGACAAAACAAATCACAGGCTGTGCACCAGTGATTTCCCACAATGAGCTCTCTGCAAGCACTGTTACCATTGTGAGCATGCAAGTGGCCCTAACGTTTAATAGCTGATTCTTCTCTCACCTCTAGCTTCTAACCTCTCTTAACCTTTGTTGTTCTTATTTTGTTAGATATTATTATGATCAGTGCTCCTCTGAACTTTCGTCTCTTGTTCCTTCTACATTCCAAATATAGTGTCCGACTAGCTCTTCTTCCTCGCTATATCTCCATTGTGTTGAAATCAAGACACATTGTAAAGTCTCCTAAATCATTCTTTCCCAGAGCCTCAAAACGCCAGACCTCCTTATCTTCCTTAGTTTTCCCTTCCTTCTACAAGCTCCAGGTTATTAAAACCAAAGTTTGGTGTCACCTTTTCCTACTACTTGATTTGCCTCATCTCTTTTACTCTTTTTATCTTTATTGGTGTCGTGTCTATGAATCTTGGCCTTTTATCTTACTTTCTCAATTTAAAAAAACTGCATGGTACAGCAATTTAATAATAATAAAACAGTGCATTGTAACCAGAGAACAATTTCAATAATATAATAACAAAGGAAAAAAATCCAACAAGTTAGAAGGATCAGGAATCATCATTTTCAATAAATATTTATCTTGCTTTATTGGAAACAATAACCAAGAAGGAGAGTAAGATATTTTACATTTTATTCCCAAGCAAATCATATAAAATCTTCTTTCTTCACAGCAGCAGGAAGATTTTATGACAAATAAGGACACATAAGGAAGGGAAAGGAGGAGACAGAGATAGCTAAGAAACTCACTGGATCATTGAGGCATATGTACCATTCTTTCCACAGGATGAATGATAGACCATCTGTATCGTAAGAAAATAGAAGTCCATATTCTGCATTGTCAGATTGACAGCGTTTCCATTTGTGAATAGTAGCCGAGGATACCAGCAATGGCATAAAATAATTGTTGTCCCTTTAGCTGTTTTTTCTCAATCTGTGGAATTAAATCAGTCTACCTATGTTCCAAAATAATGCATGTGTCAACTTTAGAACGCTGGTGGGTATAGTGCTTTGCCAAATCGTGGAAATATTACCTCCTGATGAGTGTGTGCCTGTTGCAAGTCAACAGGTCAAGTTGTCCTTTACATGAATAAACCAAAGATTGCAAGAGCTCCAGGATAAAAGCTTACTTCATTTGACTGAACATTTTAGAGAACTTTAATGTTTAAATTCCTTCAGTTAAGTTTTATCTTGTTGGGGAGGGGAAGGAATTCCTAACCTATTAAAATTATTCTGGAAATGTATTGTTCCCTATTACATTGAATAATTCCTATTTGCTATAATGTTTTCAGGATAACATTGATTCCAAATACATAAAATAGAGAACTAGTTTCAATGTACTAGCTAAGTCCTCCTGGAATTTATAAGCAATAGAGATTAAGATATATAAAGAGAAAACATTTAATCATTTTTGCAAAGATTTGAGTACAACTGCTGGGAACACCCGTTAGAAACTTTCAGCGCAAAGCATTAAACCTTCTTTTTCACATACCAAGCCATCTAATAAGAATGAAAATTTGTCTTAAGTTGTATTTTGGCAATCTGCTGTTTTCACCTGCCCCTGAGTTGAAAAGATTTGTTAGGTGGCAATGATAGCCTCTTCATCATCTCCTTCAGGGCTCACATCCCACAGATGTGTTTCCCAAGGAACCCGACCTCATTAAGAAGGTCAGGTGAAAACAAGAGAATGGTTCTGCTGATCCCCTACTTGCCATAAATGATTCTCTGCAACTAGAAAAAAAGGTCAAATGTCCCATAGCTCTTGGAAAGAACAGTTGTTTCATATTGTGTTCTTTGAAAATGTAAAATTCATTTCAAGGATCAATAGATGAAAGGGAAACACACGGGATATTCTTACCAGAGTTGCATAAATCCAGGGTTCTGTCCCCACCACTAACGTGGGATGAATCACCAGCAAAGATGAAAGAATGGTATGAGATCAATTGGAATATTCCACAGAGGATTGTCAGGCAGTGAGGACACTGCCATTCATCCTTACATTTCAAAAAGTTAATATTGCTTTCAGTGACTATATTTAAATATGTATAAAGTACTCAATACAATCAGTGAGATCAGCCATCGTGAGGTTTTCTCAGTATGTCAATGCAAATAGTTCCATAATTCTTTTTTGCCTGCATTGATCTTTGCTATAACTTCTTTCTTTTCTCCTTCAATATATTAAAATACCTTAATTAGAACAAACAATTGTTTCAATTCAAACCACAAATATTGGAGCACTTCATCTTGCTTTCTGCTGATTTAATTAAGTAGGCTGAGCACATTATAAGATGTTTTTTCTGTCATTTATTTGTTATGAAGTAAACTTAATTAAAATTACTCTCAACCAGTTACATACAAATTAAGTCTTGTGAAAACATCGTAGTTTCCAAAATGTTTTCTAAATTTAGTATGTTTGTGTTTTAACAAGATAATAAACAAAATTTCAGAGCCTAAATAATAATGTTATTTGCTGTAGGCTGATTTTTTAAAAATTGGCCTAGAAATTTCACGCGGTGAGTTTTACCGCTTGTATGAGTAATAGTGAATGAGTGGTGACCCCTGATGGTCTGGAAAGGTATTTACACTATAATTTCCTGAGTGAGCTCAATTGCATATCCATTGAGCGGGATTGGTATAAAGCCTGACTAAAATGGGAGTAATATGTTGTGGTGCATAGAGTGCAGCCTTCAAAAAGGCAGTTCAGGTTGAAGATTGGAGCAGCAGGTAAATAAGGAACAGACTGCAGCTCTCGTGGTGATAGGAAAGGAAATAGTACCCTGCTCACCAGCTCCCAGACCATGACAGCTTCATGCCCTTATACCTCCCCCCTTCCCACTGTCCAGGGCCCCAAACACCCCTTCCAGGTGAAACAGCGATTTACTTGTACTTCCTGCAATTTAGTATACTGTTTCGCTGCTCACAATGTGGTCTCCTCTACATTGGGGAGACCAAACGCAGATTGGGTGACCGCTTTGCGGAACACCTCCGTTCAGTCCGTAAGGGGGACCCCGAGCTCCCGGTGGCCTGTCACTTTAATTCTCCGCTCCACTCCCACTCTGACCTCACCATCCTCGGCCTCTTGCATTGTTCCACGGAAGCTCAGTGTAAGCTCGAGGAACAGCACCTCATCTTTCGATTAGGCACTCTACAGCCCTCTGGACTCAACATAGAGTTCAACAATTTCAGATCATAACCCCAGCCCCTATCACATATATATATATATATATATATTTATTGTATTTTTTCATCCAACCTTTTGTTTAGCCTTTTTTCTTCCCTCCCTGAAGCTGGCAGCTGTCCTTCATTCTGCCAGCGCATTTCACACTTCATCTAGCCTCAACCTGTTACATTACCACCTCCTCTTGCCTTGAATATCTCTTAATGTCTCTCAATGTCTCTTAATCTCTCCTGCTTTCTATCCTACCACTGACCTTCCCTTTTGTTCTTTCATCCCCTCCCCCTTTTCCCAGCATTATACTTGCTTTAAATCTATTTCATTTCCTGCTTTTTTCCAGTTCTGACGAAAGGTCTTCGACCTGAAACGTTAACTCTGTTTCTCTCTCCACGGATGCTGCCTGGCTTGCTGAGTTTTTCCAGCATTTTCTGTTGTTATGACAGCTTTGATGCAGGCTGCTGTCTCTTAGGGCATTCAGGATCTGATAGCTGTCATTAAATCAGTCATCTGTGGGGACACAGATGCACAACTCAGTGAAATGGTAAAGGTGGGTGTCTCTCAGGAAAGCAGCATATGCCAGGTCTCCAGCCTTTCCCTCAGAGCACGATACCTAAGTGACACCAAGTTACCCAGGAAGCAGCTCCAAAGATTAGACCAGCAGCGGTCCCTGCCAGGGTCCAGCTGCCTTTGGAAGAGAGGCACCTTAGACCCGTGACCCTTTTACAGAACATGAGCAGCCAACCAGCTCTTGTGATACTGAACCTCAGGTTGCAACAATGAGAAGCCCTAAAAGAGGTGAAAGAAAGGCATGTTTAGTCACCAGGGGAACTACAGTGTTAGAAAAGAGTGGGCTGGCTTATGTTCACTTTGGACTTTGTTGTAACAAAATAGAATGTGCACTTATGTCATGCTTTGATATTCACATAGGAATTAAAGTCACACAGGAAAAGGTGCACTTATTTGGTGCTGATTTATTCAGTCAGGTGATGATTTTTGGCATCTTCCTGAAGGACAATAGAGCGTTGATGTAATGTCGTGTTCTAGGATGGGTACTAGATTGAAGGTTTGGTCTCTTATTTGAAGGTGGGGGAGAAGGAGGCAAGGTGCCGGTGTCAAAAGTTGACTTTGTTAAAGAAAAGAAGATTTCAGTGATGGGATGTGCATGTAGCAGTCACTGAGTGTAGCTCATCGTGATGCTCTCCTCCATGTAAATCTGCCTGCAAAGCAGTTATGGTCACCTCTCTAGCAATATCTAACTTCAGATCTTTTTGTGTGGCAAAGTTGTGCAGGGCACAGCAGGCAACAATTAAGTATGAGACACAAGCTGGAGAATACTGCAGAGCCCTTCCCAACCTGTCTGGGCAGTGAATGCAGCCCCTTATGAACCCAATAGTCCTCTGGATGACCATTCTTGTAGAGGTGTGTACCTTGTTGTAATGCTCCTCCACTTCCGTTCAAACCACTCTTCCTGGGATCATTATCCACAAAGGCATCGCCCACAAGCCATCCATTAACGTGATTTTCTTCTCTGAAGAGGGCAGGAAGGGCTGAATTTTAAAGAATGGATGCATCATAACAACTTTCTGCATATGTGTAGGATCCCTCGTACGTTGTTACACACATTCCGTACAGTCAGGGAGTAGAATTCTTTCTGGGGGGAAGTTGAGGGCGTTTTCTGTTGGAGCTTGCAAAGTAAAGTGGGTGCCATTGATTGCTCCCTGGAGTATAGGAAGTCAGTAACCTGTAAAACTGAGTACATAGGGGTAAAAATTCACTTGGTTGCGCCTCCCGTTAGCGCCTTAAGAGGGCGCTAATGGGGCGCAAAGCCGCTAACGCCCGGGCGCAGCGATGTTTGCGCCGCTCGAGAACTTAACTTGAGATTGTGCGGCGGCGCTAAAACTTACCGCTGCGACCACCTGCGCGCGCAGATTGTGACGTCATTCCATGGTGCAACGCCCTTGTGGCGCCCCGTAGCGGAAATTGAGTGGCGCCCCCTGCCTTACCGCCTGGCGCTTCCAACGACCAGAAGACTGGAACGCTATCAATCGCTGTGGGGCTGGGGGGGGCGCTATTTAAAGGGGGCCTCTTCCTGTCTTTTATTGTTGGTGGCATTTTTGAACTACGCATTCTGAGAGAGAGAGGGAAGAGACTTCTGGAGAGATTCAACGTTGTGTGAAGGAGTTTTGGGTACTGAGCAGCACTTTGCAGGTTCATTTTGATTTGCCATTCCTTGTATCGATTTAGCAGAGACCGTGGGAGCTGCACTCTGAGCTCTTTGCCTGGTGCTCTCCATTGTTCTTTCCAGCACATTTGATGTGCAAGTCTCTCCAGGTCGAGATTCAAGGCAGCAATGAACAGGATGTGGATGGAAAGCAAGATTAACCATCCCCTTTAAGAACTGGCCCGTGCCATTGTGTGTGTGTTCCATTGCTGACTGACATTACATGAGCTTCGCCAGCGCTCCGAGTTAGCGCCTCACTGCTCGGCCTTTGCGCCTTAAGAGAGGTGTGCAGCGCCTGCTTTAGCGCTCCACTCACCTCCCGGGGCGGTAAAAGTGAAGTTTCCCGTCAGTGCCGATAATTAGCGCCAGGCGCTAATATTTGCGTCCGGACGATATTTGCGCCCCAAATGGGGCGCGACCTAATTTCTACCCCATCGAGTCATAATGGCACAGAAGGAGGCCATTCAGCCCATCGAGTCCATGCCGGCTCTCTGCAGAGCAATCGAGTCAGTCCCATTCCCCCGCTCTATCCGTGTAGCCCTGCAAATTTATTTCCCTCAAGTGCCTGTCCAGTCTCCCCTTGAAAACATTGAGGGAGAAAAATTGGGTTGCTTTGCGCCTCCCGTTAGCGCCCTAAAAGCAACTAGCGCCCGGGCGTGGCGCCGCCCATGCCTCCCATGAAATTCAGCGGGAGGTTAGCGGCGGTGCTAACCGGTAGCGTCCCGCGGCGCTGCGCCGTCGGCGATGACATCATCGCCATGCACAGCGCCCCGCTCGCGCCCCGGCCGCGATCTTCGGGAGCGCCCCCGACTTACCGCCGGACACTATGTCCAACGGGGTCAGGGGGGCATACCTGTGGCCGGGGAGGCGGTATTTAAAGGCGAGGTGCGGGGCGGCCATTTTTGTTGCTGGCCACCTGCCAGCACCTGCCTGCGCTCCCGTCCCCGGCCTCCTGAACGGCCCCCCCCGCAGAGTGCCGGCTGCGCTCCAAGAGCCCGGCACTTCTCTTGAGTGCCGGGCTCTTTTGCTGGCACTCCCGATCCCCGGGGGCCCAGCTGGGCCCCGGGTCACGCTGCGCAAGGCCCCTCCCCTTTCAGAAGGGGAGGAAGGCCTGTAATACCGTGGTGCTACGTGCCGCAGTGCCACATAGCACCGCGATATTGACTCGCAGCGCCCCAAGAGGGATGCGGAGCGCTTCCAGTAGCACCCCGCTTCCCTCTTGGGGAGCAACCACTCAAGTTCCAGCGCGGGGACGCTAATTTTTATGGGGCGCTAAAAGTAGTGCCCCAACGAAGTTAGCGCCCCAAATGGGGCGCTACTCAATTTCTAGCCCTGAGTGTCTCCGCTTCCATCACTTTCGTCAGCAGTGAGTTCCAGGTCCTCACCACTCGCTGCTTAAAAAAGTTTTTCCTCACATCCCTTCTGTATCTCTTGCCCAAAACCTTAAATCTGTGTCCCCTAGTCCTTGTACCATCAACTAGTGGGAACAGCCTTTCCCCATCTAGCCTATCCAAACCCATCATAATCTTGTACACCTCGATCAAATCACCCCTCAATCTCCTTTGCTCTAATGAAAACAAATCCAGCTTCTCCAACCTGTCCTTGTAGCTTAGATACCCCATCCCCGGAACCATTCTGGTAAATCTCCTCTGCACCCTCTGAAGGGCCTTTGCATCCTTCCTAAAGTGTGGTGACCAGAACTGGATGCAATACTCCAGTTGTGGTCTAACCAGCGCTTTATAAAGGTTCAGCATAACTTCTCTACTTTTGTACTCAATATCTCTATTTATGAAACCCAAGATCCCATATGCTTTGCTAACCACTCTTTCAATATGTCCTGCCACCTTCAGGGACCTATGCACATTAACTCCCAGGTCCCTCTGTCCCTGCACACTCTTTAAAACTGTGCCATTAAGTGTATATTGTCTCACCCTGTTCCTTCTGCCAAAATGCATCACCTCACACTTCTCTGTATTAAATTCCATCTGCCACTTGTCTGCCCATTCTGCTAGCCTTTCTATGTCCTGTTGCAGTCGATTGTTATCATCCGCACTGTTTGCCACACCCCTAAGTTTGGTGTCATCGGCACATCCGTGCCCATACTGCAGCCTGGCTGATATTACAGAGAGTGTAGTTGTTACCTGCAATAAAATTCATACTGGGTGAAGTGAGTCAAGGGAGGGCTGTCCTCTTTAGTACTGTAGGGCACCATCTGTAAAAAAGGACTGGTACAACAAGACTGGCTGCGGAAACAAGGTGAATGTTGCAACTAACACCCAGAGGACCTGGATGCAAATGTGTAAGAAAATTTCAGACCTAAGGAAAATTAGGCTACCCTGGCTTGCTATACCAAGTAGCTACCCCAGGTATACATATCACGAAGTGTTTCCTCATAACCTGTTTATCTTTTGTATCTGCATCCTCCAGAGCATTTATGTAATCTTACAGCCCTCGTGAAGCTTATCTTGCTTAGCAATACTGCAGCAGCAACATAAATGCAAGCCGGAACTCACAACCAAAATCTTAAAGGAGTTTTACATGCAAATTATTCCAACACAATCCAGCTGTATGATACATGACTGAGCTGCAAGATGAGCACTTGTGTGAAACTGTATGTATCATTCATAGCAACTGCAACATGCATCAGTACAGCTACACACTACAGCTACAGCCACAGCCAGAAGACTATTACTAGTGGGGTAGAGTTTCCGCTTTGGGCGTAATCGGCGATCCATGTACAATTTGAGCCCAAAATTGCACTAGTTTTGAGAAGTTTTTTTTTCTTGAGTTTTTGCTCAAACTCATTTGCATATTGACAAACGCAAACTCTGCCATGAACCGGGCAGCGTTTTATAACATAATTTTTTTTAATGTTGGGCTGAAATATATTCCTTGATATAGTTAAGAGTGGTAACTTGGTGCAGTTTGATTAATACTGCTGAAAATGGGCTTATCACAAAAAATACACATTTTGAGCAGAGTGTCTAGTCCACCACCTGTGAGTAACCCAATTTTAAATAACTGAATATGACTTTAAAATATCTATACAGAACCATTTGGCAATAGTAATCAAAACATAATAAGGTTTAAGATAAAGACTGAGAAGGGCAGAAGTAAGACAAAGACAAAAGTAATACATTGGAAAGAAGCTGATTTTAAGGGGATGAGAATGGAACTATGGAAGGTAAACTGGAAACATTTACTGACAAATAAATAAATAGAACAGCAGTGGAAACAATAGAGTCCAGAAGAAATATATCCCACTAAAAAGCAAGAACAAACTAGCCAGGATGAATAAAGGCAAAATTGAAACTAAAGAAAAAGGCATACACAAAGTACATAGAAAACAAAGGAGAGGATGACAAAAGGAATACGAAAAGGTTAGGAAAGAAGTCAAAAATACAATTAGGAAGGCAAAGAGAAACTGAAATTAAATTATCAAGGAATATAAAAAGAAATAGTAAAGTATTCCACAGACACATAAAAATAACAAAGAGAAATCAGGACAGGGACAGGACCACGAAGGGATACATATAATAAACTCACAGGTAATGACAGCGAAATTGCAGAAATATTAAATAATTACTTTGCCTCAGTATTTACCACGGAGACTAACATGGTGGACATTGCATTAGAAGAAGAGATCAAAAAGGATATAAAGACATTTAAGACAG
Source organism: Squalus acanthias (assembly GCA_030390025.1). Lineage (NCBI taxonomy): Eukaryota > Metazoa > Chordata > Chondrichthyes > Squaliformes > Squalidae > Squalus > Squalus acanthias. The sequence goes on along the minus strand of CM059432.1, from coordinate 71,243,773 downwards.
AAAGGGGGGAGATAATTGGTAAACTAATCTAACTTAGAGAGGATAAAACCCTCGGTCTAGATGGATTGTATCCGTGCATATTAAAAGTAAGGGAAGAGATAGCGGAGGCACTATTACATATATATAAAAATTAATTAGAAAAGGGAATAGTGCCAGATGACGGGCAGACAGTTAATGTGATTCCTATATATAAAAAGGGAGAGAGAACAAGCTCAGGGAACTGTAGACCAATTAGTTTAACGTCAGTGGTAGAAATAAAATGGATCCTTAATCAAAGATGTAATAGAAAAATATCTAGTAACTGAAAATATATTGAAGAGTAGTCAGCATGGATTCCAAAAAGGAAGATCATGCTTGACCAACCTTAATGAATACTTTGAAGAAGTAACAGTAAAGGACTCAGGAATCGGAAGTACAATTTCAACATTTTCGGATGACACCAAATTGGGGGGTTAATAGAGGAGAACTACGACAAAATACAGGAAGACATTAATAAACTTGCAGAATGGGCCTGTAATTGGCAAATGAACTTCAATATAGATAAGTGTGAGGTAATATATTTTGTACGAGAGCGTATGAGAGCATGGGCCTTACACTAAACATCCGTAAGACAAAGGTCCTCTACCAACCTGCCCCCGCCACACAGTACTGCTCCCCCGATTATCAAAATCCATGACGAGGCCTTGGACAACATGGACCACTTTCCATACCTCGGGAGCCTACTGTCAACAAGGGCAGACGTCAGTATGCTAGTGCAGCCTTCAGTCGCCTAAGGAAGAGAGTGTTTGAAGACCAGGACTTCCAAGCTCATGGTCTACAGAGCAGCAGTGATACCCGCCCTCCTGTATGCTTCAGAGACATGGACCATGTACAGCAGGCACCTCAAGGCACTGGAGAGGTACCACCAATGCTGCCTCCGCAAGATCCTGCAAATCCATTGGCAGGATAGGCGCACCAACATCAATGTTCTCGCTCAGGCCAACATCCCCAGCATCGAAGCTTTGACCACGTTCAATCAGCTCCGATGGATGGGCCACATCGTCCGCATGCCCGATACGAGACTCCCAAAGCAAGCGCTCTAATCGAAGCTCCAACACAGCAAGAGAGCCCCAGGTGGGCAGAGGAAACGCTTCAAGGACACCATCAAAGCCTCCTTGGAAAAAGTGCAACATCCCCACCGACACCTGGGAATCCCTGGCCCAAGACCGCACAAAGTGGAGGAGAAGCATCCGGGAAGGCGCCAAACACCTCGAGTCTCTTCGCCGGGAGCAAGCGGAAGCCAAGCGCAAACAGCGGAAGGAGCGCACGTCAACCGAAGCACCCCACCCACCTGCCCCTTCAACCACCGTCTGCCCCACCTGTGACAGAGACTGTAGGTCCCGCATAGGACTCATCAGTCGCCTGAGAACTCATTTTTAGTGTGGAAGCAAGTCATCCTCGGTTCCAAGGGACTGCCTAAGAAGAAGAATACATTTTGGCAAGAAAAATAAGGAGGCCACATACTTCTTGGTAAATAAGTGTCTAAATGGGGTAGAGGAACAGAGGGATCTGGGAGTATAGATACACGTCAGTGTTCTCGCTCAGGCCAACATCCCCAGCGACGCCGGTTAATAAGACCATAAAGAAAGCCAAACAAAGCACTGGGGTTTATTTCTAGAGAGATAGAATTGAAAAGCGGAGAAGTTATGTTAAACTTGTACAGAACCTTGGTTAGACCACATTTGGAGTACTGTGTACAGGTCTGGTCTCCATATTATAAAAAGGATATAGAGGCACTGGAGAAGGTGCAAAAAAGATTTACTAGAATGATACCAGAACTGAGAGGTTTTACCTATCAGGAAAGATTGAACAGACTGCGGCTCTTTTCCCTGAAAAAGAGAAGACTGAGGTGTGACCTGATAGAAGTCTTCAAAATTATGAAAGGGTTTGATAGGGTAGACGTTGAGCAGATATTTCCACTTGTGGGCGAGACCAGAACTAGGGCCATAAATATAAGATAGTCATTAATAAATCCAAAAGGAGAAACGTCTTTACCCAGACAGTGGTTAGAATGTGGAACGCGCTACCACAAGGGGTAGTTGAGGTGAATAATGAGGTGAAGAAGCTAGAAGGAGAAAGGAATTGAAGGATATGTTGATGAGGTTAGATGAAAAGGGGTGGGAGGAGACTCGTGTGGAGCATAAACACCAGCATAGACTTGTTATGCCGAATGGCCTATTTCACGCTGTAAATACTTTGTAATTTGTTAGTTATATTGGTGTACAGTACTCAGTTTCTTAGTAAATTAAAAGAAAATTATATACAAAAGCTTTCAAAACTTGCCTATTAGTGTCCTAACGCCTAAAAAAAAAAGCTTAATTTTAAGAGCCTCCTCGAAGGCCTGCAAATAAGTGCAATTAGCAGAAACTCGCAATGGTGATTAATTCGATCTGTACTCGTGGCCAGTTCCATGGGAGGGGCTGGCTTCTAGCGCGATGTTTTCTAAACCAACGCAAAAGATTGCAGAAACTCAATTTGCGCTGGATGTAATTTGCACTTAAAATGCGTGATGTTTTGTGTTGGTTTTGCTGATTTCTTCATCCCAAGAAAGAACTAAAAAGTCTACATGAGCAAAATTCCCTGCAAGGTCAGGTTATAATTGTGGAGGAGTTGAGTAGGTGCATCTGCTGAGTCAAGTAGGTATAGTTCTCTGGACAGCTGTCTACCATGAAGTATGTGGCAACTTCAGGGGCGTCTGTAGTGGAGCCCCAGTAGCACAGGTCCATTCCTGAGAGTATCACTTGTGAGTGCCCACACTGCTACTATAGCTTGGGTTCCATCCGATCCTCTTGTATATTGGGTTCTGACGGAGGTTCTGCATCTGAACGTTAAGTTGTCTGTTCTCTCCACAGATGCTGATTAACTGGATGAGTGTTTTCAGCATGTTTTGATTCTGTTAGAGACTTTCTTGTCCTGCTTCAACATGCTGGGAGATCGGATGGAGAGAGCCACGAGTCAAGGCTTCACGAGTCTCAGTGCTGCCCTTGGATCTGCTTCTATACCTGTGATCATACAAACAATGATGGACAGGAAAACAGCCACTGGTGCATCCAGCCTGTCCCACACTACAGTGATGCTTTGTGCATCACAATCTATACACCCCCCAGCGCACCCGAAAGCCCTGCAATCTCCTGGGAGAGGTGAAGAACCAGATAAAAACCCAGGCCAATTATGGGAGAAAAATCTGGAAAATTCCTCTCTGAGCCCCTTAGGAAATCGAACTAGTCCAGGAGACTCTGACCCTGATTTATGTCATGCAGTACCTACCTCTTGTGCGAGGTGATCTCTGCCTGAGCCAGAAACAGGTCCAGCTCACGTTTGAAATAATTCCGTGAATCAGCATCCACCGTATGAGCTGGCAGCCTGTTCCACAGGTCCACTATTCTCTGGGAAAAGAACCACCTCACAACATTTAACCTAGTTCAGGCCTTACATAACTTGAGATTGTGACCCCCTTGGTCCTTCCTAACCTATTGAATAGAAACAAATTGTCTACATAAACACAATCTATTCCCTTCATCATCTTGTAAACCTTAATACATCACCACCAAGTCTACGCTTCTTTAAAGATTACAGTCCCAACCTATCTTGGTAATAAAATGCTTCAAACTGGGAGTAGCCAACTGCAGGGACATAATTGGAGAAGCATGGATGAGACTGCTGTCTGTCAAAGCAGTAGGTGTGGGGAAAGGACAGGGGAATGGGTCCAAGGGAATAGCTCCTTCAGACAGCCGGCGCAGCTGCAATGGACCAAATGGCCTCTTTTTGTGGTATAAGACTATGGGGTAGAAATTAGGTCGCGCCCCATTTGGGGCGCAAATATCGTCCGAGCGCAAATATTAGCGCCTGGCGCTAATTATCGGCACTGACAGGAAACTTCACTTTTACCGCCCCGGGAGGTGAGTGGAGCGCTAAATTAGGCGCTGCACACCTCTCTTAAGGCGCAAAGGCCTAGGAGTGAGGCGCTACCTCAGCGCACGAGCGCAGCGCAGCTGCTGCCAGTTAGCGAGGGAACACAGACACACTGGCGCCGGACACTTCTTAAAGCGGGGGGGGCCACTTGCTCCCCAGCCACACCCTGCTCATTGCAGCCTTGAATCTCAGCCTGGAGAGACCTGTAATCCATTTTGCTGCCAAGCATGGAGAGGGTGAGAGAACGCGCTCATCGCTTCACCGAGCGGGCCTTGGATGCTCTGGTTGACGCAGTGGAGCGCAGACGATGCATGCTGTTCCCGGAGAGTGGCAGGAGGCCTTTGCCACGCGAGTTCAGAAGAGTGTGGAGGGAGGTGGCTCAGAGCGTCTCCTCCAGGAGCATGGTGCCCAGGACCCATGTCCAGTGCCGCAAAAAGTTCAACGACCTCACTCGGGTCGTCAGGGTGAGTGGCTTTTTCTCAATACCTCTCCATCCCTCCATCTCAACCTCACTCTATGGCCAGAGGGTCTTAAAACCCCAATGCACAACACTCATGCAACACCTATGGCCCTTTCATCAAACACACACACACATTCCACACTTTGCATACAGTAAGGGCTATTCACCTATGGGAGGCACATCAGGCAAGACCATGGCTGCATATTGTAAGGGCTATTCACCTATGGGAGGCACATCAGGCAAGACCATGGCTGCATATTGTAAGGGCTATTCACCTATGGGAGGCACATCAGGCAAGACCATGGCTGTATATTGACTCAGATGCTGTCCTTTTTCTTGCAGGCTAAGCTGGCTCATAATCGGAGACAGCAGCAACGGACGGGTGGAGGGCGGCTTCAGCTGCAACCCCTCAGCGATCTGGAGGAGCGCGTCCACAGGATTGTGGCAAGCCGGGTGATCGGTCCCGTCGCCACTGGAGACGCCGACCCCGTTGTGGACAGCAATGGTAAGGTCATCACCTTTTTGTCCTCTGTCCTTCCACTTGTCCCTCACAATACCAGCCTTTGACACTTTCAATCCAACTTGCTAACTCGCTGCACTTATTCCTCCCTTACTGCCACCCTGTCCTCACGCTAAAGCCACTCTTGTACCTCCCTGCTTTCAGATGGTGATTCACCAGCTGAGGAGATGGTCCCTGAAGCTGCCACTGGGAGTGATGCTGCAGCTGAGGAGGAAGAGGAAGCCGGAGCATCAGTGCCACCCTCTCCCGAGGAAGCCCATGGCCACACTGGGAACACGCCTTCCCCGGAGGGGAGCTGGGGGAAGGGGCTGATGATGGTGAAGTTCCAGGACCCAGCGGGCTGCAGCAACGCCATTGGGGGGGGAGGGAAGAACGGGGGAGCAGGGGGGAAGGGGCTGATGATGGTGAAGTTCCAGGACCCAGCGGGCTGCAGCAACGCCATGGGGGGGGGGAGGGAAGAACGGGAGCCTTCTCCCCAGAGGGAGAGTATGCCAGACACTCCTACTGCGATGGACGCAGAGGAGGAGCGGCTGATTGCAGAAATGAACAGCCAGGCGGTGGGCATGCACACTGAGCTCATGGGTGCAGTGGGAAGGGTGCCCGAATGCATTGAGGCACTGGCAAGGAGTGTGGAGCACTTCGCTGTAGCACAGGCGGATGCCACACTAAAGCTTACTGCTGCAATTCAGTCACTGGCTGCCAGGAACCCATCTGAGACTGCTCTCATGCAGACTCAGATTGAGGCCACGCGAGCACTGACTGCTGCCATCCTCGATGGTTCGTGCACATGTCCCCGGGGCTGTCACCGCGCCGCAGCAGGCCAGCAATCTGTTCTCCGGCAAATTGCTCCGGATGCTGAAGTGCTGCCCCGTGGGAGTGCCAGTGTGTCGGGCGAGCAGGGAGTTGCTGTCCTCTCTCACGATGACAGCATTCCTGCTGCCAACACTGTCACTTCTCCACTGCACTTGCCACCGCCTGTAGGACAGACTGCTGCCGCCCATGCAGAGTTGGTGCAGTCTGCAGCCGGGCCCTCCAGGCCCAGAAGTGGTCGAGGCCGTCCTTCAGGGGCATCTGCAGTGTCAGGGTCTGACAAGCAGCAGCCTTCCACCAGCCTTGCTGCAGCCACTGAGGTCCCATTACGGAGGAGCAGTAGGGTTAGAAGGGGGGAAGTGCGCAAGGGAAGGAGATCACCCTCGAAGGGCAAAAAGTAGGAGGTGTGCCAAAATGCTGGTCATTTTTTTATTAAAGGCCGAGGTTCATGGCCCAACTTTTGTTTAGTGTTTTGGACATTATCTCCAGGTTGTGAGAACCAGTTATGTTATTGACTGTTTTTTTGTGTTTATTTCTATGAGTTTGTCATGAGGAATTGACACACACAGAGTTTGTACAATAAATAAGTTTCTGTATTCAAAATATACATGGCTGGTGGTTGGAATTATTGGTGCCTTGGCCGGCTTAGGGGTTGCGTGCTGGGTTGATTCGTGTTTGTAGCACTGGCAGGGGCCCTAGAAGCGGCTTGCTATTAGTCGTTGACGGACGGCCCTTGCAGTTTGACCATTGTGGGCCGCCCTCCTGCCTTGGTGCTGCTGCTGATCATCGTCCTCGGCCTGTTCCTCCTCTTCCTCCTCCTCCTCTTGTGGTGCTGCAAGGCCTGGTGGCATTGGCTGCGTCCTGAGGATTGCCATGTTGTGCAACATGCAGCACACCACTACGAATTTGGAAACTTGCTCAGGCGAGTACTGCAGGGCTCCTCCGGAATGGTCCAGACAGCGGAATCGTTGTTTGAGCACGCCGATTGTGCGCTCAATAATGTTCCTCGTTGCTTGTTGGCTTTCCTGGTACCGCAGCTCAGCAGGGGTGTTTGGCGCACGGAGCGGTGTCATCAGCCAGGTGCTCAATGCGTACCCCTTGTCCCCCAGAAGCCAACCAACTGGCTGATGCGGTGCCTCGAAAATTTCTGCCACAGTACTCTGGCGCAGGATGAAAGCATCGTGGCAGCTGCCCGGATAGTGGGCATTGACAGCGAGAATCACCTGTCTGTGGTCACAGACCAACTGCACATTCAAGGAATGGAACCCCTTTCTGTTCCGGAACTCCTCTGCATTCTCTCGCGGAGCACGCAAAGCCACATGCGTGCAGTCAATGGCGCCCTGCACCATGGGGAAGCCCGCTACCCTCGCAAAGCCCATAGCACGGTCATGCTGCTTGTCTGGGGTCATAGGGAAGGAGATGAAGTCTCGTCTCCTTGTGAAGAGGGCATTGGTGACCTGCCGGATGCAGCGATGCACCGCAAACTGGGAGATATTGGCGAGGTCCCCAACAGCAGCTTGGAATGAGCCAGTGGCGTAGAAGTTCAAAGCCACTGTGACCTTCACTGCCACCGACAGAGACGTCCTGGACCTCAGCTGAGGCTGCAGATCTGGCTGCAGCAGGTGGCAGAGCTCAGTGACCACCTCCTTGCTGAATCGCAGCCTTCGCAAACACAGCTCCTCGGACATGTGGATGTAGGAGAGCTGTTCACGATATACCCTGGGAGGGTAAGCTCTCCTGTACATGCGCTTGATGGCCCTCCTCCGTCTGGCCATCATTGCCACTCTCTGTCTGCGTCTCACTCTCCTCCGATTGAGCTGGAGCAGGACGACGCCCCCAATCATTGCAGCCCCCATATTCTCTTTGCCAGAAAAGTAATGAGGTACAGCAACGAAAGTAGCAGCAAAGTTAGGATGAACTAGGCCAAACTACCTCACAAAGCGTTGAGTCAATGTAGAAGTCTCTCTCTCTCTCTCTCCGAATCTCTCTCTCTCTCTCAGAACGAGTGGTGCATAAATGTCGACCACAGAAAAAGACAGGAAGAGGCCCCCTTTAAATAGCGCCCCCCCCAGCCCCACACCGATTGATAACGTTCCAGTCTTCCGGCTATGTGCTATAAAATTTATGATTCTGTATGCCAGAAAGTAGGCACGATGAGCCAACCACCACAGCAGTGGACATGGCTGAGCCAGTTACAGAGCCTTCTGAGAAAAACAACACAAGGAGCCACCAGGGCCCCTGAATCGTAAACAGCTCCACTGAAACTTTGAAGCTAGCCAACACAATAACTCATTTCACTGGGGAATCACTTAGAAGTCATTTCTGTAGTGCCTTCTCTCCTTGTCATCCACCTCAGTTTCTGCATCTTCTTCCTCCTCCTCCACGTATGCTAAATATAAGGGTATTCAAATTGGTACACCCATTTTATTGACTGGGTGGTTGCAGAATTAATTAAACAGCTTCCCTTAGTACTAGGAGTAGTACTGCAGCCTTTACAGATACTTTCAGATGCAATAAAAGTAAGGAGTGTGATGGAATACTCTCCACTTGCCTGGACGAGTGCAGCTCCAACAACACTCAAGAAGCTCGACACCATCCAAGACAAAGCAGCCCACTTGATTGACACCCCATCCACCACCTTAAACATTCACTCCCTCCACCACCGGCGTACCATGGCTGCAGTGTGTACCATCTACAAGATGCACTGCAGCAACTCGCCAAGGCTTCTTCGACAGCACCTCCCAAACCCGCGACCTCTACCACCTAGAAGGACAAGGGCAGCAGGCGCATGGGAACACCACCACCTCCAAGTTCCCTTCCAAGTCACACACCATCCTGACCTGGAAGTATATCGTCGTTCCTTCATCGTCGCTGGGTCAAAATCCTGGAACTCCCTCCCTAACAGCACTGTGGGAGTACCTTCTTAGTACCAATTAGGGATGGACAATAGATGCTGGCCTTGCTAGCAACGCCCAGATCACATGAACAAGTAAAAAAAAATGAATTAGACAGCAATTTTCCAAAGTTTCAGCACTTATCAGAGTCTAGCAGCCTAGGAAGCAGTAGTGCCAGGTTTATGGGGGAAAAGTTGCACACGTGGCTGTTTGAGAAAATGAGTGTGCAATGACCTCTGAATTCATTTGTCTAGCATTTCCATTATGTCACCCTCTTCAGATGCCAAAGGCATAAAATTGTAGTCACTTTGACTGTCAGTTTGGCTACAGATTTCACTGAAATTAATAGCACAGCTTGGCAGCTGCCCTCTTGCTGAACCCGAAATTGCAGAGACAGCTCTCTCTCATTCATTGCCAGATACCTATTCCTGGGGCTGTAAATATAGTTGATGACATACTGGTAATACTGCCAGTCTGCATCAGGTGCCATATAACATTGCTGGAATCCCCTCTTTGTTCTTCATCCTCTTCAACTAAATCCAATGAAAATGGAGCTCTGAAAGCTATCCCCATAACTTGAAGGGGTTGGATCGGGTGGATGCGGGGAGGATGTTCCCGATGACGGGTGAGACTAGAACTAGGGGACATAGTCTTAGAATAAGGGGCTGCTCTTTCAAAACTGAGATGAGGAGGAACTACTTCACTCAGAGGGTGGTAGGTCCATGGAATATGCTGCCACAAAAAGCTGTAGAAGCTACATCATTAAATAAATTTAAAACAGAAATAGACAGTTTCCTAGAAGTAAAGGGCATTAAGGGTTACGGGGAGCGGGCAGGAATTTGGACATGAGTCTAGGTTCGGATCGGTCATGGCCCTGTGGGTAGTGGAGCGGGCCCAGGGACCATGTAGCCTGATTCTGCTCCTATTTCGTGTGTGCAATTCTGTTAGATGCAGGAGATGGTTCTGTGATAGATAGTAGATTGGCGGTTAGGATCAGATCAGCCATGATCTTATTGAATGGCGGAGCAGGCTCGAGGGGCCGATTGGCCTACTCCTGCTCCTATTTCTTATGTTCTTATGTTCTTATGAAATGACATGGTAGGAAATATAAGTGAAGAATGCAGCTTTAAGGCAAGAACCTGGTCAACCTTTAATGCCCATCGAAGTGAGTGAGATTAGCACAATGCATGTACAGTGTAAGAAACCAGGAAAATCATATGCTAACCATTAACAATTATTTTGACTTGCAAATAGAATGAAGTTGTCAAACCACTGACAGACAACCAGTTCAGAGCAGAGGTAAAGTAATCGAGCTGACGAATTTGCAATTTTCTAACCACTGCTCACACCGTCTAACCAGTGAAACCATCTTTGTTAGCAGGAATTTCCAACCTTATACTCTGATGTTACTGTGCTTTTATGCCACTTGTGATGCAACACTTAGACCAGGCTTTAACACTGTAAAGGTGTTTGAAGCTGAAAATGTAGGATCTTATTGCAAATACATTGACATTTGTCTTGTCACAAGAGAAGAAGTAAGACAGAGTACTGCAACGCCAGAGTATGAGAAGAGACAGAACCTTTCCATAAGCCCTTCCTATTGTTTCTTTTCACACTACCACATTTGTAATTCTATTGAGATAGTTAAAAAGCCAATAATGTGAGTAGTCTATGAATATGACTCACACGGTGCCTTAGGAGCTTTAGCAAAGAAATAATTTCATGCAGAGTATTTGTGTGAGATACAAGGAGAGCTATAGTGGAGGGGGAGGTGCTGGTGATAATTGCATGAGAATTAACCCCATGGCGAATAATGGCAATAATGAACTTTTCATAAGCTGATATTTTAATTTTTATGAACAATCAGATGAATAAATTGTCAACCTGAGCTAGACCAATCAGTGATTAGATTAAAATTAAAATGTAATGTTAAAATTAAAATGTGAAATATACTAATGGTTAATGGATATGGCAGTGTAGTTGCTTTGGTACTGGGATAGCCACTGTGTTGATATGGTTGGTCCAGTTAAGCTTCTGGTCTTTGGTGACCCACAGAATGTTGATGGTGGGGATGCAGCAATGGTGGTGCTGTTGAAAGTTATGGGAAAGTAGTTGAGCCTTTTCTTGTTAGAGATGATCATTGCATGGCACTCTTGTGGCACGATTTTACTGGTCACCTGTCAGCCCATGACTGGGCGTTATCCAGGTTCTGCTATGGATCGACAAACCTCCTCCATTATTGGAGGGGTTGCGAATGAAGCCAAACACTCAAATCATCAGTGACCATCCCTGCTACTGAATTTATGAGGGTGGGAGTGTCAACTATAAAGCAGCTAAAGATGATTGGGTCAAGAATGCTACCCTGAGGAATTCCTCCAGCAATGTCCTGGGGCTGTGATAATTGACCTCTGACAACCAGAGGAGGAGACCAGGAAGCTCCAGAGCGATTTGGACAGACTGGGTGATTGGGCGGATAAATGGCAGATGCACTATAATGTGGACAAGTGCGAAGTTATCCACCTTGGGTGCAGGAACGGGAGGGCAAATTATTATTTAAATGGCAATAAATTGGGAGAGGGGGAAGTACAGAGAGACCTGGGTGTTCTTGTACACCAGTCACTGAAGGCGAGCATGCAGGTGCAACAGGCGGTCAAGAAGGCAAACGGTATGCTGGCCTTCATAGCAAAAGGGTTGGAATACAGGAACAGGGATACCTTGCTGCAGCTGTACAGGGCACTGGTGAGACCACACCTCGAGTACTGTGTACAGTTTTGGTCGCCTCATCTGAGGAAAGATGTTCTTGCCATGGAGGGGGTGCAGCGGCGATTCACCAGGCTGATACCAGGAATGGCGGGATTGACCTATGAGGAGAGACTATGTAGTTTAGGGATGTACACACTGGAGTTTAGAAGATTGAGAGGGGACCTCATAGAAGTGTATAAAATTCTGACAAACCACAACCAATTCTTGTATGTCAGATATGACTCCAGCCACTGGAGGGTTTGTCCTAATGCCGTCAATTTTACTAAGGCTCTTTGGTGTCATACCCAAGTTGAATGCTTCCTTGATGTCCAGGGCAATTACTTTTACCTCTCTTTTGGCATTCAGCTTTTGCATCAATGTCTGTGTCAAGGTTACGATGAGGTCTGGAGCTGAGTGGTTCTGGCAGAACCTGAACTGAACATCAGCGGGCAGGTTATGGTGAGCAGATATCGCTTGATAGCACTATTGTTTACTTTTATATCACATTGCTGATAATAGGGAGGAGGTTGATAGCACAGTCATTGGCCTGATTTGACTTTTATGGATAGGACACACCCAGGCCATTTTCCACATTGTCAGGTAAATGCCAGTGTCATAGCTGCACTGGATTGCTCAGCTTGTCGGGGGGTGGGGGCAGCTAGTTCAGGCGCGCAGGCCTTCAGCACTACAGCCAGGATGTTGTCATGGTCATTGTTTTCACTGTGTCCAGAATACTCCTCTGCTGCATTTGATGGACGGTTGTTGGTTTCATGTGAGCGTAGTTGATCATACCCAGAAACTGAGGAAGCCAGCAATTACATAAAATTGTTCTTACCCCTCCAATTGTTTGTCTTCTTATTTGTGGAAATGGATGAGCTAGCGACCCTTCTGAATAGACACCCCTTGGATGCAGGTCGACATAGTGCCCAAGAAAATCCTCCCATCCTAGTGACTCAGTACTAGAAAAAATTCAAGACTGCAGCAACTATAACAACCACATGCAGAGCAATTTAAGTCAACAAAGACATTATTAAGTTGTTTGCTACCATCTCACAAATCGGGTGGGCAAGCAGTTAAATTGCCTGCGGGACTTACCCACAGAGGTCTTGATCGCTTCCCAAAGGTTCCGATTTTAACCTCTTCTGAGCGGTCATGAAGGGCACCTGCCGGAAACTGGCAGGGTCTTTCTTTAAATATGCAGAGCCAGGGTCCGACTGCTATTTTAACCAGAGGCCTAAGCACAGAAGCCAGTGTGGCTTTCCAGCCAGGCCAACCTAGTTGGAAGAGGAGTCGGGCTAGAAGAGGCCCAAAAATTTAAGTTGATTTACTTCTTTTAACTTTCCTTGTGGAGCCAGAAGGAGCAGGAAAGTTTAGGCCTCCCAGCCCCAGGTTTCCCCCCCTCCCCAATCATGAGGCTCTCACAAATCCCTTCCTGGACCATTCCTTCGGTCTGCAACAGCAGTCTCCTGCTGCCTGACATTCCGCTATTGCCTGCCAGCTGCAGTTTGCCGCAGATTTCGAGCGAGGACTGATCGGGGACATGTAGGTGAGGCCTGGGTGTTAAAATCTCCCGGGCCTCACGCTGCCAAGGTCAGGATGGTTTGTCACCTACTCGACCTCCACCTACCCAACTCCCGCCCCGAGTTAAAATCGGGACTTAAATAATTCTATGGAAAATGCAGCATGGTTTCAATTAATAATGTCCATTGCTTTTTTCCGCCATTGACAGAATTCACAACTGTCCTTTTAATCCCATGCAAGCAAAAGGCAAACACCAATCAAATTCACCAATTTCAGAAAATTCTCCTCCCAACCCCCTCCCCTGTTTTTTTTTACGGTACCATTCTTATCTAAAGGGATTGGATAATATAGTGGAGTAGTTGCAAATCTTTAAATTCATGGACCTTGTTTCAAATCCAGCCTAGAATGCTGGATACAAGTGTTCTCTGTCTGCTGACTGTAAAAGAAGTCATATGCTTATCAAACCCAATCAATGGCAACAGTAATTGAAATCGTCATGGGATGTTTGCTGAAGATGACACACAACATTGATTGGCTGAGATGATTTATCCTATTACCTGCCAAGATCTGAACTGTACAGTGATATTCACAATCCTACTTTCAGTCAAAACCTGGTATCTGTTTTGATAAATAAAGTCAAATTGCACTATGTGATATTAATGTATGAAAATCTTAGTAATTCCTTTTCCTATTTTAGCAAAAGGTGTCATTGCAACCCAAAAGAGTTCAAAGGTTGGGGTATCTCCTCTATGTAAGAACTGTACACCACATTTCAATGTCTTATGAAACTACATTTTTAAAATTAATTAAAAACCAAATCAATATCCTACAGTATTTTCATGCATAAAATCCCCCTGTCCTTCCAAAATATCTTGTAAGATTAAAACATCAGCACAACATCATAATATCGTACTGAAAGAGTACTTAAACTTACAATGCTGAGAACCACAACTCCTGATACAAGAAAGAACTTGCCTTTATATAGCACCTTTCATGACTTCAGAACGCCTTAAAGTGTATCACAGGCATTGAATTACTTTTTGAAGCGTAGTCACTGTTGTAATGTAGGGAAACATGGCAGCCAAGTTCTGCACAGCAATTTCGGCCAAAGCATGACCAGAAAATGGGTAGATGTTTACTCCAGGCATGGCACCGGTGGGCAGCGGGTGGAATGTTTGCCCATTGCTGCTGGCAGGAGGCCTCATTATCATGCCGCCAGTGATCTGCATGCCCAGAATGGGTGTCCCACTACTAGTTGTTGACTCTAGGTCAGCGCAATATTGACTGGCGAGCTGGCCAGCAGACAGGTAGACCCGGGCAATGGGGGTGGAGATGCACAAGAGAACAGAGTCAGAGGAACAGATCTGACATAATTTGAGGAGTGTGCACATGAGATCCAGGGCCAGTATATTAAGGAGGAGGCTAGGGATAATGAAGCAAGAGGCACTGGTCCCTCATGTACATTCCATCATATATACTCCCACAAGCACTGATACCTCGGTTTCTGTACATCAAGCCAAGCATGCCAGCTGCTTGGCTAAGGCAGCTCTTCATGCAGTTAGCTGTATAACATTACCCACTTCTGAATCTACCTCAGGCCATCTGTCGCAAATGCCTCATCCATGCCTTTGTCACACCCAGACTTGACTATTGCAATGCTCTCCAGGACAGCCTCTCATCCTCCATCCTCCGTAAACTTCAGTTCAAACAAAACTCTGCTGCCAATATCCAATCCCACATCAAGTTCTACTTGCCCACCACCCCTATCCTCACTGACCTACACTGGTTCCAGGTCCACAAACACCTCAAATTTAAAATTCTTCTCCTCATGTTTAAATTCCATCATGTCTTTACCTCTCCCTATGTTTCTATTTCCTCCAGCCCTACAAACCCCAAACTCTCCCTTTGCCCCACTATTAGCAGCCATGCCATCAGGCCCCATGCTCTGAAATGTTATCCCTTAAACCTTTTCCTCTCCAACTCCCTCTCCTCTTTTAAGACCCTCCTTAAAACCCACCTCTTTGACTAAGCTTTTGTTTACTCCTCCTAATAGTTCCTTTTTTGGCTAGGCGTTCAGTTTTCGATTATGCCTCTGTGAAGCACTTTAGGATGTTTTTCTATATTAAAGGCACTACACAAATGCAATTTGCTGTTATTGTGATTGTGGGTTTTTGTTGCTGTTGTTGCTGTTATTCTAGTCATAGTACCTCTGAGGAAATGTCCCTAGTACTTCACTTTTTATCTTTCTTCGACACGAACTAGAAACTGCAGCAAGGCCACCCATGACCACCCAGCCAGCACCTCACCAAACACCTTGTTGCTGCATCTGATTCAGGCAAGTACCAGCACATAGGCATCCTCCGTGTTGGACCCAGATCTTCAATTTGAGGAGAGAAGCCTAGGTGATGCACAGAGCACAAGTGAGCAGGAGGCGGAGGAGATGATTTCAGAGGAGCAGGAAGCACCTGTCCAGAGAGTTAGGTTACAAATGTCCCCAGCTGCTTGACCAGAGATCTACATCATTGGGGCCCAGCTTTTAAAAGAAGAATGCTTTCAGATCATGAGTGACTGTTAGATTCTTTGAGGATCTGCCTAGGAGCATCCAAAACATGGTGTAAAATGTGAAGGGGACCACTGGCCACCTGTGTGGAACAGAGCCAAATGAAAAAGAAAGCAATACTTGCATTTATATAGCGCCTTTTACGACCCGGACGTCTCTAAGCGCTTTACAGCCAATGAAGTACTTTTGAAGTGGAGTCACTGTTGTAAATGAGGAGAGAGAATGTTACTGGCATCTGCAATATCACTGCTGCCATGAGATATTTACAGTCACTGATCACTAGGAACACTCATATGAAGGCCAAGAGTAGGGACAGGCCTAATGGGCGTAAAACAGGTGCAACAAGGGACAATTTCAGGGAGAAACGCCCTGTACCTGATCAGCACCAGGAGTATGGGTGCTGGCTTATAGGCATAGGCGACTACCCAGCCACCTGTGGCGCCTGTCTGAAATAGGCATTAGGCCTATTACATATATATTTTTATTTTTCTTGCTCTTGAGGAGAGTTCTGTAGTTAGTTAAATCAAGGTGAGATTTGATTACATCTGTTGGAATCATAGAATCATAGAAAAATTATGACAAAGAAGGAGGCCATTCGGCCCATCTTGTCCGTGCCGGTCAAAAAAGAGCTATCCAGCCTAATCCCACTTTCCAGCACTAGGTCCGTAGCCCTGTAGGTTACAGCTCTTCAAGTGCACATCCAGGTACTTTTTAAATGTGATGAGGGTTTCTGCCTCTACCACCCTTTCGGGCAGTGAGTTCCAGACCCCCACCACCCTCTGGGTGAAAAAATGTCTCCTCATCTTCCCTCTAATCCTTCTATCAATTACTTTAAATCTATGCCCTCTGGTTATTGACCCCTCTGCTAAGGGAAATAGGTCCTTCCTATCCACTCTATCTAGGCCCCTCATAATTTTATACATCTCAATTAGATCTCCCCTCAGCCTCCTCTGTTCCAAGAAAAACAACCCCAGCCTATCCAATCTTTCCTCATAGCTAAAATTTTCCAGTCCTGGAAACATCCTCGTAAATCTCCTCTGCACCCTCTCCAGTGCAATCACATCTTTCCTGTAATGTGGTGACCAGAACTGTACGCAGTACTCTAGCTGTGGCCTACCCAGTGTTGTATACAGTTTTAACATAACTTCCCTTCTCTTATATTCTATGCCTCAGCTAATAAAGGAAAGCATTCCTTATGCATTTTTAACTGAGAGTAGCAAGGGCACAGAATGTACTCTGGGTGGGGGACTTCAATGTCCATCACCAAGAGTGGCTCGGTAGCATCACTACTGATCGAGCTGGCCGAGTCCTGAAGGAAATAACTGCCAGTCTGGGCCTGCGACAGGTGGTGAGTGAACCAACAAGAGGGAAAAACCTACTTGACCTCGACCTCACCAATCTACCTGTTGCAGATGCATCTGTCCATGGCAGCATTGGCAGCAGTGACTACCGCACAGTCATTGTGGAGACGAAGTCCCGTCTTCACACTGAGAACACACTCCATTGTGTTGTGTGGCACTACCACCGTGCTAAATGGGATAGATTCAGAACAGATCTAGCAGCTCAAAACTGGGCATCCATGAGGCGCTGTGGGCCATCAACAGCAGCAGAATTGTATTCCACCACAATCTGTAACCTCATGGCCCGGCATATCCCTCACCCTACCATTACCACCAAGCCAGGGGACCAACCCTGGTTCAACAACAAGTGTAGAAGAGCATGCCAGGAGCAGCACCAGGCGTACCTAAAAATGAGGTGCCAACCTGGGTAAACTGCAACACAGGACTACATGCATGCTAAAAAGCGGATGCAGCATGCTATAAACAGGGCTAAGCGATCCCACAATCAACAGATGAGATCAAAGCTCTGCAGTCCTGTCACATCCAGTCGTGAATGGTGGTGGACCATTAAACAACTAACGGGAGGAGGAGGCTTCAAGAATATCCCCATCCTCAATGATGGTGGAGCCCAGCACGTGAGTGCAAAAGACAAGGCTGAAGCGTTTGCAACCAACTTCAGCCAGAAGTGCCGAGTGGATGATCCATATCGGCCTATTTCTGAGGTCCCCACCATCACAGAAGCCATTCTACAGCCAATTCGATTCACTCCATGTGATATCAAGAAACGGCTGAGCGCACTGGATACAGCAAAGGCTATGGGCCACGACAACATCCCGGCTATCACGCTGAAGGCTTGTGCTCCAGAACTAGCTGCGCCTCTAGCCAAGCTGTTCCAGTACAGCTACAACACTGGCATCTATCCGACAATGTGGAAAACTGCCTAGGTGTGTCCTGTCCACAAAAAGGACAAATCCAATCCGGCCAATTACCGCCCCATCAGTCTACTCTCAAATTGGCAAATTGGTCCTAAAATGGGCGTTAGGCCCCTCATTTACATATGTAATGGGCCTAACTACAACAACTTTATATAATGCCTTTAATGTATTAAAACATCCCAAGGCACTTCACAGAAGCGTTATAAAACAATATTTGACACTGAGCCACATAAGGAGATATTAGGACAGGTGGTCAAAGAGTTAGGTTTTAAGGAGCATCTTAAAGGAGGAGGGAGATGTACAAAGGCAGAGAGGTTTAAGGAGGGCATTCAAGAGCTTAGGGCCTAGGCAGCTGAAGGCATGGCTGCCAATGGTGGAGAGATGAAATGGGGGATGCACAAGAGACCAGAATTAGAGGAGCGCAGAGATCTTGGAGGTTTGTAGAGCTGGAGCAGGTTACAGAGATAGGGAGAGGGGAGGCCATGGAGGAATTTGAAAATAAGGATGAAAATATTACTGTCTGTTTAAGGCAGCTGCCGGGGCACCTGAAAAATTGTCTAGCCCAATTTTGGCTCGGATATCTTTCACATGTTGTTGGAACGCAGCATGTTAGTCTATGAAATTGGCCCTCAATATGCTTATTTTACGCTTGTAAAACAGGTGCCACAAGGCCCAATTTCTACTCAGCTTTTGTTTTCTTTGTCTCCTTTTGTTCACTTGAACTGAAACCCAAACTGAGCCTGTCACTTCTTGCTTTGGAAAGTGCTGGAGCAAAAAATTACAATATTGAGTTATTTCCAAGTGTGTACACTGTGACTGCGCAATTGTGTTAATATTAGACTTTGAAAAAAAACCATGTCCCCAAATCTGAGTGGAACCAGCAAAAAGTCAGATTGGATCAGTCTGTTTGTTTGAGCCTCATGCCATCCCCCTCCCCCACCTCCGCTTCCCCTCACCTCCTCTCCACCCCCCAGATTTAGATGATATCAGATTTTTGGGTTCAGGTTCATATTCTATTCATCCATCTCCAGGAAAAAACAGGTTTACACACCATGCAGGGCACTCGGGCATTTAATACCTACATTGGGGCCGTTCACTATTTAAAAGCTTATAGTGATATAGAGCTGGGAAATTGGCTGAGCTTCTCGAATATTTTCAGCCAGATAACAGCTACAAAATTCAGCATTTGTACACGTATCTGCAAATCTGTGTGGAAAATATCCATTGAGTCCATCTTATCTGTCAATACAATATAATAAGACTCATGGGAGAAATTCCCCATTTGGGGCGCTAGGTGAAAAATGTTTGGAAAGTTAGCGCCAGGCGCTAACCTTTTCAAACATTTGTTAAATTCCCTCTTTTTGCTCCAAGAAGGAAATGGAGCAATAAATCAAGCGCTCCACTTGCCTCTTGGAGTGCAAGAGTCGGGGAATGTCCCGATCCAGGGCGCTGTGTTCAGCAGTGCCACTCTGCAGGGGCTCTTCCCTGCATTAAAGGGCAGGGCCCCACGCTGTGAGCTCTGCAGGTTTCATCGTAGATTTCTGGGCCACCGGGGAGCGGGAGTGCAGCGCGATCAGCCCCGGTACTCAAGCCCACCGCGCCTTTAAATGGCGCCTCGCGAGCGGCCGGCCTCACTGTTTGCGACCCCTGCAGCAGTCGGTAACATCGCCCGGCGCTGCTGCGGGGCGCGAGGGGGAATTTTTCTCTCGAGGCGCTACCGGGGCGCTGCGCCCGGAGAGGACATCATGATCTCCGGGCGCAGAAGATCGGGGCGAGACCCGGTAGCGCCGCCGCTAACCTCCCGCGGGATTTCACGGGAGGCACGGTTATCGCCTCGGGGGGGGGGGGGCGAAAAGCCATTTGCATCCCGTTAGCGCCTCCCACCGGAGTCACAAACGAGGGGAATTTCGCCCCCATAGGACTTGGTGGCACCTGACTTATATCTAAATGTCTTGCTTTTTTTAAGCTGCCATATGAGTAAGCTTGAAATTATATAATTATTGATGCAGAAGTCAGTTACTTGCAGTGTCTCAGCGAGATTTTAGATGTCAGCTAGAAAATTTAATAAGAAATCCCACTCAAGGGCCTGCTGTCAAATCAAAGGAAAGTGGAATAGCACTTTGCTTCAAGTTTCCCCTGTCTTCCGTTCAGCTAGATAGGTTTGAATCAGTTGTTACCTGCACTTTATAACATAAGTTAATAATTCTGTCAATGTACCCATCTGGTTGCAAGTCAATTATATAGGACAGGGGCTGTTTTCTAGCAATTACCAAGACAGAGAAAGAAAGAAAAAATTAACAATACATCAAAGGCAAACATGGGAAATTTCTACGGTATGTCTGTTAGCAATTAGTAGCTACAAACTATTTTTCTACTGCCAAGGCCCTTAGCTCAGTGTACCATGAAGATTGAAAACAGTCATTGTCAGTAATTTCCATATAACTATCAGTGAAGATACTTAATCCATAATATCTGAATTATATTAGAGCTGTTGACAAATTGGAAAAAGTCAGCTAAAGTAGAATAATTGGAATCCACACTCTGCACAGGCATTCGAACAGCATAATTAATGATATAATTTCAAGCTATAATCCCTCTAATGACAATGGGCTATCAGTAGAAGTAAGGGGGTGCAAAATTCGGATTGGTAGCGCTCGTTGTTTGGGCGCTATGGGTGCCAGTTGGGTGCCAAAATGGCGTCCGATGCTCATGCGCACACTTGTGGGGCGAATCGCGCTGGGCGCCATATTGGTGAGGTGCTAGCGCACACGCAGTGAGTGCCTGCCAGAAGTATGCAGAGTAGGCAGATTGTGATGTCAATCAGTGTGCAACGCAGATTTGGCACCAGCGCAGCCATTTTGGAGCTCAACTCTCCAGCTAATACCTTCTCTTAAGCTTGCACAGCTGAACACGTGAATCCTGCACCATGGGGATGCCTCAGTGAGGATATCCTTATTGAAGGACCCCCCACCAGCGCTATTTAAAGGGATCATCAACTACGCACAGGTTAGTTGCTGGTTGATTTCTTCTGGCTGTTGGTATGATTCTACAAGTGTTTGGTGCTTTCTATAGTTCTTTCAAGTGGTGAAAGTCTACAGAGAGTGGTGCGGCACATGCTGAAGGGCTTTTTCCTAACTTCAAGGCTTCTGCACAAACCACTTGCTGACAGACATGGGTGCACTAGTCAGAGTTTCCCTTGGAATACAGCATGACTTGGAGAATGAACAGAGGCTGCGCAGAGCAGGACAAGCTCCTAGAAGAGGGAGGAGGGGGAGGGGGAGAATGTCTTTCCGCAGGAGGCCATAGCCGCCAGGGTGTTCAAGGAGTAATTATCCGATCTGAACCTCAGCAAGGAACATGTGAGACGTCTGCCCATCAATAAGGACATCCTCACTGAAATCTGCCACCTGCTGCAGCCACAACTGCAACATCAGAGTAGGGCAGGGACCACATTGTCAGTGACTGTGAGGTGACCATGGCCATGAACTTTTATGCATTGGGCTCCGTCCAGGCTGGAGCTGGAGATATTTGCCACATCTCGCAGTTTGCCATCCACTGTTGTTTAAGGGAGGTCACTGAGACTTTCTATTCAAAGAAAGCTGACTACATTTCATTCTCTCTTGCCAGAGAGCAGCAGGCAGAGCGAGCATGCATCTTTGCTAAGATTGCAGGCAATCCCATGGTGCAAGGTGCCATTGACTGCACGCACACCGTATCGCGGGCACCGCATATCAACTCTGACATGTACCGGAACCGAAAGAGATTCCACTCCCTCAATGTCCAGCTGGTGTGTGACCAGAGGCAGCGAATCATGCAGGTCACTGCCCGGTATCGTGCGGCAGTCCGCTGTGCCGTCACAGCAAACCAAGGGGTGGCTACTGGGCGACAAGGGCTATCCACTGATGACATGGCTCATGATGCAGTGCGCAACCCACACACACAGGGGCAGCATGCACACAATGAAAGCCATGCTGCCGCACAAAATGTGATAGAGCAGACCATTGGCATGCTTCTGATGCCTGGACCGCACTGGAGGAGTCCTGCAGTACTCGGCAGAGCGGGTGTCAAGATTCCTGGTGGTCTGCTGCATGCTGCACAACCTCGCCATCATGAGGGCAGAGCCCTTGCCACCAGCTATACGGCGAGCAGCTGAGGAGCAGGAGCAGGAGGAGGAGGAGGAGGAGGAGGAGGAACAGGAAAAGAGGAAGGGAGGAGGCAACCTAGACAGCTCCTTTCTGGCCTGGCTGTCTGTGAAGAACTCATACGACTGCGACACCAGTAAACACAACCCCAATTCCACATTCACCAACAGTCCCACACCTTATCTTCCCTCTGTCACTGACCATCACATTGCCCACTTGACCAGAATGCAAAAATAAAAACCACCATGAAATAAACATTCCAAACCAAATTTATAAATGAAATCATGCCATATTGCATACAAACATAAACTAATCACCCTGTGCATTCCCTTAGTGCCTGTCTTCCTAGTGTTCCTATGCTGTGCTACCCCAGTGCCTGCAGCATGGCTGGTGAAAGGCTGCTGATTTTCAGTGGCGGAGATTGCAGACGGCCTTGGAGAGCGACCTCAAGCAGCTCTAGGTTCATTCTCTAGGAAGCCACTGCCACTTCCCCAGATGGCGCCTCAGCAATCCTAGTAATCTGTTAGAGGACAGATTGCTGGACTGCTGTGACACCCTGCAAGCTCCTTTGAACACTGGAATCCAGAGCCATGGTGACAGCAGTCTGTGCTTCCACTGCAGCACTCAGACATTGGGTGGCTGCTGCTTGTGCTGCAGTAGAATCTGAGACATCGGCCATCAGACCCTGCATCATGGCTCGGTCCACAAGTGCGTTAATGGAGTTGGTCACTGCTTCCATGCTAGAAAGGATGGGTCCCAGCCACTGTTCCCTCTAAGGTGCATGGCTGCACACTAATCCTCGAGCTGCCACGCAGTTGAATTGAAAGGCCGCACAGAGAGCTGGACAGCAGCTGGAGCGGGGGAGCAGCCCGATAAACACACTCTGATTATCCCCAACAGCTTTGCAGCCCTCTTCACATGTGCGGTCTCGTGCACATGCATACCCGATCCTCTTCTATGGTTTTGCCAGAGACTGGGGGAGAGAGAGAGAGACTGGGGGTGAGATGGAGTCTGGGGAGAGAGAGAGAGACTGGGGGAGAGAGAGAGACTGGGGGAGAGAGAGAGAGAGAGAGAGAGAGTCTGGGGGGAGAGAGAGAGATGGGGGAGAGAGAGAGAGAGAGTCTGGGGGGAGAGAGAGAGATGGGGGAGAGAGAGAGAGAGAGACTGGGGAAGAGAGAGAGAGAGACTGGGAGAGAGAGACTGGGGGAGAGAGAGAGAGAGAGACTGGGGAGAGAGAGAGAGACTGGGGAAGAGAGAGAGAGAGAGAGGGAGACTGGGGGAGTGAGAGAGAGAGAGACTGGGGACGAGAGAGAGAGAGAGGGAGCCTGGGGGAGAGAGAGAGAGAGCCTGGGAGAGAGAGAGAGGGAGACTGGGAGAGTGAGAGAGAGAATGGGGGTAAGAGAGAGAGTGACTGGGGGAGAGAGAGACAGAGACTGGGGGAGAGAGAGAGAGACTGGGGGCGAGAGAGAGAGAGAGACGGGGGGGGAGAGAGAGAGAGACTGGGGGAGAGAGAGAGAGAGAGAGAGAGACTGGAGAGAGATAGAGAGAGAGACTGGAGAGAGAGAGAGAGAGACTGGGGAGAGAGAGAGAGAGACTGGGGAGAGAGAGACTAGGGGAGAGAGAGAGAGACGGGGGGGAGAGAGAGAGAGAGAGAGACTGGGGGAGAGAGAGAGAGAGAGAGAGACTGGAGAGAGATAGAGAGAGAGACTGGGGAGAGAGAGAGAGAGACTGGGGAGAGAGAGACTAGGGGAGAGAGAGAGAGACGGGTGGGAGAGAGAGAGACTGTGGGAGAGAGAGAGAGACTGGGGAGAGAGAGATACTGGGGAGAGAGAGAGAGAGACTGGGGGAGAGAGAGAGAGAGAGACTGCGGGAGAGAGAGAGAGAGAGCCTGGGGAGAGAGAGAGAGAAACTGGGGGTGAGAGAAACTGGGTGAGGGACAGAGAGAGAGAGTGGGGGAGAGAGAGAGAGAGAGAGCCTGAGGGAGAGAGAGAGAGAGACTGGGGGAGAGAGAGAGAGAGACTGGGGGAGGGACAGAGAGAGAGACTGGGGGAGAGAGAGAGAGAGAGAGAGAGAGAGAGAGAGACTGGGAGAGAGAGAGAGAAAGGTTGGGGAGAGAGAGAGAGAGATTGGGAGAGAGAGAGAGACTGGGGGAGAGAGAGAGAGATTGGGGGAGAGAGAGAGAGAGAGAGAGACTGGGGAGGGACAGAGAGAGAGACTGGGGGAGAGAGAGAGAGAGAGAGACTGGGAGAGAGAGAGATTGGGGAAGAGAGAGAGATAGATTGGGAGAGAGAGAGAGACTGGGGGAGAGAGAGAGAGTGAGATCGGGGGAGCGAGAGAGAGAGAGAGAGAGAGACGGGGGAGGGAGAGAGAGAGAGACCAGGGGGGAGAGAGAGAGAGAGAGACTGGGGGAGAGAGAGAGAGAGAGAGAGAGAGACTGGTGGGGAGAAGAGAGAGAGAGAGAGACTGGGGAGAGAGAGAGAGATACTGGGGGAGAGAGAGACAGAGACTGGGGGAGAGAGAGAGAGACGGGGAGGGAGAGAGAGAGAGAGACTGGGGGAGAGAGAGAGAGAGAGAGACTGGTGGGGAGGAGAGAGAGACTGGGGAGAGAGAGAGATTGGGGAGGGAGAGAGAGAGAGAGAGTCTGGGGGAGAGAGAGAGACTGGGGGAGAGAGAGAGAGAGACTGGGGAGAGAGAGAGGGAGCCTGGGGAGAGAGAGAGAGAGCCTGGGGGGGAGAGAGAGAGAGACTGGGAGAGAGAGAGAGAGGGAGACTGGGGGAGTGAGAGAGAGACTGGGGGTAAGAGATAGAGCGACTGGGGGAGAGAGAGACAGAGACTGGGGGAGAGAGAGAGAGACTGCGGGAGAGAGAGAGAGAGAGACTGGGAGAGAGAGAGAGAGAGAGAGAGAGAGAGACTGGGGGAGAGAGAGAGAGAGACTGGGGGAGAGAGAGAGAGAGAGACTGGGGGAGGGACAGAGAGAGAGACTGGGGGAGGGACAGAGAGAGAGACTGGGGGAGAGAGAGAGAGACTGGGAGAGAGAAAGAGACTGGGGGAGAGAGAGAGAGAGACCGGGGGAGAGAGAGAGAGAGAGAGAGAGAGAGAGAGAGAGAGAGAGAGACTGGGGGAGAGAGAGAGAGAAAGAGAGACTGGGGGAGGGACAGAGAGAGAGACTGGGGGAGAGAGAGAGAGACTGGGAGAGAGAGAGAGAGATTGGGGGAGAGAGAGAGAGAGATTGGGAGAGAGAAAGAGACTGGGGGAGAGAGAGAGAGAGACCGGGGGAGAGAGGGAGAGAGAGAGAGAGAGAGAGAGAGAGAGAGAGAGAGAGACGGGGGAGAGACAGAGAGAGACTGCGGAGAGAGAGAGAGAGAGAGAGAGACTGGGGATGAGAGAGAGAGACTCGGGGAGGGACAGAGAGAGAGACTGTGGGAGAGAGAGAGAGAGACTGGGAGAGAGAGAGAGGGAGACTGGGGGAGTGAGAGAGAGAGAGACTGGGGGCGAGAGAGAGAGGGAGCCTGGGGGGGAGAGAGAGCCTGGGGGAGAGAGAGACAGAGACTGGGGGAGAGAGAGAGAGACTGGGGGGCGAGAGAGAAAGAGAGAGAGAGAGATGGGGGAGTGAAAGAGAGAGAGAGACGGGGGAGAGAGAGAGAGAGAGAAACTGGAGAGAGAGAGAGACGGGGGAGAGAGAGAGACTGTGGGAGAGAGAGAGACTGGGGAGAGAGAGAGAGAGACTGGGGAGAGAGAGAGAGAGAGACTGGGGAGAGAGAGAGAGACTGCGGGAGAGAGAGAGAGAGAGACTGGGGGAAAGAGAGAGAGAGAGAGAGAGCCTGGGGGAGAGAGAGAGAGAGACTGGGGTAGAGAGAGAGAGAGAGAGACTGAGAGAGAGAGAGATTGGGGGAGAGAGAGAGAGAGATTGGGAGAGAGGGAGAGACTGGGGGAGAGAGAGAGTGAGAGACCGGGGGAGAGAGAGAGAGAGAGAGAGAGATGGGGTGAGAGAGAGAGACTGGGAGAGAGAGAGAGACGGGGGGAGAGAGAGAGTGAGAGACCGGGGGAGAGAGAGAGAGAGAGAGAGAGACGGGGTGAGAGAGAGAGACTGGGAGAGAAAGAGAGTGGGGAAGGGAGAGAGAGAGAGACGGGGTGAGAGAGAGAGAGACTGGGAGAGAGAGAGACGGGGAGAGAGAGAGAGACTGGGGGAGAGAGAGAGAGAGAGAGAGAGTGACGGGGTGAGAAAGAGACTGGGAGAGAGAGAGAGTGATGGGGTGACAGAGAGAGACTGGAGGGAGAATGGGAGATTGGGGAGAGAGGGAGACTGGGGAGAGAGAAAGGGACTGAAGGGAGAGAAAAGCGAGGCTGGGTGAGAGAGAGAGCGACTGGAGGGAGAGTGAGAGAGACTGGGGAGAGAGAGATGGAGAGAGACTGGGAGCGAGAGAGACTGGGGGAGAGAGAGAGAGAGAGAGACTGGAGGGAGAGAGAGAGAGACTGGGGAGAGAGAGAGAGACTGGGGAGAGAGAGATAGAGAGAGACTGGGAGAGAGAGAGATAGAGAGAGACTGGGAGAGAGAGAGACTGGGGGAGAGAGAGAGAGAGAGAGAGAGACTGGAGGGAGAGAGAGAGAGAGAGACTGCGAGAGAGAGAGAGACTGCGAGAGAGAGAGACTGCGAGAGAGAGAGAGAGATGGGGTGAGAGAGGGAGACTGGCGAGAGAGAGAGAGAGACTGGGGAGAGAGAGAGAGATGGGGTGAGAGAGGGAGACTGGCGAGAGAGAGAGGGGTTGAGAGAGAGCGACTGGTGGGTGAGAGGGAGACTGGGTAGAGAGAGAGAGAGAGGGCAACGGGGGAGAGAGAGAGAGAGACTTGGGGAGAGAAAGAGAGACGGGGTGAGAGAGAGACTGGGGGGGAAAGAGTGAGACTGGGGAGAGAGAGAGAGACTGAGGGGAGAGAGAAACGAGGCTGGGTGAGAGAGAGAGCGACTGGAGGGAGAGAGAGAAAGAGAGAGAGAGAGACGGGGTGAGAGAGAGAGAGACGGGGTGAGAGAAACTGGGGGAGGGACAGAGAAAGAGACTGGGGAGAGAGAGAGAGACTGGAGGGAGAGAGAGAAAGAGACTGGGGAGAGAGAGAGAGACTGGGGAGAAAGAGAGAGAGACTGGAGAGAGAGAGCGAGCTCTTTTTTGCTCTCTAAGTTAGGGAAGGGGGTTAAATTAAAAGCTGAGAAACTGTAACCTGCTAGTAATTATTAAATTAATAACTTAAACTAAATAAGATAATCAAACAATGAATCTAAAATATTGATTGAATAAAATCTTTAACTCATTAATTAATTAATAAAACAAGGTTAGAGATGGCAGGGCAGGTGGTGTGTTGTAACTGCAGCATGTGGGAGTTTGTGGAGAGCATCGCGATCCCGAGCAACCACATCTGCAGTAAGTGACTGCAACTCGAGGAAGTTCGGCTCAGAATTGTTGAGCTGGAGTCCGAGCTGCAGCCATTGCGATGCATCAGGGAGGGAGAGAGTTACCTGGACACTTTGGGCTCGATTTTGCCAGGCCCGAGGAGGCGGGATTGGAGGCGTGTGAGGTAGTAAAATCGCAAAAAATGGCGGGCAGGCCCGATCCCGCCTCCATCCCGTCTCTGAGCAATTTTCCCAAATGCATGTTTTCTGACCACGTTTCCATCCCGCCTCTTGGAGGCGGGATAGGCCCTTAAGGCCCTTAACAACCAGTTAAGTGCCTCTATAATCCCATTTTGAGAGGCCTTTCTGATTTTACCACTTTTCCCACGTCCTGCACGTCTCCTCTGGAACACGCCAGTGAATCCTGGCGGCCTCACAAGTGGATTGCTTACTAACAGCTGCAGCTCCACCATTAAAAAGGAGTTTTCAGCAATCATCATTTGCAGGTGGCTGAACTTTGTTGTCTCAGGTCCGGGGGAACGTTTAGCAGGCCTCCTCATTGTTGTGGAAGTTTGGAGCCTGACACCCATCTCCAGTGTGACCTCCTGGGAAACCCCTCTCGCCACCTTGACTGAGCGCTTCCTCAACTGAGGGATATACCAGAAGCATGGGAACCATTTATTTCCTTTCCTCCTGGACATCAGATTCGGACGAAGACCAGCCGTGGCAGCAGCAGAACCATGAACAACAGCACCACCAGCAGCAGCAGCAACAACAGGAGCACCAAGCTGCTGCTCACCCACCTGAATCTGCACAGGCCAGAAGGCGCCAGCGCGCGACCACATTGCTGCCCGGGATGCAAGGGACGCACTCATCTTGGCCAGATTTGCTTAGCCTGCACAATCAAACAATTTTGCCTCGCACCTTCTTATCAGACCATCGACAATGGCCAAGAACCTGCGGATTCCTATCACTCTGATCACCATACTGACAATTGCAAGTCGCCCTAATCCCTCAATGTGGAAGTCCCATCAGCAAAATGACACACGCCACAACTGCAACAGTTTGCCATCAGAATTTTTTATGACAATAAGCAACTGATGGCTTTTCAAAATTAAACACAACATTACACCCAAGTGACTACGGTAGCCAGCCTTACCATGGAGGTAGCGAGCCTTACCATGGAGGTAGCCATCCTTTCCAAGGAGGTTGCCATCCTTTCCGTGGTGATGCGTTCATGCACCAACGCCTCCATAAAGGCTCTGTTCATGTTAGCGATGGACTCCTCCATTCGCTCCACACTCGCAGCGACCCTGGAGACAAAACCTGCCAGAAACTCCTGCACCTGTTCCTGGAGTTCCAGCACCGCTCTCCTTCTGGATGGACCCGGAGGCACAGGGTCGACATACAGCGGAGCCGAGCTGGAAGCGTCCTCTCCACTGCGACAAGGACTCTCCACTGCTGTCCCTGTCTCCACCATCTGCTGATGCTCACTTGTGAGCTGTGATACACCAGGTGACAACTCTACTCTATGCCACGAAGGTCCCACTGAGGTGTGAGTGTCTGCGGTGGTGCTGGGTGCACTTAATTCTGCTGACGGAGCGCCCTCAGAGGTTGCAGCTTCCTCTGAGGAGTCTGGAAGCTCAGGCTCTTCCTCCTGGACAGTGGGGACGGAGGCTCTCGATGGTCCTGTGGGGGGGTAAAGGAAAGAGTTAGAGATGTGAGGTAAAGGTTGCATGCACATTGAATTGTGCAGATGATCATAAGTCAATCTGTTAGAGCATCAGAATCATTATCAGTCACTCATGCAATGTCAGTGAGAGAGATGCCAAACTATTCTGTCACCAGCTTGCTGTGATGCGCCCGCCTGTCCGTCCCCCACTTGGGAATCCTCCTCGATCCCGGCAATTTCCAGGGCCGCCTCCTCCGAGGTGGTGAGCTGGGCTACTGAGGGTGGCCCTCCTCCTGTCCTCGATCTTTCCCTCTTATTGTGGGCTCTCTTTTCCTGCAATGAGGGACACAAGTGGAGTTTGAGTGAGAATGAAGGAGTGAGTGTAGAGAATCCAGAGCATTGATGCTTAGAAGGAGACAAAGGGCCCTCCCTGTGTGTTGTAAGTTGTTGTCATTGCATCACAGTGATAGGGAGTGTGAGGGCTGCATGGTCGAATAGTTAAGTGAATGTGATCTTAGAGAGAGAGGGAATGGGTAAGGGTGCAGGGATGTCAGTGTCAAGTGGGATGTGGAGGAAGAGGTTGGCAAAGCAGAGTGCTGGTGAGGAGAGGCGATGGGGCTGAGATTGAGGGTGATGAGAAAGTCATACTCACTTTTCCTGTGTGGAGAAGGTCATGAAACCTCTTCCTGCACTGCAGCCAGGTTCTGCGGCTCATCGAGATGGAGTTGACCTCCTGGGCCACTTTCAGCCATACAGCTTTAGTCTGTTGTGGTGGCTTTTTTCTCCCTGAGGAAGGGAAGAGCACCTCCTTATTAGATCTTGCTCCCTGCACCAGAGCTTGGAGGGAGGGCTCATAAAAGCGAGGTGCACACTTTTGCTTGCTGGTGGACATGGTCGGTAAATGAAGTCCTTCATACAATGTCCAAAGCGTTTTCAGTCTCCAGAAGAAGCAAGGCTGCTTGCAGGCCTTAAATCCAGCAGCACTGATGATGTCATCGGAGGCGACTTTCAGGATGGAAAGACTAATTGGGCCAGGGGTTCCCACACGCTGGAAATCAAGTGCCCAATTAGGGGAAAATCGCACTTTTTTCCCACTTCACATCGGAGTCGGGGTCCTGACACGAAAACCACCTAACACGCCTCAGCCCGACCCCAATGGCAAAATCGAGCCCTTTGTTCCAGGAGGCAGTCACACCCTTTAGGTTAAGTAGCACTTTAGAGTTTGTCACTGGTCAGGGACAGGAGGGTGTGACTGCGAGTCAGGAAGGTATGGGGATACAGGATGTAGTGATGGAGGAGCTCAGCCCTGGACCTTGTCCAACAGGTGGAGGTACTTTCTACCTGTATGGATGAGGAAAAGGACTGCAGGGAGGATGGGCAAACTGACCACGGCACCGTGGTACAGGAGGCCATCTAAGTGGGGGGAGAAGGAAGGAATGTGCTAGTAGTAGGGGACAGTTTGGTCAGGGGGATAGATACTGTTCTCTGCAGCCGTAAAAGAGAGTCCCGAAGGCTGTGTTGCCTGCCTGGTGCCAGGGTTAAGGATATCTCCTCACGGCTGGAGAAGAACCTCTGTGGGAGGGGAAGGATCCAGTTGTCATGGTCCATGTAGGAACCAACGACATAGGTAGAACTAAGAATGAGGTTCTGCTGAGGGAGATTGAGAAGCTAGGGCCTAAATTAATAAGCAGAACCACAAGGGTAATAATCTCTGGATTACTACCTGAGCCACGCGCAAATTGGCATAGGGTCAAGCAGATCAGAGAGTTAAATGCGTGACTCAAAGAGTGGTGTGGGAAAAAGGGGTTACAATTCATGGGACACTGGCACCAGTACTGGGGAAAGAGGGAGCTGTTCCGTTGGGACGGGCTTCACTTAAACCGGGCTGGGACCAGCGTCCAGGTGAATTGAATAACCAGGGCTGTAGATAGGGCTTTAAACTAAAAAAGCGGGGGGGGGGGGGGGTGGTGTAGGGGTCAGGTGAGGGGAAACTTAGAAATCTAAAGAGAAAGGTAAAGGCAATGGAGCAGTGTAGCAATTTGAGTAAAAATAAGCAGAGTGTGACAGGAAGGGACAGAGAGTTTAACTGTAGCAGTGCAGCAGAGAATAAGGTCAAGGCAGGGAATAATGGTAAAACATTTAAATTAAAGGCTCTTTATCTGAATGCACGAAGCATTTGTAACAAGATAGGTGAACTAATGGCACAAATAGAGATAAATGGGTTTGACCTAATAGCCATTACAGAGATGTGGTTGCAAGGTGGCCAAGGTTGGGAATTAAATGTTCCAGGGTACTTGACATTTTGAAAAGACAGGCAGAATGGAAAAGGAGGGGGAGTAGCCCTGATAATAAAGGATGACATAAGGACAGTAGCAAGAAAGGAGCTCGGCTTGGAAGATAAGGAAATAGAATCAGTATGGGTGGAGATAAGGAATAACAAGGGACAGAAAACATTGGTAGCAGTGGTATAAAGACCCCCTAACAGTAGCTATACCATTGGACAGAATATTAATCAAGAAATAGTAGGAACTTGCAACAAAGGTAATGCAATAATCTTGGGGGACTTTAATCTTCATATAGACTGGACACATCAAATTGGCAAAGGTAGTCTGGAGGACGAGTTCATGAATGCATTCGGGACAGTTTCCTAGAACAATACGTCATGGAACCAACCAGGGAACAGGCTATTTTAGATCTTGTATTGTATAATGAGACAGGGTTAATTAGCAATCTCATAGTAAAGGATCCTCTGGGGCAGAGTGATCATAATATGATAGAATTTCACCTTAATTTTGAGAGTGACTTGCCTAAGTCCAAAACTAGAGTCTTAAACTTAAACGGATCTTTTTCAGGTTGGCAGGTGGGGTGCCGCAAGGATTAGTGTTGGGGCCTCAGCTATTTACAATCTATATTAATGACCTAGATGAAGGGACCGAGTGTAATGTATCCAAGTTTGCTGATGATACAAAGCTAGGTGGGACAGTAAGCTGTGAGGAGAACACAAAGAATCTGCAAAGGGATATAGATAGACTAAGTGAGTGGGCAGTAAGGTGGCAGATGGAGTATAATGTAGGGAAATGTGAGGTTTTTCACTTTGGTAGGAAGAATAGAAAAACAGAATATTTTTTAAATGGTGAGAAAATTTCAAATGTTGGTGTTCAGAGAGATTTGGGTGTCCTCGTGCAAGAAACACAGAAAGCTAGCATACAGGTACAGCAAGCAATAAGGAAGGCAAATGGCATGTTGGCCTTTATTGCAAGGGGGTTGGAGTATAAGATTAAAGAAGTCTTACTACAATTGTACAGGGCCTTGGTGAGACCACACCTGGAGTACTGTGCACAGTTTTGGTCTCCTTATCTAAGGAAGGATATACTTGCCTTGGAGGCGGTGCAACAAAGGTTCACGAGATTGATTCCTGGGATGAGAGGGCTGTCCTATGATGAGAGATTGTGTAGAATGGGCCTATACTCTCTGGAGTTTAGAAGAATGAGAAGTGATCGCATTGAAACATACAAGATTCTGAAGGGGATTGACAGGGTAGATGCTGAGAGGTTGTTTCCCCTGGCTGGAGTGTCTAGAACTAGGGGGCATAGACTCAGAATAAGGGGTAGGCCTTTAAGACCGAGATGAGCAGGAATTTCTTCACTCAGGGTTGTGAATCTTTGGAATTCTCTGCCCCAGAGGGCTGTGAATGCTCAGTCTTTGAGTATATTCAAGGCTGAAATAGATAGATTTTTGGACTCCAGAGGAATCAAGGGATATGGAGATCAGGCAGGAAAGTGGAGTTGAGGTCGATGATCAGCCATGATCTTACTGAATAGTGGAGCAGGCTCGAGGGGCCGTATGGCCTACTCCTGCTCCTAATTCTTATGTTCCTATGTTCTTATGGGGTGAGAGAGAGACACTGGGGGAGAGAGAGAGAGAGAGAGAGTGACAGGGTGAGAGAGAGAGACTGGGAGAGAGAGAGAGACTGGAGGGAGAATGGGAGACTGGGGAGAGAGAAAGAGACTGAGGGGAGAGAAAAGTGAGGCTGGGTGAGAGAGAGAACGACTGGAGGGAGAGAGGGAGACTGGGGAGAGAGAGAGAGAGAGACTGGGGAGAGGGAGAGAGAGATGGAGTGAGAGAGGGAGACTGGGGAGAGAAAGAGAGACAGGGGAGAAAGAGAGACGGGTTGAGAGAGAGCGACTAGAGGGAGAGAGGGAGACTGGGGAGAGAGAGAGAGAGAGCAACTGGGGAGAAAGAGACGGGGGAGAGAGAGAGACTGGGGAGAAAGAGAGTGACGGGGTGAAAGAGAGAGACTTGGGGAGAGAGAGAGAGAAAGAGAGTGACGAGTTGAGAGTGAGAGTCTGTAGGAGTTACATATTATTTTTTATTCACTTTTAAAAAATATATCATTAAGACGTTTAGGAAGAGAACCAAATACGGGTAAAAACACAAACCATGTTATTTTGCCTGTCGTGCTATAGTCCGAACAGGTCCCAGGAATAATGTAAATATAGATTTCCTCTTAAAAGTTTAGTGGAGTGTTAATAGAAACAAGATTTATGTAATGATGTATAAAAATTGCAAGAAGTTACTTCAGAAGAAACCATGATTTGTTTATTGAGAAAGACACAGAAAATACTTTGATTAAACTGATAATATACAATTTCGATTTGGTATAAATGTTTGAAAGAGGAGATTAAAAATTGAGAGTATAATGAAGTTTGTTACCCGCTATTTAATTGCAAAGTACCTAAAATAATTCAACACTTTTTGTGATAAGAGCAGGGATTAATATTGTGGAGAATGTTTGAGAGAAAAACATTAGAAGCGAAATTTCGTAAATTAACATCTTTACGTCAACATATTAGTAAACATTTCCGAGTCAGTCTGATTGGTTCTCCTGTCCAGGAAGAAAGATGAATGTTTATTTCTGTTAAATCATAGCTTTTCCTGCTTTTTGTTTTTAATTCGGTGGCGCAAATTGTGTATCTGTTTTTCTGCACTTGTGAATAAGTGCTGCATTTCTGACATGTTACATGGGAGTGTCCTGGTTCAAGATGGAAGTGATTGAAGTTGAAAATACGGATACCTGTTTTTGTTCAATTCTTTTTAATACTGTGAACTAAAGAACTGCAGCACTTTATATTTGTTGGTTGTGTAAGGGTTTTCGTCTCTCAGCCTGTGAGATTCGTGTGGCTCTGTGCAGCCTGGATGCTAGTGCGGGTTTAGGCCTTATTGCCTGTTCTGGTCTCCAGCCAGTCTGGGAGCACTAGACACCTGTGAGTGGTTCGACCCACTCGCCCTTACGGTTCTGACACTGGACTTAGATGCGAGAGCAGTAATGGAGATAAAACTCAGGTAGACCCGGTTGAATGGTACGAAATGGAAAATCTTTATTGCATATTAATCAAGATTACGAAATACATGTCATAAGCACAGATTAATGACAGTACAATCTTACACACAGTTATGTAACTAATTTCAGGGAAACGAGGAACGAACGACACATCATAAATGGGGGCACACATTACAATTATCCTTAATACTTAAAACCCTCCCCTATCAATATCTGTCCTAAGCTAGATTCGTAGGATTCGAGACTCATGCTCACCACTCGTGATAACTCGGAGAATTCCGAAAACTCTGATCGGATGTTTTTTTCACCGCAGCACCCACGTGTCGATCAGGGGGTCTCCTGGCCCCACTTGTTTACTCATTTCTGCTCCGGCTAGCAGGCTGGAACGTCTGCTGTCATGAAGATCTGTGTTGTCCTCGGAGTTCCGACACTACTCAAAAAAGAGTCTTCCTGTGCCCTCGCACTGATGCAATAAAATTCAAAGAATAATCTTCCTGGCAGTTCTGTAAAACTCGAAGAAGTCTTCCTGGCAAGGAAAGTGTCTATTCGACCTACAGGCGCGGTCGGAGCTTACTGACCGTGGCGATAAGTATGGTCTTCTTCTCTTCTCATCTCATCTCATCTCATCTCATCTCATCTCGGGCCTTCGGCTCCAACACCGTTTACCGACTTATCAGGATGGTGCGCCCGCTTCAAGGCTTCAGAGCCCAGTTCGTCAAACAGGAACAAGACGGCGAGTCAAGAGCAGCCACGAGGATAAACGCCAGCAGGATCAGAGGATAAGAGTCAGGAGCAGCCACGAGGATAAGAGTCAACCGAATAAGAGTCAAGCGGCAAGAGTCGAGTGAATAAGCGAAGATGGACGGTTTGGAGCTTGTAGTTATAGTGCAAAATCTTCCTTTTCCCGCCCAACCTTAATGTCTTTTCTTTTGTTAGGGTTTGGCGCTCAAATTTCTTGTATAGGGTGATCTCCGTTTTTAATGGGTTTCGGGGATACTCGTAACTGGCTGAGTACCTGTTAATACTTTTCCCATTGTTTAATCGGTCGGTGTTCTCCCTGGAGGGGTTTTGGGGCTTCCAAATGTTTTCTGTAACTACCCGCTAACGGCTCTCTCATCGTAGAGTCGTTGGGATTTTACATATTAATGTCTTTGGATGGGTTCTTGATTACTTGGTACAATAGCCCTTATTCGCACCTGGGAGACCGATTTCAGTAGTTATGTGTATACTGTAAACCCATGATGTCTCGTGTATTATCTTAAATGTGCTGAGTCTTAATCGATCTTGCACAAATGTTTATTGGAACGCCATCTTGTCTGCCTGTCGAAAAGTCTAGAATGTTCTGTCATGAGGTGCGGCGGCCATTTTACAGGCTGCTTGTGTCCACTTTGAAAACCTGACAGCATTCTGCTGAAATAAAAGCTGTTTGAACGAAACTCTGTGTTCTTCTCCTTATTAATAAAATCGCGATATATTGCGAATTCTACAGTTGGTTGCATTGTGATTAATATTCTAATTACTTATGTGGACGTACAGCATGTCAGTGCCATAGGAAAGCTTGTGCTGCCACTGCTATAGTGACATGAGGGATGGACTAATACGTTGAAAACTTTAAAATTAATACAAATTGCACGAATAGATGTGCCTCTTTCAGCTCACCTTGGGCTTTTCGATTGTTTGTCGATGCATAACCGTGTAACTGAGTGATGTTTCTGAAGTATTAATGCATTATTATGCAGTTCTTTTATATCCCAGCAATTTATGACAAGTATTTTTTTAAATGGAGTTTGTACACGACAAACTAAAAGCTTTTAATTAATTCTACCGTAAGCAAACTTGCAGAATGGGCATGTAAATGACAAATGAATTTTAATATAGATAAGTGTGAGGTGGTGCATTTTGGTAGGAGGAATAAGGAGGCGACCTACTTCTTGGAAAATAAATGGAGTAGAGATGTAAGGTTGTGGTGAGGGGAGGAGGGAAAGGAAGAGGTGCATTCTTACACCATCAGCAGCTTGTAATTCAGAAGAGATTGTGGGATGAGGGGTAAGTAGAATGTGAGAAGGAGGATTAGGTATGAGGATATGATCATTTTCTATGGTTTCAGCCCCGCTGCTGGCCACAGCCTCAGCAATGGCCATTCCAATAATGGCCAACACCATCTCCTCCATGAGGGTAAGGACATGCAAGGTTGTGTGCCACCTTGTTCTGTAAGAGAGAGGGAAGTGTGTCAGTGAATGTGGTGCAATCTGTTTGGGTGATGTGGCTGTCATGGTTCAATAGCTGGCAGTGTGTGAGGGTGTGAGGCTTGCACCTGTGCTATGTGTATGAAGGTGAGGTGAAGCTGTGAATGTTAGGTATGAGTCCTGATTGATGGAGATTGTTGGTAGGTGAGTGATGGGAGTGTGGTATTTGAGCAGTGGCTGCGGCTAGTGGTGCAGTTGGTAGGATATGGCATTTGAAAATGCATTCACTGACCTTGACCACTCGTGTGAGGTCATTGAACTTCTTGCAGCCCTGCATCCAGGTCCTCGGGGCTTGACTCCTAGCATTGATCACCATGGCTATCTGCTCTTACTGCCTTTTGAGCGTGTGTCTGGAGGGACTCCTGGCACCCTGTGGATACAGTACATCTCTCCTTTCCTTATCCTCCACCAAGGCCTCCAGTGCAGCGTCAGAAAACCTTGGAGCCCGCTCTCTCTCATGTTGTGCCATCATTGTGTGTTTTCCAGATCAGAATCAGTTGTAGAACAAATTCCACCTCCTGGTCCAGCCACAATGTACCTCCCCTGTAGGAGTTGCAGGCTGGCTTTAAGTAGTGCAGGCTAGCTTTAACTAGTACTAGCCTCCCATGATTTTGGGCCCCCTGCTGATGCTCACAGCCAATGAGCAGCGCAGTTAGTGCTGGCTGCACGCTGAAATCGTTGAAATGAGCAGACAGCACGAAATTGGCATGCTGCCTGCATCACATTGAATGGGAGTGGGTTAATTATGCATCGTGATCCCACATCCATATTTGGGGGCTATTGAATTTAGACCCCCAGGCTTTTTCTATGCATTGTAGAATCTACTTCTTGGAGCTATCCTTCATTGTATCAAAACTCACCTCTTTATCCAAAATACTTCCATTAACTGACCTAAAATGTAGGGAGAATAAGTAGCCTTCTCTCCAGTGTTAAAGTGTTAACTTTAAACCTCGATGTCCAAATTAAGGCCTGTGGACAATATGCAGCTGCAACCCTGGCAACCTGGCCCTCAAAGCCTGAGCAACTCAGTTTCTACTTGGGTATATACAATCATAAACAATGTACATCACACTGAAGTGGTTCACTACAACACTACACTGTTTGTACAAAAACAAAACAGGTTTGCAAAACATTTCTTCAATAAGCTGGTGCCCCTTTAACGGTCCTTTACAATATTACTGACATCTATTGCTAAGTGCAAGGGAAGAAATAAGTGAAGATCCCCTGTGTATTTGAAAATTGGTTTTAGACAGCTGTGAAACTACTTGTCATGTTCTACTTTAGTTTGAGACTTTACGAGGTGCATTTTGAGATAATAGTCACTCTCTCTTACATTTGCATAATGATGCCTTCAGGCTCATTAAGGTTACTTTTCTCTACAGTCAGTGGGAGCCTTAGATCTCTTGTCTAATCTCTGCTCCACCTGTGCATTATTCATCAGTTGAAGACAGCAAGAAAGATTTTGAATGCTTTTCAA
Organism: Squalus acanthias; assembly: GCA_030390025.1. Taxonomy (NCBI): domain Eukaryota; kingdom Metazoa; phylum Chordata; class Chondrichthyes; order Squaliformes; family Squalidae; genus Squalus; species Squalus acanthias. The sequence continues at coordinate 71,205,782 of CM059432.1, read as the reverse complement.
ATCTACCATGGTTTACAAAAACAGCGGGAATAGGAAAGCAATGAAACATCAGGCTCCAAACAATTTACATTTAATACACAGAACACTCCATATTTTAGGGGATGATAGTTTGACTTATAATAGTGGATTCCTTCACTTACCACTCAAGACAATGCTTCAATGTCTAAATCATAGCAGTTTAATTTGCTGCTGAGGGGAAGTTAAAACACACAGGGGGCTAAATTGGATAAGGCACAAAAACGGGCGCAGGGATCGTGATGCGTGATCTGGCCGTGCCCGTTGAAAGTAACTTGTTTGCAGCATTGAGCCCAGCGCTAAACACGCTATTGGTTGGCTCAGCGCTCAATGGGGGGCCCAATATCGTGGGAAATCTGTTCTGTATTTAAAGGTTGCTGAGTGAAAGGCAGTCTGCACTTCTAAAAGGGGAGGTGCTTTGTGAGAGAAGTAACTCATTCTGACTGGAGCTGGAAGTTAGCAATGTTTCAACAGGGCAGAGAAAGCGCACCTTGGTTCTCCGATGCAGCACTGGGGGCCTTGGTGCAGGAGGTCTATAGGAGGAGACAGGTACTCTACCCATAGGGGGTGAGGAGGCCTTCCAGGCACACTGTTCGAAGGCAGTGAGAGGAGATCGCTGAAGCCATTGGTACAACCAGTCTTTCCCCAGGACATGGAGCCAGTGCCGGAGGAAGTTTAATGGCCTCACATGAGTGATCAGGGTGAGTGAATGCATCATCAAATGCCATATCCCACCAACTGCACCATTAGCCTCACACACTGCTCAATGCACCACACCCCATCACTCACCTACCAACAATCTCTACCAAGCATGACTCACACCTCACGTTCATAGCTTGACCTCACCCGTACATACTTACCACTGCTGCAATCCTCACACCCACATCTCACACCTTGCACACAATGCCAGCTAATCTTCCATGACAGGCACATCACCCAAACACATTGCACTACACTCACTGACAAACTTCCCTTTCTCTTGCAGGCCAAGGTCGCTCACAACCAGCGCGAGCAGGAACAAACAGGCAGGGGGCAAGCACAACTGCAGAACCTGACCCAGCTGGAGGAGACAGTTCTGGAGATAATTGGAGGGGCCATCACTGAGGCCGTGGCGATCGGTGAGGCTGAAAGCATTGATGATGATGGTATGTTTATACCTAACCCTCTTCTCACATCCCACTTCTCCCTCATCCCGCAATTTCTTCTCATTTACAAGCTGCTGATGGTGTAAGCATGGACATCTTGCTTTACACCCCTCCCCTCACAACAATCCGACCTTTGTGCCTTTCTCCTTTCAGATACCCAAGAACTGTCACCAGCCCAGCCTGTGCAGGAAGAAGTAGAGGATGAGAGTGATGGTGAAGAAGAGGCACCGTCATTCGATCTGACACTCCCAGGCACCAGCTCAGAAAATGGCACTGCGTGAACTTTAGAGGGTAGTATAGAGGCGGGATCTGCATGTGGTGAGTCACCGGCGCGAGTGGGCTGCAGCCAGGCCAGGGGGAAAGGTTAGCGCAGGTGCCAGCTCCCCAGTGGGTGAGGTTGCATTCAAGTTCTGCTGCACAGGCCTCAGATGAGGACATCAATGGGGTGGCCTTCAGAAGAAGGGTGATAGGCATGCACACAGAAATGCTTGGTGCAATGGCAGGCCTGCCAGAGAGCCTCTTGCCACTGTCAAGAAGAATGGAGGGGTTCGGCTCTAACACTGCGTGGGGCTTTGTGCAGAGCTTGGAGCCCATGATTTCCAGGATGGACATGATAGGCAACTCCATTAAAGCACTTGTGGAACCAGCCATAATGTTGGGTGTGATGGGCGATGTCGCAGATTCCATTGCAGCACAAGCGGAAGTGACCCAACATCTGAGGGCTGCAGTGGAAGCTCAGACTTCTGTCATGCAGGCTCAGCTTGCTGTCACGCAAGATCAGACTGTTGCCATAGTGGCTGGTTTTACAAGTATGGAAAGGGGCTTGCAGGGTCTCACAGCAGTCCAGCAATCTGTCCTCCAACAGATGGCTAGGAATGCTGAGGCACCGCCCAGGGGGAGTGGCAGTGGCTCCATGAACTAAGAACATGTTGTCCCCTCTCAGGATGATAACACTCGTACTTCCACTACTGCCACTCCGCCAGTGCCATTGCAGTTGCCTGTCAGACAGCCAGCTCAGACTGCTGCCACCATGCCAAGGTGATGCAGTCTACAGCTGGGCCTTCTCGGCTCAGAATTGCTCAACATCCTGCAAGGCCATCTGCAGTCTCCCCCGCAGAAAGTCAGCAGCCTTCCACCAGCTGTGCTGCAGCCACTGGGGGAGCACTTCATAGGAGCACTAGAATCACCAAAGGCACACGACAGACAGACACTAAGGGAATGCACGAGGGTGATGAATTGACTTTGTAATGTAATATTGGAATTAATCGTTTATAAATTATGTTTGGAATCTTTGTTTTGTGGTGGCGTTCATTTCAGCTTTGTGCCCAAGAGAATGCTGTGATGTTCTGTGACAGAGAGATGGTAAGGTGGGAAAGTGGTGAGCAATGGGGATCTGGGGGTTACATTCAGAGGAACCAGATTCTGCTGATGCGCTCACGGACAGACCGTCCAGAATGGGGATTTGCAGGCTTCCTCCTCCATTCCTCCTCCTCCTCCTCCTCCTCTTCCTCTTCTTCCTTTTCCTCTACCTCTTCCTCCTCTTCCTCCTCCTGAGGTGGTCACAGAACCTGTGGTTCCAAGGGCTGCGCCCTCATGATGGAGGATGCAGCAGACAACTACGAATTTGGACACCTGCTCCAGCAAGTACTGGAGAGCTCCTCCCGAGCGGTCAAGGCAGCGGAACTGTTGCTTCAGCACCCCGATGGTCTGCTCAGTGAGGTTCCTTGTGGCAGCATGGCTCTCATTATATGAGTGCTGGCCACGAGTGGTGGGGTTACGGGGGTGGAGTCATCAGCCAGGTGTGGAACGGATAGCCCTTGTCGCTGTGCAGCACCCTCGGGTTCGATGTGGTGGGTGGAAGATTGCTGGCACAGCGGACTGGTGCAGGATGAAGGCATCATGACTGCTGCCAGGATACCGAGCATTCACCAACATGATGTGCTGGGCGTGTTTGCGCACTAACTGCACATTAAGTGAGTGGTACCCTTTGCGGTTACGGTACATCTCAGCACTAATATGTGGTGCCCGCAAAGCCACGTGTGTGCAGTCGATGGCTCCCTGCACCATGAGGAAACCTGATATCCTGGCAAAGCCACATGCGCACTGCTCCTGCTTCTCTCCGTTTAGAGAGAAGACAATGAAGTTTCTTCTCCTGGAGTACAGAGCCTCTGTGACCGCCTGGATGCAGCAATGGACAGCGAACTGCGAGATGTTAGCTATATCACCTGTTCCAGCCTGGAAGGATCCACTGGCAAAAAATTCAGGGCCACGGTCAGCTTGAGGGTCACTGGGAGAGCTGTTGTCGCTCTGCTCCGAGGCTGCAGGTCTGGTTACAAGAGGTGGCAGAGTTCTGTGACCAATGTTTCCTCTAAGCTGTATGGCCGCCCGCGCTAGCGCCCTCACCAAGATGGCGACCAGCGCGTGCTGTGCTGGGAGTGGCGGAAACAAGGCGGTCGCCATTTTTTCCTGAAACCGGCCTTAACTGCTGGCGCTAAGTTGCTGAATTTCACGGCCTTAATCTGAAATCAATTCAAATGATTAAAATCTGCTGCCTCAAAGAATCAATGATGTGGAGATGCCGGTGTTTGACTGGGGTGGACAAATGTGGGAAGTCGCACAACACCAGGTTATAGTCCAACAGTTTTATTTGAAATCACAAGCTTTCCGAGCGCTGCTCCTTCGTCAGGTGAACTTCACCTGACGAAGGAGCAGCGCTCTGAAAGCTTGTGATTTCAAATTAAACTGTTGGACTATAACCTGGTGTTGTGCGACTTCTCAAAGAATCAAAATTAGTTTTTTTTTATAACGCTAATGCATGACATGACATGCATGTGGTGCTAAAGGAGGCAAAATGGAGGAAAGGCACAAATTCAATTAACCTGAACTGGTGAAAAGGAGGAAGACAGGTGAACTGTAACATTGACCGAGATTTTCTGCCTGTGTGCTGCCTATTTTGCAGCAGATTCAATGTGGATGGTGGAGGAAAATGGATGAGAAGGCCTGGCACGAATTCCCTCCCTGTAAAATCGTATTACTAATTGCAATGTTCCTCTGCCCAGATTGTGAATAGCCCACAATGCCTGCTGCAGGCTCACCCGCCACTTGGCATTGGATTTAAATTAGGTAATGGTGGTCACATTAGATTTCTTTCTCTCAATGCATGTGGCCTGGCTCAAAAATCAGCGCCTCTATAGAAGAAGCTTGACAGCAGGTGGAAATAGTAGTAGAGGATTCTGAAGTCTTTTGGAGTGTTAAAATGCTCAATAGATGCTCTGATGCATTTTTTATTATACCTTAACCTTTCTAAGCTGTTCAGAATTGTTCCTGAGAAAATATTCCAATTTGTCTTTGTCAGATCCAAAATGGATGATCTCATATTTCCCCATATTGAACTCCATCTGCCATAGTTTTGCCCACTCACTTAGACTGTCCATGTCCTTTTGAAATTTCCTACTCTCATCCACACAACTTATGATGCCTCCTAACTTAGTGTCATCTGCAAACTTGGATATACAACTTCATCCTTCATCCATGGTGAAAATATATGGTGAAATGCTGAGGCCCCAATACAGATCCCTGGGGAAATGTCATCACACCATGATAAAAATAATATAAGATAGTTTTATAGAATTTTTGTCACAAAAATGTCACAATGATTTTAGAATTTTTATAGCAAGTGTATACATAATAAAAATAAAGGCCGTAAATTTTACCTGCCGACAGGGGATACCTGGATGGCGGGGGGAACCCGCAAGTTCCAACGGCGCGTTTGGCAGCAGCTTTTTAACAAAGCCACAGCATTTACATCTGACTTCCGAGTTTCTCGACCAATTAACACGAGCGGGCTTGGTGACATCACACATCGGTCCAATTCAGCTCAGGTATTTAAAGGAGCACTGCAAAGATGACAGTTGAAGGTTGGTGGAGGTGGAGAGACCTTGCTTTGGTTGCTGAACAAAAAATACAGTTTCAACTTACGAAAGCTGCCTCTCAATTCAGTGACGCCTGCCTGGAACTCCTGCTGCATGGAGTTAGGGCCCGCAGGGAGGTGGTATTCCCTGCTGACAGGAGGAAGAAGCCAGCCTCAGAGGCCAAGAAGGCATGGCTGGAGATTGCAGTGGAGGTGAGCAGCAGGAGTGTGTTGGTGAGGTCCTGAATTCAATGCAGGAAGAGATTTAATGACCTCATGAGGTCAGGAAAAGTGAGAACAATGCCACATTCAACTACATCCTGATGTGCGTGTCACTTCAACCCCCCTCACTCTGCCCTTCCTAGCCTGCTCCTGCACATCACTCCTCACACCAACGTACCTTGCAAGAGCACCCATCCCTCTCTGTCTATGCACTTCCTCACATCCCCATCTGACCATCCACCACTGACACTCACCCTCATCTTAATGCAATGTAAAGCCTCTCCCTCATAGTCACCATCTACAGATGTTGCCCATCCATCCAATGCTCTCATTCCATGACTGTCACTCAAAGGTCTCTTGTTTCCCTCCTTGCAGGAGAAGACAGCATAGAACACCCGGGAGAGGCAGAGAACTGGGGGTGGCCCTCCACTCATAGCAACACTGGCTGCTGCAGAGGAGGAGGCACTGAAGATAACAGGAGTATCAGCATTGATGGCGGTGGGAGATGGAGAGACGGGGAGCTCCCAGCTACCTGGTGACATAGTTAAATATCACACAGCCACATGGCATACAGCAGTCACTCATGTTGACTTGATGTCAGCAGCCTGTGAAATATGATCATGTGCATAATGTTCACTTAAAATATTCTTACCATGACAGTTCTAATTCATGTCTTTACTCTCCCACAGGCCCCTCAAGTGTCCAACAGCCAGTGGAGCCACAGAAGGAAGGGGACTCCTCAGAGGAGATCGCTAACTCTGAGGGTGCACCATCACAGGACGGGTGCACACCAAGCACCAGCACAAATACGCACACGTCGGTGGGACCATTAAGTCAGATACTATTGTTGGCACCTGGTGTCTCACAGATCAAATGTGCACAAGAGAAGATGGTGCAGACAGGGACAGCAGTGGAGAGTCCTTGTTGGAAAGTGCAAGACGCTCCAAGCTCTGCTCAGCTGGACGCAGATGCTGAACCTCGGGGGCCATTGATAAGGGGATGATTCTGGAGGAGCAACAAAAAATGCGTGAGGCTCTGGCAGGATTTCCAGCCGCGATGTGCTCACTTGCAGCAAGAATGGAGGAGTCCATCTCAAGCATGACTGGCATGATGTCACAGGCCATGGCTATGATGTATTAATCCATGGAAAGGATGGCCACCTGCATGGCGCATCAAACGCGGCATTCAAACGAGTGCGTGCTTGCCCTCACCAACAGCTTGCACACTCTGAATGCCACCTTAACAAGGATGGATAAAAAACTAGACTTAGACGTTCATCGTCCCACTGATGTACAGCAGTGTGCTCTCCAACTCATTGCTAGCAGGGAAGTGCGGGTGGGCTGTGAGAGGGATGATGGTGAAAGGGGTCATAGAAGTGGGGACTCTGCTCAAAGCACTTCCACTTTTCTTCAACTGCCCCTCCCCTCCAGTCAGTACCCCACATGCTGCCTTGTCTCCCGATGGCCGAGTCTGACCCTGCACAGGTGCAGGAGGAGCAGTCTTTGTGAGGCCCTCGCAGGCTCCAAAACTCAGAGGACATCGGCCAAGAGCATCTCAACAGTCAGAGCAGGGCAGTGAGCAGCCTGCCTCTACCTCTGCTGAAGCCACAGGGGGTGCACGACGTAGAAGTGGTAGGAAGAGGAAGATGAAAGAATTCTAGATGCACAAGAGTATGCACATAGTTGTGTTAGGCAATGTTACACTGTGAAGGTTATGTCGAAATTGGGAGGCAAATAACATTATTTCTTTGCACCACTTTCCCGTCTTGCCCATTTTTCCTGCTGCCTGGCAAGTGGCCTTGACGTAAGAAAACTACTAGGCACTTGGTCTAAGCATTAAACAAAGCTTTAATCAACTGTTTTTCAACATGGAGATCTAGTTGTGCCCTTCACTAGTTCCTGTCAAAGAATGTCTTGAGCAAGCTGGGCCCATGCCTGAGTATTTATACTCTCCCTGGACAGTGCCACCAGCAGGCCGCCCAGTATTATTTCATAAGTCATTTCCACATGAATGTCACTTGTCACTTGTAATGAATGGTAAGACATGACTTAACTGCAAGCAATGGGTGTCTGTGAAAGGAATAGTTTGGTCATTGTAGGACTGCTTTGTGTTTGAGGGGGGGAAGTGGGTTCAGCATCTGAGTGCCAGATGGGTGCAGTGGTGCAACCTAACTAAATCGTGCCATTATGAGGCCACCCCGGGCATCCCAGGCAGCAATGTGCACTGCTGCTGGTGCCATGTCCACATCAAGTTCCTCCTCTTCCTCCTCCTGTTCCTCCTCCTCCTCTGCGCCTTGTTCTTCCAGCAGCTCCAACCCTCACTGTTGCGCTAAGTTGTGCAGAGCACAACATACTACGATCATTCTGGAGACCCTGGCTGGTGCGTTTTGAGGGGCTCTTCCATATCTGTCCAGGCAACTGAAGCGCATCTTCAGCATCCCGGTTGCTTGCTCTATTACACATCTCGTTGTCATTTGGCTTTGATTGTAGAGCTCTTCGACCTCATTGCTTGGCCTCCTCAAGGGTGCCATCAGCCATCTCTTCAGTAGATACCCCTTGTCTCCAAGCAGCCAGCTGGAATATAGATACGTTAAGTGAGTGGGCAAAAATTTGGCAGATGGAGTATAATGTGGGAAAATGTGAGGTTATTCACTTTGGTAGGAAGAATAGAAAAGCAAAATATTATTTAAATGGAGAGAGACTACAAAATGCTGCGGTACAGAAGGATCTGGTGTCCTCGTACATGAAACACAAAAAGTTAGCATGCAGGTACAGCAAGTAATTAGGAAGGCAAATGGAATGTTGGCCTTTATTGCAAGGAGGATGGAGTATAAAAGTAGGGAAGTCTTGCTACAACTGTACAGGGCGTTGGTGAGACCGCACCTGGAGTACTGCGTAGAGTTTTGGTCTCCTTATTTAAAGAGGGATATACTTGCCTTGGAGGGTGTTCAGCGAAGGTTCACAAGGTTGATTTCTGAGATGAAAGGGTTGTCTTATGAAGAAAGGTTGAGCAGGTTGAGCCTATACTCATTGGAGTTTAGAAGAATGAGAGGTGATTTTATTGAAACGTGTAAGATTCTGAGGGGACTTGACAGGGTAGATGCAGAGAGGATGTTTCCCCTCGTGGGGGAATCTAGAACTAGAGGGCATAGTTTCAGAATAAGGGGTCGCCCATTTAAGACGGAGATGCGGAGGAATTTCTTCTCTCAGAGAGTCGTGAATCTTTGGAATTTTCTACCCCAGAGAGCTGTGGAGGCTGAGTCAGTGAATATATTCAAGGCTGAGATAGACAGATATTTGAGCAACAGGGGAGTCAAGGGTTATGGGGAATAGGCAGGAAAGTGGAGTTGAGGCCAAGATCAGATCAGCCATGATCTTATTGAATGGTAGAGCAGGCTCGAGGGGCTGAATGGCCTACTCCTGCTCCTATTTCTTATGTTCTTATGTTCTTTTGGTAAGTCTGGTCGAAGGTGCAGAGAGCTGAGGGAGGGTGGACTGGCACAGGACGAATGAATCATGACAGCTCCCTGGGAATCTGGCACACACCTGCATGATGATCTTTTGTGGTTGCAGACGAGCTGCACGTTGATGAATTGGAAGTCCTTACTGTTCACAAACACACTTGAGTGATTGGGGGGTGCCTTGATTGCCACATGTGTGCAGTTGATGATGCCCTGCACCTGTGGGAAGTCAGCCAGAGCCACAAACCTTGGTGCCTGCTCATTCTGATTAGCTTCATCGGTGGCAAAGTGTACAAAACTGCCTGCCTTGGCAAACATGGCATTGGTCACCTGAGCCGACTGCGAAATTGTGCAAATATCTCCTACAGATCCCTGGAAAGAGTATGAGGCGAAGAAGTTGAGGGCGGTGGTCACTTTGACAACCACTGGTAATGCGTATCCACCAGGTCCATTTGGCAGTAGGTCTTCTTCCAGCAGGCTACAAATGTCTGCCATGACCTTATGCGATAGCCTGAGCCTCCTGAGGCACTGCTGTTCAGTCACATCCAGGAAGCTGATCCTCTGCCTATATACACTGTGTTGGGGGTATTGCCTCCTGCGAGGTGCACCCCTGTGCTCATCCCCTCTTTCCTGTGGAGCGGCAAGTCGGTGAGAAGGCTGCTGTTGCTCCTGCTGCTCCTGCTGGTGGTGTTACTGCTGGGGTTCATCTAGGTCCTCATCTGAGATCCAAGGTGAAACAGCATAAGCGGCACCCATGCTGATCTGATATATGGCAGATGTAAAGTGGAGATCAGACGCACAATCCTCCAATGTAGTGAGAGTGACCTCCAAAGTTGTAGAAATCACCTGTAAAGTACTGAAAGCAAACTGTCAGAACAAGTGGTGTTACAAAAGCCTTTCCCATAGGCAAGGAAGCAGGTGTGAGGTCTCAGTACTTATCGGATTTTTTGCCTGTCATTTATTCAGCCCCCTCGATTGCTGCGGTGCTCTCACCTTGCTTTCACTGGCAAGGTCCAGGAAGCCCAGGAATCCCGTGCACACACAGTAAAACCTGAAACCCTCGGTAAAAAAGGCTCTTAATAGCCTCTTAACTCGCTCTAAATTGCTTTAAGTTGCTAATCCGCCTCTCCCGAGTGGTTTCTCGTTTGCCGTTGAATGCGCTCGAGTTAAGTGTGGAAGACGGCGGGTTGAAGCTGGCTTCCCGACGCGCTGTCAATTTCAGCGCAGTTAACCTTCCACCTGCTCCCAAACCCAATCACACTTTTCTGTTAACATTCCGGCCAAAATATTTTAAGTGTGCTTTGTTAAATATTCCTCTCAAGCTTCTACCTCTGATTCCACTTCCACTACTAAGGTAGTGTTAACTCTAAGCAGTTTAATTGCACTGAGCATTAAAGCTAGTAAGAGTGGGCACTGCTTTTCCTATTGGGAGTAAGCAGATGGAACACACTGATCAGATTTAACAATGGGGGTGATTTTAACCCGGCAGAAGCAGACGGATGGGCAGTTAAAATCGCCCGGATTATGTACCTGCCCTGGAGCTGCCGGACGGATTTTTACCTGAGCAGGAGGCTGGGACGTCCACCCAAATTCGGACAAGGTTCATTTTGACATGTGCATTTCGGGTCCCGATGGCCCGACTGCAATTGTAACTCAGCGGCCTGAACGGGAAACTGCAGTCAGCTTCCCGCCAGGTTAACTCAGCGAGGAAGAGGATTGGAGTGAGAAGAAGCCTAAAAAGGTAAGTTATTAAACTTTTATTTGCTTTAATTGTGAGGCCAGGATTAGGAGCGCTCCTCCAAGCCCCACAAGGAGTGTTTAGGGCTCCCCAGCCGTGGACTTGAGGCCCCCTTCCCGATTTGGCGACCCCCGCGGGATAGCCCCGGCAGCCAATTCTGCCACTTACCTAGTCTTGGTGGCCTGCGCGATATTCTGCTGCTTCCCGCTGACTTCCCGCCTGGCGGTTTCTAACTCAAACCGTTGCCCACCCGCCCAAAACTGGCTCGGTTAAAAATCTGAGCCCATGCTTTTGCATGTTAAATGTTTGTTAAGCAACAATTACTGGGAAGCATCAAGCACTGGAATTTTCACAGGAGTTTCCCAATCTCCTGCCATAACTTCGGTGGAAGATCAGCGGAAAGCCCAGAAAAAGTTTTGATAGAGTAAATAAGGAAAAACTATTTCCACTGACAGGAGGGTCGGAAACCAGAAGACACAGATTTAAGATGATTGCCAAAAGAACCAGAGGCGATAAGAGAAAAAAAAATTATGCATCGAGTTGTCATGATCTAGAATGCACTGCCTGAAAGGATGGTGGAAGCAGATTCAATAGTAACTTTCAAAAGGGAATTGGATAAATACTTGAAGAGAAATAATTTACAGGACTATGGTGAAAGAGCAGGGGAGTGGGACTAACTGGATAGCTCTACCAAAGAGCTGGCACAGGCACGATGGGCCAAATGGCCTCCTTCTGTGCTGTATCATACTATGGTAAATGGTATCAACAATTTCTCTGGGCTTTATACTGATCCTCCGCCGAAGTTATGGTGAGAGACTGGAAGAACCCCCTCAGAAATTTCAGGCACAAATTTATTCAGGCATTTACTTGATCCTAATAACAGTCTGAATATTCTCACTGGGGGTCGTCAGGTGGCTTGGGTGGAGGTAGAATCCTGTTTTTGGGAGGGGGAATTGGAGGCATAGTAGAATGATACAAGGTATAAATTCTGCAGCATTGCAATTTTTTTAAATTTCCAGTTTAAGTTAAGAAATTTGGGGATCTCTTAACACAACAGAGATGCGTATTACTGGACAACTTGGTGAAAGCACATGAACAACCAAGAGTGTTCTGTTATTTGTTTTGATGTGTATTTTATGGAGGCTCTTCATGCTTTTTTCAACAAAAAGGTAAGTGCAAAGCAATTTGCACATTTACGCTAATTTAATATGTTCATGTGGAATCAACTACTATGCATTTAGTGTGCTGAAAATATGAACCCTTAGATTGCTGGCAGGTCAAGGATAATGACTGATTCCCTAGGCTTGTCAAATATGAAGCCTTTAGCTCTCACACCGTAGTGCTGAAACAACCATTAATATCACAGTAATAAAGCTACTCAAATGTTAGAAGTAGTTTTATTATTGTAATATTGATCATAAATTACAAACAGAAATACTTAAAACATAACTTAAAATATTTTTAAAGCATTTTAGGTCAGATTTTCCTCAGGGTGGGTTAACTGCTGGAAATGTACTCCGACTGCACTTCCAACCACGCATGTGGCCACACCGTGACTCTGTTGAATTTTCCTTGGTCAACCTTTTTTCAATATTATGGGTAGGTTCCTTCAGGGGTGGAGAGTGAAATTTAGTGCTGCAGCAGTATTTAAATGGTTGCAGCAGCTTAAAAGGTCTAGATGTCATTTACTGACTGGAACAATTGTTGCCTCTACAATGTCTCAGGCTGATGATTCTGCAGGATATGAAGCCCACAAATTTTCTGATTCTTCAGTTAATGTGCTATTGTCTGAAATCGGCCAAAGGAGGGTGCAGATTTTTTAGCTCTGAGGGAAAGAGGTCCATAAAGAGAATAGTCCAAGCCCAGTGGAAAGAGATGGTCTTGGCAGTGAGTACCACCTCCCAGGACCCCCATTCAATTAGTCAATGCCATAAGAAGCTTAATGATCTTGCCAGTGTAGCTAAGGTAGGAGGAGGCAGGTACAACTTGAACCAATGCAATGTCTATGATGTCTACAAAGTAGCACGTAACCCTTCACACCTCCATCCTTCTCCTGTAAATATTCCTTCACTCACAGTCTCATTTAGGGAGACAGTGAAAGACTCGCACATATATTTGTTCATTTCCTGCACCTATTCTCACCATCATTAAGTAATACTTACTGATGCCTAGATTGCATTTCATAAGATGGCAAATAGGGTGCCATGATGTTAGAACTGATTTTGCAGTGGGGATCAGATCTGACTTAACTAAAGGTATCCCTTTCAAGCTCTGCCTGCAGCTGGTTAGCAGCTGGCAAAAAGATCTTCCTACACATGCCCTTCTTCAATCAAGACCATGGCTGCCTGATGACCCTGCTGGCCTTGGTCACCTTCATTTTAATCCTTTGGGATATTAATCAGCAATCCTTTCCAGATGGCAAACTCGGGCAGCATATTGCAGATGACAATGATGCGAGAGACCCTCTGTACTGGAGAGTTCCCCAGATCTATGCAAGCACCTGAGGTGTGCCTTCAGAATCCCTATAGCCCGCTCAATGGCAATCCTGTTAGCATCATAAGCCTCATTGTATTGGTATTGTTCGAGATCCAAATCAATGTCATCAGCCACTGTTACATAAAGTAGCTTTCATCACTGATCATTCATCTAAATATTTTCCTTTGACCTGTCAATAGCAGTGGAATTGTCTTAAAACAAAGGTTATCGTGGTAGTTCCACGGATAGTATACATTCATGATGAATGAGGTGTTTTGCACCACACACCAGCTGCACATTGATGGAATTAAACCCTTTCATGTTGAGAAAGTTAATAGCGTTCTTGAAAGGGAACTGTATGGTAATTTGGGTCTCTTCGATGGCACCTTGTTCCTGGGGAAATCCTATCACTCTGTAAAAATGGCCAGTTCTTTCACATTGATGTGCAAAGTCCATAGGAAAGGAGGTAGAATTGGTTGCTCACACAAACAAGGCGCTACATGCCGCGGCACTGCAGGCCTTCCTCCCCTTCTTAAAGGGGAGGGGCCTTGCACAGCACGACTCAGGGCCCAGCTGGGACACCAGGGATTGGAGTGCAAGCAAAAGAGCCCGGCACTCAAGAGAAGTGCCGGGCTCACGGAGCGCAGCCGGCACTCCGCGGGGCGGGGGGGGGGGGCGTTCAGGAGGCCGGGGACGGGAGCGGAGGCAGGTGCTGGCAGGCGGCCGGAAACAAAAATGGCTGGCCAGCACCTCGCCTTTAAATAGTGCCGCCCCGGCCGCAGGTAGGTCCCCCTGACCCTGTTGGACATAGCGTCCAGCAGTAAGTCAGGGGGCGCTACCGAAGTTCGCGGCCGGAGCACAAGCAGAGCGCTGCGCATGGCAATGACATCATCACCAGCGGCACAGTGCCGCGGGGCGCTAACGGTTACCGCTGCCGCTAACCTCCCGCTGAATTTCGCTGGAGGCGTTGGCGGCGCCGCGCCCAGGAGCTAGTTGCTTTGTGCCCCGTTAGCAAAGCAACCGAATTTTTAGGCCCTTGAGTGTTGTTGGAGCTGCACTCATCCAGGCAAGTGGAGAGATTTCCATCACACTCCTGACTTGTGCCTTGTAGATGGTGGAAAGGCTTTGGGGAGTCAGGAGGTGAGACACTCGCCGCAGAATACCCAGCCTCTGACCTATTCTTGTTGCCACCGTATTTCTGTGGCTGGTCCAGTTAAGTTTCTGGTCAATGGTGACCCCCAGGATGTTGATGGTGGGGGATTTGGCGATGGTAATGCCATTGAATGTCAAGGGGCAGTGGTTAGACTCTCGCTTGTTGGAGATAGTCATTGCCTGGCACTTGTGTGGCGTGAATGTTACCTACCACTTATCAGCTCAAGTCTGAACGTCGTTCAGGTCTTGTTGCATGCGGGAATAGACTGCTTCATTATCTGAGGAGTTGTGAATGGCACTGAACACTGTGCAGTCATCAGCGAACATCTCCATTTCTGACCTTATGTTGTAGGGAAGGTCATTGATGAAGCAGCTGAAGATGGTTGGGCCAAGGACACTGCCCTGAGGAACTCCTGCAGCGATGTCCTGGGGCTGTGATGATTGACCTTCAACCACCACAGCCATTTTCCTTTGTGCTAGGTGTGACTCCAGCCAGTGGAGAGTTTTCCCCCCGATTCCCATTGACTTCAGTTTTACTAGGGCTCCTTGATGCCACACTCGGTCAAATGCTGCCTTGATGTCTAAGGCAGTCACTCTCACCTCACCTCTGGAATTCAGCTCTTTTGTCCATGTTTGGACCAAGGCTGGAATGAGGTCGGGAGCTGAGTGGTCTTGGCGGAACCCAAACTGGGCATCAATGAGCAGGTTATTGGTGAGTAAGTGCCGCTTGATAGCACTGTCGATGACACCTTCCATCACTTTGCTGATAATTGAGAGTAGACTGATAGGGCGGTAATTGGCCGGATTGGATTTGTCCTGCTTTTTGTTGACAGGACATACCTGGGCAGTATCCACATTGTCTGATAAATGCCAGTGTTGTAGCTGTACTGGACCAGCTTGGCTCGAGGCGCAGCTATTTCTGGAGCACAAGTCTTCAGCACGATAGCCAGGATGTTGTCAGGGCCCAGAACTTTTGCTGTATCCAGATATGAGCAGGAAATTATAAAAGGATATGGACTGATTAAGTGAGAGGATGAAGCGCGAGAGGAAGTGTGAGGTCATCCACCTTGGATCGAAGAATGGCAAATCGGAATATTTTCTGAATGGCGAGAGATTAGGAGCTGTGGAGGAGCAAAGGGATTTGGGTGTCCATGTACAGAAATCACTAAAAGCTAGTGTACATGTACAAAAAGGAATTAAAAAGGCTAATGGAATGTTAACCTTTATCTCAAGGGGGTTGGAATTGATAAGTTGGCTTGTATTCCCTGGAGTTTTGAAATTTCAGGACTGATCTAATTGAGATATTTAAAATGATAAAGGTATTTGATAGGATAAAGAAACTATTTCCTCTGGTGGGGGGATCCAGAACAAAAGGGCATGAGTTTAAAATTAAAGCTAGAACATTTAGAAGTGAAATCAGGAAGCACTTTTTCACACAAAGGGTCGTGGAAATCTGGAACTCTCTCCTCCAAAAGGCTGTGAATGCTATATCAATTGAAATTTTCAAGACTGAGATCAATAGAATTATGTTGGGTAAGGATATCAAGTGATATGGAGTAAAGATGCGTAAATAGATTGAGGTTCAGATCAGCCATGATCTAATTGAATGGCGGTGCAGGCTCAAGGGGCTGAATGGCCTACTCCTGCTCCTATGAAAATGTTTTTTTTATTCATTCCTGGGATGTGGGCATCGCTGGCAAGGCCAGAATTTATTGCCCATTCCTAATTGCCCTTGAGAAGGTGGTGGTGAGCCGCCTTCTTGAACCGCTGCAGTCCGTGTGGTGAAGGTACTCCCACAGTGCTGTTAGGTAGGGAGTTCCAGGATTTTGACCCAGCGACGATGAAGGAACAGCGATATACTTCTAAGTCAGGATGGTGTGTGACTTGGAGGGGAACTTGGAGGTGATGGTGTTCCCATGCGTCTGCTGACCTTGTCCTTCTAGGTGGAAGAGGTCGCGGGTTTGGGAGGTGCTGCCGAAGAAGCCTTGGCGAGTTGCTGCAGTGCATCTTGTAGATGGTACACACTGCAGCCACGGTACGCCGGTGGTGGAGGGAGTGAATGTTTAAGGTGGTGGATGGGGTGCCAATCAAGCGGGCTGCTTTGTCCTGGATGGTGTCGAGCTTCTTGAGTGTTGTTGGAGCTGCTCTCATCCAGGCAAGTGGAGAGTATTCCATCACACTCCTTACTTACTACTGTATCACATTAGTTATAATTTGCTGCTTCAGTAATTTTCTTATTTGCCAGATGTTCACTCTGTATTTTTCATTAATATTCATGCTGCAATGTACAGAATCTATCAAACTTGTGTTTACAGTATTTTCTTAAGCAGCATTATTAACCTGCATTTCCTGTGAAACATAATTTAAATGCTTGTTGCTACCTGAAGCTTACGTCCAGGTTGATATTGTACTTTATATTTTGTCAAACCATCAGAATCACCATCCAGTAGTGAGAAAATAGCAATGTGATGAAAACTGCCTGAAATGCACCCATCACATATCTCACCTGGGTAAGCCTTTATTGGCTGGGGAATTCAACATGACAGATTTCTTGCAGGCTACTTTCACACTAGAAGAAATTAGAATTTCTCCTTTTGGATAGATAGATAAAAGCAATAGCTTTTTTGTGTGTGTGTATATATATATATATATATAGAGAGAGAGAGAGAGAGAGAGGAGTACCTCCCTGTACCTCCACAGTAATGTCCTTTCAAATTTATTTGCAAAGAAAAAGCCCACTTTGATAGTGACAGTAAGCCATGTTGTTTTGCAGGAAAATTTAAAAGCTAAAGACTGTTTTGCTTGAAACTTTTATGGCATCATTGATTTGAGACTGAGTGCAAAACTTATAATGTCACAACACAATGTTCTTTCCCCTCATATGTTGAAGAACAGCAAAGGGGAGACTTTGTCTGGGTTTAACAGAACTCTATCAGTAGTGGTGAATTAATTTACCAACAAAAAACTTTTAAAAATGCACTTTGGAGCTTTTCAAAACCTCTTCAAAAGGCTTGGATATGTCAGTCTCTGAAAAAAGCCACTTGACAGTGGTAGAAAATAATATCTATTATATCAGCACATAAAGGATTGGCGGAGAAATAAAGCATGGGGATGGTCACAGCATTGATTGTTGCAGGTGCTTTGCTTCAAGCAGCAGCCTTCTCTCTTTAGCAGCTCTGCCATGTTGTGGACAGATGTTAAATATACTCCATTCTAATGATGCATGATTATATTACCATTCGCCTTGTATAAAAGAAAACATTAGAAAATATCTAACACAATTGTTAACTAATTACTTCTTCTTCTTAGGCAGTCCCTCGGAACCGAGGATGACTTGCTTCCACCCTAAAAATGAGTTCTCAGGTGACTGATGAGTCCAATGCGGGGCCTACAGTCTCTGTCACAGGTGGGGCAGACGGTGGTTGAAGGGGCGGGTGGGTGGGGTGCTCGGGTTGACGTGCACTCCTTGCGCTGTTTGCGCTTGCTCCCGGCGAAGAGACTCGAGGTGTTCGGCGCCTTCCCGGATGCTTCTCCTCCACTTTGTGTGGTCTTGGACCAGGGATTCCCAGGTGTCGGTGGGGATGTTGCACTTTGTCAAGGAGGCTTTGAAGGTGTCCTTGAAGCGCTTCCTCTGCCCACCTGGGGCTCTCTTGCTCCGAGTAGACTAATTACCAACAGAACGTCACTTGCAATTTATGATCCTTTTTCCAAGCTAATCTGTCCTGAGCATTAAACATGCTCAATAGTTCCTGACTGATGTAACAATTCATCATTATGTACAGCACAAAGTCTATATACTGAAGCATTTAAACACTACTAATTTATTATGCAATAGCCATTTACAACATTCTTTTTCTTTCAGTTTATAACTTAACAAGATGAGTAACATTCAGGTCTCTAACATTACCATTTAGCAATTTTCAGAAAATAAATTTGTTGAAAAATCTGCAAATGATTCAGAAGCAGAATATTTAAGAGCTTGGATATAAAATGGAAATAAAGGTTCTGCAGGGATTTGGAAATACAGATGTACTTGCTTTACTGCAATTAATGAATTTTCTACTGGCTGTACTAATGATGATTTCTTTGATAATGCAAGTACAATAAGGAGCTCAATTAATACCACGAAACATAGTCAGATTTTAATTGTAGTAGCTATTTTATAACAGAGGATCATGTTTACTTGTCACAACCATAGAGATACTATCAAAACATGACAATTAGTACGCATAAAGGGTTGGGAGGGTTTTCACTGAGGTATTTATGACAATATTACAAGCATGAATATAAAACATCTTAAATGATTTTCCTACAAATAGCAGACAAAGTAATTCCCTGACTAGTAAGGGCATCAAGGGATATGGCGATAGGGCCGGTGAATGGAGTTGAGGCAGAAGATCAGCCATGATCTCATTGAATGGCGGAGCAGACTTGAAGGGCCGAATGGCCTACTCCTGCTCCTATTTCTTATGTTCTTATGTTCTTAGGTGGCTCATAACCGCAGACAGCAGCAGCTAACCGGCGGGGGATGGGCAAGCCTGGATATCCTGACCCAGCTGAAGGAGATGGTGCTCAACATCATTGGAGGGGCCGCCACTGAGGCCATGGCAAGCAGCAAGGTTGAAACCACTGAAGATTGCAGTATGCTCATACCTAATCTTCTTTCTCACATCCCACTTCCCCATATCCCACAATCTCTTCTCACTTACAAGCTGCTGATGATGTAAGCATGCACATCTTGCTTCCCCACTCCCCACGAATTGGGACATTCGCTCCGGCGAGTACTGAAGGACTCCTCCTGAGCGTTCAAGACAGCGGCACCATTGCTTCAGCACCCCGATGGTCTGCTCGACGTTCCTTGTGGCAGTATGGCTCTCATTATATGAGTGCCGGCCACAAGTGGTGGGGTTACAGAGGGGAGTCATCAGCCAGGTGTGGAACGGATAGCCCTTGTCACTGAGCAGCACCCTCGGCTTCGATGTGGTGGGTGGAAGATTGCTGGTACAGCGGATTGGTGCAGGATGAAGGCATCATGACTGCTGCCAGGACACCGGGCATTCACCAACATGATGTGCTGGGCGTGTTTGCGCACTAACTGCACATTAAGTGAGTGGTAGCCTTTGCGGTTACAGTACATCTCACCATTGAGATGCGGTGTCTGCAAAGCCACGTGTGTGCAGTCGATGGCTCCCTGCACCATGAGGAAACCCGATATCCTGGCAAAGCTATGTGCGCGCTGCTCCTGCTTCTCTCTGTTTAGAGAGAAGACAATGAAGCCCCTTCTCCTAGAGTACAGAGCCTCTGTGACCTCCTGGATGCAGCAATGGACGGCGAACTGTGGGATGTTTGCTATATCGCCTGTTCAAGCCTGGAAGGATCCGCTGGCAAAAATATTCAGGGCCACGGTCACCTTAAGGGCCACTGATAGCACTGTTGTCATCCTGCTCTACAGCTGCAGGTCTGGTTCAAAGAGATGGCACAATTCTGTGACCACCTCCTTGGTAAAGCAGAGCCACCGAACACACTGCTCCTGGCTTAGGTGCGGGTAGGAGAAGTTCTCCCTCAAGACCCTAGCTGGGTAAGGCTTCCTGCTGAGAGCCCTCCTCCTCCTCCTCCCTCTGCGAGCAGCTTGTCTTCTTTGCTGCCTCTGCTCCATCTCCCTGCCATGCTGCAGCGCAAGTGAGACTGCAACTAGAGCGCCCATGACTGGGAGCAAGTGGTGTACTCAGAGACTTTCCAGTAGCAACCAACACCTTCCCAACATCCTGCACAACTTAACAACTTTTGAAATCCCTTACAGCAACCCAGTACTCCTACAAACTCTGCAAGAGCCAGTACAAAAGCAATAAGCAACTAACCTGCAAGTTGGATGTATCCCTTTAAGTAGCATGGTGGGGGGTGGGGGGGGTCCCTCGTGCAGCTGAACGCAGCTGACAAACGTCACAATCTGCCTACTCTGCATACTGCTGGTGCACGCACATACCGCCCGCACTATCACTCTCACCAAGATGGCGAACAGCACATGCTGCAAGCGCCAGAAGTGAGTGGAAGCGAGGCGGATGCAATTTTTTTTTTAAAACAGCCAAAAGAACCGGCGCTACTGAGGTGAATTTCATGGCCACAAATCCAAAAGACAACACAATTGTTATTTTGTGGCAACAAAACAAATTTATTTCTTGCAGCTAAACCAGAAATTGATTTGATCCTGATATTTCTACGTTGGTGTTCCATTTTTTGTTTGTACAAAAGCACCTTCTCTCTCAATAGTTTGACAGCAGTACCTGCAAGTGAACCTTGCCTTCACAATCCAGAAGTTGTACCTTCTGTATATTCAGAAAAATGCATGCCTAAGCCATTAACAGTTAGCTGAAATTAATAATCATCTTACTGGATTTTACATAGTCTGAGCTAGGAAATCAAACTCTCTTCCAAGAATTGATACTAATATGTGGACCAGTGTTTTGCAGACTAGTGCAACAAATGCATTTATTCAAAATTAAATAGCAATAAAATCACTAGAACTATAAGTAGAACAAATGTACATACAATGAGAGAAAATCTACAATGGAATGAATACCATCATCAGAACATAAGAACATAAGAAATAGGAGCAGGAATAGGCCACTTGGCCCCTCGAGCCTGCTCCGCCATTCAATAAGATCATGGCTGATCTTGGGCTCAAAGCCACTTCCCCACCCGCTCCCCATAACCCTTCACTCCCTCATCTTGCAAAAATCTGTCTATCTCCACCTTAAATGTATTTAATGACCCAGCCTCCACGGCTCTCTGGGGCAGAGAATTCCACAGATTTACGACCCTCTGAGAGAAGAAATTCCTCCTCATCTCAGTTCTAAAAGGGCGACCCTTTATTCTGAAACTATGCCCCCGAGTTCTAGATTTCCCCACGAGGGGAAACATCCTCTCTGCATCTACCTTGTTGAGCCCCCTCAGTATCTTATATGTTTCAATAAGATCACCTCTCATTCTTCTAAATTCCAGTGAGTATAGGCCCAGCTTGCTCAACCTTTCCTCATAAGTCAATCCCCTCATCTCTGGAATGAACCAAGTGAATCGTCTCTGAACTGCCTCCAATGTAAGTCATAAGAGTGTTTTTGGAAATAATACAAATAATCTCAGTAGATTCATTAAACAATGTCCTAGATTCTGCCATGCCTAATTCAGTTGGTTTTGTCTTCATGTAAAGCGTTCTGTGCAAGCGTATCACATTGATTGCAACATGTTGCCTGAGGCAGAAAGTTTTGGCTCAGACTTTCCTCAGCGCTTCTCCCACAGCACCACCATATATTACAGGAGCGGCAGCAGAGCAGGAGAAACTTCGAGGAAATTCCGGCCCAAAATCTTCCATTGGATCTAATAGAGGTCTTCAAAATTATGAAGATTTTGAGAAGGTAAAGACTTTTCACAGGCTGTGAATTGGTAACTAGGTAACATAGGCCGTGATTTCGCCTACCGAGGCGGGTCCGGGGCGGCTGGGGTCGGAAGCGCAGTCCCAGCCCGCTGCCTGCTCCACACCGCTCAGTTGAAGTGATTTTACGTTGATTAGCCTTGTTAAGCCCGCCCAGCGAGGTTCCCAGCCAATTAAAAGGAAGCGGGTCTGATGACATCATTTGATGACGTGTCATCAGCCGGTTTACTTAAAGGGGCCATGTCCAAATTTAGTTTGACAGTTGTGCTGTCAGTATTCTACAGCATTGAGGTGCTGCAAACACTGACAAGCACTGCACAAATGAGCATGGCTGCACCCAGGCTCTCCATGGAGGGAGTCACAGCATGCAGGGAGGTTCTCTTCCCTTCCAATGGGCGGAAGAGACCTCCCCAGGAGATAACGCAGCCTGGTTGCACATTGCACGGGAGGGCACAAGCAGAGATGTCGTCAGGAGGACCAGGCTGCAGTGGCACCAACCTTTCAATGATCTCAGTAGATCACGAAAAGTTACTGCAAAGCCACGCTCAACCTCATCCTGCTGTGCCACTCATCACATCCCCATCACTCTGCCTTCCCTACCCTACCCCTGCACATCCTTACTCACACCAACTTACCTTGCACCTCCACCTATCCCTCTCTATCTACATTATCACATCCCCATCTCACTAGCCACCCCTCACACTCACCCTCATCCTAGTGCAAGCACATGGGGAGAAAGCAGGGACAGGGTACTGAATTTGGATGATCAGCCATGATCTCATTAAATGGCGGAGCAGGCTCGAGGGGCTGAATGGCCTACTCCTGCTCCTATCTTCTATGTTTCTATGTTACCAACTAACAACACATGAGGGTAGGCACTTGAGTGTTTTAGCCAATGTTCATGTGAAGTTTCTGGTAATGTGCTGTCAAACATTGAAATCTTTATTTTCCACACTTTGCATTCTTGGACAGATTTATGTGCACATTTGGAAGTGGCTTAGTGAGTTGCAGTGAATGGTGAGACATAACGATACCCCCCACAATGGCAATGAGTGTGAAAGGAATGGCTTGGGCGCTGTAGGGATGTTTTACGGTGTTGGTGTGGAGTGGTGCCAACCTGGTGCATCATGTGGCAGCCAGGGTGTACAACGTCAAGTTTAGTAAATGTGGCCATGGTGAGGCCATCCCTGGCATCCAGGGCAACAATGTGGTCGGGTGCTGATGTCCTGTGCAGCATCAGTTGATTACGGAGAAGGTTGGTGTTGATGTTAGTGCTGCTGGTGTGCCCGGTGATGCTGGTGTTGGGGCTGATTGTGGTGGGATTCTGAGGACCAAGGTGAGATTTTTTCAAGGACACCGATGCTGATGTAATAGATGGCAGGTGAGGTTGAGATGACGGAAGCGATCTGTCAATGGTGAGAAAGGTTGTTCCAATGAGGTGACACTGGATAGAGAGTTTGCTCCAAACACTTGCTAGCTGCATAAAGCTCAATCTGTCTTCCAAATGCAGTAAGTAACAGCTTCTAACCTTGGAAAGTGAAGACCTATGAAATGGAAGCTTTTATAGATCATTTGCAGCTGGCAAGTTAGTAAATTATCCCATACTGACACAACACCCGACCTCCTTACCTGACGTGATCCCCGAGCAGCGGGGAAGCCGTTGGCAAATTCTAAAAAATCTAAAGGTGAGCTTAAAATAAGACTTAATTGCCTCTTAACAATCCAGCTAATGTTCTAAATTACCTCCCCCGCTGTTCAGCGCTGACAGACCCGACAACTGGGAGAATAACGTGGAGGCAGGGTCCCGACTCACTGTCAATCATTTCAAATTTCACAGCTGACCCGCCTCCAATCCCATCCTCTCAGCGCCGGTAAAATTCCAGCCATAGACTCGAGATTATCAGTAGCAGAACGGTACGGTAGCATAGTTGTTATGTTACTGAATTAGGCCTGAACTCATTGCGAGCAGCCGAGGAGGAGCGGACCTAACCGGGAACCGGAGCAGAGAGGAAAAAAATCCAGGAGTCCAAAAAAAACAAGGTGTGACGTCACAGGACAGCAGATAGGTGATTGGTTGGTGAGTATTAAGGTTTTTATTTTCTCTCTAGGACAGTGGTTTAAACTAGGATCAGGAAACTATAACATACCATCTTAAATTAATAGCTTAACTAGTTAAACCAATGAATATAACTATAAATAATAGTTGTTTAAAGACTTTAACTAATTAAATAAATAAAATAAGTCTAGACTTATTTGGGAGGAGGCAGTGGACCTGGGCGTCACCAGAGCGGGAGCAGAGCGAGAGAGGCAGCAACTCAACAGAGGCAGAATCCGAAAGAGCGACATCAGAGTAGAAAAAGTGATGTCGGCACAAGGGAAGGAGCTGATTGGTGAGTAGCTGGGGAGTGTTTTTTGTTAAGTTTTAAGTTTATTTCTGCTGGGTTAGTTCTCAGTCTATGAACTAGAGGCATGGCAGGGCAGCTCAATCCCATGGAGTGCACATCCTGTGCCATGTGGGAGGTCCTGGACACTTTGCGTAGCCTGGACGACCACATGTGCAGGAAGTGTCACCATCTACAGCAGCTCAAGGTCCGTGTTTCAGAGCTTGAGCGGCGGCTGGAGTCACTGCGGTGCAGCTGTGAGGCTGAGAGTTACGTGGATAGCACGTTTCAGGAGGTGGCCACCCCGCAGCTGAAGAGTATGCAGGCAGAGAGGGAATGGGTGACTGCCAACAGAAGAGGAGGACCAGGCTGGTAGTGCAGGAGACCCCGGAGTGCATCTCGCTCTCCAACCAGTATTCTGTTCTGAGTACTGGTGAGGGTGATGGTTCCTCTGGGGAGTGCAGCCAGAGACAAGTCCAAGGCACCACGGGTGGCTCAGCCGCAGAGGGAGGGAGGAAAAAGAGTGAAGATTAATAGTGGTAGGGGATTCGATAGTTAGGGGAGCAGACAGGTGTTTCTGCGGCCGCAGACGTGACTCCAGGATGGTATGTTGCCTCCCTGGTGCCAGGGTCAAGGATGTCACTGAGCACCTGTAGGACACTCTGAGAGGGGAGGGTGAACAGCCAGAGGTTGTTGTCCATATCGGTACCAGCGACATAGGCAGAAAGAGGGATGAGGTTCTGCAGGCAGACTATAGGGAGCTAGGAAAGCGATTAAAAAGCAAGACCTCAAAGGTAGTAATCTCCGGATTACTCCCGGTGCCACGTGCTAGTGAGTACAGGAATAGGAGGATAGAACAGATGAATGCGTGGCTGGAGAGATGGTGTAGGAGGGAGGGCTTTAGATTCCTGAGGCATTGGGACCGTTTCTGTGGAAGGTGGGACCTGTACAAGCTGGACGGGTTACACCTCAACAGAGCCGGGACCAATATTCTCGCGGGTAGGTTTGCTCGTGCTGTTGGGGAGGGTTTAAACTAGCTTGGCAGGGGGATGGGAACCAGCATATAGGAGTAGAAAAGAGGAATAAGGTGCATAAAAGAGTGAGTGTGTTGGATAGTACTAGAGAAGAAAGTAGTACTAGAGGCGGAAGTAGTACCATATTAGTTAGGAGCAGACTAAGAAAGACTACGAAAAATTCAAAAATGGGTTTAGAATGCATGTAAATAAACACACAAAGTGTGGTGAATAAGGTTGGTGAGCTACGAGCTCAATTAGCCGTGTGGCAATATGATGTTGTGACAATAACAGAAACATGGTTTAAAAACGGTGAGGACTGGGCACTTAATATTCAAGAGTACAAGAAGTCCAGAAAAGATAGGGAAGGAAAAAAGGGAGGTGGGGTGGGATCTGGAGAAGTGTGAGGTAATGCATTTGGGGAGGGCTAAAAAGGCATGGGAATACACTATAAATGGTAGGACACTGAGAAGGGAGGAGGGGTGGCAGGGATGATTAAGGAAGACATTGTAGTGTTGGAAAGTGAGGATGTTCTTGAGGGGGCAAGGACAGAGTCCATTTGGTTAGAGTTGAGGAGCAAATAGGGTATGATCACACTTTGGGGGTATTCTATAGGCCTCCAAATAGTGAGAGGGAGGTAGAGGAGCAAATCTGTAGGGAAATCGCAGAGATATGCAAGAGCTGTAGAGTAGTGATATTGGGGGACTTTAATTACCCAAATATCAATTGGGATAATGCTAGGGTAAAGGAAAGGGAGAGGGAGGAATTTCTGAAATGTGTTCAGGGGAATTTCCTTGACCAGTATGTTCTTGGCCCAACTAGGAAGGAGGCATTGCTGGATCTGGTGCTGGGGAATGAGGTGGGCCAGGTCGACCAAGTGTCTGTGGGAGAACATTTGGGTATGAGTGATCATCGTATCATAAGATTTAGATTAGCAATGGAGAGGAGCAAGGAACAATCTAGAATGGAACTTCTAAACTGGAATAGGGGTAACTTCAATGGGATGTGAAAGGATCTAGCCAGGGTAAAATGGAACCAAAGACTGACAGGAAAAACTGTAACGGAACAATGGGTGATCTTTAAGGAGGAGATGTTCCAAGTACAGGCTAGGTACATTCCAACAAGAGGGAAAGGTAAGGGAACCAAAGCAAGCCCTCCTTGGTTGACAAGGGAGATAGAGAAGATGATGAAACAAAGAAAGAGGGTGTATGATGCATGTCAGGTGAATTCTTCAAGGGAGAACCAGACCAAATACAATAAGTTGAGAGGGGAAGTGAAGATGAAAATAAGATTGGCAAAGAGAGAATATGAGAGTAGAATGGCGGTTAACATAAAAGGGAACCCAAAAATCTTCTACCGGCATGTAAACAGTAAGCGGGTAGTAAGAGGCGGCGTGGGGCTTATGAGAGACAAAGAAGGTGATATATGTTTAGAGGCGCAGGGCAAGGCTAGAATACTCAATGAGTACTTTGCATCGGTGTTTACTAAGGAGGTGGATGCTGACAAAAAATTGGTAGAAGTGGAAAAGGTAGAAGCAATGGAAGGGGTGAAAATTGATAGACAGGGTGTACTAGAAAGGCTGAGTATGCTTAGAATGGACAAGTCGCCTGGTCCAGATGGCTTGCATCCCAGGTTGCTAAGGGAATTGGGGGAGGAGATAGCGGAAGGGCTTGCCATAATTTTCCAATCTTCCCTAGATGCAGGGGAGGTGCCTAAGGATTGGAAAGTGGCAAATGTGACACCATTGTTCAAGAAAGGGTATAAGGACAATCCTAGTAACTACAGGCCGGTCAATTTAACATCAGTGATGGGTAAAATTTTAGAAACATTAATCAAGGAAAAAATTAACGGGCACTTGGAAAGGTTTAAGCTAATTAAGGAGAGCCAACACGGATTTGTAAAAGGCAGATCGTGTTTGACTAATTTAATTTAATTTTTTGATGAAGTAACAGAGAGGATTGATGAAGGGAATGCAATGGATGTTGTCTACATGGATTTTAGGAAGGCGTTTGACAAAGTACCACATAGAAGGCTGGTTAACAAAATTGAGGCTCATGGAATAGGTGGGTCATTGGCAGCTTGGATAAGGAATTGGCTTAAGGACAGAAAACAGCGAGTTGTGGTAAATAGCTGTTTTTCAGACTGGAGGATGGTAGACAGTGGTGTTCCTCAAGGGTCAGTGCTGGAGCCACTGCTTTTTTTGATATATATATAAATGACCTGGATATTGGAATACAGAGTAGAATTTCTAAATTTGCCGATGACACCAAACTTGCAGGTGTGGCAAACAGTGAGGATGATAGCAATCAACTGCAACAGGACATAGAAAGGCTAGCAAAATGGGCAGACAAGTGGCAGATGGAATTTAATACAGAGAAGTGTGAGGTGATGCATTTTGGCAGAAGGAACAGGGAGAGGCAATATACACTTAATGGCACAGTTTTAAAGAGTGTGCAGGGACAGAGGTACCTGGGAGTTAATGTGCATAGGTCCCTGAAGGTGGCAGGACATATTGAGAGAGTGGTTAGCAAAGCATATGGGATCTTGGACTTCATAAATAGAGTTATTGAGTACAAAAGTAGAGAAGTTATGCTGAATCTTTATAAAGCGCTGGTTAGGCCACAACTGGAGTATTGCGTCCAGTTCTGGTCACCACGCTTTAGGAAGGATGTGAAGGCCCTTGAGAGGGTGCAGAGGAGATTTACCAGAATGGTTCTGGGGATGGGGGATCTTAGCTACAAGGACAGGTGGGAGAAGCTGGATTTGTTTTCATTAGAGCAAAGGAGATTGAGGGGTGATTTGATAGAGGTGTACAAGATTATGACAGGTTTGGATAGGCTAGACGGGGAAAGGCTGTTCCCACAAGTTGATGGTACAAGGACTAGGGGACACAGATTTAAGGTTTTGGGCAAAAGATACAGGGGGCGCAACTCAATTTTTCCCCCTATGACTCTAGTAATCCAGAGGCCTGGACTAATGATCTGGAGACATGAGTTCAAATCCCACCATGGCAGCTGGGGAATTTAAATTCAGTTAATTAAATAAATCTAGAATTAAAAAGCTAGTATCAGTAATGGTTGCCAGTTTTGTGACAAAAACCCTTCTGGTTCACTAATGTCTTTTAGGAAAGGAAATTTTCTGGTCTACATGTGACTCCAGACCCACAGACTGCCCTCTGAACTGCTCAGCTCCACCTTCTCAAGGGCAATTAGGGATGGGCAATAAATGCTGGCCTTGCCAGCGACGCCCACATCCCATAAATGAATTTTTTTTTAAATCCAAGGACCAACCCTGGTTCAATGAGAAGTATAGAAGAGCGTGCTGCTTTCACTGCTTAGCATGTATGTAGTCCTGTTTTGCAGCTTCCCCAGGTTGGCACCTCATTTTTAGTTACGCCTGGTGCTGCTCCTGGCATGATCTTCTACACTCCTTACTGAACCAGGGTTGGCCGCCTGGCTTGATGGCAATGGTAGAGTGAGGATATAAGGCCCATAAGGTTACAGCGTATTTTACATGGTATCTTAGAAAATACTTTTTGAGAATCATTATAAACACACTCGCTGCATTTTCTTTAACTATCCTTTCTGCAATTTCTTTATAAATTCTATAAGTTTGGTCAAGTTGACTGGCACAGATTTCTAATGTTAAGTCATGCTTGACCAACCTGAAAGAATCACAAGCACTTGCTTGCTAAAATCAGTTTTGCCTATAAGCTGAGTAAATTTCTGATCTGTATTTTCCTTTCTTTTAACAAAAACAACTTTAAGATTTACTGCAATTGCCTCCTAGCCACTTTAATAATTGACTTAACTTCATAAATAATGTAGGGTGCTAAACTGCTGTAAAATATTGATGTCTCCAGAGTCACTGTAAATGTGCTTACCACCCAGCTACTTCTTTGCTGTGGTTTGCATATTTCCCCTACCAAGTTTCTCGATCAAAGGATCAAAATGATTTCCTGTCTTTTTATCTCATATTAAATCTCTGCATTAAGTAAAACTGATCTCAGAGCACTGGCACCTGCACATAATTATTGGATGCACTATTTTGGGTCCTGACAGCTATCTTAACTTTTGATTTCCTTTATAATACATTAAGATGAAGCCATTTCTGTGAACTCAATATTTTTAAAACTCATTCTCAGGATAAGAGCATCGCTGGCAAGGCTGGCATTTATTGCCCATTACCCGTTTCCCTTGAATAGATGGTGGTGGGCCTTTTTCTTGAACTGCTGCAGTCCATGTGCTGTTAGGGAGGGAGTTCCAGGATTTTGACCCAGTGACGATGAAAGAACGGCAATATATGTTCGAGTCAGGATTGTGCGTGGCTTGGAGGGGAACTTGGAGGTGATGGTGTTTCCATGCACCTGCTGCCCTTATCCTGCTAGATGGTGGAAGTCGTGTGTTTGGGAAGTTCTGCTGAAGAAGCCTTGACGATTTACTTCAGTGCATTCCATAGATAGTACGCACTGCAGTCACGGTGTGCCAGTGGAGGACGGATGGATGTTTAGGCTAGTGGATGAGGTGGTGATCCTGTGTCATAAACCTGAATGCAATTGGCGAGTGACCAGCCTAGATGTTCACCATGTAATCTGGCTAGGCCATCTCTAGCAACACTATTGCTTCCATTCCATGGTCTCATACTTTTCATACAACTTAGTGGCAGCTGTGGCTCAGTTAGTAGCACTCTCGCCTCTGAGTCAGAAGGGTGTGGGTTCAAGTCCCACTCCAGAGACTTGAACACAATAAATCTAGGCTAACACTCCAGTGCAGTGCTGAGGGAGTGCTGCACTGTTGGAGGTGCTGTCTTTCAGATGAGATGTTAAACTGAGGCCCTGTCTGCTCTCTCAGGTGGATCTAAAAGATCCCATGGCACTATTTCAAAGAAGAGCAGGGGAGTTATCCCTGGCCAATATTTATCCCTCAACCAACATCACTATAACAGGTTATCTGGTCATTATCACATTGCTGTTTGTGGGAGCTTGCTGTGTGCAAATTGGATGCTGCGTTTCCTACATTACAACAGTGACTACACTTCAAAAAGTACTTCATTGGCTGTAAAGCGCATTCGGACGTCCCGTGGTCATGAAAGACGGTATATAAATGCAAGTCTTCCTTTTTTTCAACTTGAAGGGATCATCCTGGGAAGCAAGAACAAACTCCTTGGGCTAGAAATTCATTATAGCCCAGGAATGGGCGGTATCTTTAGAAAAGTTTGAAAATTCGCACTGCTCAAAGAAATGACTGGGGTGCTAAATCAAGTCTTAAAGGCTTAGCTCAGTGGCGTTACACTCATAGGGTGGACCAATATTGGGTGCAGTCTAATCTCAACTCACCATTGCCACAGGCTTTTCCCAGTACTTAAAGGGGAGGTTCATTGATACTGTAGCACCTCATTCTCAGCATTGCTGGCTGTGCAGCTGCCTCAGCAAGGAGAAGCACAACAAGGAGAAGGAGCCGGAGGACTGAAGCAGGTGTGCTCATGGCAGATCCATCTCAGTCGGGTGGTCAGGGTGATTGAATGCTTCAACAAATGTTACATACCACCATTTGTACCACAAGCTTCACACACTGCCCAAAGCACCACATCCCCAGCGCTCACCCACCAACAATCTCTATCTACCAACACCCACACCCATATCTCACGCCTTGCACACAATGACAGCTATTCAACTATGGCAGGCACAAGGGTCATTAGTTATTAGAATAAATGTGATATGTGTGATATGTTTATGCATAAATTTATTAATGGAGTTTGCAGTATTTTGTGGTCTCTCTCATTTCACCTTTGCGCCCAGGAGGACACTGTGATATGGCATGACACAGGGATGGTATGATGGGCATGTGGTGAGCAAAAGGGATCTGGGGTTTAAGTCATCCTGGTGTGAGGCTGGAGATCTAGTTGGAGGAGGTGGCAGAGTTCTGTGACCACCACCTTGGTGATGCGGGGCTGTCTCATACACTGCTCCTCACTTAATTGAAGGTAGGAGAAGTGCTGTTGGAATACCCTCAGAGGATAAGGCCTCCTGGTGAGAGCCCTGATGTCCCTTCTCCTCCCTCTGTGCACAGGTTCCCGTATTTCTGACTGCTGATAAAAAAGAAGTTTGAAATTACTCATACAAACTCATCCACTTGGTGAAACTGACAATAAACCACTGAAACTAACCTGCCCTGACAGCTGTGAGTGATTAATGCTGATGCCTTTAAATAACGTCGCTGGAGCGGGCTTCCTGCAGCTATGCTCCAGTTATCCCTGTCGCTGTCTGGTTGAGGCGCAAAGGCAAGTGCAACAATGAATTTTCCAGATCGGGCTCCCAGTGAGCGTTGCACACTCACTGACGTCATGATCTGCCTGGCGTTGAAGTCCCAGGCGGTACCTCGTACCAGTGGCGCAACGGGGGGGAGGGGCATTTCGGATTTGCTGTGCGGTGCTGGATTCGCCTCGCTCCGGCGCTACTGCATCAGCGCCCCATTACCGCCCTCTGCAGGCGCTAATGGGAGGCGCTAACCTGCCAAATTTATCCCCCCTTGTCTCCAGTACCAACCATCTCCTGCAACTTCCCTCCACTGTACCCTTCAATCTCACCTCAGTCACCAAATGTGATGAACTCATTGATTTTTTTCAGATGTTCAAAATCAAGAGTATCTTCACAGCCACCCGTCTTAGTCAATCCCTCCCTCCCTGTGCCCTCTAATCACAATCTCTATACCCATCTTCTTCTTGATCAACCCCTATACTTCATTGAATCTATTCTGTCTTCCCTACAAAACCTCATTAAACACATATTATCGATGAACCTGCTTCCTAAATCCCCTCCCTTTCCCAGTCTTGACTAACTTCTCATTCACAGCTCTTTGTTTAACAATAGCGTCAACCCATCTCTAACCTCTAGTATTGTCCCTATCCTCTTCAAAACTACTGTTCCCACCCTCATTCTTAAAAACAATTCTCTACATCCCATTCAAGACTCTTGAATCCAGCTTCTACCCTCACTACAACAATACAGAGACTATCCTAGTCAAGGTCACAAATGGTTTGCTGTTTCTCCTCATACCCTTCAATATCTCTGGTCCCTTTGACATCATCTGTCCTATTATGATGTCTATTCTCTGCAATCCACCTCTGTGACAGTGCTCACTCATGGCTCCACTCATTCCTGTCACACCATAGACACATCAGGACCATAAATCCTCAGTCATGCTATGCTGGCAGGTTCTATTTTCTTTATTTGTTCCTGGGATGTGGGCATCGCTGGCAAGGCCAACATTTATTGCCCATCCCTAATTGCCTTTGAGGAGCTGGTGGTGAGCCACCTTCTTGAACTGCTGCAGTTCGTGAGGTGATGGTACTCCCACAGTGCTGTTAGGGAGGGAGTTCCAGGATTTTGACCCAGCGACGATGAAGGAACAGCAATATATCTCCAAGTTAGGATGGTTTGTAACTTGGAGGGGAACTTGGAGGTGATGTTGTTCCCATGCGCCTGCTGCCCTTGTCCTTCTGGGTGGTAGAGGTCAATGGTTTGGGAGGTGCTGTCAAAGAAACCTTGGCGAGTTGCTGCAGTGCATCTTGTCGATGGTACACACTGCAGGCAGCGTACGCCGGAGGTGGAGGGAGTGAATGTTTAAGGTGGTGGATGGGGTGCAAATCAAGCGGGCTGCCTTGTCCTGGATGGTGTCGAGCTTCTTCAGTGATTTGATGCTGAACTCATCCAGGCATGGAGAGTATTCCATCACACTCCTGACTTGTGCCTTGTAGATGGTGGAAAGATTTTGGGGAGTCAGGAGGTGAGATACTTGCCGCAGAATATCTAGCCTCTGACCTGCTCTTGTTGCCACAGTATTTATGTGGCTGGTCCAGTTAAGTTTGTGGTCAATGGTGGACCCCCAGGATCTTGATGGTGGGGGATTTGGCGATGGTAAACCCATTGAATGTCAAGGGCAGGTGGCTAGACTTTCTCTTGTTGGAAATGGTCATTGCCTAGCACTTGTGTGGTGCGAATGTTACCATCCACTTATCAGCCCAAGCCTGGGTGTCATTCAGGTCCTGCTGCATCTGGGCACGGACCACCTGGTGCTGCTCCTGGCAGCTCTTCTACACTGCTCATTGACCCAGGGTTGGTCCCCTGCTTTGATAGTAATGGTAGAGTGAGGGATATGCCAGTCATGAGGTTACAGATTCTGGTGGTATACAATTCTGCTGCTGCTGATGGCCCACAGTGCCTCATGGATGCCGACTTTTGAACTGCCAGATCTGTTCTGAATCTATCCCAGTTAGCACCATGGTAGTGTCACACAACACGATGGAGGGTATCCTCAGTGTGAAGACAGGACTTCGTCTCCACAAGGACTGTGCGGTGGACAGATGCATCTGCGACAGGTCGATTGGTGAGGCCAAGGTCAAGTAGGTTTTTCCCTCGTGTTGGTTCTCTCACTATCTGCCGCAGGCCCACTCTGGCAATTATATCCTTCAGGACTCGACCAGCTCGTTCAGCAGTGGTGCTACTGAACCGCTCTTGGTGATGGACATTGAAGTCCCCCACCCAGAGTACATTCTGTGCCCTTGCTACCCTCAGTGCTTCTTCCAAGTGGTGCACAATATGGAGGAGTACTGATTCATCAGCTGAGGGAGGGTGGTAGGTGGTAATCAGCAGGAGGTTTCCTTGCCTATGTTTGACCTGATGCCATGAGACTTAATGGGATCCAGAGTCAATGTTGAGAACTCCCAGGGCCACTCCTTCCCGACTGTTTATCACTGTGCCGCCACCTCTGGTGGATCTGTCCTGCCGGTGGGACAGGACATACCCAGGGATGGTGATGGAGGTGTTTGGGACATTGGTTGAAAGGTATGATTCTGTGAGTATGGCTATGTCAGGCTGTTGCTTGACTAGTCTGTGGGACAGCTCTCCCAATTTTGACACAAGTCCCCAGATGTTATAAGGAGGACTTTGCACGGTCGACTGAACTGGGTGTGCCTTTGCCGTGTCTGAATCAGGTGCCTAGCCAATGCCGGGTGGTCTGTCCGCTGTTATTTTTATTATTGTGTTTCCTAGCGGTTTGTTACAGCTGAGTAGCTTGCTAGGCCATTTCAGAGGGCAGTTAAGAGTTAACCACATTGCTGTGGGTCTGGAATCACATATAGGCCAGATCGGGTAAGAGCGGCAGATTTTCTTCTATTTAGGACATTTGTGAACCAGATGATTTTTTACGACTATCCGGTAGTTTCATGGTCACTATTACTGATACTAGCTTTTTATTCCAGATTTATTTAAATAACTGAATTTAAATTCCCCAGCTGCCATGGTGGGATTTCAACTCATGTCTCCAGATCATTAGTCCAGGCCTCTGAATTACTAGTCCAGCAACATAACCACCAGGCTACCATTCCCAGTTCAGGGGAGCTTATATAATTTGCTTACAAGTGTCAGGCAACCGCACACATATGGGTGAATCTTGGGCATCTGCTTGGAGTGAGGGGTGTGTGGGTAAAGCAAGACGGACAAGCAGCCGATGATATCAGCCCAGAAAATCTTTACTGCCTGCCCAATTGGTCCCCTTTACAAAGGGACCAAGATGTCTCATAGTGCCAGCAATCTAATGGGTCCACACCAGGACCCCCAGGTCAGCTATAGTGTGGGATGGGGTGTCAAACCTACGGCTGCATCTGGCCCACACAACAGTTTCACCCGCCTGCAGTCAGGGGCTCCAAACGGTGCTGTGAGGCTTCATTCTGACGTGGGTTGATGGCACTGCTAAAAGTCAGTTCTCAGAGAAGATAAAATAGCGGAAATGAGGTGGAAATCATGATATAAATGAAAGGGACATTTCACTGCAGGATAATACATAGGCAGGGAGTTTAAATACTGCAAATCAAACTGAGCACAAGTGAGGATGTTGCAAAATGTGAAAAGAAAATCTTGGACAGTCGGTGAATGTCATCAGACCAATGAAATTGGATTTTAGACTTAAACTTGCTCCCTGTCTCCATTCTCAGGTTGGGAGATTCCTTCTCCCTGGTCTGGTGGAACTCAGTAGGCTGGTACGCCAGATCACTTGAGGGTCCAGGTCTGGTTTGTGGCCCGAATCCACTCCTGGCCACGCTCCCTTTTACACTGTTGCCATTGTTTGGAGCAGGTGTAAGTTCCGCTTTCTGTGCAAGATTGCAACGGTGTATCTGGATCCTGGCTTAATGTGCATCTTTTCCGCCGGAATTAAAGCAGGAATGCTCCGGAAGGGTCACGGATTTTCAGCTCCTGTTTGCTGAAACTATTTCAGGCTGCCCTTGGGACCCTCACAGAGGGTCCCTGGGTTTCTTCAGTCACTCCTCTACTTAAGCAGATGGTTTGCCAGACTGGGAACCATAAGAAATCGAAGAAAACTGTTGTGTGGGTCTCCGCCTTCATTTGCTAGTCACTGTGCCTGGGACCTGAGTGTCCCCAGGCTCAACAAAGAGGAAAATCACCCTAGTACATTTAGCGTAATTACTTTGTATTAATGTCCACTGTACCAGTTGATGCTATAACTTTGTATCATGCAGTGCCTGATATGTACATTACTGAGGCAAACAAGCACTCTATGTCATACATGGCATTTTATTGCCAGTGATCAGATACAAATGAGAGGTTTCCCCGAACATTATTTAGAGAAGGTTTCATGTGGTATTTTGGCACAATCCCAAAATAAAGCACCAACCTTACTCTACCTAAGAATCTGCTTCACAATCACTGAAAACGACTTCTTTAGATGACTGAGGAGAAACTGATAATGAAGACCACAGAAGTGATTCCACGATTGCATACACCCAGCAGGGAGTGACATCCAAAGGGTGACACACATGCACTTGTGACTTCCCAAGATGCATTAACTGGGAGCGACACCCCCACTGGGAGCTCTGCATTGCAGAATCACCTCTAATATTCTTTATTATGGGTTTACTGGCTCCTTATAACTTTGGAGTTTTTCAGCTATATAATAGATAATTGGATAGATTAAAAAAAAACTATTTTGTCTCTCTGTGGGAAGTTAAAGGTTTTAGTGCTTACTGTGTCCTCCTACTGTGATTTTTTCTCAGCACTGCTCTCATCTTATATGCTTCTGGATCATTTCAGTCTCCTGCAGGGGACATCACAGGCATCAGTCACTTTTATGTCCAAATGTGTCTTTGCTGCCAGCTGAATAAGGCAAGAAAACAGTCACATCTGGTTCCTTAAAATCCCACAGCAGCAAGAACAAATCAGTGCTTTACGATTTGCTGACTATCCATAAGTCCTGGATGCCATTCATTGCACACATTTGAACTATATGTATCCTCACAAAATACAATTGTTTAAGCAATAGTAAAGGATGTTATGTTGTCACTTCTGCTTGGCAAATACCAGGATCATCCTCCACACTCTATAATCTTCAGCTCATTGAAAACTCTGTTGCCTGTATCCTATCCCGCACCATTTCCTGCTCACCTATCATCCCTGTGCTCGCTGACCAACATTGGCTCCCTGTCACCCACATCTCAAATTTAAATTCTCATCCTCATGTTTAAATCCTTCCATGGCCTCGCTCCTCCCTATCTCTGTAACCTTCTCAAGCCCTGCAACTCTCCAAAAACTCTGCGTTCCACTGACTCTGGCCACTTGTGCATCAGCCACTCCATTCACCACACTATTGACAGCCATGCCTTCAACCCTATGTTCTGGAATTCCTCCCTAAACCTCTTTCCACTTTTAAGATGCTCCTTAAAACCTATCTCTTGGCCTAAACTTTTAGTCACCCCTCCAAATATCTCCCTCTCTAGCTCTGACTTGCCAACATTTTTGTCTGCTTAGCTTCTGTGCTGGGATGGTTTTTCTATGTTAAGGACGCTACATAAATGCAAGTTGGTGTTGTCCTTGTTATTGTTCTTATGCATTCATGCTTAATACATTTTGTCCCAGAATCTCTTTGTGAGAAAATGCTGGAAATACTCAGCATCTGTGGAGAGAGAAAGAGAGTTAACGTTTCAGGTCTGTGACATTTCGTCAGAGCTGGAAAAAGTTAGAGATGTAACAGGTTTTAAGCAAGTACAGAGGCAGAGAAAGTGGGAGGGGAAGGAAGAACAAAAGGGAAGGTCTGTGATAGGCTGGAAGGCAGGAGTGATTTAATGAACAGCAGAATCATTACCAGCACTTGCTGTCCAATAAATGGGAGCAGTGTTTATGATCTGAAATTGTTGAACTTGATGTTGAGTTCGGAAGGTTGTAAAGTGCCTAATTGAAAGATGATGTACTGTTACTCGAAATTTCATTGAGCTTCATTGGGACAGTGTAGGAGGCCGAGAACAGAGAGGTCAGAGTGGGAGTGGGACGGAGAATTAAAATGGCAAGCGACTGGAAGCTCAGGGTGACACTTGCGGACTGAACGGAGGTGTTCAGCGAAGTGATCACTCAATCTGCGTTTGTCTCCCCAATGTAGAGGAGACCACATGTTAGCAGCAAATACAGTATACTAAATTGAAAGAAGTACAAGTAAATTGCTGTTTCACCTGGGAGGATTGTTTGGGGCCCTGGACAGTGGGAAAGGAGGAACTAAAAGGGCAGGAGTTGCATCTCCTGTGCTTGCATGGGAAGGTGCCGTGGGAAGGGGAGGGAGTGTTGGAGGTGATGAAAGAGTGGACCAGGGTGTCGTGTTGAATGTGGAGGCTGGTGGGGTGGAAGGTGAAGACAAGGGGAACCCTATCGTGGTTATGGGAGGGAGGGGAAGGGGTGAGAACAAAAGTGCGGGAAATGGGACGGACACGGTCGAGGGGGACTGTCAACCACAGTGGAGGGGAATCCTTGGTTGGGGAAAATGGAAGGCATATTGGAAGCACTGGTATGGAAGGTGGTAGTCCCTGCCTCTGACTCACTTCAGCCCATCTGCTGCTGAATCCCTCATCCATGCCTTTGACACCTTCAGTCTTCCAATATTCTCCTGGCCATCCTCCCATCCTCCACCCTCCATAAACTTCAGCTCATCCAAAACTCTGCTGTTCGTAACCCATCCCACACTATGTCCCACTGGCCCATTAATGCTGTCCTACAATGGCTCCCCATTCTCAAACAGCGCAAATTTAAAGTTCCCATCATTGTGTTTAAATCCTTCCATGACTTTACTCCTTAATATCTCTGTATCTTTCTCCAATGTTTTAATTCCTGAATTTGGGTAGGATCATGGTGGATAATGAGGGAAAAATCAGGTGGAGATTCCTACTGCCACCTAACTGCCAGACCAAGATTTCCATTCGGACTATTTCTGGCTACCCCTATCTTGCCCATCACATGCAAATGGTGTCAGGGGCCAGTTAATGCTGCTCCTTGGAGCCGCTATGGGGAAGGTGGTGAGGGACACCAAGAAGTGACAGTGACAACCCTGGGTTCCCCCAACAGAGGGAGTGGCCTCCATCCCTTCCATTCCAGCCCCCTCTTACCTTCTTGCGTTGGCTTCAGTCTCTACTGAGGCCTATTAGAATGCCAATGTTCCAATCTTTAGAGCTCTTCTGCCCCTTGAACACCGCAGCTGTCACTTGTAGTACTGCAGTTGTCATGATGCAATCATCCTCAGGAATTTGAGACTTCACAGCCAGGTAATAGCAGCAACGTTACCTCTCTGCTGGTCCCGCACAGCTCGGGACCAGCTTTTGCAATCTTAACGTTCATGCACACGCAAAATCGTGAATGGGCCCCGCAGCCCCTTAAAGGGACCGCACACCCAAAAAAATTACAGGGATCATTGAATAGCGGGCTCCCTTTTTGCAGCGGGAATCCCACCAGAAGCCCACCGTACATAAAGAATGAATCCTGACCAAGGAAACAGGGTCGAGGTTCAGTGTTGATGGCTGGACAGATGGAAGTCCTGCCCTGCCAGAACACTGTCGCTGGGATGTGAATCCCAGCTCTGTAGGAACATAGGAACAGGAGTAGGCCATTTAGTTCCTCGAACCTGTTCTGCCATTCAATGAGATCATGGCTGATCTGTGACATAACTCCATATACCCGCCTTTGCCACATATCCCTTAATACCTTTGGTTAACAAAAATCTATCAATCTCAGATTTAAAATTAACAATTTAGCTAGCATCAATTGCTGTTTGCGGAAGAGAATTCCAAACTGCTACCACCCTTTGTGTGTAGAAGTGTTTCCTAACTTCACTCCTGAAAGGCCTGGCTCTAATTTTTAGTCTATGCCCCCTAGTCCTAGACTCTCCAACCAGCGGAAATAGTTTCTCTCTATCTATCCTATTAGTTCCCCTTAATATCTTGAAAACTTTGATCAAATCACCCCTTAATCTTCTAAATTCCAGAGAATACAGCCCTTTTTTGTGTAATCTCTCCTCGTAATTTAACCCTTGGAGTCCAGGTATCATTCTGGTAAATCTACGCTGCATTTTTCCAAGTCCAATATATCCTTCCTAAGGTGTGGTGCCCAGAACTGCTCACAATACTCCGGGTGTAGTCTAACCAGGGTTTTGTATAGCTGTAGGATGACTTCTAATCCCTTGTATTCTAGTCCTCTAGATATAAAGGTCAGCATTCCAGTAGCCTTTTGGATTATTTTTTGTACCTGTCCATGGCATTTAATGATCGATGTACATGGACCCCCCAAGTCTCTTTGGACCTCCACTGTTCCTAGCTTTTCACCATTTAGAAAGTACTCTGTTCTATCCTTTTTAGGTCCAAAGTGGATGACATCTCATTTGCCTACATTGAAATCCATTTGCCACAGTTTTGCCCATTCGCTCAATCTATTAATATCTCTGTAATTTTATGTTTCCATCTACACTGCTTACAATGCCGCCTATCTATGTGTCATTGGCAAACTTGAATATGTGGCTTTCTATCCCATCATCTAAGTTGTTAATAAATACAGTGAATAGTTGAGGTCCCAACACAGATCTTTCTGGGACACCAATTTTCCCGCTAAGCTGCATTACCATGCAGTCATCTGCAAGGTCACGCGCAGGCTGCTCACCAGCTTTTACATTGTAGGTACCGCGCATGCACAAAAATTTGAATGGGCCGTGCACTGGGGGAGGCAGGCTGCGCTGGAGGCAGTGCGGCTTATGGGGAACACTAGTCACATCCTGCCAATTAGTGCACCTGCCCATCAATGTTCCCGTTAAGCAATCTAGAGGTCCTGCGCGGGCCGCTCAACGGCTTTAGAATGGAAAAAGCCGTGCATGCACAGTAATTTGAATGGGCCGTGCAGCCCCTTAAAGGGGCCGTGCACCCAAAAAATTTAACAGGAACATTGCTGCCCATTGTCCCTACTCTCTGTCTCCTGCCGCTCAGCCAATTTCCTAACCAAGTCAATAATTTGCCTTCAATTCCGTGAGTTTCAACTTTAGCTAACATTCTCTTATGAGGGACTTTATCAAATGTCTTCCGGAAGTCCACATTAATAACATCCATAGACATTCCCCTGTCCACTACTTTAGTTACTTCTTCAAAAAATTCAATCAGGTTCATCAGACATGACCTACCCTTTACAAATCCATGGTGGCTCTCTCTGATCAGCTGAAAATTTTCAAGGTGTTCAGTCACTCTATCCTTAATGATAGACTCTAGTACTTTCCCAACAATAGATGTTAGGCTAACTGGTCTATAATTCCATGGTTTCCCTCTCTCATCTTTCTTAAATAGCGGAGTGACATGCGCACTTTTTCAATCTAATGGAACAGTTCCTAAATCAAGAGAACTTTGGAAGATTATAATTAGGGCATCTGCAATGTGCTCATCTACTTCCTTTAAAACTCTGGGATGGAAACCATATGGTCTTGGGGATTTGTCACTCTTAAGTGCCATTATTTTCTTCATTGCTGCTATCAGTTTTCAAGGGGCCCACATTGTTCCTGACCACCCTCTTTTTCCTGAAATAATTGTAAAAAAAAATTGTTGATTTTGATATCCCTTGCAAGTTTCTTTTCAAATTCCCTTTTTGTAGCTTTTACTATCTGCTTTGTCACCTTTTGTTGTTCTTTGTGTCTCTCCCAATCGTCATGATCTATACTAGTTTTTGCATTTTATATGCTTTTTCTTTTAGTTTTATGTTGTCCCTTACCTCCTTAGTCGTCGATGGTGGTTTTTTTTTGGCAAGTAGAGCTCTTGCACCTTAGGGGTATAAACTGGTTCTGTATCACACTAAATCCTTTTTTGAACACCTCCCACTGACTTTCTGTCATTTTACCCATTAACAGATTAACAGATTTTCTCAATGACAATTCTTAGTGGGATCATTGTCCAGCAATGGGTAAGTCTTATCACCCACAAACAATCTGTTTACTTTATT
Source organism: Squalus acanthias (assembly GCA_030390025.1). Lineage (NCBI taxonomy): Eukaryota > Metazoa > Chordata > Chondrichthyes > Squaliformes > Squalidae > Squalus > Squalus acanthias. Next base: position 71,164,551 of record CM059432.1, on the reverse strand, counting down.
ATCTTCCCAGAAGAGCTCTGGAAGGGCAGAATTCCTGAGAATGAATGCATGATGGCAACTTACAACAAATGTAGCATTGACTTGGAGGAGTCTTTGCATCGAGTTTCACACCATCTGGACATTCAGTGAATGGTACCTCCTACTATTAGAAAGGTTGAGGGGGCTGAGCAGTAGGAAATCACAATGCTACGTGGGTGCCATCTATTGCAGCCTGCACTTTGGGGATCCAAGTAATGTGATAAAAATGAGATAATCACTTTCACAGCCACAGGCAGAGATCTCCAGGCAGATGATCCTGGTTATAAATCTTCACGCAGTTGCTGGCACAGCTCTCCTATTATCTCTTTTGTGAAAGCGCATTCTTCTCACACAGAGCTTCTCACCTAGATTTTCATGAAGTCTGCATGGCCTGTAATTCTTTGGATTGGGGTGGTAGGTAGTAATATTTTGCAGGGCACATCCTCTTCATATGGTGCCTTACTCTTCTTTCATCCATCCTGTACTGCTCCTCTTTCTTCTCGATTAAACTTTCAAATGAGGGAATGCTCATTGGGAATCTCATACCTGGTACTTAGAATCTTTTACTGTGGATGGGGGCAAAACTGGTCCAGTCATCTCGCAGGCCCTCAGGCTGCCAGAAACAAGTCCAACTCTATCCAGGTTCAAGATTTAAAAAAAACACACACTTTAAAGCTCTTCTGTAACTCCAACAATCTCTCTTAAAAGTTTTCTTTAGGCTCCAGGCTCCAAAGTTACAGACTTTGCCAGTCTCAGGTGATGTTCAGTACACTTCTTTTATATCATTTCAGCTTACACTTGGTGCATTGCAAATATAACTTCTGGAATTTTGGCATGCCAACGCCAGACCCCCTCATTACATATATTCAAAGTAGCTTCCTGCATAATTGGTAGGCAGACTATGGCGAGGGCCCAGGCCTAATCAGAAATAACATCATTGCCATTACAGGATGGAAACCCAGCAGAAATGGGTCCTGTTGAGGAAGTTATGTGGTGCTGAAGTATCACCCCACAAACACCATAAAAATAAGCAATTTTGAGCTTACATGGCCAAGACTTACACATGAATAATAGGCTCTTGGACAAAGTACTGGGAGGGGTAACCTGTTCTGTAAGCGGTTTTGATCCTAGCCCAATTGCTAGACGGACGGTTCAAATTGCCCCCGCCTTACGAAAGTTCTATACCCAGGAATTATTATTCAGAGTGTAAATGGAATAAGTTACGGACAGGAATGCTTCGGTGAAAAATCAAACTTATATTTATTTGGTCGAACATACACTGGCTAAAACATGCACTACTAAAGGAAATCACTGTCTCTGTGGAGAATAAGATCCAGGTTACAAATAACATACATACAGTACACAACTGGGGACTGTAACATGCAGTAATTCCCTTGTTGCTATGGTGGACTCTAACTCCACCCCTACCAACGAATTACCCAGTCGCATAAGCCCCTTCGCCTGGCTGAACCAAACGAAGCTTCCACCCCAGAATAGCGCAAAAAAACTTCACTTCTGAGAAAAACCCTGAGCCCTTACACCTCACCCAGCTCGCCTGGGATATCTGGTTACCGGTTTGGGACACTCGAGACCATGCTTACCACCACACACAGTCGGTCTCGATCGCTCCGCTCAGCTGTGGGAAGTCACTGCCTGGAGGCCGTTCCCTGTGAAGGGTATGCGGTTCACAGTCTCAGCGGCTTCTTCCTCTGGTACTTCTTCTTGTTAGGTCGATCTTGGTGGAGCGAGAGCGAGAGAGAGAAAAAATGGTGGAAAAGGATCTATCTTTATAGGAGTCTTGCTACCCCTATCTTTCCCGCCAATCTTTAAAATCCTTTTGTTTCTGAGCACTCCGGTGCTTAGTCAGTGATGGGCCATCATCAGACCCATGTGTATTCTGTGATTGGACTAATGGCCCTAAGTCTGGGACATATCTCGGTCTTTGTGTTGGGAAAAACTGGCTCCTCTTTGGCTGGCTAGGCTAGTGGGTTCATTGTTCTGCTTCTCTTCTGAGATGGAGGTGAGAAATGCTTTTGCATATTAGAGTGGCTTTCTAATAGGTTCAAGTTAACGGGTGCCTCAGGGTCCTCAGCCCCTTCGTCAATGGCCCCTCCTTCCTTTTTCCAGGACTGTCAGGCGAACCCATACATTCTGGATGACTGACAGTTCTTTTGTCACAGCCAACTGCCATGCGTTCTCTGGAGTTTTAACAAACCAGTTTTTCACGTATCTGCACAGGGTGATCCCATCACAGGGAAAATACCCTCAGAAAAATCCCATAAAGTCCACAAAATATTCTCGACTGAGTCCATTCTTCAAACAGAGACTTTGCGATCTCTTCAGTTCTCCCCTATGAGAAGTCAATGCTTCCAGTAGAAGAAGAAAGGGAAGAAAACTGGCAAAGGTAAAAGATGAGTTAAAGAGCATTCTTGATGCTTTGTTTGGAGCCAAGAAGGCACTGCACCAACACAGAAAGTGCAATATAAGAGGTTAGGTTAAAAGTACCCCCTCAGACTCCTTGCAGGAGCTACAAGTTTGAGAGATAGATTCCTATGCAACAAACAGATATGAAAATTACTGCTCAGAACAGGTTGGAGTTGGTATATGGGCCTAAATCTCCTGAGAATGTGCAAGTAGCGAGGAAATTGTGGGAGGCCAGTAAGGCTACTCGCTACCAATGTGTACTCAGAAATAACTGTCATTTGTCCCTGATTTCTGTGATTCATATATCCTGATTGGATCAAGGAGCAGATGAGAGGTGGGGATCCTTTTTAAGTGCTCATTGCAGTGCCTCAAAAATATTAATTTGTTATGTAGGGGGTGGTGTTTTGTGTCAGCTTCACCTCTGACCTCTGAGCGGTTCGAATCGCTCCCACGCCCTTGGTTCTAGACCTTGGACTTATTTGGGGGTTGTGATAAAAAGTGCAGCAGACAACTGGTTTTGATGCAAGAACCTTGATCTTTATTCAAGAAAGTAAAACACAACACAAACACTCTTAACACTCTAAAAATGGGGAACACTTCGGTACAAGCGAGGGAAATAACATTAGGAGAATACTTCACCCCTCCCAATCCCACTATACTAGCGAGGTTGGACTCCAGAGGACCAGGGATAATGCTCACCAGAATCCCTGACAGTTAGGTTAGTTTGCGGTTTTGGGGTTCACTCTATATGTCGGTTGGTGTCTGCCGTACCCCGTACGTGGTAGAGGACTTCAACTGCAAATCTGGTCAGTCTTCGCGAGTCCGCTGATGCGGTAGGGTGCGTATTGGATTTATCAGGTGAGTACCCACTTTTCTTTGGTTTAGAAGTAGGGTTTAGAGTTTTTTAAGGGAAAATCTTACCCAGGGGTAAGTCAGGAGTAGATTGTAGAGTGGAAACTTTGCGGTTCTTCGTTTTTTCTTCGAGTTGGTTTTCTTTGGTCGCGGTGGCCCAAATATTGGTACTTGGTGTTCGGTTGGTTGTTTCGTGAGGGGCTTGTTGCCGCGAGGTGTCCGATGGTCACTGAGGTGGTCATTCTGGTTTCTTCTCGTGTCAGCCTACTTTGTTGGATGGTTTGGCCTTTGAGCTGTCGACCTCCTGGCTGGACACGGAACGCTGAACGGTGATGTTTTTAGAACTGTGTTGCGGAGAATGCCTCCATCAATGTCTTCTTGTTCTTCCTTCCTCTTCTTCTTTTTCAGGTTGAGAACGGGCCTTCAATTATACCCATTGAAGCTCCCTTATCTGCGCACCAAATCAGGTCTCGGTCTTTGTTAGTTTTGGCGGGCTCGTTAACGGTAACTGGTTTGTTAAGGTGTGAAGTGGTTCCGGGATGGCCCCCATCCTGTCGATTTGCCACTTAATCGGAGTTTGATTGTTCTTATGTTTTGGGTTTTCTTGGCTGGGCCTATGATTTCTATGGAGTTTTATGCATGTCTTAATGGGCTCTGTAACTTGGGGTGGAGACTGTTTTTCCTCGGGTTTATTGTTAGGATGCTAATGTCTGATAGGGGCCGATTTAAACTCCCAGCGAGATCCTGCGGTTCCCCAGACAGTTCCCATTAGCTCCAATACCCAAACTGTTTTTACAGAGATTGATCCCACCTCCCTTCACAGCCTTTTCTCCCTTACAAGCCCAGACATGTTTTAAAAATACCAAATCTTGGTTTTTGCTCCAAATGTCCTTCGGTTAGGCCCAATGCACTTCACCACCCTGTAATAGCTAGAAAAGAGTCCAAAGTCTTTTTCCTTAGGGTTTGTCTCCGAGTTTTGGGGGATCTGTGAATTTTGAGAATCTTACAGTTATTTCCCACAAATATGTACAAGCTTTGCAGAAAATCTGAATAACATATTCAAAGGACGCCTTCCCATGTTTTGTTCATTTGTTTCTTTGTAATGCAAACATTTCCCTCTAATTCCATGATCCTGCTGACCTGACTTTACTTAACTGGATATTGTTCCTGTAAAATAGTAAGAATTAGTATGGGAATATGTTTTTACACAGTTAAGTTTGAAGAATGTTTCTGCATCACAGTAAGTGGATGGAGAGTAATTGTTAATCATTGGATTTCTACTTGAAAAGATCAAATAGGATCGACTTTATTCTGATCCAAATAATATGACTTCATACTGGTGCAGCTTGGCCTACAGGCTTAATTGTACACTTTAGGGGTGATTCTGCAATTTCCTAAGATGTGCTCCTCTCCATTATTCATGACAAAATCACAGACCGCATGTCCACAAACTCCTGAGATGCACTTCTTCCGAGTGGTGATTCCCACTGGAAGTGCCAAATTACAGAACCAGCCCTCTTGTTGGTCTGCTGAAATAATATGAGTTGATAGATTTTGTGTTTGCAATTTGTATTGCTTTCATATTTTTCATTGACCCTGCTTTAACATGGATCACAGATGTCAGATGAAACTTCTGGAAAAGCAAAATTAGAATTTTGAATCGTTATTCCACAAATGGAGGCGTTGTAGTTTCTTTATATAGAGACTTGGACAGTGGGGTTGATAAGAAAGCGGAAAGCACGTTACTTAGCACATTTTGTTTAGCGATAAGAACTGTGTTGACCAAATTATTTATTGCACCCAAGCAATATGCCTACTGGAAATGAACTAGCTGGTGAAGGTAAATTTAATTGTAAATGACAAAATAAACAGTTGATGAATTTATTGATAGGAAGTCAATAGCAGAAAATATTCAGATAATTCTAAACATGAGATGATCATTAAAAATAGTTTTGGTTCTTGAACAAGCAATAACCTTATAGAACAACAATCAATAGCAGTTTCATTTATGGATCACATACATCAAATAACTTCTAAAATAAATCAAATAGAGTTCTTATTTCATGAGATAAGGAAATGCCTGTGTGCCAATGATAGATTAGTTTTTAATTATATCCTTATTGGCCAGATTTAACCTATTGTGCACCAATATTTAGCTATGATTAACCAGCGAATGGAAAATTATACAGTAGAAATGTTCATTATTTTTGAAGAATCTTTAGCTTAGCTTGTGGGCGTGCAGCCTCCGATTTTTCGTCAATAATGAATAGAAGCACATCTCAGGCAATTGCTGAATCACCCCTAAAGTGTTTTACATCAATTTTAAAAATCTGAATTTCTACCTTGTATTCTGTTGTGTTTCAAAAAAAAATGTAGGTACTTCCTACATAAATCATTTCATGTAATTAAATTCTGAGTACAACAGTATAAAACATTAGAATAGTAAATCCTTTCAAAGTTATATTACTGTGGAACAAAGCAGCCTTTTATGGTTTTCATCAGTGTAAGTCGACAAAGAGAAGATTATGCAGAGTAAAATTATAGTACTACTTTAACAGCTGTTTGACTACCATTGTGCTTAGAGATAAATTATCTAGTCTAACTGTCAAACCAGTTAGCACCACTTAGCCTTACAAAACTATGATATGTGTGTTTTCTGGATCAAAAAATTCGCTTTAAGAAACTTGGTGGAGCAGTGTATTTACATTAGAATTCAGCCTAGACAGCTGGAGTGAAAATCTTTTCTCTTTTTACTACTGTTGTGGTTTTTATCTGAAATTAGACCCGACACAATTGAGCACCAACTATTGTAATCCCCCACTTGAAACAGGTACCAGCTCAGTTATACACACTGTAGGAGATTTAAGCCCCAATTTTAACTCGGGGTATGAGTGTAGTATGTGGGTGCCAAGGCAAGCGGCAAACTCGCAACACAGCGCCACATGAGGCCCGGAGAGATTTTGGCCTAGAAATCCAGGCACGACGACTTTTGGGCACGTGGTGGCACAGGAAACAATCCCTGCGCCTGAAAGGTGAGGCCTGAGGTGCCCCTGATATTGGGCCTGGGACTTCATTTACATTGAGCCGATGATCTCCAAGAGCAACAGACAGCTCGCAGGCGAAGGGTAATTGTAGATCGGACCACTCCTGGTGTTGCAGCGACCCTCAGGTAAGTGAGGAGCAGGGCAGGGGGGGGCGGGGGGGGGGTGACCAGGAAAGGAGGAAACCAAGTCGGGAGGTAGTGCTGGTGATTGGCAACGGGAAGGTAGCCGTGATGATCGGTGAGGGGGTAGCAGCAGTGATCGGTGACTCACCTGGTTGTATAGGTAATGTTGTCTAGAATGTGAGTCTTGGTGTTGGTTACGTGAGAGTTTTTACTGGTACAGTGCGTGAAGCAATTGTCCTCTGGAAACTGGATAATCCAGGTTTCAGAGTGAATACAAATGTGGCTAATATTTGGTTACTGTGCACATAAACTATGAGGGTGATGTTTCTCAAGCCTTCTCCTGCTTCGACGAAAGTTCAGCAAAACTCTATTTACGCACGTAAATGGGATTTTTATTAAAGTTACGGCGGCAGATTGAAAGAAGCCCCATGGTAATTCGCTACCTATGAGTCACCAAAGTATTGCGTCCTTCCTACGAGGCAGGTAATATTATCCATAAAGAATTAAACTTCTCATTCAATAAGGTGCAGCGAAAGTACAAGACTTAAAAAAGGCACTTAACAGGTTCATTGGCGGATAAAGGTTTTCTGGGCCAAAAAATGCATGATACCTCAATTACATTTTGTCAAAGCTTGCAGCTGCTGTGCCCAGCATCAATAGTCTTGTGTGCTTGTTGATTGAAATCTGGACCTTGCTTGTTTTTTTCATGATATTGTGGAATCTCTTCAGGATCTCCTGCCACCTTCTATGGATGATGGACATGGTGATCTATTCCCAGGCTTGATTTCTTTTATTTGGGTTGGAGGATGTGCATCAGAGGTGAATATTGCTCTGGTCCTGACCATTACCTCTTGCATAACTAAATTCATCATTGTGCTGAGAAAATGTGCCATTCTCATAAATGTTTCCGTTTTGGCTTTAAAGTTGATGCTCAGCACGTCAGAATTACAAAAAGTTTCTTTCGGTCAAGAAAGCGACGTATTTCCTACTTGTTCAATTGACAAACTGTGATCATTACTACTCTGTCGTGAATGATTTAAAATACTTTGCTAAACTTGGGACGCTGAAAGGAAACGTTAGCATTCCCACCTGTTCACAAGTTCTTCATGTTTAACAAATAGGTCCTTTACAGGCCCAAATTTCCAACATGTGTAACTCTGCCCCCATTGTGTGTATTTCCAAATTTAATGTAGTTATGGAGTTGTATATTTAGTGAACTTTATACTTTCGCTGAAATAGCGTGTGTTGTATTTTCTTGGATGCTGTAGGCTGCCCTAGATATTATGTACAGAAAACAATTTGACTTCAGTTACCTAAAGTAACTCATAGCCTTAGAAAAATAGGGTTAATAATTATAATTTCATAATCAATTGAACCATATTTTCACAAACCTGTGCATCAAAGGAAAACACTGCAGTGTGCATAAAATCTCTCTAATTACTAGCTCGTATACTCAACCAAATAATTGACCTGACTTCTGCCTAGTGAGTTCTTGGAAAATTGCAATCTGTCTGAACTATTTAAAGATGTGTATTAAAAATAGTTTAAAATAATTAGAATCCATTAGTGCATTAATTTCATATTCTGTCATAATAACTGCTGAAGTTCATTATACCTCAAATGATATTATATCCCTCAACTATTTTTTCCGTTCTATGCAGAGTGATATTGCTGGAACTACATGGATCCCTATAGCTTTTATTTGACATTAATATTTACATGTAACTTCTATGGTTTTAACTTTCCTTGCTTAAATGTGATACAAATAGAATACATAATGGCCCAGAAATTGATCTCGCTCTGTTCCCGCGGGGGTAAGGCTTTCCCGCGATCTCTCACCTCGCTTGTGCTTTTTCAGATCCAGCTCGCACGAACTTCATGTTCTAGAGATCAGCTGGGCAGTGCTTGCGTATCCCAGCGGCGTAGTGAATTCGTGCGAGCTGTGGGATCACGTGACTCAGTTAGAGCCAATGGCAGCACACCATCTTCCATTCATAAGTTTCACAGCACCCTGTGAAATCTATGAATCTTACACCCCCCCAAAATAACAGCTAAACCTCAATTAAATTTAAAAAAAACCCATCACATTAATAAAATAAGTATAGTTAATTAAATTAACCATTTTAAATAAAAAATTAAATTTTTGAAAAAATTTAAAATCTTTTAAAAAGTTATAAAAATAAACTTACCTGTCTTTAAAGTCTCTAAAAAAGATATACCTGTAAAAAAAAATTCAAAAAAATACTTAATTCACTAATTACCTTCTTAAAAGCGGGTCTTACTCCTCCTTTTTACATTTCCAAAATCTTCCCTACTTACCTGCGCGTCCAAAGCATGAAGTGCACAGCGTGCGCGCAGCCTGTAGCGCGCACGCGATGTACCGAGGACCCGCCCCCTTTTCAGAAGAGCAATTGCCGGTTTTCAGCGCATGCGCAGGGCATGCAGAAAACCGACAATTGGAGTGGGAATACGCGAGAGTACGCAGTGCGTACTCTCGCGTCCCGGGATCAATTTTCGGCCCATTAAGGATTTGTGGGTTACCAATAATATCCCATTTATGGCTTGGCCAGAATTCACATGTCTTTGTTACTCATGAGCGGGTAGATTTTTACTTTTAGTTAGTCTACCACCCATTCTGGGCGGTGAAGAGGTTGCTTCAATTATGACACCTAGGTCTCATTTGAATCTGACCAGAGAGCTGCGAACGCCAAACGGGGAGTCCTGAAGCAACAGGAGTGCTGGCTGGCTGGATGCCCATGGCAGCTGTAGGTTGGTCCTGGGATGGGGGGAGGCAAAGTCAATGGGGCAATCCCTGGCCGGCAGTGACCCGCAGCATTATTGTGGGGCACGGGGAGCCACTCCATCCAGTAAAGGAAGTGTAGGAGGGAGATGAAAAGGGAGATTTGAAGGACTACATGGGAATATGTATATATACATCTACTAGGCTCGTGTGAAGCATAAACACCGGCATAGACCTGTTGGGCCGAATGGTCTGTTTCTGTGCTGTAAAGTCTATGTAATATGAAACAAGTTTGGCAGATCATGTAAAATGAAATAATAAGAGCAGTGCATTCCAGATCATAACAACTCACTGCGTAAATTATTTTTTCCAATTGTCACCTCTGGTTCTTTTGCCAATTACCTTAAATCTGTTCCTCTTGTTACCAACCCTTCTGCCACTAGAAATAGTTTCTCCTTATTTACTCTATCAAAACACTTCATGATTTTGAACACCTCTATCAAATCTCCTCTTAACCTTCTCTGCTCTAAGGAGAACAACACCAGCTTCTCGAGTCTTTCCATGTAAATGAAGTCTTTCATCCCTGGTACCATTCTAGTAAATCTCCTCTGCACCCTCTCTAAGGCCTTGACATCTTTCTGAAAGTGTGGTGCCCAGAATTGGACACAACACTCCAGCTGGAGCCTAACCAGTATTTTATACAGGTTTAGCATAACTTCCTTGCTTTTGTACTTTATGCCAATATTAATAAATGCCTTTTTAACAGCTCTCTCAACTTGTCCTGCCACGCTGTGTATGTACACCCCCAGATCTCTCTGTTCCTGCACCCCCTTTAAAATTGTCTCATTTTGTTTATATTGCCTCTTCTCATTCTTCCTACCAAAGTGAATCACTTCACACTTCTCTGCATTAAATTGTATCTGTCATGTACCTGCCCATTTCACCAGTCTATTAATATGTCTATTAATATCCTCCTCACTGTTTACTACATTTCTGAGTTTTGTGTTACCTGCAAACTTTCAAATTATGCCCCGTATACCCAAGTCCAGGTCATTAATATATATCAAAAAGAGCAGTGGTCTAATACCGAGCCCGGCGGACACCACTGCACAGTTCCCTCCAGTCTGAAAAACAACCGTTCACAATTACACTCTTTCTGTCCCTTAGCCAATTTCGTATCCATGCTCCCACTGCCCCTTGAATCCCATGGGCTTCAATTTTGCTAACAAGTCTATTATGTGGTACTTTATCAAATGAAAATTTGAAAGTTTTGAAACTTTTGAAAGTCCATATACACATCAACCGCACTACCATCATCAACCCTCTCCATTACTTCATCAAAGAACTCAATCAAGTTAGTCAAATATGATTTGCCTTTAAGAGATCAAGGAAGCTCAGCCTCTGCCTGTACATCCTATTTCGCAGGTAGTGCCTCCTGCTCCCCTCTCTGCTGCTCCCCTCTCTGTTGCTCCCCTCTCTGTTGCTCCCCTCTCTGTTGCTCCCCTCTCTGTTGCTCCCCTCTCTGCTGCTCCCCTCTCTGCTGCTCCCCTCTCTGCTGCTCCCCTCTCTGCTGCTCCCCTCTATGCTGACCACCTGCAGGTCTCTCCACAACAGGCTGTTGCTGCTGCTGATGGTCACTTTGCTCCTCACCTGAAGTCCAGTCTAAGGCAGCAAAGGCGCCACCCAACCTCCAAAGTGCAAAATTAACCACTCACCACAGTACTCTGAAGAAAACCTTTCCCAGTGGTAGATAAGAAAGCAGCTGTGAGCACTGAATATTTATTGCTGTATTTGCCTGACTTTGAATGAGCCCCATGAATTGCCATTCTGTTCTCGCTTTGGTTTCGATGGCGAAGCCTGGGGAACCCGTGGATTTGCCGTTAAATTTGAAGGTGGATCAAAATATCGCTGCAATTAAGCGATTTACATATTTAAATTGCTAACCTGTCAAACGGGCCCGAGTTAAACTCAGAAGTCGGCGCGTTGGAACCGCCTTCTGGATGTGGTGATATTTTCGGTGGATTTAATTTCCCACCAGCACCCAAACCCACGCACTTTTCAACGTTAAGATTACCCCTAAAGAGTTAGGGGTAATCAGTGTTTCTCAGAGTTGGAAGGGTGTTTTCCAGAAGCTGTTCTTGTAGATATAGATCAGTTGGATTTGGGCATAGGGTGCATAAACTTGAAATTTGCTGATGACACAAAGGTAGGGGGTTTGGCAAACAATGAGAAGGACTATAAAAGACTTCAGGAAGACACCAAGGTGTTCACAGAATGGCAAACAGTTGAAAAATGCTATTTAATATGAATAAGTGTGAGATAATACATTTTGGAAGAAAAATCATAGGAATATGAGTAGAAATGTAATAGAAATACACCAAAGGGTATGGATGAACAAAGAGACCCATGGGTTCAAATAGGTAATTCCCTAAAAATATGACTGCAGGTAGATAAAGTCATAAAAAAAAAGGCAATAGCATTTTGGGTTTTATAAACAGGGTCATAAAATATAAGGGTAAAGAGATAATGATATATTTATACAAAACATTGATTAAGCCACAACCGAAAGTGCTGGAAACACTCAGCAGGTCAGGCAGCATCGAGGAGAGAAAAACAGAGTCAATGTTTCAGGTCGAACCCTTTGTCAGAACTGGAAAAGGTTAGGGAAGAGAGATTTTTAAGCAGGGGCAGGGAGGAGGGGAGGAAAGAACAAAGGGAAGGTCTGTGACCGGCTGGAAGGCAGGAGAGATTGACTGACAAAAGGGATGATAGTGCAAGGCAAAAGGAGAAATAATGGGACAAGTTAAGAAACAAAAGATGGCTCTAGATGATGTGTGAATGATGATGGCAGCAATATTAACAGCTACCATGTGAGGAAACAAGAGAAAAAATATATAAAGAAATACAGGGGCCAATTTATAGTCTGAAATTGTTGAACTCGATGTTAAGTCCAGAAGGCTGTGAAGTGCCTAATCGAAGGCTGAGGTGCTGTTCCTCGAGCTTACGTTGAGCTTCATTGGAACAGTGTAAGAGGCCGAGGACGGAGAGATCAGAGTGGGAGTGGAGGGGAGAATTAAAGTGACAGGCGACTGGAAGCTCGGGGTCACGCTTATGGACTGAATGGAGGTGTTCCGCAAAGGTGAGGATGAGGGGAACCCTATCGTGGTTCTGGAAGGGAGGGGAAGGGGTGAGAGCAGAAGTGCGGGAAATGGAACGGATACGGTTGAGGGCCATGTCAACCACGTTAGAGGGGAATCCTCGGTTGAGGAAAAAGGAAGACATACCGGAAGGGTTCAACCCGAAACGTTGACTCTGTTTCTCTCTCCTCGATGCTGCCTAACCTGCTGAGTGTTTCCAACACTTTCTGTTGTTATTTCAGATTTCCAGCATCCGCAGTATTTTGCTATTGTATTGATTAAGCCACACTAAGAGTACTATGTGCAGTTTTGGGCACCTATTATAGAAAAGACATTAAAGCCACAGAGTGTGTACAGTGTAGATTCACCAGGATGATGTAAGGGATGGGAAATTATTGTTATGAGGAGAGACTCGAGATACTGGGATTGTTTCCACTGAAGCAGCTATAGCTCAGAAGAGATTTAATAGAGGTTTTTAAAATTATGAAGAGTATTAATAATAAACAGAGAAACATTATTTCCTCTGGTTGAAGAGTCAGTGATGAGGGGTCATCAATCTAAAATTGTTACTAAGAGAGTGAGGAGAGAGGTTAGGTGAAAATTTCTTATACTGGATTGTTGGAGCTTGCAATGCGTTGCAACAGGGAATGATTGAGGCAGAACCATTACATCTTTTAAGGGAAAACTGGATAAATATTTGAAGCAGAGGATGATAAAGGGCTATGGGGGAAAGGTGGGCAATATGATTAGTATTGCATTGTTCTACCAAAGAGGTGGATCTGACACAAAGATCCGAATGGCCTCTTTCTATGCTGTAAGCTTCTATGGCTCAGTGGAAACCAGATGGTTGATGAACATGTGTGGCTGTCTATTGAGTGCAAAATTTGCCTTGGCATTGATCCAACCTCTCATAGCTAAATAATCTGCTAATATTCACTTTCTAGTCTCCCGCTGATGAAGAGCCACTTGAAAGAGTTAGTGGAGGCGGGTTCAATCCCCTTGGAAGAATCGGCGTGGGGGAAATTGGTTTTGTGCCTGGCACAAAGTGGGCAACCCATTTGGAAGGCTCTCCCGAATACGGTGGCCCAAGGCTCACTCCAGATTGGGCCTCGGGCCTCATTTCCATAATACCGGCAAGCTGCAGATGTCAATCAGACATCCCGATACAGGTTGCGAGTAGGGGCCTTCATAAAATTGGCCAGCAGCGATTCCAAACCAGCCTGCAGGTAAAACTTGGGAGGGGAGGAGGCAATGGGAGAGAGGAGAGCTGTAGTAATGCTGCAGAGCTAGAAACTGCATTCCTTCTATTCCTGACTCCACATTGAGTTAAGTAAAAACTAATAAAAATTATTTGGTCTTTGGCGGCCTTCAGTCCCTTTAAGGACTGCTGGCTAGGCCACTGCAGACCCGGAAAAACTGAATGGAACATGTGCAGCTCCAGTTTGTGTTAAATTTGGCAGCAGTGTCCTAAAGCAGACATTAGGCCCCCGATTAGTATACCTAGAAGCCTAATGCCTGTTTTAAGCAGACACCCCGAGCACTCGCATTTGGCAGCTGGCAAACTTCTGGGGGAATCTGGCATGGGATTTTTGAGCCAGAAATTGGTCCCTCCCAACATTAATTTTGCACCCAAAATAACAAGCGTGACAGAGATCAATTCCACCTCGCCCTCCCCCAGCAACTTCAAGAGAGAAGGGCAGGAAAGAAGAGGAAAAAGATCAACTAAGATAAAACAGAAGGACTGGATCACTGGCGCGGTCAGACAAATCACAGGTTCTGAAATTATGCTGTGGGAAACTAGCACACAAACAATTAATGCACTAGTCTAAAATTCTTATTTTAGTGCAGGCATTAAATGGTTTAAACTATACTAGCTATCCACGGTGTAATGTCAGCGCCTAGGCTTTTTAACTGACTAAAAACCACAGCAAATATCAAATAAAAAGAAGTAGATTGAGGTTCTTTTTCCCATGTCTTCCCTTTTATTCTAGAATAATTGCATTAGCCTTTTTAAATCATTACCTAATGCCATTCACAACTGAGTAATACTAACCTTTTAAATCATTAATTTTCCCCTTTTATAAATTGCATAAATAAAAACAGTATCAGCATAAAGGACACCAGAGGCTCAGTGTTATATTCTGCCCTCATTTATAGCTGTGGAATCTGATGCCAAATTAGACACAGGAAATTAAGCACTAATCTGATAGTCTTTTGCTCTGCTAAAGTACTTGGCACACCTTATACATTATACAGTGTTATTATGTAAAGTATTGAGACCCAGATACTGGAACAACACTGTGCATATCTGGGCTTGTTTCACGTTTACACTTATGGACCAGTTAATGTAACTTAATTTTTAATAATTGGCTATGTGGATGTACTATCGTTTCACCTCTGGGACATAGGGGCAGATCTTCAACTTGTGCCCAAAATGTACACAAAGAGGTGGGGCGTCCACGGAGTCTGCCCAATGACATGGACGAAAGGCACAAACCATTTTTTGGTTTGCTTCCTTTCCATATGATGGTCAAACTGTTAGCGCTGGTTATTGGCAGCTCAACCAAGGGGAGCAATGTGCAGGAATTCAGACTGGAGTGACTCCATTTAAAGGTAGCCTGCAGCTCTGAAAGGATGACCTGCTCAATGAAGGAATGGACTACAATTGACTACAATGTTGCTTATGCCACCTGTTGTTGGATTCCCAGGTTATCCCGGTTTATCCTCAATGATTCAACTTGACAATCCCAACATGGGTACAGAAAGGTTTATTGAGACAAAATGAGAAACCTCAGTACATTTAGTACATAAGTGGTAATTTACAGAGTCAAAGCAATATCACCAATCTGGAGCTCTGGACAGCAGCACAGTTCATTACCGACCCTATCTTCCATTCTTCTCTTCAGTTCTGCTGTGTTGGTTTCTGCTGTGCTGGTCAGGTCTTTTGGACTTCTTTATATATCTTTTAGGTTATTGCACCCTTTAACCCCTATTGCAGGATGAGTTGGGCCGAGCCATTCGTGTAAGTTAGATAAGCCTGATATAGTAGTTGTTTTCCTCCAGCTCTTATAATACAATCAGTGGGCCTCAGATTACATCTGCGCCTATCTTTAACTATTCTGCAGATTCTTAATGCTGATAGTGTACTTTAGGTGGTTTCACCACAAGCAGGACTTACGTATCTTTTATACACAATGGCCGGAATTTTCCCATTGCCGAGCATGCGGGTTTGGGGGCGGGTCAGCAGTAAAAATCCCAGAAATAGTGAGTGCGTCTGGAACCCGCCGTCATCCCGCCCCCTCGCGCATTTAACTGGTGCGACTTGTAGGCGCAACACGGACCCGATCGGCAGAGGTGGGCAACCTCATTAAAATAATTAAGTGCTTGTTGAGAAACCCTTAAGAGTGATTTAAACGCCAGCTTGTGACTTTAACTGCAGGAGCACAGGATTCACAGAGGTCGGGTACTTTGCCTGTGAAGGGGAGGCGGAAGCTCAGTGGCCATTGGCGAGTTCATTCTTTGACAACTGGGAAAAGCACATAAAAATTCCAACATTACATGTCATTACTTACTTCATGGAAAGGCTCTTGCTCACTCCATTTTGTCCACAGATTTGGGTGTCTGCAGCTTGCAGGTCATTTTTGAAACATCAGAAGCCACTCTCACCACATTGCTACTCACTATCACAACATTGAGGGATTGGGCCTCTGATCTCCACTTTACCAGCCATCTACTACATCAGCATGGGTGCCGCTTATACGGTCTCACCTTGGACCTTAGAATCAGACCAAGATGAGCCTCACCACCAACAACACCAGCCACACCAATAGCAGCAGCCACAACAGCAGCCTTCTCCTCAATGATCTGATCCTCCACAGGAGAGAGGGGGGCAGCACAGGGGTGCAGTATGGTATTCCCCAACACAGGGTATACAGGCAGAGGATGAGCTTCCTCAACATGACTGAGCAGCAGTGCCAAAGAAGGCTCAGGCTGTCACACCAGGTCATCGCAGACATTTGCAGTTTGCTGGAACAAGACCTGCTGCCCAGAGATCCTGGTGGACACTCCTTACCACCACCCTCAACTTCTTTGCCTCAGGCTCCTTCCAGGGATCTGCAGCAGACATTTGCAGGATCTCGCAGTTGGCCGCCCACAGATGCATCACCCAGGTGACCGATGCCATGTTTCACAAGTCAGTCAATTATATCAACTTGCCACTGATGAGGCCAGTGTTACTGAGCGGGCGCTCGGCTTTGTGGCTCTGGCTGACTTCCCACAGGTGCAGGGCATCATTGACTGCCCACATGTGGCCATGAAGGCACCCCATCATCACCCAGGAATGTTTGTGAACCACAGGGACTTCCACTCCCTTAATGTGCAGATCGTCTGCAACCATAAAAAGATGGTTATGCATGTGTGGCAGCTGTCATGATTCTTTCGTGCTGCACCAGTCCACCCTCCCTCAGCTCTTCGCACATCCAGACTTACCAGCTGGCTGCTTGGAGACAAAGGCTATCCACTAAAGATGTGGCTCATGACACCCTTGTGGACGCCAAGTACTGAGGCAGAGAAGTGTTATAATGAGAGCCATATGTCCACCAGATGTATCATAGAGCAACAATATGCATGCTGAAGATGCGCTTCAGATGCCTTGACAGATCTGGAGGAGTCCTGCAGTACGCACCAGCCTTGGGTCTCAAGAATTATCGTCGTCTGCTGTGCCCTGCACAACATAGCACAGCAACAAGGATTGGAGCAGCAGGAGGAGCAAGGCACAGAGCGCACAACCTCTTCAGAGGAGGAGAAGGAGGAGGTCGAGCAGATGGAAGACAAGAAGGAGGAGGAGGAACCTGAGGTGGAGTTGGCACCAACAGCAGCGCACATTGCTGCCCGGGATGGCCTCATAATGGCCAGATTTAGTTAACTTGCTCCAATGCAGCCACTTCCCTGCCACATGCTGTACTAAGTTCCCCCACCAACAACACCATAAAGCATCCCTACAATGACCAATCCATTCTTCTCACCCAAAGCCCCAGTGTGCGAGGTTAAGTGATGTCTCACCATTCACTTCAAGTGACAAGGCCACTTCCAAGGTTTGAGGCAAAAATGGACAAGACCCGAAAGTGGTGCAAAGAACAAAATTTATTTGTTTCATCAAAATAAATGAAACTTAACACTGTTGAGGCTGCCGCGAAACACGAATTAAGACCGAGTCCATGTGTGGGACATAAAACTTTTTAATACAACTGCCTGGTCAAAATGGCTGAAAACAACTGCTCACAGAATTATCTGGAAAAAATCCTGAGGCCCCGCCCACTCCTTTTCTCCTGCCTTAAAGGCAAGGTGCCTTAAAGGCAAGGTGCCCGATATATTGTCCACGGACGGAAAAGTGGATTGTGCCCGTTTAGGTGGCGATCCGCCACACAGCTCCCCCCAGAATCCGCTTAGGAGGTGTGGACGAGACGGTGCGGCGGTCTGATGGGCCGGCCGGAGCGGCTCTTGTAGGACGCCGGTGGACGTGGAACGGCCGGGCGTGGAGCAGCCGAGTGAACCGGCTTGAGGGCAGGTCGGACACGTGGCGGTGGACGAGCTACAGGGACCTGCTCACCGGGCTCCGAGTGTGCTGGCTTGAGTCGGTCAACCGACACTTTTTCGGTCCTGACGCCCACTTGCAGGGTGAAAAATTGGTCCCCAGCCTGTAGCACCTTGTAGGGCCCGTCATACGGGGGTTGAAGGGGTCCGCGGTGGGCGTCGTACCGGATGAAAATGAACCGTGCCTGGTGCAGGCTTAGTGGGACGTGTGAGGTGGATTCGCCGTGTCGGGCAATGGGCGGTGAGGCGAAGTCGTGGCGTTGCTGGTCGGCTGACCAGGGTGTCGTGGCGGTGGGCAGGAACTCGCCGGGTACGCGCAACGGCTGACCGTACACGAGCTCTGCTGCCGATGCGTGGAGGTCTTCTTTAACCGCGGTGCGCAGGCCGAGGAGGACCCACGGAAGTCGGTCGGTCCAGGCGCCGTCCTGGAGGCTGGCTCGAAGAGATGTCTTCAAGGATCTGTGGAACCGCTCACACAGTCCGTTGGCTTGGGGGTGGTACGCTGTGGTGCGGTGAATGGTCACCCCGAGATTGCGTCCGACGGCGGTCCAGAGTTCAGAGGTAAATTACGGACATCTGTCCGACGTCATGTCGGAGGGGATGCCGAACCGTGCGACCCAGGTGCTGACGAAGGCTCTGGCGATGTCGGCGGTGGTGGTAGAGGTCAGTGGAATTGCCTCGGGCCAGCGCATGGTGCAGTCAACGATCGTCAGCAAGTGCGTGTGGCCTTGCGACGGCGGCAGGGGCCCGACGATGTCCACGTGGATGTGGTCGAATCTACGCGAAGGGACGGTAAACTCCTCGAGGGGTGCTTTCGTATGTTGCTGTACCTTGGCCCGTTGGCAGGCTAAGCAGGAGTTGGCCCAAGTACGCACATCCTTGCGAAGGCCACGCCAGACAAAGCGGTTGGCTACCAATTTGATGGATGCACGGGCGCCGGGGTGGGAGAGGTTGTGGAGAATCTCGAATACCCGGCGGCGCCAGGACGCTGGGACGACGGGCCAAGGTTGACATAGGAATATGTCGCACTTGACCGTGACTGCGGTCGGGCCACAGGCGATGTCGGCCAGGCATAGCCCTGGTAGGTTGGTAGGTGCGGAGAGCAGATCAGGGTCGGTGATCTGGTCTGCTGCGAGTTGAGCGTAGTCGACTGCTAGGTGTGCGGCGTGGATGGTGGGGCGGGAGAGGCAGTCGGCTACCACATTGTCTCGGCCGGAGACCTGTTGGATGTCCGGGGTGAACTCGGACACTGCCGCGAGCTGGCGCTGCTGCCTGGCGGACCAGGGGTCGGTTGTCTTTGCCATTGCGAATGTCAGGGGCTTGCGGTCGACAAACGCAGTGAAGGGGTGGCCCTCCAGCAAAAACCGAAAATGGCGGACCGCCAGGAACAGCGCGAGGAGCTCGCGGTCGAAGGTGCTGTACTTGACCTCTGGGGGGCGTAGTTGGCGGCTGAAGAAGGCAAGTGGTTGCCAGGCGCCGTCGACCCACTGCTCATACACGGCGCCGACCGCATGGTCGGAGGCGTCCGTGGTGAGCGCTACCCTGGCATTGGGCCGTGGGTGCGCGAGCAGGGTGGCGTTGGCGAGCGCAGTCTTGGTGGAGTCGAAGGCGGCGGACGCGTCTGCCGTCCATTCGACCGCCACCTTGCCGCTCCTGCCCCGGAGGGCTTAATACAGGGGCCTCATGAGGGACGCCGCTTTGGGGATGAAGCGGTTGTAGAAATTCACCATCCCGAGGAACTCCTGGAGGCCTTTGATGGTGGTGGGGCGGGGAAATTGTTGGATGGCCTGCACCTTGGTGGGCAGGGGAATGGCCCCAGCATGGGTGATGTGGTGGCCGAGGAAGTCGATCTTGTCCAGGCCGAACTGGCATTTGGCTGGGCTGAGGATGAGCCCGTGGTCGCTGAGGCGCCCGAACAGGATGCGAAGGTGTTCGAGGTGTTCCTGCTTGGAGGAACTGGCTACCAGGATGTCGTCCAGGTAGACGAACAGGAACTTCAGGTCCTGAAGGACCGAGTCCATGAGCCGTTGGAATGCCTGGGCCGCGTTTTTGAGGCCGAAGGGCATCCGCAGGAACTCGAACAGGCCGAAGGGGGTGATTACGGCCGTCTTGGGGACGTCCGCGCGGTGGACGGGGACTTGGTGGTAGCCGCGTACCAGGTCGACCTTGGAAAAGACTGAGCGGCCGGCCAGTCTAGCCGAGAAGTCCTGGATGTGCGGCACAGGGTACCGATCAGGGGTGGTGGCGTCATTGAGGCGGCGGTAATCCCCGCAGGGGCGCCAACCCCCACCTGGTTTGGGGGCGATGTGGAGTGGGGAGGCCCAGGGACTGTTGGAGCGGCGGATGATGCCGAGCTGTTCCATGGTGGCAAACTCGGTCCGCGTGATCTCCAGTTTGGCCGGGTCCAGCCTGCGGGCGTGGACGTACACTGGAAGGCCTGTGGTGGGGATGAAGTGTTCCACCCCGTGTTTGGCGGCCTCCGCGGAGAAGGTCGGATTGGTAAGGGCCGGGAATTCGGCCAGGAGTGCCGAGTAGTCATCCGTGGCCCGGGCGTGGCACTGTGACGCCATGTCGGCGGGTTGACGGGGGGCCATGGCGCCCAGGATGGGGGACATGGTGTTCATGTCCACGAGGCGGTGACGAGGGATGTCTACCAGTAGGCCGTGGGCGCACAGGAAATCTGCGCCGATGAGAGGGGAGAGCACCTTGGCAGTGATGAACTCCCATTGGTAGCGGCGACCAGCGAGGTTGAGGATGACTGTGCGGGTGCCGTATGTCCGGATTTCCGAGCCGTTAGCAGCAGCCAGCGCCGGTCCTCGTTCGCCCTTTTGGATGTCGAGGGAGGAGGCCGGGATGATGCTGTGCTGAGCTCCAGTGTCGCACAGGAACCGACGGCCGGTTTTGTCATCCGTGACGTACAGCAGGGAGCCCGCGTGGCCCACAGTCATCGTGGGGGTTGGTACGGGGGCGGACTTGAAAGAGCAGGGAGGTGTGCACCGTTCTGCCCTGGCGCCGAACCGTGCGTGGTAGTAACAGTGGCTTGGGTTAGTGGGGCGCGAAGGCCCCGTGGGCCTGGTGGCTAGTCCTTGTGGCCGCGTGGTGGCCGTGAGGGGCGCGCCCAGGCATTGGCTGTCAGGTCCGGAGTGACGTCGCGGCTGGAGTGAGCGGACAGCAGCTTGTCGGCCTCATCGGCCAGGGCTTCCAGGTTCGTGAGGCCGGACGCCACGATCGCTGGGCGGATGCTGAGAGGTAGCTGGCAGATGAACAGCGTGCGGAAGAGGGATCCGGGTGGGCTCTCGTCGGTGAGGGAGAGCATGTGGGAGAGGAGGTCTGACGGTGAGGCATCACCGAGGCCTGGAAGGTCGAGGAGGTGGCAGTTTCGCTGGTATGCCGAGGCCGTAAATTTTTTAAGGAGCGCTGCCTTAAGATGTGCATACCTGCCTTCCTCTGGTGGGTTCTGCAGCGCTGTCCAAACCTTCGAAACTGTGGAGCTACCGAGTGATGTGACGAGGTAGTCGTACTGCGTCCCATCTGTGGTGATGTGTTGCAGCCGGAAGCGGGATTCGGCTTTGAGAAACCAGGCTTCGGGCTGGTTTTCCCAAAACTCCGGCAGTTTCACGGAAACTGCGTTCGTGTCCGCCATTGCAGTGCTCGGAATACGTTCTGAGCATCGGGGTCACCAATGTTGAGGCTGCCGCGAAACACGAATTAAGACCGAGTCCATGTGTGGGACATAAAACTTTTTAATACAACTACCTGGTCAAAATGGCTGAAAACAACTGCTCACAGAATTATCTGGAAAAAATTCTGAGGCCCCGCCCACTCCTTTTCTCCTGCCTTAAAGGCAAGGTGCCTTAAAGGCAAGGTGCCCGATATATTGTCCACGGACGGAAAAGTGGATTGTGCCCGTTTAGGTGGCGATCCGCCACAACACTAACATTTTTTGATACACTCATGTGCATACCCGTGTACATCTAATTTTGTGTCATTTTTCTTTTCCAAGTGAGGTGCAACCCCTGTGGCTTCAGCAGCAGTAGAGGCAGGCTGCTCACTTCCTTGCTGCGTGTCATTAGACACTTTTGGCGGACATCCTCTGGGTTTTGGAGCCTGTGATGGCCCCGTCAAAATCTGCTCCTCCTGCGACTGTGCCATCGGGATTCGAGGAAGCATGAGGGGCTCTGACTGAGGGGGAGGCAATGGGGAAGAAATGAGAGCACTTTGACAAGAGCCCCCAATTCCATGTCCCCTCTCACCATCATCCCTCTCATGGGCCACCTGCACTTCCCTGCTAGCAAGGAGCTGGAGAGCACCTTGCTGCACAGCAGTGGGATGATGAACGCCCAAGTCTATGTTTACATCCCTCCTTGAGAGGAGGTCTATGAGCATCTGCCATCTGTTGTCCACAGCTAGCATGTGCTCATGTGACTGGCGCATTTGCTGCTCCATGCAGGTGGCCATCCTTTCCATGGAACAACACATCGTCGCTATCGCCTGCAAGGTAGTGGTGCTCATGTTGGAGATGGACTCCTCCATTCTCTGAACATTTGCAGACATCGCGGCTGCAAAAGCTGCCAGAGCCTCGTGCAATTGTTGCTGCCCCTCCAGGATCACCCTCTTTCTCGATGGCCCCCGAGGTTCAGCATCTGCATGCAGCTCAGCGGAGCTTGGAGCATCCTGCGCCCTCTGGCAAGGAGTCTCCACTGCTGTCCCTGTCAACACCATCTGCTCTTGCTCACTTGTGAATTGTGAGACACCAAGTGACAACACTACTCTAACTCTCACAGGACCCACCGAGGTGTGCGTATCTGCGCTGGTGCTCGGTGAGCTTGGGTCTGCTGACGGTGCACCCTCAGAGACTGGAGATTCCTCTGAGGAGTCGTCTTCCTCCTCTGGCTAGACAGTGTGGGGAGGCACTTAATGGGGGGACCTGTGGGAGAGTAAAGAGATGAATTAGAAGTGTTATAATAAGAATGGATAACGTTACCATTATGCACATGATGACATTTCACTGGCTGCTGACATCAGTCACCATATGAGTGACTGTTGTATGCCATGTGGCTTTATGAGATGTGATTCTGTCACCAGGTTGCTGGGATGTCCCCCTCCGTCTCCCACCGCTAGCGTCTCTCCAACTCCCGATATCTCCAGAGCCCCCTCCTCTGCTGGTGTTAGTTGTACGAAGACTGGAGGGCCACCTCCGGTTCTCTGCCTCTCCATTTTGTTCTGGGCTCTTTTCTTCTGCAAGGAAGTAAAGAAAAGTTTGAGTGAGAGTGATGGAATGAGTGTAAGGAATGGATGGGCTACATCTGTAGAGAGTGACTATGAGGGAGTGGGGTGCCAATGCCAAATGGCCTCCTTCTGTGGTGTTACTTGCTATCATTGCATTAGGATGAGGGTGAGTGTGAGGGGTGGTTAGTCACATGGAGATGTGAGTATGTACATAGAGAGAGAGGGATGGGTGGACGTGCAAGGTATGTTGGTGTGAGGAATGATGTGCAGGAATAGGCTTGGGAAGGCAGAGTGATCGGGATGTGTTGTCAGGCACATCAAGATGAAGGTGAGTGTGGCATTGCACTCACCTTTCCTGACCTCATGAGATCACTGAAGCATTTCCTGCACTGGATCCAGGTCCTCCTCACCACATCCCTGCTGCTGACCTCCTCAGTTATATCCAGCCAGGCTCTTTTGGTGTCTTGTGGAGGCCTCCTTCGCCTATCAGCAGGGAAGAGGACCTCCCTGCCTGCTCTGACTGCCTCCACCAGAGTATGCAGGGATGAGTCTGAAAAGCGTGGTGCAGCCCTCTGCTTTTGGCTATCCATCCTTGCTACTTTATAACAGGACTCAGGCCTTTGTATTCAGGTTCCACCCTCCTCTAGCAACCTTCAAATGAGTTGAGTGCAAGGCTGCTTTAAATATTGGCACTGGAAACGAGTCATCGATGACGTCAACCGACCCGTACCATTTAATAGGGCCTGGAAACGCGCATGAGTCTTTCAATTGGGGCCATTACGTTAAAGTCGCTCTGAGCAACGCGCTGCTCAGAACATCGCGTTCCCGACCCGCTACGTGGTCTGCACGCATGCAACCCGACTCCAAGGTAAAAATTCCGGCCAATGCTTTTGTTGTGCACACAGGCATAGTTCCACAATTCAGCAGTTGAAGTATTTAGAGAAGCATTTTGGAATCCTCTACCTCAAAGGGCTGTGGCTGCTGAATCGTTGAGTATGTTCAAGGCTGAGATTTTTGGACTCTAGGGGAATCAAGGATATGGAGATCAGGCGAGAAAGTGGAGTTGAGGTCAAAGATCAGCCATGATCTTATTGAATGGCGGAGTAGACTCGAGGTGCCGTATGGCCTACTCCTGCTCCTAATTCTTATGTCCTTCTGAAAGGTCATCGACCTGAAACGTCAACTCTCTTTCTCTCTCCACGGATGCTGCCTGGCCTGCTGAGTTTTTCCAGCGTTTTCTGTTGTTATTTCGGATTTCCAGCATCTGCAGTATTTTGCTATCTTATGTCCTTCTGTTCATTTAACTTAGTTAAGTCACTATATTTCAATGGTATAAAAATGGTTACTTCATCATATATCAACACTGTTGCAACCTGGAATGAACCTGAGGAATAGAAATTTCAGATGAGACATTAAACCAAGGTCCCGTCTGCCCTCTCAGGTGGGCATGAAAGATCCCATGGCACTATTTCAAAGAAGAGCAGGGTAGTTCTTCCCGGTGTCCTGGCCAATATTTACCCCTCAACCAACATAAATAAAGCAAATGATCTGGTCATTATCTCATTGCGGTTTGTGGGAGCTTGCTGTGTGCAAATTGGCTGTTGCATTTCCTACGTTACAACACTGATTACATTTCAAAAGTGCTTCATTGGTTGTAAAGGATTTTGGGACGTCCTGAGGTTGTGAAAGACAGCATATAAATGTAAGTCCTTCCTTTCTTTCTCAATTACATATGTTTATTAGGTGTCCGCTGGTTTGGGGCAGGCACCCTAGACGACTAAAATGCACATAACTCAAAATGGCGTTGGGCGCACTTATGGTGGACATTGGGAGTGAGAGATTCCCACGTAAATTTGGAGGCCTAGCACCCATTGTAGCAGTGCTAAATGGGTGGCCACGAATTGAAAATCCCTGCTTCCCCTGTCGGCTCAATTCCAGACAGGATTGAAGTCTCCTCTTTTGCTGATTATGTGAAATGAGTTTGCAAATATGATTATATATACATTCTCATTATAATATAGATAAAGTCGACTATCATGTCTAACTAGTAAACAGAAGAATAAATAAAAGGGACAGGCAAATGGCCAGATGGAACTTAGGACAATATTAAAGCCTGAATTTATGACGGTTTTACAATCACACTGTTATAAACAAAAACTTTACATTCTGAGGATACCTTCACACTAATAACAACAAATATTTAGCTTCCTGAGAAAAACTTTCTTTGACATCAAATGGCAGTAAGTGTTTTGATAAAAATGGGTTAGAAAAGATAAAATATTCCAATTTTGCTGAAAGAATTAACATTGCCTGTGAACTTGAGGTATATAGTAAAGAGCCACTGATTTCACATTGCTTTCAGAAGAGGAAATAATTTGGAAAAGACGAAAAAAGCATGAGAAGGAAAAAGAAAGAAAATTGGTCCCGAAACAGCTCCAATTTAAAATTTTCATCCTCGTATTTAAATCTCTTTATGGGCTCATCCCTCTATATTTTTGTGACCTCCTCCAGGACTACAACCCACCCACATAATTAGCTGTAAAGTACTTTGAAATGTCCTGAGGACACAGAAGACTCTATATAAATGCAAGTTCTTTCTTTCATAACGCCAGGCCACAGGTCTGTGGGGTCAATGCTGAGTTCCTACTCGTGGTTGTCAGGCTGATTTGCCACTGAAAGAAACCTTCTAGTAAATGAACAGTTACACTGAGTCATGGACGAATCTTACATCAGTTGAATAATTATACTAGTTCACCCGTAATGTTACATCACATGGAACAATTGCAGTGTCATCCTGAGTGACAGAACTTTGGGGTCCAATTAACTGAAATGTTATTAATTATACCACAAAACTGCCATAATATTCTCCAATTCACACTAGAACCTCCTACAGCATTCTAACACCTACTAAAACATTCTGCAATTGAAGTAAACAACTAAACAGCTTATGATCAAAATAGCTATTAATTTTTCATACAACATCCCATGATACAATCTTATCAACAATACCTTTATAGTGTCAGTTGCTTTTATCCAACTGAGCAAAGTTGCTGTTAAACACTACAGGCCACTAAGAGTCAGATTCCGAGACTAAGAATTGACATTCCTATTTAGAGGAATGGATGGCAATGAAGGAGAGATGGAAGGGGACAAAAGCTGGAAGCAGTTCTTTGAAGAAGAGACAGAAACTGGGAAAGAACATTTGGGCGGGAAGAGAGGAGAAGCTGGAAGCAGCACTTTGGGTGGGAAAAAAAAGGGTGGGAAAAGAAATGGGAACAGAGACAGACATGGAGCCAAATGGTTGTCACAGCAGGCATCAGGTACTGTTCTGCAGACTCCTGCTGCTCCGCTTGGTAGTCCCTTGCTGTTCCTGGGGACCTTCCTCCTCTGGGAACTCCAGGATAATGTCTCTTCATTGAGAAAAGTTGTGCAGCATGTAACACAAAACAACAGTTCTTGAAACCTGTAATAAACGATATCCCAGAATTATCAGACACTTGAAGTGTTGCTTTAACTTTCCAGTGGTGTGCTTGATGATCACTCTAGGGGCAACACGGTGGCATAGTGGAGGGGCAACACGGTGGCATAGTGGAGGGGCAACACGGTGGCATAGTGGAGGGGCAACACGGTGGCATAGTGGTTAGCACTGTTGCCTCACAGCGCCAGGGACTCGGGTTCGAATCCGGCCTCGGGTGACTGTCTGTGTGGAGTTTGCACATTCTCCCCGTGTCTGCGTGGGTTTCCTCCGGGTGCTCCGGTTTCCTCCCACAGTCCAAAGATGTGCGAGTTAGGTTGATTTGGCTATGATAAATTGACCCTTAGTGTTAGGGGGGATTAAATACGTGGGGTTACGGGGATAGGGTGGGATATGTGTCGGTGCAGGCTCGATGGGCCGAAATGGCCTCTATCTGCACTGTGGGGATTCTGTGATTCTGTGATGCCAGCACTTCCTTATATCTGTGCCCAGCTGGTGCCCTGGGATACAGTCATGGGCAACGTGTAGCTTTCACCATCTCCAACAGCTTGTGGTAGCTCTCTGGCAGGCAGCACAATACATTCAGCAACTGCTGAGGCTCAGCAATCATTTTTCTTTTAAAGGCTGGGCCCCTAAGGTCTGCATCTCTGTTCTCTTTGGCAGGGCTAATACCTGAGCTGGTCCTCCAGTGAGCTGTTTCCTGAGCTGTTCTTTCCACTTACACCTGCTTTTGCCATATAATTTATTATCTTTACTACACGGGGTGCTGATCTCTGTGCTGGTGCTTGGAAGGATAAGAGCGAGTGAGGGTGCATCTTAGGAGGGTTGTCCCCCTCCGTCTGTTTGTCTACAGGGCCCAAGTCATCTGAAGCACTTAGAAAAGGCCAGAGGGACAAGAGTTAGCATGTCGTGGCGAGGGTAAGCAGCTACAGATGATTGGTAGTGCAATGCAGCACCAAGTTGTCATTGTGTGTTCGTGCACCGTAAAGAGTTACATGGAAAGAGAAGAGGAATGGAAAATGCCCAAACACCCTGCTGAACCTGGCTTCCGACCTCACCATCTCCAATGCCGTTTGTCCTCTCTCTCTGCCAATTATGTCGACAGCTGCATCCTTCATCAGTATCACAGTTTGTAATCTAGTGGGACCTCGTACTGTTTTGGAATTCTCCCTTTGATTGTGAGCCAGCTTCTTTGCAGGAAGAGTGGAAGTGAGTTATTGTGTGAGCTGCTGAAAAGTTTGGAAGATCTATGAGGCAATTTAGAATAGTAGGCTTGCTGACAGGAAGAAGCAGCAAGTTTTGGCAGGAGGGGAAGTAGTTGTGAGGGTAGTAGCAGATGTTAAGTGTATGAGTGCAAACAGAAGAAGGTGTAGTGATGTGTCCTGCTGTGATTGGAGGAGGCATGGGAAGCGGGTGAAGGAATAACTTATAGTGCTGAGGCTAAGGTATGGTGTTACAGAACTGTTAAGAGTAAGAAAGATGTGAAGTGGAGTCTTGGTAATTTTTCCTGCACTACAGCCAGATACTGTTGCCGATATTGACCACTTCACTGCTGCTGGCTAATTTTCCGGGGCAGCAATCACCCGTCTGAAGGAAAGTGGACCTCCCTCCTATTCTTCACTTGCTCCATGAGCACCTCCATGGCTGTATCAGACCATCAGGATGCCCTGACCACATCATACTGCCTGCTGTCTCAGTAACCCGCTGTCCACCTTTGAAAAATGCACTTTTTTTTAAGCGCTGGAGCCTGCCAGATTTCCCACTCTCCTAAATGGTGAGCTGCTTATAATCAGTGCTATTAGCACTGACCTGTTGTATTTAAACGAAGCTCAACCACTAAAATCGATCATACTTTCCACTGACATCATCAGGTGGGCGGAGCCACCACCTTGTCTGATAGGCACCAGAGAAGTAAATTGACCCTTATTTCCCTTGATTGGGGAGTCGGTGCCAAGGGCTGTGTCATCGCTTTAAAATTGTCACTGAGTGAAAAATCTGTCACTAAGAGAGTGAGGTTTGGAGATATTTCTTTACAAAGAATGTTGTTGGAGCATGGAATTCTTTGCCACTGGAAGTGGTTGAGGCAGAGACCATTGCATATTTTAAGGGAAAATTGGATAAATATTTGAAGCAGAGGAAGGTACAAGACTATAAGGAGAGAATGGGGCAGTGGGATTAGCTTTTGATTGCTCTACCAAAGAGCCGGCGTATACAAAATGGGGTGAATGACCTCCTTCTGTGCTGTAAACTTCTATTGTTCCATATGCAAACTTTGAAAGACCACAGAATCCTTTTGATAATATGGTACTGCATAAACTATTGCAGGTGGAATCCAACCAATATCTTATACAGTAAGAATATTACTGCCTTTAATTTGTACTCCATTCCACTGCCAATGGAACCTGCTAACTTATTTTCACTACAACCATACTAATGGTTTCAATAATGTTTTCACAATAGCTCCCAAATTTCTTTCCTGATTGGTACACTGCACAACTGTTCCGCTCAACCCACGTTCCTTATTCTGACTTCTTGCTCCCTCACCAATTATTTTATATTGCTCAGTTTCCCGAAAGGTCCAGCTGTAAAGGAGCACTGTTTATAGGTGGTTTAATGCATTTTGTTCTTCTGCAAGTCTGATGTTAAATATCAAAACGACAGGTGAAAGTAACACATAAAACAACACGGAGCTGAATGATTTTGTCAAGTTTCTATCTGATTACATCTTATAGGTACTGAACAAACAGTTCCACATCTCTGACTGACCTGGTAAAAGGATAATTGGAAGCACTCACAGCATAATGGTACAGACTTCAATAAATTGCCAGCTGCCAGTGCAAATCGTCCCCATAGTCACGAGGCTGAAATAACCATTGAGGGCATGAAAAATGTTTAGAATATGGTAGAATATTGCTCAGAAATCTAATGCTGTGTAAGTGTTCATTGCTACAATGATCCTGAATAACATTTCTACCTAATAGAAGTGCATCAGTTAGCTCAGTAGACTGAATATCTGTATGTTAGAAATGGCATTCCATTTTAAATATTAATATTGACTTTATCATTTCAAATTTTAAGATAGTGTCAATATTTTGATAATTTATTATTTTTGAATTATTACTTTGTATGCTTGCACAAATATTTAATGCCAAAAATGTGATTATTAAAATAAATTAACATGTCTTATTTGTTAACTGAAAGATATGCCATTACCATAAATTTGGAACAATTTGTAGTACTCCTAAGTTACATGCCTATTGTTACATGTTACATATTATATGTCAGTTTTTATGATGTGGAAATCCAGAAAGCCCCAGTAACTGTTTTCAGAGATATTTAAAAAGAACAGAAGAGCTGAAAGGGGAGTCCAGCTGGGTCACTGCCCTATCCGTCAAGGTGAAGGTATCCACTGCACTGACATTTCATGCATTGGCTTCCTTCCAGTCTAGTGCACTGCACCTCGGGAATAGTTCATAGCCAGCAGTCCACCGCTGGCTCAGGCAGGTGACTGATGGACTGTTCAGGAGAGCTGGCCAGCTCATTCATTCTCCCATGGATTCAGGTTCTCAATGTGAGAGGGTATTGTGCTTTTTTAAAGTAGCAAGGGTGCAAGGGGCAGTGGATTGCATTCATGTGGCTATCAGAGCATCAGTAGAAGATGCAGTGGCTTACATTAACAGGAAGGGATGCCATTACCTAACTGTGTAGCCAGTATGTAATCAAAGGCACAAGATCCTCCACATCAACCAGAGGTACTTGCCATGATGTGTTTATAATGTAGCAGTCTTCTGTAAATTAGGATCACAGGTCACACACAGATTATCCAAAGGGTCTTAGGAGTCACAGATCATTTTATTAAGGAGCGGCAGTTCAAATACAGCTAAACCAGGATTGACATAGTAGACATACAACCCGTAACAGATGACAACATTTTTTTCTGTACCAGCAGCTTATGCTGGCTGCTCAGCTCGAATGAGCTTATTTGATTTATAAAATAATTGGGGGAAAATTTGGATTGCTTTGCGCCTCTCGTTAGCGTCCCAGAGGGGTGCTAACAGGGCGCAAAACCCCTAGCGCCCAGGTGTGGCGCCGCTAACGCCTCCCGAGAAATTCAGCGGGAGGTTAGCGGCGGTGGTAGCTGTCATCACCGTGCGCAACGCCCCGCTTGCGCCCCGGCCGCAAACTTCCCTTACGCCCCCTGACCTATCGCCGCACGCTATGTGCTACAGGATCAGGGGGGTGGTTTGGCAGAGGCGGTGGCGCAAGTTAAAGGGCAGGTGTCGGGCGGCCATTTTTATTTTGGCTGATTGCCAGCACCTGCCCACTTTCGCTTTTGTATGCCGGGTGCCTGCCGCGATCGCTCAGCCCGGCACTCCTCTTGAGTGCCGGGATGTTTTCACGGCACCCCGCTCCCCAGTGGTCCAGCAGGGCCCCGGTGCACGCAGGGCTAGGCCCCTCTCCTTTAATCAGGGGAGGAGGCCTGCAATGACGCAGTGATAATTGCCGCCGCGCGTGGCACTGCTGCACATAGCACCGTGAAATTCAGTAGTAGCGCCCCAAGCAGGAGTTGGAGCACTTTCCAGTAGTGCCCCACCTCCTGCTTGGGGTGCTACTACTGAATTTACGGCGGGGGAGCGCTAACTTTTTCGGGCCGCTAAAATTAGCGCCATGGCAATGTTAGTGCCCCAAAATGGCCGCCAACCAATTTTTCCCCCATTATTTCTTATAATTCACAATTTCTTCCTATTCATGATTTCTTACATCTCGTCTATACTAGTTCATTTTGCCAATTACTGGATGGTCTCTGGGACCCAAACCCAGTTAATGATTTCAATCAGGATTTCTCATAGTGAGGCTGAGGAGAGATACAATGCGGCCCACACATTCAACAGAGTCATAACAGGGCAAAGCTTTGGAATGCTGAAAGCGCAATCCCACTGTCTGGACAGGTCTGGTGGATCTTTGCAGTATGCTCCGGCCTGGCTATTGATAATAGTCATCCCCCGCTACATCCTGCATAATTATGGCTTTAGGTCAAGCATGGGCAAGGAAACCTCCTGCTAATTGCCACCTACCGCCCTCCCTCAGCTGATGAATCAGTACTCCACCATGTTGAACACCACTTGGAAGAAGCACTGAGAGTAGCAAGGGCACAGAATTTACTCTGGGTGGGGGACTTCAATGTCCATGACCAAGAATGGCTCACTAGCACCAATACTGACCGAGCTGGCTGAGTCCTGAAGCACATAACTGCCAGTCTGGGCCTGCAGCAGGTGATGAGAGAACCAACACGAGGGAAAAACCTGCTTTACCTCGTCTTCACCAATCTACCTGTCGCAGACACATCTGTCCATGACAGTACTGATAGCAGTGACCAACGCAAAGTCCTTGTGGAGACAAACTTCTGTCTTCAAACTGAGGAAACCCTCTACCGTGTTGTGTGGCACTACCACCGTGCTAAATGGGATAGATTCAGAACAGTTCTAGCAGCTCAAACCTGGGCATCCATGAGGCGCCGTGGGCCATCAACAGCAGCAGAATTATATTCCACCACAATCTGTAACCTCATGGCCCGGCATATCCCTCACTCTATCATTACCATCACGCCAGGGAACCAATCCTGGTTCAATGAGGAATGTAAAAGAGCATGCCAGGAGCAGCACCAGACGTACCTAAATATGAGGTGCCAACCTGGGGAAGCTGCAACACAGGACTACCTGCATGCTAAACAGCAGAAACAGCGTGCTATAAACAGAGCTAAGTGATCCCACAACCAACGGAGCAGATCAAAGCTCGGCACTCCTGCTACATCCAGTCGTGAATGGTGGTAGACAATTAAATAACTAATGGGAGGAGTAGGCTCCATGAACATCCCCATTCACAATGATGGCAGAGCCCGTTAAGCGAGTTTAAAAAAAATATATTTGTTTATGGGATATGGGCTTCGCTGGCAAGGCCGGCATTTATTGCCCATCCCTAATCGCCCTTGAGCAGGTGGTGGTGAGCTGCCTTCTTGAATCACTGCAGTCCGTGTAGTGAAGTTACAGTGCTGTTAGGTAGGGAGTTCCAGGAGTTTGACCCAGCGACGATGAAGGATCGCCGATATACTTCTAAGTTAGGATGGTGTGTGACTTGGAGGGGAACTTGGAGGTGGTGGTGTTCCCAGGTGCCTGCTGCCCTTGTCCTTCTAGGTGGAAGAGGTCGTGAGTTTGGGAGGTGCTGCCGAAGAAGCCTTGGTGAGTTACTACAGTGCATCTTGTAGATGGTACACACTGCAGCCACAGTACGCTGGTGGTGGAGGGAGTGAATGTTTAAGGTGGTGGATGGGGTGCCAATCAAGCAGGCTGTTTTGTCCTGGATGGTGTTGAGCTTCTTGTGTGTTGTTGGAGCTGCACTCATCCAGGCAAGTGGAGAGTATTCCATCACACTCCTGACTTGTGCCTTGTAGATGGTAGAAAGGCTTTGGGGAGTCAGGAGGTGAGACACTCGAAGCAGAATACCCAGCCTCTGACCTGCTCTTGTTACCACAGTATTTATGTGGCTGGTCCAGTTAAGTTTCTGGTCAATGGTGACCCCCAGGATATTGATGGTGGGGGATTCGGCGATGGTAATGCCGTTGAATGTCAAGGGGCGGTGGCTAGACTCTCGCTTGTTGGAGATAGTCATTGCCTGGCACTTGTGTGGCTCGAATGTTACCTGCCACTTATCAGCCCAAGTCTGAATGTCGTCCAGGTCTTGTTGCATGCGGGCAGTGACTGCTTCATTATCTGAGGAGTTGTGAATGGCACTGAACACTGTGCAGTCATCAGCGAACATCCCCATTTCTGACCTTATGATGGAGGGAAGGTCATTGATGAAGCAGCTGAATATGGTTGGGCCTAGGACACTGCCCTGAGGAACTCCTGCAGCAATGTCCTGGGGCTGTGATGATTGACCTTCAACCACCACAACCATCTTCCTTTGTGCTAGGTATGACTCCAGCCAGTGGAGAGTTTTCCCCCTGATTCCCATTGACTTCAGTTTTACTATGGCTCCTTGATGCCACACTCGGTCAAATACTGACTTGATGTCAAGGGCAGTCACTCTCACCTCACCTCTGGAATTCAGCTCCTTTGTCCATGTTTGGACCAAGACTGTAATGAGGTCAGGAGCCAAGTGATCTTGGCGGAACCCAAACTGGGCATCAGTGAGCAGGTTATTGGTGAGTAAGTGCCGCTTGATAGCACTGTCGATGACACCTTACATCATTTTGCTTCTGATTGCGAGTACACTGATAGGTCGGTAATTGGCCAGATTGGATTTGTCCTGCTTTTTGTGGACAGGACATACCTGGGCAATTTTCCACATTGTCCGATAGATGCCAGTATTGTAGCTGTATGGGAACAGCTTGGCTAGAGGTGCGGCTAGTTCTGGAGCACAAGTCTTCAGCACAACAGCCAGGAATGCAAAAGACAAGGCTGAAGCATTTGAAACCATCTTCAGCCAGAAATACCGTGTGGATGATCCATCTCAGCCTCTTCCTGAGGTCCCCGCCATTACAGAAGCCAGTCTTCAGCCAATTCGATTCACTCCACGTGATATCAAGAAATGGCTGAGCGCAGTGGATACAGCAAAGGCTATGGGCCCCGACAACATCCTGACTATCGTGCTGAAGACTTGTGCTCCAGAACTAGCCACGCCTCTAGCCAAGTTGTTCCAGTACAGCTACAACACTGGCATCTACCCGACAATGTGGAAAACTGCCCAGGTACATCCAGTCCACAAAAAGCAGGACAAATCCAACCCAGCCAATTACTGCCCCATCAGTCTACTCTCAATCATCAGCAAAGTGATGGAAGGTGTCGTCGAAATTCACGCAGCACTTACTCACCAATAACCTGCTCACCGATGCTCAGTTTCGGTTCCGCCAGGACCACTTGGCTCCAGACCTCATTACAGCCTTGGTCCAAACATGGACAATAGAGCTGAATTCCAGAGGTGAGGTGAGAGTGACTGTCCTTGACATCAAGGCAGCATTTGACCGAGTGTGGCATCAAGGACCCCTAGTAAAACTGAAGTCAATGGGAATCAGGGGGAAAACTTTCCATTGGCTGGAGTTATAGCT
The DNA here is from genome assembly GCA_030390025.1 of Squalus acanthias. NCBI lineage: Eukaryota > Metazoa > Chordata > Chondrichthyes > Squaliformes > Squalidae > Squalus > Squalus acanthias. The sequence continues at coordinate 71,129,814 of CM059432.1, read as the reverse complement.
AGCACAAAGGAAGATGGTTGTGGTGGTTGGAGGCCAATCATCTCAGCCCCAGGACATTGCTGCAGGAGTTCCTCAGGGCAATGTCCTAGGCCCAACCATCTTCAGCTGCTTCATCCATGACCTTCTCTCCATCATAAGGTCAGACGTAGGGATGTTCGCTGATGATTGCACAGTGTTCAGTTACATTTGCAATTCCTCAGATAATGAAGTAGTCCATGCCTGCATGCAACAAGAACTGGATGACATTCAGGCTTGGGCTGATAAGTGGCAAGTAACATTCATGCCACACAGGTCCCAGGCAATGACTATCTCCAACAAGAGAGAATCTAGTCACCGCTCCTTGACATTCAACAACAACAACAACAACTTGTATTTATATAGCGCCTTTAACGTAGTAAAACGTCCCAAGGCGCTTCACAGGAGTATTATAAGACAAAAAAATTGACACTGAGCCACATAAGGATAAATTAGCGCAGATGACCAAAAGCTTGGTCAAAGAGGTAGATTTTTAAGGAGCTTCTTAAAGGAGGAAAGAGAGGTAGCGAGGCGGAGAGGTTTGGGAAGGGAATTCCAGAGCTTAGGGCCTAGGCAACAGAAGGCACGGCCACCAATGGTTGAGTGATTGTAATCAGGTATGCTCAAGAGGGCAGGATTAGAGGAGCGCAGATATCTCGGGGGGTTGTGGGGCTAGAGGGGATTACAGAGATAGGGAGGGGCGAGACCATGGAGGGATTTGAAAACAAGGATGAGAATTTTGAAATCGAGGCGTTGCTTAAACGGGAGCCAATGTAGGTCAACGAGCACAGGGGTGATGGGTGAACAGGACTTGGTGTGAATTAGGACACGGGCAGCCGAGTTTTGGATGACCTCAATTTACGTTGGGTAGAATGGCATTACCATCACCAAATCCCCCACCATCAACATCCTGGGGGGTCACCATTGACCAGAAACTTAACTGGACCAGCCACATAAATACTGTGGCTACAAAAGCAGGTCAGAGACTAGGTATTCTGTGGCAAGTTTCTCATCTCCTGACTCCCCAAAGCCTTTCCACCATCTACAAGGCACAAGTCAAGAGTTTGATGGAATACTCTCCACTTGCCTGGATGAGTGCAGCTCCAACAACACTCAAGAAGCTCGACACCATCCAGGACAAAGCAGCCTGCTTGATCGGCACCCCATCCACCACCTTAAACATTCACTCCCTTCACCAAAGGTGCACCGTGGCTGCAGTGTGTACCATCTACAAGTTGTACTGCAGCAACTCGTCAAGGCTTCTTCGGCAGCACCTCCCAAACCCACGACCTCTAACACCTAGAAGGACAAGGCAGCAGGTGCATGAGAACACCGCCACCTCCAAGTTCCCCTCCAAATCACTCCATCCTGACTTGGAAATATATCGCCGTTCCTTCATCATCGCTGGGTCAAATCCTGGAACTCCCTCCCTAACAGCACTGTGGGAGTACCTTCACCACACAGACTGCAGTGGTTCAAGGCGGCGGCTCACCACCACCTTCTCAAGGGCAATTAGGGATGCACAATGAATGCTGGCCTTGCCAGCGAAGCCCACATCCCAGCAACAAATTAATAAAAATGCACTGGAGAGAGGAGTTCAGCTGGAGGATGGGAAGGAACCACCAAAAGAAATACTGACGCTTTAAATTTTGTAGCAGCATCTAAGCTTCCAACACCACAGGTACCTGCGGGTCTTCAGTGGGGACCCCAGAATAATTACATAAATGGACTGACCTCAGGATATCTACTGGAAATGACGGCGGGATTCGTGGGCGGTTGGAAGTCCGCTGCACTTCTGCTGACAGAGCAAGGCATCAGGAATTTTAGGCTGAAATGTAATAATATAACCAACATTCAAATGGTGGGCTTTAAATAGGAAAATAAATATTGGCCCAGATTTTGTGATCAGCGGGGCTTGCTGTTCACCTCGCTAACAACTGCTCACCAAGTGTTCAGGGGCTTTTGAGCACAGACTTGCTCTAATCCGACGTCTGTTCTAGCATGGCGTCCTCTACAGGGCATCTGTGGTGTCTGTGAGCAGGTAAAGAAACAGGAAGGCTCTTCAACCAATCAGATTGATGAATCCTCACTGAGACACACAGGGCTAGACATCCATTATAACCAAGGAATGGGCAGTGTCAGTAGAAAAGTTGGAGAATTAACGCCAGGCACAAATGCTTTAGACTGCACGCAAAATTTGTGCTCTGCTCAATAAAATGACTGGAGTCCTAAATCAAGTCTTAAAACCCAAGCTCATTGGCGTTAGACTTAAAGAGTGGACCAATATTAAGTGCAGTATAATTGCAAGACATGACTGCCAGAGGCTTTTTTCAATACTTAAAGGGGCGGTTCATTGATACTGCAGCACCTCATTCTCAGCATAGCAAAAGCAGAACAAGGAGAAGGAGCCAGAGGACTGAACCAGATGTGCTCAGGGCAGGTCCACTCACCAGGGAGAGAGCCCACAGATTCTCCAATGAAGCATTGGAAGGATTGGTTTTCGCTGTGGAGAGACGGAGGGCGGTGCTCTACCCAGCAAGTGGCAGGAGGCCCTCGCCACAAGTCTTCCGCGCCATGTGGAGGGAGGTAGCACAGCACGTTCTCAGGACCCACACACAGTGCAGGAAGAAATTTAACAACCACACTTGGGTGGTCAGGGTGAGTGAAGGCTTCAACAAATGCTACATACCACCATCTGAACCACAGTCTGCGCACACTGCCCAAAGCACCACCACCCCCAGCACTCACCCACCAACAATCTCTACCTACCAACACTCACACCCACATCTCACACCTTGCACACTATGACAGCTATTCAACTATGGCAGGTACATCACCCAAACAGATTGCTCCACACTCACTCACACACTTTCCTCTCTCTTGCAGGCAAGGTGGCTCACAACAGGAGGGAGCAGGAGCGCACAGGTAGCGGACAAGCCGACACCCAACCATCGTCTGAGCTGGAGAATCGAGTGCTGCAGATTATTGGGCGCCAGGTGGTGGGTGCCGTGGCCACCGGCGATGTTGACCCTCTTTGGGACAACAATGGTATGTTCATCCCTACTCCTTCTTCTCACATCTCACTTCCCCCTCACCCCACAAGCGTTTCGCACTTTCCAGCTAATCATGTTGCATGCATGCATTTCTCCCTTCCTGCCCCCCTCCCCTCACCTTAACCTGTCTTTTGTGCCTTTATGCTTTCAGACAATCAGCAACCACCTCAGCAGCCTGTCCCTGAGGGCACCGTAGAGAGAGAAGTGGGAGAAGAGGAGGAGGAAGAACACACCGCATCACTGCATCTCTCACCCGCAGACACCAGCTTAGACACTCACACTACGTGTTCTTTAGAGGCTAGTATCTAGCGGGATCTGCACAGGGTGAGGCACTGGGGACGAGTGGGCTGCAGCAAGGCCTGGGGGAAAGGGTAGCTCGGGTGCCAGCTCCCCAGAGGGCGAGTTCGCACGCGAGTTCTGCTGCACAGGACTCAGATGAGGACCTCAATGAGGAGGCCATTAGAAGAAGGGTGATGGGCATGCACACGGAGATGATAGGTGCAATGGCAAGGTGCCCGAGAGCCTGTCGGCAATGGTAAGGAGCGTGGAGGAGTCCGCCTCCAACATTGCCCAAAGCTCTGCGCACACCATGGAGCCCATCATTTCCAGTCTGCAAAGGATGGTAGACTCCCAGAGAGACCGTAGCAACCCAGACCTGATGCCGCGTGTGATGGGCGATCTGGCAGCTTCCATCACAGCACAGGCAGAAGCGACGCAACATCTTAGTGCTGTAATGCAGTCTCAGCTTGATGACACACAAGCTCTGACTGCTGCCATCGTGGCTGGGTCTCCCACTGTCGACTGGGACTTTCACGGTGTCGGAGCAGGCCAGCAATCTGTGCTCCAACAGACTGCTAGGGATGCTAAGGTGCTGCCCCGGGGGAGTGGCAGTGGGTCAATGGAGCAGGAACCTGCTGTCTGTAGGGGGTGGTGTGCGGGGTCAGTTTCACCTCTGACTCAGTGAGCGGTTCGAATCGCTCCCACGCCCCTGGTTCTAGACCTGGGACTTATTTAGGGGTTGTGAACAAAGATGCAGTAGACAACAGGTTCTGATGAAAGAATTTTGACTTTATTAAAAGAAAAAGGTAACAAACTTAAAACACACTTGAATGCTTAAACACAGGTTGGGGAACACACGGTACAAGCGAGGGAGAATAACAATATACAAAAACCCTTATCCCTCCCAATCCCACTGTCTAGCTAGGTTTCAATTCCAAAGGATCAGGGATAATGCTCACCAATGACAGTTCTTGACAGTTGAGGTATTTCGCGATTTCGGGGTTCACTGAGGTTTTTGATTGTTGGGACCTGCCGTACCCTGGACGTGGTAGAAGACTCCAGCTGCACTCCAGGTCAGTTTGGGTTTGTCCGCAGATGCGGTAAGGTGCGTATTGGACTTTATCAGGTAAGTACCCGAATTTTCTCCCATAGAGGTAGGGTTTAGAGGTTTTTAACAGAAAATCTTACCCAGGGGTAAGTCAGGAATAGTTTGTAGTGTGTAAACTTGCGTGTCTTCGGTTTTTCCCTGGTGTTGGTCTGGTTCTTGGTCGTGGTTGCCTGGTGGTTGGTTGTTGCGCGGGGCCTTGGTTTCCGCGGGACTTTCGAGTGTCGGTTCACCTCGTGGAGCCCTTGGTGGCTCTGGTTGTTAGTTTGTTGTGTTGGAGGCTTGTCGGGGCGGTACCTCCTGGAGCTGGACCGTGGATTGAGCGATGCTGACTCGCTCCCAGCTTCCAGTGGCCTTGGCTAGTACCTACTAGAGCTGGACCGTATGTTGAGCGATGCCGACTCGCTCCCAGCTCATGGTCTCAGTTCTAGCCCTTGCCTGGCCTTGTCTGTCCCCGCCTCCGATCTCGCCTCGGGTCTGCCTCGTGGCCTTGCTGCTTCTTTCCTCCTCCTGCTCGTGTCGTGTGGCTTGTAGTGTCTTGCTGGAACTCGAACTAACTTTCTTGGGGGATTAGGCCCTCAATTATACTGTTCAGGCCCTTCGTCTTTTTCGCGCCAAAACCCCTTTACTAAATCGGTTTCGTGTTGAAGTGATTTAGGTTTCAGTTGAGGCCTGTTCATTCCATTGTCTTAGGTTTTGGCGGGCTTGTTAAGTTTTGATGATTTTAACTTGGTGTTAAATTGTCCTGATGGCTTCCGATGTCTCCCATTTAGGCAGGGCCTTTATCTACGTGCCAAATCTTGTCCCTTTTGTCTTAGGTTTTTGGCGGGCTTGTTAATCTGTCCCTGTAGATACTTGGCTGATTGGTTTTTGATGGGGTGATGGGTGTACTGGATGTTTTATTGTTTTCAGGCTTCTAGCATCCTGTTTGGGCCTGGGAATTTCAAAAGGGGTCTTGGATTATTCATATTTGGATGTGTGTGTGAGGTTTTGGGTTTGTCTCTTCCTCCTTGGTTGGATTGCAGTGCAAACAAATCCCAGACAGCTTGACTGGGCCCCCAAAAGCTGTCCACTGCCTTGCTACACCCCTCCGCAGCCTGTCTTGTGTCTGTAATATCCAAAAGTCATTTTCCTCAGGGTTTTCTTCCCTGGTCCTTAAGAATGTCCAAAACTGGGGTTTTTACCTCAAATCACTTCACTTAGGTCCCATCATCCCAAATTCGTATGAAAAATCCAAAAATCACCCCCTTTAGGGTTCTGTTTGAGTTTCTGGGGGATTTTGCAAAGCCTACATGTCCTCTCTCAGGGTGACAGCATTCCTGCTCCCACCACTGCCACTCCGCCATTGCCCTTGTCGCTGCCTCTCATCCAGCCAGCCCAGACTGCTGCTGCCCATACTGCGGTGGTGCAATCTACAGCTGGGCCTTGCAGGTCCAGAGCTGGTCGAGGGCGTCCTGTAAGACCATCTAAAGTCTCCCGCACAGACACTCAGCAGCCTTCCACCAGCCCTGCTGCAGCCACAAGGCTAACACTTCGTAGGAGCATTAGAGTAGGCAAAGACACAGTAACAACAGGCACTAAGGGATTGCACAAGGGTGAATAGTTAATATTTTTGGTGTAAATTTGTGTTCCCTGATAGTTGATAAATTTATTAATTCACTTACCATTCTATTGTGGTGTTGATGGGGATGTGGTGAGCAAAGGGGATCTGGCCTTTAATCATCCTGGTGTGAGGCTGGAGGTCTGTTTGGAGGAGGTGGCAGAGTTCTGTGACCACCTCCTTGGTGAGGTGGAACCGTCTAATACACTGCTCCTCGCTTAATTGAAGGTAGGAGAAGTGCTCTCGGAATACCCTCGCAGGGTAAGGCCTCCTGGTGAGAGCCCTGATGTCCCTCCTCATCTCTCTGCGCACATGTTCCCGTATTTCTCACTGCCACGCTCCCTCCGCCGTAGATCCTGGAGGGCGAGGTGGCATGCCAGTATAGCCCCCATTAGTGTTACCAAGTGTAGCAATTTGAGGGGGAAAAATTCAGATGGCGGTAACGGAGCGCTGATGCAGTAGCGCTGGGGCGAGGTGAATCCAGAGCCACACGGCAAATCCGGTCCCCCGTTGCACTGCCGGTACGAGGTACCACCGGGGACTTAAACGGCAGGCAGATTGTGATGTCAGTGAGCGAGCAACGCTCTCTGGCCGCCCGATCTGCGAAATTGATTTTCACCACCTACCTTTGTGCCTCGACCAGACAGTGACAGGGAGAGCAGGCGCACAGCTGCAGGACGCTGGCTCCAGGGACGTTATTTAAAGGCATCCACATTAGTCACTCGCAGCTGTCAGGGCAAGTTTGTTTCAGTGGTTTCTTGTCAGTTTCAGCCAGTGGATCACTTTGTATGAGTAATTTCAAGGTTCTTTTTTATCAGTAGTGTTCTGGCAAGTGCAAAGTGCCTACATTTATTGTTCAAAGATTCAAACTGATACACTTGGCAACATTAATGGAGACTGTATTGGCATGCCAGCTCACCCTCCAGGATCTATGGCAGAGGGAGAGTAGGCATCCAGAAATACAGGAACATGTGCGCTGAGGGATGAGGAGGGACATCAGGGCTCTCACCAGGATGACTTAAACCCCAGATCCCTTTGGCTCACCACATGCCCAGCATACCATCCCTGTGTCATGCCATATCACAGTGTCCTCCTGGGTGCAAAGGTGAAATGAGAGAGACCACAAAATATTGCAAACTCCATTAATGAATTTATGCATAAACATATCACACATATCACATTCAGTCTAATAACTAATGACCCTTGTGCCTGCCATAGTTGAATAGCTGTCATTGTGTGCAAGGCATGAGATGTGGGTGTGAGTTTTGGTAGGTAGAAATTGTTGGTGGGTGAGTGCTGGGCGTGTAGTGCTTTGGGCAGTGTGTGAAGCTTGTGGTACAAATGGTGGTATGTAACATTTGTTGAAGCATTCAATCACCCTGACCACCTGACTGAGGTTGATCTGCCATGAGCACACCTGCTTCATTCCTCCGGCTCCTTCTCTTTGTTGTGCTTCTCCTTGCTGAGGCAGCTGCACAGCAAGCAATGCTGAGAATGAGGTGCTGCAGTATCAAGGAACCTCCCCTTTAAGTACTGGAACAAGCCTGTGGCAAAAATGAGTTGAGATTAGACTGCACCCAATATTGGTCCACCCTTTGAGTATAACGCCACTGAGCTAGGCCCTTAAGACTTGATTTAGTGCCCCAAACATTTCTTTGAGCAGTGAGAATGAATTTTGCGTGCAGTCTAAAGCATTAGCGCCTGGCGCTAATTCTCAAACTTTTCTAAAGATACCGCCCATTCCTGGGCTATAACAAATTTCTAGCCCTGAATCTTTGAAGAATAAATGTAGCTACTTTTAAGTTCCCAGAAGACTCCTGATACAAAAGAACCTTCAAATTACTGAATGAAACTGTTGCAGTGGGTGAAACTGACAAGAAACTACTGAAACTACACTAACCTAACAGCTGCAAGTGATTACTGATGATCCCTTTAAATAACATCCATGGAGCCGGCTTCCTGGTGCTGAACGCCAGCTCTCCCTGTCGGTGTTTATTCCAGGTGCTGAGGTAGGTGGCGACAATCAATTTAGCAAATCGGGTGGTCAGTGAGTGAAGCACACTCACTGACATCATGATCTACCTGGTGTTGACGTTCCCGGTGATACCTCTTACCGATGGTGCTATGGGGGGTCAGATTTGGCGTGCGGCAGTGGATTCGCCTCAGCCCGGCTATACTGGTCTAGTGTCCCATTAGCGCCATCTACTGGTGCTAACGGGAGGCGCTAAGGGGATGAATTTTTCCCCCGCAGAGTCTAAACTAGGAAGTTTAAAGTAGGAAGTATAAATTAGATCTAAATCATGTACAGAGAGACAGATAGAATTAAGAGAGATAAAAAAGACAGAAAAAGTAAAAAGAAAATTATTTTAATTTTTTTTAAATCTCCAACACTTATTAACTTCTGAAGGCATGAGACTTCACACTTGTAAAATTAAATTTTCAGGGACAGAGAGGTTGTTTGGCAGTAATTGTCACTTATCACTCCGTTAAAATTTCACTTCTAAATGCACCAGCCCTAACTTTTTCTGGCATCTTTAGTGGGGAACTTGTGGGCAAATACGCTAAGTTCACGGCATTGCATTGATTTCAGTGCCGAGTCTGTCGGTGAGGACTGTTACAGCGCACCCTGTGGAGGAGCAGGTTATCTCTGAGAGCAACTTCTGAATTTCTGCATTTAACTTCGCATGTGTGGACGCGGAAAGTTGCTATTCGATTTACCCTGTTATAATGGTGAGCGCTGTTAGACTCACCATTATTATCTACGCAAAATCCAGGCCATTGCCTTATTTAAGTTCCAAAACAAAATGTTAACTTAAGCAATAGATAAATTCCATTCGTGCTAAACACAAAACATATGTGCTTAGAGATTACAAACTACAAAGGATTTTTTTCACAATGAAGATTGAAAGGCCTGCAGCAAATGATTGTATTTAAGAAAGTCTATTAGATTGTAATTCAAGATAGAGAGGAACAGAATACTTCTAACTAGAATGGCATCGTCATGTTCGAATATTCTGTGGCGTAAGAGAGGGACCTCAATATCGAACTGCAGAGATGTGACAGCCTCCTATTACTAGTAAGTCCTGCAGACACAGATCTGTAGTTTGATAACCAAGTGTGTGGACTCATGCATCTGTGATGTTATAATTATGAAGACAGCTGTCAGAGCAGCCAGACTTTTCTTCTTTTAACTTGTCCTCATACATGGCACCCTGAGATGCCAGTTGGATGTTGCTAGGGAACAAATTTCAGGAAATTGCCAAACCAAGTACAACGTGTCATAGACATATTGGGGGAACCTTTTTTATTTTCTAGTCAAGGTAAAATTATCAACAGGATAAATTTCACCCTCTTACTGTGCAGAACCATATGCTGATTAATTAGGGAACACGTTTTATCAGAGATTTCTCAACAGCTGTACTTTTGTATGCACTGTCGTGGAGTGCTTTTGTAATTTAGACCAGGGGTTCTCAACCAGGGGTCTGCGGAGAGAAGGTTTCAAGGGGTCCGCCAAAAATAATTATAGGATATATATCCTCATTTGTAAATGGAAAGTCCTGTCTACGAGTCCCAGAATCGGTTACACCGTAACTTCGTCTCTCCTCGGCTACAGGAAGAGTCTCTTTTTAAAAAAACTTACCAAACTGTTATATTTCCCTCGGTGATCTTTCTCCAATCACCAGAAATATCCTCAGCATAGCTGCTTCAATTGTTTTCGATATATTACTGAAACACAAACCTTTCACCGTTCCCCTCGCCCACGCTACATTTACTGTTTCCTATAAGTTTATCAAAACCCATGAACCCTACTTTTAAAAATGGATAAGGCTTGGATTAGTTGTATCTCCTCTAAAACCTGCTTTCAACATGTGACTGTTTTTATCAATCATTTTCTTCGGGAGGGAAACATGTATTTTCCCCTCCTTCATTCATTCATTCAACTCGCTGCCAACCGTTTCCTCACTTTTAATCTGTGTGTTCAGCGATCTTTTTGATCACAAGTTTCAGCATTCTTTTGTCGCTGATTTATTTTTGTTTTAAGAATCTGAACGCTGTCTCAGAATTTACCTTGCCGAGAAAAAAAATCTCAACACAGGGACCAAGCCGAACAAACGCCCGTCTTTGATCTGTCGATCGGTTTTAATTATTTCCCCAAAGTTCGGCTCTTGTTATGTATATTTTTTTCAATCCATTCGCTTGTTCTTTTCCCAGATTAAACAAATTCCCCTTTCATTATCTTTCTCTCATTGGGTTTTCTCTTTCACTGCCGCCTGAATAATTAACATGAGCAACTTTGGCTGAGTTTGTATTTGCATTGAGGCTCCTCCATTAAACACAGTCAACTACATATAAAATATTTATGTAAGGGGATAAAGACAGGGCGTAACCATTGGTACAAACAATGCCAGATGTGGTTTAGTAGGTCCTGGCTTGATGGGGAAATCTATACAAATGGCTTTGAATTAGTTTGCTTTCATAGGCGGTTGTGTGTGTGTGTGCAGGTTAGACATATATTTTTGCATAATTTTAGTAACAAAAATCGAAGCTGATTTGTTGTGACAGTCTGACCCAAGTAATGCTTGACAATGCATCCTGTTCTTCTGCAGCACTGCAGCACTGTCCCGCCCCTTGTCCCGCCTCGGTAAAACACAATAATGATAATAAATAAATATATATGTTTAATTGTATGACTAATTTTTATACAGAAAAAAATACTTGTGTTGTGTTACAGGGGGTCCATGGAACTTTTATAACATGGGAGGGGGCCCTCAGAGAGAAGCCCTGATTTAGATATTGCAATGGTGACTAAGCATATTTACCTTCTATTACATTTCTACATTTTAAGATCTGACACTCTATACATAGGCTGCAATGTAAAGTAAAAATCAATACAGTGCACTTCAGCATAAACAGTAAGAATCCTCCACTTCAGTCCAGAATATGTATCGGCCAATAATTATTAAATGTGTTGTAGCTTCACACAATACCAGGGCCTTGAAATGATGCTGTGGGGTACTTGTATATGAGTGCTTAAGTTGTTTGGCTGAAGTTTCTCTCACCACTACTTTTGCAAAGACTTTCGCCATTTATTTTAAATGTGTCAACATGTGCTAAAATGGCAGAGAGAGAGAGAGAAGAATCAGACAAATGCATTAAGCATTTATATGCTAGTACCTTACTGAGTAAATTTAGAGCCAAAGGATTTGATTACTTTTATCTTCCAATGCCACTAATGATTTTCCAGCCATTTTATTCTAAAGGATTGGCTCTGCATGTTGTTATCTGTCCAGGGTGAATGGCTTAACTACAGGAAGTGACATTACTACTAGTTCAGTATAAATATTTATATTAGGGTCAAGTCTGCTCTGGAGCTGGTGATCCACCCGGATCAGACCTGCGCCGTACCCGGCAGGAAGATCTCTGATAGCCTCGCGCTACTCAGGGATACGATCGCCTACGTGCGGGACAGGAGGGTGGACACCTGTTTCATCAGCTTGGACCAGGAGAAGGCTTTCGACAGAATATCACACACGTACATGATGAACGTGCTCTCCAAAATGGGGTTTGGGGAGGGAATCCGCAATTGGATCCAACTGCTCTACACAGACATCAGTAGCGCAGTTCTAATCAACGGGTGGGAATCAGAAAGCTTTCCGATCAAATCTGGAGTCAGGCAAGGCTGTCCTCTCTCCTCTGTCTTGTTCGTGTGTTGTATCGAACCCTTTGCCGAGGTCCATCAGGAGGGATTCGGGCATAAGAGGGGTGATGATCCCAGGCAGCGGAGGCACTCAGGTTAAGGCCTCCCTGTACATGGACGATGTCGCCGTCTTTTGCTCGGATCCGCTGTCGGTCCGCAGATTGCTGAGCATCTGCGACCAGTTTGAACTGGCCTCGGGAGCGAAAGTTAATCGCAGCAAAAGCGAGGCCATGTTCTTTGGGAACTGGGCCGACCGATCCTTTGTCCCCTTCACCGTCAGGTCAGATTACCTGAAGGTGCTGGGAATATGGTTCAGAGCGGCCGGGGCGTGCACCAAAAACTGGGAGGAGCGTATCGCCAAGGTACGACGGAAACTGGGAATGTGGGAGCAGCGCTCCCTGTCGATTGCGGGCAAGAACCTGGTCATCAGGTGCGAGGTGCTGTCGGTGTTGCTGTACGTGGCGCAGTTGTGGCCCATACCCCGACCCTGCGCCGCCGCAGTCACCCGAGCCGTCTTCCACTTTATCTGGAGATCCAAAATGGACCGTGTCCGGAGGACACGATGTACAAATCTCCAGAGAAAGGGGGAAAGAACATATCCAACGTCGCCCTCATCCTGATGGCCACCTTTGTGTGCGGCTGCATCAAGCTGTGCACAGACCCTCGGTACGCAAACACCAAGGGCTCAAGTTTCACTGGCCTGTGGAGGCAGGTTTGGAGGCAGGAGTGGTGGGAAAATAGCAGATTCGGGGGTCCCAAACCCATCCTGCCCCCAACCCGCCTCCATGCCAGTTTCCCAGGAGGTGGGTACCTGACCTGTGCTGAGACCCGCCTCCCCGAGGTGGGAAGGGGATTAGTGCCAATAAATTGCCTGTTAACAGGTAGTTAACAGGCAGTTTTTTGCCTAATCCCTATTTTTAGCCCTGATGTGTGGGCTTCCCGACAGGTCCGAACCATGCCGATTTAGCGAGGCAGACCGTCGGTCTGGAGGGCTTGGAGGGGTCGAGATGTCCGGTGTGCAGGTGAGTGATGGGTGCATGAGTGCAGAGGTAAGTATGTTTGGTGTGTGTAAAGTGTTTTAAGAACTTTTACTTACCTTAACTTTGTCCTGCAGGCTTCCTTCCTTCAGTTCTCGGGAGTTCCTCAGCTCACCGGCACAGAACGCAGAATGGCCGCGGAGCTGTCAAAAGCTGCAGTCTCTGCTTTCTGTGCTGGATTGATTTCTAACTCAGTCTAAGTACAGGGACTCAAGTTAGAAATCATATTGTCAGTGTTTGACAGCTTCACAGAGCTGTCAAACACTGAAATTTCATCTGTCAAAAGCTTGGCCTGCTAAGCCCGCTGGGCAGGTTTAACAAGGTCAATCAAGGGAAAATACAGTGGGTTGACCACAAGTCGATGGAGGCGGGACTACAACCCAAAAAGTGGGAGTCCCGCCTCCATCACGTCCCCATTGACAAAATCCAACCCTAAGTGTCACTACGTGCTGAGGTTCTATCTGTCCCTGGTGTTGCGAAGGATGGGTCTGGCCACGCTGCCGCGGAACGCTCCATCCAGTTGGACCGTGCCGGACCACCTGTCCTTTGTAGAAAAGTTTGTTGAGGGAAACACCTTTGACTACAAGGCCATAAAGCAGTGGTCAGAGCGTAACGTCCTCGAGACCCTACGGAAAAAGGAGATGGTGGATCCTGTCGGATGGTTCCCCGAGCAGACTGTCGAAGTCATTTGGCAGAATGCCTCATCGCCAGAACTTACAAACAAGCACCAAGACGTAGCTTGGCTGGTGGTGAGAAGGGCCCTCCCCGTCAGATCCTTCATGCACTCCCGGCATCTCTGCTCCACCGCACGCTGTCCTCGAGGAGGCTGCGCTTGGGACGAGACCGTCATCCATCTCCTTCTGGAATGTGCCTTTGCAAAGAAGGTCTGGAAAGAGATGCAGTGGTCTTTGTCGAGGTTCATCCCGAGCAGCTCTGTAACACAGGACTCTGTGCTCTACAGACTGTTCCCAGGGACGCACACCCAGACAAACATCAGCTGCTGCTGGAAGATCATCAACTCGGTGAAAGACGCCCTTTGGTCTGCCCGAAACTTGCTGGTCTTCCAGCGTAAGGAGTTGTCCACGACCGAGTGTTGCAGACTGGCACATTCCAAGGTCCAGGAGTACGTGCTGAGGGACGCACTAAAGGTTGGTGCCGCCGCCGCAAAGGCACGATGGGGAAGGGCCACAGTTTAAGGCCCTCCCACCAGTGTACACCGAGGGGCTGAAACCAGTATAAAAACCCCCCTCGGGCCATATGACGCAGAAGTGTGTTAATTGTAAATGCAATTGTAATCTGTTGATGTAAATAGAGTACCATGTACTGCATTTATCTGGATTATGCCATATGTAATATGATTGGTGGATTGTAGTGTAATGTATCTTGACAAGTATTGGAATGGATCTTGACCCCTTGGGCTGTATGACTTATAAAATGTGTAATGAAAATGTATTGTAACGTGTCTCTGTAAATTGAGTGCCATGTACCGCAGTTAATTTGTATTGTACCAGATGTGGACTGTATTTTCATGTATTTGGACAAAAAATGAATAAAGTATATTTTTGAAACAAAAACAAAAAAATTTATATTAGGTAGCCAGTAAATAGCAGAATGGATATATAAAGGATGAATTTCTGCTGGGGTTCTCCTGTTTGTCTATTATATCTTCAACAGAAAAGCCACGAAACCCCAAAAAACGATGCAAAGACTGTTCACATGGGGCTGTACTTTCCGATGCCTACGGGTGTGTATGGGCTGTGTACACACCCATAGGGACATCAGAAATGCCTCTTTCAGGCATGCAAAGCGCATGCGCTGAAAACCAGTATTTCCAATCTGTCAAGAATGCTCTTGACAGATCAGCCGCATGTGCAGGAAAGGCAGCCCTACCGGCTCATATTTCCGATGATTTCTCAACTGCTTGAGTTCAGGTACGTCCGAAACAGCTGCGACTAGTAAAAGCAGGTGTGCAGCCTGCATTCTACCAAAAGAAGCTGCAGGAAGAAGACTTTTTTCAGCAGGGGGCTTGGAAACGGAACATTTTTAACTGTGAAAGTGAGCAAAGTTCTTTGTAGAAAGCCTGAGGTAAGTTTTTAACAACTTTAATTTGTTAAAAACTTTATTGGTTTTGAATCTTGTTTTGAGGAGTGTAGTTAATTTAAAGAGCAACTCTCGTTGTGTGCAAGGTAAGCATTCTATTGAATTAGATTTCATTTTTTTAAATGTAAAACTGACTTGTTTAAAAATGAATTATTTAGCATTTCCTAATGTTTTAAATAATTATGCCAGAATAAATGAATTAGTTATATGTTAACTTTTCTATGCCCTTTAAAATCCTCTCGGGCCGTGATATTCATCAGGTGGGTATGACGTGTGCCCGATCCAATACCGCACGTTTCCCACCATAGCCCGACGTGAATTTCTAGCCACTCACTTTATTAAAATTACTTTTACAACTCTTCCCATTTTTTCCTTACAAGTACTTCATCTGTTTAAAGAGGAAGCCTGTGAGGGAGAAACATGCCCTTTGACGATGTTGCCCTGATCCTCGGTGCGATTGTGGATCATAGAATCGAAAATGCCAGGGAACAACAAAGAAGACTGAGGAACCAGCACCGTCTCCTGATCAGGAGGAACTACTACCCACCCCAGAGAGTGTACAGGGGGAGGCTGTCATTTGAGATGCTGTCGGAGGAGCTGTGTATGAGGAGGCTGCGCTTCATTAAAGAGGCAATTGGCCGACTATGTGACATGTTTAAGGGTCATTTCAGGCAGGCACCGGTGACATTTCTCCTCTGAAAGTGTCAAGGATTGTGGTGGCCTGTTGTGCTTTGCATAACTTTGCCCTGCAGGAAGGACTGACCCTGAACACTGCAGAGGAGTTCAATGCTGAAATGGAGGACATGGACGATGCCAATGTGCCTGAGGCCAGGCCTGACACGGAGGAGTCAAGTGCTGCCGAAAGCAAGGCTGCTCGGGAACTGCGACTGGCCAATACCTTCACGAGGTGATGATAGTCTCGTCTTTTCCCTCTCCCTCCCCCTCCCCCTCCCCCAGCAAGGCAAAGAAAGGAACACACACAATTTAAAGTGATCATGATGCGGAGATGCCGGCGTTGGACTGGGGTGGGCAAAAATGAGAAGTCGCACAACACCAGGTTATAGTCCAACAGATTTATTTAAAATTACAAGCTTTCGGAGCTATCGCCCCTTCTTCAGGTAAAGTTACAATGAGTGAATCTACAAAAGTTCACAGAATATAAACACAGAAACTGCAGAGATACAATCTTTCCTTACATCAAAGACACACCAAGAGCACAGCCAAGACAATGAGATGTGTCCCAGGGGGTCCAACGTGTCAAAACCTGCTGTCTGCAGTGTTTTTTTTGGGTTTGTTTTTTAAAAACTGGAAAGACAGACAACGATGTCAAGTCACGTTCTGTAGCATGACATGAACCCGATATCCCTATTGAGGCCGTCCTCATGAGTGCGGAACTTGGCTATCAGTTTCTGCTCGATGATTTTGCGTTGTCGTGTGTCTCGAAGGCCGCCTTGGAGAACGCTAACCCGCAGATCCAAGACTGAATGCCCTTGACTGCTGAAGTGTTCCCCGACTGGGAGGCAACAATCCTGCCTGGCAATTGTTCCGCGGTGTCCGTTCATACGTTGTCTCAGTGTCTGCATGGTCTCGCCGATGTACCATGCTCTGGGGCATCCTTTCCTGCAACGTATCAGGTAGACAACGTTGGCCGAGTCACATGAGTATGTACCATGTACCTGGTGGGTAGTGTCCTCACGTGTGATGACGGTATCTGTGTTCATGATCTGGCATGTCTTGCAGAGGTTGCCGTGGCAGGGTTGTGTGGTGTCGTGGTCGCTGTTCTCCTGACAGTTGGGTAATTTGCTGCGAACGATGGTACTTTTGAGGTTAGGCGGCTGCTTGAAGGCGAGTAGTGGAGGTGTGGGGATGGCCTTAGCAAGGTGTTTTTAAAGTGAAACAGTGAACTTTTATTGCAGCATCAAAGACTTTTGAGGTTCAGTTGTGATGTTCTTAGTTTTTAACTTTTAAATGTTAACTAGCTATTTTTGACTTTGCAAACATTTGCAAAGATAATTTTTTTGAATAAAATTTGTAAACAGTTTAAAGTGACTTTTTTGGTGTCTTAGTGCAATAAAGACATTCAAGATGGAAACTAGCTATTTTCTAATTTTCAAACAGTTGCAAATAAAAAAGTTGACATATTTTTCAAAGTGATTAGAGGCTGTACTTTTTAAACGAAACGGTTACATACACTTTCAGTCACAAATATATATTTAAATAAAAAAAGCAACAACAACATTTAACATTTAAATAAAACGAAATATTAAAGAATTGAACGATTTGCCCCCTCGCATCTGTGCCTGAGGGTCAAAGGAGGTGGATTGTGCAAAAGGTGACACCCTACTGTCTCCTGCGCTTTCCCCTTCCCCGTGACCAGAGCCCTCTGCTGCCAATTGAAAGGCCCCTGTGTGCCATCTCTTGCCCTTCAGCAATTGCCTCGTGACAGGGTTGCTGCTGCTGCTGCTGCTGCCGCTGCTGCTGAAAGGCAGCGTTTGCTTGCATCAGAATTGGTGGAGCTGCTGTCTCGTGGGCCTGCACTGTGTCTGCGCTGGGAGCAGGCAAGGGCGGTTCTGCGGGAGTCAAAGTAATGGCAGCAGAAACTGTTTTAAGCAACTGCAAGAGTTGAACAAGAGATTTGTTTATCTGACCAAGCGCCATAGTAACATCATTAATTGCCTGTCCGATAGAGGCAAGAGAGTCAACTTTCTTCCCATGAAGAGTACACATCTCTTGCCTCAACCCTTCAATCTGTTGCACCTGAGCTTCTATGTCATTCCATTGCATTGAACGTCTTGCTGCTTCTCCCACCTGCTCTGCAGTATCAGGTTGGTGTCTGGCTGTGGAACGACAGTCATCTGTGCCTGGCACAGAGCCAGAGGGGGCAGGAGATGGAGAGATGCTGTGCAGCCACCCAGGGTCCATACCCTCCCCTTCCACTAGCTGACACAGAGCAAATTCATCCTCCTCCTCCATCTCACCTACTGCTCCCACTGCATCTGTAACCCCTTCCCCAATGCCCTCTGCGGCCGCAGACTCAACACACTGTTCATCCCGTGTGTGAGAAGGAAGCTGTCCACCTGTGGGAAGGGAACAGTAAACATTTACAAAGGTGAAGCATGATTTGCCACATCACAGAAGCTGATATTCAACACAAACCTGACAGTTTTAAACATATAGCTGGGCAGACCAACTCACCTTTCCTTACCCTAATGTCTGATTGGGCAGCAGGCACTGAACAGCCACTACTGATTCCAAGCAAGTGCGCGACCCTTTCCTCTTGCTCCGATAACTCCCTTAGCGTGACAACACCACTGCCTGTCATGTTCTCTGGCGTTGTTAACAATTTTACTCTAAAATGAAAACAGAAAATATGAAACGTCATGAAACTGCAGTTTTTTCTGCAGAGGCCACCCACCTGCCTTTGAGACAGGACCACATGCTGCTTTGGAGACAGGGTTTTTTTCACTACTTGAAATTTCAGAACTCAAAGCTGTGGAGTAAAGATAAGAGGACAATGGATGATCCGGAGCTAACCCCAAAGCCATAAAATTTTATGACAAGCTCAGATGCCTGGGTAATGAAGTCACTTCAGAACATCCATGCATATAAGACATTTTTTTAAATAGTTCAGTTAAATTTAAACAAATGTTACAGTTGACATTTCTAATAACTGTACAAACCTTGGCAGATCGCATCAAATCATTACATTTTTTGCAGCATTGTCCCGTTGTCCGTGGAATGGTGCACAAAACAATCACTTGCTCCTTCACCTCTCCCTAAATGTACACGCTTTGAAAAAGAAACAAAATTGTTGAGATTTTTTATTGTCTTTACAACTGTTTGCCAATTTTATATCCTTTTGGGCCATTGCTAATTTATCTTTCAACAAAATACATAGGGTAGATTTTCCTATGTCCTGTGCCTTGCAAGTTGGTCCCATTGCGCTGCCTCAGGATTACCTGGGGCTTCTGCATGAGGTGAAACTGGACCTTCATGTGTAATAAGTGCAGGCCCAGTGTAGCTATTCTAATAAGAACATAAGAAAGAACATAAGAAATAGGAGCAGGAGTAGGCCAGACGGCCTCTCGAGCCTGCTCCGCCATTCAATAAGATCATGGCTGATCTTAGACCTCAACTCCACTTTCCCGCCCGATCTCCATATCCCTTGATTCCCTTCGATCCAAAAATCTATCTGTCTCAGCCTTGAATATACTCAAAGACTCAGCATCACAGCCCTCTGGGGCAGAGATTTCCAAAGATTCACAACCCTCTGAGTGAAGAAATTCCTCCCCATCTCTTAAATGGCCTACCCCTTATCCTGAGACTATGCCCCCTAGTTCTAGACTCTCCAGCCAGGGGAAACAACCTCTCAGCATCTACCCTGTCAATCCCCTTCAGAATCTTGTATGTTTCAATGAGATCACCTCTCATTCTTCTAAACTCCAGAGAGTATAGGCTCAATCTACTCAATCTCTCCTCATAGGACAGCCCTCTCATCCCAGGTGAAGCAGGAAGGGTGCGTGTGGGGGGTGGGGGGTTAGGGGGAGCGGTGGTTAGTTTGCTGCCTTCCAACTCATTCTCCAATGGATATATTCAAAAGCTGCCCCAGTGCAGGGGCACCCTGCTGATGCTGCGGCCTGTTCCCAGCCCCCACTGTCTGAAGGGCTTCAGGGCGTCCCTGGGCAGGCTGAAGATCATCCAAAGAGGTACAGCTTTTATTACTAGAACCCCAAAATATGTTTTGAGGCACTCTGGCCCATCTGGCTGCAAGTATCCAGTAGCAGCCTGAAGGCCCCAATCACAGAAGCCTCTAGTATGGCACCGGGCCTGAGAGGCCTGCAGCTGCACTGGAATTTTCTGCCTGATGTTTAGACGCACAGGCCGACCACGGGATTGGCTTGTGCCTACAGTTCCCCAATGCCACGCAAATAGCCCAGGGGAGGGAAAATGTGGGCAGCACAGCTCAGGTGGGCACTTACAGACAAAAAGCTCCCCTCACATATCTCTGTTCATAAGCTTCAAAAAATATTTTTTCTTGTTCCCTTTTTATTCTATTTTTTCCTCATATTTCTTGAGTTTCAAAGACTGCCAAATGGTTCATGCATAATGTAATATCTCAGTGATAATTGCAAGGGCTACTTCAGTCATGCACACCAGGCAGTAGCTATGAACAACAAGCTTTTTTACAACTTTGCAATTTTCTTTCTACCAGTACCTGCTGACCCTGTGGACTCTGCTAGTGGATCAGCTATCACCACCCCTCTCTACATCTCCTTCCAGAATGTCCATTCACTTGTTAACAAGGACTTGCCATCTATGAGCATTATGTGGATGATTGCATCGAAATCATGGCCTTGATGGAAACCTGGCTGAGGGGTGATGACACCTTCGCCCTAAATGAAACCTCCCCGCTTGGCTATACCTTCCACCACTTGGCCCGCCCAGACCGTTGCAGTGGCGGTGTTGCTCTTATCACCAAATCACACCTTGGTCTGTCTCCCTACTCCTCTGGCATCTTCTCCTCCTTTGAGCATCTCACCTTGTTCCACCCCTCTCGCCTCTCATTTAAAATTATCATTCTCTTCCTCCCACCCGAGTACCATAAAAAATTTCTCACCGAGATATCTTCACTGCTTTCCTCCCTTGACCTTTGCACCAAGCGACTTCTCATCCTCGGTGATTTCAACCTCCATCTCAATTCATCATGCTTTCTCTCCTCTGAGTTTACTGCCTTCCTATCCTCCCTTAATCTCTCCCTCCATATAAACTCCCCTACCCATATTCACAGCCAACCCTTGACCTTGCCATCTCATGTGGCCTTGTTACTCCCATCATGCCAATCACAGATAAAGCCATCTCTGATCACTTCCTTGTATCACTCGCCACACACATCCCCCTTTCCCCTCCCAACCCTACTTCCTTCTGTGTCCACCCCTGGAAAAAAACTCTGTCCCAATTTACTTACAACTGCCTTTGGCCCTCCATTCACCACAATATTTCTGCAGCTACCGATCTGCTCAACCATACCTTCAGCTCCACCTTGGATGCCCTGGTCACCATTAAAACCATTATTCTCTCTCACCCTGGCTGTTCTCTGGTATGGCCCTCATCGCCGCTCCCCTAAGTCCAAGAGATGCAGATTTGAATACATATGGCGGACAACTATTAGCCATGAGTCAATTACTGCTGTAAGGAGGGATGATATCTTAGCAGGTTCCTCTAATGAGGCCATATGGGTAGAACTTAAAAACAAAAAGGGGGCAAGCACTTTGTACTATAGCCCCCCAAACAGTCAGGGGGAGATAGAAGAACAGATATGTAGGCAAATCTCAGAGAAGTGTAGAAATAATAGGATAATAATAGTAGGGGATTTCAACTTCCCCAATATTAACTGGGATAGTCAGAGTGTGAAAGGCTTAGAGTGTGCGGAATTCTTAAAGTGCATCCAGGAGAACTTTTTGAGCCTGCATGTAGAAAGTCCTACAAGAGAGGGGGCGGTACTGGACCTAATTCTAGGGAATGTAGCCGGGCAAGTGGTAGATGTGTCAGTAGGAGAGCATTTTGCTGACAGTGACCATAATTCGATGAGATTTAAGGTAGTCATGGAAAAGGACAAAGATGGACCGGAAATAAAGGTTCTAAATTGGGGGAAGGCCGATTTTAATATGATAAGGCAGGATCTGGCCAACGTGGACTGGGATCAGCTACTTGTAGGAAAATCCACATCAGAGCAGTGGGAGTCATTCAGAAAGGAAATAGAGAGAGTACAGCGCCAACATTTTCCCGTAAAGGTCAAGGGTGGGACCAACAAGTCCAGGGAACCCTGGATGTCAAGGGATATACAGGAATGGATTAGGAAAAAAAGGGAGGCTTTTGGCAGATACAAAGGACTAAAAATAGTGCAAGCCCCAGAGGAGTATAGAAAGTGCAGGGGGGTACTTAAAAAATAAATTAGGAGAGCGAAGAGGGGGCATGAAAAAACACTGGCGGGCAAAATAAAGGAAAACCCCAAGGTGTTTTATAAGTATATTAAGGGCAAGAGGATAACCAGGGAAAGAGTAGGGCCCATTAGGGACCAAAGTGGCAATCTGTGTGTAGAGCCGAAAGATGTAGGTGAGGTTTTAAATGAATATTTTGCATCTGTGTTCACTATGGAGAAGGGTGAGGTAGGCATAGAAATCAGGCAGGGGGATTGCGATATACTTGAACAAATTAGCATTGAGAGGGAGGAGGTACTAGTTTTTTTTAGCGGGCTTAAAAGTGGATAAATCCCCAGGCCCAGACAAGATGTATCCCAGGCTGCTGTGTGAGGCAAGGGAGGAGATTGCAGGGGCTCTGACACAAATTTTCAGAACCTCTCTGGCCACAGGGGAGATCAAATTGAGAGGTCGCACAACACCAGGTTATAGTCCAACAGTTTTATTTGAAATCACAAGCTTTCGGAACTATCGCTCCTTCTTCACCTGAGGAAGGAGCGATAGTTCCGAAAGCTTGTGATTTCAAATAAAACTGTTGGACTATAACCTGGTGTTGTGCGACCTCTCAATTTTGTCCACCCCAGTCCAACACCGGCATCTCCGCAACAGGGGAGATGCCAGAGGACTGGAGGACAGCTAACGTAGTACCATTATTCAAGAAGGATAGTAGGGATAAACCAAGGAATTACAGGCCAATGAGCCTAACATCAGTGGTAGGGAAATTAATAGAAAAAATTCTGAGGGACAGAATTAGTCTCCACTTGGAGAGGCAAGGATTAATCAAGAATAGTCAGCATGGCTTTGTCAGGAGGAGATCACGTCTAACCAATTTGATTGAATTTTTCGAGGGGGTGACTAGGTGTGTGGACGAGGGTAGTGCAGTTGATGTAGTCTACATGGACCTCAGTAAGGCTTTTGACAAAGTCCCGCATGGGAAACTGGTCAAGAAGGTAAGAGCCCATGGGATCCAGGGCAATTTGGCACATTGGATCCAAAATTGGCTTAGTGGCAGGAGGCAGAGGGTGATGGTCGAAGGTTGTTTTTGTGACTGGAAGCCTGTGTCCAGTGGTGTACCGCAGGGATCGGTGCTGGGTCCCTTGATGTTTGTAGTGTACATTAATGATTTAGATATGAATGTAGGAGGTATGATCAATAAGTTCACAGATGACACAAAAATTGGTGGAGTGCTAAATAGCGAGGAGGGAAGCCTCAGGCTACAGCACGATATAGACGGGTTGGTCAGATGGGCAGAACAGTGGCAAATGGAATTTAACCCTGAAAAGTGTGAGGTGATGCATTTTGGGAGGACTAACAAGGCAAGGGAATACACAATGAATGGTAGGATCCTAGGAAGGACAGAGGATCAAAGGGACCTTGGTGTGCATGTACATAGATCCCTGAAGGCAACAGCACAGGTAGATAAGGTGGTTAAGAAGGCATATGGGATACTTGCCTTCATTAGCCGAGGCATAGAATATAAGAGCAGGGAGGTTATGATGGAGCTGTACAAAATGCTAGTTAGGCCACAGCTGGAATACTGTGTGCAGTTCTGGTCGCCACTCTACAGGAAGGATGTGATTGCATTAGAGAGGGTGCAGAGGAGATTCACCAGGATGTTACCTGGGCTGGAGCGTTTCAGCTATGAAGAGAGACTGGACAGGCTGGGGTTATTTTCCTTAGCGCAGAGAAGGCTGAGGGGGGACCTGATTGAGGTGTACAAAATTATGAGGGGCATAGATAGAAAGGAACATTTCCCCTTAGTAGAGGGGTCAATAACCAGGGGGCATAGTTTCAAGGGAAGGGGCAGGAGGTTTAGAGGGGATTTGAGGAAAAACATTTTCACCCAGAGGGTGGTTGGAATCTGGAATCTGGAACTCACTGCCTGAAAGGGTGGTAGAGGCAGGAACCCTCACAACATTCAAGAAGCATTTAGATGAGCACTTGAAACGCCATAGCATACAAGGCTATGGACCAATGGAATTAGAATAGATAGGGCTTGATGGCCGGTGCAGACACGATGGGCCGAAGGGCCTCTTTTTGTGCTGTATTATGACTCTATGGGCTCAATTTTGCCAGGCCCGAGGAGGCGGGATTGGAGGCGTGTGAGGTGTTAAAATCACAAAAAATGGCGGGCGGGCCCGATCCCGCCACCATCCCGCCTCCGAGCAATTTTCCCAAATGCGTGTTTTCTGACCCCATTTCCATCCCGCCTCCAAGAGGCGGGATAGGCCCTTAAGGCCCTTAACAATCAGTTAAGTGCCTCTATAATCCCATTTTGAGAGGCCTTTCTGATTTTCCCACTTTTTCCACGTCCTGCACGTCTCCTCTGGAACACGCCAGTGAATCCTGGCGGCCTCACAAGTGGACTGCTTACTAACAGCTGCAGCTCCACCATTAAAAAGGAGTTTTCAGCAATCATCGTTTGCAGGTGGCAGAACTTTGTTGTCTCAGGTCTGGGGGAGCTTTTAGACAGGCCTACTCATTGTTGTGGAAGTTTGGAGCCTGACACCCACCTCCAGTGTGACCTCCTGGGAAACCCCTCTCCCCCACCTTGACTAAGCGCTTCCTCAACTGAGGCATATACCAGAAGCATGGGAACCATTATTTCCTTTCCTCCTGGACATCAGATTCGGACGAAGACCAGCCGTGGCAGCAGCAGAACCATGAACAACAGCAGCACCAACAGCAGCAGCAACAACAGGAGCGCCAAGCTGCTGCTCACCCACCTGAAGCTGCACAGGCCAGAAGGCGCCAACGCTCGACCACATTGCTGCCCGGGATGCAAGGGACGCACTCATCTTGGCCAGATTTGCTTAGCCTGCACAATCAAACAATTTTGCCTCGCACCTTCTTTTCAGACCATCGACAATGGCCAAGAACCTGCAGATTCCTATCACTCTGATCACCATACTGACAATTGCAAGTCACCCTAAGCCCTCAATGTGGAAGTCACATTAGCGAAATGACACACGCCACAACTGCAACAGTTTGCCATCAGAATTTTTTATGACAATGAGCAACTGATAGCTTTTCAAAATTAAACACAACATTACACCCAAGTGACTACGGTAGCCAGCCTTACCATGGAGGTAGCGAGCCTTACCATGGAGGTAGCCATCCTTTCCAAGGAGGTTGCCATCCTTTCCGTGGTGATGCGTTCATGCGCCAACACCTCCACAAAGGCTCTGCTCATGTTAGCGATGGACTCCTCCATTCGCTCCACACTCGCAGCGACCCTGGAGACAAAACCTGCCAGAGACTCCTGCACCTGTTCCTGGAGTTCCAGCACCGCTCTCCTTCTGGATGGACCCGGAGGCACAGGGTCGACATGCAGCGGAGCCGAGCTGGGAGCGTCCTCTCCGCTGCGACAAGGACTCTCCACTGCTGTCCCTGTCTCCACCATCTGCTGATGCTCACTTGTGAGCTGTGATACACCAGGTGACAACTCTACTCTATGCCACGAAGGTCCCACTGAGGTGTGAGTGTCTGCGCTGGTGCAGGTTGCGCTTAATTCTGCTGACGGAGCGCCCTCAGAGGTTGCAGCTTCCTCTGAGGAGTCTGGAAGCTCAGGCTCTTCCTCCTGGACAGTAGGGACGGGGGCTCTCGATGGTCCTGTGGGGGAGTAAAGGAAAGAGTTAGAGATGTTAGGTAAAGGTTGCATGCACATTGAATTGTGCAGATGACCATAAGTCAATCTGTTAGAGCATCAGAATCATTATCAGTCACTCATGCAATGTCAATGAGAGAGATGCCAAACTATTCTGTCACCAGCTTGCTGTGATGTGCCCGCCTGTCCGTTCCCCCACTTGGGAATCCTCCTCGATCCCGGCGATTTCCAGGGCCGCCTCCTCCGAGGTGGTGAGCTGGGCTACTGAGGGTGGCCCTCCTCCTGTCATCGCTCTTTCCCTCTTATTGTGGGCTCTCTTTTCCTGCAATGAGGGACACAAGTGGAGTTTGAGTGTAGAGAATCCATAGCATAGATGCTTAGAAGGAGACAAAGGGCCCTCCCTGTGTGTTGTAAGTTGTTGTCATTGCGTCACAGTGATAGGGAGTGTGAGGGCTGCATGGTCGAATAGTTAAGTGAATGTGACCATAGAGAGAGAGGGAATGGGTAAGGGTGCAGGGATGTCAGTGTCAAGTGGGATGTGGAGGAAGAGGTTGGCAAAGCAGAGTGCTGGCGAGGAGAGGCGATGGGGATGAGATTGAGGGTGATGAGAAAGTCATACTCACTTTTCCTGTGCGGAGAAGGTCATGAAACCTTTTCCTGCACTGCAGCCAGGTTCTGCGGCACATAGAGATGGCATTGACTTCCTGGGCCATTTGCAACCACACAGCTTTAGTCTGTTGTGGTGGCTTTTTTGTCCCTGAGGAAGGGAAGAGCACCTCCTTATTAGATCTTGCTCCCTGCACCAGAGCTTGGAGGAAGGGCTCATCAAAGCGAGGTGCACACTTTTGCTTGCTGGTGGACATGGTCAGTAAATGAAGTCCTTCATACAATGTCCAAAGCGTTTCCAGTCTCCAGAAGAAGCAAGGCTGCTTGCAGGCCTTAAATCCAGCAGCACTGATGACATCATCGGAGGCGACTTTCAGGATGGAAAGACTAATTGGGCCAGGGGTTCCCACACGCTGGAAATCAAGTGCCCAATTAGGGGAAAATCGCACTTTTTTCCTACTTCACATCGGAGTCGGGGTCCTGACACGAAAACCACCTGACACGGCCCGCCCGACCCCAATGGCAAAATCGAGCCCTATGACCCTATTCATGGCCAGATCTGGCTGGTTCACATAAAGCTTTCATCTGCCAAAACTGCTCACTATTCCAGGATCATACTGGAATGTAAGAATAACCCCCCGGCTTCTTTTCTCAGCAGCAAAACATCTTCTTAAACCCCTCTCCCCTGTTTCCAACACCCTCACCTCCAATAAAATGTGCGAGGAGCTCATGGACATCTTTGTCACTAAGATTGAGACCATCCGTTCAGCTGCTTCTACCGCTTCCCTCCCTTCCCCAGCTCACCAGGCCAAACTTCCTCTTGCCCTAGTCCTAAACTCGTATCCATCTCTAGTTTCTCTCCGATCTCCCCTCATGCCCTTTCCAAGCTCATCTTGTCCATGAGACCCACCTCCTGCTCCCTCGTCCCTATTGCCACTAAACTGCTGACCACCCAACTTCCCTTCCTGGCGCCCATGTTAGCTGATATCGTTAACAGTTCTCTACCCTCAGGTACTGTCCCCCTCTCTTTCAAATCTGCTGTCATCACACCTCTCCTCAAAAAAGCCAACCCTTGACCCCTCTATCCTTGCAAACTATCACCTCATCTCCAACCTCCCTTTCCTCTCCAAAGCCCTTGAACGTGTTGTCACCTCCCAAATCTGTGCCCATCTTTCCCAGAATTCCATGTTTGAATCCCTCCAATCAGGTTTCCACCCCTGCCACAGTACTGAAACGGCTCTTATCAAAGTCATAAATGACATCCTATGTGACTGTGACAATGGTAAACTATCCCTCCTCATCCTTCTCGGCCTATCTGCAGCGTTTGACACGGATGACCACACCATCCTCCTACAATGCCTCTGAACTGTCGTCCAGCTGGGTGGGACTGCACTCGCCTGGTTCAATTCTTATCTTTCCAGTTGTAGCCAGAGAATCAGCTGTTATGGCTTCTCTTCCTGCTCCCGCATCATTACCTCTGGTGTCCCCCAAGGATCTATCCTTGGCCCCCTCCTATTTCTCATCTACATGCTGGCCCTTGGAGACATCATCTAAAAACACAGCATCAGTTTCCACATGTATGCTGACGACACCCAGCTCTACCTCACCACCACCTCTCTCGACCCCTCCACTGTCTCTAAATTGTCAGACTGCTTGTCCAAGATCCAGTATTGGATGAGCAGAAATTTCCTCCCATTAAATATTGGGAAGAACAAAACCATTGGCCAAGATTTTGCAGGGGGTTAGTGGACGGGATTGGTGGTGGGTTGGGGCGGAAAATATTTTTTTTTGACAGTGGGTCAGGAACCCGCTGTCAACCCGCCGCAATGCACCTTTCCCAATGTCGGGTCTGTCAGTGCTGAGCAGACTCGAGCGGCTACAGCAGGGGACCCAATTCAAAGCATTAGCATCTACTTAACAGATCCTTAACAGGCATTTTTAACTAATCTTTTGCCTTTAACTGCATGGCCATGGAAAGCACACTGTTCGGGGACCACGGCTGTCAACATGAGGCAGGAGTTCAGTGGCCATTGCTCCAGCTGATTACTTGACAGCTTCAAATGTACAGTAAAAGCTCCCACCTGACAGATAATCACTTTCCTCAGCCACAAGCTGTTTCTCAGTCCATTTCCAGCACAGATTCTGCAGGCTTTCCACTTTCCACTCTCCATCCACTCTTACCTCATTGGAAGAATTCTCTCACCATTGACAGAATGCTTCTGTCATCTCTACTTCAACTGCCATCTATTCCATCAACATGGGTGCCTTTATATTGTCTCACCTTGGTCCTCAGAATCCCACCACGATCAGCCCAACACCAGCAGCACCAGGCACACCAGCAGCACCAACAACAACACCAACCTTCTCCACATTTACTTCACTTGACGCAGTACACCCATATGGCTGCCACATGATGTGCCAGGTTGGCACCACCACACACCAACACCAAAAAGCATCCCTACAATGTCCAAGCTATTCCTTTCACATTCGCCATCATTGCGGGGGTACCGTTATGTCTCACCATTCACTGCAACTCACTAAGCCTCTTCCAAAGGTGCACACAAATCTGTCCAAGAACACGAAGTGTTGAAAATAAAGATTTCAATGTTTGACAGCACATTAACAGAAACTTTACATGAACATTGGCTAAAACACCCAAGTGCCTACCCCTTGCATTTTTATCTGTTTCATTTCCTGCTCTTTTCTCAGTTCTAACGAAAGGTTTCGTCCTGAAACGTTAACTCTGTTTCTCTCTCCACGGATGTTGCCTGGCCTGCTGAGTTTTTCCAGCGTTTTCTGTTGTTGTTTCAAGTGCCTACCCTTGTGTGTTGTTAGTTGGTATGATTGCACTAGGATGAGGGTGAGTGTAAAGGTTAGCTAGTGAGATGAGGATGTGATAATGTAGATAGAGAGGGATGGGTGGAGGTGCAAGGTAATTTGGTGTGAGTAAGGATGTGCAGGAGTAGGGTAGGCAAGGCAGAGTGATGGGGATGTGATGAGTGGCACAGCAGGATGAGGTTGAGTGTGGCTTCGTACTAACGTTTCGTGATCTAATGAGATAATTGAAAGGTTTGCGCCACTGCACCCAGGTCCTCTTGATGACATCCCTGCTTGTGCCCTCCTGTGCAATATGCAACCAGGCTGCATTGGGGAGGTCTCTTCCGCCCATGGGAAGGGAAGAGGACCTTCCTGTGTGCTGTGACTCCCTCCATAAGCATATGGAGGGAGTCATGGGAAAATCTGGGTGCAGCCCTGCACAATTGTGCAGTGCTTGTCAGTGTTTGCAGCACCTCAATGCTGTAGAACAATCACAGCACAAACGTCAAAAGTAAGGTGGCCATGGTCCCTTTAAGGAAACTGGCTCAAGATGCATCATGAATGACGTCATCAGACCCACTCCTTCTAATTGGGCTGGGAAACGCACTGAGCGGGCTTATTAGGCTCCATTAAGGTAAGTGGGATGGAGCCAGCAGCGGGGTCGAGACCCGCCATTGACATCGCCCGCACCGGACCCACCAAGGTAAGGGAAATCTCGGCTATTGTCTTTGGTCCCCGCCACTAACTCTGTTCCCTAGCCACCGACTCAATCCTCTCTGGTAACTGTTTGAGGCTGAGACAGACTGTTCGCAACCTTGATGTCATATTTGAGCCTGAGGTGAGCTTCCAACTACATATCCGTGCCATCATTGAGATCATCTATCTCGACCTCCGTAACATCGCCTGACTCCACCTCTGCCTCAGCTCATCTGCTGCTGCTGAAACCCTCATCCATGCCTTTGTTACCTCTAAACTTGACTATTCCAATGCACTCCTGGCCGAACTTCTGCACTCGGTAAACTTGAGGTCATCCAAAACTCTCCTGCTCGCATTCTAACTCACACCAAGTCCTGTTCACCCATCACCCCTGTGCTCGCTCACCTACATTAGCTCCCAGTTAAGCAACGCCTCGATTTAAAAATTCTCATCCTTGTTTTCAAATCCCTCCAGGGCCTCAGCGCTCCCTACCTCTGTAATTTCTTCCAGCCCTATAACCCTATATCTGTGCTCTTCCAATTCCGGCCTCTTGAGCATCCCTGATTTTAATCGCTCCACCATTGGCAGCCGTGCCTTCAGCTGCCTAGACCCTAAGCTCTGGAATTCCCTCCCTAAACCTCTGCCTCGCTACCTCTCTTTCCTCCTTTAAGACGCTCCTTAAAACCTACCTCTTTGACCAAGCTTTTGGCCATCTGCTCTAATATTTCCTTATGTAGCTCGGTGTTAAATTTTGTTTGATAACACTCCTGTGAAGTGCCTTGGGACATTTTACTACATTAAAGGCGCTATACAAATACAAGTTGTTCATTGTTGTTGTCTTGTTACTTCCAGGTTAAACTAGTGCTTCTTCCCCAGATTACAAACTACCATTATTTCCCAGGCATTGTATGCCAATAACTCACATCCAGTTTTACATATGAATACTTTTCACCCTCTCAGAGAAAGGAAAAGGCAGAGCTGCTGTGTAGTAAACGAGACAGACACCAAAAAAAATTTCAAAAGAGAAAAGACTTGCATTTATATAGCGCCTTTCACAACCATCGGATGTCCCAAAAATGCTTTACAGCCAATTAAGTACTTTTGAAGTGTAGTCACTGTTGTAATGTAGGAAGCTTCAGGGTTTTAGAGGTAATTTTAACCCTCGGGCTATCGGCCTGCAGACTATTCGGTGGGTGCAGCGGGAGAACTGGTCCATTTTAATAGCCGGGCCTAATTGAAATGAAGCCAGCGAGCAGCTCGCCCCAGACAGATGTCCAGAGGCAGCTCGCCAGGTTCAGGTCTGCACAATATCGACTACAACGTAAGTCATCAGGGTTGATGGTTGTGGTTGTTGGAGGTCAATCATCTCAGCCCCAGGACATCGCTGCAGGAGTTCCTCAGGGCAGTGTCCTAAGTCCAACTATCTTCAGCTGCTTCATCAATGACCTTCCCTCCATCATAAAGTCAGAAATGGGGATGTTCACTGATGATTGCACAGTGTTCAGTTCCATTCGCAACTCCTCAGTTAAGGCAGCAGTCCATGCTCGAATGCAGCAAGACATGGAAGACATTCAGGCTTGGGCTGATAAGTGGCAAGTAACATTCGCACCACACAAGTGCCAGGCAATGACTATCTCCAACAAGCGAGAGCCTAATCACCGCCCCTTGACATTCAACAGCATTACCATCGCCAAATCCCCCACCATCAACATCCTGAGGGTCACCATTGACCAGAAACTTAACTGGACCATACTGTGGCTACAAGAGCAGGTCAGAGGCTGGGTACTCTGCGGCGAGTGTCTCACCTCCTGACTCCCCAAAGCCTTTCCACCATCTACAAGGCACAAGTCAGGAGTGTGATGGCATACTCTCCACTTGCCTGGATGAGTGCAGCTCCAACAACACTCAAGAAGCTCGACACCATCCAAGACAAAGCAGCCCGCTTGATTGGCACCCCATCCACCACCTTAAACATTCACTCCCTGCACCACCAGCGCACCGTGGCTGCAGTGTGTAACATCTACAAGACGCACTGCAGCAACTCACCAAGGCTTCTTTGGCAGCACCTCCCAAACCCGCGACCTCTTCGACCTAGAAGGACAAGGGCAGCGGGCGCATGGGAACACCATCCATGTTCCACTGTCCATCTTAAAACATTTCCGTCCATATATGGGCAGGCATATTGTATGTTGTGGAACCAGGCAACTGGAAGAAGGCAAGGATGTACTCTGTAAAGAAGACCAAAAACCTATATTCCCTACTGGTAAGGATAGAGTACATTTTGGAAAGCTCTGCTTCCAGCGCATGCCTTGTTTGGCCGCAGTGCAGGTTGGAGAATTGGTCATCTGAAAATTGGGAGTGCCACAAATCAGGTCAATGACCTCTACATCCAGATCTCTTCCATGCTCCTGTCAAGTGGAGCCTTGCAAAATTTACCCTGAAATTTTTATCATACAATATATCCAAGTGTTAATGTAATCACTTAACATTTACAGATTTTTTTCCTTCACACTGTTGAATGCCTGGTCATGTTTACATATCGGATTCGTATCTAAACAATTCCAGACCAACTGAATTGCAAACAGTGGCCACAAGGGTGCTTTGGATCACTGTCATGCCACTGTCACACTGTCCTATTCAAAGAGGCTTCCATGATTCAAGGGAAAGGATTAGCAAGAAACAAGAGAAAAGGACAATTCTAGTGGTAATAAAAAGTGAAAGGAGATTGCAATGTTTTTTGAATGGATTCGCAATTGGTTTGTAGTGAGTAAAGATTATACACTTGATGTAAGCCTGATTTGATTATGTTATCAATTAATATGATAAAAATTAGCCTTCTGAAAAGATGGTTACACTAAGGGACACAGATTCTTTCTACTTGCATCACCACACATGTGGTGCAGCATGTATATTATTACTCAACATATTTTGCATCGACATCATGAACAGCTCTGACCCCAGGTCAGCATACAGTGCATCATTGTCCATTACTTTGAATTTATTGTTAAATGGACTGCACTATAATTAACTGGAAAAAAATATATTTAAGATATGGTTATTCAGAACTGCGCTGTGCATTCACAGACACTGTTTCATTGTCAGAAGCTCTCATGCTATTTATTTGACTATCTTAACTGCTTTGACAGTATTTTAAATTGGTTGGACATGCATCAGCCCAGGGTGAGATCTGTCTCTGTGGGTCATATTTTAGTGTCTATCCCTCTCACTCATTCCCCTATATCCTGGCTCTGCCCTTCTATGTCAACAGCTTGTATTCCTGTGATCTGTCGGCCTTGTATTGTCATTTAAGTGGGCGCGTGCCCATCATCATCATCCCTGTGATATCACAGCAACAGCTGTTGCCAACCTCAAAGAAAGGTTATGATATTATGCCAGGAGCACTAGCGTACAAACTTCCTCTGAAATTCCTCTCTATAAATAGGGCGCATAGAACTCAGCCTAATTTGCACCCTAATACACTTCCCACTGAACAGGATCAGCAGCAGTGAAATCACCACGTCAAACAGGCAGGCGCTTCATTTTAATTTGGGGAGGAAGGTGTCTATTTTGCACCACACTGGTGTGCAAGATGTCTAAATGTAAAGCACAGACATTTGACATGGTAATAGTCATGGAAAGGGTGTGGTAACATAAATGTAAGCATATTTTAGTCATTCTTAGCCATTTTTCTTCTTTCTTTAGTTTTTCTTTCTCCTGCTGGCACTTGGCTTTTGTACCAGTTGTTCTAAATGATTTATTTTTTGCCCCCAACACTATTTCTGGCATCAGTGGGTTTCTCAATGAGAATGTTCCTATCTATCACGTTTGGAAGAAGAAAAGGGATACTAACCGACAGGTCAGGTACAGGTAGACCTGCAACTGCAGGCAGCAGTGAAGATATTACATTTTAGCAGTTGATTAGTGCAGGGAACGACTTCACTTCCCAAAGGAAGTTGGGAAAGCAGACCTGATGGCACCACTAAGTCATGTGACTGCCTGACTAACCATAACATGCTTCCTCAGCAGCTCCTCAATCGCATAAGGTCATGCCTTCATTAAGACTTCATGTAAGAAGCCATGCCAGGATGATCAACACCTGCTAAGATGCCACAATCAATTTCCACAGACCCAATCACACCTACCTGGTAATGACCATAGAGAACCGTTTTCCCAGGGTCTAGGTCAGCAGAAAGACAGATGTAGAGCTGTGCCATCAGCTGCAAGGACAGCTGCAAGGACAGATGCAATAAAAGCAATGATCAACTTCAGCAGCAAGCCTGCCTTCAGCTCATTGCAGCCATGCTGCAATACTGGCCTATGGGGATTGTGTTGTGGACAGGCACAGAGGGGAACCATTCCAATAACCACTTCATGCAGCACCACTCCTAATTTAGGGAAGCCATCTAAATAGTGGGTGACGTGATGGGCTGCTCATCACTTGCCTGCAAATTCATGCCTGCACATTGGGTTTCCATTCCTTCAGCTCAGTCTGTGACTTCTTATGCCAAAAGAGCTGAATTCCAGAGGTGAGGTGACAGTGACTGTCCTTGACATCAAGACAGCATTTGGCCGAGTGTGGCATCAAGGAGCCCTAGTAAAATTGAAGTCAATGGGAATCAGGGGGAAAACTCTCCACTGGCTGGAGTTATACATACCACAGAGTAAGATGGTTGTGGTTGTTGGAGGTCAATCATCTCAGCCCCAGGACATCACTGCAGGAGTTCCTCAGGGCAGTGTCCTAGGCCCAACCATCTTCAGCTGCTTTATCAATGACCTTCCCTCCATCATAAGGTCAGAAGTGGGGATGTTCGCTGATGATTGCACAGTGTTCAGTTCCATTCGCAACTCCTCAGATAATGAAGCAGTCCATGCACGCATGCAGCAAGATCTGGATGATATTCAGGCTTGGGCTGATAGGTGGTAGGTAACATTCGTGCCACACAGGTGCCAGGCAATGACTATCTCCAACAAGAGAGAGTCTAACCACTGCCCCTTGACATTCAATGGCATTACCATCGCTGAATCCCCCACCATCAACATCCTGGGCGTCACCATTGACCAGAAACTTAACTGGACCAGCCACATAAATACTGCAGCTACAAGAGCAAGTCAGAGGCCAGGTATTCTGCAACGAGTGTCTCACCTCCTGATTCCCAAACGCCTTTCCACCATCTACAAGGCACAAGTCAGGAGTGTGATGGCATACTCTCCACTTGCCTGGATGAGTGCAGCTCCAACAACACTCAAGAATCTCAACACCATCCAGGACAAAGCAACCTGCTTGATTGGCACCCCATCCACCACTTTAAACATTCACTCCCTCCACCACAGGCGTACCGTGGCTGCAGTGTGTACCATCTATAAGATGCACTGCAGCAACTCGCCAAGGCTTCTTCGACAACACCTCCCAAACCCGCATCCTCTACCATCTAGAAGGACAAGGGCAGCAGGCACATGGGAACACCATCACCTCCAGTATCCCCTCTAAGTCACACACCATCCTGACTTGGAAATATATTGCCGTTCCTTCATCGTTACTGGGTCAAAATCCTGGAACTCCCTCCCTAACTCCCTACCTTCACCACACGAACTTCAGCAGTTCAAGAAGGCGGCTCACCACCACCTTCTCAAGGGCAATTAGGGATGGGCAATAAATGCTGGTCATGCCAGTGACGCCCACATCTCAAGAACGAATAAAAAAATGCCCCTTCATCCTTGACAAAGGCTGCTGATGGGTTGAAAAGTTTTTTGAGGGTCTCCAAACACTTGCAGGAATTTTGTCCCCCTATTGTGACACTCCCCTTTAATTATTCCCTTGCTGATGAGTTGACGTTGGAAAAACAGCAAACTTAAAACCTGACAGTAGCCAATTGGATGTAAATTGTGTTGATAATGGATAATCTAGGCTTGTGTCTTCGGAAATAAAGAGATTTTCATTGGGCTGGAATCTGAATTTAATTTTATGGAGTTTCAATTTTCTCCATTATGATAAAAATTACAATTTTTAAGAAACTTAAAAAAAAAGTCACCTTCACAGACACTAGCAGCGCTGTCCTTGCTCTGGTGTGAGGCTACAGTTCTGGTTGCAAGAAGTGGCAGAGTTCTGTGAGCACCTCCTTCATAAAGTGCAGACGCCTCACATTCTGCTCCTGGCTCAGGGTGAGGTAAGAGAATTGCTCTTGGAAGACCCTAGATGGGTAAGGCCTCCTGCTGAGTTCCCTTCTCTCCCCTCCTCCTCCACCCTCTGCGAACAGCTTGTCGTTTCTTTGCTGCCTCTGCTCCATCTCCCTTTCATGCTACAGGCCAAGGGGGATGACAACCACAGCACCCATGACTAGGAGCAAGTGATCTGAACAGAACCTTTGAAGTCAGAACCAAGGCCTTCACCACTTGCAGCATCACTCTCTGTTACCTCGCCAACTTTAAACAACTATGGAAGCTCCAAACACTTCCACAAAATTACACAGAGCCAGTAGAAATGAATCAGCAACTAACCTTAGAGTGGTTGCTGAACCCTTTAAATATCATTGGTAGGAGGTCCTTGCTGCTGCTGAATGCATGTTCAGCTGTGCGAGGTTGACAGGACATTAGCTCCAGCGTTGAGGATGAAAATGACAGTGCTGGCGTCAAATCAGCATTGCATGCTGATTGACGTCACAATCCATCCACTCAACATACTTCCGGTGCACGCTCCTAACATCCGCCCTACCGCCCTCACCAAGATGGTGTCCAGCATGGCCTGCACCAGAAGTGTGCATGCGCCGGGTGGACGCCATTTTCGGCACAAAACAGCACCCATAACGCCGAACAAATCAGTTGCTATGGAGCCGAATTCTTAACCCAGTGATTCAGGGACTGCACTGGAACAGTTTATGAGCACTGGCAGTATGCAATCTGAAGGAAGTGATTGAATGTAAAATAGAAATATGAATGAGTTTGGATAATAAATAGAGGCGATTATTCATGTGAAGAAGAAACACAGTAGAGAGAGAGAGAGAACTGAGCCTAGGGAATCCCTGAGATAATGGAAAAAATTCAGAAGATGAACTATTAACTGCACCATAGATTGAGAGATTGGAGAGGAAACTGAAAAACCATGAACAGGTTTACTGACTGCCATATCGTGATAAAGTGTTTATAAGCACATGGTGCTAAACCCTGTCAAAGTTTGGAGATGATAAAAACATTGAAAGATAATTCATCAAAGTGTTCAACAGTAGAGTGCCAAAGGTGCGTAATTTTTTTTAAATTCATTTACGGGATGTGGTCGTCACTGGCAAGGTCAGCAATTATTGCCCATCTTTAATTACCCTTGAGAAGGTGGTGGTGAGCCGTCTTCTTGAACCGCTGCAGTCCGTGTGGTGAAGGTACTCCCACAATGCTGTTAGGGAGGGAGTTCCAGGATTTTGACCCAGTGACGATGAAAGATCGACGATATACTTCCAAGTCAGGATGGTGTGTGACTTGGAGGGGGATTTGGTGGTGATGGTGTTCCCATGCGCCTGCTGCCCTTTTCCTTCTAGGTGGTAGAGGTCGCGGGTTTGGGAGGTGCTGTCGAAGAAACCTTGGCGAGTTGCTGCAGTGCATCTTGTAGATGGTACACACTGCAGCCACAGTACGCCGGTGGTGGAGGGAATGAATGTTTAAGGTGGTGGATGGGGTGCCAATCAAGCGGGCTGCTTTGTCCTGGATGGTGTCGAGCTTCTTGAGTGTTGTTGGAGCTGCACTCATCTAGGCAAGTGGAGAGTATTCCATCATACTCCTTACTTGTGCCTTGTAGATGGTGGAAAGGCTTTGGGGAGTCAGGAGTTGAGGCACTTGCCACAGAATACCCAGCCTCTGACCTGCTCTTGTTGCCACAGTATTTGT
This sequence comes from Squalus acanthias, assembly GCA_030390025.1. Lineage (NCBI taxonomy): Eukaryota > Metazoa > Chordata > Chondrichthyes > Squaliformes > Squalidae > Squalus > Squalus acanthias. Next base: position 71,092,355 of record CM059432.1, on the reverse strand, counting down.
GTGGCTGGTCCAGTTAAGTTTCTGGTCAATGGTGACCCCCCAGGATGTTGATGGTGGGGGATTCGGCGATGGTAATGCTGTTGAATGTCAAGGGGCGGTGGTTAGACTCTCGCTTGTTGGAGATGGTCATTGCCTGGCACTTGTGTGGTGCGAATGTTAACTGCTACTTATCAGCCCAAGTCTGAATGTCATCCAGGTCTTGTTGCATGCGGGCATAGACTGCTTCATTATCTGAGGAGTTGCGAATGGCACTGAACACTGTGCAGTCATCAGCGAACATCCCCATTTCTAACCTTATGTTCGAGGGAAGGTCATTGATGAAGCAGCTGAAGATGGTTGGGCCTAAGACACTGCCCTGAGGAACTCCTACAGTGATGTCCTGGGGCTGAGACGATTGACCTCCAACCACCACAACCATCTTCCTTTTTTGTAGGTATGACTCCAGCCAGTGGAGCGTTTTCCCCCCGATTCCCATTGACTTCAGTTTTACTAGGGCTCCTTGATGCCAGACTCGGTCAAATGCTGCCTTGATGTCAAGGACAGTCACTCTCACCTCACCTCTGGAATTCAGCTCCTTTGTCCATGTTTGGACCAAGGCGTAATATAGACAACAGGATCATTAATGCGTAGCCGTGCTGAAAATCATAACGGCCATCATGGATCAGGCCAAATTTTTCACGGTGATGTATAATTTGTGAGTTATCAGGAATATCCCTCGCTTTAAATAGTATCAATGTAAGAGTAATAGAGTAGTAGTTTAGAGGGTGACAGAGATCACTTAGGGATAGGGTGAATGTGAACAATTGTCCATGGAGAAGGAAATGTGGACTGGGATTAAAATAGATTAAAGGGATGGCATAGAATTCAGGTAATTTTGGAGATACAAGGGTACATTTTCCTCTTCACTGCTTGGGTGATAATTATGCCAGAGCGGATGCAAGCCCATTATAGAATCTGTCCAATTTTCATTCCATTAAATTGGGCGGAACCACTTTAAACTCTCTTTCTCTTTTGTCCTCGAGATGTGACTGAACCTGCTGTCCCCAATACATCCAGTCTTACTAGCATTTCACATCACACATCACTCATTCTATCCCTACCAAGCATACACCTGGGCAGTTAGGGAATGAGCCAGAGGGGAGTGCATTGCATGACACAAGAGCACAATTCAGCAAGAGTAGCTGGTGGCACATGAGGAAGCAAAGGTTGCTGGCCAGAGGGTCCGGATACAAAGCCCCTTGAATAATTAGCCTAGGATCTCGATCTCATGGGTCAAGCTTTTAAAATAATGATGCTGGCAAAGTTTAATGCATTGATGCAAGCATCGGGGAATATACAAAACAGGGTCCTGCAGATGGAAGCCCAGGTGGAGGAGTGCATTAACAGCATGCCCAAGGCATTGGAGTATAGATTCGGAACTCTGTGGTCTACATTGGAGTGTGTGGTAGCTCCAAAAACATCTGCAGCAGAGTGTCCCATTACAGAGGCTATAAAGGCAATCATGTTCCATTATGCTCAGATTGCTGCCATAGAAGCTTGGCGTCCCAGTTTGGAGATGGCTATCCAGTGACATGACTTAGTAGTAGATTTGGATTCAGAAGGTCATCGGTCCAAAGCCACACTCTAGACTTGAGCTCGTTTTTTTTATTCATTCACGGGATGTGGGCATCACTGGCAAGGCCTGCATTTATTTCCCATCTCTAGTTGCCCTTGAGAACGTGGTGGTGAGCTGCCTTCTTGAACCAATGCAATCCGTGTGGTGACACTTCAGTGTAGTCCTGAGGGAGTGCTGCACTGTCAGAGGTGCTGTTTTTTAGATCCAACATTAAACTGAGGCACTGTCTGCCCTCTCAGGTGGACATAAAAGATTCCATGGTACTATGCAAAGAAGAGCTGGAGAGTTCTCCGTGTGTCCTACCCAAAATTTATTCTTCAACCAACATCATTAAAACAGATCATCTGGTTATTTATCTCCATTACTGTTGTGGGCCCTTGCTGTGTGCCCAAATTGCCTGCTGTCTTTGCCTACATAACAACAATAACAAAAGTATTTCATTGGCTGTGAAATATTGGGATGCCCTAAAGTCATAAAAGCGCCAAATAAATGAGTAATAGTCAAAGTGAATCTCACTTCCTTCACTCAATCTCACCTCTTCTTGAAAAATGAGAAAAAATAATAAACCATGCTGACTTTCATAGGCTGACCTAATTAACTTTGGCATTCCCTTTTTTCTAGGCAACTGCTAACTGCAAATACTGACCTCTTGCATTTTAGCTTCCAGCTCAAGGCCCAGGCTTACACCTCAGTCTCTTGTTAAAACCTGAGTGACTGTCGATGTGTCTCTTTTCCACTATTCTCCCACTAACACACAGAGACAAATCTGGGCCATTATTGAGTTTGTGTGGAGAATGTTTTAACTTGGTACCTAAGCTATATTACACATAACCTGGGAATGCGAGGTGCAGAAAGTAAAAAAAAGAAGTGCCAGTGCACTACATCATAGAATTTTAAAACTTTTTTAATTAATTCTCGTGATGTGGATATCGTAAGCAAGGCCACCATTTATTGCCCATCCTTAATTGCCCTGAGAAAGTGGTGGTGGGCCTTCATCTTGAACCTGTGAAATCTGAAGTGGCCGAGCAAGCCATTCAGTTGTATCACACCACTGCAGTCCATGTGGTGAAAATGCTGCCACAATGCTGGTTATTCTTTGCAGTGGTGTGGTCCAACTGAATGGCTTGCTCGGCCACTTCAGATTTCACACGGAGCAGCACAAAGCCCCAGTAAGAGCTGTCAGGGGGAGTGGAAACAGGTGACCAAGGCAGTCAGTGTTAATGCAAGTGCCTCACATTTAGGCATGTGAATCACGTGAAGATAGTTAAAAAGGGAAAAAAAACTCTTTTCATGTGATTCAGAGGCCATGCACTATAGAATTGGCTGCATTGGGTGGTTTGCAGTCTGTCACCATTGAAGATTCCACTTTGTAAGCTCCTGTCAGATCCATCACCAATATTTGAAGCTATTTCAGAAATTGTCAAATTAATTTTTTAATACAAACAATCCACTGTGTATTCCAGAAAATCATTTTGCTTTTGATTACATTTTAATTGTTACATGAAGGTCTGTCAGTCACACAAAACAGGTCCAAATATTAATGTTGCCTCACTGGTAAGAAACCATGACAGCTATTAGCCTAAATTAGTTTTAAGATTAATATTGATTAAGGTACCATTAAACTTCGCTGGATCATTTGCTGACTGATTATTACCAATGACCATTTTAAATTAAATTTTACTTTAAAGTGAGAAAGAGGATGTTTTAAACTAACATATGCATAGTGAATAATAAGCACATTGTGCAATTAGAATTGTGACTAATACTTAATGACAGTTTAAATTACTCAGTACTTTGGTTCATGTCTGTAGAATCATGATAATCGTCATCGCTTCCTCAAATATCAACTTTTATTGTAATAAAAAAAGTGACAGTTAAATTATTTTAGCAACTCAGTCCAAGAACAATAGTAAAAAGAACCTATTTTTATGTCCTTAACGCCCCATGTGCAGCAGTTCACTGAGTGCAACAGACTGGAAAAAGGCTTCATGAGTTTCTACGCCTTCTAAAGATGACATGCATTTCTGTCAGGCAGGGAGGGGGCAGATATCATGACATCTCCTGCATCTTTTTCCGGTCCTTATGCTAAATCCACACCACTTTGCAATCACACCAATTTAAAATGGTCATTGGGAAGCTCAGTGTTGAGCTGTATATAGAGGTAGATTTTAAGGACCCAGTCAGAAGATTCATTCAACAGTTTTAAGGCCATTTCTGCACCATTTTTTTCTCTCTCTCTGCTGGCACTTAACTTCTCACGAACCTTTGAGCCAATTGGTGCAAATTTTTCTTTTGCCACTATCACTGGCACCAATCAATTTCCCAGTGGGAATCCCCCTATTAGAGGTGTTTGGAAGAAGCAGATGGAAGATGGCAACTGGCCAAGCTGTGCGAAAGCTCCGTGATTACCCAGTGGTACCAATATGCCCACATCTGCTGCTGGAGTTGAACATATCTTAATTTGCCAGATGATTAGTGTTGGCGGAAATACCACGGCCTGGAAATTTGGTTGCGTAGCGCCCAAACAACGGGCACTACTGGTGCCGAATTGGGGCCAAAATGGCTTCCGAGCATCGCACGCACACTTCTGGTGCGAGCCGCGCCGGACGCCATCTTGGTGAGGGCAGTAGGGCGTCCGTTAGGAGCATGCACTAAAAGTATGGTAAGTAGGAAGATCATGACGTCAATCAGTGTGCAACGCTGATTTAACGCCAGTGCTGCCATTTTCGTCGTCATCACTGAAGCTAACGCCCTGTGTTAACCTCACACGGCTGAACATGCGTTCAGCAGCAGTAAGGACCCCCACCAGTGCAATTTAAAGGGATCATCACCAACTTTCAGCTAACTTGCTTTTTGATTTCTACTGGCTCTGTATAATTTTGTGGAATTTTTGGAGCTTTCAAGAGTTATTTAAAGTTGGTGAGGTGACAGGGAGTGGTGCTGCAAGTGGAGAAGGCCTTGCTTCTGACTTCAAGGGTTCTGGTCAGACCATTGCTCCCAGTCATGGGTGCTCTAGTTGTCATCCCCCTTGGCCTGCAGCATGACAGGGAAATGCAGCAGAGGCAGCAAAGAAGAGGACAAGCTGCTCGCAGAGGGAGCAGGAGGAGGGGGAGAAGGGCTCTGAGCAGGAGGTCCTACGGACCTAGGGTCTTCCGAGAGCAATTCTCTTACCTCAACCTGAGCCAGAAGCAGTGTGTGAGGCATCTGCGCATTACAAAGGAGGTGCTCACAGAACTTTGCACCTCTTGCAACCAGTAGGTGTCACAAGCAAAGCCGGAATTTATTGTTTATCCCTAGTTTCCCTGAGAAGGTGGCGGTGGACCACCTTCCTGGACCGCTGGAGTCCGTGTGGTGAAGGGGCTCTTTTGTAGCTGCTTGATACAACGGAGTGACTTGCTAGGCCAATTCAGAGGACAGTTAAGGGTCAAGCACGTTGGTGTGGGACTGGAGTCACTTATAGGCCAGTTGAGGTAAGGAGCGCAGATTTCATCCCCTAAAGTACATTAGTGAACCAATTGAGTTTTTAACGACAATTCGACAGCTTTTTTGCCCTTTTACTGCTACTAGTTTTTTATTTGGATATTTTTTTAAACTGAATTAAAAATCCCATGGTGGGATTTCTATGGATTATTAATCCAGGCCTGTGGATTAATAGTGTAGTAGCATTACCACTTCACTACCGTACCCAGTCTTTCAGGCTCACTGCAATGCGGGCTTATAGGGACAGTGCGGTGGAGTGGCATGCTTCCCATAATCATTCACTGCAGCACCAACTCAGCTTCAGCAGTCATCAAACAGGGGTCTATGATGGGTGGCTCCATCACTTGCTTGCAAAGTAATTTCTGCACCTTGGCTTTTCTTTCCCTTTCTTTTTAGCTGTCACTTCTTAATAGAGTAAATAAGGAGAGACTGTTTCCAGTGGCAGAAGGGTCAGAAGGGCAGAAGGGTCAATAACCAGAGGACACAGATTAAGGTGATCCACTTGCCTGGATGAGTGCAGCTCCATCAACACTCAAGAAGCTCGACACCATCCAGGACAAAGCAGCCGTTTGATTGGCACCCCGTCCACCACCTTAAACATTCATTCCCTCCACCACCGGCGTACCGTGGCTGCAGTGTGTACCATCTACAAGATGCACTGCAGCAACTCACCAAGGCTTCTTCAGCAGCACCTCCCAAACCCGTAACCTCTACCACCTAGAAGGACAAGGGCAGCAGGCGCATGGGAACACCACCACCTCCAAGTTCCCCTCCAAGTCAAGCACCATCCTGACTTGGAAGTATATCGCCGATCCTTCATTGTCGCTGGGTCAAAATCCTGGAACTCCCTACCTAACAGCACTGTGGGAGTACCTTCACCACACGGACTGCAGTGGTTCAAGAAGGCAGCCCACCACCACCTTCTCAAGGACAATTAGGGATGGGCAATAAATGCTGGCCCTGCCAGCGACACCCAAATCCCATAAACAAAGAAATAAAAAGAATCAGAGGTGACATGAGGACATTTCTTTTATGCAGCGAATTGTTATGATCTGGAATGCACAGCCTAAAAGGCCGGAGGAAGCAGATTCAATAGTAACTTTCAAAAGAGAATTAGATATATACTTGAAGGGGAAAAAATGACAGGGCTATGAGGAAAGAGCAGGGGAGTGGGACTAACTCTTTCAAAGAGCCAGTACAGGCACGATGGGCCGAATGACCTACTTCTGTGCTGTATCATTCTATAATTCCATGATCTGGGGCCAGCTTCCCATTACAGAACTATCTAATTTGTATATAAAACTGACTGTCCTCTCAGTTCTAATCTTATTAATCATCCTCAGACTGTGTCTAAATATCATGTGAAGTTTGAGCACATGTTATGCTGTACTATTCCATCACCCAACAGTAAAAATCTGTAATATGTGTGTATGTAACAAAATAAAACCTAAAAATACACTTATAAAGAGTCCTATTGCAATAATTAATCAGTGACTGAGTACGTATAATTTCTTCTGTGATTAGTCCATGTGATGTCATCCATAGAGATCATGCAGTACAGGTTCTGATCCTTTATTTAATTTCAGATGACATGATTACTGAACCTGTAAGAAAACAATAAATGTTAAGAGGCCACTTCTCCAAGCCCTGGGGGCAATGTCTTGTCTAATATGAGTTACTAAACGTTCAAAAGATTTATTTAACCCTTCAGAGTCTGTTTAAAAGGGATGTTTATGTTTATTCTATTCAATTTTCCCATAATTTATAGAGTTTAAATTTAGACTAAGGGGTAAAAATTGAGTCGCGCCCCGTTTGGGGCGCTAACCTCGCCGGGGCGCAACTTTTAGCGCCCCGAAAAAATTAGCGGCCCCGCGCCGGAACTTCAGTGGTTGCGCCCCAAGAGGGAAGCGGGGCGCCACTGGAAGCACCCCGCATCCCTCTTGGGGCGCTGCGAGTGAATATCCTGGCGCTACGTGCCGCAGCGCTGCGGCACGTCGCGCCACGGTATTGCAGGCCTTCCTCCCCTTCTTAAAGGGGAGGGACCCTGCGCAGCGCGAACCGGGGCCCAGCTGGGCCCCCAGGGATCGGGAGTGCCGGCAAAAGAGCCCGGCACTCAAGAGAAGTGCCGGGCTCTTGGAGCGCAGCCGGCACTTCACGGTGGGGGGGCTTCACGGGGGCCGGGGGCAGGTGCTGGCAGGCGGCCAGCAACAAAAATGGCCGCCTGCCACCTCCCCTTTAAATATCGCCGCCCCGGCCGCACGTACGCCTCCCTGAACCCGTCGGACATAGCGTCTGGCGGTAAATCAGGGGGCGCGACTGAAGATCGCGGCTGGAGCGCGAGCGGGGTGCTGCGCACGGCGATGACGTCATCGCCGGCGGCGCAGCGCCACAGGGCGCTACCGGCTGCCGCCGCCGCTAACCTCCCGCTGAATTTTTCGGGAGGCGTGGGCGGCGCTGCGCCCGGGCGTTAGCTGCTTTACGCCCCATTAGCGCCCTCTTAAGGCGCTAACGGGAGGCGCAAGCAGCTGAATTTTTCCCCCTAAATGTATTAATTGAGTCTATTAATTAATCGATGGAAAAATCAATCAGGCTCCATTAGCAACATGCAATCCTCCTGCCTGATTTCTTTTTAATTTATTCATTAATGGGATGTGGGCATCGCTGGCAAGACCAGCATTTATTGCCCATCCCTAATTGCCCTCGAGAAGGTGGTGGTGAGCCGCCTTCTTGAACCGCTGCAGTTCATGTGGTGAAGGTATTCCCACAGTGCTGTTAGGGAGGGAGTTTCAGGATTTTGACCCAGCGACGATGAAGGAACGGTGATATATTTCAAAGTCAGGGTGGTGTGTGACTTGGAGGGGAACTTTCCTCTATGTGTAATTGTTTATGCCCAAATATAAAAGAGGAAAATCTGCTTATCGAAATAAAGATATCTGTCTCCAGGATTTCCACTGATCTTCTACCAAAGTTACAATGGCTGATTGGGAAAATCCCTGAGAAATTTCCCAGCATGTGTCTTTATACTCCGTTGCCCTTTTCCAATTGATTACATCTGATTAATGGGGCAAAAGTGGGTGGAACCAATGGGAAAATTTTGCAGAGATGCATTATGCCGGATTTCTGGCGGGTTTGGAGGCGTGTGAGTTGTCAAAATCGCAAAAAATGGCGGCCGGGCCCGATCCCGCCTCCAGCCCGCCTCCGAGCAATTTTCCCACATTCGTGTTTTCAGACCCCATTTCCATCCCACCTCCAAGAGGCGGGATAGACCCTTAAAGCCCTTAACAACCACTTAAGTGCCTCTATAATCCCATTTTGAGAGGCCTTTCTGATTTTTAGACATTTCCCCCATCCTACCCGCCTCCTCTGGAACACGCCAGTTAATCCTGGCGGCCTCACAAGTGGATTGTTTACCAGCAGCTGCAGCTCCACCATTAAAAAGGAGTTTTCACCAATGATCACTTGCAGGTGGCAGAACTTTGTTGTCTCAGGTCTGGGGGAGCTTTTAGCAGGCCTACTCATTGTTGTGGAAGTTTGGAGCCTGAGACCCATCTCCAGTGTGACCTGCTGGGAAACCCCTTTCCCCACCTTGTCTGAGCACTTCCTCAACTGAGGCATATACCAGAAGCATAGCGAACATTTATTTCCTTTCCTCCTGGACATCAGATTCGGACGAAGACCAGCCGCGGCAGCAGCAGACCCATGAGCAACAGCAGCACCAACAGCAGCAACAGCAGGCGCGCCAAGCTGCTGCTCACCCACCTGAAGCTGCACAGGCCAGAAGGCGCCAGCGCGCGACCACATTGCTGGCCGGGATGCAAGGGACGCACTCATGTTGGCCAGATTTGCTTAGCCTGCACAATCAGACACTTTTGCCTCGCACCTTCTTACCAGACCATCGACAATGGACAAGAACCTGCAGATTCCTATTACTCTGACCACCATACTGACAATTGCAAGTCACCCTAAGCCCTCAATGTGGAAGTCCCATTTACGAAATGACACAGGCCACAACTTCAACAGTTTGCCATCAAATCTGTTTATGATACCATGACAAGGATGGCTGTTCAAAAAACATTACATCACAGCACCCAAGTGACTACCCTTGTGACTACTTGTGCATTATCTTCCTCTTACGTGTGCTCCTATGTGGTGCTTCCCCTGTGGCTTCAGCAGATGTGGAGGCCCCTTGCTCACTTTCATGCTGCTCCTGCCTCGACACCTTTGGCGGGCATCCTCTGGGGTTGCGAATCTGTGAGGGCTCGGTATCAGTCTGCTGCTCCTGCGGCTGTACAGGGGCTGAGACGCCCATCTCAGTTGCGTGAGGACTCTGGTGGGGTTCTGACCGAGGGCTTTGCAGTGGCATGGTCATGTGAGCACTTGGAGAGGAGCCCCCACTTCCTTGTTGTCTGCCACCAACATCCCTCTCATGGGTCAGCCCCACTTCAGAGCTAGCAAGTGGCTTGACAGCACCTTGCTGCACTGCAGGGGGGCCATGAGGACCCGTTTCTGCACTGGCAGTCCTACTCCAGAGTACGTCCATGAAGGTCTGGTTTCTCTGCTCAATAGCTGACCATCGCTCCTCCAGAGATGTCAGTCTATTCTGAACAATGACCATGTTTTCCAGACCCTGGCGACTAAGCTCCTCCATGGCCGCAGTCATCCTCTCCTCTACCGTAGCCATCCTCTCCTCTACAGTAGCCAGCCTTACCATGAAGGTAGCCATCCTTTCCACGGAGGTTGCCATCTTTCCCACGGTGATGCGTTCATGTGCCAATGCCTCCACAAAGGCTCTGCTCATGTTTGCGATGGACTCCTCCATTCGCTCCACACTTGCAGCGACCCTGGAGACAAAACCTGCCAGAGACTCCTGCACCTGTTCCTGGAGTTCCAGCACCGCTCTCCTGCTGGATGGACCCGGAGGCACAGGGTCGACATGCAGCTGAGCCGAGCTGGCAGAGTCCTGCACCTTCCGATGAGGACTCTCCACTGCTGTCCATGTCTCCACCAGCTGCTGATGCTCACTTGTGAGCTGTGATGCACCAGGTGCCAACACTACTCTATCTCGCGATGTTCCCACCGATGTGTGAGTTTCTGCGCTGGTGCTGGGTGCGCTGAATTCTGCTGATGCTGCGCCCTCAGAGGTTGCAGCTTCCTCTGAGGAGTCTGAAGGCTCAGGCTGTTCCTCCTGGACAGTGGGAACGGGGGCTTTCGATGGTCCTGTGGGGGAGTAAAGGAAAGAGTTAGAGATGTGAGGTCAAGGTTACATGCACATTGCAGTGCAGATGATCATAAGTCAATCTGTTAGAGCATCAGATTCATTATCAGTGACTCATGCAATGTCAATGAGAGAGATGCCAAACTATTCTGTCACCAGCTTGCTGTGATGCACCCGTCTGTCCGTCCCCCACTTGGGAATCGTCCTCGATCCCGGCGATTTCCAGGGCCGCCTCCTCCCAGGTGGTGAGCTGGGCTACTGAGGGTGGCCCTCCTCCTGTCATGGCTCTTTCCCTCTTATTGTGGGCTCTCTTTTTCTGCAATGAGGGACACAAGTGGAGTTTGAGTGAGAATGAAGGAGTGAGTGTAGAGAATCCATAGCATAGATGCTTAGAAGGATACAAAGGACCCTCCCTGTGTGTTGTAAGTTGTTGTCGTTGCATCACAGTGATAGGGAGTGTGAGGGCTGCATGGTCGAATAGTTAAGTGAATGTGACCATAGAGAGAGAGGGAATGGGTAAGGGTGCAGGGATGTAAGTGTCAAGTGGCATGTGTTGGAAGAGGTTGGCAAAGCAGAGTGCTGGTGAGGAGAGGCGATGGGGATCAGATTGAGGGTGATGGGAAAGTCATACTCACTTTTCCTGTGCGGAGAAGGTCATGAAACCTCTTCCTGCATTGCAGCCAGGTTCTGCAGCTCATCGAGATGGAGTTGAACTCCTGGGCCACTTGCAGCCACACAACTTTAGTCTGCTGGGGTGGCTTTTTTCTCCCTGAGGAAGGGAAGAGCACCTCCTTATTGGATCTTGCTCCCTCCACCAGAGCTTGGAGGGAGGGCTCATCGAAGGGTGGAGCACACTTTGGCCTACTGGTGGACATAGTCGATCAATGAAGTGCTTACTACAATAGCCATAAAATTTGCAGTCTCCAGAAGAAGCAAGGCTGCTTGCAGGCCTTAAAGCCAGCAGCATTGATGACGTCATCGCAGGCGACATTCTGGATGAAAAGACTCATTGGGCCAGGGGTTCCCACACGCTGGAAATCAATTGCCCAATTAGGGGAAAATCGCACTTTTTCACCACTTCACTTCGGAGTCGGGATCATGACACGAATGCCACCTGACACGCCCCAGCCCACCCACACTGGCAAAATCCAGCCCTTAGTGTGTGCTGTTTACTGTAGTGCATTCACAAAGCTCTACAGCAGGATTCGAAGCAGCATTTTGAGGTTATTTCTGAAGAAGTTCTTGTTATGTTATTTCTTTCCTATTTCCATTTAGTCCGGCAGCTTTGTGCAAAATGTTCTGGGGCTGTCATATTTTTAGTATATCCACAATATTGGGACAGTGGATGTTGCAGTGGGAATCTCCCTTTATTTATAATTTTAGGAGGAAGAAGAAGAGGAGCAATGGAGCAATGTCAAGCAGGTCAGATTGCACCAGAGGCAGACTGCACTTGCCTATGCTCTCCCACTCGTACTTACAGGCAGAGGTGCACCTGCCTGGGAATGATCCTGCAGAACTAGCCACACAGGTTGTGGGTCGATAGATAGCTAGATGCAGAGCTGTGCCACCTGCTGCAAGGGCTACATGTTCCTTATCATTGGCATTGCCAGTGGGGGTAAGAGTCAGCTGCACCTCAAGATTTCTCTGCCTCCTTTTAGGCGTGCTGCAATTTATCTTATGGGCAGGATTCCCTGGAGTGACAAGCAGGGCGACCCTCCTTGCTACCCCCTCCATTTCACCAGCCAACGAACAGGGGATTGAAGTGTACAGCTCCAATACTTGGACAGATTTAGTTTAGTTTCCTATCTACACCTTTATTTTGCCAGCCACTGAACTTTACCAGCCACTCCAGTTGTTACCGAACCTTTGGCAAAGGTTGAAATAAACAATAAAAATATTAGCAACTATCATTAAATGCCACAACAATTTTATTTCCATTACCTTTAAGTGGGCATATATCTTTAAATTTATTAATCATTCCTTGAAAGTAGTCTTTAAAGTCCTAGCCCACTACGGATGGAATCTCACCCAAAGCAGGATCAATTTTGTGAGATCCCACTTGCAGTGACACACTCGATTTCAGGAAGCAGGTGGAGTCCATGCAAATGACCCACGCAGGTCCCATGCTAAATTTCACATCTTTGGGTGAAGTTCTGCCAACAGTGTGAACCTCCCATGGGGAGTCCCAAGATCTGGCATGCTCATGTATGCTTATAAAAGGGCCCAAAAAGTATTTGTTATTCCTCTCAAGGATAACAGGGGCACCCTTGGAAAGGTAATAGATCCCTCTTGCTTGCTGAAGTAATGAGGTCTTCTCTCAGCAGGGCCTATTGGGCAAGCTGGGTGGAATAGGTTAAGATCGCTCCCAGACATGACCGCAAAGTTCTCCCTGGGTGTTACGAGGGCAGGCCTAATATGGGGGAAAAATTTGGTTGTTTAGCACCTCCCTTTAGCGCCTCCGGGGGGCGCTAACGGGGCACTAGGAACTTAGCGCCCAAGCGCGGCGATTTTAGCGCCGCTCGCGAAATTGACCAGTCGTTTTGAGGTGGCACTAAACACTACCACCACGATCTCCTGCGCCCGCAGATCGTGACATTAGTCAAGCGTGCAACGCCCCGGACTGGATATTGAGTCACGCCCCCTGCCTTAGCGCCTGCCGCTAGGAACGACAGGTAAAGGGGAACGGTTTCATGTCGGGAAGGGGCTGGGAGAGTGCTATTTAAAGGCGGGCACTTCCTGCCTTTTCTTGTCGGCAAAATTTTTGGTACACGTATGTTGAGAGGGAGAGAGACGTCTGGAGAGATTTAATACTGTCCTAAGGAGTTTTGGCTTTCAGCACCACTTTTGAGGTTCCTAAGCGCCGAGCTCTTTCCCTGGGCATATCCATTAGTGCTTCCAATACAATTGCTTTAGAGGTCTCTCCAGGTGGAGATTCAAGGCTGCAATGCATAGGGTATGGCTAGCCAGCAAGATGGCCCCTCCCCTTTAAGAACTGGATGGTGCCAGTCTGTCTGGCTTCCATGGTAACTGGCATCAGTAGCGTTCTGAGGTAGCGCCTCACTCGCTGACGTTTGTGCCTTAAGAGAAGTGTGTAGCGCCTGATTTAGTGCTCAAATCACCTCATGGGGCGATAGAGGCGAATTTTGCAGTCGGAGGCGATAATTAGCACCGGGCGCTAAACTTTGCGCCCAGCTGATATTAGTGCCCCAAAATGGACAATACCCAATTTTTCCTATGTTCCTAGCATTGTAATTTAGCAGGGAAGATGTATGGAGCAGAATCCCAGAATCTCTGGATTCTACCCAAAAGTGTGCACTGAGAGTGTGACACACTTCCATTTCCCCTGACTGGAAATCTTAACCCCAGTAGTTAAATTCAAGAAAACATGGGATTAAGGAGTGACTGAGAGATTATGAAACGTGTTCAGATATTGCGATTACATTCTTCAAGATTATGGGGCAGTTTAGTAATATACTTCTTGAAGTAAGAATATAAGAACATAAGAATTAGGAGCAGGAGTAGGCCATATGGCCCCTCAAGCCTGCTCCGCCATTCAATAAGATCATGGCTGATCTTCAACCTCAACTCCACTTTCCTGCCCGATCTCCATATCCCTTGATTCCTGCCCGATTTCCATATCCCTTGATTCCCCTAGAGTCCAAAAATTTATCTATCACAGCCTTGAATATATTCAACGATTCAGCATCCACAGCCCTTTGAAGTAGAGAATTCCAAAGAGTCACAACCCTCTGAGTGAAGAAATTTCTCCTCATCTCGATCTTAAATGGCCAACTCCTTACCCTGAGACGATGCCCCCTAGTTCTAGACTCTCCAGCCATCTACCCTGTCAATCCCCCTCGGAATCTTATCTGTTTCATTGAGATCACTTCTCATTCTTCTAAATTCCAGAGAGTATAGGCCCAGTCTACTCAATCTCTCCTCATAGGACAACCCTCTCATCCCAAGAATCAATAGTGAACTTTTGTTGTACCGCTACGGAGACCAATATGTCAAAAAAGTATGTATAAACCACTCTTAGTATATGTGACATCTAACAAACAAACGAATGTACACAGCAATGCAATATTCATTTCTTTTATGAGTATCAGAAACATTGTCTGAGAGTTTCTTTGCTGCCTGGGCATTAACCTTGACGGGGCACAGATAGGAAATCCGGTTGGGAAGGAATGCACACCTGCCAGATCTTCTTCCCATTAATTTAAATAGGAAAAAAAATCCAGCGGGTTCTGTTTCCAGTGTGAAATCCTCCAGCTTTGAATTGCCACTTTGCACTTGGACAAGGTGATGTTTAATGCCCACCTGGTAAGACAAAAATCTACCCCATAATGTGACATGTTTCAAGCATTCTCATTACAGATACAATAGCATAGTGGTTATGTTACTGGACTAGTAATCCAGAGGCCTGGACTAATAATCCGGAAACGTGAGTTCAAAACCCACCAGCTGGGGAATTTAAATTCAATTAATTAAATAAATCTGGAATTAAAAAGTTAGTATCAATACGACTAGATTATTCCTTTATCTGCCATCGACCTAAGCACCAGACACGACGCAGGCACACCCAGCCCAGTCGACCCTGAAAAGTCCTCTTCACTAACATCTGGAGACTTGTGTCAAAATTGGGAGAGCTATCCCACAGACTAGTCAAGCTGTCCCAAAGACTAGCCTGACATAGTCATATTCACAGATTCATATGTTTCAGCCAATGTCCCAGGCTCCTCCATCACCATCCCTGGATACGTCCTGTCCCACAGGCAGGACAGACCCACCAGAGGTGGCAGCACTGTGGTATACAGTTGGGAGGGAGTGTCCCTGGGAGCCCTCAACATTGACTCCGGACCCCATGAAGTCTCATGGCATCAGGTTAAACGTGAGTGCAAAAGGCAAGGCTGAAGCGTTTGCAACTATCTTCAGCCAGAAGTGCAGAGTAGATGATCCATCTTGGCCTCCTCCTGAGGTCCCCACCATCATAGAGGCCAATTTGATTCACTCCACGTGATATCAAGAAATGGCTGAACGCACTGGATACAGCAAAGGTCCTGACAAAATCTCAGCTGAAGACTTGAGCTCCAGAATTAACCGCACCTCTAGCCAAGCTATTCCAGTACAGCTATAACACTGGCATCTACCTGACAATGTGGAAAATTGCCCAGGTATGTCCTGTCCACAAAAAGCAAGACAAATCCAATCACTGCAGGATTTCCTCAGGGCAGTATCCTTGACCCAATCATCTTCAATTGCTTCATCAATGACCTTCCCTCCATCATAGGGTCAGAAGTGGGGATGTTCGCTGATGATTGCAGTGTTCAGTTCCATTTGCAAATCCTCAGATAATGAAGCAGTCCATGCCCACCTGCAGCAAGACCTGAACGACATTCAGGCTTGGACTGATAAGTTGCAAGTAACATTCACGCCACACAAGTGCCAGGCAATGACCATCTCCAACAAGAGAGAGTCTAAGCACCGCCCATTGACATTCAACGGCATTACCATCGCCAAATCCCCCACCATCAATATCCTGGGGGTCACCATTGACCAGAAACTTAACAGGACGAGCCACATAAATACTGTGGCAACAAGAGCAGGTCAGAGGCTGGGCATTCTGCGGTGAGTGTCTCACCTCCTGACTCCCCAAAGCCTTTCCACCATCCACAAGTCAGGGGTGTGATGGAATACTCTCCACTTGCCTGGATGAGTGTAGCTCCTACAATACTCAAGAAGCTCGACATCATCCAGGACAAAGCAACCCACTTGATTGGCACCCCCATCCACCCTTAAGCGCTCACTCCCTCTTCCATCGGCTCACCGTGGCTGCAGTGTGTACCATCTACAAGATGCACTATAGCAACTCACCAAGGCTTCTTCGACAGCACCTCCCAAACCCACGAGGTCTACCACCTAGAAGGACCAGGTGTATGGGAACACGTCACCTGCAAGTTCCCCTCCAAGTCACACACCATCCTGACTTGGAAATATATCCCTGTTCCTTCATAGTTACTGGGCTAAAATCCTACAACTCCCTCCCTAACAGCACTGTGGGGGTACCTTCACCACATGGACTGCAGCAGTTCAAGAAGGCTAACCACCTTCTCAAGGGCAATTAGGAACGGGCAATAAATGCTGGCCTTGCCAGCGACGCCCACATCCCGTGAATGAATTTAAAATAAACTAGCAATAGGAGCATAGGATAATGCATAAATTCAATCTGGCCCAGGCAAAATGACTTTCACATCAACATTTTTGCAAAACAAGGAAGTACAAATATGAATTGCATTTGACAAAATAACCTCAAGAAATATGAGTTCCTGCCCTAAAATACTGAAAAAAGCTGCTAAACAAAGTAACACCCAACAATTGGTGTTCAGTTACTCCACTGGAACTATTGAATATATGTTAGAAAACATAATTAACTGAAATGTTTTGTAGTTATGAGACCTGGGTAAATGACTACAATCCATCCTTATTCCCCAAAACACATGTCAGTCAATAGTCTATTGGTATTACCCATAATGACTAAACATGGCCATGGCCATTGTCTCCTTGTTCCTCCAAAGCTTCAAATATTCCATCCTACAGTCTCCTCCTGCATCCTTACTGTGTTGAAATAAAAATATCTGGAACTAACACATAGAAATATATGGAACTAACAACAAGGAAAGAAGCCATTAAACCCAACAAGTCCGCATCAGTGTTTAACCTTCATGCAAGCAAATAGTCCTACTCACATATACCCACCTTGATCCTATATCCCTTCATCCCCTTTTCCTTCATTCAACTATCCAATCTAACCTTGAATCTTGATACAGTTTCTGCCTCAATCTCTAACCGTGGAAGTGAATCCCACAACCGCAAAACTCTCTGTCCCAGGAAGTTTCTCCTGCCCTCTGTTCTAAATGTCTTACATTTAATCTTGTTTCTATGGCCTCTAGTTCTTGAATCACTGGCCCATAAATTCGGCGCTTGTCGGGTGAGTACGCGCTGTGTACTCACCCATAAGGCCACTTGAAGTGTCGGTTTCCTGCATGCACTGTGCATGCGCGGGAAACCAGAACTTCCGGTCTCGTGAAGGGAGGGATTCAGAGGTGAACCGCATGCGTGAGAGAGGCTGCGCGCACGCAGCGAACTTCGGGTTTTTTTTCAGGTTTCTCCGGGAAGGTAAGTATGGAAGAAGCTGCGCTTTTAAAAAGGAGGCGCAAGACCCGTTTTTAACAAGGTAAGTGGTTAATTAATTACAGTTTAAAAAAAATTTTCAACAGGTTTATCTTTTTTAGATACTTTAAAGAAAGGTAAGTTTATTTTTAGCACCGTTAAAAAGTATTTAAATTTTTTCAAAAATTTAAATTTTTGTTTAAAGTAGTTAATTTATTTAACTTATAGTTATTTTAAAAATGTGATTTTTTTTTTTAATTTATTTGAAGTTTAGGTGTTGTTTTGGGGCCGATTTCAATTCATAGATTTGACAGGTCTTCCTGTCAAATCTATGAATGAAAATGCCCTGCTAGGATTGGCTCTCCATGGCCCACATGATCCCAGGGGACGCTTCAAACTAACTGCGCCCCTGGGACACGCAAGCAAGCAAGCAAGCAGCTGGAGGAGGCCCAGGACCCGAAGTTCTCGTGGGCCCAAAACACAACGGCAGGCGCGGTAGGTAAGTACGCGCGCGATGCTTGCACCCGCAGGAAGCCGGGAAAACCGAATTTCTGGCCCACTCTTTCCAAAATCGTAATACTGCGAACTCCTTACCACTCAGTCTTTCTTTCCTCTTAAAATCCACAGGCTTTCAAAATCTAAGATGGCCACTACTTCTTTGTTTTTCAGCCTTGGTGATATTCTGCATTATGGGCCTTGACCCTTCACTTCGTGTTCTTAGGAAAACATAATAGCCCGGATTTTGCAGTGGGTAATGACAGCGAACTGTCAGCGTTCGCTGCTGGCCACAAATTACGGGTCAATATGCTTTTTTATTTCTCTTGTATAGAATAGATTATTGATGTGGCATTTCACAATAATTTCAAAACTTTAATGAGATTCAGAACTTTCATTTTATAGGTGGAGCATTCCCATGGAATGCTCTTTAGTCATAATCACTTTGTAATATGTATTTTAAATCCTTTGTTTGTGATTCTTTTACTACAGCGAGTGGGAGCTGAAAAATACAGTTTCCTCTAAACTACATTTAATACTGAACAGAATGTGTGCTGGTGGCTGGGAGTGTGAAATCGAGTGACGGTGTATCTTCTTCTTCACTCTCCTCTCCATCTTCTTAGTCAACCACTGCTGTATAGGCTGCATTTCTTGGGTGCGTGAATTGAGGAAGGCACAAGGGTGGAGATGTGGTGAGGGGAGGACGGGAAAGCAACAAGTGCATGCGACCTCACTCGGGTGGTCAGGGTCAGTAGCTGCTTTTCAATACCTCTACATCCCTCCATCTCAACTTCACTCTGTGCCCAGAGGGTTTAAAAATCCCAAATGCCCAACACTCATCCAAGACCTATGGCCATCTCATAAAACACACACGCACATTCCACACCTTGCATACATTAAGGGCTATTCAACTATGGGGGGGCACATCAGACTAGCACATGACTGCATACATTAAGGGCTATTCAACTATGGGAGGCACATCAGGCAAGCACATGGCTGCATACATTAAGGGCTATTCAACTATGGGAGGCAAATCAGGCAAGCACATGGCTGCACACTCACTCAGACGCCGTCCTTTTTCTTGCAGGCCAAGCTATCTCATAACAGGCGGGAGCAGCAATGCACGGGAGGAGGACCGGCTGACCTACACCCCCTGACCGATTTGGAGGCGAGAGTGCACAGGATCGTTGCCAGCCAGGTCATAGGTGCCGTGGCCGCTGGAGATGTCGACCCCCTTGGGGACAGCAATGGTATGTTCATCAGCTTTCTCTCCTCTCTCATACCACTTGCCCTCACAACACCAGCCTTTTACACTTTCAATCCAACTTACTAACTGTCTCCGGTTGTTGCTCCCTTCCTGCCCCCTGTCCTCATGCTAAAGCCACTCTTGAACCTTCCTGCTTTCAGATAGTGAATCACCAGCTGACCAGCCTGTCCCTCAACCTACCAGTGTCAGCGACACCCCAGATGAGGAGGAAGAGGAAGCCGGAGCCTCACCGCCTGCGTCTCCTGAGGGAGCCCATTCCGACACTGGGACCACGCCTTCCCTGGAGGGGAGCAGGGGGGAAGGGTCTGATGAGGGCGAAGCTCCGGGACCCAGCGGGCTGCAGCAACACCATGGGGGTAGGGAAGCTCGGGGGCCATCTCCCCGGAGGGCGAGTAGGCCAGCGAGTCCTGCTGCACAGGACTCAGATGAGGACCGCGCCATCGCAGCCATGAATAGCCAGGCCTTGAGCATGTACACTGAGCTCATGGGTGCAATGGCAAGGGTGCCCGAAAGCATGGATGGACTGGCTAGGATTGTGTGGAGCAGTCCGTTGCAGCACAGGCCGACGCAACGCAACGGCTTAGTGCTGCAATTCAGTCACTGGCTGGGTGCCATCCAGTCTCAGACTGCTCTCATGCAGTCTCAGATTGATGTAACGCAAGCACTGACTGCTGCCATCGTCGCTGGTTCGGCCACATTGCCCCGGGGCTCTCACGGTGCCGCAGCAGGCCAGCAATCTGTGCTCGAGCAGATTGCTCCGGATGCTGAGGTACTGCCCCGTGGGAGTGCAAGTGTGTCAGTCGAGCAGGAAGGTGCTGTCCTCTCTCAGGATGACAGCATTCCTGCTCCCACCACTGGCACTTCCCCATTGCACTTGCGTCCTTCAAGGGCATCTGCAGTCTCTGGATCTGACATTCAGCAGCCTTCCACCAGCCTTGCTGCAGCCACTGGGGCCCCATTACGGAGGAGCAGTAGGGTGGGAAGGGGGGAAGTGCGCAAGGGATGGAGATCACCCTCGAAGGGCAAACAGTAGGAGGTCTAAATAAATGGTGGGAATGTTTGTGGTAAAGGTCAAGGTTCGTGTGATTACATTTATTTACTGTTTTGCCGTTTATCTCCATCTTGTGAGAACGAGTTCTGTTAGTTCATGATTTGTTGTGTTGGTTTCTAATTGTTTGTCCTGAATAAATGATACACACAGAGTTCGTAAAATAAATAAGTTTTTGTATTCCAAATTTACATTTATGGTCTTTTGAATCATTCCAGCTTTGGCTGGCAATAGGGGGTATGGGTTGCCTTCCATGATGTTGTTCTCCATGCCTGAAGCCATCTTCTCAGTCGGGGCCTAGAAGCGGCTTCTTATCAGCTGTTCACAGACAGCCCTTGCACTGGCAACATTGTGCACCTCCCTCCCACGTTGGTGCTGCTGCTGATCATCCTCCTCAACCTCCTCCTCCTCCTCCTCAGGTGGTGCACCAATCCCTGGTGGCATTGGCTGGGTCCTCAGGATCGCGAGGTTGTGAAGCATGCAGCACACAACTATGAAAAGGGAGACTCACTCAGGTGAGTACTGTAGGGCTCCTCCTGAGTGGTCCAGACAGCGGATCCATTGCTTCAGCACGCCGATCGTCTGCTCAATTATGTTCCTGGTGGCGATATGGCTCTCATTGTACCGCAGCTCGGCAGGGGTGTTGGGGTTACAGAGTGGTGTCATCAGCCAGGTGCAGAGTGGACAACCCTTTGTCCCCGAGGAGCCAACCACTTGGCTGATGCGGTGCCTGGAAAAGGTCTGGCACAGCAGTCTGGCGCAGGATAAAAGTATCATGGCTGCTGCCAGGATAGCGGGCATTGACGGCGAGTATGAGCTGTGTGTGGTCACAGACCAACTGTACATTTAAGGAGTGGTAGCCCTTGC
Source organism: Squalus acanthias (assembly GCA_030390025.1). Taxonomy (NCBI): domain Eukaryota; kingdom Metazoa; phylum Chordata; class Chondrichthyes; order Squaliformes; family Squalidae; genus Squalus; species Squalus acanthias. Next base: position 71,071,198 of record CM059432.1, on the reverse strand, counting down.
GGTTTCGGAATACCTCTGCATTTTCATGCGGTGCCCGCAATGCCACATGCGTGCAACCAATGGCGCCCTGCACCATGGGGAAGCCCGCTATCCTCGCAAAGCCACATGCACATTCGCGCTGCTTGCCCCGGGTCATGGGGAAAGAGATGTACTGGCGTCTCCTTTTATACAGGGCATTTGTCACCTCCCGGATACAATAATGGACCGCGAACTGGGAGATATTGGCGATGTCCCCAGTTGATGCTTGAAACGCGCCACTGGCATAAAAATTCAGAGCCACTGTGATCTTCACTGCCATCGACAGAGACGTCCTGGTCCTCAGTTGAGGCTGCAGATCTGGCTGCAGCAGGTGGCAGAGCTCAGTGACCACCTCCTTGCTGAAGCGCAGCCTGCGCAAACACTGCTCCTCAGACAAATGAATGTAGGAGAATTGCTCCCGGAATACCCTCGGAGGCTAAGGTCTCCTGTGCAGAGGCCTGTTGACCCTCCTCCCTCTGGCCATGTTTGCCACTCTCTCTCTGCGCCTCTGCTGCCTCCGATTCTGCAGGTGCAGGACGACGCCCCGAGTCAGTGCAGCCCCCATAGTCTCTTCTAAATCACTGGAATAAAAGTGAAATAAAAATGAACCTGAAAAGTGCTGCTCAGGACCCAAAACTCCTTCACACAGCATTGAATCTCTCCAGAAGTCTCTCTCCCTCTCAGCATGCGTGGTGCAAAGATTTCACCGACAAGAAAAAGCAGGAAGCGGCCGCCTTTAAATAGCGCTCCCCCAGCCCCTTCCTGACTGCTAAACGTTCCCCTCTACCTATCATTGCTATGGGCAGGCGGAAAGGCAGGGGGCACGACTCAATATCCGGTCCGGGGCACTACCGGGGCGTTGCACGCTCGACTGACGTCACGATCTGCGGGCGCATGAGGTCATGGTGGTAGTGTTTAACGCCGCCGCAAAACGTCTGGTCAATTTCACGAGCGGCGCTAAAATCACCTCGCTCAGGCGCTAAGTTCCTAGTGCCCCGTTAGCGCTCCCCGGAGGCACTAACGGGAGGCGCTAAGCAACCGAATTTTTCCCCCAGTCCAAAAGCTTAAATGCAAACTTACCTGAAAGATGTGTGTGTCCCTTTATGTAGCGCTGACAGCGTCTCTGTAGGTCTGCTGTACACTCACTTTTCTGAGCAAGGACCCAGTGTTTAAGGCAGCACAAAGGTCCAAGTTTGCAGAGCATGGCGTCAAGTCAATGTTGCACGATGACTGACATCACACTCTGCTGTTTGCATTTCTAGGGCCAGCGCTGCTAACGGCATGCTATGGTCCTCACCAAAATGGTGGCCGCAGAGACCCGCACCAGAGGCTGGCGGAAGCGATGCGGCCGACATTTTTTTTCAAGAAACAGGCCTTAGCGGTAAGTACGCAAATTTCTAGGCCTTGGCTTCTACAGCCGGGAAATTCAAAACGGGCTCAGGTACCGTGATGCGAGATTTGCTCGTGCCCGTTTAGAAAGTGCAGGCAGCACGTCAATTTGGTGCTGCCTGCTAATTTAAATGATTTTAGCGCACAGCCTAGCAACTATCGCACTGCTGACAGGCTGTGCACTCAGCAGGAAGCCTAAGGTCACAGCGCTGGAGTAACGCTGTGTTTCGTTAAAGCTAGGATGTTAGTTACCAAGACAGTCTCTAGCTCTTAAAGGTGAACTGCCTTCTGCAAAAAAAAATTAAAAATCATTCCAAACTCGGCAGTCTGCAGCTCTTAAAGCTAAACATCTGCACATACAAAATGGTAAAAGTGCTTCAGCACTAACACAAATGGCTCAACAAGCCAGGGAAAGGGTACCCAGGGTCTCCAATGTAGCACTCCAGCTTTGTGCAGGGGGTCAACGCTGGACGAGAGGTCCTCCACCCACAGAGGGACAGGAGGCCCTCCAGAAAGAAGGATGTGGGACCAGATCACTGAGACAGTGTCACCCCTAGGAACTGGCTCCAGTGCCCAAAGAGGTTTAATGACCTCACACCAGTGGTCAAGGTCAGTGCATGCATCTTCCAATGCTGGCTCCTACCAACTGCACCACTAGCCTCACACACTGGTCAATGCACGAACCCCCCCCCCCATCACTCACCTACCAACAATCTCTACCAAACATGAGGCACACCTCCCATTCCTAGCCTCACCTCACCCCCTTGGAGGAGACTGCGCTGGCCATTCATGGCAGGAGTATGGCTGAGCCCTTGGTCAGTGGCAGGGCTGAAAGATTACAAGATGCCGGTATCCTCATATGTTATCCTCCTTCCCACATTCCACTTCCCCCTCATCCCACAATCTCTTTTGATGTACAAGCTGCACATGGTGTAAGCATGCAACTCTTGCCTTCCCGCCCTCCCCTCACCACAACCCTACCCTTGTGCCTTCCTCATTTCAGACACCCAAGAGATCCAGCCTGCCCAGCCAGTGGTTGACCAAGAAGAGGGAGAGGAGAGTGATGAAGAAGAAGAAACACCGTCACTTGATTTGACACTCCCAGCCACCAGCTCCTTGAGGTCGTCCTGCAAGGCCATCTGCAGTCTCCCTCACTGAAAGTCAGAAGTCGCACAACACCAGGTTATAGTCCAACAGCTTTATTTGAAATCACAAGCTTTCGGAGCGCTGCTCCTTCGTCAGGTGAAGTGTCACTGAAAGTCAGCAGCCTTCCACCAGCCATGCTGCAGCCACTGGTGTAGCACTGTGTGACATCACTAGGATAGGCAAAGACACACCCAAGACACTCACTAAGGGAATGCACAAGGGTGATTAGTTGATTTTTTGATGTAATATTGGATGCATATATGGATAAAGTTAGATTGGAAAGTTTGCTTTTATTTCAGTATTGTGGTCAAGAGGACGCTGTGATGGTCAGTAACAGAGGAAAGGTAAGGTGTGGAACTAATGTTGAAAGGGGAATTAGGGTTGTGTTCACTGGTACCGCAGGCGGATGATTCGATCCCTGATATCCCGACCAGAAAGGGGCTGTCTGAGTTGCCTCTTTCCTTCTGTTTCCTCCTCTTCTGTTTCCTCCTCTTCTGTTTCCTCCTCTTCTGTTTCTTCCTCTTCTGTTTCCTCCTCTTCTGTTTCCTCCTCTTCTGTTTCCTCCTCTTCTGCTTCCTCCTCTTCTGCTTCTTCCTCTTCTGTTTCCTCCTCTTCTGTTTCTTCCTCTTCTGTTTCCTCCTCTTCTGTTTCCTCCTCTTCTGTTTCCTCCTCTTCTGTTTCTTCCTCTTCTGTTTCCTCCTCTTCTGCTTCCTCCTCTTCTGCTTCTTCCTCTTCTGTTTCCTCCTCTTCTGCTTCTTCCTTATCCCTCTGCGAGCAGCTTGTCTCCTTTTGCTGCCTCTGCTCCCGGCCAGAAACGGGCTGTCTGGGTTGCCTCCTTCCTTCTGCTTCCTCCTCTTCTGCTTCCTCCTCTTCCCTCTGCGAGCAGCTTGTCCCCATTGCTGCCTCTGCTTCATCTCCATGTGCCCCCCAGGACTGTGAGCAAGTGGTCTTCTCAGAGGCCAAATACTGCGGTTGCTGGGAATCTGAAATAAAAGCAGAAAATGCTGGAAATACTCAGCAGGTCTGGCAAAAACTCGACCTGAGGCATTAACTCTGTTTCTCTCTCCACGGATGCTGCCTGACCTGCTGAATATTTCCAGCATTTTCTGTCTTCTCAGAGGCCTTCCTTTACCATCCGAAGCCTTGCAAGCATCCAGCAGCACTCCCAGCACTCCCTGCACACTTTAAAAACTTTTTAACTCTATTTCACCAAGCCACTACTTCAATAAAATGTAAAAAAAAGTCCAAAAGCTAAAACCAAAACATACCTGAAAGATGTGTGTCCCCCTTTAAGAAGCGAAGGCAGCATCTCTGTAATACTGTTGCACGCACGTACTTCCATGTATGGTTTGGAGAGGGCGGTATCCAGAGTGGCAATGTCCAAAATCACAGTTGTGCGTCAATTCAGGCATTGCATGCCAATTGACATCATGATCTGCATATTTACATGTGAGAGATGAGCGCAGTCAACAGCAGTGCTAACAACCTCTCCAAAATGGCAGCCTCCGTGTTCTGCTCTGGAAGCGAGGAGGCCGCCATTTTTCAGCAAACCCGGCCTTAATGGCCAGCGCTACACCCCCAAAATTCGCAGCCAATGATCTTAACTTATCAGTTATGGCCCTGAACATCTACAAGGCGCGATTCTGGTAATTACACCGGGGATGTCCACTGCCAAACCTCCCTAGAGTATATGGAGTCAGAGGGCAGTACTGTCATTTGCATACACAAGCAGGTGCCTGTGTTACTATGAGTGCTTCTCAACTGCCCGCCTACCCCCCACAGGCCACAAAATCAGCCATGCTCTGCCAGTCTGAGGGGGATCCACCCAAGAAAAATGATCTTATGGCTTCTTTAGCCCCTATCTGAATTCCTCGGGTCAGGGGCAACAGCATACAGGCACTGACACCACTCTCATCACAACTGGGGTAGTTGCTTCAATGGGGGTCAGGAGGAGAGAGCACCTTGCTGCAATATAAGTGGGCTGGCTGTGCCAGCCAAAAAATTTTTAAATATTTTTAATGTACAGTTTTTGAATTTGCTGTTTGGAAACTTGCTTCTTAACTCGCTAAATCGTTGATCTGTGATTCACAAGGGAGGCTGTGACTGACTTGTGCCACATGATGCAGTGACCTTTAACCAAATTCCTCTATTTACACAAAGAAACTGGCTTTGAAAGTTACAATGGCTCTTAAATTTCATGACTCATAGATGTATAAAGGTGTTAGCCGTGGCTCAGCGGGTTCTGACTCAGAAGGTTGTGGGTTCAAGTCTCACTCCTGAAACTTGAGCACAAAAGCTAGGCTGACACTCCAGTGCAGTACTGAGGGTGTGCTGCACTTTCAGATGAAACGTTAAACCGAGGCCCCATCTCCTCTCCCAGGTGGATGTAAAAGATCCCATGGCACAGAAGCAAGCCATTTGGCCCAATCAGTCTATGCTAGTGTTTATGCTCCACACGAGCCTCCTCCCACTCTATTTACTTCATCTCCCCCTATCAATATACTCCTTTCTCCCTCCTGTACTTATCGAGCTGCCCCTGTGATGCATCTATGCTATTCACCTCAACCACTTCATGCAGTAGCAAGTTTCACATTCTCACCACTCTCCGAGTAAAGAAGTTTCTCCTGAATTCCTTATTAGATTTTATTAGTGACTATCTTATATTTATGGCCCCTAATGTTGGACTCTCGCACAAGTGGAAATATCTTCTCTACATCTACCCTATTGAACACCTTCATCATTTTAAAGACCTTTATTAGGTCACCAATATAAATGCAAGTCTTTCTTTACCCAAGGTATTGCTATTTCATCAACACACTCGTGTAAAATGGATGTCCACAGTCGTTAAAGCCTGAGCTGTTGATGGGAGTGCTTTTAAGAAGTTGTAGCTGCATACTGAAAGAAAAATGTACACCCCATTATTCAACTTTTATTTTTCGGTCTTCTTTTCTTCTTTTCACAGTACCCATGGATTGGAGGGTAGCTAATGTTACCCCACTATTCAAAAAGGGTGGTAGAGAGAAAACGGGGAATTACAGACCGGTAAGCCTGACATCGGTAGTGGGGAAAATGATAGAGTCCATCATAAAAGATGTAATAGCAGAGCACTTGGAAAACAGTGACAGGATCGGACAAAGTCAACATGGATTTACAAAAGGTAAATCATGCTTGACTAATCTACTGGAATTTTTTGAGGATGTAACTGGTAAAATAGATAAGGGAGAACCAGTGGATGTGGTGTATTTGGACTTCCAAAAGGCTTTCAATAAGGTCCCGCATAAGAGATTAGCATGTAAAGTTAAGGCACATGGGATTGGGGGCAAGGTATTGACTTGGATAGAGAACTGGTTGGCAGACAGAAAGCAAAGAGTTGGAATAAACGGGTCTTTTTCTGAGTGGTAGGCAGTGACTAGTGGGGTACCGCAGGGATCGGTCCTTAGACCCCAGCTATTCACAATATATATTAATGATCTAGACAAGGGAACTAGATGTAATATCTCCAAGTTTGCAGACGACACAAAGCTGGGTGGGCGTGTGTGCTGCGAGGAGGATGCCGAGAAACTCCAGGATGATTTGGACAGGTTGGGTGATTGGGCAGAAGCGTGGCAGATGCAATATAACATGGATAAATGCGAGGTTATCCACTTTGGTGTCAAAAACAGAAAGGCAGATTATTATCTGAATGGCAATAGATTGGGAGAAGGGGAAGTGCAACGAGACCTGGGTGTCCTTGTGCACCAGTCGCTGAAGGTAAGCATGCAGGTGCAGCAGGCGGTTAAGGCAGCAAATGGTATGTTGGCCTTCATAGCGAGAGGGTTTGAGTACAGGAACAAGGATATCTTGCTGCAGTTGTACAGGGCCTTGGTGAGACCACACCTTGAGTACTGTGTGCAGTTTTGGTCGCCTTATCTGAGGAAGGATGTTCTTGCCATGGAAGGAGTTCAGCGAAGATTCACAAGGCTGATACCTGGGATGGCAGGAATGACGTATGAAGAGAGATTGGGTTGATTGGGCTTATACTCGCTGGAGTTTAGAAGAATGAGAGGGGATCTCATTGAAACTTATAAAATTCTGACAGGACAGGACAAACTAGATGCAGGAAGGATGTTCCCGATGGTCGGGGAGTCCAGAACCAGGGGTCACAGTCTAAGGATAAGGGGTAAGCCATTTAGGACAGAGATGAGGAGGAATTTCTTCACCCAGAGAGTGGTGAACCTGTGGAATTCTCTGCCACAGAAGGCAGTAGAGGCCAATTCATTAAATAGATTCAAGAAGGAATTGGATATATTTCTTAAGGCTAAAGGGATCAAGGGATATGGGGAGAAAGCAGGGACAGGTTACTGAATTTGGATGATCAGCCATGATTGCATTGAATGGCGGAGCAGGCTAGAGGGGCCGAATGGCCTACTCCTGCTCCTATCTTCTATGATTCTATGATTCTATGTTCAGGTACTTCATTCCAGCTATTGGGCCCGTGATATTTTGACCCAATGGGGTAAATCTTGACTTCTTGACTGCGCGATAATGTAACATGGGTGATGCCAAGTCAGCAGCCCGTTTTACATCTCTCCCGATTATTATTTCCATTGACTTCATTAAAGTTAAGATCTACCCACAATCTAATTAGTAGCACTTCCCTCTAGGAATCTCCCCCTTGTTGTGTTGTTTGGAGGTTGAAGAGGGATGTCAGGCTGGTCAGGTTGCAACAGTGATGCTCTGCACCAACCTGTCAGTACCCTCACAGCCACATTGACAGACTGAAACACACATATCTACAGCTCTCTGAGGATCAGTGCTTGTAACGGCTGTGATTCCCAAGGGAGGCCGTGACTGACTTGTGCCACATGATGCAAAGTGACCTTTAGCCAAATTCCTCCATCGCACAGTACTGCCACTGGCTTTGAAAGTCACATTGGCCCTTAAATTGCATGAGTCATAGATGTATCAAGCAAGTGCTCGAGCAAACAAATTCCTCTTCTTCCCCGTGGACACATCTGACAGCAGCATGAGAGAGCTGCATGATTTCACGAAAAGGCAGGACTCCCGGAGGTCCAAAGGTTACAGATTGCATCCATGTGGTTCTCTGTGCTCCACTGCACATGTGCCTATCTATGTGAATCAGAAAGGATTCTACATTCAATGTTTAGTTCATTTGTAACCATCTTGTAAACTTGCTGGCTTATGCAAGTCAATGATTTTTTTCCCCAGCAGTTGTCACAAAGCCTTTAATTTTAAGGCAGCTTGGGGGGAAAATTCGGTTGGTTTGCGCCTCCCGTTAGCGCCCTAAGAGGGCACTAATGAGGCGCAAAGTAACTAGCGCCCGGGCGAAGCGATGTTTGTGCCGCTCGCGAAATTGACTAGAGTTTTTGCGGCGGCGCAAAAGTTTACCACCCCGATCTCCTGCGCCCGCAGATCGTGACATCAGTCGAACGTGCAACGCCCTGGTGGCGCCCCGGACCAGATATTGATTGGCACCCCCCTCCTTTCCGCCTGCTGCAAGCAACGACAGGGAGACTGGAACGTTTCCCAGTCGGTGAGGGGCTGGGGCGGCGCTATTTAAAGGCGGCCTCTTCCTGGCTTTTTCTGTGGTAGATATTTTTGCACCACTCATTCTGACAGAGAGAGAGATTCTGAGAGAGAGCTAGAGAGAATTCTGTATAGAGTTAACGCTGTGTGAAGTAGTTTTGGCTACTGAGCATCACTTTGCAGGTACTTTTGGATTTGACCTTCATTAATTCGATTGCCAAGAGACTCTGGGGGCTGCACTGATTCGGGGCGTTGTCCTGCGCCTGCAGAATCGGAGGCAACAGAGACGCAGAGAGAGAGTGGCAATCATGGCCAGACAGAGGAGGGCCAACAGGCCTCTGCACAGGAGACCTTACCCTCCCAGGGTATTCCGGGAACAATTCTCCTACATTAATTTGTCTGAGGAGCAGTGTTTGCGCAACTGCGCTTCGGCAAGGAGGTGGTCACTGAGCTCTGCCACCTGCTGCAGCCAGATCGGCAGCCTCTACTGAGGACCAGGACGTCTCTGTCAGTGGCAGTGAAGGTCACAGTGGCTCTGAACTTTAATGCCAGTGGCTCCTTTCAAGCAGCTACTGGGGACATCGCCAATATCTCCCAGTTTGCTGTCCATTGCTGTATCCGTCAGGTCACAAGTGCCCTCTATAAAAGGAGACGCCAGTACATCTCTTTCCCGATGACCCGGGCCAAACAGTATGAATGCGCATTGGGCTTTGCGAGGATAGCGGGCTTCCCCATGGTGCAGGGAGCCATTGACTGCACGCATGTGACATTGCGGGCACCACATGAGAATGCAGAGGTTTTCCGAAACCGCTAGGGGTTCCACTCCTTAAACGTCCAGTTGGTTTGTGACCACAGACAGCTGATACTCGCTGTCAATGCCCGCTATCCTGGCAGCAGCCACGATGCTTTCAACCTGCGCCAGACTGCTGTGCCAGAACTATTCCAGGCACCGCATCAGCCAAGTGGTTGGCTCCTCGGGGACAAGGGTTGTCCACTGTGCACCTGGCTGATGGCACCGCTCCATAACCCCAACACCCCTGCTGAGCTGCGGTACAATGAGAGCCATCTCGCCACCAGGAACATCATTGAGCAGACGATCGGCGTGCTCAAGCAACGGCTCCGCTGTCTGGACCACTCAGGAGGAGCCCTGCAGTACTCACCTGAGCGAGTCTCCCTCTTCATAGTTGTGTGCTGCATGCTTCATAACCTGGCAATCCTCAGGACCCAGCCAATGCCACCAGGCCTTGGAGCACCACCGGAGGAGGAGGAGGAAGAGGAGGAGGAAGAAGAGGAGGAGGATCAGCAGCAGCACCAAGGCAGAAGGGAGGCCCACAATGTTCAAACTGCAAGGGCCGTCCGTCAACGGCTCATAACAAGCCGCTTCTAGGCCCCTACTGAGGAAATGGCTTCTGGCATGGTGAACAACATGAATGAAAGCAACCCGCAACCCCAAAGCCGGCCAAGGCAGCAATGATTCCAAAGGCCAAACCTATACATTTTGATTACAAAAACTTTTTTATTTTACAAACTCTGTGGGCTGGATTTTGAAACTGGGGTCGGGTTGGGGTCGGGAATCATACATTCTGGCTTGTGAACCCGCCTCCATCGAGATGTGGCCAACCCACTGTATTTTCCCTTGATTGACCTTGTTGAGCCCGCCCAGTGGGCTCAGCAGGCCAATTAAGGGCCACCCGGCAACAGGTGACGTCACAGACTGACATTTCATCTGTCAAGAGCTTTTGACAGATGAAATATCAGCGTTTGACAGCTCTGTGAAGCTGTCAAACACTCACAATATGATTTCTAACTTCAGTCCTTCCTCTCAGGCTGAGTTAGAAATCATTCCACCACAGAAAACAGAAGGCTGCAGTTTTTGACAGAACCACAGCTTTCCTGCTTTCTGTGCCGGTGAGATTTCTAACTCCCGAGAACTGAAGGGCTGACACCTGCAGGAGGAAGTTAAGGTAAGTAAAACTTTTTCCAACACTTAGCACTTACCTTACACACTTACCTCTGCACACATGCACCCATCACTCACCTGCCCACCGGACATATCGACCCCTCCAACCCCTGCAGACCCACGGCCCGCCCCGATAACTTGGCGTGGTTGCCACCTGTCGGGAAGCCCACACTTTTCTTTTTAAAATAGGGATTATGCAAAAAACTGCCTGTTAACTCCCTGTTAACAGGCAGTTAATTGTCACTAATCCCTTCCCGCCTCGGGGAGTCGGGTCTCAGCACAGGTCGGGTACCCATCGCCAGAGAAACTGGCATGGAGGCGGGTTGGAGGCGGGATGGGGTCGGGACCCCCAAATCTCCAACTTTAACCCCCCCCCCCCCCCGCCCGCCTCCAAACCCGACTCCACGGGTCATTGAAAATCCAGCCCTGTGTGTGTCATTTCTTCAAACTAAAGAAACAGACACAAAAAATCATTCATTAACATAACTGGCTCTCACAAACTGGAGATAATGTCCAAAACACTAAACAAAAGTTTGAATACGAACCTCGGCCTTTAATAAAAAATTGACCAACATTTCATCACACCTCCTACTTTTTGCCCTTCGAGGGTGATCTCCTTCCATTGCGCACTTGCCCCCTTCCCACCCTACTGCTCCTCCGTAATGGGGCCCCAGTGGCTGCAGCAAGGCTGGTGGAAGGCTGCTGATTGTCAGAACCTGAGACTGCAGATGCCCTTGAAGGATGCCCTTGACCAGCTCTGGGCCTGGAGGCCCCGGCTGCAAACTGCACCAACTCTGCATGGGCAGCAGCAGTCTGGGCTACAGGCGGTGGCAAGCGCAATGGGGAAGTGACAGTGGTGGCAGCAGGAATGCTGTCATCTTGAGAGAGGACAGCAACTCCCTGCTCGACCGACACACTGGTGATCCCACGGGGCAGCTCCTCAGCATCCGGAGCAATCTGCTGGAGCACAGATTGCTGGCCTGCTGCGGCGCGGTGAGAGCCCCGGGGAAATGTGTCCGAACCAGCGACAATGGCAGCAGTCAGTGCTTGCGTGGCCTCAATCTGAGTCTGCATGAGACCAGTCTGAGATGGGATCATGGCAGCCAGTGACTGAATTGCAGCACTTAGCATTAGCGTGGCATCCGCCTGTGCTGCAGCGAAGTGCTGCACACTCCTTGCCAGTGCATCAATGCATTCGGGCACCCTTCCCACTGCACCCATGAGCTGAGTGTGCATGTCCACCGCCTGGGTGTTCATTTCAGCGATGAGCCGCTCCTCCTCTGCGTCCAGTGCAGCAGGACTCGCTGGCCTACTCTCCCTCTGGGGAGAAGGCCCCCGAGCTTCCCTAGCCACCACATCACATTGCTGCAGCCCGCTGGGTCCCGGAGCTTCACCCTCATCAGGCCCTTCCCCCTTGCTCCCCTCCAGGGAAGGTGTGTTCCCAGTGTGGGCATGGGCTTCCTCGGGAGAGGGTGGCGCTGATGCTCCAGCTTCCTCTTCCTCCTCGCCTGCGGCTTCGCTCCCACTGGCAGCTTGAGGGCCCGTCTCCTCAGCTGGTGAATCACCATCTGAAAGCAGGGAGGTACAAGAGTGACTTTAGCGTGAGGACAGGGAGGCAGTAAGGGAGGAACGAGTGCAGCGATTTAGTAAGTTGGATTGAAAGTGTCAAAGGCTGGTGTTGTGAGGGACAAGTGGAATGAGAGAGGAGAGAAAGCTGATGGCCTTACCATTGCTGTCCCGAACGGGGTCGACCTCTCCAGTGGCGACGGGACCGATCACCCGGATTGCCACAATCCTGTGGACGCACGCCTCAAGATCGCTGAGGGGTTGCAGCTGAGGCCGCCCTCCACCCGTCCGTTGCTGCTGTCTCCTATTATGAGATAGCTTGGCCTGCAAGAAAATGGACGGCATCTGAGTAAATATACAGCCATGGTCTTGCCTGATGTGCCTCCCATAATTGAATAGCCCTTAATGTAAGCAGCCATGGTCTTGCCTGATGTGCCTCCCATAATTGAATAGCCCTTAATGTAAGCAGCCATGGTCTTGCCTGATGTGCCTTCCATAGTTGAATAGCCCTTACTGTATGCAAGGTGTGGACTGCGCATGTGTGTTTCATGAGAGGGCCTTAAGTGTTGGATGAGTGTTGGGCATTGGGGTTTTAAGACCCTCTGGCCATAGAGTGAGATGGAAATGGAGGGATGGAGAGGTATTGAAAAAAAGCCACTCACCCTGACGACCCGAGTGAGGTCGTTGAACCTTTTGCGACATTGACAATGGGTCCTGGTCACCATGCTCCTGGAGGAGACGTGCTGGGCCACCTCCCTCCACACTCTTCTGTAGTCGTGCGGCAAAGGCCTCCTGCCACTCTCAGGGAAGAGTATAGATCTTCTGCGCTCCACCGCGCCTTCAAGGCCCACTCGCTGAAGCGCTGAGCTCGTTCTCTCACCCTCTCCATAGTCCTTGGCTGGAAAATGTAGTCACAGGTCTCTCCAGGCTGAGATTCAAGGCTCCAATGAGCAGGGTGTGGCTGGAGAGCAAGATCAACCCTCATTGCTGCCTTGGCCGGCTTTGGGGTTGCGGGTTGCTTTCATTCATGTTGTTCACCATGCCAGACTGGTCAGAAAAGTAAAAGCCCATGGGATCCAAGGGAAAGTTGCATCCAAAATTGGCTCAGTGGCAAGAAGCAAAGGGTAATGGTCAATGGGTGTTTTTGTGACTGGAAAGCTGTTTCCAGTGGTGTTCCACAGGGCTCAGTACTAGATCCCTTGCTTTTTGTGGTATATATCAATGATTTAGACTTAAATGTAGGGGGCATGATTAAGAAGTTTGCAGATGATACAAAAATTGGCCGTGTGGTTGATAGTGAGGGAGAAAGCTGTAGAATACAGGATGATATCAATGGACTGGTCAGGTGGGCAGAAAAGTGGCAAATGGAATTCAATCCAGAGAAGTGTGAGGTAATGCATTTGGGGAGGGTAAACAAGGCAAGGGAATACACAATAAATGGTAGGATACTGAGCAGTGTAGAGGAACAATGGGACCATGGAGCACATGTACACAGATTCCTGACAGTAGCAGGACAGGTAGATAAGGCAGTTAAGAAGGCATACAGGATACTTTCCTTTATTAGCCTAGGCATAGAATATAAGAGCAGGGAGGTTATGCTAGAACTGTATAAAACACTAGTTAGGCCACAGCTAGAGTACTAGAGAGGGTACAACGGAGATTTACGAGGATGTTGCCAGATCTAGAAAATTTTAGCTATGAGCAACGAGGCTGGTGTTGTTTTCTTTGGAACAGAGGCGGCTGAAGGGAGATTTAATTGAGGTGTATAAAATTATGAGGGGTCTAAATAGAGTGGATGGGAAGGACCTATTTCCCTTAGCAGGGAGGTCAATAACCAGGGGCCATAGAGTTAAAGCAATTGGTAAAAGGATTAGAGGGGAGTTGAGGAGAAATCTTTTCACCCAGAGGGTGGTGGGGGTCTGGAACTCACTGCCTGAAAGGTTGATAGAGGCAGAAACCCTCACCATATTTATAAAGTACTTGGATATGCACTTGAAGTGCTGTAACCTACAAGGCTACGGATCAAGAGCTTGAAAGTGGTATTAGGCTAGATAGCTCTTTTTCGGCCGGCACAGACACAATGGTCTCCTACTGTGCCATAAATTTTTATGGTTCTGTGAATTGGTACTTGTACCTGTGGTGTTAAGTATTCCTTGGGAAATAAATGGTCAGCGTTCATTTTTTTAAATACTTTCTTGAGTAGTTTTGATGTTTACTAAAGAGGAGTATCTCTCTGACTAACGTCACTGTGTATTCTGATTGTAAAGAACCTTGTAATCTGATTTCTGAAATATAACTGTATTTTAATTGGTTACATTTATTTGGAGAATTGCATTTGTACCAAGAAAGAAATATTTACAACAAACAGCCTTTAAAAGGTAAATTTAAAAATGAACTGCATGGGCTGGATTTTAATTCGCAGATGCTCTGGGAGCTGGTGTGGGGGGGACATGATAGCTTATGAAAAACCCAGATGTAAGTGCAGCGCGCCTGTCAGTGGCTTTTTAACTCATTTTACTTCTCATTTTACCTCCGGGTTTCCCGTCCAATTAGCGTCAGTGGCCGTGATGACACAATCAGGACAGCATTTAAAGGGATACTGCAAGCATGCAATTTGAAGCAGTTGGAGTTGCAATGGAGTCAAGATGGGCAAAGGCTGCACCCTGCTTCAGCGACACCTCTCTGGATGTGCTGTTGGGGGCTGTAAGGACCTGGAAGGAGATACACTTCACTAGTGACCGGAGGAAGAAGCCTGCTGCTGACACAAAGAAGGTGTGGTTGGAGGTTGCCCAGGAGCTCTGCAGCAGGACCGTGGTGCCACACTCCTGGATCCAATGCAGGAAGCGCTTCAATGACCTAAGCAGGGCAGGAAAGATGTGAGCAATGGCACATTGCCCTATATCCTGCTGTGTGTATCACCCTAACCCCGCAAGCCTACTCCAGCACATCACTCCTCACACCAAATTACCTTGCAGGTGCACCCATCCCTCTCTGTCTATGCACTTACTCACCTCCCCATCTATCCATCCACCACTGACACTCATCCTTATGCAATGTCATGCCTATCCCTCATAGTTACTCTCAACAAATGTTCCCCATCTATCAGGTGAACACATGCCATTATTTTCACTCATAGGTGTCTTCTTTCCCTCCATCCAGGAGAAGAGAACATTGAACACCAGGGAGAGGCAGAGAACCAGAAGTGGCCCTCCAACCATCTTGCAACTAACACCTGTTGAGGAGGAGGCACTGGAGATCAGTGGAGTCTTGGCGAGCCTGCCCATCAGAGATGGGGGCATTCCAGCTACCTGGTGACAGAAGTAAATATCAGGCAGCAACATGGCATACAACACTCAGTTAGTTTGACTTGCTGTCAACAGCAACTGAAACATGATCATGTGCATAATGATAACTTCAAGCATTCTTACCTTGACAGTACTCCTTCATGTCTTTTATCTCCCACAGGGCTTTCCCGCATCCATCAGGAGGTGGCCGAGGTCGACCTCGACGACGACTCCTCAGAGGAGCTCAATCCTTCTGAGGGTGCGCCATCATAGGACTAATGCAGACCATGCACCAGCTCAGATACTCTCACTTCGGTGGGACCAGTTACAGAGATAATTGGGTTTTCACCTGGTGACTCGCACTTCACAAGTGAGCAAGAGCGGATGGTGGAGTCAGGGACAGCAGTGGAGAGTCCACATCGGAGTGCTCAGGACTCTTCAAGCTCTGCTCAACTGGACATAGAGGCAGTACTTCGGGGGCCATCGATGAACAGGATACTACTTGAGCAGCAGCAGAGAATGTGCGATGTACTGGTAGGCATTCCAAGCGCACTGTGCACGATTGCAGAGAGATTGGAGCAGTCCGTCTCAAGTATGAGTGGCATGATGTCGCAGGCTTTTGCGATGTTGTCTTCTTCCATGGAAAGAGTGGCCACCTGCATAGAGCATTAAACGCGGCAATCACACGAGTGCATGCAGGCCTTCAACAATGGCTTGCACACTCTGAATGCCACCTTAAATAGTATGAATGATGCCCTAGCCTTGGCCATTCATCGCCCCACTGATCTGCAGCAAAGTGTTCTCCAGCTCATTGCTAGCAGCGAAGTGCGGCTGGGCCATGAGAGGGATGATGGTGAAAGGGGACATAGAAGTGGGGACTTGGCTCAAAGCGCATCCACTTCCCACCCATTGCCTCCACATCAATCAGTACCCGACATGCTGCCTTGTGTCCCGATGGCCGAGTCTGCCCCTGCAGAGGTGCAGGTGGAGCAATCTTTGGAGGGGCCCTCATGAGCTCCAAAACCCAGAGGACATCAGCCAAGAGCAACTCAACAGTCAGAGCAGGGATCTGAGCGGCCTGCCTCTACCTCTGCTGAAGCCACAGGGGTAGCACCACATAGAAGCGCTAGGAAAAGGAAGAGTAAAGATTTGTAGTTGCACCAGGTTATGCACATGAGTGTGTTGCACATTGTGATGTTGTTCTCTTGTTGAGTTTCTTTTGTCTATTTGAAGCACATAAATATTATTCTTTTGCACTACTTTCCCTTCTTGCCCATTCTTGTTTGCTGGCTGGCAAGTGGCCTTTTCAGTTGTACAATGATGAATGGGAGACATGAATTGACAGCAACTAATGTGGGGCTGTGAAAGGGATGGTTGGTTATTTTCAGGACTGCTTTGTGTTAGCAGCATTGGGGGGGAGAGGGGGGGCTGCAAAAGTGGCTTTTGCATGTGGTTGTTAGATGGGTGCACTGGTGGAACCTAAGTGAACCACGCAATAATGAGGGGGCCCAGGCATCCCGGGCAGTAATGTGCGCTGCTGGTGATGCATTGCCGCATCACCTTCCGCCTCCTTGTCTTCCTCCTCCTCCTCCTCCTCCACCTCCTCCTCCTCCTCCTCGGAACTGTCTGAAGAGGCACTGCGCTCTGCACCTTGCTCCTCTTGCAGGTCCAAACCTTGCTGTTGCGCAATGTTGTGCAGAGCACAGCACACCACGACCATTCTGGAGACCCTGGCTGATACGTACTGAAGGGTGCCTCTAGATCTGTCCAGGCACCTGAAGTTCATCTTCAGCATGCTGATGGCTTGTTCGATGACACATCTGGTGGTGATGTGGCATTCATTGTATCGCTCTTGGGCCTTATACCTCGGGTTTCTAAGAGGCCATGTTTTAAGTAGGTATCCCTTGTCTCCAAGTTGCCAGCCGGTAACTCTGTTTCCAGGTGCGAAGAGATCAGGGAGGGTGGACTGCCACAGGACAAAAGTATCATGGCAGCTGCCCAGGAATCTTGCCCACACCTGCATAAAGATCTTTTTGTGGTTGCACACCAGCTGCACATTGATGGAGTGGAAGCCTTTGCAGTTGACGAGTGCTCCTGGGTGATGCGGGGGTGCCTTACCTGCCACATGTGTGCAGTCGATGACACCCTGCACCTGTGGGAAGCCAGCGAGAGCCGCAATCCCAATCACCCGCTCATTCTGACTGGTGTCATCGCAGGCAAAGTTGACATAATTGGCAGCCCTGGCCTATGCATTTGTGTGCCACCATCTGTGAGATCCTACAAATGTCTCCAGCCTCAGAGCCCTGGTTGGTGGTGACTTTGACAAGCACTGGTAAAGCGTGGCCACCAGGTCCAGTTGGCAGCAGGTCTTGTACCAGCAGGCTGCAAATGTCTGCCACCATCTGACGCGACACTCTGAGCCTCCTGAGACACTGATGTTCAGATATGTCGAGGGAGCTTATGCTCTGTCTATAGACCCTGTGTGCCAGGTATGGCCTCCTGCTCCCCTCCCTCCTGTGGTCTGTGAGTAGCAACCTGTTGCTTGTCCTGCTGGTGCTGCTGTTGCTGCTACTGGTGCTGGTGCTGGTGCTGCTGTTGTTCATCTTCGTCCTCATATAAGGTCCAATATAAGGCAGAACACCACGACCATTCTGATCAGACCTCCAAATCTCCAAAGTGTTGAAGAAACCTCCAAAGTACATAGAGTAACCTCTCAGCACAAGTGCTATGAAAAACCCTTTCCCACAAGCAGGAAAGTACTGAGTACTTATTGGCATATTACCCTGGCATGGCTTCAGCCCCCTCAATTGCCGTCGTGTTCTCACCTTTCTTTTTCTGGCGAGTTCCAGGAAGCCCAGGAAAATCGTGGACCCAAAGTTAAAGAAAGAAAGACTTGCATTTATATAGCGTCTTTCACAACCACCGGACGTCTCAAAGCGCTTTACAGCCAATGAAGTACTTTCTTTTTGAAGTGGAGTCACTGTTGTAATGTGGGAAACGCGGCAGCCAATTTGCGCACAGCAAGCTCCCACAAACAGCAATGTGATAATGACCAGATAATCTGTTTTTGTTATGTTGGTTGAGGGATAAATATTGGCCAGGACACCAGGGATAACTCCCCTGCTCTTCTTCGAAATAGTGCCATGGGATCTTTTACGTCCACCTGAGAGAGCAGACGGGGGCTCGGTTTAACATCTCATCTGAAAGACGGCACCTCCGACAGTGCAGCGCCCCCTCAGCACTGCACTGGAGTGTCAGTAAAGTAGAAAACTCATGTCACTATCGCTCTAATTAAGTAATTAACGCATCCTAAGTGGCAACACACCTCTCCCGAGGGGGTTTCTCACACGCAGCCTAACACGCCGCAGTGAAATGTAGAAGTCAGCAAGTTGGAGCCAGCTTCTCGATGCACTGTCAATTTCGCTGGTTTTAACCCCTCACCTGCTCCCAAATCCTTGCACTTCCTACTTTCTCTTCTCTCCTCACCACAACCCAACCCTTGTCCCTTTTTCATTTCAGATACTCAAGACTGGAATCTGTCCAGGAAGTGGAGGAAGGGGAAGAACAAAGTGAAGATGAAGATACACCATCATTTGATCTCACAGTCACCAGTTCAGATACTGAGAATGCGTGTACTTTAGAGGATAGGATAGAGGAGGGATATGCACGTGATGAGTCACCGGGCACAAGTGCGCAGGAGCCAGGGCGGGGGGAAAGGATAGAGCAGGTCGCACACTAGTTCTGCTGCAGAGGACACAGATGAGGACTTCGATGGGTCAGGCTACAGAAGAAGGTTGATTGGTATACATAACCAAATGCTTGGTGCACTGGAAATCTTGCCAGAAAGCCTGCGCTCAATGTCAAGGAGCATGGAGGAGTCCAGCACCAACTTGGCTCAGGGCTTTGCGCAGAGCTTGGAGCTCACCTTTTCCAACATGGAACGGGTGTCTTCCTCCATCAGCACAACTGTGGAACCAACCATCATGCAGTGTCTGATGGCCGATGTCTCAGCTTCCAGTGCAGCACAAGCAGTTTCCAGCAAAAGTCTAAGTGCTGCAGTGGAAGCTAAGACAGCTGTCATGCAATCTTAGATTGCTCCCATGCAAGCTCAGATTGCTGCCATTATGGCTTTGGATACTAGTGTTCAAAGGGGTATCCAGGGCATCACAGCACTCCAGCAATCTGTTCTCCAACAGATTACTAGGATGCTGAGGTGCCACCCGGGGCGAGTAGCAGTGGCTCCATGGAGTACGAACCTGCTGCTTTCTCTCAGCACTCTGCCAGTGCCCTTGCTGATGCCTGTCAGTCAGCCAACTCAGACTGCTGCTGCCCATGCCAAGATGGTGCAGTCTGAAGCCGGGCCTTCTAGGCCTAGAGCTACCCATGGTCGCCCTTCAAGACCATCTGCAGTCTTCTCAATTGAAGGTCAGCCACCAGCCATGCTGCAGCCACTGGGGTAGCACATCGTAGAAGCGCGAGGAGAGGAAAAGGCACACGGAAGAGGCACCAAGAGAATGCACAAGGGTGATTAGTTTATTTTTGTATGCATTATGTCATGATTTAATTTATAAATTTGGATTGGAATGTGTTTTTTGTGTTGGCTTTTATTTTTGCATTGTGGGAAAGAGGACGATGTGATGGTTAGTGAAAGAGGAAAGGTAAGGAGTGTGGAACTGTTGGTGAATGGGGAGCTGTGGTTGGAGTTACTGGTACCGCTCACTAATTATTTGATCACGTAGCAGGCAGGCAGAAAGGGCTGTCTATATTGCAGCCTTCCTTCCTCTTCCTGTTCCTCCTCTTCCTATTCCTCCTCTTCCTCCTCCTCCAGTTCCTCCTCCTCCTCATGCTCCTGCTCCTGAGCTTCTCATTTGCTAGGTAGTGGCAAAGCTGCTCCCTCATAATGGCTGGGTTGTGCAGCATGCAGCTTACCACCACAATTCTTGATACCCACTCAGCTGAATACTGCACGGTTCTGGACCCGGAGTCATGAGCCATGTCATGAGGGAATAACCCTTGTCGCCCTGTAGCCACCCTTTGATTTGCCGTGGTGGTTCAAATACAGCTGGCACAGATGACTGCCACAGAATGAATGAATCATGACTATGGCCAGGATACCGGGCATTGACCTGCATGACGTGCTGCATGTGGTCGCACACCAGCTGCACATTGAGGGATTGGAATCCCTTTTGGTTCAAGAAAATGGCAGAGTTGACATGCGATGCACACAAAGCAATGTGCATGCAGTCAATGGCAACCTGCAACATGGGCAAGCCTGCAATCCAAGCAAACCCTTCTGCTCGCTCCACCTGCTTCTCTCTGGCAAGAGGGAATGGGATGAAGCTGTCTCGCTGTGTATAGAGAGCCTCAGTGACCTCCCTTATGCAGCAGTGTAATGCTAACTGTGAGATGTTGCTCATATCTCCAGCAGCAGCCTAGAAGGAGCCAGACACACAAAAGTTCAGAGTCACAGTCACCTTGGCAGCCACAGACAATGCGGTCCTTGGCCAGCTCTGAGGTTGGAGCATTATGGCATCACAATGTCCTGCAACCCAATTTCTAGCTCCGCTGTCAGTCGCAGGTTGTGGACAACCAACCCTGTTAAAAAGCAGGCACAGTGAAATTTTAAAGAATGGGTTTACCGCCACAAGCCTGAGTCAGCAAACTGTGCACATGACAGACGCCCTGAAAATCTATGGGCTGCGATCCCAGTGGTTACACCAGGATCGCACCCGCAGGTGCCCTCCAGTGCTGATCCAGCTAGAAATCATGGGGTCAGTGGGGAGGCACCTCATTTGCATGGGGCACGCTTACACCCACAAGCCTATCTCCGGTGCCCACCTACCTCACGACACTGGCACTGTTTTAAAAAATTAATTCATGGGTTGTGGGCGTCGCTGGCAAGGCCAGCTTTGATTGCACATCCCTAATTGCCCTTGAGAAGGTGACAGTGAGTCGCATTCTTGAACCGCTGCAGTTCATGTGGTGAAGGTACTCCCATAGTGCTGTTAGGTATGGAGTTCCAGGATGTTGATCCAGTGACGATGAAGAAATGGTAATGGGCCGTATTTTCCGCTTGGAGGCTTCCCGCGGACGGAAGCCCCCGATCTGCAAAAAAGATCCGCACCGACCTTAATGCTCTGGGCCCACGTATATTTCTGCTTTCATCCTGAGGACTCCTGGTCAGCGTATGATGTCACGCTGCCCAGGAGCGCAGCGTGCGCGGAGCCTAGAGCTTCGATCGTAGGGGAGACCCGCCCACAAGAGCTGTCAAAATTTATATTTGCATAGGCCACGCCCCCTGTTTTTAAAAACTCTTCAGAGGCCATCAACACTGAAAATAGCTGTGAATCTCAATGGTAAGTTCTTTCTTTATAGTTTTTTTTTTATTTTAAATTTTAGAAACTTTTAAAGACTTACATGGATTTGAAGAAACTCAAGTAGTTTGAAATAGTTTTAAAGAGATTTCAAGCAATTTAAAGAGTTTTAAAAGCCCTGGAAACATTTTCATTAATTTGAATGAATCAGCAAAGTGAAATGGAAGGACCGAAGCACAATTCGCCTGATTAAGAGAGCTCAGAATTTCACTGACGATGACATCAGCACACTTCTCAATGAGGTTGAGGCGAAGCGCCTGCGGATCATTGGGAATGAGAAGTCCAGGGTGCCACGCAAAGGACAGATGACAGCTTGGACAGAAGTTGCCCAGGCTGTCAGCGCGAACTCCACCATTCCATGGACAGCAGAACAATGCCGCAAGTTGACTCTCTTGCCTCTATCGGACAGGCAATTAATGATGTTACTATGGCGCTTGGTCAGATAAACAAATCTCTTGTTCAACTCTTGCAGTTGCTTAAAACAGTTTCTGCTGCCATTACTTTGACTCCCGCAGAACCGCCCTTGCCTGCTCCCAGCGCAGACACAGTGCAGGCCCACGAGACAGCAGCTCCACCAATTCTGATGCAAGCAAACGCTGCCTTTCAGCAGCAGCAGCAACAACCCTGTCACGAGGCAATTGCTGAAGGGCAAGAGATGGCACACAAGGGCCTTTCACTTGGCAGCAGAGGGCTCCGGTCACGGGGAAGGGGAAAGCGCAGGAGACAGTAGGGTGTCACCTTTTGCACAATCCACCTCCTTTGACCCTCAGGCACAGATGCGAGGGGGCAAATCGTTCAATTCTTTAATGTTTCGTTTTATTTAAATGTTAAATGTTGTCGTTGCTTTTTTTATTGAAATATATATTTGTGACTGAAAGTGTATGTAACCGTTTCGTTTAAAAAGTACAGCCTCTAATCACTTTGAAAAATGTCAACTTTTTTATTTGCTACTGTTTGAAAATTAGAAAATAGCTAGTTTCCATCTTGAATGTCTTTATTGCACTAAGACACCAAAAAAGTCACTTTAAACTGTTTACAAATTTTAATCAAAAACATTATCTTTGCAAATGCTTGCAAAGTCAAAAATAGCTAGTTAACAGTTAAAAGTTAAAAACTAAGAACATCACAACTGAACCTCAAAAGTCTTTGATGCTGCAATAAAAGTTCACTGTTTCACTTTAAATTGTGTGTGTTCCTTTCTTTGCCTTGCTGGGGGAGGGGGAGGGA
Organism: Squalus acanthias; assembly: GCA_030390025.1. Lineage (NCBI taxonomy): Eukaryota > Metazoa > Chordata > Chondrichthyes > Squaliformes > Squalidae > Squalus > Squalus acanthias. The sequence goes on along the minus strand of CM059432.1, from coordinate 71,048,708 downwards.
AAAGGCGAGACTATCATCACCTCATGAAGGTGTTGGCTACTAGCAGTTACCGAGCAGCCTTGCTTTCGGCAGCATTTGGCTCCTCCGTGTCAGGCCTGGCCTCAGGCACATTGGCATCGTCCATGTCCTCCATTTCAGCATTGAACTCCTCTGCAGTGTTAAGGGTCAGTCCTTCCTGCAGGGCAAAGTTATGCAAAGCACAACAGGCCACCACAATCCTTGACACTTTCAGAGGAGAATACTGCAAGTTCCCCCCTGACCTGTCCAGTCACCAGAAGCGTGATTTCAGAACCCCGATTGTCCTCTCCACCACTTGCCGTGTTGACACGTGTGCCTGGTTGTATCTCTCCTGATCCTCATTATTGGTCTTGCAGTAGGGAGTCATCAGCCATGGTCTCAGCGGGTAGCCCTTGTCGCCCAATATCCATGCGGATCCTGGAGGCAATGTGCTGAGGGTGCCATATAAGTCCGAGTGACAGAGGACGAAGAAGTCATGAGCACTTCCCTGGTGATCTGCATTCACGTTTAGGATCCTGAGTTGCGCATCACAGACTATCATGACAGTCAATGAATGAAACCCCTTCCTGTTGATGTATGTCACAGGTGCATCCAGTGGTGCCTTCAATGCAACATGGGTTCCAGCGACGGCCCCAATCACTTTGGGGAATCCAGCAATGCTATAAAATGCAAGGGCCATCGCCTTTTGATGACACATGGACAAGTCAAAGTCTATGAACTCTGAAGTCCTACGGAAAATGGCATCTGTGACCTGGTGAATGCAGGCCCTCGCAGCACTCTGGGAGATGTTTGAAATGTCACCGGTGCCTGCCTGAAATGACCCACTTGCAAAGAAGTTCAATGCTGTGTGTAGAATTCGCAAAATTATCACGATTTTATAAAAATAAGAAGGAGACATAAAGTTTCGTATAAACAGCTTTATTTCAGCAGAATGCTGTCAGGTTTCAAAACGGACACAAACAGCCTGTAAAATGGCCGCCACGCCTCGTGGCAGAAACTTTCAGTAGACAGACAAGATGGCGTTTCAATAAACATTTCAGCAAGATCGAACAGGACTCAGCACATTTGAGTTAATGACAAGACATGATGGGTTTGCATTTTAAACATAAATACTGGAATCGGTCTCCCAGGTGCAAACAAGGGCTATTGTACTGAGCGATCAAGGACCCATCCAAAGACATTAATATGCAAAATCCCCACGGCTCTACGATGAGAGAGCCGTTCGTGGGTACTCACAGCAAGCATTTGGAAGCCCCAAAACCCCTCCAGGGAGACTACTAACCGGTTCCACAATGGGAGAAATATTAACGGGTACTCAGACAGTTACAAGTGTCACCGGAAGCCATTAAAGACTGAGATCACCCCATACAAGAAGTTTGAGCGCCAAAAACCTGACAAAAGATAGACATTAAGATTGGGCGGGAAAAGAGGAATTACAGCACTATAACTGTAAAGTACAACCGTCCATCTTTCTCTTGCTGCTTTGACTCGCTGGAAGGCTGCTGAACTCTTATTCTCTTGCCTGACGACTCTGGACTCTGATCCGCTAGGATCAACCTCGTGGCTTGCCGCGAAGATCTGTGGAGAACTGGGCTGTGAGGCCTGGAGGCGGGCGCACCATCCCGAGAAGTCGGTAAACGGTGTTGGAACCAGAAGGCCCGAGAGAGATGAGATGAGATGAGATGAGAAGAGAAGAAGACGACAATACGTATCGCCACGGCAACCGGTGTGAGGGCACAGGAAGACTCTTCTTTGAGGGGTGTCCGAACTCTGAAAACCAACACAGATCTTCATGGCCGCAGGCGGTCCAGCCTACTAGCCGGAGCAGAAACGAGTAAACAAGTGAGGCGCAGAGACCCTTGACCAACACGTGAGTGGTCAGGTGCGGTGGCGAAAGCATCCGAACATCGATTTAGAATCCTCCAAGTTATCACGAGTGGTGAGCATGAGTCTCGATCCTACAAATCTAGATTAGGACAGGTATTGATAGGGGAGGGTTTAAGTTTTAAGGATAATTATAATGTGTGTCCCCTTTTACGATGTGTCGTGCGCTCCTCGTTTCCCTAAAATTAGTTTCATAACTGTGTGTAAGATTGTACTGTCATTAATCTGTGCTTATGACATGTATCTCGTAATCTTGAATAATATGCAATAAAGATTTTCCATTTCGCACTATTCAACTGGGTCTACCTGAGTTTTCTCTGCATTATTGCTCTCGCACCTAAGTCCAGTGTCAGAACCGTAAGGGCAAGTGGGTCGAACCACTCACAGGTGTCTAGTGTTACCAGGCTGGCTGGAGACCAGAACAGGCAACAAGGCCTAACCCCGCACTAGCACCCAGGCTAAGCACAGAGCCACACGTCACCCCTTACATGTGGTTACCTTCATGTTCACTGACAAGGCAGTGCGGGTCTTCGAGCGTGTTTGAAGGTCGTCCTTTAACATGTCACATAGTCGGCCAATTGCCTCTTTACTGAAGCGCAGCCTCCTCACACACAGCTCCTCCGACAACATCTCAAATGACAGCCTCTCCCTGTACACTCTCTGGGGTGGGTAGTAGTTCCTCCTGATCAGGAGACGGTGCTGGTTCCTCAGTCTTCTTTGTTGTTCCCTGGCGTTTTCGATTCTATGATCCACAATTGCACCGAGGATCAGGGCAACATCGTCAAAGGGCATGTTTCTCCCTCACAGGCTTCCTCTTTAAACAGATGAAGTAATTGTAAGGAAAAGATGGAAAGAGTTGTAAAAGTAATTTTAATAAAGTGAGTGGCTAGAAATTCACGTCGGGCTATGGTGGGAAACGTGCGGTATCGGATCGGGCACACATCATACCCACCTGATGAATATCACGGCCCGAGATGATTTTCTAAGAACTTTAACATTTTCACAAAGTCATACATACAATTTTTAAAGGGAATAGAAAAGTTAACATATAACTAATTCATATTTTCTGGCATAATTATTTAAAATATTAGTAAATGTTAAATAATTCATTTTTAAACAGTCATTTTCACATTTAAGAAAATGAAATCTAATTCAATAGAATGCTTACCTTGCACACAGCGAGAGTTGCTCTTTAAATTAACTAAACTCCTCAAAACAAGATCCAAAACCAATAAAGTTTTTAACAAATTAAAGTTGTTAAAAACTTACCTCAGGCTTTCTACAAAGAACTTTGCTCACTTTCACAGTTAAAAATGTTCTGTTTCCAAGCCCCCTGCTGAAAGACTTCTTCTTCCTGCAGCTTCTTCTGGTAGAATGCAGGCTGTACGCTTGCTTTTACTAGTCGCAGCTGTTTCGGACGTACCTGGACTAAAGCATTTGAGAAATAATCGGAACTATGAGCCGGTAGGACTGCCTTTCCTGCACATGCATTTGATCTGTCAAGAGCATTCTTGACAGATCGGAAATATCGGTTTTCAGCGTATGTGCTTCACATGCCTGAAACTGGCATTTCCGATGTCCCTATGGGTATGTACACAGCCCATACACACCCGTAGGGATCGGAATATACAGCCCAATATATTTCCAAGTCAGGATGGTGTGTAACTTGGAGGGGAACTTGGAGGTGATGGTGTTCCCATGTGCCTGCAGTCCATGTCCTTCTAAGCGGTAGAGTTTGCGGGTTTGGGAGGTGTTGCTGAAGAAACATTGCCAAGTTGCTGCAGTGCATCTTGTAGATGGTACACACTGCAGCCACGGTGCACCAGTGGTGGAGGGAGTGAATGTTTAAGGTGGTGGATAGGGTGTCAATCAAGCGGGCTGCTTTGTCCTGGATGGTGTCGAGCTTCTTGAGTGTTGTTGGTACTGCACTCATCCAGGCAAGTGGAGAGATGCCATTACACTACAAGGTGTATTCTATAGGCCACCAACTAGTGGGAAAGATATAGGGAAGCAAATTTGCAAGGAAATTACAGAGAAGTGCAAGAACTATAGAGTAGTGATAATGGGGGACTTCAATTATCCTTATATGGTCTGGGATAGTAATAGTGTAAAGGGCAGCGAGGGGGAAGAATTGTTGAAGTGTGTTTAGGAGAACTTTCTTGATCAGTACATTTCCGGCCCAACGAGGAAGGAGGCATTGCTGGATTTGGTTCTGGAACGAGGTGGGTCAAGTGGAGCAAGTGTCAGTAGGGGAATATTTAGGGAACAGTGATCAAAGTATCATAAGGTTTAGATTAGCTATGGAAAAGGACAGGGAGCAATCTAGAGTAAAAATACTTAATTGGAGGAAGGCAAATTTCAGTGGGTTGAGAACGGATCGGGCCCAGGTAAATTGAAATCAAAGATTGGCAGGCAAAGCTGTAATTGAACAATGGGCTGTCTTTAAAGAGGAGATGGTTCGGGTACAGTCGAGGTACATTCCCACGAGGGAGAAGGGAAGGGCAACTAAGGCCAGAGCTCCCTGGATGACGAAAGAGATAGAGAGTAAGATGAAGCAGAAAAAGAACGCATATGACAGATGCCAGGTTGAGAATACAAGTGATAATCAGGCTGAATATAGAAAGTTCAGAGGGGAAGTGAAAAAGAAAATAAGAGGGGCAAAGAGAGAGTTTGAGAATAGATTGACAGCTAACATAATAAGGGAATTTGAAAGTCTTCTATCGGCATATAAATAATAAATGGATAGTAATAGGAGGGGTGGGGACAATAAGGGACCAAAAAGGAGACCTACGCATGGAGGCAGAGGGCATGGCTGAGGTAATAAATGAGTACTTTGCAGCTGTCTTCACCAAGGAAGAAGATGCTGCCAAAGTCATAGTGAAGAAGGAGGTAGTGGAGATACTGGATGAGATAAAAATTGATAAAGATGAGGTACTAGAAAGGCTGGCTGTACTTAAAGTTGATAAGTCACCAGGGCCGGATGCGATGCATCCTAAGATGCTGATGGAAGTTAAGGAGGAAATCGCGGAGTTACTGGCTATAATCTTCCAAGCCTCCTTAGATACGGGGGTGGTGTCCGAGGACTGGAGAATTGCAATTGTTACACCCTTGTTCAAAAAAGGGTGTAAGGATAAACCCAACAACTATAGGCCAGTCAGTTTAACTCGGCAGTGGGGAAGCTTTTAGAAACAATAATCAGGGACAAAGATCACTTGGACAAGTGTGGATTAATTAAGGAAATCCAGCATGGATTTGTTAAAGGCAAATCATATTTAACTAACTTCATCAAGTTTTTTGATGAGGTAACAGAGAGGGTTGATGAGGGCAATGCGGTTGACGTGGTGTACATAGACTTCCAAAAGGCATTTGATAAAGTGCCACATAATAGGCTTGCCAGCAAAGTTGAAGCCCATGGATTAAAAGGGACAGTGGCAGCATGGATACGAAATTGGCTAAGTGACAGGAAACAGACAGTAGTGGTGAACAGTTGTTTTTTGGACTGGAGGAAGGTATACAGTGGTGTTCCCCAGGGGTCGGTACTAGGACCTCTGCTTTTCTTGGACTTGGGTGTACAGGGCACAATTTCAAAATTTGCAGATGACACAAAACTTGGAAGTATAGTGAACAGTGAGGAGGATAGTGATAGACTTCAAGAAGACATAGATAGGCTGGTGAAATGGGCGGACATGTGGCAGATGAAATTTAATGCAGAAAATGCGAAGAGATACATTTTGGTAGGAAGAATGAGGAGAGGCGATATAAACTAAAGGGTACAATCCTAAAGGGGGTGCAGGAACAGAGAGGCCTGGGGGTATGTGTGCATAAATCGTTGAAGGTGGCAGGGCATGTTGAGAAAGCGGTTAAAAGAGCATAAGTGATCCTGGGCTTCATAAATAGAGGCATAAGGGGAAAAATTCGGTATCGACCATTTTGGGGCGCTGACATCGCCTGGGCGGTAACATTAGCACCGGCGACTGCAAAATTGAGTTTTAGCACCCCAAGAGGGAAGTGGAGTGCTAAATCAAACGCTCCACTTCCTTCTTGGAGCGCAATCGGCAGCAGGCGGGGCGGAGACTTCAGCAGCGTTGCACACTGGGCCGTGCAGCGCTGCTGCGTTCAAAGGCTCCTTCCCATCACTTAAAGGGAAGGGCCATCGCTGCAGGCTCTGCAATAGAAAAATTATCTACCTGGACCACCAAGGCAGCCGCGATCCCACGCGATCAGCCCAGCACTCAAGCAGAGTGGGGGGCTGATCGATCGTGGACAGGAACCCGGGAAAAAACTTCAACAGGAAATTTTTTACTTACCTCGGCCACCTCGCCTTTAATCATCGCCCCCGAAGTGGCTGGCCGCCCAATGCACGCCTCCTGCAGCTGTCAGTGTTATCGACCAGTGAGGTTGCAGGGGGCGGAAGTCAATTTCGGGTCCAGGGTACTACCGGGGCGGTGTGCATGGCGATGATGTCACGATATCCGGGCGAAGGAGATCGGGCACAACGCCGTAGCGACACCGCAAAACTCCTGTCGAATATGGCGGGAGTCGATGTCAGTGCCGCACCCGGTAGCAAAACCATTTGCGACCTGTTAGCACCCCCCGGGGGCGCTAACGGGAGGCACAAAGGCACCCAATTACTAGCCCATAGAGTACAAAAGCAAGGAAGTTATGATGAACCTTTATAAAACACTGGTTCGGCCTCAACTGGAGTATTGTGTCCAATTCTGGGCACCACACTTTAGGAAGGATGTGAAGGCCTTAGAGAGGGTACAGAAAAGATTTACGAGAATGATTCCAGGGATGAGGGACTTCAGTTATGTCGATAGACTAGAGAAACCGGGGTTGTTCTCCTTAGAGCAGACAAGGTTGAGAGGAGATTTGATAGAGGTATTCAAAATCATGAGGGGTCTGGACAGGGTAGATGGAGAGAAACTGTTCCCATTGGTGGAAGAGTCGAGAACCAGAGGACACAGATTTAAGGTGATTGGCAGAAGAACCAAAGGCGACATAAGGAAAAACTTTTTTACGCAGCGAGTGGTTAGGATCTGGAATGCACTGCCTGAAAGGGTGGTGGAGGCAAACTCAATCGTGGCTTTCAAAAGGGAATTGGATAAGTACCTGGAGGAAAAAAAATTTCAGGGCTACGGGGAAAGGGCGGGGAGTGGAACTAGCTGAAGTGCTCTTCCAGAGAGCTGGCACGGGCTCGATGGGCCAAATGGCCTCCTTCCGTGCTGTAACCATTTTGTGATTCTATGATTCTATAGCATGCTGTTTCCGCTGTTTAGCATGTATGTAATCCTTTCTTGTAGCTTCAGCGGGTTGGCACCTCATTTTTAGGTAAGCCTGATGCTGCTCCTGGCATGCTCTTCTGTACTCCTCATTGAACCAGGGTTGGTCCCCTGGCTTGATGGTAATGGTAGGGTGAGGGATATGCCGGGCCATGAGGTTACAAATTGTGGTGAAATACAATTCTGCTGCTGCTGATGTCCCACAGCGCCTCATGGATGCCCAGTCTTGAGCTGCTAGATCTGTTCTGAATCTATCCATTTAGCACGGTGGTAGTGCCACATAACATGATGGAGGGTGAAGATGGGACTTCTTCTCCACAAGGACTGTGTGGTGGTCATTCCTACCAATACTGTCATGGACACATGCATCTGTGACAGGTAGATTGGTGAGGACGAGGTCAAGTAGGATTTTTTCTCATGTTTGTTCTCTCTCCACCTGTCGCAGGCCCAGTCTGGCAGTTATATCCTTCAGGACTCAGCCAACTCAGTCAGTTGTGGTGCTACCAAGCCACTCTTGGTGATGGACATTGAAGTCTCCCACCCAGAGTACATTCTGTGCCCTTGATACCCTCAGTGCTTCTTCCAAGTGGTATTCAACATGGAGGAGTACTGATTCATCAGCTGAGGGAGGGCGGTAGGTGGTAATCAGCAGGAGGTTTCCTTGCCCATGTTTGACCTGATGCCATGAGACCTCATGGGGTCCGGAGTCAATGTTAAGGACTCCCAGGGCCACTCCCTCCTGATTGTATACCACTGTGCCGCCTCCTCTGGTGGGTTTGACCTGCCGTGGGACAGGGTATACCCAGGGATGGTGATGGAGGAGTCTGGGACATTGGTTGAAAGATATGATTCTGTGAGTATGACTATGTCAGGCTGTTGCTTGACTAGTCTGTGGGACAGCTCTCCCAATTTTGGCACAAGTCCCCAGATGTTAGTGAGGAGGACTTTGCGAGGTCGACTGGGCTGGGTGTGCCTTTGTCGTGTCTGGTGCCTAGGTCGATGCCAGGTGGTCTATCCGGTTTTATTCTTTGCAGTGGCTTGGTACAATGAATGGCTTGGTAGGCCATTTCAGAGGGCAGTTAAGAGTCAACCACATTGCTGTGTGTTTGGAGTCACATATAGGCCAGACCAAATTAAGGGTGCAGAGTTCCTTCCCTAAAGGACACCTGCCCAGGCCAAAAACTGACCCCATCCAATTTATCCCTTACACTCTTCTTTGGGGGTGCTTCCATCACTTGATCCCCCTCCAGTGTGCCCTACTCGCACCAATCTGGAGACCGGTACAGCTCATCTTTCCCAGCATACTAGCAATATGTTGTCTCCCTTCTGAGCCAGGGAATTGGGAACTCCCAGTGTTAGTGTAGCAACAACCTACTGGGAGATGTAATTTGTACTATTCATAATGTACCAACTGGAAATTAAATGGTCACAATGGGCTGAAGTTAGGTAAAGTAGCTTTCTTAGCTATGGCAACGCACAAGCATCATGTGAATCCATTTATTGTTTCTTGTATGGTTGAAATATATGCTGAAACTTTATATTACAATCTTTCAGATAATTCTGTGGATCTACTTGGTGTAATAAATACATATAAACTGAACAGATTGAAGTCCACAACTGCGCACTGCCATTTAAAGACTTGTTCAGAAGGTTTGGAATATATTTCAATTTTGATATTTATTAATCAGCGGCAGTTTCAATTAAATGTAAATGCATAATTAGTAATACACACACATTGCTCATTTACAGGGAAGGTTATTTCTGAAAATAATTTACAGTACTGTTCGCTGGAAATAACAAACTTAGTGACACGGAGCAAATCTGTCCCATAAATTTGTGCAAGCGACAGTAAATTGATTTAGTCAATGCAAAATGAGCTATAATGTGAAAAAGCTCAGTACCTTTATAGCAAATTGCTGCTATAGTCTGATGCATTATTGGTCCATTATGACAGGTAATTGTTTCCCTTCTCTCTATTTTTGTTTTCCACTGAAGACAGCTTCTTGCTTTCAACAGTCAGCAACCAGCAAAAGTGGGGGGAGGGAGCATCCAAGCCACAAACTGTGCCATGACAACCGCCATTACCATAATATACAGGAAAGAGCTACTATGTGAGCTATATGTAATGAAATCATAAAGGCCTTCTTTCTGAACACATTTACAATTTTACTACATATGGTGGAAATCATCTGTCATACATTGATAAAGAATATGTTTATGATTTCATTACACTTAGCACACGTAGGATCAGCTGGTCAGACGGGACAAAGGTTAAAAGCTGACAGTATTAGTGCATATCACAGAATCCCCACAGTGCAGATAGAGGCCATTTCGGCCCATCGAGCCTGCACCGACACATATCCCACCCTATCCCCACGTATTTAATCCCCCCTAACACTAAGGGTCAATTTATCATAGCCAAATCAACCTAACCCGCACATCTTTGGACTGTGGGAGGAAACCGGAGCACCCGGAGGAAACCCACGCAGACACGGGGAGAATGTGCAAACTCCACACAGACAGTCACCCGAGGCCGGTTTTGAACCCGGGTCCCTGGCGCTGTGAGGTAACAGTACTAACCACTATGCCACCGTGCATATCTAAGTTTACTTGTGCAACCTGAGGAAGAATGTCTGCTTACAGTCACCATTTACAGCCAGTGATATAAACTACACTAGTCCTTGTTTTATTATCCAGTGACAGATAGTAAACAGTGGTTAAAACAATTTTTGACTGCTTTTGATACAATTATAATTAGGATTCAATTCTAAGGGTACAATTCAAACTTTTCTACTGCAGACAATCATGCAACACCTTAAAATGGGAGAAAAGCCCTGAAGATTGGAAAGAAGGCTCCCACTGAACGCCTTGGCTGAGATCAAGACTTCTGGTAGTTAAGTCTCTTGAGCCAACTGGAGGGGGAGGAGCCTGCTGCAAGGCCCTCTTCCTCCATTGGGAGAGTTCTGGGTCTTAACCACCACTTTCCATATGTCAGCCCCAGGAAGAAGCAACAAATGGGATGGAAAGAAGGAAAATCTACTGGAGACCTGGGTCTCACTCCCTCCCACCATTTGCATGTGGGAAGGGCAATGAAGGAGTGGCCAACAGCGGTCCAGGCAAGGGCAGAGAGAGGGAAATCTTTGTTGGGCGGCAAGGCTACAGTAGGCATCACCACCCAAATTTTCCTATATTTTCTGTTGATTTCAGGCATGTTTGCAGAGGAGAATTTCCCCTATGGGCTCTGAAATTACCTCATAGGATCCTAGCATTTAAAATAAATGGGTTAATGCCTCCACTAAAATAGCAAAGATAGGAATTTTGTTCAGATAAACTTGTTGAGCATCCATGCACTCTCACAGATTAATTTCAGGACCATGAAGGATAGACATGTAACAATGAATAACCAGAAAAAGATATCAGAATGAGTTAACGACTACTGGAGATTCCAACGCCATGTAGATTCCAACTGTACTTATGGATTGTGAAAGTGTTTGAGAAGGGCTGTTTCCTTTTTAATTTGAAGGGATTTAGTTGGGTAATGAGCCATTAGATCATTATTTCTGTATTGTATTGCTAATCTTGTGCATTTCCGACAGTACGGCATTGAAGTATCAGCCTGGGCTCAGTGATAGCACTCTCGCCTGTGAGTCAAAAGTTTGTGGCTTCAAGTCCCACTCCAGAAATATGAGCACATAAACTAGACTGACACTTAAGAAGTACTGCACTGTCGGAGGTGTTTTACATCTGCCCTCCCAGGTGGATGTAAAACACCACCTTGCACAATTCGAAGAAGAGCAGGGAAGTTCTCCCCAAGGTCCTGGCCAATATTTATCCCTCAACCAACATCACTGAAACAGATTATCTGGTTATTGCTGTTTGTGGGGCCTTGTGTGCAAATTGGCTGCTGTGTTTCTCTACATTACATCAGTGACTACACTTCAAAAGTACTACATTGGCTGTAGTACATTTGGAAAATTATGAGGTCATGAAAGACGCTATATAAATGCAAGTTACAGAAACATGGTTGCAGGGTAACCAAAGCTGGGAACCGAATGTTCCAGGGTACCCAACATTTAGGAAGGACAGACAAAAAGGAAAAGGAGGTGGCGTAGCGCTGTTAATAAGGGATGAGATAGTTACGGTAGAGATAAAAGTTCTTGGCTCGGCAGATCGTGATGTAGAACTGGAATCAGTTTGGGTGGAGCTAAGAAACAGCAAAGGGCAGAAAACATTGGTGGGAGTAGTGTATAGGCCACCAAACAGTAGTGGTAATGTAGGGCACAGTATCAATCAAGAAATTAGAAGTGCATGTAACAAGGGCAATACGGTAATCATGGGGGACTTTAATCTACATATTGACTGGGCAAATCAAATTACCACTAATGGTGTGGAGGACGAATTCTTGGAATGCATGCGAGATGGTTTCCTGGATCAGTATGTGGAGGAACCAACCAGGGAACAGGCTATTCTGGATCTGGTACTGTGTAATGAGAAAGGGTTAATCAATAATCTTGTGGTAAAGGGGCATTTAGGGACAAGTGACCATAATATGATTGAATTTTACATTAAGTTTGAGAGTGATGTAGTCCAATCTGAAACTAAGGTCTTCAATCTAAACAGAGGAAACTACAAGGGTATGAGGGACAAGTTGGCCCTGGTAGATTGGGAGACTACACTAAAAGGTATGAAGGTGGACATACAATGGCTAACATTCAAGGAAATAATGCATAATTTGCAACAAACATATATTCCTCTAGGGCATAAAAACCCAAAAGGAAAAGTGATCCAACCATGGCTAACAAAAGAAATTAAAGCTAGTATTAAGTCAAGGGAGGAAGCTTATAAAGTTGCCAGAAAAGCGGTCAGCTTGAGGATTGGGACCTTTTCAGAAATCAGCAAAGGGGGACCAAGAAATTGATAAAGAAAGGGAAAATGGAATATGAGCACAAACTAGCGAAAAATATAAAAACGGATTGTAAAAGCTTCTATAGGTATGTGAAAAGGAAAAGACTGGCAAAGGTAAATGTAGGTCCTTTACAGTCAGAGACGGGAGAATTTATAATGGGGAATGAGGAAATGGCTGAGAATTTAAATAAATACTTTGTTTCTGTCTTCACGGAGGAAGACACAAAAAAACTCCCAGAAATACGAGAAAACCAAGGGTGTGGCGAGAATGAGGAACTTAAAGAAATTATTATTGGTAAAAAAAACAGTACTAGCAAAATTAATGGGATTAAAAGTTGATAAATCCCAAGGACCAGATGACCTACATCCTAGGGTTTTGAAAGAGGTGGCCATTGGGATAGTGGACGCATTGGTTGTCATCTTCCAAAATTCTATAGATTCTGGAACGGTTCCTGCAGATTGGAAGATAGCAAAAGTAACCTCGCTTTTTAAGAAAGGAGGGAGAGAGAAAACGGGGAACTACAGACCTGTTAGCCTCACATCAGTAGTTGGGAAAATGTTGGAATCTATTATAAAGGATGCAATAACTGGGCACTTAGAAACTAATAGTAAGATTGGGCAGAGTCAACATGGATTTATGAAAGGGAAATCCTGTTTAACAAACCTATTGGAGTTCTTTGAGGATGTAACTAGTGGAGTAGACAAAGGGGAACCAGTAGATGTGGTGTATTTGGATTTTCAGAATGCCTTCGATAAGGTCCCACACAAGAGGTTGGTGAACAAAATTAGGGCACATGGAATTGGGGGTAATATACTAACATGGATTGAGAATTGGTTAACAGACAGAAAACAAAGAGTAGGGATAAACAAGTCTTTTTCAGGATGGCAGGCTGTGACTAGTGGGGTACCGCAAGGATCGGTGCTTGGGCCCCAGCTATTCACAATCTATATCAATGATTTGGATGAGGGGACTAAATGTAACATTTCCAAATTTGCTGATGATACAAAGCTAGGTGGCAGTGTCAGTTGTGAAGAGGATGTGAAGAGGCTTCAAGGGGATCTCGACAGGCTCAGTGAGTGGGCGAGAACATGGCAGATGGAATATAATGTGGATAAATGTGAAGTTATCCACTTTGGTAGAAAAAACAGAAAGGCAGAGTATTTCCTAAATGGTGAAAGATTGGGGAATGCAGATGCCCAAAGGGACCTGGGTGTCCTTGTACATGAGTCACTGAAAGTGAATGTGCAGGTGCAGCAAGCCATTAGGAAGGCAAATGGTATGCTGGCCTTCATTACAAGAGGATTTGAGTACAGCAGTAAAGAAGTCTTACTCCAATTATATAGGGTCTTGGTGAGACCACACCTGGAGTACTGTGTACAATTTTGGTCTCCTTACCTAAGGAAGGATATACTTGCCATAGAGGGAGCGCAACGAAGGTTCACGAGATTGATTCCTGGGATGGCGGGACTGTCGTATGAGAAGAGATTGACTAAACTAGGCCTGTATTCTCTTGAATTCAGAAGAATGAGAGGGGATCTCATTGAAGCATACAAAATTATTACAGGGCTTGATAGGGTGGATGCTGGGAGAATGTTTCCCTTGGCTGGGCAGTCTAGAACCAGGGGCCACAGCCTCAGGATAAAGGGTGGGCCATTCAGAACTGAGATGAGAAGAAATTTCTTCACACAGAGGGTGGTGAATCTTTGGAATTCCCTACCCCAGAGGGCTATGGAGGTTCAGTCATTGGGTATATTCAAAACAGAAGTCGATAGATTTCTGACTAGTAGGGGCATCAAGGGATATGGCGATAGGGCCGGTGAATGGAGTTGAGGCAGAAGATCAGCCATGATCTCATTGAATGGCAGAGCAGGCTCGAAGGGCCGAATGGCCTACTCCTGCTCCTATTTCTTATGTTCTTATAAGTTCTTTCTTTACAAGCCACTGATGTAGCAGACAGGGAAATATCTAAGGATGCAGTTTATATGGACTTTCAGAAGGCATTTGATAAGGTTCCACATAAGAGACTGTTAGCTAAAATTAAAGCTCATGGAATTGAAGGCAAATTATTGATCTTGTTCAGAGATTGGTTAGGTGGTAGAATACAGAGAGTAGGGATAATGGGTATGTACTCGAATTGGAAGGAAGTGACTAGTGGTGTCCCAGAAGGATCTGTGCTGGGGTAAGAACTATTCACTATATCTATTAATGACTTAGATAACACGCTAGAGTGCCATATATCCAAGTTTGTCGATGACGCAAAGATTGGTGGCAGAGTAAGTCGTGTAGACGGAAGCATAAAATTACAAAGAGACATTGATGGAATCCGTGAGTGGGCAAAATTGTGGCAGATGGATTTCAACACAGGTAAGTGTGAGAACATCCACTTTGGACCAAAAAAGGATAGATCCAAGTATTTCTAAAATAGTGAAAAGCTAGGAACAGTGGAGGTCCAAAGAGATTTAAGGGTCCATGTATTGATCACTAAAATATAGTGGGCAGGTAAAAAAAAATCAAAAGACTAATGGAATGTTAGCATTCATAACTAGAAGGCTAGAATATAAAGAGGAGGAAGTTTTGCTACAGCTATATAAAGCCCTGGTTAGACCACATTTGGAGTACTGTGTACAGTTCTGGGCACCACACCTTAGAAAGGATATATTGGCCTTAGAAGGAGTGCAGCACAGGTTCACCAGAATATTACTAAGGCTCCTAGGGTTAAATTAGGCGGAGAGATTACATAAATTCGGCTTGGTATTCCCTGAATATAGAAGGTTAAGGGGTGATCTGATTGAGGTTTTTAGGATTTTGAAAGGAATTGATAGGGTAGATAGAGAGAAACTTTTTTCACAGTGGGGGAGTCTAGGACAAGGGGGCATAGCCTTAAATTCAAAGTTAGGCCACTCAGGAGAGAAGTTATGAAACACTTCTTCACGCAAAGGTGGTAGAGGTGTGGAGCCCTCCCTCGCAAAAAGCAGCAGATGAGAGCTCAATTAATAATTTTAAATCTGAGATCGATAAATTTTTGCAAGCCAAGGTTATTAAGGGATATGGAGCCAAGGTGAGTGGATGGAGTTAGAATGCAGATCAGCCATGATCTCACTGGATTGTGGAACAGGCTCGAGTGGCTGAATGGCTTACTCCTGTTCCTATATTCCTCAAATGACCAGAAATTAATCAAATTAAGATCCATAATCTGAGATTTTAGAATCCCAATCAGAAAATTCACAGAATAGGTCATTTTGAGTAGGAGTTTCTACTTACGGTTACTAAAGGAACATATTCAATGCATACTAGATATCCTGCTGAAACATCTTTGTTAAACAACATCTATTATGTTCTTTAGAGATTGAATAAACTGTCTTGTCAACGCCAACCCACGGCCATAAAACTGTAGAAATCTTTGAATTTAATAAGCAACGGTTTAATGGATAAAAACAGACTTTAGATCTGACCAAATTTGATGGGAAAATGTCTACTTACTGCTACATTCTTTAATACTACTTAACTTTTTCACCACAGCTTCAAAGCTCCGAAAGCTTGTGATTTCAAATAAAACTGTTGGACTATAACCTGGTGTTGTGCGACTTCTCACTTTTATTGCGTTTTAGGTTTTGCAAAGATCTTTTGTTATCAACTTGCATGAACACATTCATTCCATTATATTCAGCTACAACATTAAAACATCATCAACTTTTATTTACCACAGGGTAAGTTAATACTCAATTGGATAATACATAATCCTTTGCCTTCTTCTGTGGCAGAATATTTGAGTTTTCTTTTGTCACAAATGGACTAATTAAACCATAAACCTTGTTAAACCTAATGCATTTTTAGGAGTATTTATTAAAGAGTGAAATCTGTTAACAAAAATTCTCTGGTTGGAACCATCTTATATGTGCTGATGCTACAGCCCAGTTAGCCCTTATATAACAGTCTGTTTTTTGGGCATTGATCCTACATTTGAAGTAATTATAGCAGGTTTACATTTTTCACATTGAATTAAACACAATTGTATGGATTAGTGCATGTCGACTGCAACACCAGTCAACCCACTAATTGAGAGACAGCCATTTTCTGCTTTTGCTTTGTATGTATCAAATATGCACACTATAAAGCACATTCTTGGGTGTCATCAGTGACTAGGTTCCACCACAAACAGCATATTATTAATATAAAGAGGTGAATCATGCACATCCAATGCAAAATGCAAACTTCCATCCTAGTAGTCCTTCAAACAGGTCCAATAGTAGCTAATGGCACACTCCAAATTTAAAGTAGGCTTGTGAGGCTTTGTTTGGACATTATTCTTCTAGAATCCCAGCATTAACAATTGTGAGAAGTCGCACAACACCAGGTTATAGTCCAACAGCTTTATTTGAAATCACAAGCTTTCGGAGCACTGCTCCTTCGTCAGGTGAAGTCTTCACCTGACGAAGGAGCAGCGCTCCGAAAGCTTGTGATTTCAAATAAAGCTGTTGGACTATAACCTGGTGTTGTGCGACTTCTCACATTTGTCCACCCCAGTCCAACACCGGCATCTCCACATCATAGCATTAACAATAGAAGGGCTATTGGACTGGTTGCAGGTCGAGGAAAATTCCAGTCTTCCTATTTCAACACACACTGTTGGGTTGAAACTAACCAAAATATTACAATAATAACACTACTGAAATGTCAGAAACAGTCTCATAGAACCACAGGGGGTAAAATTGGTCTTCAAAATTCTCATCTTTGTTTACAAATCCCTCCACGGCCTCACCCCTCCCTATCTCTGTAATCTGTAAAATCCTTCAGCCCCAGAACCCCCCAATTATAATCGCTCAACCATTGGTGGCCGTGCCTTCTGTTGCCTAGGCCCTAAGCTCTGGAATTCCCTGCCTAAACCTCTCCGCCTCACTGCCTCTCTTTTCTCCTTTAAGACACTCCTTAAAACCTACCTCTTTGACCAAGCTTTTGGTCACCTGCCCTAATTTATCCTTACGTGGCTCGGTGTCAAATTTGTTTTTGTCTTTTAATACTCCTGTGAAGCGCCTTGGGACGTTTTACTACGTTAAAGGCGCTATATAAATACAAGTTGTTCTTGTTGTTGTTCTTGTTGAGCAAGAATAGCAAAGCGGCAGCCCATATTTACACCCCACCTGATTTTCTTTTTCATTGAAAGCCAATTTCACCCCCACGGAACATTACAGCACAGAAACAGGCCATTTAAGCACAAGATGAGCCACCTATTCTAATCCCACTCCCTTGCCTGCTCCAAAAGCCCTTTAATATTCATTTTTTACAAACAACTTTCCAAATCCCTTTAAAATAATCAATTGGCAGTGATGGATGTCAATCTTGCACCATTGCATCCAATTGCTTCAACAACAGTTTATGACAGATAATTCCACATTCTAATCACCTGTGGTGTAAAGATATTTTTTCTAAACTCCCCTTTAATTCTTTTTGTAATTATCTTAAATTTGTGCCATTTTGCTAACCAATAGAAACAATCTATCACTATTTATTTCATCATAACCATTCAGGATCTTGAGGATCTCTATCAGGTCACCCATGAACCTTCTTGGCTCTAGTGAAAAAAGTCCTAATTTCTTAAGTCTGTTTTCATACCTGCAACCTCTCATATCTGACAAAATGCTAATGAATCTATAATGTAGCTTTTCCATTGCTATTATATCCTTCCTATAACGGGATGTCTAACTATGGTTTGCAACGGGGTGATCCTAATGCTCACCAATGTGAAACCGCTGCTAACCTACCACAATTTCCTTGCCAAATCATCATTAGCCATGCAGAGCAATTTAGAGGCCAGGGGGTAAAAATTCAGTTGGTTGCGCCTCCCGTTAGCGCCTTAAATGGGCGCTAATGGGGCGTTAAGGCGCTAACGCCCGGGCGCAGCGCTGTTTGCGCCGCTCGAGAACTTAACTTGAGATTGTGCGGTGGCGCTAAAACTTACCGCTGCGACCACCTGCGCGCGCAGATTGTGACGTCAGTCCGTGGTGCAACGCCCTTGGGGCGCCCCGGAGCGGAAATTGAGTGGCGCCCCCTGCCTTACCGCCTGGCGCTTCCAACGACCGGAAGACTGGAACGTTATCAATCGGTCTGGGGCTGGGGGGGGCGCTATTTAAAGGGGGCCTCTTCCTGTCTTTTTCTGTGGTCGACATTTATGCACCACTCGTTCTGAGAGAGAGAGAGAGATTCGGAGAGAGAGAGAGAGAGACTTCTACATTGACTCAACGCTTTGTGAGGTAGTTTGGCCTAGTTCATCCTAACTTTGCTGCTACTTTCGTTGCTGTACCTCATTACTTTTCTGGCAAAGAGAAGATGGGGGCTGCAATGATTGGGGGCGTCGTCCTGCTCCAGCTCAATCGGAGCAGAGTGAGACGCAGACAGAGAGTGGCAATGATGGCCAGACGGAGGAGGCCCATCAGGCGCATGTACAGGAGAGCTTACCCTCCCAGGGTATATCGTGAACAGCTCTCCTACATCCACATGTCCGAGGAGCTGTGTTTGCGAAGGCTGCGATTCAGCAAGGAGGTGGTCACTGAGCTCTGCCACCTGCTGCAGCCAGATCTGCAGCCTCAGCTGAGGTCCAGGACGTCTCTGTCGGTGGCAGTGAAGGTCACAGTGGCCTTGAACTTCTACGCCACTGGCTCATTCCAAGCTGCTGTTGGGGACCTCGCCAATATCTCCCAGTTTGCGGTGCATCGCTGCATCCGGCAGGTCACCAATGCCCTCTTCACAAGGAGACGAGACTTCATCTCCTTCCCTATGACCCCAGACAAGCAGCATGACCGTGCTATGGGCTTTGCGAGGGTAGCGGGCTTCCCCATGGTGCAGGGCGCCATTGACTGCACGCATGTGGCTTTGCGTGCTCCGCGAGAGAATGCAGAGGAGTTCCGGAACAGAAAGGGGTTCCATTCCTTGAATGTGCAGTTGGTCTGTGACCACAGACAGGTGATTCTCGCTGTCAATGCCCACTATCCGGGCAGCTGCCACGATGCTTTCATCCTGCGCCAGAGTACTGTGGCAGAAATTTTCGAGGCACCGCATCAGCCAGTTGGTTGGCTTCTGGGGGACAAGGGGTACGCATTGAGCACCTGGCTGATGACACCGCTCCGTGCGCCAAACACCCCTGCTGAGCTGCGGTACCAGGAAAGCCAACAAGCAACGAGGAACATTATTGAGCGCACAATCGGCGTGCTCAAACAACGATTCCGCTGTCTGGACCATTCCGGAGGAGCCCTGCAGTACTCGCCTGAGCAAGTTTCCAAATTCGTAGTGGTGTGCTGCATGTTGCACAACATGGCAATCCTCAGGACGCAGCCAATGCCACCAGGCCTTGCAGCACCACAAGAGGAGGAGGAGGAAGAGGAGGAACAGGCCGAGGACGATGATCAGCAGCAGCACCAAGGCAGGAGGGCGGCCCACAATGGTCAAACTGCAAGGGCCGTCCGTCAACGACTAATAGCAAGCCGCTTCTAGGGCCCCTGCCAGTGCTACAAACACGAATCAACCCAGCACGCAACCCCTAAGCCGGCCAAGGCACCAATAATTCCAACCACCAGCCATGTATATTTTGAATACAGAAACCTATTTATTGTACAAACTCTGTGTGTGTCAATTCCTCATGACAAACTCATAGAAATAAACACAAAAAAACAGTCAATAACATAACTGGTTCTCACAACCTGGAGATAATGTCCAAAACACTAAACAAAAGTTGGGCCATGAACCTCGGCCTTTAATAAAAAAATGACCAGCATTTTGGCACACCTCCTACTTTTTGCCCTTCGAGGGTGATCTCCTTCCCTTGCGCACTTCCCCCCTTCTAACCCTACTGCTCCTCCGTAATGGGACCTCAGTGGCTGCAGCAAGGCTGGTGGAAGGCTGCTGCTTGTCAGACCCTGACACTGCAGATGCCCCTGAAGGACGGCCTCGACCACTTCTGGGCCTGGAGGGCCCGGCTGCAGACTGCACCAACTCTGCATGGGCGGCAGCAGTCTGTCCTACAGGCGGTGGCAAGTGCAGTGGAGAAGTGACAGTGTTGGCAGCAGGAATGCTGTCATCGTGAGAGAGGACAGCAACTCCCTGCTCGCCCGACACACTGGCACTCCCACGGGGCAGCACTTCAGCATCCGGAGCAATTTGCCTGAGAACAGATTGCTGGCCTGCTGCGGCGCGGTGACAGCCCCGGGGACATGTGCACGAACCATCGAGGATGGCAGCAGTCAGTGCTCGCGTGGCCTCAATCTGAGTCTGCATGAGAGCAGGCTCAGATGGGTTCCTGGCAGCCAGTGACTGAATTGCAGCAGTAAGCTTTAGTGTGGCATCCGCCTGTGCTACAGCGAAGTGCTCCACACTCCTTGCCAGTGCCTCAATGCATTTGGGCACCCTTCCCACTGCACCCATGAGCTCAGTGTGCATGACCACCGCCTGGCTGTTCATTTCTGCAATCAGCCGCTCCTCCTCTGCGTCCATTGCATTAGGAGTGTCTGGCATACTCTCCCTCTGGGGAGAAGGCTCCCGTTCTTCCCTCCCCCCCCCCATGGCGTTGCTGCAGCCCGCTGGGTCCTGGAACTTCACCATCATCAGCCCCTTCCCCCCTGCTCCCCCGTTCTTCCCTCCCCCCCCCATGGCGTTGCTGCAGCCCGCTGGGTCCTGGAACTTCACCATCATCAGCCCCTTCCCCCCTGCTCCCCTCCGGGGAAGGCGTGTTCCCAGTGTGGCCATGGGCTTCCTCGGGAGAGTGTGGCACTGATGCTCCGGCTTCCTCTTCCTCCTCAGCTGCAGCATCACTCCCAGTGGCAGCTTCAGGGACCATCTCCTCAGCTGGTGAATCACCATCTGAAAGCAGGGAGGTACAAGAGTGGCTTTAGCGTGAGGACAGGGTGGCAGTAAGGGAGGAATAAGTGCAGCGAGTTAGCAAGTTGGATTGAAAGTGTCAAAGGCTGGTATTGTGAGGGACAAGTGGAAGGACAGAGGACTAAAAGGTGATGACCTTACCATTGCTGTCCACAACGGGGTCGGCGTCTCCAGTGGCGACGGGACCGATCACCCGGCTTGCCACAATCCTGTGGACGCGCTCCTCCAGATCGCTGAGGGGTTGCAGCTGAAGCCGCCCTCCACCCGTCCGTTGCTGCTGTCTCCGATTATGAGCCAGCTTAGCCTGCAAGAAAAAGGACAGCATCTGAGTCAATATACAGCCATGGTCTTGCCTGATGTGCCTCCCATAGGTGAATAGCCCTTACAATATGCAGCCATGGTCTTGCCTGATGTGCCTCCCATAGACGAATAGCCCTTACTGTATGCAGCCATGGTCTTGCCTGATGTGCCTCCCATAGGTGAATAGCCCTTACTGTATGCAGCCATGGTCTTGCCTGATGTGCCTCCCATAGGTGAATAGCCCTTACTGTATGCAAAGTGTGGAATGTGTGTGTGTGTTTCATGAAAGGGCCATAGGTGTTGGATGAGTGTTGTGCATTGGGGTTTTAAGACCCTCTGGCCATAGAGTGAGGTTGAGATGGAGGGATGGAGAGGTATTGAGAAAAAGCCACTCACCCTGACGACCCGAGTGAGGTCGTTGAACTTTTTGCGGCACTGGACATGGGTCCTGGGCACCATGCTCCTGGAGGAGACGCTCTGAGCCACCTCCCTCCACACTCTTCTGAACTCACGTGGCAAAGGCCTCCTGCCACTCTCTGGGAACAGCATGCATCGTCTGCGCTCCACTGCGTCAACCAGAGCATCCAAGGCCCGCTCGGTGAAGCGATGAGCGCGTTCTCTCACCCTCTCCATGCTTGGCAGCAAAATGGATTACAGGTCTCTCCAGGCTGAGATTCAAGGCTGCAATGAGCAGGGTGTGGCTGGGGAGCAAGTGGCCCCCCCCGCTTTAAGAAGTGTCCGGCGCCAGTGTGTCTGTGCTCCCTCGCTAACTGGCAGCAGCTGCGCTGCGCTCGTGCGCTGAGTTAGCGCCTCACTCCTAGGCCTTTGCGCCTTAAGAGAGGTGTGCAGCGCCTAATTTAGCGCTCCACTCACCTCCCGGGGCGGTAAAAGTGAAGTTTCCTGTCAGTGCCGATAATTAGCGCCAGGCGCTAATATTTGCGCGCGGACGATATTTGCGCCCCAAATGGGGCGCGACCTAATTTCTACCCCCAGGAAACCACCATTCATTGACTTATTGCCAGTGGGAGTGAGGGAAATACAGTTCTGGAGTGGGTTCAAGTCCCACTCCAGAGACTTGAGCCCATAATCTAGGCTGACACACCAGTGTAGTAGTGAGGGAGTGCTGCACTGTCAGAGGCTCCGAATGCTCTATCAGGTGGATGTAAAAGATCCCATTGCATTATTCGAAGAAGAGCACAGGAGTTCACCCTGTGTCCTGGCCAATATTTATCCCTCAACCAATATGTCTAAAACAAATGATCTGGTCGTTATCTCATTGCTGTTTGTGGGACCTTGCTATGCGCAAATTGGCTGCTGCATTTCTACATTACAACAATGACTACACTTCAAAAGTACTTCATTGGCTGTAAAGCGTTTTGGGACATCCCGAGGTCGTGAAAAGCGCTATATAAATGCAAGTCTTTCTTTCCTTCTTTGGCTCGCCATCCCTTATTTTCCCCTTACACCTCTGTGAAGCACCTTGGGATGATATGGAGATAGTGCGGGAAGGTGGAGTTGAGGTAGAAGATCAGCCATGATCTTGTTGAATGGCGGAGCAGGCTCGAAGGGCCAAATAGCCTACTCCAGCTCCTATTTCTTATATTCTTCTTATGTTCTTATTTTCTAGACTAAAGATGCTGTATAAATGCAAGTTGTTGTTAACTTAGAATATTGCATTTACTTGTGTTAAATGCATTTGAATTGTTTATACAACCTTCCCCTGCTTTGGGTGCCAAGCTTTAATTTCTAGGATGATTCTGTGACATAGGTTAAAAACAAAAACACTCATTCCATCCTTTATTAACAGTTACAAGTTTTGCAAAATTACACAAAATCACATTTGGGTACATACATGTTCTCTGAGAGCTCAAAAGAAACTAAGATGCTGTTTTAAAATGTGTCTCAAAATATCCATTCACGACCACCATTTTACAAGTGTAGTCACAGCACTAAAAGCAGCATTTGATTGCAAATTTCCAGAGTGTATCAGACACACATATTGTATCTGAAGAGCCTGCTTGAGGCACTCATGTTTTTGCATTGTTACCTACAACAGCTGCTACTTTATATATCGCACTTTATTAGTAGGATGTTCATTGAGCTGATTTGCAGCATGTACTGCTGTATAATGTTGTATTGAAAAAGATGTGTAATATTGTTATTTAAATCTGCTTTGGATGGATAAATTGAGCTGTTACTGTAGTGTTTGGTTCATTTACCCAAGATATTTGCTCATCACAAACATGCACGACTACATTGTTTTAACAATAGCTTGGGCTCCCTTCTCTAATTGTTTTGCACAGGCTACCATTGTCTGCTGAGAAGATGTTTTATATTCTAATTCTATGTAATTTAAGCATCTCTTCAATGGCCTTGAGTCAGAATGAGCTAGCAGTCTAATATTAAAAGAAGAGTATAACACAATGTGTCAGTATGCGTTACTAACACGCAGTGGTATACCTAGAATTCCCCACTAAGTATAAATGTCAGCAGTCAGGGTTTATTTTGGCTTAAAAACATTTGCTGTACTTTGATTTTTAAAAGTACGACCTCCACAAATACAGCAATAATTCGAAAACAGTGATTAGGTAAAAAAAAAATTACACTTACAGCAACAGTCCGTTACTTTTTGTTGTTGGAAGCATTGTGTTTCTATTTGAACAGCAATCAGCTTCATTTCAGTTTTTTAAATTAAAACCTAACTTCCAGAAGAGTTAGAAAGCAGCTTCATAAAAATGAAGGGTCCCATTTGCTGTGGTTAGACCCGTAAAATAAGAGGCAAATATTCCTAATCTATGAATCCTTAAACAATAACACAATTTTTAATTGCATTGCAGAAGGAGAGATTGAAATGAAACGTGCGCCGATCTCAAACGTAATTTTGAGTGTTGTCAATAAGGGGATTGTCATTGCCTACCCCATAACATTGTGAGGGACAGAGGCATTTCCCTTATTGCTCTTTCCAGCAGAAAGGAGACATTGATGAGAAGAAGCATGAGGGCCTCAAAGCTCAGCCCATGGGAAGTTATTTTACTGTGCCTTGGTCCAAGAACTTTTCGTCAATGAATGAACATCTGCCCGATGCAGCACGAGGCCTGAACTATTTTAATGGTTGGGCCTCATTTGCATGGAAATAGTGAGCTGCCACAGCAGCAATCTGAGTGCTAACAGGCAGCTTGTTGTTCTGTGGGGTGGGGGGGGGGGGAAGGCAAGTGGGGGGGGGGGGTGGGAGGAAACTACATCTGGCACCCCTTTCGCAGAACCGAGCCCACAGAAATCAATTTAAAGGGAGGGCCAAGTTGATCCTGCTGCCAAAAAATCCTTACCAAACCTATTTTTTAATTTTCCCACCATAGCCTTCGGTGATCCCTTTAAAAAAGAAAAAGAAAAACTTGCATTTAATAGCGCCTTTCACAACCTTAGGCCATCAGAAAGCATTTTACAGCACTTTTGAAGTGTAGTCAGTGTTTTGCATTGTAGGAAACACAGCAGCTAATTTGCGCACAGCAAGGTCTTACAAACAGCAATATGATAATGACCAGATAATCTGTTTTGGTGATTTTTATTGAGGGATAATTATTGGCCAGGTTACCAAGGAGAACTCCCCTGCTCTTCTTTGAAATAATGCCATGGGATCTTTTATGTCCACCTGAGAGGGCAGACAGGGCCTTGGTTTAACGTCTCATCTGAAAGATGACACCTCCAACAGTGCAGCACTCCCACAGCATTGCAGAGAAGTGCCAGCCTCAATTATGTGTTAAAGTCACTGGAGTGGGAAATGAACCCACAACCTTCTGACTCAGAGGCAAGAGTGCTACCATTGAGCCATGGCTGACACCTGGTTAGAAAGGGATCCTGGTTGTGGCGGGCCTGGCGCTGCGGAGTTGCCGTGCGTTCGCAGACTAAAATGGCAACAACGTACTGCCAACGTCATAGGACCCGACCTGCATGGACTAATGAGACACCAGTCTGTTTCTGGCAGATTCTGGGACCAAGCATTGGAGGAGTTGGTGTTCGCTGTGGAGAGACTGAGGGCGGTGCTGTACCCAACAAGTGGCAGGAGGCCTTCGCCCCAAGTCTTCGTGCCATGTAGAGGGAGGTTGCCCATCAGGTCTCGGGCAGCACTGTGGTCCCCAGGACCCACACACAGTGCAGGAAGAAATTTAATGACCTCACTCGGGTGGTCAGGGTGAGTCAATTCTTCGACAAATGCTACATACCACCGTCTGAACCACAGTCTGCACACACTGCCCAAAGCACCACACTCCTGGCACTCACCCACCAACAATCTCTACCTACCAACACTCACACCCACATCTCACACCTTGCACACAATGACAACTATTCAACTATGGCAGGCACATCTCCCAAACACATTGCTCCACACTCACTCACACTTTCCTTTCTCCTGCAGGCCAAGGTGGCTCACAACAGCAGGGAGCAGGAGCGCACAGGCGGGGGACAAGATGACACCCAACCACTTTCTGAGCTGGAGGAAAGAGTTCTGCAAATCATTGGGTGCCAGGTGGTGGACGCCATGCATGGCCACCGGTGACGTTGACCCCCTTGGGGACAACAAGGGTATGTTCATCCCTACTCCTTCTTCTCACATCCCACTTCCCCCTCACCCCACAGGCATTTTGGACTTTCCAGCTAATCATGCTGTACGCATGCATTTCTCCCTTCCTGTCCCCATCCCCTCACCCTAACCCGACTCTTGTGCCTTTATGCTTTCAGATAATGAGCAAGCACCTGAGCAGCCTTTCCCTGAGGGCACCGCAGAGAGCGAGGTGGGAGAAGAGGAGGACGAAGAACACACTGTGTCACTGCATGTCTCACCCGTTGGCGCCAGCTCAGATACTGGCGCTAGGCATTCTTTAGAGGCTAGTATAGTAGCGGGATCTGCACAGTGTGAGGCACCGGGGACGAGTGGGCTGCAGCAAGGCCAGGGGGAAAGGGTAGCTCGGGAATCAGCTCCCCGCAGGGCAAGTTCGTGTGCGAGTTCTGCCGCACAGGACTCAGATGAGGACCTCAATGGGGAGGCCTTTAGAAGAAGGGTGATGGGCATGCACAAGGAGATGGTGGGTGCAATGTCAAGGGTGCCCGAGAGCCTCTCGGCAGTGGTAAGGAGTGTGGAGAGTCCGCCTCCAACATTGCACAAAGCTCTGCGCACACCATGGAGCCCATCATTTGCTGTCCCAGAGAGATTGTGGCAACCTAGACCTGATGACATGTGTGAGGGGCGATCTGGCAGCTTCCATTGCAGCACTGGCGGAAGCGACGCAACGTCTTAGTGCTGTAATGCAGTCTATGGTTGGTGGCATCCAATCTCAGACTGCTCTCATACCGTCTCAGCTTGATGCCACGCAAGTTCTGACTGCTGCCACCGTGGCTGGGTCGACCACCGTCCACCGGGGCTGTCACGGTGTCGCAGCAGGTCACAATCTGTGCTCCTGCAGATTGGTCGTGATGCTGAGGTGCTGCCCCGAGGGAGTGGCAGTGGGTCAGTGGAGCAGGAAGCTACTGTCCTCTCTCAGGATGACAGCATTCCTGCTCCCACCACTGCCACTCCGCCATTGCCCTTGTCGCTGCATGTCATCCAGCCAGCCCAGATTGCTGCCGCCCATGCTGAGGTGGCGCAGTCTACAGCCGGGCCTTCCAGGCCCAGAGCTGGTCGAGGGCGTCCTGCAAGGCCATCTGAAGTCTCCCGCATGGACACTCAGCAGCCTTCCTCCGACCGTGCTGCAGCCACTGGGCCAACACTTTGTAGGAGCACTAGAGTAGGCAAAGGCACAGTAACAAGAGGCACTAAGGGATTGCACAAGGGTGAATAGTTAATACTGTTGTTGTAAATATGTGTTACTGATTATTGATAAATGTATTCATTGGCTTTGGATGATTCATTTCAGCTTTGCGCTGTGATATGGCCTGCGACAGGCATAGAATGATAAGGATGTGGTGAGCAACGGGGATCTGGGGTTTAATTTATTGGAACAGCAGTCTGATGGGGCGGTCATGGACTGCCCTTCCAGAAGGCCGATTGAGGGGCTGCCTCCTCCTTCGCTCCTGTGTCTCCTTCTCCTCCTCCTCATCTTCCTCTTCCTACTCGTCCTTGTCCTCCTCCTCCTCTTCCTCCTCCTGAGGTGGTCCCACAATCTCTGGTGACAAGGGCTGGGCCCTCATGATGGCCAAGTTGTGGAGCATGCAGCAGACCATGACAAAATGGGACACCTGCTCAGCCAAGTACTGGATGGCTGCTCCCGAGCAGTCAAGGCAGCGGAACTGTTGCTTGAGCACCCCGATGGTCTGCTCGATGATGTTCCTGGTGGCAGCATGGCTCTCATTATATGAGTGCTGGGCAGGAGTGTTGGTGTTGCGGGGGGGAGTCATGCGCCAGGTGGAGAGCGGATAGACCTTGTCTCTGACCAGCCAGCCGCGAGCTTGATGTGACGGCTGGAAGAGTGCTGGCACACCAGTCTGGCGCAGGATGAAGGCATCGTGGCTGCTGCCAGGATAGCAGGCATTCACACTGAGGATTCGCTGTCTGTGGTCACACATTAACTTCACATTAAGTGAGTGGTAGCCTTTGCGGTTATGGAAGATCTCAGGATTGTTATGCGGTGCCCGCAAAGCCACGTGGGTGCAGTCAATGGCGCCCTGCACCAAGGGGAAACCCGCTATCCTGGCAAAGCCACATGCACACTCATCCTGCTTCTCTCTGGTGATGGGGAGGGAAATGTAGTCCCTTCTCCTATTGTAGAGAGCCTCTGTGACCTCCCGGATGCAGCGATGGACGGCAAACTGTGAGATGTTAGATATAACTCCTGTTGCAGACTGGAAGGAACCGCTGGCGAAGAAACTGAGGGTGATGGTGACCTTGACTGCCACTGAAAGAGCCGTGGTCGCCCTGATCTGTAGCTCGAGGTCTGGTTGCAGGATGTGGCAGAGTTCGGTGACCACCTCCTTGGTGAAGCGGAGCCTTCTAATGCACTGCTCCTCACTTAATTCGAGGTAGGAGAAGTGCTCTTGGAATACCCTCGGAGGGTAAGGCCTCCTGTTGAGAGCCCTGATGGCCCTCCTCCTCACTGTGGCCACATGTTCCAATCTTTCTCGCTGCCTGCGCTCCCTCCGCAGTAGATCCTGGAGGGGGAGGTCGACTGCCAGTACAGCCCCCATTAATGTAACAATGTGTAACACTTTGAAATTTTGTCAGAATAAATGTAAAAAAATTTTAGTAGCCACAACACTCCTGATACTAAAGAACCTTTAAATGACTGAATGAAACTCTTGCACAATCGCAAACTGACAAGGAAGCAGTGAAACAGCACTAACCTGACAGCTGCGACTGATCCCTTTAAATATCGCCCCTGGAGCCTCCATCCGCCTGCTTCACGCCTCCTCTTCCTGTCGTTGTCGGGGCGAGGCGCTAAGGCAGGGGGCGATAATCAATTTAGCAGATCCGGCACTGAGTGAGCTCACTGACATCACGAGTTGCTTGGCGCTAAAGCCCCAGGCGCTAACTGTTAGCGGCGGCGCTAAGGGGCGACTGGATTTGGCGTGTGGTGCTGGATTTACCTCACCCCAGCGCTACTTCATTAGTGCCCCGTTAGAGCCCCGGCCAGGCGCTAACAGAAGGTGCTAACCAACAGAATTTCTCCCCCCTTGTAGGTTTGTCACTCTGCAATTGCAGGATTTGACCACCAGGTAGTGCTGTGTTGCAAATACTGTATGTGAATAGTCATCGACCTGAAACGTGGGGGGAATTTTAACCCCAGGAACGGGTGGGTAGTTAAAATAATTGTTTTTTGATCGCAACAGCAACCCAGCTTGAATGCGCCCACTTCCAGGTTTAATGGAGGTGCGCTCGGATACCTGAGAGTAAAATACTCACTGAAGTTGGGGTTTTAATTAGTGCAGGCAGACGGGTACTTATTGATGCAATTAACATCCTTGGGAGAGGTTAATAAGGTGTTTTTTAATTGAACTTTACTTTGGTTTAAATTTAACGTCTCCAGCACAGGTTTCCCGGGGCTTGGGAAACTGATCAGGGTAACAGACCTGAGATTGAGACGCAGTTCAGGTGAATATTTAAACTTGAGATTGTCCCATCTGGATAAAAGCTCACTTTATGCAGCTGGTGTCTCAGTTCCCTCTGGCAGGGAGTTCTTGTGTGGATGCAACTTTTTCCAAACTTTGGGGGTTTTCAAACTGACAAGATCAGGATGGGAGGCATGTTGGATGTGTTTGACAGCACATTAGAAGAGGAAGACCATCACCACCAATGGCAGCGACAACATGCTGTGGTGGGATCAGCATGTGCACAGGAGAGAGGTGCACAGGAGTGAGGGGCACAGGAGAGAGGTGCACAGGAGAGAGGGGCACAGGAGAGAGGTGCACAGGAGAGAGGTGCACAGGAGAGAGGTGCACAGGAGAGGTGTACACAGGAGAGAGGTGCACAGGAGAGAGGTGCACAGGAGAGAGGTGCACAGGAGAGAGGTGCACAGGAGAGGTGTGCACAGGAGAGAGGTGCACAGGAGAGAGGTGCACAGGAGAGAGGTGCACAGGAGAATCATAGAATGGTTACAGCACAGAAGGAGGCCAATCGGCCCGTCGAGCCCGTGCCGTCTCTCTGCAAGAGCAGTTCAGCTAGTCCGATCCCTCGCCCTTTCCCTGTAGCCTTTTTTTTTCCTACAGGTACTTATCCAACTCCCTTTTGAAAGCCATGATTGAATCTGCCTCCACCACCCTTTCAGGCAGTGCATTCGAGATCTTAACCACTCGCTGAGTAAAAAAGTTTTTTCTTATGTCACCTTTGGTCCTATTGCCAATCACCTTAAATCTGCGTCCTCTGGTTCTCCACCCTTCTGCCAATGGGAACAGTTTCCCTCTATCTACTCTGTCCAGACCCCTCATGATTTTGAACACCTCTATCAAATCTCCTCTCAATCTTCTCTGCTCCAAGGAGAACAACCCCAGCTTCTCCAGTCTATCAAGATAAAAGGTGCACAGGAGAGAGGGGCACAGGAGGGAGGTGCACAGGAGAGAGGGGCAAAGGAGAGAGGGGCACAGGAGGGAGGTGCACAGGAGAGAGGGGCACAGGAGAGAGGGGCAAAGGAGAGAGGTGCACAGGAGAGAGGGACACAGGAGAGAGGGGCACAGGAGGGAGGTGCACAGGAGAGAGGGGCACAGGAGAGAGGGGCAAAGGAGAGAGGGGCACAGGAGAGAGGGACACAGGAGAGAGGGGCACAGGAGGGAGGTGCACAGGAGAGAGGGGCACAGGAGAGAGGGGCAAAGGAGAGAGGTGCACAGGAGAGAGGGACACAGGAGAGAGGGGCACAGGAGGGAGGTGCACAGGAGAGAGGGGCACAGGAGAGAGGGGCACAGGAGAGAGGGGCACAGGAGAGAGGTGCACAGGAGAGAGGGGCAAACGAGAGAGGGGCACAGGAGAGAGGGGCACAGGAGAGAGGGGCACAGGAGAGAGGGGCACAGGAGAGAGGTGCACAGGAGAGAGGGGCACAGGAGAGAGGGGCAATCGAGAGAGGGGCACAGGAGAGAGGGGCACAGGAGAGAGGGGCACAGGAGGGAGGTGCACAGGAGAGAGGGGCACAGGAGAGAGGGGCACAGGAGAGAGGTGCACAGGAGGGAGGGGCACAGGAGAGAGGGGCACAGGAGAGAGGGGCACAGGAGAGAGGTGTACAGGAGAGAGGGGCACAGGAGGGAGGTGCACAGGAGGGAGGGGCACAGGAGGGAGGGGCACAGGAGGGAGGTGTACAGGAGGGAGGGGCACAGGAGAGAGGGGCACACGAGAGAGGGGCACAGGAGGGAGGTGCACAGGAGGGAGGGGCACAGGAGAGAGGGGCACAGGAGGGAGGTGTACAGGAGGGAGGGGCACACGAGAGAGGGGCACAGGAGGGAGGTGCACAGGAGAGAGGTGCACAGGAGTGAGGTGCACAGGAGTGAGGGGCACAGGAGAGATGTGCACAGGAGAGAGGGGCACAGGAGAGAGGTGCACAGGAGGGAGGTGCACAGGAGGGAGGCGCACCGAGGAGGGAGGTGCACAGGAGGGAGGGGCACAGGAGGGAGGGGCACAGGAGAGAGGTGTACAGGAGGGAGGGGCACAGGAGAGAGGGGCACAGGAGAGAGGTGTACAGGAGAGAGGGGCACAGGAGAGAGGTGTACAGGAGGGAGGGGCACAGGAGAGAGGGGCACAGGAGAGAGGGGCACAGGAGAGAGGGGCACAGGAGAGAGGGGCACAGGAGAGAGGGGCACAGGAGAGAGGGGCACAGGAGGGAGGTGCACAGGAGGGAGGGGCACAGGAGAGAGGGGCACAGGAGAGAGGGGCACAGGAGGGAGGTGCACAGGAGGGAGGGGCACAGGAGAGAGGGGCACAGGAGAGAGGGGCACAGGAGAGAGGGGCACAGGAGTGAGATTAATTTCGGGGCCGTTAACTCTGTTTCTCTCTCCACAGATGCTGCCTGACCTGCTGAGTGTTTTCCAGCACTTTCTGTTTTTATTTCAGATTTTCAGCAACAGTAGTATTTTGCTTTTGTTTTAGTGAACTTTCTCTCACAGCTATACTGCGAGCTTGTCCTTTTTTCCCAAAGTGATATTTCTTCTCAAGTAAGTTAATTTTCAAATTATTTTTTGAACTTTTAATTTTATACAGCAAATATAGGGAATGAATTTCGACATTTTCCATGGATGTTCTCCTGCTCGTCCACCATAACTTTAGCAGAAAAGCCATGAAAACACTGGAAAAAGGAAGTAAATGGCATTTACACTGTTTTTACAGGGTCTCCGCAGCTCCTCAGCAGAAGTTAAACACGCTGCTCTCTGCCTGTTTTCCATTCTTGGCAGCTCGCCTGTTCTGGGAGAGTCCAGGCCCTTCTCCCAAGAGCTATAAATATAAATTAATGTTCAAACCCAAAAAGTATTTTGATTTATACAGCTGAAATCAATTAAGGCAATTTATAAATGACAAAGAATAATACACAGGCTGCCCTGCATGTAGTTTTGGATATATTGCTTTCTACACTAAATAAAATTTGTTGTTAAGAGTTTTAAACTCTTTTACTTCAGTAACTACAAAATAATATACCTTTATCATTCGCGCTAATTCCATTATATCAGAAATATATTTGCAAAGAATAGAATACTTTACAACCTTCTGGGCTCAACATTGATTTCAATAACTTCCGATCATAACCACTGCTCCCATTTTTACGGACAGCAGGTGCTGGTAATGGTTTTGCCGTTGCCACTTACAGCTCCTCTAGACCTATCTTTTGTTTCTTTACTTGTCCCATTACCACCCTCTTTTACTTTGCACCATCAACCTTTTGTCATTTTCTGAGTCCTGACCTCCACCCTATCACAGATCTTCCCTTTTGTTCTTTCCTTTCCTCCTCCTCATCCCCTTCTTTCCCTAGCTCTGTACTCGCTTATAAACTGTTAAATCTGTAACTTCTTCCAGTTCTGACGAAAGGATCTGCTAAATCTATATAAAACGCTAGTTCGGCCCCAGTTGGAGTATTGTGTCCAATTCTGGGCACCACACTTTAGGAAGGACGTGAGGCTTTGGAGAAGGTACAGAAGAGATTTATTAGAATGGTTCCGGGATGAGGGATTACAGTTACGTGGATAGACTGGAGAAAATGGGGTTGTTGTGCTTAGAACAGAGAAAACTAAGAGGAGATTTGACAATGGTGTTTAAAATCATGAAGGGTTTAGATAATGAGAAACTGTTTACAATGGTTGAAGGGTTGATAACGAGAGGGCACAGGTTTAAGGTGATTGGCAAAAGAACCAGAGGTGACATGAGGGAAAAAAATTTACGCAGCGAGTGGTTAGGATTTGGAATGCACTGCCTGATTCATAAGGGTATTCGATAAATACTTGAAGGAGAAAAAAAGAGCCAGGGAGTGGGACTAACTGGACTGCTCTTCAAAAGAGCCAGCGCAGACTCAATGAGCCAAATGGCCTCCTCCTGTGCAGTCCTGTTCTGTGATTCTATGCTTCTATGATTCTAGGTCATCGACTTGAAACGTTAACTCTGTTTCTCTCTCCAGAGATGCTGCCTGACCTGCTGAGTATTTCCAGCATTTTCTGTTTTTATTTCAGTGTTATTCTGTAATACTACAAGCTGCAGGTCCTTACAATAAAGGGAAGAAACAGCCATCTCCGAACCGGTCTCCCACCCTCCCCTTCCCCTTCACCTTCCCCTTCCTCCTCCTTCATCCTCCTCCTTCACCTTTTACCTCCTTCCCTTAACCTCACCCTTCTCCTCTTTCCTGCTCTCCCCTTCTTTCTCTCTCTATATAATATATATTAAATATAAGATGTAGGGGACACTAGCAATATAAAGTGAGTATGTCACCACCCACCGAGCTCTGGTGAGGGGGTAGGGGTTCTGTTCCCAGGGTGATGCAATTTTCTTTCCTCTTTTCTAGACTGGTGGACTATTGTGTGTTTCTAGCACTTCCCGTCTTCACTTCATATATCATGCATCTTTATTTTCCCAATCGCCCCCTTTTTTTACTTTTTCCTTCTGTGGGCTTTTCCTATAATGTTACCTTAGCTATTTCTACATTATTTTATTCTTCTAATGTCTTTTCGTTGCCTCAATAAGGTGATCTTTTATATAATTTAATAGGTTCCTATTTCATCCTACAAAGGACTTATGTATCTTTCAGTTCCGAGGAAGATTACACACACAAAACATGAACCCATTTTTTTTTTACAGATGTTTACTGGCCTGCTGTGTATTTCAAAAATGTTCTGTTTTTATTTCAGATTTCCAGCAGTGGCAGTTCATTTTTGTAGAAAGATTTTATTTACTGTTAATTTCAGTTCAATAAGCAAATGGCTTGGATTTTCCATTGAGAGTAATGGTGAAGCTAACAGTGCTCACCGTTATTATGGAGTAAATCGGACAGCAACTTCCGGAGTCCGTACATACGCAGTTAAATGCAGAAATCCGGAGGTTGCGGTCCAAGTTACCCTGCTCCTCCACAAGCTGCACTATAACAGTACCTCGCCAAGAGACTCAGCATTGAAATCCATGTACGGGCGTGAATTTGTTGTCCTTAGCCACTAGCTACCTATTAAACAGACCACAAAAAGTTAGGGCTGGTGCATTCAGGTGTAAGTGAATTTTTAATGGCATGGTAAGTCATAATTACTGCCAACCTCTTTGGCACTGTAAATGTAATTTTACAAGTGTGGAGTCTCATTCATTCAGAATTTAATTAGCATTGGAGATTTTAAAAATATATAATTTTTTACTTTTACTGTCTGTCTCTATCATCTCTCTCTTAATCCCATTTTTCATTCTCTCTCTTTATTTTGCTTTCTGTACATGATTTGAATCTAATTTATACTTCTTGGTTTATACTTCCGGGTTTAGACTCTGCGTGGCTCAGTGAGGGTTCTTCAATCTGATTGGTTGAAGAGTCTCGCTGTTCCTTACCCTGTTCACACACGTCACAGATCCTCTGTAGAGGGTGCTGCACTGGATCAGATCCCCAATGAGAGCAAGTCTCCACTCAAAAGCTCATGAAAACACTGTGGGCAGCTGTCAGCGTACTGAACGGCGCGCGCCGTTCCTTCACTGCTGACCGCAAAATCCAGGCCATCATGTTTTGAAGTATTAAAAAAGTTTGCATTTACTTATAATATCCTTTTGATTCTTTGGCTAAACAGTTTAGTGCTGAAATTCCAATCAGGCGCCAGACACAGCTCCAGTATAAGTGCTGGGTGTGGGGGGGGTGGGGTGCTGAAAATTGGAGAAGAACCTGCCCCCTTGGCTTCTGCCCAATTGAAAGGAGGCTGAGAAATGCCAGTAAGTGGGTCGTGGGCTGAGAGCAACTGTAGGTTCTATTATGGAACTTTCATAGACCTCAAATGCAGAGGGAATCAATTGCCCTCTAGAGACAGCCTGACAGCTCCTTTGGGAGAAGCACGTTTTAGCTGCATTGTGTCTGGGAAGGGACTTCCTGAGGTACTAAATGAGTACTTTGCTTCTGTCTTTACCAAGGAAGAAGATGCTGCCAAAGTCATAGTGAAAGAGGAGGTAGTTGAGATACTGGATGGGATAAAAATTGATAAAGAGGAGGTACTAGAAAGGCTGGCTGTACTTAAAATAGATAAGTCACCAGGACCGGATGGGATACATCCCAGAATGCTGAGGGAAGTAAAGGTGGAAATTGCAGAGGTACTGGCCATAATCTTCCAATCCTCCTTGGTGCCAGAGGACTGGAGAATTGTAAATGTTACACCCTTGTTCAAAAAAGGGTGTAAGGATAAACCCAGCAACTACAAGCCAATCAGTTTAACCTCGATAGTGGGGAAGCTTTTAGAAATGATAATCAGGGACAAAATTAACAGTCACTTGGACAAGTGTAGATTAATTAAGGAAAGCCAGCATGGATTTGTTAAAGGCAAATCGTATTGAACTAACTTGATTGAGTTTTTTGATGAGGTAACAGAGAGGGTTGATGAGGGCAATGCGGTTGACGTGGTGTACATGGACTTCCAAAAGGTGTTCGATAAAGTGCCACATAATAGACTTGCCAGCAAAGTTGAAGCTCATGGAATAAAAGGGACAGTGGCAGCATGGATACAAAATTGGCTAAGTGACAGGAAACAGAGAGTAGTGGTGAACGGTTGTTTATTGGATTGGAGGAAGGTAAACAGTGGGGTCCCCAGGGGTCGGTACTAGGACCACAGCTTTTCTTGATATATATTAATGACTTAGACTTGGGTGTACAGGGCACAATTTCATATTTGCAGATGACACAAAACTTGAAAGTATAGTGAACAGTGAGGAGGAGAGTGATAGACTTCAAGAGGACATAGACAGGCTGGTGAAATGGGCAGATACGTGGCAGATGAAATTTAACACAGAAAAGTGAAAAGTGTTACATTTTGGTAGGAAGAACAAGAAGAGGCAATATAAACTAAAGAGTACAATTCTAAAGGGGGTGCATGAACAGAGAGACCTGGGGGTATATGTGCACAAATCATTGAAGGTGGCAGGGCAGGTTGAGGGACTACCTGAAATGCTCTTGCAGAGAGCCGGCATGGGCTCGATGGGCCGAATGGCCTCCTTCTGTGCTGTAACCATTCTATGATTCTATGATTGTGTGCTGTGTCAGAGTGGTATAGCACCATAGCAACCAGACTATGAAGGCCCAAAAGATTAAAAAAAGAAAGATTAAAAATTAAATAGCTCCTCTCACAACTGCAGGACGTCCCTACATGTTTTACAGCCAACAAAGTAGTTTTGAAGTGTAATCACTGTTGTAATGTCGGAAATGCAGCAGCTAATATGCGCACAGCAAGGTCCCACAAACAGCAATGTGTAAAAGACGATAATCTGCTTTAGTGATGTTGAGGGATAAATATTGGAGAACTCCCCTGCTCTTCTTCGAAATACTGCCATGGAATCATTTACGTCCACTTGAGAGGGCAGACGAGGCCTCGGTTTAACGTCTCATCCAAAAGACGGCAACTCCGACAGTGCAGAACTCCCTCAGCACTGCACTGGAATGTCAGTCTAGATTTTAGGCTCAAACCCCTGGAGTGGAACTTGAATCCACAACCTTCTGACTCAGAGGCGAGAGTGCTGCCAACTAAGCCATGGTAAAATATTAAGAGGGGAAGTTTAACAGGATGGACATGAGAGGGGTTGGGGGGGGGTTAAATTCTTAAAAATGGGAAACCCAAGCTGCAAACAAGACTACTTCAGGTTTAACCGAGGCGGGTTGGGGGTCGGGCGAGTAAGCTGCTCTTGGGAGGCGGGTCAGTAATTATAATATTTAAATGAGGCTGTGCGCCTCAGATTTTAGTAGCCATGTGAATTGAATGGCTGCGACCAGGGTTTCCCAGGGCTCGGGAAACCTGGCAGCTAACGGGAGGCGAGAGCTGCTGAATCCAGCAGGTAAGTGCTTTTCAAGTAGAAACAGGAAATGCTGGAAATACTCAGCAGGTCAGGCAGCCTCTGTGGAGAGAGAAACAGAGTTAACGTTTCAGGTCGATGACCTTTCGTCAGAACTGGAAAAAGTTAGAGATGTAACAGATTTTAAGCAGGTGCAGAGGCAGGGAAAGGGGGGAGGGGAGAAAAGAACAAAAGGGAAGGTCTGTGATAGGGTGAAAGGCAGGAGAGATTGAATGACAAAAGGGATGATTGTACAAAGCAAAAGTAGATGGTAATGAGACAAGTAAAGAAACAAAAGATGAGTCTAGAAGAGGTGTAAATGGGACTGGCAGAAATATCAACAACTGCCATCTGAAAAAATAAGCGCAGAAGTTATGATCTGAAATTGTTGAATGCAATGTTGAGTCAAGAGGGCTGTAAAATGCCTATCGTGGTTCTGGGAGGGAGGGGAAGGGGTGAGAGCAGAAGTGCGGGAAATGGAACAGATACAGTCAAGGGCCCTGGAAGAGGGGAATCCTCAGTTGAGGAAAAAGAGATATCGGAAGTGCTAGTATGGAAGGTGGCATCATCAGAACAGATGCAATGGAGACAAAGAAACTGGGAGAATGGAATAGAGTCCTTACTGGAAGCGGGGTGGGAGGAAATGTAGTCCAGGTAGCTGTGGGAGTCAGTGAGCTTATAGTGGATGTTTGTCGATAGCCTATCCCCAGAAATGCTTTTCAAGTACTGTTTGTGGGCCAAGAGGAGCAGGAGTGCTCCCTCCCTGCCTCCCTGAAAATAACAGGCCCTAAGTGGGGTTTTTTTACACAAGGAACCATGAATCCAAGTTTCAAGATTTATAAAAACAGGCAAACTGACAAAAATCTAGTCACTGAAATGTAATTATAACTAAAATGCGCCCGTTACATCCCTGCAAATAAAACAACTGAGGCTGTCAAATCACAGACATAAGTACGTATCTGATATATTGTTTAGTTTTAGTATCCCATTGTAACTCTGGCTCGAGACTATTTCTCAGATTCTCTCTTGTAGGAAAATAGTACATATGAGATTGAAATAAGAATTTACAAGGTATGGCAAATGAAGTTTTCAGTATGGATTCCCTTGTTACGTATCATCATCTGGTAATGAGCAGCTGTCATGCATGGAATTTTTTGTAGTCTTGACAAATTGAACATTGAAACCTTCAATCCTTAAATGGCACTTGTAGACTAAATAATTCTGAATGTTCTAAAAACCAAGTAGATTGTTATAGAAATTATAGCAATCAAAGAGATATGTTCCAACAGGCTTCAAGAATAATTAATTCAATGTATGACATGCTGTATGGAAACCATCAGAACTTTTATAGTTCATCTCATGCAATTTGTTTCATTTTTTAAGAATTGGGTCACGTCAGACCTAATTCCCCAATACTACATTTTCAGACACAAAAATTCAGCTTAGCAGCTAAGAAACATACATTTTCAGGTTTCAACTTCCACAAAAAAGGGGGCATACTTCTCCTAATTGAAAACCCATAGCTTGGTCTGTGTGCAATCATTATAATGTCCCTAATATATGTTTAACGTTGTCACTCAGCATTATTATGTATCACTCCACACTGTGGAAGGGAGCACTTAATAAATATAATTATCATGTTTTTTAAATATTCAGATTTTCAGTATTTTGCCAGCATCTTGAGGATATATGACAGGAAAGCATAGAATATAAACCATTTACTTGCCAACTATGTGGTCAGGTTATAATAATACTTCATACTCCTAAGTGTTTTATCTCTTGAAATAAATTTAATCGTGATGAACATCAGATGGAGATCCTGTTGTCAATAAATCTGAGGAGGTCTGCTTCAGCAACAGAAATTTTTGGTTTTGAGCAAAGCAGCTTGTGACAAATTTCATACATGTATGGTTACAACTTTACTGTAAAATTTTGTTTAATGACACTCCAGTGAAGTGCCTTGGGACATTTTACTATGCTAAAGATGCTATATAAATACAAGCTGTTGTTGTTTTTATAAAACTCGAAGGGGTTGAATTTCCACAGGGGTTCTCCTGATCATGTGCCATACCATTTACGTTTCTCTGGGGCTTCCACAAATCTTTCACCAATATTATGACGGACGATTGGGATAACCGCTGTGGAAATTCAACCCTGAAAGCTAGAACCTAGGATGCAAGGTCTGTGGTTCGGCGTCCAGTTTTTTTTATGCCGCAGGACATTTTTTGTATGTTAAATACACTATATGAATGCAAGGTGCTGTTGATTGTTGGGTAACAATATTTTTTAATTTCTTCCAATATTGCCAGGGTACATTCCTTACAATCGAGTACAACTCACCCAGGTATATTGAAGGATCCTTTCTGGGACATAAAGAGCTACTGGATCATTGTGGAGCTTTTTCTGTATTGCACATTTGCCCCCTACTGTCTAATTTCCATATATTTTTCTGGGTGAGAAAATGCAGTTTTGAATTCCAGATAACCTGTTCCTCAAATTGTTTAATGTTGAGTTACCTTTTCAAATAGAACACATTAACATAGGCCTTCCAGTCCGAACAGAAAATTACAGGCTGATGCATTCGTTAGTTGGGTTGCTCCTTGCTAAAGCAAGGGAGCATGGAATCGGCCCTATCATGTCTGTGTGCTCCCAGTATGAAGTTAGTCCACCACTGGGAATTCATTGTTTAGAAGTGTGGGAAATATTATGCTGCTTCAGGATTTAAAGGCCTGCAGCAGCAATTTAAAGGGGAGCTGCGATTTTGTCAGAAAAATTCCCATACATTGAATGACAAGTGCAGAGAAGTAATGCAGTAGCCTGAGTACTTTGATTTACTAATGTTTTTTGTTGAAGTGCAGCAGAGGAAGGTGGCATTGTCTGGTATTCTGGGGCACTATCTGTACGGATGAGCAACTAAGTACTTGGGAGGAGATGGCCATGCATGTCAACTCAGGGAAAAACACTTAGAGAAACTACTAGGAAGTGAAAAGGAATTTACAGAGTTCACCAGGTCAGCCAATGTGGGACTACTCACCATTACCTTATATTAATTAGCTGCTCAAAGTATGCATGGCACAAAGTGCCAATTCCTCAATCAGATTCCAAATGGCCCACGCCCTCTGTGTGCATCTGCACTGTGCCCGCCCTACCAGATTCTACAAGGTCAGGTTATTTACATAATAACCTCCCTGCATGTTTATACTGTGCACGGTAGCATTGAGTCACTAGGGCTGAAGAGAATCTTAAAGAAAACAGTGGCTTGTGAAGAGAGCTTGCAGTATTTGATGGAAGAGGAGGCCTTGAGGGAAGTGACAATTTTAGGGGCAGAGGGAAATCCTCCAAATAAAAGGAAGCATGGCAGAAGGTGACCAATTGTCTGAATGATGTGTCCTCTGTTTGTTGCTCATGAGAACAGTGACTGACTGAAGGAGAGTGCCGGGGGGTGGGGGGGATAGGCAAATTTCTTCCCACTCAAAGTAAAAAGATGACTGGACTATGTACTCACCAAGCAATCAGCCTATAGTACCTAGTACCTAGCCACATCAGCCTATAGTACCTAGCCACATCTGCCTATAGTACCTAGCCACATCAGCCTATAGTACCTAGCCACATCTGCCTATAGTACCTAGCCACATCTGCCTATAGTACCTAGCCACATCAGCCTATAGTACCTAGCCACATCAGCCTATAGTACCTAGCCACATCTGCCTATAGTACCTAGCTACATCAGCCTATAGTACCTAGCCACATCAGCCTATAGTACCTAGCCACATCAGCCTATAGTACCTAGCCACATCAGCCTATAGTACCTAGCCACATCAGCCTATAGTACCTAGCCACATCAGCCTATAGTACCTAGCCACATCAGCCTATAGTACCTAGCCACATCTGCCTATAGTACCTAGCCACATCAGCCTACAGCACCTAGCCACATCAGCCTACAGTACCTAGCCACATCAGCCTATAGTACCTAGCCACATCAGCCTATAGTACCTAGCCACATCAGCCTATAGTACCTAGCTACATCTGCCTATAGTAGCTAGCCACATCTGCCTATAGTACCTAGCCACATCTGCCTATAGTACCTAGCCACATCTGCAATGCAACCTGCAAACCACTCGCTCCACATCTATTTTTTAAACCTTCTAAATATCTGAAACTGCATATCTGACATGATGACAACCAAAGGGATAGGCTTCCTTTCACTCATACAGCTCTGGCACGTTTTCTCGCCAATTCACTGTATGGTTCATTGAACTACATACATGTGCTCTGCTCATCCTTTCACACCAGGTAGAACGTAAACTCTCATTTGGGGTAACCCTCGTATTATCCCTTATTGCTCAAAAAAGGCGGCACATAGCCATCAGCAGAGAACCAACACTGGTGGCAGCCCATCTGACCTATGATGACTCAGCCGCTACAAGGAGCAGGCTGTCCAAATAATTAGGGTGGAGGCCATTCAGGGAGTGGACGAGTGAGAGTTTGGTGGCTTCAGGCCAGTTCAATGTCTCACTTCAACATCATATTCTTACCAGCAACTAACGTTCAATCAGTGACTAATAGCTAGTAACACCTGCCCTTCTGGTACACATCACCATGATGGCCTTGAACTTGGTGCACAGCCAGTAGCTCCAACCCCTTTCTATTTGTTATGGGGTTTTTCAAGAACAGGAAGCTGGCACAAGAGGAGCAGCAACCGGATCCATGACATGAGCATCTGTCAAGCACTCCAGACACTGCATGCACTGGTCCAGATGCATCCACTTCAAGGGAATTAAATAGGGGTAATTAGGAGGGAGCATATTTTGATGCAGGGACACACATGTGGAGAGGGGCTGGTGTGCAGTGCTGATGACTGAAAGCCACCATGGAGTGTGGGGCAACTCTACAGATGTTTGCCGCAGAGCTCACAGTG
Source organism: Squalus acanthias (assembly GCA_030390025.1). Lineage (NCBI taxonomy): Eukaryota > Metazoa > Chordata > Chondrichthyes > Squaliformes > Squalidae > Squalus > Squalus acanthias. Next base: position 71,006,598 of record CM059432.1, on the reverse strand, counting down.
GTAGGACTCTTAATGCCAGTTGTATAAATTCTTGTGAATGCTCAAACAGCTGCTATAAAAGCCTTGGTAGTCAGGGCTCCACTGATCTAATCAGTATCATCAATCGATATGATGATGCAGTGTCGAAATCATAGGTGCTTTATGTCTACTTTATTTTTAAATGAATACAGAGAGAAATATAGCCTTAGATCTCTACTGGCTTTTGAGAGATGATTGATCTCAAACATCAGAAGTTTCAAAAGATAGCAAATGGCTTTTAATGTGGAGAAGGAATGTCATTCTATTACTCATTAGAATATCCAGGTAAATCAATACATAGATATTGGATAAAACAGGATGGTAAATGTTCTGAAAGCTGTCACAAACAGGAACAGCATGACAAACCATTGGTAGACACTGGGGTAGAAATTGCGGTTGGAGGCGTACCTCCGGAGTACGCTTCCGACCCGGGAAACAAATCCGTACCTACCTCCAAGCACCCTGGCTGCGGAGAGTTCCAGTCTCAGGCCTCCAAGCGGACGGCTGTGTAAAGGCCCACGGATCCCAGGGACGTAGGTAGTTCAGAAGCGTCCCTGGGATCACGTGGGTCCGGTCCTCCAATCACAAAGGAGGATTCCATTGCAGTCAATTACAAAGAGAATCCCCTAATGAGATGCAATGGAATCCCCAAATAATTAAACAATTTACACAATTCTAATAAATATAAATGTACTGAATTTCAATTTTATTCATAAGTCCCTTCACTGCACCAACCTCAATAAAAATTGAATTTTTGATAAATAATTTTAAACATCTTAATCCAGGCCAATATTTGCATAAACTTAGTTATTGTGTATGTGCATCATTTTTGATTTTTAAATATTTAATTTAAAGCTTATATATACCCTTATGCTGATGAAAGCAGGCCCAATTCCTGCTTTTACCAGCAGTAAGAGTTTCATGGGCAATTGCTGGGCAGCTGTTGGGCAAATAGCCCAACTCTGCGCCTATAGTGTTTCCAGTCGGTTTGGACGATCTGTCAAGGCATACCTTGACAGATTGCAAGTTCCAGATTTCGCGCAAGCGCATGCTGAAACCCAAACATTGTGGGGCCTTTGCAATGGATTACGACAGTGTACTCTGAGAGTACGCCATCACGGAGACTGCAAATTCCAGTCCATTACCTTTCCAATTGAAGCAGAATAATGTTTGCATAGAAGCACTCAGGAAGGTATTGCTCAAATTGATTATGGCTAAAAAGTTCCTTTTGATGGTTGCCCTTTCGATGGTTGAGACTATGCAGACTGAACTCCATCAAGGAGGTTGGTGAATTGTTGTGAAGAAAATTAGCAAAGAAGGAAGTGGAGCGCTAAATCAAATGCTCCACTTCCTTCTTGGAGTGCAATCGGCAGCAGGTGGGGCGGAGACTTCAGCAGTGCTGCACACTGGGCCGTGCAGCGCTGCCGTGTTCAAAGGCTCCTTCCCTCCCTTAAAGGGAAGGACCATCGCTGCAGGCTCTGCAATAAAAAAAGTACCTACCTGGACCACCAAGGCAGTCGCGATCCCGCGCGATCAGCCCGGCTCTCAAGCGGAGGGCCGGGCTGATCGATCGCGGGCAGGAGCACGTGAAAAAAACCTCGGCCACCTCGCCTTTAATCATCGCCCCTGAAGCGGCCGGCTGCCTCCTGGAGCTGTCGGTGTTTTCGACCGATGCTGCTGCAGGGGGCAGAAGTCAATTTCGGGTCCAGGGCGCTACCAGGGGCGATGCGCACGGCGATGATGTCACGATCTCCGGACGAAGGAGATCGGGGCGCATCACTGTAGCGCTGCCGCAAAACTCCTGCCGAATATGGCGGGAGTCGATGTCAGCGCCACGCACGGTCGCAAAGCCATTTGCAGGAGGCACAAAGGCACCCAATTTCGTCCCCATCAAATATAAAGTTAGTCGAACTCCAGAAGACTGGAAGAAGTGCATCAAGTATCTAAATTAAATTACTAGGCAAAAAATTGAGATTAACGAAGACTGACTTTAAAAGAACCAAATATGGCCAGAGAGAGAAAAAACTGACCTGGTCAGAATTGCAGGTAACCCTATTCCTGCAGATAGCTCTATTATTGCATCTCATGTATTAAAGACCGAACCACTCTTCTGCTTCTACTGATTCTGGTAGGCTTTAAGTTTTTGAAAGATTTATTACTTCACATTTTCCTGTCTCAATGCAATAATGTATAATGCAAGTATTTTAAAGCATATGTAAATGTTCTTAATCAGATCTTTTTTAATAAAAGCTATACAATTCTGCTTAAAATTCTGCAAAATTATTTTGTTTCTTTTTTATTATTTTTATTTCTTTGTATTGCTTATTAATTCAGGTTACTTATAGTCCATTATGAATTAATAATCTTGTATCTCCTCACATAAATTGTGACAACTTTGCCCTTGGGCAGGGCACCGTGATCTTGGAGGGGTTGGGGGGAGTTTTAGAAACAGAGCATCTTCAATAAAGTCTTTGTGGGGAACTAATGCTTCTGTATATAACTGGGTAGCTGGAAGCTATCTCTTGTATACAGATACTTACTTCAGGACTCTCAAAGGGAGGTACAAATGTTATAGAATCCACAGATCATGTCCCTTCATCTTCCCATCACCAGTATCAGAGCATGCAAGAAAGCCCCCATATCCGAGGTTAGATTTGTTTATAGTCGTAATGAAATATGACTTCAATCAGGCACTTTTCTCCTTTTCAGAGACCCTGCACAGACCTTCAGTTCAGAAGTGAATCTAAATGTTACATATCTTATTGAAACATATAAGATTCTGATGGGACTTGACAGGGTAGATGCTGAGAGGATGTTTTCCCTCGTGGGGAAATCTAGAACTAGGAGGCATAGTTTCAGGATAAGGGGTCGCCCATTTAAGACGGAGATGAGGAGGAATTTCTTCTCTCAGAGGGTCGTGAATCTTTGGAGAGCTGTGGAGGCTGAGTCAGTGAATATTTTCAAGGCAGAGATAGACAGATTTTTGAACTACAGGGGAGTCAAGGGTTATGGGGAACAGGCAGGAAAGTGGAGTTAAGGCCAAGATCAGATCAGCCATAATCTTATTGAATGGCGGAGCAGGCTCATGGGGCCGAATGGCCTACTCCTGCTCCTATTTCTTATGTTCTTATGTTCTTGTATCATGGGGAAACATCAATGTCTGAAAAACTTGGGCCAGTGAGTTAACAAGATATTGAGAGGATCTCTTTAAGTATGAAAAAAAATCAACCTCTGATGGAGGGTGTTCAACTAAAATCAATCTCCAGCAATGCAGCTCTAAGCACCAGTCAGAAAACTCACAGGTAATTTCTGTATAAGGAAAAGACTCTTTAGGAGAACAGAGTAATAAGAATGAATACCAGAACTTGGATCATTTATATCAAGAGCTATTAAGAGCTCAGGTCACTCTGAGGTCAGGGGAGGAGAAAAAGATCAAATAAGACAAGTTTTAATTGTATTTATCTAAACTGGAAAATTAAAACTGAAAATATGAGGAAGGTTACACATAAACCATTTTGTTTAGTTGTTTTCCAAAGGGAAGAGTTTTATTAAAGAACAATCTTCCGTTCATGATTGTATCACTTGGAAAATACTTAAGTTTGTTTCTGACTAATGTTTTGTTTTTTGATTTTAACAATCTGCTAGCTATTCCCTTTAATAAAAGTTGTGTGAATTATATAAAATAAAAACAGATTAGCCAACACTCAGAACAGGTATTAAATTATTAGGACTTATAGTCGAGTTCACTCAACATCCCCATAAAAACGCTGGAACAAAATGGCATAGAAGTTCTATGCTACCTTACATTCAACATTAAATTTGCTTTTAGCTTTTTATTAATTCTTTACTTGAGTACAAGACTATCGGAAACAATAAAGATTAAATTGGGTTTTATATGTTGTGTCTCTGTTAAATACTGCAGAGAAATAAAGTGCTGCTTGTACTTTTATTTAACATGTATTTATTATAGTTAGATGATGCTGCTACCAGGAATGTGTCTGTGTGCATGAGTTAGAGAGACAAAGTAATAGATACAAGTCGTCAAACATATTCTTTATGGCTTTCTTTCAAAGAGCCAAATTTGTTAATTTGGGCCTAGGTTAGGCTTTTGAAAGATTACAGAATGATTGTTTCCCTTTACATTTGCCGCCTCTGATTAATTTCTCTAAAAACAACTTCATGTTTTCTTTTTTATTATTTGGAATACATGTTACAGTAACATTAAATAAACTGCATGCTTGGCAAATCTGGCAAATCACTAAAATGATGCTAGGTCCACATATGAAGAACTTCATAGGTAGCCAGTGATCATTTCACTTAACTGAAAAAATTGATTTATCAAGAACGGAGGAAAAGTATTTTGTTTTAAAAAGAAATCAGCATGTACCTGGATTACTGAAAATGAATTCAAATTTCAGCACAAGAGTACTTTTATCAAATAACATGTATTTTACAATACCCAGTAATGCCAAGCCCACCGTCTCATAAATCATAAGACAAACTCTTAGAAATCATGAGATTTGGTAAGAAATCATGAGTTGCTATTTTTTTTAAAACATAAACCAATATAGAGTGACAGTTGGTTTATAAACCTCATTAGTGGCTTTATTTAATCTCTAACAGGTCACAGCTCTTCACAAAAACTATATTACTGCATCTGAAAATGCTTTACAAAAAACTTTTTTAAATTCCTACCCGTTGCCATGCATCTCAGTTTAAGGTTACGATGACTAATATAAATTAGTTATACAATTAAGCATATATATTTATTGTTAGGCCACCTGCCAGCAGAAAGGCAAGCATTCCGCCCACTGCCCGCCTGTTTGATGCCTGCTGTTAAAATCAAGACTCAACTCTCCTGTGAACCAAAACCAAAACCTAATCTATCATACATGCTGTGTATGATAGTCCAGAAGTAACAATACGGTTTATCATTATTTTTGGCCACCACCATAAACTCTGCTCTTTATCACTGGCTCCATCCTCCTCCTCACCAACCACTCATTCAGGCTGAACCAGACAGTGTGAGACCTTGACTTCTGTTTGATCCAGAGCTGAGCTCCAAACACCAGTCTACCCATCACCACAACTTCTTGTTTCCATCTCTGCAACACTGCCTGTTTCTGCTCCTACCGCAACTCCTGCACTGTGGAAACCCTTTATCCATGCTTTTGTCACTGACAGAATATTTTTCTCCAATGCCCCATTTCTGACTCTGAGGGGCGATTTTCCCAGCCCCGAGGAGGCGGGTTTGGAGGTGGGACAGTTGGCAAAATGGCAAAAATTGAGTATGGGTTCGGAACCCGCCTCCAACCCGCCTCCGCGCAATTTTGCCGGATGCGGTTTTGATGGGTGCGATTTGGTCCCGCCTCCAGCAGTCCAGAGAGGTAGTTAAGACCCTTAAATAGTAGTTAAGGGCCTCTATAATCCTATTTTGATAGGCCCTCATTATTTTTCCACATTTTCAGCGTGTTCTACAACCCTCCTAAACCACGCCAGCTAATCCTGGCGGGTTGACAAGTGGGTGGTCTCCTCACAGCTGCAGCTCCACCATTAAAATGGAGCTTTCATCAGGGATCAGTTGCAGGTGGCAGAACTTTGGTTCAAAAGGTCTTTCGGCACTTTTAGCAGGCCTACCGAAATCGGAGGTGCTGCATCTTCTATCTCTCAACTGTGGGACCTCCTTGGAAGACCCGCTCCCCGCTTGGACTGAGCGCTTCCCCAACGGAGGTATCTGCCGGCAGCACGGGAACTGACGTAAGAAAACTACTAGGCACTTGGTCTAAGCGTTAAACAAAGCTTTAATCAACTGTTTTACAACATGGAGGTCTAGTTGTGTCCTTCACTGGTTCCTGTTAAGAATGTCCTGCGCAAGCTGGGCCCGTGCCCGAGTATTTATACTCTCCCTGGACAGCGCCACCCGCAGGCCACTCAGCATTATTTCTTAAGTCTTTCTTTCATGAATGACAGATTCATGTCAGGAACCATTTATTTCCTTTCACCATGGCGCTCAGATTCGGATGAGGAGCAGCCACAGCAGCAGCAGAACCAGCCAGCTCAGCAGCAACAGCAGCAGGAGCCCCAACCTCCTGCTCACCAACCTGATGCTGCACAGGGCAGAAGGCGCCAGCACAGCAAAGCACCTCACCGCAGGAGATACCCCCCTCTCAGGGTTTACAGACAGAGGATGAGCTAACTCAACATGAGTGAGCAGCAGTGCCAAAGGAGGCTGAGACTTTCGCGAGAGGTTGTCTGAGACAACTGCGCACTGCTGCACCAACACCTGGAGCCCAGAGGAGCGGGTGGACACCCCTTACCAGTGGCTGTCAAAGTCACATCCGCACTCAACTTCTTTGCCTCAGGCTCCTACCAGGGATCATCAGCAGACATCAGCGGCATCTCCCAGTCGGCCACCCACAGTTGCATCACGCAGGTTACCAATGCCCTTTTTGCTAAGGCCCAGCATTACATCCACTTCTCAAGGGATCAAGCAAGTGTCACCGCACATTCAGTTGGCTTTGCAAATATGGCAGGTTTGCCAATGGTGCAGGGTGTCATAGACTGCACACATGTGGCACTTAGGGCACCCCATCACAACCCAGCTATCTTTGTTAACCGCAAGGGCTTCCATTCCCTCAACGTACAGCTGGTGTGTAACCACAAGAAGGAGATTTTGCATGTTTGCGCCAAGTTCTGTGATATTTGCCATGACTCTTTCATCCTGCGGAGCTCTAGTGTTCCTCCACTCTTCAATCCGCCAAACCAACTTAACGGATGGCTCCTTGGTGACAAGGGCTACCCCCTGAAGAAGTGGCTAATGACGCCGATCAGGAGGCCAGCTAACGAGGCTGAAGAGCGCTACAACGCCAGCCACACTTCAACCAGGTCCATCATCGAGCAAATCATTGGCTTGTTGAAGATGCGATTCCGATGCCTTGACAGATCAGGTGGAGCCCTGCAGTATTCAGCAGCCAGGGTCTCCAGAATGGTTGTGCTCTGCTGTGCACCGCACAACATGGCACAGCGTCGTGGCTTGCAGCTTCCTGATGAGCAAGTGGTTCAGTTCATAGCCTCCTCAGATGAGGGTGAGGAGGAGCAGGAGGAGCAGGAGCAGGAGCAGGAGGAGGAGCAGGAGGAGGACCGAGCGCCGGCCTATCGACCAGCAGCAGTGGCAGCATGCAAGTACATGGCTGCCCGTGATGCAAGGCATGCACTTATCCTGGCCAGATTTGCATAGGTTGCCCATGTTGGCACATGTCCTTGGCTCCATCTTAAGACATGATAGACAAATGGACATGACTCTCTGGCCTCCTTTCGCTCTGGCCACCAACCTGACCACGCAAGTGTCGTGGAGCCCGCAATGTGGAGCTGCCTAAGGCGAAATAACAGATGCTATCATGCCAACAGTTTGCCATCAAATCATTTTTATACTTTCCAACAGGGATGGCATTTCATCAATACACATAAACATTCACCCAAGTGGCTACCCCTGTGACTAATGGTGCTTTATTTTTCTCTTACGCTTGCTCCTACGTGGTGCTCCCCCTATGGCTTCAGCAGAAGTGGAGGCCCCTTGCTCACTTTGATGCTGCTCCTGCTTCGACACCTTTGGCGGGCATCCTCTGGGTTTACGAGCCTGTGAGGGCTCGCCAAACATCTGCTCCTCCTGCGGCAGTGCAGGGGCTGAGACGCCCATCTCAGTTGGGTGCGGACTCTGGTGGGGCTCTGACCAAGGGCTACGCAGTGGCATGGAAGTGTGAGTGCTTGGAGAGGAGCCCCCACTTCCTTGTTGTCTACCACCAACTTCCCTCTCATGGGTCAGGCCCACCTCAGCGCTTGCAAGTGGCTTGAGAGCACCTTGCTGCACATCAGGGGGGCCATGGGGAACCGTCTCTGCACTGGCAGTCCTACTCAAAAGGACCTCCATGAAGCTCTGGTTTCTCTGTTCAATAGCTGCCCATCGCTCCTCCAGAGATGTCAGTCTATTCTGAATAATCACCATGTTTTCCTCACTCCGGCGACTTATTGCTTCCATGGCCATAGCCAGCCTTTCCACGGAGGTTGCCATCCTTTCTGTGGTGCTGCGTATATGCGCCATTGCCTCTCCAATGGCACTGCTCAGGTTAGAGTTGGACTCCTCCATTCTCTCCACACTCGCAGTGACCCTGGAGACAAGACCTGTCAGAGACTCCTGCACCTGCTCCTGGAGTTCCAGCACCGCTCTATTTCTGGATGGACCCAGAGGCACAGGGTCCACATGCAGCGGAGCAGAGCTAGGAGAGTCCTGCGCCCTCCACCGAGGACTCTCCACTGCTGTCCCTGTCTCCACCACCTGCTAATGCTCACCTGTGAGATGTGATACACACGGTGACAACGCTAATCTATGTCCCGAAGGTCCCACTGAGGTGTGCGTATCTGCGCTGGTGCTGGGTGCTGACGCTGCATCCTCAGAGGTTGCAGGTTCCCCTGAGGAGTTTTTCTGCTCAGCCTCTTCCTCCTGGACAGTGGGGGGGGGGGGGGGGGGGGTGGTGGGGCTCTGTGGATGGTCCTGTGAGGGAGTAAAGGCATGGGTTAGACATTTGACGGAAGTGTGGCATGCACATGCAATAGTGCAGATGCTCAAGTGGCATTCTAATAATGTACACCAGCAACCATTTCAATCACTCAAGCAGTGTAAATGAGTGAGAGGTAAAACTATTCTGTCACCAGCTTGCTCTGCCTCGTCCGTCTGTCCGAGCCCCACTTCCACCTCCACCTCTGCGCCGGCGATGTTCAGGGCCGCCTCTTCAGCCTGGGTGAGAATGGCTATGGAAGGTGGCCCTCCTCCTCTTCGCCCTTTCCCTTCTATTGTGGTCTCTCTTTTCCTGCAGTGAGGGAGACAAGTGGAGTTGGAGTGAGAATGATAGAGTGAGTGTAGAGAGTCCAGAGCATAGATGCTAGAAGGAGACAAAGATGGAGTGAGGTTCCATGTCCAAGGGCCCTCCCTGTGTGTTGTTAGTCGTTGTCATTGCATAACATTGAAAGGGAGTGTGAGGGCAGCATAGTCAAATAGTCAAGTGATTGGGTTCATAGAGTGAGAGGGATGGTGAAGGGTGCAAGGGTTGTAAGGGTAAAGTGGGATGTGTAGGAGGAGGTTGACAATGCAGAGTGCTGGTGATGAGAGGAGAAGGGGAGCAGAAGGAGGGTCAAGCTGAAGGTATACTCACTTTGCCTGATCTTACAAGGTCATTGAACTTTTTACGGCACTGCACCCATATTCTGCTGCACACTGATCTGGAGGTGATCTCCCTTGCCAGCTGTACCCAGACAGCCTTGGTTTCTTCGGGAGGCCGCTATCTCCCAGATGAGGGGAAGAGCACCTCCCTGCTGGCTCTCGTCCCCTCAACCAGCATTCCCAGCACCTCATCTGAGAACCTCGGGGAGGCCCTTGCCTTGGAGTTGGCCATTGTAGAATCTGAAAAAATGTTGGAGGTGGTGCAGCATCGACAAAAATCCAGTGGAATGAGCCAAGGCAGCAAGCAGCCCTTAAATGAGGTTGGATAAGTGACGTCAGCAGAGGCGAGTTTCAGTCCCAAAACACTAATTGGCCCAGGGGAACCCACACCTCTGAAATCAACTGGCCAATTAGGAGAAAATCACAATTTTTTCCCACCTTTCAGTGGAGGCGAGTTTGGAATCCACCCAAACCGAAACCCGCCTCCAACCCGCCTCCATTAGGAAAATCGCCCCCTTACTCTCCAAACTACATCATTTCTGATTTGTCCAAAACTTAACGGGGGAGAAATTCGGTTGCTTTGCGCCTTCCGTTAGCGCCCTCTTATGCCGGCACTCCGATCCCCAGTGGCCCAGCTGGGCCCCGGGTCGCGCTGCGCAAGGCCCCTCCCCTTTAAGAAGGGGAGGAAGGCCTGCAATACCGCGGCACGTAGCACCGCGATATTCCCTCGCAACGCCCCAGAGGTAGGCGGGGCGCTTCCAGTAGCGCCCCGCATCCCTCTTGGGGTGCTATCGATGAATTTCGGCTGCGGGGGTGCTAATTTTTTCGGGGCGCTAAAAGTAGCATCCTGGCAAAGTTAGCGCCCCAAAGGGGGGCACAACTCAATTTTTCCCCCAGCCACTCTTATTCTTTTCTGCACTCAGTCCTGTTCACCCATTATCCCCATTTTGCAAAACTAACTTTGGCTGTTTGTCCCCCAACACTTTTTAAATTTAGAATCTTTGTTGGAATCTTCAAATCCCTTCACGACCTCAACCCAACCTTCTGCAACCTCTTCCAGTTTTATACCCCCTCCTACATCCTTTAGCCTGGGCTTTTGTGCGTTCCCTGTCCCTTCGCCTCACTATTAGTGGCAGAACATTTAGCTGCCTCGATTCTTTCTCTGGAACTCCCTCTCTAAACCCCTCCACCTCTTGCTTCTCTCCCCACCTTGAAAAACCATCTCAATACACTGGGCTGGATTTTACCAACCTCGGCGGGTCCGGGGCGGGCGACGTCCTTGGCGAGTCCTGACCCTGCAGTTGTGTCGATCTGGGCCTCCAACATGATTTTACGTTGATTGGGCTTGTTAACCCACTCTGCGAGGTTCCCAGCCAATTAAAAGGAAGCGGGTCTGATGACATCATTTGATGACGCGTCATCAGCCGGTTTCCTTAAAGGGGCCATGTCCAAATTGATATTGACAGTTCTGCTGTGAGTGTTCTACAGCATTGAGATGCTGCAAACACTGACAAGCACTGCACAGAGGTGCACGGCCTGCACCCAGGCTCTCCCATGACTCGCTCCATATGCTTATGGAGGGAGTCACAGCACGCAGGGAGGTCGTCTTCCCTTCCAAGGGCGGAAGAGACCTCCCCAGGACACCAACACAGCCTGGTTGCACATTGCACAGGAGGACACAAGCAGGGATGTCATCAGGAAGACGAGGCTGCAGTGGCGCAAACCTTTCAATGATCTCAGTAGATCACGAAACGTTACTGCAAATCCACACCCAACCTCATCCTGCTGTGCCACTCATCACATCCCCATCACTCTGCCTTCCCTACCCTACTCCTTCACATCCTCACTCACACCAACTTACCTTGCACCTCCACCCATCCCTCTCTATCTACATTATCACTTCCCCATCTCAGTAGTCACCCCTCACACTCACCCTCATCTTAGTGCAATCATGCCAACAAACAACACACAAGGGTAGGCATTTGGGTGTTTTATGCAATGTTCATGTAAATTTTCTGTTAATGTGGTGTCAAACATTGAAATCTATATTTTCAACACTTTACCTTATTGGACAGATCTGTGCTCACCTTTGGCAGTGTCTTAGTGAGCTCCAGTGAATGTTGAGACATAACTTTCCCACCCCCCCACCCCCTGCCCCCATGCTGGTGTGGGGTGGTGTCAACCTGGCACATCATGTGGCAGCCAGGGTGTACAGCGTCAAGTGAAGTAAATCTAGCCATGATGAGGCCATCGCTGGCCTCCCAGGCAGCAATGTTGTCGGGCGCTGATGCCCTGTGTCCTGTGCAGCATCAGGTGATTGCGGAGAAGTTTGGTGCTGTTGTTGGTGATGTTTGTGCGCCTGGTGATGTTGGTGTTGGGGCTGATCATGGAGGGATTCAGAGGACCAAGGTGAGATTTTTTCCAAGGGCACCGATGTTGCTGGAATTGATGGCAGCTGAAGTTGAGGTGACAGAAGCGATCTGTCAATGGTGAGAGAGCTTGCTCCAAAGAGGTGACAGTGGATAGAGAGTTTACTCCAAACACTTCCAAACTGCATACAGCTCAAAAGTGTCTTCCAAGTCCTGAAGGCTCAAGCTTTTGACATTGGAAAGTGAACAGCTGTGAAATGGTAGCTTTTATACCACTTTTGCAGCTGTCACCTATTCACAACAATGGGGAGACTTGGAGAACCCAACCTACTTACCTGACGTGATCTCGAACGACGTGAACCTCGTTAAAAAAGTGGTAAAATAGAAATAGGCTGGCAAAATAGTAGTTAACAAGCGTTTAACAAGCAGTTAACTATCTTAAATGCCTCCCCCACCGCTTGATGTTGGGACTGTTCTGAAATTGCAGACCCGACATTTTGGAGACTTACATGGAGGCAGGTTCGGAGTGGGCTCCCAACCCGCTGTCAATCATTTCGATTTTGACAGCAGACCCACCTCCAAACTCACACTCTGAATGCCGGCAAAATTCAGCCCAATCAGTCCGTGTCTTACTGGCACGGTGACACCTCCTTTCTGCTTTGCGAACGTTCCAATCAAACGTACCTGTCAATCAATCAGGCCAGGTAATGGGACCCCATCCCCTTTCGGAAATGGAACATTATGGGCTCAATTTTGCCAGGCCCGAAGAGGCGGGATTGGAGGCGTGTGAGTTGTTTAAATCGCCAAAAATAGCGGGTGGGCCCAATCCCACCTCCATCCCGCCTCCGAGCAATTTTCCCTAATGCGTGTTTTCTGACCCCCTTTCCATCCCGCCTCCAAGAGGCGCGATACGCCCTTAAGGCCCTTAACAACCACTTAATAGCCTCTATAATCCCATTTTGAGAGGCCTTTCCAATTTTTAGACATTCCCCCCATCCTTCACACCTCCTCTGGAACACGCCAGGTATTCCTGGTGGCCTCACAAGTGGATTGTTTACACACAGCTGCAGCTCCACCATTACAAAGGAGTTTTCACCGATGATCATTTGCAGGTGGCAGAACTTTGTTGTCTCAGGTCTGGGGGAGCTTTTAGCAGGCATACTCATTGTTGTGGAAGTTTGGAGCCTGACACCCATCTCCAGTGTGACCTCCTGGGAAACCCCTCTCCCCCACCTTGACTAAGCGCTTCTTCAACTGAGGCATATTCCAGAAGCATGGCGAACATTTAATTCCTTTCCTCCTGGACATCAGATTCGGATGCAGACCAGCCGCGGCAGCAGCAGAACCATGAGCAACAGCACCACCAACAGCAGGAGCATCAACAGGAGCGGCAAGCTGCTAGTCACCCACCTGAAGATGCACAGGCCAGAAGGCGCCAGCGCGCGACAACATTGCTGCCCGGGATGCAAGGGATGCACTCATCCTGGCCAGATTTGCTTAGCCTGCACAATCAAACACTTTAGTCTCGCTCCTTCTTACCAGAGCATCGACAATGGACAAGAACCTGTGGAATCCTATCACTCTGACCACCATTCTGATAATCGCAAGGCGCCCTAAGCCCTCTATGTGTAAGTCCCATTTGCGAAATGACACAGGCCACAACTTCAACAGTTTGCCATCAAAACACTTTATAATACAATCACAATGATGGCTGGTCCAAAAACAAAACAACACAGCACCCAAGTGACTACCCTTGTGACTACTTGTGCTTTATCTTCCTCTTATGCATGCTCCTACGTGGTGCTTCCCCTGTGGCTACAGCAGATGTGGAGGCCCCTTGCTCACTCTCTTGCTGCTCCTATCTTGACGCCTTTGGCAGGCGTCCTCTGGGGTGGTGAACCTGTGCGGGCTCACCAACAGTCTGCTGCTCCTGCAGCTGTGCAGGGGCTAAGACGCCCATCTCAGTTGGGTGAGGACTCTGGTGGTGCTCTGACCGAGGGCTTTGCTGTGGCATGGTCATGTGAGCGCTTGGAGAGGAGCCCTCACTTCCTTGTTGTCTGCCACCAACATCCCTCTCATGGGTCAGCCCCACTTCAGAGCTAGCAAGTGGCTTGACAGCACCTTGCTGCACTGCAGGGGGGCCATGAGGACCCGTTTCTGCATTGGAAGTCCTACTCCAGAGGACTTGCATGAAGGTCTGGTTTGTTTGCTCAATAGCTGACCATCGCTCCTCAAGAGATGTCATTCTATTCTGAACAATGACCATATTTTCAATACCCTGGCGACTAAGCTCCTCCATGGACATAGCCATCCTCTCCACTGGTGCTGGGTGCGCTGAATTCTGCTGACGCTGCGCCCTCAGAGGTTGCAGCTTCCTCTGAGGAGTCTGGAGGCTCAGGCTGTTCCTCCTGGATAGTGGGGATGGGGGCTTTCGATGGTCCTGTGGGGGAGTAAAGGAAAGAGTCAGAGATGTGAGGCCAATTTTACATGCACATTGAATATTGCAGATGATCATAAGACAATCTGTTAGAGCATCAGAATCATTATCAGTGACTCATGCTATGTCAATGAGAGAGATGCCAAACTATTCTGTCACCAGCTTGCTGTGATGCGCCCATCTGTCCATCCCCCACTTGGGTATCCTCCTCGATCCCAGCGATTTCCAGGGCCGCCTCCTCCCAGTGGGTGAGCTGGGCTACTGAGGGTGGCCCTCCTCCTGTCCTCGCCCTTTCCCTCTTATTGTGGGCTCTCTTCTCCTGCAATGAGGGACACAAGTGGAGTTTGAGTGAGAATGAAGGAGTGAGTGTAGAGAATCCATAACATAGATGCTTAGAAGGATACAAAGGACCCTCCCTGTGTGTTGAAAGTTGTTGTTGTCATGGCATCACAGTGATAGGGAGTGTGAGGGCTGCATGGTCCAATAGTTAAGTGAATGTGACCATAGAGAGAGAGGGAATGGGTAAGGGTGCAGGGATGTAAGTGTCAAATGGCATATGGAGGAAGAGGTTGGCATAGCAGAGTGCTGGTGAGGAGAGGCGATGGGGATCAGATTGAGGGTGATGGGAAAGTCATACTCACTTTTCCTGTGCGGAGAAGGTCATGAAACCTCTTCCTGCATTGCAGCCAGGTTCTGCGGCTCAGCGAAATGGAGTTGACCTTCTGGGCCACTTGTAGCCATACAGCTTTTGTCTGCTGGGGTGGCTTTTTTCTCCCTGAGGAAGGGAACAGCACCTGCTTATTACAGCTGGCTCCGTGCACCAGAGCTTGGAGGGAGGGCTCATCAAACCGAGGAGCACACTTTTGCTTGATCGTTGACATTTTCCACAATTTGACTCCTTTATATAAATTGCAGAGCCTTTGCAGTCTCCAGAAGAATCAAGGCTGCTTGCAGGCCTTAAATCCAACAGCATTGATGACGTCATCGGAGGCGACTTTCTGTATGAAAAGACTCATTGGGCCAGGGGTTCCCACATGCAGCAAATCAATTGGCCAATTAGGGGAAAATCGCACTTTTTCAACACTTCACTTAGGAGTCGGGGTCCTGTCACGATTTCCACCTCACACGCCCCAGCCCGCCCACACTGACAAAATCCAGCCATATATATAGAATCATAGAATGGTTACAGCACAGAAGGAGGCCATGCAGCCCGTCAAGCCCATGCTGGCTCTCTGCGAGAGCACTTCAGTTAGTCCCACTCCCCCGCCCTTTCCCTGTAGCACTGCAAATTGTTTTCCTTCAGGTACTTATCCAATTCCCTTTTGAAAGCCATGATTGAATCTGCCTCCACCACCCTTTCAGGCAGTGCATTCCAGGTCCTAACCACTTGCTGCGTAAAAACATTTTTCCTCATGTCGTCTTCTGCCAACACCTTAAATCTGCATCCTCTGGTACTCGACCTTTCTGCCAATGGGAACAGTTTCTCTCTATCTACTCTGTCTAGACCCCTCATGATTTTGAATACCTCTATCAAGTCTCCTCTCAACCTTCTCTGCTCTAAGGAGAACAACCCCAGCTTCTCTAGTCTATCCACGTAACTGAAGTCCCTCATCCCTGGAATCATTCTCGTAAATCTTTTCTGCACCGTCTCTAAGGCCTTCACATCCTTCCTAAAGTGTGGTGCCCAGAATTGGACACAATACTCCAGTTGAGGCCGAACTAGTGTTTTATAAAGGTTCATCATAACTTTCTTGCTTTTGTACTCTATGAGCTGGATTTTGATACTGGGGCGGGTTGGGGTCGTGTCATCCACTTTTCGTGTTATCCACCCGACTGCAATTGGATGTGGGAGATTGATGCAATTTTCACCTAATTGGGCAATTGAGTTCCAGCATGTGGGAACCCATGAACCAATTAGTGTTTTCAGTCTGAAAGTCGCCTCTGATGATGTCATCATTGCTGCTGCATTGAAGGTCTTCAAAGACTGCCTGGCCTTTGCTGTGAGAGGACCTGCAAAATGAGCAGCAGCAGCCCTAAGTCTGCTCCCAGATATTTTTACACCACCACTCCCAGATATGTCTCCTCTCCATCCATCCACATAGTCATCCATCCACATAGCCATCCATATATGCATCCCCATACCCAGCCAGATGGCCAGCCGGCCAGCCGGCATCAGCTATCCAAATGTGCTCCCGCCAGGTTTCACATTCGTGGTTCAGAACTGGCATGCTTCACGTATAAAAAAGGTTAAAATCACAAAAGCCTTTCAAAATGGCATTATAGAGGCAATTTAGTGCTTGTTAAGGGCCTCTTAGAGGCGGGACAGAGTCGGGACCAGCAGACACAATTTAATGAAAATTGCATGGAGGCGGGATGGAGGCGGGCTTGTGCCCGCCCGACAGTTTTCGCAATTTTAACCCCCCACATGCCTCCAAACCCGCCTCCACGGGTCAATGAAAATCCAGCCCTATGGCTCTATTTATGAAGCTCAGGATCCCATATGCTTTTATAACCGCTTTCTCAACCTGTCCTGCCACCTTCAATGATTTGTGCACATTTTCAACCATTTCAATGCGGGGTATGCAGGCAGAGTTCGCTTTTTTTCCTGTACAGAATTTCTGATTTGGAATTAATCAACTGGTCAACTCGTGAGTTTTCTGAGGTGAATCGCGAGATTGTGAGTTGGGGAGGGACTTTCATCAAAAATTGCGTGTCTCACGATTAAATTGTGAGAGTTGGCATTACTGAATACCTTTTCTTTTTTGAAGTTTCCTACTATACTTAGTCACTAGTGTAGGAGAATTGCTCTGATTGCAATGTGTAACAACGTTGTCAGTGCATTCATGAGGATTTCGTCTGGTCAGTATTTTTGGAGAAATCATAGAAACATAGAAACATAGAAACTAGGAGCAGGAGTAGGCCATTCGGCCCGTCGAGCCTGCTCCACCATTCAATACGATCATGGCTGATCATCCAAATCCAGTACCCTATCCCTGCTCTCTCACACAGAATCCCCATCGAGCCTGCACCGACACATATCCCACCCTATCCCCGTAACCCCACGTATTTAATTCCCCCTAACATATCCCATCCTATCCCCGTAACCCCACATATTTAATCCCCCCCTAACACTAAGGGTCAATTTATCATAGCCAAATCAACCTAACCCGCACATTTTTGGACTGTGGGAGGAAACCGGAGCACCCGGAGGAAACCCACGCAGACACGGGGAGAATGTGCAAACTCCACACAGACAGTCACCCGAGGCCAGATTCGAACCCGGGTCCCTGGCGCTGTGAGGCACCAGTGCTAACCACTATGCCACCGTGTTATAAATCATAAATATGTTCAATTTCTCTAGAAATACTGACCAGATGAAAGTTTATGAATGTGTTTACAATGTCATGCATATAAAAACCAGAGGAATTCCTTCCTCCATTTTTTTCTCCATGAATCCAGCTTCCCCAGCAAAATGATTACTTGCAGCCGATCCTGCAGACATTCATCATTCTCACTTTCTGGCATAGATCACAGGATAGTGTGCAGGAGCAGTAGCTGGCACCTTGGCTGATTTTTCCCTTTCCTAGTCCGGGAAAACTGAGGCTAATTGCAGCCCTCCAGCCACCTGCACAAAACATGGAGGAGTAGGACTATGAACGTGATTCTGTTGACAGGCAGATCTAGTTCAGCAGCAGCACATGTACACACTAAAACCTGTGGACTAAAATATTCTGCAGTCAGAATCACTGACTTTAGTCAGTGCAGAAAATTTAAAGTAAACTGCATGGATAAGTGGGTCGCCACCAGCAAAATCTGGTGTTACTGAAGCCCGATCTGTATATTTGAAAAGGACCTCTCTTTCCTCCGCCGGCTATCACTCTCACCTACAACCCACGGGAACTGCCTGCTTTTCCAGTTGGCAGGGTTAAAATCGGCACTATGAACTTACTAGCCAGCAGTCTGCTTGTTCAGATTTGCAGCCTGTTAACTAGCAGGTTCAAATTTCCTGAGGCCCAAGCAGCAGCAGTGACTGATAGGGCAACTTCCTGGAGTGCAGGAAATTTGAATCCACTAATTTAACTACCGAACATGGGCAACTTGGCTGCTGTCCAGCAAGTTCCAAATCTGGCAGCAAAGCCACCCTGAGCAAAATAAAGGCATTATTCTCAGATTGGAGTCCGTCCCCATAAATTAGCACTTATGCACCTCTGAGATCTACTCAGCACAAATCAGGATTTGAACCTGTGTCTTTTTGGCCCAGTACAACATGCAGTGAACCTGTCCACAGAGCTGTTAGCTCCTACAACACTGTGTTAATCTGTTGCTTTCTTTTTCTGCCTTTATAACCAGAACAACACCTTTCGCTTTTCTCAATATCCCTATAGAAATTTTAAAATATATAAAATTCCTCTGTGCTACTCCTGGCATGCGCTGGAAATGCATATCGCAATCTGCGCACATCCTGCCCAGGATTTGGCATCTATTAAAGATAAAGGGGTTGATTTTGACTTTTTGGTGACCGACTAGCAGAGTGTGCTAATCGGTCAAATGCTAGCACTTGAAGTGAAGAAGCAGCCTTGATTTTGAGGCCTCAGCCTCATTTACATTGAGCCGGCAAGCTGCGGGGCACCAAATGGGCATCCCAATGTGGTTCACCAGATTGAAGCCTATCAATGTTGGGCCGCCAGTAAGGTAAGTTTGGGAAGGGTCGCAATCATGGAGGGTTGCAGCAGCCCAGATTATTTTTGTGGGGTTCACAGGAGAATTCTTGCTCCTCCATGAAAATAATTCCAACCTTGCCTTTGCTAGGCCTTTTCGGCTCCATTGCCCATGGAACTGATCGGAACTTGCACTGTCCAGGCTCTGACCATTTCCAACCTAAAATGGAAATGGGGTCCTATTTACATCATAGGATGCCAATTTGCATATTAAATGGAGTCTACCACCTGAAACAGGCAGGCACCTTGGCAGGTAAGTAAGGCAGGTAAGCCTCTTTGAAAATGTACCCCAGCGCATCATCAGAATTAAAGGGGTGGTAAGGCTAGCGTCCCCATTTGGAGGCTATTACCGCCCCGTTAATACCAGGTAAAGCAAGTGAAAATCCACCCCAATGAGTGAAAAACATAAACTGGGAGTGTGTTATTTTGTGATGTGCACTCCCAGTGAATGCCAGGAATGACACAGTAGAATGTTTACCCACTACTATTCTACCTGGACCTCATCCAGTCTGTCTTTGTTAGTCAATAAAATCCAAATTCAATATAACTTAATTTTTATAGTGCAGTCACATATGTCCAGGTACATTTTCCAGACCAGTACTGACTACACCAATAATCTGTATTAAAATTGAGAAGAAATGTATTGTGAGAGCATTGTCGGTGGATAACAAAATTATCTTTTCCTTTCTGCTAAAGAAGTAGACATGGGCCGTGATTTCGCCAGCCGTGGCGAGTCCGGTGCGGCCGGAGTAGGCAGCGGCCTCAAACCCTGCTCCCGTCTTCATCCCGCCTCCTCCAAGTGATTTTGCCCTGATTGGGCTTGTTAAGCCCGCCGTGTGAGGTTCCCAGCCAATTAAAAGGAAGCGGGTCTGATGACGTCATCTGATGACGCGTCATCAGCCGGTTTCCTTATTGATGGTCCACATTGATTTTGACAGTTGTGCTGTCAGTGTTCTACATCATTGAACAGCTGCAAACACTGAGAATTACTGCACAGAGGTGCAGGGCTTCACCCAGGTTCTCCTATGACTCCCTCCATATACTTATAGAGGGAGTCACAGCACGCAGGGAGGTCCTCTTCCCTTCCAAGGGCGGAAGAGACCTCCGCAGGAGACCAACGCAGCCTGGTTGCACATTGCACAGGAGGACACAAGCAGGGATGTCATCAGGAGGATCAGGCTGCAGTGGCACAAACCTTTCAATTATCTTATTAGATCATGAAACGTTAGTACAAAGCCACACTCAACCTCATCCTGCTGTGCCTCTCATCACAGCTCCATCACTCTGCCTTCCCTACCCTACTCCTGCAAATCCTTACTTACACCAACTTACCTTACACCTCCACCCATCCCTCTCTATCTACATTATCACTTCCCCATCTCACTAGCCACCCCTCACACTCACCCTCATCCTTGTCCAATCATTCAAACTAACAACACACAAGGGTAGGCACTAGTGTGCTTTAGCCAATGTTTGTATAAAGTTTCTGTTAATATGTTGTCAAGCATTGAAATCCTTATTTTCACCACTTTGCCTTCTTGGACAGATTTGTGTGCACCTTTGAAAGTGTCTTAGTGAGTTCCAGTGAATGGTGAAACATAACATCCCCCCCCCCTCCCCCCCCCCCCCCCCCCCCACAATGGTGATGACTGTGAAAGGAATGGATTGGACATTGTAGGGATGCTTTATGGTGCTGGTGTGGGGTGGTGCCAACCTGGTGCATCATGTGGCAGCTAGGGTGTACAGTGTTAAGTGAAGCAAATCTGGACATGGTGAGGCCATCGCTGGCGTCCCAGGCAGCAATGTGCATGGGTGATTATGCCCTGTGTCCAGTGCAGCATCAGTTGATTGCAGAGAAGGTTGGTGTGGATGTTGGTGCTGCTGGTGTGCCCGGTGATGCTGGTGTTGGGGCTCATCGTGCTGGGATTCTGAGGACCAAGGTGAGATTTTTTTCAAGGGCACCAATGCTGATGGAATAGATGGCAGGTGGGGTTGAGATGACAGAAGCGATCTGTCAATGTTGAGAGAGGTTGTTCCGATGAGGTGACACTGGATAGAAAGTTTGCTCCAAACACTTGCTAGCTGCATAAAGCTCAATCTGTCTTCTAAATGCAGTAAACAACAGCTTCTAACCTTGGAAGTGAACAGCTATGAAATGGAAGCTTTCATAGAGCATTTGCAGCTGTCAGGTTAGTAAATTATTCCATGCTGACACAACACCCAACCTATTTACCTGACATGATCCCCGTGCTCCGGGAAACGCGTGGAAAAGCTGGTAAAATGGTAAGTACATGGTAAAATTGTGCTTAACTACCTTTTAACAAGCTTTTAAGTATCTAAATTGGCTGACCCGTTGCTTGGTGTCGGGTCTGTTCAGGGATGACAGACCCGACACTTGGGAAACTGACAAGGAGGCGGGTTTACAGCGGGATACTGACCTGCTGTCAATCTTTTTGATTTTGACAGTGGACCCACTTCCAAACCCGCACTCTGAGCGCCAGCAAAATTCTGGCAATGGTGAGTGAAATCATTAGGAAGTTGTTAGCAGATGTTTCTCATGTTTCTACCATAGGGTTTTATTCCATGCTGAAATGTATTGCTAGATATAATTCTCCCAAAAATGCTTGTAAAGGACAGTAAGACCTAGTTCAAGGCAAATTTGCATGGAATCTTTTAGAATCAGGCTTACAAAGGAAGTTTAACTATATATTCAGAGCCGTGATTTCGTAATCAGAAGGATGAGCAGTTGTCAAGGTTTGAACAAAGTACTGACAGAAAACAATGGTGGATTCAGGGGGATGCTGGTTTACATCTCACTCAGTAACCCAACTCCCACTGCTGGTCCAAACCCAACCCAACTCCCACTGCTGGTCCAAACCTAACCCAACTCCCACTGCTGGACCAAACCTGATCCAACTCCCACTGCTGGTCCAAACCTAACCCAACTCCCACTGCTGGTCCAAACTTAACCCAACTCCCACTGCTGGTCCAAACCTAACCCAACTCCCACTGCTGGTCCAAACCTAACCCAACTCCCACTGCTGGTCCAAACCTGATCCAACTCCCACTGCTGGTCCAAACCTGATCCAACTCCCACTGCTGGTCCAAACCTAACCCAACTCCCACTGCTGGTCCAAACTTAACCCAACTCCCACTGCTGGTCCAAACCTAACCCAACTCCCACTGCTGGTCCAAACCTGACCCAACTCCCACTGCTGGTCCAAACCTAACCCAACTTCCACTGCTGGTCCAAACCTGATCCAACTCCCACTGCTGGTCCAAACCTGACCCAACTCCCACTGCTGGTCCAAACCTGACCCAACTCCCACTGCTGGTCCAAACTTGACCCAACTCCCACTGCTGGTCCAAACCTGACCCAACTCCCACTGCTAGTCCAAACCTGACCCAATCCCACTGCTGGTCCAAACCTGATCCAACTCCCACTGCTGGTCCAAACCTAACCCAACTCCCACTGCTGGTCCAAACCTATCCCAACTCCCACTGCTGGTCCAAACCTAACCCAACTCCCACTGCTGGTCCAAACCTGATCCAACTCCCACTGCTGGTCCAAACCTAACCCAACTCCCACTGCTGGTCCAAACCTGATCCAACTCCCACTGCTGGTCCAAACCTGACCCAACTCCCACTGCTGGTCCAAACCTGATCCAACTCCCACTGCTGGTCCAAACCTGATCCAACTCCCACTGCTGGTCCAAACCTAACCCAACTCCCACTGCTGGTCCAAACCCAACCCAACTCCCACTGCTGGTCCAAACCTAACCCAACTCCCACTGCTGGTCCAAACCTGACCCAACTCCCACTGCTGGTCCAAACCTGATCCAACTCCCACTGCTGGTCCAAACCTAACCCAACTCCCACTGCTGGTCCAAACCTAACCCAACTCCCACTGCTGGTCCAAACCTAACCCAACTCCCACTGCTGGTCCAAACCTGATCCAACTCCCACTGCTGGTCCAAACCTGACCCAACTCCCACTGCTGGTCCAAACCTGACCCAACTCCCACTGCTGGTCCAAACTTGACCCAACTCCCACTGCTGGTCCAAACCTGACCCAACTCCCACTGCTAGTCCAAACCTGACCCAATCCCACTGCTGGTCCAAACCTGATCCAACTCCCACTGCTGGTCCAAACCTAACCCAACTCCCACTGCTGGTCCAAACCTAACCCAACTCCCACTGCTGGTCCAAACCTAACCCAACTCCCACTGCTGGTCCAAACCTGATCCAACTCCCACTGCTGGTCCAAACCTAACCCAACTCCCACTGCTGGTCCAAACCTGATCCAACTCCCACTGCTGGTCCAAACCTGACCCAACTCCCACTGCTGGTCCAAACCTGATCCAACTCCCACTGCTGGTCCAAACCTGATCCAACTCCCACTGCTGGTCCAAACCTAACCCAACTCCCACTGCTGGTCCAAACCCAACCCAACTCCCACTGCTGGTCCAAACCTAACCCAACTCCCACTGCTGGTCCAAACCTGACCCAACTCCCACTGCTGGTCCAAACCTGATCCAACTCCCACTGCTGGTCCAAACCTAACCCAACTCCCACTGCTGGTCCAAACCTAACCCAACTCCCACTGCTGGTCCAAACCTAACCCAACTCCCACTGCTGGTCCAAACCTGATCCAACTCCCACTGCTGGTCCAAACCTGATCTAACTCCCACTGCTGGTCCAAACCTGATCCAACTCCCACTGCTGGTCCAAACCTGATCCAACTCCCACTGCTGGTCCAAACCTGATCCAACTCCCACTGCTGGTCAAATCCAACCCAACTCCCACTGCTGGTCCAAACCTGATCCAACTCCCACTGCTGGTCCAAACCTGATCCAACTCCCACTGCTGGTCCAAACCTAACCCAACTCCCACTGCTGGTCAAACCTAACCCAACTCCCACTGCTGGTCCAAACCTAACCCAACTCCCACTGCTGGTCCAAACTAACCCAACTCCCACTGCTGGTCCAAACCCAACCCAACTCCCACTGCTGGTCCAAACCTAACCCAACTCCCACTGCTGGTCCAAACCTGACCCAACTCCCACTGCTGGTCCAAACCTAACCCAACTCCCACTGCTGGTCTAAACCTAACCCAACTCCCACTGGTAAATTACACAATCATTTGAATAGAACTTACACTTAACTTGTCAGTCACTATTAATATGGAGAGAGCTACAAAAATTATAAACTGAAATTAATTATAATTGATAATAGTTTAACGGTATGAATGGAATTTAAATAGAAATTATGCACTATGACATACTAATGTGTCTGATCCAGGATATTCAGTATGTCAATTTTTGTCTGATTACACTCCTGTGAAGTGTCTTGGGATGTTTTACTATGTTAAAAGTGCCATATAAATGCAAGTTCTTGTTGTTGTTGTTATTGAAAGGCATTCTAAGTTAATGCTGTGCATTCTAAGGGTCTAGAAATAGGATCTTCCAAATTCAAACTTGAAGATCTGATGAAGCTTACCAGTTTCCAATTGGGATGAGCCTGCACTAACCTCTGAGGTATGCCAACCAGTAGACTGCCATGACTGACACAGTATTTATTGGTGTGTGCCAACTATTAGATTGTCCTCTTCCATTAAACTTTCTGGGACTTTGACGCATTCCTTCTCCCCATTAGACAAACAGGGACAAAGACACACGCCACGAGAGATTTGACTTTTTCTCTTCCCAGACTCACCTCCACTACATCAGCTAGACTTCAAATGCACACTCGCCAAAAGATTACAAAGGCATTCTCGCCCACAGCACTGTCAAAAAATTAGATGTACATCTACTGATAGATTGCTACAGAGCAGAATCATGCCTTCCTCGCTATCATATTTGACCAGTCATAAAAGACCAAAATGAAGTAACAAAGATAATAATCATCAGGGAACAAAGAACTTGTTAAGTAATCACAAAAACTGACAATTTTCACCACCCCAAAAAATGATGTATAAGAATGGCTAAGGGAGAAATTAAAGCATGCAATCGCAAGGTTAGATTGCCATTTATCAACTGCACGAGTTCATTTTTGCAATTTATGGTATCATCTTCGTGCTTTGATGGTGCTGCCAATCTTAAATGGGAGAAAGGGGCTAAATGCCGTTCTCCCCTCTCATGAGTGATAAATGGGCTGAGCTACAGGCACCAGTAATAGGCACCAGTACAGGATGGAAAACTGCATAGAATTCAAGATGCTACTGCACAGTGCACCTTCTTACTTGAGTGAAAATAATCCTGGAGAATGATTTTTTTCCTCATTTGCTAACCTTTTAGGCGTTTGTTTTCATTCATATAATAAAATTATAAAACTAACACAGCTTTCCTTACAACCCACATTTAGTCACCTTCTCGGTGTTAACACCCGCCACCTCACAAGTCAGCTGTAATTTCTTTAATTTGCTAGTGGAAATCATGTTGGATCCAGGCTGATTAAAGCGGCTTGGACTGAGCCAGGCGAACAGCAGGAATTGGCTCGGGTCCAGACTTTGAGGAGTTGCGTTAGGAGAACAAAGCTATTAATCGTTTAGATTGGAGCTTTCATTAAGCATTCTTGGACTTGACAGATCCCTTCTCCCCGCTAGACCAAATGTGTACAAGAGCTTTGCAAAATCTTTCTCTGTACACTGCACGAATAGATAGAGAAATATTTGCAAGTTTTACTGGTTACATTGAAATTGCTTGAGAAGTGCCAAACAGCAGTGTAAATTCTCCGACCAGTACCGCTCCCAGGCGAACACTAAATGCACCCCTGCCGGATCCTTCTGTGTGCTTGCTGCTCCCGCACAGAGGGATTTCATGGAGCCCGCTGAGTGGGAGAACAGCACGGCTGAGGAAATATTTGATTGGCCCGTACACATTCACCGACACTAACCGTTACGAAGGAGACGGAAACTTGTGGGGGGAAATGTCATTCATTTCTATAAAGTAAGGGCTATTAACCCTTTATTGTAGAAAAGCATAGCCCTGTTGCGTTTCCAATCTCAAAGCAGTAGCTCTGGGCCTATCCCTGATACACCGGTGTAGTGCACGTTGCCTGTTTTATATGGGTGTTTTTTTTTTACATTTTTATTTTACGCTTGACTAATAAACTAAAGTCTGGCAATATGCGCAGTTCTAGCGCCAGGCTGGCCCGTTGACAAAATGATTATAACTACAAAACGCGGGATTTCAACTAAATAAAATCGGACTGGACTGAGAACTCTTGAACACTTGAGTTCACGTATTGGGGAGCTGGAGAAGTTCGCGTTACATGGTGTAAAATGGATAGGTGGGAATCCCTGAATCGTGCTGACTGCCGCCCATATAACAATGCCCAGTTGGTGTCATAAAATGTACTTTTGTAAACAGCTTAAGCTTTTGCCAAGATTGATTTTATTTGGCGATCTTCTCCACAATGATTGTTGTCGCTAGTTACCAGCACACGATCACAGGTAGACTCGGCACAAGATGCAGTTAAAATAACAAGTAAGACACATTTTGTTCTGGGCTTTAGAATGGAGTCCAGCTCCAATAAACTCCCAATTTAAAAAAAATATATATAAATAAATTAAATTAAATCAGCTTAATCTAAAATGTGCCCATTTTGCTGTTATTCTACAGATCTTCACGCTGAATGCGTGATATATCGGATACAGCCTGCGACCTGCATCCTTAGTGCAATCCTGCTTTGAGGCTTGTGATAATACGAAATGTACCAGATCACTCAATACCAAAATAACTAACTGAATTTTACATATACTTTTAACTTGTCCTTTGCTATCTTCTAAATCCAGCTCAGGAATGCACAATCCCTTTCAGTCGCGCTTAGTTCGGACATTCATTAACCGCAATTGCGAACCGCCCCGAAACACTTTACAAGTGAACACGTCTCACTTGTTGCTTTGCTGTGGTTTTCTACATTTGTTCTTAGAGTAGCGGATTTGTATTGGAATGTGAATGCTCCCTGCAGTCTCATCCTACACATCCTTTAAAAATGGGACTGGGGGCAATCGATTATCCTTCATTTACAAATCCACACTTTTTTTCTCCAATTAGATCCTGAAGTGTGTTGTCCCTGTAGGCGGCAATGTGTCACGCGTCGTGGAAGATAAAGTCCGTGCGTTCTGCGTCATGGGACCTCCAGGCAACTGTTTTGCTTCTTGTGATCATTACATAGAGCTGCTTCCATCACACGCGCTGTAAATGTTAACAACCTGACAGCTTGGGTAAGGATTGACAGTTGCCCACAGTGACCCGCCCTTACTTAAAGGCGTGGGGCGAGACAGTTAGGTATCAGTAGACTGGCAAACTGCTTGCTATAACTGCGGGGCATTTGTCTATTTTCCAGGTTATCTCCGGAGATCAGCTCATTCCTCTATAAATACCAGCTGAAGTCTGCAAGAGCCAGAAAAGCTACGTCCAGCTTCAGACGAGTTTCATTCTGAGAAAGGCTACAACAAAGGTAGGTGCAAGGCAGCTTCTTGTCTTTGAGACGCAGCCTAGTTCTTGTGTTCCTGGTATCTTGTGAACATGAACAGTAGAACTTTCAGAATTCACTGAAACTGCAATTCTCTGTAAATGTATCGAGCGAGTTTTTTTTAACTAAAATAACCTCACGCAAGTTTTGGTCTTTCAGCATGGTTGATGTACTACACTCGGAGTCAAAAGTAAGTTTATGTAAAACTCTTCTTCCAGATAGAGATGGTGATAAACAATGAAACGAGAACATAATTTTCATCCTTTACTAATCTCTTCTTGCACAGTAGTTACATTTGACAGATTGTGTTGCAGCTGAATCGCTGTCTATGTAAATTCCATTAAAAGAATACATAATGTTTTGAGTCTAGTTTTTATTTTTACTTGGAAGAACTGCTGGTCTAGCCGATGAACAGAACCTCTCAAGATAAAGATCTTCCTTCTACAAAACGGCTATTTATGATTTTGCTTCTATCGAGGAACTGTAGCCTATAGATCAGCAGAGAATATCCAAAACCTGATGTCTTTTGTGATTACGTTTATTGGTTGATGTGGTGAAGAATTATGTGAAGGTCTTACACCAACGCAGAATAAGGTTTAAATGAAGACATGCATTTTCCTTTCAGTATCTCGGCTAAGTATATTTTGTATTCTGCGTTGCATTTGCAGCTCATGGCGTTACTGTGGAAGTGTCATTGTCTGGTGGCGGTGCTGTGTGCCTCCTTCGTGGGGGTCGGGGCAGACTGTGACCAGGATTGCGCTTACTGCGCCTACCATCTGGCCGGCCACTCGACTGAGTTTAACCCGCTGGTGAGTATAAACAGCCCCCAACAATTACACACACACCTACCGTACACACGTACACATCCTCTGTGCTGACTGCTTTAGGAAGCCCACGGTGTGATATCCTAATGTCAATGTGAAGTTTGGGTTATCAACCTTGTATCCTTAAGTCAGCTCCCTGATACCGCATTAGAGAGACAGCCCTATGGAAACGCCAGGGCTCTGATGTGGTTGGGAGTTCTTAGGAAGACAAATATTTTATGATTGATTTTCATATTAACTTGTATAATTTGTTTTAATCAAAGCAGTGTGTGTAGCAGCTGTGCTCTGAGTTAGCGAAGAGAGCGGATCGATGGGGGAGTGGACGGTGTACGGGTAAAGTGAGCGCGTTGGAGGCGACAAATCTTGGGGTGGGGAGTGAGAGAGAGAGACGGGAAAGAAACAGAAAGGATGGCATTGAAAGATAAGACTGAGACAGAGAGTGACAGCATTGCACGGTTCTAAAATCATCGTACCGATTGGTCTTAGTCATAGTTGTCCCTCCGCTCCTCTAACGCCAAGGTTATCCGTTAAACAGCCGCCAGTTCCTATGTTTCTAAATCCAAAGACAAAAAAAGTCTAGAATAGCAATCGAGGCTCTGAAGTTCCACTAGCGCCAACTATCGCGGACTGTGACTCGCTGCACAAAACAATCCGGTAAATGCCGCGCACTTCAAGCTCCGCACAGGAGGCTCCGGACAAAACGAACATTTCGGCTCTCCCAGATTAATCACCAATAGTATTGTCCCGCCAGAATAAAAAAAACTCACTTAAAAGTTAGAACTATATTAAATAGATAAAGACAGGTAGCGGATGTGACAAGTAGCCTAGGACAATCGCTCAGGTGAAGAATTATGTTTGTACTCCCGGACTTTCTCCCGGAGACCAGGAAACAGCAACAAATACAACTTCGGTAAATCAATCTTATCCCACTCCCAGGCTCTCGGCAATTTGTTGTTTTGAACAGTGGGCGGGACTCTATTTACTCTTCGCTATGAACTCTCAGTATTGAATAGCTTCAGGCTCAGTTTGGAGAAAAGCACCAGCCTTTTATAAAGACAATCTGGGATACAATGGGCGTTTTTACTTGAATGATAATCCACTCTCACTGTCTGAGTGATGTAGGATGGTTTTAAATAAGATAATAGGAGTCTAACATCAGTCAGGACATCATGAAAAACTTTGACAACGGCATTCGGTCATTTAACCCCCGGTGTTATAGCGCTGAGCCGCAATACATTAAACGCAGTTTGCCCCACGACTCCGAACAGGCCCTGCTGGGAGTGCCCAGTGCAGGCTAGGCAGGAGAGTGAATCTTTGGTCTCACAGTGCTCCAAGAAAGCCCTCGACGAATGAATAATACGGGGGACCTAAAGGTGAGATAAACTAGCAAATACATTAATTTAACATACTTTTCTCCATGTTGGGAAATTACATGTTGTGGAGAATTTATTAAATTCAATATGAGAACATTTGTATATCCCGCCTCAAAAACCGAAAACGCTGGAAACACGCAGCAGATCAGTTGTGTGGAGAAAAGAGATGATTTCGTATTTCCCGAGCAGTTCTGATGAAAGGTTACACACCAAACTTTACATTGTCTTCTCTTCACAGATGCTGACTGGCCAGCTGATTGTTTCCAGCATTTTCTCTTTTCCTTTCAGATTTCCAGCATTTGCAGGTTTTTTTTATAGAGTCTGCTTATTCCTTTACAACACAGAAATGCCACTGAAATTAAAATTTCGTGTCCCAGTTATAATTAGGTATAAGTTACCGACAGGCGTGTTTATCGGTAGTGAGAAGCAAACCTGCGACCCGTTTACGACAATAAACAAGACGGATATGAAACACAGATGTTTCTAACAGGTAACAGTTACTAAACATGGAGGGACACACTGGTCCAAACGGGCATGAAAGGGCCGTGGTGCGGAGTATTACGTTTTAAAAGAGTGAACTTTGCCAGCCTTGGCCTTCAAACAACAGGGCTGCCAATAACCAGCACCCAATAATACACCAGTGAAGACACCCGCGCTCCATTGTTGTGCATTCTTCCTCTCGGCAGCAGGTGCTGAACACAGCATATACATATTTTACTTCTATTTACTTGTGGAGGGTACACACAGGCAATATGTTTTGTTTTTGCAAAAAATAGAAATGTTGATATTTTATGAATTTAGCTTTTTTTATTAAAAGAAAGGTTCGGGTAAAAGTGCGAATATTAATTATTTGTTAGAACCAATTATTCGAATGAATAGATAATCGGAGTGATGCTAAATCTTCCGACCAAATTCCAGGCTGTCTTATCTGCAGTAACCTACCAGCAGAGTGCAATCCGCTTCTTTGAACCGTTGAATTTAAATGTGGGTAGATGAAAAGATGCGGAATTGCAATATTCTTCCACGAACCAGGCGTACTGGAGAGATGGTATTCTTCAAGAAGCGGCGTTGGAAGGCAATCTGGTGGCAGTATCATAGTGGAAATCATTATTTTCGGGGGCATGGACTGAACTAAATAGTAACCGGCTGATTGTCATGCTGATCAGTGTCGGCTGAGTTTGCGACGCATTTCTCAGCTCTGGGAATGTATCAGAAACTGGGACCGCGATCAGTCAAGTCAGTGCAATCACATAAGAGTGTTATCAATGTTACAAAACTTCAATAGAATGGGAAGAATGATGTTTATATTGTTTCATTTCAAAACTTTTTTAAGTCCATTAATGTTAATGTAGTGAGAATTAAAATGCCCACCGCCATCTTCCAGGGGTGGGCAATAAATGCCGACTTTGCCAGAGATGCCCACATCCCGAGAATGATTTTTTTTTTAATGTGGTTCTGTACAGACTGTGGGGGAACTATCCCTCCCCTCCCCCATAAAGATGGTGGTGTTCAGGGGCTAATACAGCCTGGTTGCTCTACTCGGCATTCAGGCTCCATATGGATCCACGGACAATATAAAATCTGGGATACATTCTGAAATAAGAGTAAACCAGCTTGGTATAAACTGTACAATGTGTAGTTGGCGCAGGCAGAATCTTGAATCTGGGGTTGTCTCGCGTATACAACGCTGAAACATTTCAGACCAGGTAAAGAGTTGTTTATTTCATGTTCATACATCAATGTAGCTGAATCGGACGAAGATTGCTAACTCATTAACAGCTCTCCAAAATAAAAACAGAAAATACTGGAGAAACTCAGCAGGTCAGGCAGCATCTGTGAAGAGAGAAACAGAGTTAACGTTTCAGGTCGATGACCTTTCGTCAGAACTGGAAAAAAGCAGGAAATGGAAAGATCGTTCCTGTTTAATAAGTTTAAAAGATGAGGGGGGAAATTGCAATTAATGAAGGGTTGAAACAAACATCTTGCGGCTCCTCTCAGTCTCTACTAGTAAGCCAACCTGTTCCAGGTTTGTATTTACGCAACTTCAGTGACATCCTAGCTTTTCACGTAAAGGATTCGACTGCGCCGCTGTATGGACGGAAGACCGAACTGAGAGCCAGAATTTATGCTGAGTACTGAAGAAACAATTGTCTGTACACGAACAACGTCGGCCGCTTGTGCACAACAATTTTACAATTTCAGTTTTCTAGAAAAAGCCCGGCCCACCAGTACTTTATTGGATTTTAATACCTTTCGTTAGTGGCCAGCTGTTTGGTTTTAGATAATTATATGGGGGGGGGGGGACTGTCAGAAATGATGTCCCGTTTTGAGAATATACAATTGCTTTACCTAAACGGCAATTGCTTAGTTGCTTAAGGCAAATAATAGCATTTAATGCGTGACTGACAGCACTTTTATCCAAACTATTGTTAAGTTAAATATGTGCTAAGTAAACACACAAATATCGTTTCGTCTTCCTGAAGAAGCCACTGTCCTGTGATGCTGATTGCTGGAGCTGGACTGTATCCCGCACCACTGGACTGCTCGATTACACAACTGCATGTTCACTGTCTTTCCCCCTGTTTTAAATATAATATTTGATCTTTTTAAGACGAAGAATGTTAGTATTAGGAAATTAAATACTTCCTCATACTCATCGTCAAGTAATACCGGGTTAGATAATGCCCCAGCATGCCTTAGCCCTAACCTCAGAAGCGTACCCCTACTGAACCAGTGCAACATCTTTCCATTTCGTTCCCAACCGTATCTATCGTAGTCCTGAGCCAGATTGCAATTCACCGTCAATGACGGACAATTTGTGCAATTTGACGCTTCCGGGAACTGAATTGAGATTATCCAAACTCATTTTACATAAAACCTTTACAACCAGCAAACTTTAATCCCATTAGCGTGGGCTGGATTCGAACCTAAGAAATTTAACCCACTGCACAATCCGTGCCTTCTCAGTCTCTTTTTTAAAAAAGATCATAATACAAAAAATGTGGCTATGTAAAAAATCATTCGAAAATAACAAATATTTAATGTAATCCAAGACAACAATTACATTGAAGCGTTCAAATGTGAACAGTCATCTGAATCCTAGGGCAATAGTGTGTGAAGTTACTCATGTGTATCCATTTTCTATTATCATATTTCCTGCAGTTGATATGGGCCAGTTCAGTTTATATACTTTTTACTGGACGCCCGTTGATAGGTTACAGTGAAGCAGAGTTGAAGTTGTTACTAAGGGATTAATGACCCTCACCTAACCTCTGGAATTTTATCCAGCCATAATCTGCAGTTTAGCTGTTAGTTTGTTTAGCGTGTAATTATTGTCTAGCTGCATAACTATTCCCAGATAAAAAAATAATTTCTCAATTAGTGCTGAATATAAATGAGAAATGGTCAGTGTATACAACCACTTTCACAGATTATACATAATCCAAAAATGGTCCAGTGAAACTCTGATCTAGCTTTTTTGTTCTCAGAATGAGAGCAACACTGGCAAGACTGCATTTATTACCCATCCCTAGTTGGCCTGAGAAGTTGGTGGTGGGCCTTCTCCTTGAACTGCTGCAGTCCTTGTGGTGAGGGTGCTCTCAAGACATTGCTGCTCTTGGAGTTGGTGAAATTTCAGAAAATGTTTTTATTAAGTTGGCTGTCTGTTCCCACATCAGCTGAACTTGGATAAAGAAGTTGAATTATATCACAAAATGATGTAATAAAATTGTTAAATGTATGTATCACATGCAACTGAACTCTTCACTCCACCACACATAGCAAGACCAGGGAGCTGTAATAGATTTTACAACAATAAAATACAGGAACTTGTTTGGCCGTCGATGTCTCCTTGACCTGTTTGACTGTCATGCTGCTTTTCAGTATACATTACGCATTATTTGATACATAAATGTTATTTTATTTCAGAGTTGCACATTAGAGTGTGAAGGTAAGCTGCCATCAGGAAAGGCATGGGGGATGTGTAAGGAGCTAGAAGAAGTCAACAAACTCCATGATGACAGTCAAAGTTCTCCTGAAAATGACAAAGAAAAAGAAGAGCAACGCCTGCTATTGAGCAAAAGGTATGGCGGCTTCATGAAGCGCTATGGAGGCTTCATGAAAAAAGGAGACAGTGGTGATACGTATATTTCCGAAGTCGACGATGAAAATAAGGGAAGAGAGATACTGAGTAAGAGATATGGAGGGTTTATGAAGAAGGACATTGAGAGCGCTTCTTCAGTAGATTCTGCTGACATTCTGAGAGAGCTGCTGAACTTAAGTGAGCTCAATGAACGGAAGCATTACTTGGACCACAGCAACTCTGATAGCCGCAGCGAGATCATGAAGCGGTATGGAGGATTCATGAATGGATTCAAGAGAAGCCCTGAATTAGAAGATTTGCCAGAATTGCAAAAGAGATATGGGGGCTTCATGAGAAGATTTGGTAAACCAGATTACCAGAAAAGGTATGGTGGATTTATGAAACGCTGGAATGATGCTTTCATTCCTTCTGATGAAGATGGTGAAATTTATTCCAAAGAAGTCCCTGAACTTGAAAAGAGATATGGTGGATTTATGAGAATTTAGACGTACAATCAGAAAGACTGTCTCTGTTCTCATATTTAAGTGTACTGTGTTGCTTAGAATGTACAGGTGTTTTTTTTACTGTTTAGTTTACCAAGAACAGGCGACCTGCAACCTACATGTTACGTGCAGATCTATGTTGCCTTTAGTCGAGATGAGATTGTCAGATTTAATTGTACGCCTTCTTTGTGCACTTTCTTCTCGAACTGTAATTTGTTAAATGTTGTCTAATATTCATTAAATGTAAGACAAAGATAAAATCTCAACTGCCTAGTTGTACATATTCAAATAAATCTAACCGCAAAATTATAAACTGTTTTGTGCATTTTTTATATTTGTTCTTTTACTCAAACTAGCAATTATATTTTTAACAGTGAAATCTCACTATCAGTTCTATTTTTCAAATTTTTGTATTTACATTTTTTTCTACAATTGGGCATCTTTCATACAAAATCTCCATTGCTTACTGACACACCACTAATTGATGAATGGGTGCCAATATAACCCACAGTGGCTTATTAGTATAGAATTCAAGTAAACTTAGTGTCTCGATATAAGCATCTATGTATGAATTGAGTTTTCTGGTAACATGAGATTGTTCAGTTTCAGTGCAAAGTGACTGCTGCTTCCCACCAACCTGTAAATCTGAAGCAAGGACCAGAATTGACTTTGGAGTGAAGTGAAGTGATATTCCCTGTAGAGAGTAGACTCATTTGGGTTGACAACATGTGGAGTGTAAATCCAAAGCTGGATCAAACCCCAAGACTTTGTAAACCTACCTAACCTTAACTTAAATGTTTAGACTACAGTGTTTCTCCCCTCCCAGCTCTCTAAACAATGAAATGTCTAACTTTTGAGAGACAATTCTGCACATGCATGTATCCAGGAGAATGCAGTGCTTTCTTCTAAACAGAACAGTTAAAGTACCTGCCAAGAAGGAGGCAAGCAATCTAAACAAGGTTCTGTCTGGCTGGAATCAGAACAGCAGCTAACAAAGTCAGATCAGTCTCAGCTGCATGTAAATGTGCCCTAAAACAATATGGTAACAATAATATGAGAAGTTGTAATTCTACAAAGATAGCAAAACAAAGGCTGCAGTGATTCAAGCCACATACGTAAGACTATGGAGGGTGAAAAAAATGTGTCATAACACATTGCCATTAATCTATTGTGCTTATTGTTGCTAATATTTTTGGCAAATAACATAAACTTTTGTAGCCATATGATTCAACGTCAAATATTACTTACGATCTCCAACATATAGAGAGGAGATTTTCAACAGATTATATGGTCATTTATCTCATTGCTGTTTGTGGAACCTTGTGTGCAAATTGGCTGCCGTGTTTCCTATATTAGAACAATGACTACATTTCAAAAGTATGTCATTGGCTGCAAATTGGAACATCTAAAGGTCGTGAAAAACGCTGTATAAATCCAAGTTCTTCTTTCTTTAACGGCTGGCTGCTCATTTCTTGGCTGAAAAAGAGGCGACCAGCAGAGGAAAATCTGGTGAGGATCTTGTACAACCATTTGCTCACCTGATTCAATTTTCAGGCAGGCCTTTAAATGGGTGCCCAGCGCTCCTGCCTAAAACAGGTGGGAGGCTCTTTAAATAAGCCGAATGCAGGACTTCAATTGCAATTTTCTTGGAGAAATGGGGGAGAAAATAAGAACATAAGAATTAGGAGCAGGAGTAAGCCATTTGACCCTTCGAGCCTGTTCCGCTATGAAATGAGATCATGGCTGATCATCGACCTCAACTCCACTTTCCCGCCCAATCCTTATATCCCTTGATTCCCCGAGAGTCCAAAAATCTATCGATCTCAGCCTTGAATATACTCAACATTCACAGCCCTCTGGGGTAGAGAATTCCAAAGATTCACAACCCTCTGAGTAAAGAAATTCCTCCTCATCTCAGTCTTAAATGGCCGACCCCTTATCCTGAGACTATGCCCCCTAGTTCTAGACTCTACAGCCAGGGGAAACAACCTCTCAGCATCTACCCTGTCAATCCCCCTCAGAATCTTATATGTTTCAATGAGATCACCTCTCATTCTTCTAAACTTCAGAGAGTATAGGCCCAATCTACTCAGTCTCTCCTCATGGGCCAACCCTCTCATCCCAAGGATCAATCTAGTGAACCTTTGTTGCTCCACCTCTAAGGCATGTAGGTCCTTTCTCAGATAAGGAGACCAAAACTGTGCACACGACTCCAGGTGTGGTCTCACCAAAGCCCTTTCTCACCATTTAAAATATATCCTGCTTTTCTATTCTTCCTACCAAAGTGAATAACCTCACATTTCCTCACATTATACTCCATCTGCCACCTTATTGCCCACTCACTTAACCTGTCTATATCCCTTTGCAGGCTCTTTGTGTCCTGCTCACAGCTTACTTTACCACCTAGCTTTGTATCGTCAGCAAACTTGGATACATTGCACTCAGTCCCTTCATCTAAGTCATTAATATAGATTGTAAATAGCTGAGGCCTAAGCACTGATCCTTGTGGCACCCCACTAGTTACAGCCTGTCAACCAGAAAATGACCCGTTTATCCCAACTCTCTGTTTTCTGTCTGTTAATCAATCCTCTATCCATGCTAATATATTACCCCCAACCCCGTGAGCCCTTATCTTGCATAGCAACCTTTTATGTGGCACGTTATTGAATGCCTTTTGGAAATCCAAATATATTACATCCACTGGTTCCCCTTTATCTACCCTATTAGTTACATCCTCAAAAACTCTAATAAATTTGTTAAACACGGTTTCCCTTTCATAAAACCATGTTGACTCTGCAGAATCATATTAAGATTTTCTAAGTGCCCTGTTACCACTTCCTTAATAATGGATTCCAGCATTTTCCCGATGACTGATGTCAGGCTAACTGGCCTGCAGTTCCCTGCTTTCTCTCTCCCTCCTTTCTTGAATAGTGGGGTTACATTTGCTACCTTCCTATCTTTTTCTGCCCCTTGTTATTTCTTACCTCCACCCATACTGATTCTACTTCCTGATCCTCCGAGTCAAGATCCTTTCTGTGCCTATGTCATCCTTTATTATCAGGGCTACTCCCCCTCCTTTTCCATTCTGCATGTCTTTTCTAAACATCAAGTACCCTGGAATATTTAGTTGGGAGCATTGGAAGTGCATACTAGTCCCACTAGTACCAGGTGATCAGAGGCCTAATCAATGGTCCTTAAAGGGATCGCTAGAAGCTGCTCCAAAAAGGTCAGTCTTTCTGGCCGCAATTTCCCCTATCTCGGCAGGTCCGTGGTGGACGACGTCGGTGGTGGGTCCCAACCCCGCTGCTGGCTTCAGCCCACTGTCCAAAATGATTTTCCCCTGATTGGGCTTGTTAAACCCACCCAGCGCGTTTGCCAGCCAATTGAAGGAAGCGGATCTTATGACATAATTTGATGACGCGTCATCAGCCGGTTTCCTTAAAGGGACCATGCGCAAATTGATTTTGGCAGTTGTGCTGTCAGTGTTCTACAGCAGTGAGGTACTGCAAACACTGACAAACACCACTCAGAAGAGCACGGCTGCACCCAGGCCCTCCCATGACTCCCTCTATATGCTTATGGAGGGAGTCACAGCACGCAGGGAGGCTCTCTTCCCTTCCAATAGACGGAAGAGACCTCCCCAAGAGACCAACGCAGCCTGGTTGCACATTGCACAGGAGGACACAAGCAGGGATGTCGTCAGGAGGATCAGGCTGCAGTGGCACAAACCTTTCAATGATCTCAGTAGATCACGAAACGGTAATACAAAGCTACACTGAACCTTACGATAGCAAAATACTGCGGATGCTGGAAATCTGAAATAACAACAGAAAACGCTGGAAAAACTCAGCAGGCCAGGCAGCATCCGTGCAGAGAGAAAGAGAGTTAACGTTTCAGGTCGATGACCTTTCGTCAGAACTGTGAAGAGCCGGAAATCAAATAGATTTAAGGCCAGAGTAAAGCTGGGAAAAGGGGGAGGGGATAAAAGAACAAAGGGGGAGATGAAGAGACATTAAGAGACATTAAGAGATATGCAAGGCTAGAGGTGGTGTTAATGTGACAGATTAAGGCTGAAAGAAGTGTGAAATCCACTGGCAGAATGAAGGACAGCTGCCAGCTTCTAGGAGGAAAAAAAAGGTGGGGGGGGCAAATAAAAGGGTGGAAAAAATAAAATATAAATGTGATTGGAGCTGAGGTTATGATCTAAAATTGTTGAACTCGATATTGAGTCCAGAGGGCTGTAGCGTGCCTAAACGAAAGATGAGGTGCTGTTCCTCGAGCTTACGCTGCGCTTCCGTGGAACAGTGTAATAGGCCGAGGACGGTGAGGTCAGAGTGGGAGTGAAGCGGTGAATTAAAGTGACAGGCCACCGGGAGCTCGGGGTCCCCCTTACGGACTGAACGGAGGTGTTCCGCAAAGCGGTCACCCAATCTGCGTTTGGTCTCCCCAATGTAGAGGAGACCACATCGTGAGCAGCGAATACAGTATACTAAATTGCAGGAAGTACAAGTAAATCGCTGTTTCACCTGGAAGGGGTGTTTGGGGCCCTGGACAGTGGGAAGAGGGGAGGTGTAAGGGCATGTGTTGCATCTCCTGCGCGTGCACTGAACCTTATCCTGTTGTGCCTCTCATCACATCCCCATCACTCTGCCTTCCCTACCCTACTCCTGCACATCCTTACTCACACCAACTTACCTTGCACCTCCACCCATCCCTCTCTATCTACATTATCACTTCCCCATCTCAGTAGCCACCCCTCACACTCACGCTCATCCTAGTGCAATCATACCAACTAACAACACACAAGGGTAGGCACTTGGGTGTTTTACGCAATGTTCATGTAAAGTTTCTGTTAATGTGGTGTCAAACATTGAAACCTTTATTTTCAAAACTTTGTGTTCTTGGACAGATTTGTGCGCACCTTTGGAAGTGGTTTAGTGAGTTGCAGTGAATGGTGAGACATAACGGTACCCCTGCAATGGTCATGAGTGTGAAAGGAATGGCTTGGGCATTGTAGGGATGCTTTATGGTGTTGGTGTGGGGTGGTGCCAACCTGGTGCTTCATGTGGCAGCCAAGGTGTATAGCATCAAGTGAAGTAAATCTGGCCATGGTGAGGCCATCCCTGGTCTTCCGGACGTGGTTGGGTGCTGATGCCCTGTGTCCTGTGCAGCATCAGTTGATTGCGGAGAAGGTTGGTGTTGTTGTTGGTGCTGCTGGTATGCCTGGTGATGCTGGTTTTGGGGCTGATCGTGGTGGGATTCTGAAGACCAAGGTGAGATAGTTTCAAGGGCACTGATGCTGATGGCAGGTGAACTTGAGATGACAGAAGCGATCTGTCAATGGTGAGAGAGGTTGTTCCAATGAGGTGACACTGGATAGAGAGTTTACTCCAAACACTTGCAACCTGCATAAAGCTCAATCTGTCTTCCAAATGCAGTAAGCAACAGCTTCTGAGTTTGTAAAGTGAACAGCTGTGAGATGGGAGCTTTTATAGCACATTTTCAGCTGTCAAGTAATGAGATGATTCCCTGGTCATACAACTCACGACCTGCTTACCTGACATGATCCCCGAGCAGCGTGGACCCCGTGAGCGACCTCGTAAAATGTAAAGATGAGCTCAAAATACTTCTTAATGGGCTGTTAACAAGGTCATAATGACCTGAATTGCCTCCCCCGCCACTGCGTGTCGGGTCTGTCAACGCTGACAGACCCGACATCTGGGAAAGGCGTTTGGCAGTGGGTTGACAGCGGCGTCCCGACCCGCTGTCAAAAAATGTTTTTTCCCACCTGACCCGCCACCGATTGCGCCCACTGACCCCACGAAAAATCCCCCCCAATATCTTTTTCAATATATTCTGGTCCTCTGCGGGCCCATTCTACCCCCCACACCGAACCTCTCCAGAATCACTCCCCTCACCCCAACAGGCCCTACCTGCCAGCCAGCTCTGTGCAGAAGCCAGCCAATTCTACAAGTTCCAAACCAGCAGGCATCAGAGGAGTGCTCCTTTGGTGCCCGCAGTCACCAGAAAAATTAAAATGAGACCCAAGCATGGAAATCATTCAGCCTCTCGACTCTGGCCCTGGGCAGGCACCAGAGGCCCACTGTTGATAACATGCCCATCTGAACCGATCCGAAAATCTCTCCCATAGGAGGTAATTGTCACCTTCACTGCCTAGGTGATTATCTAGTGGAGTGGATCTCACCTCTGTTGTACAACTAACCTGAGTTTCATTCCATTGAACTAAATTTGACAGATTGAGAAGATTCCTAGTGCCAACTGACACATCTACTTTCCAGGTACCAGTAGAAGACAGGTTGACTGATTAATCATTATCACTGCCTTGCAGTACTGCAGACATGCTGAGGTATTGGATTACTGAGTCTACAACAGAGAGTCAATTTGTTTCTGAACTTCCATTGCCAGACCTAAATAATTTGGAAGTAATTTTCAACTTCACTACCTGGGCAGTAACCTAGCAGAGCAGGTTACCCATCCATTGTAGAACCTGCCTGATTTTTGTTCCATTTATTTCAATGTAAAGTTGAAAAGTTGCAAAGT
Organism: Squalus acanthias; assembly: GCA_030390025.1. Taxonomy (NCBI): domain Eukaryota; kingdom Metazoa; phylum Chordata; class Chondrichthyes; order Squaliformes; family Squalidae; genus Squalus; species Squalus acanthias. Next base: position 70,966,024 of record CM059432.1, on the reverse strand, counting down.
TGAAGCCCTTGGAATAAAAGGGACAGTGGCAGCATGGATACGAAATTGGCTAAGTGACAGGAAAGAGAGAGTAGTGGTGAACGGTTGTTTATCGGACTGGAGGAAGGTATACAGTGGTGTTCACCAGGGGTTGGTTCTAGGACCGCTGCTTTTCTTCATATATATTAATGACTTGGACTTGGGTGTACAGGGCACAATTTCAAAATTTGCAGATGACACAAAACTTGGAAGTATAGTGAACAGTGAGGAGGATTGTGATGACTTCAGGAAGACATAGACAGGCTGGAGGAATGGGTGGACACGTGGCAGATGAAATTTAACACAGAAAAGTGTGAAGTGATGCATTTTGGTAGAAAGAATGAGGAGAGGACTTATAAACTAAAGGGTGCAATCCTAAAGGGGGTGCATGAACAGAGCGACCTGGGGTAGGTGTGCATAAATCATTGAAGGTGGCAGGGCAGGTTGAGAAAGCAGTTAAAAAGGCTTACAGGATCCTGGGCTTCATAAATAGAGGTACAGGGGAAAAATTGGGTTGCACCCATTTTGGGGAGCTAACGTCGCTGGGGCACTAATTTTAGCGCCCCGAAAAAGTTAGCGCCCTCCCCCCCCCCCACCCCCGCTGTAAATTCAGTAGTAGTGCCCCAAGCAGGAGGTGGGGTGCTACTGGAAAGCGCTCCACCTCCTGCTTGGGGTGCTACTACTGAATTACGCAGCACTATGTGCAGCCGCACCATACGCAGCAGCACATAGCGCCGCGTCATTGCAGGCCTCCTTCTCTGATTAAAGGGGGGTTCCTAGCGCTGCGCACACCGTCACCCTGCCGGACCACCAGGGAGCAGGGTGCCGTGAGAGGAGTGCCAGGCTGAGCGTTCGCGGCCGGCACCCCACATACAAAAGCTAAAGGGGGCAGGTGCTGGCAGCCGCCTGACACCTGCCCTTTAACTTGCGCCACCACTGCTACCAAACCGCCCCCTGATCCTGTCGCACATATCGTGCGGCGATAGGTCAGGGGGCATAAGGGAAATTTGCAGCCGAGGCGCTGCGCACAGCGATGACATCATCGGCGGCGGTGCAGGGCACTACCGGCTTCCACCGCCGCTAACCTCCCACTGACTTTCACGGGAGGCATTAGCGGCGCCGCGCCCGGGTGCTAAGGGATTTGTGCCCCGTTAGTGTACCCCGGGGGTGCTAACAAGAGGCGCAAACCAACCCAATTTTTCACCCATAGAGTATAAAAGTGTGGAAATTATGATGAACCTGTATAAAACACTGGTTTGGCCCCAATTGGAGTACTGTGTCCAATTCTGAGCACCACACTTTAGGAAGGATGTGAAGGCCTTAGAGAAGGTGCAGAAAAGATTTACGAGAATGATTCCAGGAATGAGTGATTTCAGTTACGTTGATAGACTGGAGAAGCTGGGGTTGTTCTCCTTGGAGCAGAGAAGATTGAGAGGAGATTTGATAGAGGTGTTCAAAATCATGAGGGGTCTGGACAGGGTAGATAGAGAGAAGCTGTTCCCATTGGCAGAAGGGACGAGAACCAGAGGACACAGATTTAAGGTGATTGGCAAAAGAACCAAAGGCGACGTAAGAAAAAACTTTTTTACACAGCGAGTGGTTAAGATCTGGAATGCACTGCCTGAAAGGGTGGCTGAGGCAAGTCATCCTCGGTTCCGAGGGACTGCCTAAGAAGGTGGTGGAGGCAGACTCAATCACAGCTTTCAAAAGGGAGTTGGATAAGTATGTGAAGGAAAAAAAATTGCAGGGCTACGGGGAAAGGGCAGGGGAGTGGGACTAGCTGAGAGTCGGCATGGGCTCGACGGGCCAAATGGCCGTCTTCCGTGCTGTAACCATTCTATGATTCTATTCTAATGTACATTTCCATGACACCAACATACATATTTGTGGGCGCCAGTGAAATATCAATTACATTTGTACTTGATTAGGCTATTCTGTTCATCAGCAAATTTTACATTGCAAACAAAATCAGGAAAGTGACCAGTTAACAGAAGAGTCCCACAGCTTCAGACAGGGCAAATCCAAGGATAGCGCACGAGAACAACTGCTGCTTCAGAGAAGGATTTCTGGCACAGCCAACAATAAGGCTACCAAAGACTGTTCCAATACCAGCACCGGAAACAGCCACTCCTACTGTGGCGGCTCCAGCACCAATAAACTTTGCAGCGGTGTCAATGTCCTGCCTTGTAGCACTCGTCTGGAACTCTCCGAGCACTTCTTGAGCAAATTAATTCTTGCCCTGGGTCCTTCTCAGAAGTGCTGTGTTTCCCTCATTGTATTTGTGTACCTTACAACAGCAACAGTGAGAACTGATAGTCGGTCACCACTCGCAGATGGTGCAAGGCTCAGTGGAACTGGAGGATATTTTGCAGACCGAGCCTCTGGTGTGAACATGACTGACACAGGAAGTGGTCTACAAAGAGCTCTAGATCCATTGCTGCGGCCGATACCGCTTTACACAAGTGAATATCGCAGCGGTGAAACGGTCAAATCCGGACAGTCACCAGCCGAGACCAGCAGTCTTCTTCCCTCCCTCTTTTTCCTGCAGCGCACAGCCGCTGTTGTCGCCACACTCTGCCCCGTTCAGCAGCGACTGGCCGCTCCGCACCGGTTCGCTCTCCATCACCGATTGGGGTTTTCTCGCGGACCCCCTGGGAAGTCTCTAATGACTCCCCCCACCCCAAGTTTGAGAACCACTGAGTTAGGTGTCCATCATAGTAAAGCATTGTAATTCTGTAAAATAAATACATTTATAAGCCCCAAAATTGCATGAGTCTGCTCCTCATGTGGAGTCTGTTGGGGGCACGGATCAGAGAATTGGGCGTAAAGGTCAGCATGCCCAATATCTGCCGCTCCCGATTTTCCATCTATTAATATCAATGGCTGTACAATCAGGAGCAATGTGAATTGGGTGTACTGCCCTCTGCACCGGCTTCTCTGATCTCTACTTTCATCAAGCAAGAGTCTATGTCTAGAGCAAAGTCTCAACATTTCAATGCAAAAATGAATAACAATATTACAAGTACATACTTGTGAGAATTGCAAAATGGTTACATCAAAGTAACTCCTTAAAACACTGATATTAACACGTATTTGTTAGTGAGCAATAACTGGATGTGTATTTTTGGACCAGCCTATTAGAAACAACAGCAGTATTAATGTGGTGTAATGGATCGTTTTTCATTCTTGTGGACTATCTTCGTTAGTGTACACAGATTTATGTCGACTGGAGACATTGAGGGCAACAGGAATATTCTAACACTCCCCTTGCAGAGTTCAGCTAATTCAACCCAGACCAGGAATTGAACCTAGGATCCTCCTGGCTAGTATGGCTCAGTACTCCAACAGGCAGTACTGAGTCATTAAGGCCAGGAGGCAGTACACTTACTGAACCATAGGGGGAGCTTGATGCCAGTGTATTATCAATATTATAAATTCACATTAAAATAATTTTTGAGGTCAGTCTAGTTGCGCTGACTTCCTATCAAAAATAATCTCAAATAATTTAGGATTTTGACGGTTAAATCTCACAAAGTTTAAATGGATAATGTATCATTTGGCTTGTTATATCTTTAAATGTAAAATCATCCTGGTGTAGTTGTAATGGAACAGAATAAATAAGCAACCTTTTTTATGGAGGCAAAAGCATATGCCGTTTAAAAGAAATGATTATTCAAACAATTCCTTTAGGCTGCTGAGTACTTATGCAACTGCATAACCACCATTTTCTGCTGATCATATTTGTAACTGTTCCACTAAACTTGGGATGGCAGCAAGGATACTGTAACAAAAGACTGGTTTTATCAATAGTGCTGTGACACAATGTCAAAAAGTTCAATGTAGCTAGTAAAATATGGAATACACTGGGGGTATCCTTCCTTTTGTACAATGGCTTTTACTGGATTTTAAAATTATTTATACTACATTACAAAGTAACTTAATGCCTTCTAATATAGGACCCAATATTATTAAAAAGATGTAATGTGACTGTATGAAATGGTTTATCAACCTGTTTATAATATACTTTGCGAGTTTAAACACCAAAATCTTAAAATTATTTGAGGATTTTTTGGTAAACTGCCAGTATAACTGGACTGACCTCAAAAGCTCTTCTTATGCAAATTTCGTACCGAGCTTATAGGATACTGGCATCAAAGTGTTCAATGGTTCTGTTAAATAGCATGAAATTGTTTTTCAGCCTGTTTATAATACATTTTGTTACAATATTTCTCACAGGTGTAATGCACCTGAATGGACCCACATCTCTTATGGTCCGCCTGTGTTAACAAAAAACTGCACAATACTAAATTAGCTACATAGTTCTTATAGGTCACAGACTGTTCTTGTAATCTTCCAGTTGTGCCAGCAGTTTTAGTTATTTGACATTGAGTGCAACTCAGATCCCCACAAATAACACATATTCAAACTTTTTGAATAAGGTCTGTTCTTGATGGCAATGGTACTGGGACACACACCATGGTGGTAGGTAAAGATTCAAGTCCACTATCCATTAACATGAATCACATTCCCTTCTGCACGACCGAACTTGGTGGGCACAGCCACCTCATTTCAATAAAACAATGCTGTCATTTATGTAGTACTTCAATGTCAGCTGTCTAGAATTTTTGTCTCAATAACCTTGAATCAACAATTTGTTTTTTTATAAAATTCTCTGTAAAGGCTGTAAGAATTGTCCCTCTGTCCCTCAACTAAGGCTTTGCAAAGGAGACAGGTGGATATGCAGAATTTTAAAGTAGGTGTTTTTATTTAAGTATGCAAGAAATAGGAAATAAAATCTATAAGTTGACAAAAGACAAGTGAGAACATTCTCTGGAACTAGTGTCAAGTATCAGCCTTCTGTAATCCCCTGGGTGGCGCTGTGACATAGCATATTGAAGCTCTAACACACTGTGCCACAGACCCTTGATTTCCCATACAGTAAGCTTTAAATCTCAGGTGTATGTGTATGTACAAAACTAATTCCTTTTAGAAAGGATGGGAAATTACAGAGAGAGTAACATGAGACAACAGTTTCTCCTCTCCCAGTGGCCAGTTATAGAGCCACCAGACTGGGAAATGTGCACAGCATGGTGAGACCAACCAAAGAAAAACAAATCAACCCCTTAATACAAAAGTTATCAATTCTTTCTCCATCTTTGCTTTTTTTGAGAATGTACTGTGCTTCTGCTTATCAACCATCGATGCCTGTAATAGTTTCAGAGTTGCATTACCAGGCTCTAATGGAATGCTGGAAAAAGCATAAGGAAAACTTGATAATTGTGATTTTCCTGGTCGTTTCGGAATTGGGTGAAAATTTACTAACCTCATGCATTTGTTGGAAATTCATTCTTGTCCTTACATTCAACAGAATGTTTTCAATATTGAGAATGTTCAGAGTCCTATTCAAAATAAAATGAATGTTATAAGCTTTGGATAGCAAGAGGAGATCTGTTTGTAAAAGTTTATATTTTTCATTAAAGCCATAGCTAAGGTCTGCAGATGTGCTGCCTTGATTAATGAAATTGTTTATATCTAAAGAATGTTTATTGAATTGTATTATTCTTGGACATTATAAAGATTGCTCTTGGCAGCAGAACTATTACAATATAGCATACTAACATGCAATTGTAAAATTACCAAATGAGTATATTATGACATACTAGACAATTTGTGTAAAAAGTTAAATATTTTGTCAAATCTTTGAAAATGTAATAAACAGTCCCATGTTTGGCAAGAACCTACAAATTATTTTTATAAAAAAGCAAATCTATATAGATATGTTTATTAATTTGGTATGCAAATTATATTGAAAAAAAGCAATTTTGTTGATATCTTTGTCATTTACAAAATTCCCAGAAGTAATTATTAAATAGAATTATTCCTACATTATGCATGTTGGCTTAGAGGTGTGTGGTGATAAAAGGATTCATTACTTGGGATGGTCAGTAAATAACGAATGAAGTTTACTAAAAAAGAAACCATTGAATGACATTGAATTGGACAGTCTGCCACCCTGAAAGAGAAGTGGTATATGTAGTCCAACAACACTGTGGATTTGACTTTCAGCGAACCACCAGTGTGGAATTGCTCGTTCGATTTTCATTTGACACTGTGTGCTTACAATTATGAAATTTAAATAAATATTTTGTAGTAAGTATTTAACTGAGATAGAGATACAAATTAGTATAAACCTGATATCAGGTGCAGCAATTATGCAGTGCTGTAGTGGCAATTGGACCCACTTTCATTGTAAGAACATGAGAAAGTATGAAATGAGAAAATGCCATTCAGCCAGTAAGCTTGTTCCATCCACAGACTGTACAATTTCCTTTATTATGAACTCTACTCAATTCATTTAATCTCCCGAGGAAGGGATCCTGAAGTAGCTCCTTCCACCACTATTGCCATCACCTAAAGATAAACCTTTTCAACCTTTCCCATTCATCGTGAATACTTTTCACCAAAGCCAGAGTTAAATGAGCAAGAAATAATATACGATACGGAGTCTTCCTAATACTTAAGCACTCTATATTTGGTGGTAGAGGTTATGGTGCTGCAACATCAAAATGTTATTTAATTAAATGAAAAAAGTGGGGACGGAGGAGGTTTCTCAGGATGATACCAGGGATGAGGGACTTCAGTTATATGGAGAGTTTGGAGAAGCTGGGATTGTTCTCCTTAGAGCAGAGAAGGTTAAGGAGAGACCTAATAGGGGTATTCAAAATTGTCAGGGGATTTGATAGAGCAAGTAGGGAGAAACTGTTTCCTCTGGCAAGTGGATCGGTAACCAGAGATCATAGATTTAAAATAATTGGCAAAAGAACAAGAGGGGAAATAAGGAGAAATGATTTCACACAGAGGGTTGTTATGATCTAGAGCATACTAACTGAAAGGGTGGTGGAATCAAATTCCATAGGAACTTTCCAAAAGGCAATTGGACATGTATTTGTAGAGAACAAATTTGCAGGGTTATGGGGTAAAAGCTGGGGTGTGGGACTAAGAGCCTGCACAGGCATGACAGGTGAATGGCCTCCTTCATATTGAATCAGAGAATCATAGAAATTTACAGCACAGAAGGAGGCCATTTGGCCCATCGTGTCTGTGCTGGCCGAAAAAGAGCTATCCAGCCTAATCCCACTTTCCAGCTCTTGGTCCATAACCTTGCAGGTTACAGCACTTCAAGTGCATATCCAAGTACTTTTTAAATGCGATGAGGGTTTCTGCCTCTACCACCCTTTCAGGCAGTGAGTTCCAGACCCCCACCACCCTTTGGGTGAAAAAATTTCTCCTCAACTCCCCTCTAATCCTTCTACCAATTAATTTAAATCTATGCCCTCCTGGTTATTGACCTCTCTACTAAGGGAAATAGGTCCTTCCCATCCACTCTATCTAGGCCCCTCATAATTTTATACACCTCAATCAAGTCTCCCCTCAGTCTCCTCTGTTCCAAAGAAAACAACCCCAGCCTATCCAATCTTTCCTCATAGCTAAAATTCTCCAGTCCTCGTAATTCTCCTCTGTACCCTCTCTAGTGCAATCACATCCTGTAATGTGGTGACCAGAGCAGTACGCAGTACTCTCGCTGCGGCCTAACTAGTGTTTTATACAGTTCTAACATAACCTCCCTGCTCTTGTATTCTATGCCTCAGCTAATAAAGGAAAGTATCCCATATGCCTTCTTAACCACCTTATCTATCTGTCCTGCTACCTTCAGGGATCTGTGGACATGCACCACAAGGTCCCTCTGTTCCTCTATACTCTCAGTATCCTAACGTTTATTGTGTATTCCCTTGCCTTGTTAACCCTCCACAAATGCATTACCTCACACTTCTCCGGATTGCTGAAAGATTCTATGATTCAATGGCAGGAGTTTAACTTGGGGGCAGGTAGGGAGCGGGGGGACTGGATTGAGGTCGGGAAACCCGGGTGAACAGGTTTCCCTCAGACCTTGCCGAATTTAACGGCAGGGCCTGATTAACATTTTTTTTTCTCTGTTTCCTGCCCGCAGCCAGGCAGATTGAGAGGCTGGCTGGCTGTCGGGCGTGTAAGCTTGCGGCACCAGGCTGTAGCCGGTGTTGGGGGGTGGTCAGGGGTTGGGGATCGGTGGGGATCAGGGAGGGTCAGGGTCGGAGATCGGAAGGAGTCGGAAGGCCGGAGATCGGACGGGGTCAGAAGCGCTGGGATCAGAAGGGGCCGGAGATCGGGTTGGGGGGTGTTGGAAGGCCGGAGATCAGAGGGGATCGGAAGGCCGGGATCGGAGGGGGCCGGAGATATTGGGGGGTCGGAGATCGGGGGCAGTTGGAGATCGGAAGGCCAAAGGGGGACTTGGGAGCCAGGGATTGGAGGCCGGAGGGTGGATCGGAGATCAAAGGCCTTGTGGGAGGGGTCAGAGACCTCGTAGGGTGGGGGTCAGAGGCCGGGGGTGAGATCAGAGGCTGGGGAGTGCAAGATCGGAGGCATCGTGGGGAGATCAGAGACATCGGGGGAGGGTGTTGGAGGATTCGGGGGGGAGATCAGAAGCCTTGTGGGTGGAGGTCAGGGGGAGATCGGAAGGGTTGGGGGTGGTTGTCCGATCACAGGGGATTGGTGAGGCAGGTATGCTGGTTCCACCAGGTAACTAGAAAGGTACTTACCTCCTGGATCCAGCAGTCCTCACCTCCCTTTAGCTGCCGGGTTCCCCAAGACTTGGGAAACCTGGCCAGCCAGAGTTAAATTTAAGATGGTGCTTCCAAATGAGGCATACAGCCTCATTATAATATTTAAAGTGCCAACTCACCTCCTGCGAGCAGGTTGACTGCCCGCCCCCGGCAGCCTCTGTTAATACTGGAAGTGGGCGGGGGAGGCGGATTGGGATCGGGATTCAGATTTCTAACACTTTAAGCTCTCAACCATCCCAAACCCGCCAGTTTTTTGGAGTTAAAATTCCCCCCTATGATTCTCAGGTAATTGAATTAATTAATCTATTTATCTGCTGTATGTGAGAACTTTTCCCCAAAGTTTTCAGTGTGTTTTTTCTTATAAACCTTGAATGTTCCCCAACCAGAACAGACAGATTTCATAAATTTTCATTTAAAAGGACCAGCTTGCAAGAATCTTCTCTGCTTTTGTGACTGTGCTTGAAACAGCAGCAGAAAAGAGCATAATGGTCCCTTCAATTGCTTTGTTGTGCTGGATTTAACTGCTTTCTCACTGCATAACTCAGGACAGCTGGTTCAATTATACTACTGGCCTACATATAACTCTTTAAAACTGAAAAATCTATAGCCTCCATATATCAACCACAGACTATTTCTTCATAACATTGCAGTAGTATGATTATTAAACTGCAGTGAGAATGTCATCATTGTATCAATGATATGGACTTGGTTGACACTGAGTAAAACCCCAACATAAAATAAAACATGCCCCTGAAATGACATAATGGGATATAAAGAACACATTCTTAACACGTTCACCTGAAATTCCTCTCCACACTAATTTTAACCAGTGGCATTAACCTGTTTAAAATTAATTGGTTAACAGATATGCTAAAATAATGGAAAAATGTACTTCGGATGAATGTGTTAAGTATTTGTACATTAGTTATCCAATGATGTAATTTCGGGGCCAATGTACATATAAAAATTGAGGTGATGATTTCAGGTAAGGAATCTTTTCCTGGGATTCAGTTAAAGAAAACTTGCAATTATGCAGCGCCTTTCACGACCACCGGACGTCCCAAAGTACTTACAGCCAATTAAGTACTTTTTTTTAAGTGTAGTCACTGTTGTAATGTAGGAAACGCAGCAGCCAATTTGCACACAGCAAGCTCCCACAAACAGCAATGTAATAATGACCATATAGTCTGTTTTAGTGATGTTGATTGAGGGATAAATATTGGCCAGGACACCGGGGATAACTCTCCTGCTCTTCTTCGATATAGTGCCATGGGATCTTTTACGTCCACCTGAGAGGGCAGACAGGGCCTCGGTTTAACGTCTCTTCCGAAAGATGGCACCTCCGACAGTGCAGCACTCCCTCAGTACTGCACTGGAGTGTCAGCCTAGATTTTAGTTAATGGTGATAAACTGCTGAAACATGGCATTTCTGGTTCATGATGCCATATGAACCCACAATTAGAAGACTATCATCTCCAAGGACCCATTATTCTGCATTGAATGGTCACAGAGAGATAACAAGGATAACAAGGATAGTATCTTGCAGGTATTTGAAAACTAACACTATTTACTGCAATGAAATGTTTACATTTATTATTCACAAAAAATGTTTAGTAAATATTTTTCATTTAATTTACAACAAAATGCAATAAATTGCATCTAAGATGCATCAATCATGGTGTAACAACACATAATGGAGCAAATTTTCTGAGTTGGAAATCTCAGCATGTAGCTTTGCTCAACCAGACAGATCAGACAATCAGATGCAGTGGTCAGTATGCCTGATATGCATCTCCCCCACCCCACAATTTGTTGGACATCCAGAAAATTATGAGGGACACAAATTTAGCATGCTGATTTCTGCGCCTGATAGTCCAATCTGCCCTTCAATCGAGCGAGGTTGTTGCTAACTCGTCAGATTTATCCAATGCCGTCATTAAAAAAAATGCATGGTTTTCCTGGCTCTTCTCTTTCCCCAAACGAACAATGTTTGCCAAACATTTTTTCATGAAGACAGTGTCCCAGTAAATATTTGCTGCAGAAGCTTTCATTCAAAGTAATTTCCCGCTCTTAGGGCTTTGTGCTTGTTATTATACATAAAAGGGTTTGAGGAAAGGACAGGGGAATAGGACAAAATGGATAGCTCTTCCAGAGTAGCTGACACAGGCATGACAGGCAGTAGAATTCTATGGTTCAAAATAGTGTACTTGCTGTAGAATTTCAAAGTTGTCTAGCAGTTTGTGATACTCAATATCATTTCTATTTCTTTGTCATTTTATGTTCTAACAGTAATATACACAGACTTTAATAGACCATCTACTGTAAAACTTTTGAAGAGGAGTTGTGTATAGTATATACATCATAATTTATTCATGCTGAAGTTGCGTTGTTAAATAATCACTTAAAGTTCACATAAACACTATTATCTGGTACACTATGTTAATGAATACTTACTTTTTCAAGATTCAGTACACTGATATTTGCTCATTAGTCACTGTTCTATACAGGACAGTCAACAGTGATAGAAGCGTCTGGAAAACATTGAATGGATCTGTTTTTAAATAATTATGGTTCTCATTAAAGCCCTAGTTAAAGATCAGCAGATGTGCTGCGATTCCTGAAATTGCTTGTTTCTGTGAATACTTACTATATGGTATTATTCTTGGACAGTATAAAGATTTCTCTTAGCAACTGCCGTGACTCAGTGATAGCATCTCACTTGAGTCCAAAGGTTATAGGTTCAAATCCCACTTCAGAGACTTGAGTACATAATCCAGGCTGTCACTTCAGTGCAGTACTGAGGGAGCGCTGTGCTGTAGGAGGTGCAGTCTTTCGGTTAAACTGAAGCCCTGTCTGCCCTGTCTGGCGGACGTAAAAGATCCCATGGCACTATTTGAAGAGCAGGGGCGTTCTCCTGTTATAATGGGCAATATTATCCCTCAACCAACATTACTAAAAACAGATTGTCTGGTCATTATCACATTGATGTTTGTGGGACCTTGCTGTCTGCGGAAATTGGCTGCCATGTTTTCTACATTGCAACAGTGACTACACTTCAACAGTACTTCATTGGCTGTAAAACACTTCAGGACATCCTGAGGTCGTGAAAGGTGCTATAGAAATGCAGCAATGTTCCCTTGGCCGCGCAACTCTCTGAACCTCCTGTGCAACCAGCTTGCCGGCTTTTCAATGAGAAAAACCGCGCATGCGCGGGGTTCTGAATGGGCCGCGCAGCCCCTTAAAGGGGCCTTACACCCAAAAAAAGATTAACGGGAACATTGAAATGCAAGTCTTTCTTTATTATTCTATCCCAACATGCAACTGTATAGTTAGCAAAAGGGCATCCTGCAATTATATTTTCAAGGGCCCTTTCACTTGATAATTAAAACATTTTTATGAACAATCTCATATATTACTAGATCTATTTCAATAAGATTTAATTATGTATTAGGACCTAGGTATAACATTTACCACCCTCCAGTCCATTTTTTGTAAAGTTATGGTTATTATTTTTTCTAGCTCCTCTCCAACTTCCTTCAGCATTCTGGTGTGTATAACATTTGGACCTGGTGAGTTTCAGTCTACTAACCTTTTCCTTTTAATTTAATATTCAAGTATAAGTTTCCTTTTGAATATTTATCTCGTCGTGGCTCTTCCACATCCTCCACAAACACTCCTTCTGTCTCACCTTTATTCCATTGTAATGAAAATATTGTTCCAACTAACAAATTAATTTCTTCAAAAGTAAATATAACGTTAACACTGCATAAAAGGTAGATTTTAGAAAAATAAGACTACTTTCGGATCAGTGTAGAACATTCATTGAGCAAGCCTTCTGCCTAATTCTCGAATTCAATCTGAATAACGCTGCCTTTGAAAATTAGATAAACAACTGATTTAAAAGGGAAAGTGGTGCTCAAATATTCATAGAAGGGATCTTAGTTCAATGTAAGGTAGTGAGAAATGGTAGAAATCTTCAGTTAGAAATGAACAAAATTCAAAGATTTTATTTTACATTGATACGTTTCAAGTACAGTTCAAAGACAGTACATTTATATATTTAAAAAGTTTTATTTATGAAACAATTTATAAAACACAATCAAAAACACAAGCAAAACCAGTTCAACATCACACTATACACAGAAAAATAGCAATACTGCAGCAATAACAAAGTTAACTACACATTTGTAACAGCCAAACACCCAAACAAGATTAAGCAAGTCAACAGCAGTATTAAAAGATCGTATAAACCAAGACTAATTGTGATGAGAATATCAAAGGTCTTATCAGGCCTGGAATTCGCAGGCACGATAGGAGAGCAAATACATTTATGTTTAACTCCTACTTGTTCAGCATGCCTTGGCATTTATTATGTAATATAGTAAGGTACTTTGAACTTTGGGATTTGGCAGATGGATCGCCATGGCCCTTTCTTGTCCTGTGTATCTCTATATTATTATGATGTGGAGATGCCGGCGTTGGACTGGGGTGGACAAAAATGAGAAGTCGCACAACACCAGGTTATAGTCCAACAGATTTATTTAATTTTACAAGCTTTCGGAGCTATCGCTGACGAAGGAGCGATAGCTCCGAAAGCTTGTAAAATTAAATAAATCTGTTGGACTATAACCTGGTGTTGTGCGACTTCTCATTTCTATATTATTATACCTTGCTTTGTGCCAACTGGTTATATATGCAGGGGATGATGAATAGAGTATATTTGTCAGTTGTCAGTCGCCGCATCTCCATATCCACCATTAAACAAGATGGCTCCTGAGCTGGCAGCTCCCCAGGGAGCTCCTTTGCCATCCTTGGCCATCCTTTACTCTTGCCCCGCCCCACCCCCCGTCTCCTCTCTTCTGCTGTTTAAGTTCCCCTGGCTCTAATAGTGGGTGCATTTTATCCCTAACTGCAAGTTCAAGCTGCAAGGTTAAAGTTACCTGAGTCCACTGCCCATCCCCCGACCATGCCTGTTCTTTGTTCTCAGTGAGCACTGGCTCTTCACTTAAACTTAGCTCCCAAATTCCCAGACCTCTCTGCCGTCAAGACTATGCTTCTCCACTAGACTAGTGATCTAGTGACTAGTGGATCGCGAATGGAGTTCGGGGCCAGGGATCGCGAGAATATCAGTGCTAATTTGATCCTGTGAGAGACAACATCATTCATGTCCAAGGCCGGGACCCAGGAGCGAGGACAAGCCCAGCAGAGAGGTCAAGGCCCAGGAGTGGCGCAGCGTGGACCAGCAGTGGGGTCGGGGCCTAGGGAAGGTGCGGCATGGGCCAACAGCGGGGTCGGGAGGACCACAATGCATCCTATGAAACCCAGGCAGAGAGGACCTGCGGGAAGGAGGGAGGAGGACAGTAGGAGTATGTTTGTGTGTGTGTGCTAGGCCGATGTAGCAGAGCCTGGTCTCCAATCGTCTTGGATCCCCTTGCCATTGGACCAAGACCTTGCTCTGTCAAGCCCGTGTGGTAGCAGGTGTGCAACGGCCACCCCACATTAAAAGATTTCACGCACAGGCATCTTCCACCCTTTAAAATGAAGTTCAGGACCTGGAACGTCAGGACCCTCATGGACAACCCCAACAGTGACAGACCGGAACGGCGTACTGCTATCGTTGCCCGGGAGCTCAGATGTTTCGACATTGATATCGCCGCCCTAAGTGAGACCCGGCGGGCAGGGGAAGGCTAGCTCAAGGAGCAAGGTGGTGGCTACACCGTCTTCCGGAAAGGCAAACCCGAAGAAGAACGCCGCCTCCATGGGGTAGGCTTCGCCATAAAAAATGAACTAGTTGGGCATCTCAGAGACTCTCCTAGCGGTATAAACGAGCGCCTCATGACTCTTCAGCTCACCCTAGCCCGGAAAGGACACAGACCTCTGGGGAGGTGTGATCAGCAGAGAGTTATGGGCTGGGAGAAAATCGGGGGTGTCCAAAGAGAGTCGGGGGCCAGAGGAGGATGGGCGGTCCGAAGAGGATCGGGGGCCGGAGGACCAGCAAGGAGACGGCTGGAGATGGGGGGGGATGGATTGGAGGCCTGCGCGGGGATTGGAGGACTGAGGGGGAGTGGAATAGGAGACCTGCGGGGGGGAGATCGGAGGCCGGGGGGGGGGATCAGAGGCCTTGGGGGGGGATTAGAGGCCTCGGGGGGAGGGGGGGGGAGTCTCCAATCGCGGGGGTGGGTTAGGCAGGGATCCTGGATCCAGGAGGTAGGTGTAAAGGCACTTACCTCCTGGATCTAGCAGTTCTCGTCTTGCTGTAGCTGGCGAGTTTTACGAGATGTGCAAAACCCAACCAGCTATAGTTAAATTTAATATGGAGGTTAAAGATGAGGCTTCCAGCCTCATTATAATATAAAATAGACGGCGCACCTCCTGGCAGCGGGTTGGCTGCCAGCCACCGTCCCGCCTCCATTAAAACGGGAAGTGGGCAGGTTGGAGGCGGATTCAGGTCGGGATTCCGATTTTTAACACTTTAACTACATCCACGGCCCCAACCCACCCGTTGTTTTAGGTTAAAATATCACCCCCCTGCGTGTCTCAGTGAGGATACTTCAATCTGATTGGTTGAAGAGCCTCGCTGTTTCTTTTCCTACTCACAGATGCCACGGATCCCCCGTAGAGGGCGCCGCACTGGAGCAGACGTTCAATGACAGCAGATCTCCACTCAGAAGCCTGCGAAAATTCTGTGGGCAGCTGTCAGCATGGTGAACGCCGAGTGCCTTTCCTTCGCCGCTGACCACAAAATCCGGACAATTGTTTTTAACTATGTAGTTCAGCGTTCTATTTGCTTTGTGGATTGTTCATCTACAATGTTGTGTATCAAGTGTATTTAAACCCGAGGAGGGTGAAATTCGACTTCAGCAGTTGCGTAAAATGGATGACAGCAAATCAGCAGCCTGTTTTACTAAAATGAGCTGCCGATTCATTATCACCCATTTTGCAGCTGCCTTTCAGGAGTGAAATTAGGAAAGACTTCTACATGCAAAGGGTGGTCGAAGTTCGGACCTATCTTCCGCAAACAGCAGTTGATCCTGGGCCAATTGAAAGTTGAATTTCACCCCCTAGATCTCTTTCCACTTCATTGTTAGCTATTTTAACACCATTCATGGATTACTTATGGCACCCATAAATTTTATATTCCACGATTGTGCCCACAATCATATTTTGTCCAATTTATTTTGCAGTTCTCGAGCTGCCGTCTGTTAATATTAGCTGTGAATTTGACCAGTTTCCATTCAACTTATGAATCCGAGTTATTAATACAAATTAGAAACAGTAGGGGTCCCAGCACTGAACCCTGCGTGCCCCACAAGCACTCCCCTACCCACCATAACATAACTTGTCTAAAAATTATCTATTGCTTCTTACCCTTCAGCAAATGTCTTATCCATCCGCACTGAATCACCACTGCCTTTCATGCAAAACATTTTGGAAGTCAAGGTACTCTACAACACAGGGTTTTCCACAGTCTACCAAGGATGTCACTTCGTCAAAAAAGATTGGTCATGAAGGTCTTCTGAATCCATATTGGCTGTGGTTTACTAGATTATTACTATACAGGTAATCTTCAAGTTTACTCCTATCAACTCCATTATCTTACTTAGTATTGATACAGAAACAATGGGTGTATAGTTGCCGAGGTCTCTTTCATCACCTTTTTTGAACAGGCATCCCGGTAGCCAGTTTTCCATCTAACAGAAGCTGCCCATTTGGAGGAAGTAATTATTTTGTATATAAAAGGATCTTATGCTCACTTTCAAGTTCAACCTCATTCACACATTTTACAGCATTCCCACTTCTCTGACTGCCCTCATACTGTACCAGAAATAATTTCTTACTGCTATGATTTGCATTTATAGTTATTTTTTCCAGGTCTTTCCTTGCCCCTCTAACCACCCTTTTATTATGTTTCTGCATATTCATTCCAGTGAACTCTTTTATCTTTTTTAATGTTATTCTGTATTATGGCCTCTTGAAGCTTACCCATTATCGATGTTAGGCTGACTGGTCAATGGTTATCTGGTTTATCCTTTTTGAACCAAGTCCCATTCACACATCACCCTTGTGCTCGCTGACCTACATTGGCTCCCGGTCCAACAACTCCTCAAATTTAAATTCTCATCCTCGTTTTCAAATCCCTCTATGGCCTTGCCCCTCCCTATCTCTATAACCTCCTTCAGCCCTACAACCCCGCCCCCCTCCCAGATCTCTGCGCTTCTCCAATTCTGGCCACTCGCGCATCCCCGCTTTTAATCGCTCCACTATTGGCGGCTATGCCTTCAGCTGCTTAGGCCCTAAACTCTGGAATTCCTTCCCTAAACCTCTCTGCCTCTCTCTCCTTTTTTAAGACGCTTCTTAAAACCTACCTCTTTGACCAATCTTTTGGTCACCTGTCCTAATATCTCCTTATGTGGCTCGGTGTCAAATTTTGTTTGCTAACACACCTGTGAGGTACCTTGGGACATTATGTTAAAGGTGCTATGTAAATGCAAGTTGTTGTTATTATATTTGCAACCCTTGAGTCCTCTGGCACAAATTATATATCTAAGGATGTTTAAAAGATTGTAGTCAAAACCTCTACTAATTTCCCTTAGCATTCTAAAATGCATGCCATCAAGGACCATGGCTTTTCCACTGTGAGTTCCATCAATTTTTTTGATCTTACTTCTTTATCTATGATGTGGAGATGCCGGTGTTGGACTGGGGTGGACAAAAATGAGAAGTCGCACAACACCAGGTTATAGTCAACAGTTTTATTTGAAATTACGAGCTTTCGGAGCTCTGCTCCTTCGTCAGGTACAGTGAGGGAATACAAATCGGTTACAAAGTATATATAGACAGAGAACAATGTGTCTGCAGAGATACAATCCGTCAGGGAGGCATTACATCAAAGACACAGCAGAGTACAGCTAAGACAATGAGGTGGGGTCACAGGGGGTCCAACGTGTCAAATGCTGCAGTCTGCAGTTAAGCTTTTTACTTTTTTTTTAAACTGGAAATCACATCTGTGAACCAGACAACGACGTCGAGTCACGTCCTGTAGTGTGACATGAAACCGAGATCCCGGTTGAGGCCGTCCTCATGGGTGCAGAACTTGGCTATCAGTTTCTGCTCGATGATTTTGCGTTGTCGTGTGTCTCGAAGGCCGCCTTGGAGAACGCTAACCCGCAGATCCGAGGCTGAATGTCCTTGACTGCTGAAGTGTTCCCCGACTGGGAGGTAACAATCCTGCCTGGCGATTGTTGTGCGGTGTCCGTTCATACGTTCACAACGTATGAACGGACACTGCGCAACAATCGCCAGGCAGGATTGTTACCTCCCAGTCAGGGAACACTTCAGCAGTCAAGGACATTCAGCCTCGGATCTGTGGGTTAGCGTTCTCCAAGGCGGCCTTCGAGACACACGACAACGCAAAATCATCGAGCAGAAACTGATAGCCAAGTTCCGCACCCATGAGGACGGCCTCAACCGGGATCTCGGTTTCATGTCACACTACAGGACGTGACTCGACGTCGTTGTCTGGTTCACAGATGTGATTTCCAGTTTTAAAAAAAAGTAAAAAGCTTAACTGCAGACTGCAGCATTTGACACGTTGGACCCCCTGTGACCCCACCTCATTGTCTTAGCTGTACTCTGCTGTGTCTTTGATGTAATGCCTCCCTGACGGATTGTATCTCTGCAGACACATTGTTCTCTGTCTATATATACTTTGTAACCGATTTGTATTCCCTCACTGTACCTGACGAAGGAGCAGAGCTCCGAAAGCTCGTAATTTCAAATAAAACTGTTGGACTATAACCTGGTGTTGTGCGACTTCTCATTTTTCTTTATCTATAGTTACCCTATCTAATTGCTCCACCTTGTCCTCTGTACCTTTTCATTCCCACTACCACACTCTTCTGTCAAAATTAAGTTGAAGTACACATTTAGTGTTTCAGTCATGGCGGGGGGTGGTGGGGGGGACAGGGGGATGATTTTAACTCGGAGCCAGTTACTGGCAGGAAACCGGTCCGATGAATTAATTTTCTGCCCACCGGTGGCATCAGGAGGCCCATACATAGAGCAACTGTCGACTGCTAAAGATTGAACAGCCCTCCAGCCCCATCTGTAAAAAAAAAATTAATTTGCATCCCTCACCACACTGCTGTCCTTGAGCATCGCTAGACTCTAAGCAGTGCTCATTGACGCTTAAGGCGATTAGAAAAAAGTCAAATCCTAGAATTCTCTTGATGTGGCCCCCAATTCCTTATATGCCTATTTTAATTAGTGTCACTGAACAAAAATCAGTACTGCAAGTGCTCCCTTTAAGAGATCACCACTAAAAATAATCTAATGGGCTCCAAGCAAATTAATAGAGACTTAACATGAAGTAGGCCTAAAAATCGATTATTCCAATGCTATCCTGGCCAGCCTCCCATCTTCCACGCTCCGGAAACTTGAGCTCATCTAAAATTCTGCTGCTCATATACTAACCTGCACCAAATCCCTTGCACTTATCATTCCTGTACTCGCTGACCTACATTGGTTCCCAGTCCACCAACGATTTTAAAATTCTCATCCTTGTGGTCAAATCCCCCCATGGCCTCGCCCCTCTCTATTTCATAGCCCTATAAACCTCCAAGAACACTGCATTCCACCAACTCTGGCCTCTTGTGCATCCCACACTCCCTTTGCCCCACTCCCTTTGCCCCACCTTCAGCGGCCGTGCCTCCAGTCGCCTAGACCCTAAAGTCTGGAATTTTCTCCCTAAATATTGCCGTCATCATCCCTCTCCTCAAAAAAAAGCCCTTGACCCCCTCTGTCCTTGCAAACTACCGCCCCATCTCCAACCTCCCTTTCCTCTCCAAAGTCCTTGAACGTGTTGTCGCCTCTCAAATCCATACCCATCTTTGCTGCAACTCCATATTTGAATCCCTCCAATCAGGTTTCTGCCTATGCCACAGTACCGAAACGGCTCACATCAAAGTCACAAATGACATCCTTTGTGACTGTGACAAAGGTAAACTATCCTTTCTCGTCCTTCTTGACTTGTCTGCAGCCTTTGACATGGTTGACTACTCCATCGTTCTCCACTGTCAGCCAGCTGGGTGGGACTGCACTCACCTGATTCCATTCTTATCGATCTAATCGTAGCCAGAGAATCACCTAAAATGGCTTCTCTTCCCGCTCCCACATCGTTACCTCTGGGGTCCCCCAAGGGTCTATCCTTGACCCCTCCTATTTCTCATCTATATGCTGCCCCTTGGCGACATCATCTGAAAACACGGCATCAGTTTCCACATGTACGCTGACGACACCCAGCTCTACCTCACCACCACTTCTCTCAACCCCTCCATGGTCTCTAAATTGTCAGACTGCTTGTCCGACATCCAGTTCTGGATTAGCAGAAATTTTCTCCAATTAAATATTAGGAAGACCGAAGCCATTGTTTTTGGTCCCCGCCACAAACTCCGTTCCCTAACTACTAACTCCATCCCTCTCCCTAACATCTGTCTGAGGCTGAACCACACTTTTCGCAACCTTGGTGTCATATTTAACCCTGAAATGAGCTTCCGACCACATATCCATGGCATAACTAAGACCGCCTACTTCCACCTTCGTAACATCGCCCGTCTCCGCTCCTTGCCTCAGCTCATCTGCTGCTGAAACCCTCATCCATTGCCTTTGTTACCTCTAGACTTGACTATTCTAACGCACTCCTGGCTGTCCTCCCACGTTCTACCCTACATAAACTTGAGGTCATCCAAAACTCGGCTGCCCATGTCCTAACTCACACCAAGTCCCGTTCAACCATCACTCCTGTGCTCGCTGACCTACATTGGCTCCTGGTTAAGCAACACCTCAATTTCAAAATTTTCATCCTTGTTTTCAAATCCCTCCATGGCCTCGCCCCTCCCTCTCTCTGTAATCTCCTTCAGCCCCACAACCCCCCTACCGAGATATCTGCGCTCCTCTAATTCTGCCCTCTTGAGCATCCCTGATTATAATCACTCAACCATTGGTGGCTATGCCTACTGTTGCCTCAACCCTAAGCTCTGGAATTCCCTGCCTAAACCTCTCCACCTCTCTTTCCTTCTTTAAGACGCTCCTTAAAACCTAACTCTTTGACCAAGCTTTTGGTCATCTGCCCTAATTTCTCCTTATGTGACTCGGTGTCAATTTTTTTGACTTATAATACTCCTGTAAAGCGCCTTGAGACGTTTTATTATGTTAAAGATGCTATATAAATACAAGTTGTTGTTGTTGTTTGCACCCCTGGATTCTGTGTTGACTTTTCCCAGCAAATGCTAACAGGCACTGGGTCCGAAACTGTCCATGTAAAAGGTTGGCAACGTGTAGTTTTAGTCTTTTATGTCTCATCTACTGATCGGAAGGCAAACATCATGCAAGAGTTCACTTTTTACACGCCTTAAACCACGGGAGCACTGAATAGCCAATGTGTGATTTCAGCGTTCCTAAACCTGTAGGTGGCACGATTTGGCCACTGATAATAATAAAGCGAAAGCGGGAACGCGAACTTTTACTTATACGCCCAAGACAGCAGAATTGCAACATAATTAATTTGCAAAATCAGTTTTAGGGCAGCATAAACTACAGCCGCCGCTCTATTGCATTTGGAGCGGCCACAATCAATTGCTGCTGACGTGTTTCGAGCAAAGGTCGTTGTTTTTTTCTGAACAACAGGCCAAGTTTACGCAGCAGCCGGGCGAAGGGAGCGACTGGTGTGAGGACGACGCAACAGGTTGCCAACAAACAACATGAACTTCTTTGTAGAGACGCTTCAGGTGCTGTTCCTGTCGCTGTATTACACTCTGGAAGCACTGGTGTTGCTGGTGGTGCCGGTGCGGAAGAAGAAGGTGAGCGGAGAGATCGTGCTGGTGAGCGGGGCTGGCAGCGGCATCGGGCGGCTCTTGGCGCTGGAGTTCGCCCGCCTGCAAGCCACGCTCGTGCTCTGGGACATCAATGCTGAAGGTAACAAGGAGACGGCGCGGCTGGCCCGAGAGAGAGGAGCCAGGGTCTACACCTACTCGTGTGACTGCAGCAAGAAGACATCCGTGTACGAAGTAGCCGACCAGGTCAGGAAAATACCTCTTGCATTACTCCCGCGGGGGGATTAAATACAATGCATACAGGATATAATGGCCACCAGTTATTTGTTTGGTAAATAAATCCCACTACCACTGTTTTCATGTAATTCCTTGACTTCAGTTTGGAAGTCTGGCCTTGTCACCCCAACCCAGCAAAAGAATGGATATCTGAAAGGGGGAGGGAAATCTGAATTCGCTCCTCCTCACCAATTATTTTCTGCCTTCCCCACTTCATCTACTGAGGGTCAGCACCCAGACATGGTGAGATCTGGTCATGTGAACCATAACACTTGAGTGCTAGTGGGCTGTTTGACAAATGTGCCTGGAGTCCAGACCCCCACACACACTTCCAGCATGGTCTGCTCGACAGTGGAGCAGGAACCTTGGCCAATTTTCCATTCCTTAACCCAGGATACCAAACCCAATTTGTGAAATTCTCTCTGGTGAGAGGATTCCTGCCCCACCCATAGCCACAGAAAAATGACTTGCATGTGCCTATTGCCACCCTTTATAAGAGAGATGAAAAATTGGGCTAAAATTCTTAAGACCTTCAGGGGTCTAAGCCAGGACCCCAAGATGGGTCCCTCTTCAGCTGGCCGGTCACCCGCTCCAGTTCAGTATTCTGGCCCACTGTTCTTCTCCCAGGCTGAGGACAAGGAAACTGCTGCACTGGGTGTAACCTCTGCCTAGCCACGTCCCTTCTGATGCAGAGGACCATGTTTGTGGTGGACAGAAACTGTTGGGACACTGGTTCCAGATCCTGGACTAATTTCCAGCCATCCCACTGCACTCCTAATGTACTTAACACGGGTGTGTGCTAGAAAGGCTGTGGATTTTTAGCTCCAAGCACTTTAAGTAAAAAGCCGCCAGTTTAGCTAGCTGCCATATAACAGCTAGCCATCTGGTCAAGCTATGTTGAGTCAAGTGAGACAACTAGGTGTAAAATGGCAGCTTTTATTGAAAGCAGCTGAGCAGATGCAGAATCTGAGCACAGTAAACTGCTTTTGAACAGTTTAAAATGCCAAATTTTCAAAACAAAATGAGCTATTATACAATAAACTTTTAAACTATTTATTATATTGAGGTGGTATTTTAAAAATTATATACCGAAGTGTCTCCCAACCCTGGACGAACTTGCCACAGTATATCTTTTGATACCACCTTAATTTGGTTGAGCTTGCAGCAGAATTTTAATGGCTATGATTATAAATGGAGTATTAATGTATCAAATCAATTATGGTAGAGGATCTGACTTTTAATTGTTCATCAGGGAGTATTGAGTAAAAACATATCCAACTGATTCCTTTACCAAATCTTCATGGCAATTCAGTGAATTATCCTGCAACGTATCTGAAAAGATCTATCATCATAAGCTTTTTTTTTACTGTGTACGTGACTAATAACTTTTAATACTGTGTAACCAATGCATTGCATTACACAACTGACCTTTAACATTGCATTACACAACTGACCTTTAACATGGCATGATTCACTAACTAGCATGAAAGAAATGATATTTTATCAGATGAGCGATGTTTTTACTGCAGTCTATTTTGTTTTAAGAGCAATCATTGTTTAAAGCAATGAGTTCAAAGCTGTTGCACAAATATCAGGCCTGCTATTTATAGTGTTAACCTGGACTCCAGAATTGCAGATACTCATTGTACTCAAGATCGGTCATAGCCAGCTATTGTTGTCTATGTACAGTATGGATGGCACTGTATAGCCAATTAATGATTTTAATGATTTTAGCTTGAAAATACCTGTAAAAGACAGCACCTTTTTATAGTGCAATGGAACGCTTCATTAATGGTTCTTAAATCAATGGATTACTTTGTATAAAATTGGCACATATAGGGAATGCAAAAACCTGCATATTGAAAACAAGAGTATTTATAGTACCTTTTTAGAGGGATAATCGAGAGCATTGCAAGGAACTAAAGTGCTCTTGTTTTTATTAGTGATCTATGTTTGGGAACTGTATTACTATTTTACATTTTTACAATTTATAAAATTAGTATTGATCAGTAAAAACATCTGAGAATATGTTTAATGAGAAAACTGTGTATGGAAAGAACATTATTGTAACAAACTTTGTATATTGGATACATACATTGCAACCTTCAGCATTTTAACACTGGCATGGCAGCATTTGTGGGCCCAGGGTAGCAAGTTGACATTTGATACAAATCATTTTAACCGGGACCCACTTCTACCCTCCTTATCTCCACCACCCCCGCCCCCCATCTCACTCCTACTGAATCTGGCATGTAATGCACTGAACAAATCCACTCCTCTTCACAAGCTTCCAGCATTATTGGCCAGATTTCAGTCTCTGTACACTGGAGTGCATTAGCCACTGGACTTGGATGGGAGGAGGGGAAGAAAATGTGAGGAGGTGGAGAGAGAATGCATGGCGTGGGTGAAATGGAAGGGAGGGGGAATTGAATTGGAGAGGGAAGGGGAAATCGATAGCTATGACGAGGGGAAGGTAGATGGATGGCAATAGAAAAAAGGCTAAGTGGATGGTAATGAGGGGAAGAAGCTGGGAATGTGCTTTGGGAAAAGTAGGGGAAAGCTGGGAGTGGGTGCTTGGGGGTGAGGGAGGAAGGACAGTCTCAATATTAATTGAAATGGATTAAGGAGTCAGAGTGCCAACATGAATTGTGGGGAGGGGATGGTGGAAAATGGAGGCATGAACTTTTGGGTGGGGGTTGGGGGGGACCGGCTTAATGTTGGAGGGGGAGAAGTGTTCCAGGTTGAATTGACAAAGGAAAGGAAGAAGAGTACCAGTATCAACTGGGCGGGTTGAAGAAGAGCGTGTCTCTGAAAGGGTAGGAATTTGGATGGGTTACACTGGTTCGGTGAATAGGTCTGGAGGGGTTGGTAGAGTGCCATTATGAACCGGAGTGGTGGGAGATTGGAAGGACCGTGACTGTTAAGATAACTTTTGGTTAGCTTCAAAATCCAAATTTCACTTTTTTCTAAAAATAAAATATGTAATTGTTAAGTATAAAAGTGCTTAAAATTAACCAGAATACATAATTATTAATGTAAAAATTCAAATCTTTCTAAGAGAGCATTCTCCCAGATTCTCTCAACCTCCTTCCCTGCCCCTTCCAAAAATGCACCTGCAATTTTGTGCCTTCGACATTTGTTTTTTTTCTTTTTAGGGTTTTTATTTCTCCGAGTGAAGGAATGGTGTATACCCCAATTGCCGATCTAACTATTGTTTTCCCATGTCAGGCCCATTCATAAACTGTCAGCTTTTGGAGCTGTGTCAGTTTCATTTAAAGCTATTGGTCAGCTTTTGCTAGTTTGCTAGGTTGGCCTGCATGTAGATACATAATGAATACTAATTTCTAGAGTAATTCTACATTCCATGCAAATAAAATTGCATAGGAATTAACAAGTTAGTATAATTAACAAAAAAATCCTCATTAGCTCAGATTCTTATGATAACCTGTAAAATCAAAGTTCTAAAGGGGGTGCATGAACAGAGAGACCTGGGAGTATTTGTGCACAAATCGTTGAAGGAGACAGGGCAGGTTGAGAAAGCAGTTTAAAAAAAGCATATGGGATACTGGGCTTCATAAATAGATGCATAGAGTACAAAATCAAGGAAGTTATGATGAACTTTTATAAAACAGTAGTTCGGCCTCAACTGGAGTATTGTGTCCAATTCTGGGCACCGCACTTTAGGAAGAATGTGAAGGCCTTAGAGAGGGTGCAGAAAAGATTTACGAGAATGGTTCTAGGGATGAGGGACTTCAGTTACGTGGATAGACTAGAGAAGCTGGGGTTGTTCTCCTTGGAGCAGAGAAGGTTGAGAGGAAATTTGATAGGTATTCAAAATCATGAAGGGTCTAGACTGAGTAGTTAGAGAGAAACTGTTCCCATTGGCAGAAGGGTCGAGAACCAGAGGACACAGATTTAAGGTGATTGGCAAAAGAACCAAAGGCAACATGAGGAAAAACTTTTTTACGCAACGAGTGGTTAGGATCTGGAATGCACTGCCTGAAAGGGTGGTGGAGGCAGATTCAATCGTGGCTTTCAAAAGGGAATTGGATAAGTACCTGAAGGGAAAAAATTTGCAGGGCTACGGGGAAAGGGCGGGGGAGTGGGACTAGCTGAAGTGCTCTTGCAGAGAGCTGGCACGGGCTCGACTGGCCGAATGGCCTCCTTCTGTGCTGTAACTATTCTATGATTCTATGGGGGGAAAATTGGGTTGGTTTGCACCTCTCGTTAGCACCCCTGCGGGAGGTTAGCAGCAGCAGTAGCCAGTAGCGCCCCCTGACCTATCGCCGGACGGTATGACAGACAGGATCAGGGGGTGTTTTTGCAGTGGCGGCGACGCAAATTAAAGGGCAGGTGCAGGGTGGTCATTTATACTTTGGCCGACTGCCAGCACCTGCCCCCTTTCCCTTTTTTATGCGGTGTGCCGGCCGCAATCGCTCAGCCCGACACTCCAGCCCAGCTTTGTCTTTGGAGGGAAGAAAAATATCACTATACTCACCATAACAGTAAAGATAATTATTGTCTGACAATCTCTGTATCAAATCACAAATGATGCCTGCATTCATATATTAGCTTACATTTCTGTTAACAGATCCTGGCATTAATAAGTGATTATGTTCTATATGTTAGGTGGATCTTTGTGTGAATAGTGAAGCTTCTGACACACTGTTCAAAGATTCCATACCCTCCTTTTAGTTCAAATTTAATCTTCTCTTTGGTGGTTTTCTTGATGTCGCTGTACATTTTTCTGACCTCACCCTCATGTCATGATTCTTGGCAGATGCATTCAATTGGAGAGAAACATCCTGACAAAGCTCGCTCTTGGTGAATGGATTTGGACAATTAATGCCAACTCTAAACATCATGAGCCTCTTAGCTGTAGCTTTCTTCACTCCTCATCGCTCTCCCAATACCGGTTTTGATCAGCATGGACTGGAAGTCATATTTCAGCAATCAAATGTTTAATTATTATCTAATTCAGATGCTTAACTTATTGTTGATGTCTAATGATTGATTAGATACCCTGAATCCAAGCTGATGAGCTGCTGAAGAAGGACTGGTAAGTGTAAAAGATAATAATGTAATTGGAAGTATAATTAATGAACTAACCACTTCATAAACTAGAGTGCAAATGAGTTAAACAGAACATAATTTTCAAAGAAACAATGGAATAACCCTAGTAAATACAGGAAAATGCACTTTTATGTAAATCCCTTGAAGGTAAAGAGTTTGGTATGTGTTGGTATTTAACAAGCTTCTTTTTTTGGACAGGTAAAAAGGGAGGTTGGAGATGTCAGTATTCTGATAAACAATGCAGGTATTGTTACTGGAAAGAAATTCATTGATTCCTCAGATGCCTTGCTGGAGAAAACCATGGAGGTGAACACTCTTGCACATTTTTGGGTAAGCACTCCATTACTGTTAATAGTGAACTATTAGATGATTTGAGCTTAGCAGAGCTCAGCAATCTTATATAGCCCATTTTCAGTGGGTTTCAATAAAATGTAAGATAAAAAAGCAAGCATTCTTTGCAATTTATTTTATCTTTGGCCAGATCAATAAAGATAGTTTTGTACCTTCTTTGGTTTGTCTAACAAGACCTAACTTAAATGTTTATGCAATTTTAAAGGAGAAGGCTATGGTCACCAGATTTCACTGTGGGTAATCCAAAGCCCTTTCCTGCACAGGTGTTGAATCAGAGGGGGCATCATGGAAAGCTGCAGAGATCCCTGAGTTTGCATCAGCCCTTTTCACCTCTGAACCTATGCAACCGAGGCTCTAGTTATGCTGCTAGCTGTTTGTGTATGCAAATCCACATTCCCACTGCCATCACACTCTCTAAGCACTTTTAAAATCTGCCTTTATACTACACTGAAGCAATGATATCTCTACTTGGATCTAAACCAACTTTAATCTTTCTGAAAACTTCTTTCTAACTTCCAAAACCTTCTCTTTACAGTCTTAACACATCCAACTTCCAACCTCCTTTGAAAACGTTCTGAATTTAGATGAGCAACCTCTGACATTAAATATCTTACACTATTGGAAAATCCCACTTCATGCGACCTGACCAATCATAGTGACAAATTTAGCAATACTGATCAATTTTAAAGAAGTCAATTAATCAAATATGTCTTAGAAACTATTATTGGCAATTTTATTTTTTTCTTACTAACCCTCAATTCCAATTAGTTTTATCCAATTAGTTTTATCCTCCTTTTCTCCCAATGTATAAATCACCAAGAAGGAATGCAATACTGATGATGTCTTCTCCAGACCTCTTGTTGCCATATTGTCAGATGAAAGGACCATGACTTTCCCTTTGTCCCTGTCAGTATTAACAAGCTCATCCTGGCACTGGCATAGTAATAGGGAGAAGTGCTGCACCAAAGCATAAGTATGTAAACATACATAGAACAGTACAGGCCCTTCGGCCCTCGATGTTGTGCCGAGCATTGTCTGAGACCAAGATCAAGCTATCACACTCCCTATCACTCTGGTGTGCTCCATGTGCTTATCCAATAACCGCTTGAAAGTTCCTAAAGTGTCTGACTCCACTATCACAGCAGGCAGTCCATTCCACACCCCAACCACTCTCTGAGTAAAGAATCTACCTCGGACATCCCTTCTATATCTCCCCCCATGCACCTTATAGTTATGCCCCCTTGTAACAGCTGCCTCTACCCGAGGAAATAGTCTCTGAACATCCACTCTATCTATCCCCCTCATCATCTTATAAACCTCTATTAAGTCGCCTCTCATCCTCCTCCGCTCTAAAGAGAAAAGCCCCAACTCCCTCAATCTTTCCTCATAAGACCTTCCCCCCAAACCAGGCAGCATCCTGGTAAATCTCCTTTGCACTCTTTCCAATGCTTCCACGTCCTTCCTATAGTGAGGTGACCAGAACTGCACACAATATTCCAAATGTGGTCTCACCAAGGTCCTGTACAGTTGCAGCATAACCTCACGGTTCTTAAACTCAAACCCTCTGTTAATAAACGCCAACACACCATAGGCCTTCTTTACTGCTCTATCCACTTGAGTGGCAACCTTCAGAGATCTGTGGATATGAACCCCCAGATCCCTCTGCTCCTCCACGTTCCTCAGAACCCTGCCGTTGACCCTGTAATCATTATTCAAATTTGCCCTACCAAAATGAATCACCTCGCACTTATCAGGGTTAAATTCCATCTGCCATTTTTCGGCCCAGCTCTGCATCCTATCAATGTCTCTTTGCAGCCTATGCAGTCTTCAAATGAAAGGGTTAATTCACGCACCTCTTATGTTTCCCTTAAATGGGGCACAGTCAAGGCCTTCGATTTGTTATGGGAGCTTGAGGCCCTTTTTAGTTCACCTCCCCCCTGCACACTGCTATCAAACATGGACATGCCAAATCCTACAGTAGCCTTCCCTTTTGGTTTCAGCACGGAACCACAGATGACTGAGCTGAGGGTTATTTACATAAAACATTCATTTCCAAAAATCCTGCCAACCGAAACAGTTTATCTGCTGGTAAGGAATAAAACAACACATGTTGTTGTTTCTGACTCTCTCAGTGGGTATGGACGTTGCTGACACATGTTTCCCACTCCCAACAGTCGTCCTTCCCCAGCACTGCTCCCCCTCTCCAGTGAGCACGAACCTCTGGACTCCACAGTACTGCTGACTCTGGCAGTTAAAACTGCTTTTAAATTCCTGTTGGACTGCTGAGTCTCCGCATCCCAACATCTCCTTCAAATGCTCCCGTAAGATGGAAAGCAACAACAAGACTATTATTGGACCACCCAGTATATAGTAGCATCTCCGTTATCCCTTCCCAGGTCCAAGATGCAGTGGCCACTATACAACAGAATGCAAACACCCACTCCAATGTCTGCAGGCTGTAGACATCAGTAAACTCCATAGCTGACTGATTCTACAAAAACAGCCCAACTGTGGAAACAAAGGGATAAAATATGGCAAAAGATACTTTAGTTACCATAAAACGTGACCATTATTGTTCATGGTTCTTACTGTGATTTCTGTAATTTTTGACATTTATCATCAATGGCCTATGATTTTCCCCAGAATTTGCCACAACAAAATTACAGCACATGGGATAATAGATCAAAAACATTACTTAAGAACTGTAGATGTCATAACAAATGTATCCAATTTATTAACATGTTTTATAGGCTATGTCCTGGAACTGAGTTAAAAACCATACAGGAGTCTGTAGAACCCTGTTCAATCTTCCACGTGGGTAGTGCTGGATGCTGATGCCACCTTCAACTCCTGGAAAAATATAAAAGTACTGCCTGAGGAAATACAGCATATTATAATATAAATTTTAACTTTAGAATTTGACTGATAGTAAGATTAAAGCTCACCAATATGATTAACTTGGATTACTTTTTAATGTAAAAGAGCTTTTAATGTGTTCCTTTTAGTTTAAAAGTATTTGCTTGGAATATATAGTCCTAAATGAGCTCAATGAAAAAGCCCTGTTTAATTTTCCTCCTCCATCCCCTTTTTATGGGGAGGTGTCTGGCCTTCATTCTGTACCTCTTTGCACAGAACGGCTGAGTACAGAAACTCAGCAGAGTAAGTACATCCACAATTCTGTAGTAGTTCCTGTTGCTATTCCCAAATAACGAAGAAGGGACAAGTGATAGTTAAAGAATGCCATAGCACAATAAAAACAGCTAAAAACTTAGCAATTTCAACACCAGGATTTGATAATCTAGAAGTTTTTTTTTAATTCTTACCAACTAGTTTTAACAAATGAATTTATTTTGCCTGCTCATTCCCTAACTTTGGGACAACCATTTTGGAATTGGCACTCTAAGCAAATTATTCCATTAAGGGTGTAGGATTGTAATTTGTATGTTATGTCATAGATACTCTCTCAATGGCTTAGGGCCTCTTGTCAAAGAAGACAGTGGAAGACATATAGAAGGGAAGATGAGAAACAAATGAAAGAGGGAAGAGAGTTTTTTCCAGACTTATCAGTATCCTTAGTTACATAGGCTGCGATTTTGCCTGGCGCTCAGTGTGCGGATTCGGAAGCGGGTCCGCTGTCAAAATCGAAATGATTGACAGCAGGTTGGGAGCCCGCTCCGAACCCGCCTCCGTGCAAGTTTTCAAAGTGTCGGGTCTGCGATTTCAGAACAGATCCAACACCAAGTGTTGGGGGAGGCATTTAAGATAGTTAAATACTTGTTAAACGCTTGTTAACTACTACTTTGCCAGCCTATTACTATTTTACCAATTTTAACGAGGCTAACGTCGTTCGGAGATCACGTCAGGTAAGTAGGTCTGGTTCTCTGTCTCCCCATTGTTGTGAATAGGCGACAGCTGCAAAAGTGGTCTGAAAGCTACCATTTCACAGTTATGTCTCAACATTCACTGGAACTCATTAAGACACTTCCAAAGGTGAGCACAGATCTGTCCAATAAGGTAAAATGTTGAAAATACAGATTTCAATGTTTGACAACACATTAACAGAAACTTCTCATGAACATTGGCTAAACCACCCAAGTGCCTACCCTTGTGTGTTGTTAATCTCTATGCTTGCAGTAGGATGAGTGTGAGGGGTGGCTAGTGAGATGGGGAAGTGATAATGTAGATAGAGAGGGATGGGTGAAAGAAAGAAAGACTTGCATTTATATAGCGCCTTTCACGACCACCAGACGTCTCAAAGTGCTTTACAGCTAATGAAGTACTTTTGAAGTGGAGTCACTGTTGTAATGTGGGAAACGCGGCAGCCAATTTGCGCACATCAGGGTCCCACAAACAGCAATGTGATGATGACCAGATAATTTGTTTTTGTGTTATGTTGGTTGAGGGATAAATATTGGCCAGGACACCGGGGATAACTCCCCTGCTCTTCTTCGAAATAGTGCCATGGGATCTTTTACGTCCACCTGAGAGAGCAGACAGGGCCTCTGTTTAACGTCTCATCCGAAAGACTGCACCTCCGACAGTGGAGGTGCAAGGTAAATTGGTGTGAGTAAAGATATGCAGGAGTAGGATAGGGAAGGCAGAGTGATGTGGATGTGATGAGTGGCACATCAGGATGAGGTTGAGTGTGGCTTGGCAGTAACGTTTCGTGATCTACTCAGATTATTGAAAGGCTTGCACCACTGCAGCCTGGTCCTCCTGACGACATCCCTGCTTGTGCCCTCCTGTGCAATGTGCAACTAGGCTACGTTGGTCTCCTGGGGAGGTGTCTTTCGCCCATTGGAAGGGAAGAGAACCTCCCTGCGTGCTGTGACTCCCTCCATAAGCATATGGAGGGAGTCAAGGGAGAGCCTGGGTGCAGCTGCGCACCTTTGTGCAGTGCTTATCAGTGTTTGCAGCACCTCAGTGCTGTAGAACACTGACAGCAGAACGGTCAAGATCAATTTGGACATGGCCCCTTTAAGGAAACCGGCTGATGACGCATCATCAAATGACGTCATCAGACCCGCTTCCTTTTAATTGGCCGGGAACCTTGCAGGGCGGGCTTAACGAGCCCAATCAACGTAAAATCACTTGGAGAGTGTGGGCTGCAGTAGGCAGCGGGCTGGGACCGCAACACCGCCCCCGGCCGCCCCAGACCCGCCTCGGTCGGCGAAATCGCAGCCATAGTAACTGCTTCAGGCAGAAGATGTTCAGTCCATTTAGCCCACCTATCCACATTATTCACTTGCTACATTTCCAGTAACGCTGAATTCCATTTGTTGACAATCTTGTCGAGTGCCTTCTTGAAACCCATTAAGGTTTCTTGTTCCACCACCCATGCCAGTAATCTGTTCAATGTGCTTAAATTCTGTCCACCGCAGAAAAGCATACTTGGATCCAATTTGTCTAGACTTTTCATAATTTTAAGGGCTGTGAATTAATCACAGTTAAATTCTGTAATTAACACGCTAATTTTTTGTTAAATAATTTTTTTTTAATACTCATTAATCGAAGAAGTTAACCCCCCACCCCGATCCATTAAAACAATGTCCGCCACTTCCAGCTCATTGGCTCCTGCAGCTCACGCAAGCCTTTCATGTTACCAGCCACGGGCTGCTGGCTTCTTTGTATTAATTCTTAGAAGCTTCCTAACATGCAACATGTATGGTCAGGTAACAATTATTATCTTTGGCTACCTCAGCCTTGCTTCTTTCTCCCCCACCATGATGATGAAGCTAATGATAACTGGTGGAGAAAGTGCCAAGGAGAGGGGCTTTGGCGGGTGGGGTGGGTGCAGGGATCCGGGCTCCCCACTCGAGTCGCATGCTCAATGGCTCTTCTTTTTAAAGACTACTTTTTCAAAATCCTTTCAGCTACTATTTTCTCAAAATTTCTAATTAACCAAACAAAGTTTGCAATATAAAATTATGTCTGCACAATAATATGATTAAGTTTGCCTATAAATTTTTATTTTACGTCTGAGTAGCTTAATATTTTTCTTGAAGGCTTCTGCCTCAAGTCTGGGCTTGAAGTTCATACTTTGGCCTGGAGCTATCACTCTTAGCTTCAGGTACAGTCTGAACATGTATAGAAGTTCCCATCATGCATTAGTAGGATTCTGTTCATACAAGAGGCAGGCTCACAAACCGCTAAAATGCTATAAACCTCCTAGATTATGTGCTGATGTCCTGGCTTAAACCTATGACCTTCTGACACAAAATTATCAAATGTTGGTAGATTTTTCTAATTGGGCCTCTAGAGCATTCCCCAGATGCAATGAAGAGGAAAATCCATCCTTGTTTCTGAAGATGGCACAGTGTAGTTCTGTGTAGAAGATGCAAAGTCCCAAGCATTGTGGAGGTGGTCCTACTTTTAGCTTGGTCCACATAAGAAATAGGAGCAGGAGTAGGCCATATGGCCACTCGAGCCTGCTCTGCCATTCAGTAACATCATGGCTGATCTTCTACATCAACGCCACATTCCCGCCCGATCCCCATATCCCTTGATTCCCTTAGTGCCCAAAAATCTGTCGATTTCAGTCTTAAACTCAATGACTGAGTATTCACAGCCCTCTGAGGTAGAGAATTCCATAGATTCACAACCCTCTGAGTGAAGAAATTTCTCCTCATCTCAGACCTAAATGGCTGACCCCTTATCCTGAGACGATGACCCCCAGTTCTAAACTCTCCAGCCAGGGGAAACAGCCTTTTAACAGCTACCCTGTCAAGCCCTTTAAGAATTTTATATGTTTCAATGAGATCACCTCTCATTCTTCTAAACTCCAGAGAATATAGGCCCATTCTAAATATCTCCTCAAAGGACAGCCTTCTCATCCCAGGAATCAATCTAGTGAACCTTTGTTGCACCCCCTCTAAGCCAAGTATTTCCTTCCTTAGGTAAGGAGACCACAACAGTACACAATACTCCAGGTGTGGTCTCACCAAAGCCCTATATAATTGCAACGACTTCCTTACTCTTATACTCCAACCCCCTTGCAATAAAGATTAACATACCATTTGCCTTCCTAATTGCTTGCTGTACCTGCATGTTAACTTTCTGTGATTTGTGTACAAGAACACCCAAATCCCTCTTATTACCAACATTTACTAGTCTCTCACCTTTTTAAAAAAAATATTCTGCTTTTCTATTCTTCCTACCAAAGTGGATAATTTCACATTTCCCCACATTATACTCCATCTGCTCCTTGCCCAATCACTTAACCGGTCTATATCCCTTGGCAGTCTCTTTGCGTCTTCCTCACAGTTTACTTTCCCACCTAGCTTTGTATCATCAGCAAAATTGGATATATTCCACTCAGTCCCCTCATCTAAGTCATTGATATAGATTGTAAATAGCTGAGGCCCAAGCACTGATCCTTGCGGCACCCCATAGTTGCAGCCTGCCAACCTGAAAGTGACCCATTTATTCCTACTCTCTGTTTTCTGTCCGTTAACCAATCCTCAATCTATGCTAATATATTAACCCCAATCCCATGAGCCCTAATTTTGTGTAACAACCTCTTATGTGGCACCATATCAAATGCCTTTTGAAAATTCAGATTACTGACCTGAATTCTGAGTTATACTACTGCTTTTACATTATTGTGCATCTTAAACTGCTTTGCATCAATGCACAAATGGTAATAAAACTGGCCCATGAACAATTTTAGATTTGTTACATTGTTTTACTTGCAGTGTATTGTAGGCTAAATACATGTACATATTGGATACTGTTTGCTAAAAGCTCAGACAAAATGTCTGTGTGTTGAAATTGCTGTTTTTCAGTTTTGTACATGGTTTTTAGTGGATTTCTATAATGCATTGACCCATTCTGTACTTCACATGGTTTTACTCCCCTGTTATATTCACTGGTTTTGGTTTCCTTCATTTAACAGCGATTAATGTAAATAATCTAGGAAATTTTGTTACACTAAAAAACAATGGATTGTCAATACAATTTTCAAAAATGTCTTATTTTGTTCTCTTCCTCCTTTTAATAATACTTTGTAGTTTTAAGTGAAAACAATGTACCATCAGTTAAAGTTCATTTAGTAATTCTAAGGGTTAATTGTTTTTAGACCTACAAAGCATTCCTTCCTGCAATGATTGCCAGCAACCATGGCCATCTGATTAGCATTGCCAGTTCGGCTGGACTGTTTCCAGTCAACGGATTGGCAGGTAAGAATAGCTTCTGTGGTTTCTGGATATTTTGTGTGTTTATAATATTTAGACCAAGCATGGTGTATTTCGAGGCAGGATATGTTTAAGCTTTGAATTGCTGTTTTCTACGTTTCAGTTTGTGCATATTTTCAAGGTATTTACTATCAATGAGCGACACTCCTCCTTTTGCTTTTCTTACAGAAGTGCAGATGTTATACTTTTATAATTACAGGAGCATGATACCATGTAACACACAGGCCCAGACTTTGCTCTTAGCGGCGAAGGAACCTTGCTCGCTGTTCATCTTGCCGATAGCTGCCCACAAACTTTTTGCGGGCATGTCAGTGGAGATTTCCTCTAATCTGGCAGCTTTTCCAGCGTGGCACCCTCTACAAGGGCTGTGGCGTCTGTGAATAGGGCAAGAAACCATGAGGCTCTTCAACCAATCAGATTGAAGAATCCTCACCGAGACATGCAGAATCTAAACCAGGAAATATAAATTAGATTTAAATGATGTAGAGAAAGCGAAATAAACGTTGGGAAGTGCGGATGGGATTAAGGGAGAGAGATAAAAGAGACAGTCAGAAAGTTTTTAAAAAATTCTTATTTAAATTTTTTTAAATCGCCAGCACTAATTTTCTTCTGAGAGAATGAGATTCCACATTTGTAAAATTAATTTTTCAGGGCCAGAGAGCTTGTTCAGCAGTAATTATCACTTATCACGCCATTTAAAAATTCACTTCTGAATGCACCACCCCTAACTAGTTCTGCATTAAAATCGGCTGAAAAAGTTTGCCTTGGCTCCCATGGGCTTTTACTTTCATGACCAGTCTGCCATGTGGGACGTTATCAAAAGCCTTGCTACAATCCATATAGACTACATCAAACGCACCACCCTCATCGACCCTCCTTGTTACCTCCTCAAAAAATTCAATCAAGTTAGTAAGACACGACCTTCCCTTAACAAATCCTCAGATAAGGAGACCAAAACTGCACAGTACTCCAGGTGTGGTCTCACCAAAGCCCTGTACAATTGTAGCAAGACTTCCTTACTCTTGTATGCCAACACCCTTGCAATAAAGGCCAACATGCCATTTGTCCTCCTAATTGCTTGTTGTACCTGCATGCTAACTCTGTGTTTCCTGTATGAGGACACCCAATTCCTTCTGAACACCAACGTTTAATAGTTCCTCACCATTTAAAAAATATTTTTTTCTATTCTTCCTACTAAAGTGAACAACCTCCCATTTCCCCATATTATACTCCATCTGCCACTTATTGCCCACTCACGTAATCTGTCTATATCCCTTTGCAGGCTCTTTGTGTCCTCCTCACCGCTTACTTTCCCACCTAACTTTGTATCGTCAGCATACCTGGATACATTGCACTCAGTCCCTTCATCTAAGTCATTAATATAGATTGTAAATAGCTGAGGCCCAAGCACTGATCCTTGCGGCACCCCACTAGTTACAGCCTGCTAACCTGAAAATGACCCATTTATCCCTACTCTCTGCTTTCTGTCCATTAACCAATCCTCTATCCATGCTAATATATTCTATCCGACCACATGAGCCTTTATCTTGCGTAACAACCTTTTATGTGGCATCTTATCGAATGCCTTTTGGAAATCCAAATATACTACATCCACAGGTTCCCCTTTATCTACCCTGCTAGTTACATCCTCAAAAAATGCTAATAAATTTGTCAAAAACAATTTCCCTTTCATAAAACCATGTTGACTCTGCCTAATCATATTATGATTTTCTAAGTGCTCTGTTACCACTTCTTTAATAATGGATTCCAGCATTTCCCGATGACTTATGTCAGGCTATCTGGCCTGCAGTTCCCTGTGTGTTCTCTCCTTTCTTGAATAGCAGGGTTACATTTGCTACCTTCCTATCTGCTGGGACTGTTCTAGAATCTAGGGAATTTTGGAAGATCACAACGAATGCATCCACTATCTCTGCAGCCACCTCTTTTAGAACCCTAGGATGTAGGCCATCAGATCCAGGGGATTTGTTGGCTTTTAGTCCCATTAGTTTCTCAAGTACTTTTTCTCTATTGATAGTAATTACTTTAAGTTCCTCACTCTTATTAGCCCCTTGGCTCCCTACTATTTATTGGTATGCTTTTTGTGTCTTCTACTGTGAAGACAGATACAAAATATTTGTTTAAAGTCTCTGCCATTTCCTTATTCCCCATTATAATTTCTCCTGTCTCAGCCTCTAAGGGACTAATGCTTACTTTTGCTACTCTCTTCCTTTTTACATACTTGTAAAAGATCTTAGTCTATTTTTAGATTTCTTACTAGTTTACTCTCATTCTATTTTCTCTCATCAATTTTTTGGTCATCCTTTGCTGCTTTCTAAAGCTCTCCCAATCCTCAGGCTTACTACTATTTTTTGCAACATTATAAGCCTCTTTTAATAAGAACATAAGAAATAGGAGCAGGAGTAGGCCATTTGGCCCCTCAAGCCTGCTCTGCCATTCAATAAGATCATGGCTGATCTGATCTTGGCCTGAACTCCACTTCCCTGCCCACTCCCCGTAACCCTTGACTCCCTTATCGTTCAAAAATCTGTCTATCTCCATCTTAAATATATTCAATGACCCAGCCTTCACAGCTCTCTGGGGAAGAGAATTCCAAAGATTCACGACCCTCAGAGAAGAAATTCCTCCTCATCTCCGTTTTAAATGGGCGACCCCTTATTCTGAAACTATGCCCCCTAGTTCTAGATTCCTCCACGAGGAGATACATCCTCTGTGCATCTACCTTGTCAAGTCCCCTCAGCATCTTATATGTTTCAATAAGATCACACCTCATTTTTCTAAACTCCAATGAGTATAGGCCCAACCTGCTCAACCTTTCTTCAAAAGACAACCCCTTCATCTTGGGAATCAACCTAGTGAACCTTCTCTGATCTGCCTCCAATGCAAGTATACCCCTCCTTAAATAAGGAGACCAAAACAGTAAGTAGTACTCCAGGTGTGGTCTCACCAATACCTTGTACAGTTATAGCAGGACTTCCCTACTTTTATACTCCATCCCCTTTGCAATAAATGCCAACATTCCATTTGCCTTCCTATTACTTGCTGTACCTGCATGCTAACTTTTTGTGTTTCATGTACAAGGACCCCCAGATCCCTCTGTACTGCAGCATTTTGTAATCTCTCTCCATTTAAATAATGATTTGCTTTTTTATTTTTCCTACCAAAGTGGATAACCTCACATTTTCCCACATTATACTCCATCTGCCAAATGTTTGCCCACTCACTTAGCCTATCGACATCCCTTTGCAGATTCGTTGTGTCCTCTTCACAACTTGCTTTCCCACCTATCTTTGTATCATCAGCAAATTTGGCTACATTACACTCAGTTCCTTCATCCAAGTCACTAATATAGATTGTAAATAGTTGAGGCCCCAGCACTGATCCCTGTGGCACCCCACTAGTTACAGTTTGCCAACCGGAAAATGACCCATTTATCCCGACTCTCTGTTTTCTGTGAGTTAGCCAATCCTCTATCCATGCTAATATATTACCCCCAACCCCGTGAGCTCTTATCTTGTGCAGTAACCTTTTATGTGGCACCTTATCGAATGCCTTCTGGAAATCCAAATACACGACATCTACTGGTTCCCCTTTATCCACCCTGCTCCTTGCATCCTCAAAGAACACCAGCAAATTTGTCAAACATGATTTCCCTTTCATAAAACCATGCTGACTCTGCTTGACTGTATTATGATTTTCTAAATGTCCTGCTACCACTTCCTTAATAATGGACTCTAGCATTTTCCCAATGACAGATGTTAGACTAACTGGTCTCGAGTTTCTTGCTTTCTGTCTCCCTCCTTTCTTAAATAGGGGCGTTACAGTTGTGGTTTTCCAATTCGCTGGGACCTCTCCAGAATCCAGGGAATTTTGGTAGATTGCAACCAATGCATCCACTATCTCTGCAGCCACTTCTTTTAAGACCCTAGGATGCAGGCCATCAGGCCCAGGGGACTTGTCCACCTTTAGTCCCATTATTTTACCGAGTACTTTTTCTCTAGTGCTAGTGATTGTTTTAAGTTCCTCCCCCTCCCTATAGCCCCTTGATTATCTATTATTGGGATGCTTTTAGTGTCGTCTACCGTGAAGACTCATTCAAAATATTTGTTCAAAGTCTCTGCCATTTCCCTGTTTCCTATTATTAATTCCCCAGTCTCATCCTTTAAGGGACCAACATTTATTTTAGCTACTCTCTTCCTTGTTATATACTTGTGGAAGCTCTTACTGTCTGTTTTTATATTTCTTGCTAGTTTACTCTCATAATCTATCTTCTCTCTCTTTATTATTTTTTTAGTCATCCTTTGCTGGTTTCTAAAAATTTCCCAATCGTCTGGCCTACCATTAATCTTCACAACATTGTATGCCTTTGTTTTCAATTTGATACCATCCTTTACTTCCTTAGTTAGCATGGATGGTTCATCCTTCTCTTAGAGTCTTTCCTTCTCACTGGAATATATCTTTGCTGAGAGTTATGAAATATCTCCTTACATGTCTGCCACTGCTTATCTACCATCTTACCCTTTGATCTATTTTTCCAGTCAACTTTAGCCAACTCTGCCTTCATACCTTTGTAATTGCCTTTATTTAAGGTCAGGATACTGGTTTGAGACCCAACTTTCTCATCCTCAAGCTGAATTTGAAATTCTATCATGCTATGATCACTCTTTCCTAGAGGATCCTTCACTATGAGATCATTAATTAATTCTGTCTCATTACACAGTACCAGATCTAAGATAGCCTGTTCCCTGGTTGGTTCAACAACTATCTAATATCCTTAACTTCTTTAATAAAAACAGGAAATGCTGGAAATACTCAGCAGGTCAGGCAGTATCTGTGGAGAGAGAAACAGAGTTAACGTTTCAGGTCGATGAAGACTTTAGTTAGCCACAGATGGATCACTTTTCCCGTGGAGTATTAATTTCTCAATGGAATGTTTCTTTACATGTTTGCCACTACCTATCTACCGCCATACCTTTTAATCTAATTTCCCAATCTACCTTGGCTAACTCGCCCCTCATACCTATGTAATTGGCTTTATTTAAGTTTAAGACTCTAGTTTCAGATTTAAGCATGTCACTCTCAATCTGAATGTGAAATTCTATCGTATATGATCACACTTCCCCAGACAATCCTTTACTATGAGATTACTAACCCTGTCTCATTACACAATACATGATCCAAAATAGCCTGTTGCCTGGTTGGTTCCACACCGTATTCTAGGAATCTGTCTCAAATGCATTCCATGAACTTTTGCCAATTTGATTTGCCCAGTCTATATGAAGAATAAAGTCCCCATGATTATTGCATTACCTTTGTTACAAGCTATTTCTTGGTTAATACTCTGTCCAACGGTATAGCTACTATTAGGGGGCCTATAAACTACTCCCCTTATTATTTCTTATCTCCACCCATACTGATTCTACTTCCTGATCTTCCAAGCCAAGATCCTTTATCACTACTGTACTTATGTCATCTTTTATTATCAGGGCTACCCCCACCTCCTTTTCCATTCTGCCTATCTTTTCAAAACGTCAAGTACGCTGGAATATTTAGTTCCCAACCTTGGTCACCTTGCAACCACGTCTCTGTAATGGCTATTAGACCCATTTATCTCTATTTGTGCCACTCATTCATCTACCTTGTTATGAATGCTTCGTGCGTTCAGATAAAGAGCCTTTAATTTGAACTTTTTACCATTATTCCCTCCTTTCACCTTATTCGCCGATGCACTATTATTGTTAAACTCTCTGTCCCTTCCTGTCACACTCTGCTTAACTTTACCCAACTCGCTACACAGCTCCATTGCCTTGACTTTTCTCTTTATATTTCTAAATTTCACCTTTCCCTCCCCCCCCCCCCCCACAACACCCTTTTAGTTTAAAGCCCTATCTACAGCCCTAGTTATTCAATTCGCCAGGACACTGGTCCCAGCCCAGTTTAAGTGGCGCCTGTCCAAATAGAACAGCTCCCTTTTTCCCCAGTACTGGTGGCAGTGCCCATGAATCAAAACCCTTTCTTCTACACCACTCTCTCAGCCACACATTTAACTCTCTGATCTTCTTGTCCCTATGCCAATTTGCGCGTGGCTGAGGTAACAATCTAGAGATTATTACCTTTTGAGGTTCTGCTTTTTAATTTCGACCTAGCTCCTCAAACTCTCTCATCAGAACCTCATTCCTAGTTCTACCTATGTCGTTGGTTCCTATGTGGACCACGACAACTGGATCCTCCCCCTCCCACTCCAAGTTCTTCTCCAGCCACAAGGCGATGTTTTTAACCCTGGCACCGGGCAGGCAACACAGCCTTCAGAACTCCCAGTCGTGGCTGAAGAGAACAGTATCTATCCCCCTGACTATACTGTCCCCTACCACTACAACATTCCTTTTCACTTCCCC
This sequence comes from Squalus acanthias, assembly GCA_030390025.1. Taxonomy (NCBI): domain Eukaryota; kingdom Metazoa; phylum Chordata; class Chondrichthyes; order Squaliformes; family Squalidae; genus Squalus; species Squalus acanthias. Next base: position 70,924,214 of record CM059432.1, on the reverse strand, counting down.
CCCGCACTTGAATGGCTTCCCGTACCATGTTGCTGTGGTCAGTTTGTTTATCCACCCGGCAGACTTTGTCCTCATCCACACAGGCAGCAAGAACCTCATACCTGTTGGGTAAGGGCAAAAGCCAAGGTTCCTCCAGCACTGTACCTGGGGTCCTCTTACCTGCCTGAGTCACAGTCGCACCCTCCTGTCCATGACCACTAGCCAGACCTGTACCACTACCTAACCTAAGGGGTGCGACTGTCTCTTGGATCAAAGTGTCCAGGTAATTCTCCCCTCCCGATGCCCCGCAGTTCCTGTATCTCGAGGAACTTCAACTCTGGGCTGAAGTTCCTTGAGATACAAACACTTGTTGCAGACATGGTCGTCCGGGATTGTAATGCCCACCAAAAACTCCCACATGCTGCAGTTGCAGCACACCACCTCCACTGCCATCCCTATATAACCTTGTTTGATTTAATTATTTAATTACATTTTTTTATTTAATTAACTTAGCTTATAGTTTAGTTTTTTAACTAATTACTAGATCTAGTTTAAGTTAAAGGTAGATTAAATTAATTATTTACATGGAACACAAAGCACTACATGTATTGGAGCCACAAAAAACAGCACTTCCTTCCCCTTCTGCTCCGAATTCCCACTCTCTCCAAATTCCCAACTTTAACACTCTGTTTAAGATCACTCTGTTTAAGATCACTCTGTGCAGACCATTCTTTCTGGGGCAAATTGAAGTGCGGTGGGAGGAGGCTTGTGTGGAGCATAAACAACCAGCATAGATCAGTAGGGTCAAATGGCCTGTTTCTATGCTGTAAATTCTATGTAATTACTTGCTAATTTTTCTACTGACATTTTAATGAATTAATCGTTCTAATTTTCACTTTTGTTGCTTCAATAATATAGTCCACAAAAAAGAAACATACAAAATGGCACCTGAGTGTTTTCCTTTTTAATGGATCTCACTTGTATTCATTGCTCTACGCTCAAGAAAATTTAGAATTCTCTAACTTCCTTGATGCAGCATATTTGGAAATGGCCCAGCACCATGTATTGCATATACTGGTCCTGTTGGAACCTAAATTCAGATGTTAATTGTTAGTCAGTAAAAAGGGATTACATGGCTCCAATCAAGTTGCACAGGTTGCTGAAGGTGTGAGTACAAAGTAACACCACTGCTTAAGGGAGAAAGGGGAGGAGATTGAAATACATGTGATTTGCATGTCACTAAAAATTCTAATATATTGAATATCACTGCTATGTGTGTTAGTAATTTGAAACCTCACACTTTTTTAAATTCTGAAACCTTAAAATGAATGATGCTTGTTGTATGCAGGAATTTCTCATATCTGCTTAATATGAGGATACTATAATCATAATCTGGTTTATCTCTGAGGTATTGAATTCGAGGGAACAGATGGGGAGTGAGTAAACAGTAAAAACACGCATGCATTATTATACATATATGAAGTAGTCACTTTTTATGCTGCATTGTGCTGGACCTATTTCAATCACGGAAACTAAATGTTAATCCATTTAAATTTCTGTAAACTGTTCTATTATTCTAAACACAACTGACTTCTGTCCTACTGGAACTGCTTCCCACGTAACTTTGAAGAATGGGTGTCTTTCTTCTCTTGCAGATTACTGTTCAAGCAAGTTTGCAGCGATTGGTTTTGCTGAGTCTGTTGCACTAGAAATGCTAGTTTCAGGAAAAAATGGTGTCAAGACTACCCTCGTTTGCCCATACTTCATAAACACTGGCATGTTTGATGGCTGTAAAACCAAGTAGGTTGACATGTTAATTCATTAAATATGGCATCTCTCCTTTCAACTTTATTCACTCAAGCTTAAAATGTATTGCTAGATTGCGTTATTTAAATCCTACAGTCTTGAAATGTTAGTAATGTGGCATTTTGATTAATTTCTAGTAATTTTGCAGTGAATATTTATCAGTCCTACTAATGAATCTGAATTATAACAAGTGAAAATATAGTGACTCCAACGCACGGGATAATTCTACATGCTCAAGGCAAGAGACATAAATAGGAGACTACAAAATGAGCATATTCCATTAGGTAGAAAGTGCAGTAGAGATAGGAAGGAAACAAACATAAGCAATAAAAGGACTAATATGGGTGATGAGGGATAAAAAGGGCTGCATTGTTTAAAATTACAGATATGATTTAAAGACCGGAATGAATATAGCGAAAAGATGAAGAAAATAAATGGATTAGGAGAGACGAGATAATGAGATTAGGATTTTAGTAAAAAAAAATTTAAATGAAGGTTCTGTAAATATAGCCATGAAAAAGGGCTACAAAGGTAGCTGTTAGACTTCTGATGGATTTTTTTTGGAGGAGGGAAGGTGGAGGATGAGTTCAAGATAACAAATAACCAAAGAATTGTAGATGTCCTTGATTGTATTGATGTTTAAAAATGAACCTGAGGACTGCCTTTCACATACAAGGTTAAGATTTAAAGGGAATGATGAAGAAAAACCAATAGATAATGGGCATGTGACTAAAATATACTGGGCCAGAAATTCGGCTCCCTGGCTTCCCGCGGGTGCAAGGATCGCGCGCGCACCTACCTACCGCGCCTGCCGTTGACCCCTGGGCCCGTGGAGGATTCCGGTCCTGGGCCTCCTCCAACTGCCGGCGCACAGTGCTTGCGTATCCCAGGGGCGTAGTTAGTGTGATGTGTCCCCTGGGATCACGTGGGCCATGGAGAGCCAATGGCAGCAGACCATCTTTCATTCATAGATTTGACAGGGCTGTCAAATCTATGAATACAGATCGGCCCCAAAACATCCCTAAAACTACAAATATTTTTTTTTTTTAAACATCACTTTTAAAATAACTATAAATTACATAAATTTAAATTTTTGTTTAAAATAGTTAATTATTGAAAAAATTAATTACACTTTTTAACGGGGCTAAAACTAAACTTACCTTTCTTTAAAGTAATTAAAAAAGATAAATCTGTGAAAAAAATGTTTAAATTTTAATAAAATCAACACTTACCTTGTTAAAAGAAGGCCTTGCGCCTCCTTTTTCAATGTGTATCTTCTCCGTGCTTACCCTCACGGAGGAACCTGTGGGGGAAAAAAAACCCGAAGTGCGAGGCGAACACGCTGGCCCTCCGGAGTGCGCGTTCGACCTCTGAACCCCTTCCTTCAGGGGAACGGAAGTGCCGGTTTCCCGCGCATGCGTAGTGCATGCAAGAAACCAGCACTTTCGTTCCGTCCACGGGTGAGTACATAGTGCGTACTCACCCGTGGCGAGCCTAATTTCTGCCCCACTAGTATCTTCACTAAGTTTGATGTGGAGATGCCGGTGTTGGACTGGGGTGGACAAATGTGAGAGGTCGCACAACACCAGGTTATAGTCCAACAGTTTTATTTGAAATCACAAGCTTTCGGAGCGCTGCTCCTTTGTCAGGTGAAGTGAAGAGATACGCTGTGCCTATATGTATCTCTTCACTTCACCTGACGAAGGAGCAGCGCTCCGAAAGCTTGTGATTTCAAATAAAACTGTTGGACTATAACCTGGTGTTGTGCGACTTCTCACATTCACTAAGTTTGTTCATCTTCTTTAATCGGCCATTTTGCACACACAGGGTTAAGATCAGTTATTGCTATTTATTTTCCAGCAAACTGAAAGGACTTCATATTGCATTCTGGTCACTATTTACATCCCAGGGCATAGGAACAGGAGTAAGTCTTTCAGCCCCTCAAGCCTGTTCCATCATTCAATTAGATAATGGCTGATCTGTAGCTCGACTCCATTTACCCGCCTTTGTCCCATATCCCTATATACCCTTACCCAACAAAAATCTGGCGATGTATATCTCAGTCTTGAAAATTTCAATTGACCCAGTATCCACAGCCTTTTGGGGGAGGGAGTTGCAGATTTCTACAACCATTTGTGTGAAAAAATGCTTCCTGATTTCACTCCTAAATGGACTAGCTCTAATTTTAAGATTATGCTCCCTTGTTCTGGATTCCCCCACTAAAATAATAAAGGGATTTGGTAGAATAATAAAAACAGAAAATGCTGGAATTGCTCAGCAGGTCAGGCAGCATCTGTGAAGAGAGAAACAGAGTTAACGTTTCTGTTCGATGACCCTTCCTCAACTGGAAAAAGTTAGAGATGTAACAGATTTTTAAGCAAGTGCAGGGACAGGTGGGAGGGGAGGAAAGAACAAAAGGGAAGGTCTGTGATAGGGTAAAAGGCAGGAGTGATTAAAAGGCAAAGGGGATGATAGTGCAAGGCAAAAGGAAATGGTAATGGGACAAGTTCAGAAACAAAAGATGAGTCTAGATGAGGTGTAAATGGGAATGGCAGAATCATCAACAACTGCCATGTGGAAAAAAAAAAATAGGGGCAGAGGTTATAGTCTGAAATTGTTGAACTCGATGTTAAGTCCAGAAGGCTGTAAAGTGCCTAATCGAAAGATGAGGTGCTGTTCCGCGAGCTTACGTTGAGCTTCGTTGGAACAGTGTAAGAGGCCAAGGGCAGAGAGGTCAGAGTGGAAGTGGAGCAGAGAATTAAAGTGACAGGTGACCAGAAGCTCGGGGTTACGCTTACAGACTGAACGGAGGTGTTCCGCAAAGCGGTCACCCAATCTGCATTTGGTCTCCCCAATGTAGAGGAGACCGCACCGTGAGCAGTGAATACAGTATACTAAATTGCAAGAAGTACAAGTAAATTGCCGTTTCACCTGGAAGGAGTGTTTGGGGCCCTAGACAGTGGGAAGGGAGGAGGTAAAAGGGCAGTTGTTGTATCTCCTGCACTTGCACGAGAAGGTGCCATGGGAAGGGGTGTTGGGGGTGATTGAAGAGTGGACCAGGGTGTCGCGGAGGGTGCAGTCCCTTTGGAATGCTGAAAGGGGAAGATGTGATTGATGGTGGGATCACGCTGAAGTTGGCGGAAATGGCAGCAGATGATACGTTGAATGTGGAGGCTGGTGGAGTGAAAGGTGAGGACAAGGGGAGCCCTATTGTGGATCTGGGAGGGAGGGGAAAGGGGTGAGAGCAGAAGTGCGGGAAATAGAACGGACACGTTCGAGGGCCGTGGATCTGGGAGGGAGTGGAAAGGGGTGAGAGCAGAAGTGTGGGAAATAGAACGGACACGTTCGAGGGCCATGTCAACCACGGTCGAGGGGAATCCTCGGTTGAGGAAAAAGGAAGACCTATTGGAAGCACTAGTATGGAAGGTGGGATCGTCAGAGCAGATGCGTCTGAGACTGAGAAACTGGGAGAATGGAATAGAGTCTTTGCAGGAAGTGGGGTGGAAGGAAGTATAGTTCAGGTAGCTGTGGGAGTCAGTGGGCTTATAGTGAATGTTTCTCAATAGTCTATCTCCAGAAATGGAGACTGAGAAGTCGAAGAAGGGAAGGGAAGAGTCGGAGATGAACCATGTGAAGGTGAGGGAAGGGTGGAAATTGGAAGCAAAGTGAATAAAAATTTCTAGTTCAAGGCGAGAGCAGGAAACGGCACCGATACAGTCATCAATGTACCGGAAAAAGAGGTGAGGGAGGGGACCTGAGTAGGACTGGAACAAAAAGAATGTTCCACATATCCCACGAAAAGGCAGGCATAGCTAGGACCCATGTGGGTTCCCATAGCAACACCTTTAATTTGGAGGAAGTGAGTGGAGTCAAAGGAGAAGTTATTCAATGTGAGAACAAGTTCAGCCAGGCGGAGGAGGATGGTGGTGGATGGGGACTGGTTGGGCCTCTGTTCAAGGAAGAAGCGGAGGGCCCTCAGGCTGCCCTGGTGCGGGATGGAGGTGTAGAGGGATTGGATGTCCATAGTGAGAAGGAGACGGTTGGGGCCAGGAAACTGGAAACTGTTAAAGTGGCGGAGGGCGTCGGCAGAGTCGCGGATGTAGGTGGGAGGAGACTGGACAAGGGGAGAAAAAATAGAGTCGCGATAGGAAGAAATCAGTTCCGTGGGGCAAGAACAGGCTGAAACGATGTAGGATACATACAGAGACTTTGATTAGATCACCCCTCAACTTTCTAAACACAAGTGAATGCAAGCCAAGTTTATGCAACCTGTTCTCATCATTTAGAACAACAACTTGCATTTATATAGTGCCTTTAACTTAGTAAAACGTCCAAAGGCGCAGACAGAATTTGACAACGAGCCACATAAGGAAATATTAAGACAGCTGACCAAAAGCTTGGTCAAAGAGGTAGGTTTTAAGAGTGTCATAAAGGAAAGAGGCAGAGAGGATTCCAGAACCTGGGGCCTAGGCAGCTGAACACACAGCTGCCAATGGAGGAGCGAAGGAAATCAGGAATGCACAAGAGGCCAGAATTGGAGGAATGCAGAGTTCTCATGCTGGAGGCAATTACAGAGATAAGAGGGGGTGAAGCCACGGGGGGATGTGAACAAGGGGATGAGAATTATTATTTTTATTTGTTCCTGGGATATGGGTGTCGCTGGCAAGGCCAGCATTTATTGCCCATCCCTAATTGCCCTTGAGAAGGTGGTGGTGAGCCACCTTCTTGAACCGCTGCAGTCCGTGTGGTGAAGGTACTCCCACAGTGCTGTTAGGGAGGGAGTTCCAGGATTTTGACCCATCGACGATGAAGGAACGGCGATATACTTCCAAGTCAGGATGGTGTGTGATTTTGAGGGGAACGTGGAGGTGGTGGTGTTCCCATGCGTCTGCTGCCCTTGTCCTTCTAGGTGGTAGAGGTCGCGGGTTTGGGAGGTGCTGCCAAAGAAGCCTTGGCGAGTTGCTGCAGTGCATCTTGTAGATGGTACATACTGCAGCCACGGTACGCCGGTGGTGGAAGGAGTGAATGTTTAAGGTGGTAGATGGGGTGCCAGTCAAGCAGTCTGCTTTGTCCTGGATGATGTCGAGCTTCTTGAGTGTTGTTGGAGCTGCACTCATCCAGGCAAGTGGAGAGTATTCCATCACACTCCTTACTTGTGCCTTGTAGATGGTGGAAAGGCTTTGGGGAGTCCGGAGGTGAGACACTCGCCGCAGAATACCTAGCCTCTAACCTGCTCTTGTTGCCACAATAGTTATGTCGCTGGTCCAGTTAAATTTCTGGCCAGTTGTGACCCTCCCCCCCCCCCCTCCCCCTCCCCCAGGATGTTGATGGTTGGGGATTCGTCAATGGTAATGCCGTAGAATGTCATGAGGCGGTGGTTAGACTCTCGCTTGTTGAAGATAGTCATTGCCTGGCACTTGTGTGGCGTGAATGTTACCTGCCAGTTATCAGCCCAAGCCTGAACGTCATCTAGATCTTGTTGCATGCGGGCATGGACTGCTTCATTATCTGAGGAGTTGTGAATGATGCTGAACATTGTGCAGTCATCAGCGAACATCCTCATTTCTGACCTTATGTTGGAGGGATGGTCATTGATGAAGCAGCTGAAGATGGTTGGACCTAGGACACTGCCCTGAGGAACTCCTGCAGCGATATCCTGGGGCTGTGATAATTGACCTCCAACCACCTTCCTTTGTGCTAGGTATGACTCCAGCCAGTGGAGAGTTTTCCCCCTGATTCCCATTGACTTCAGTTTTACTAGGGCTCCTTGATGCCACACTCGGTCAAATGCTGCCTTGATGTCAAGGGCAGGCACTCTCACCTCACCTCAGGAATTCAGCTCCTTTGTCCATTTGAGGCGTTGTTTGGCCAGGAGCCAACGTAGGTCAGCGAGCACAGGGAGTGATGAATGAACGGGACTTGGTGCGAGTCAAGATACGGGCAGCAGAGCTTCGGATGAGCTGAAGTTTATGAAAGGTGGAAGATGGGAGGCCAGCCAGGAGGTAATTGAAATAGTCAAGTCTAAAGGTCAAAAAAGCACGGATGAGGGTTTCAGCAGCAGAATAGCTGAGGCAGGGACATAGGTGGGGGATATTCCGGAGTTGGAATTAGGTGGTCTTGGTGATGGAGAGGATATGGGGTTGGAAGCTCCGCTCGGGGTCAAATAGGACCCCAATAGGATGGTAAATGTAACCCCGCTATTCAAGAAAGGCGGGAGAGAAAAAACCGGGAACTACAGGTCAGTTAGTGTGACATCAGTCACAGGAAAATGCTGGAATCCATTATAAGGAAGTGGTAACAGAGCACTTAGAAAATGATAATATGATTCGGCAGAGTTCGCATGGTTTTATGAAAGGGAAATTGTGTTAATTAGTCTTTTGAGGATGTAACTAGCAGGGTAGATAAAGGGGAACCAGTGGATGTAGTATATTTGGATTTCCAAAAGGCATTCAATAAGGTGCCACATAAAAGGTTGCTACGCAAGATAAGGGCTCTTGGGGTTGGGGGTAATATATTGGCATGGATAGAGGATTGGCTAATGGACAGAAAACAGAAAGAAGGGATAAACAGGTCATTTTCAGGTTGGCAGGCTGTAACTAGTGGGGTGCTGCAAGAATCAGTGCTTGGGCCTCAGCTGTTTACAATCTATATTAATGACTTGGATGAAGGGACCGAGTGCAATGTATCCAAGTTTGCTGATGATACAAAGCTAGGTGGGAAAGTAAGCTGTGAGGAGGACACAAGAGCTTGCAAAGGGATATAGACAGGTTAAGTGAGTGGGCAAGAAGGTGGCAGATGGAGTATAATGTGAGGAAATGTGAAGGTTATTCAATTTGGTAGGAAGAATAGAAAAACAGAATTTTTTTTAAATGGTGAGAAACTATTAAATGTTGGTGTTCAGAGAGATTTAGATGTCCTTGTACAGGAAACACAGAGTTAGCATGCAGGTACAGCAAGCAATTAGGAAGGCAAATGGCCTTTATTGCAAGGGCATTGGAGTACAAGAGTAAGGAAGTCTTACTACAATTGTACAGGGCTTTGGTGAGACCACACCTGGAGTACTGTGCATAGTTTTGGTCTCCTTATCTGAGAAAGGACATACATGCCTTTGAGGCGGTGCAACAAAGGTTCATTAGATTGATCCCTGGGATGATCGGGTTGTCCTTTGAGTAGATTGGGCCTATACTCTCTGGAGTTTAGAAGAATGAGAGGTGATCTCATTGAAATGTATAAGATTCTGAGGGGGATTGTCAAGGTTGACGCTGAGAGGTTTTTTCTCCTGGCTAGAGAGTCTAGAACTCAGGATAAGGGTCGGCCATTTAAGATTGAGATGAGGAAGAAATCTCTTTACTCAGAGGGTTTTGAATCTTTGGAATTCTCTACCCCAAAGGGCTGTGGATGCTGGGTCGTTGAGTATATTCATTGCTGAGATGGATAGATGTTTGGACACTAGGGGAATCAAGGGACGGTTCAATCAAGGGATATGGTGATTGGGCGGGAAAGTGTTGTTCAGCCATGATCCTATCGAATGGGGGAGCAGGCTCGAAGGGCCTATGGCCTGCTCCTAATTCGTATATTCTTAAGGTTGCGAACAGTCTTGTTCAGCCTCAGACAGTGGCCAGGAAAGGGTGATGGAATCTGTAGCTAGGGAATGGAGTTTGTCATGGAGGCAGAAGACAATGGCTTCGATCTTCCCAATATTTAATTGGAGGAAGTTTCTGCACATGCAATACTGGATGTCGAACAAGCAGGGTGACAAATCAGATGCAGTGGATGGGTCGAGAGAAGTGGTGGTGAGGTAGAGTTGGGTGTCATTGTGTTTTTTGGGTGACATCGCCGAGGGGCAGCATGTAAAAGCCCTGGTATCATTCTGGTGAAACTGCTGTACTCACTCGAAGGCCAGTATATCCTTCCTGAGGTTTGATATCCAAAAACTGGATGATTTGTGTACATGAATACCTAAATCCCACACTGTTCCACAGCTCCTAGCTTCTCAATATTAAGAAAATATTCTGTATCATTTTTCTCTGAGCTCCCATATTGAACTCCACCTGCCATAGTTTTGCCCAAGCAGAAACATGTAGATCTTGAAGTCCTTGGTTTGCATCATCTGATTGCTGCTATGAATTGTACATGAATTGGAACCCAGACAGCTGCCTGAAAAAGGATCGATAAGGAATTGAATACGAGTTTGTGACGGATTCCTCTTGAAACTAAGATGGTTTTAATATATCCGTGTCAATTTGAATGTAGAGGCCTTGGGTTGTACCTGTTTACTCTTCGATGGCTGGATGGGCAAAGTATTAAATTCCAACTATCATAGGTACTTCAACTGGCATACAAACTTACTATGCAATTGACAAAGAATTGTTATCTGATATAATTACAGAAAATGCAGTTTTTTGTGAAAGGGCTTTGTTTCAGTACACCTTCAAAAGATTTGGAATGATACTCCTGTGGGTGATTTGACCTCCGAAGGCAGTCTATTGTCTTCAGCCAGCAGAGAGTCAATGGGCTGGATTTTGAATGACCCATGGAGTCGGGTTTGGAGGCGTGTGGGGGGGTTAAAGTAGCAGATTCGGGGGTCCCGACCCCATCCCGACTCCAACATGCCTCCACGCAATTTTGACAAAATGGGTCGCGGGGTTCCCGACTCCGTCCCGCCTCCAAGAGGCGCGAGAGGCCATTAACGCTCTTAACTATCCCTAAATTGGCTCTGCAATGCCATTTTGAAACGTTTTAGTTAGTTTAACCCTTTTCCGACATGAAGTATGCCTGATGTGAAACACGCCAGTGAAACCTGGCGGGAGCACAAGTGGATAGCTGACTATCAGCTGCAGGTCTACTATTACAACAGAGATGTGATGAAGGTAGTAGTAGTATTAGGTCTGAAAGTCGCCTCTGATGCTGCTGCATTGAATGTCTTCAGAAACTGCCTGGCCTTTGCTGTGAGAGGACCTGGATGCAAAAAAATTCTCTTTCTCTTTTTCTCTTTCTCTTTCTCTCTCTTTCTTTCTCTCTCTGTCCTTAGAGCTGCTGCTCATTTTGCATCCAGGTCCTCTCACACCAAAAGCCAGGCAGTCTCTGACCTGCAATGATGCCATCATCAGAGGCGACTTTCAGACTGAAACCACTAATTGGTTCATGGGTTCCCACATGCTGGAACTCAATTACCCAATTAAGTGAAAATTGCATTTTTAATCTGGAGTCGGGGGGGGCAACACGAAATGTGGGTAACACGACCCCAACCCGACCCCAAGACAAAATCCAGCCCAATGACTCTAGTTTTGCATATAAGAAGTGAGCTTCGTTTTTTGGGAACTAGTTAATTTGAAAGAGAACTCGAGGGAAGTGTCTTTATTGTTTTGATATGAATCAAGGAGAATAATAAATTATAATTGTTTTGCTCTGAATACTATTCATTTACCTGTTAAATGGTATGTCTATTGCTTTATGAAAAGGTGATTAACAGGGTGCTGAAGGAATCAGTTCTGGGGCCATTGTTATTTTCGGTGTATATAAATAATTTTGAGGAAGGAACAGTAACAAAACTGTCAAAGTTTGACAATTACACCAAATTGGGAGGGCCATAAATAGTAATGAAGAAGTAGAACATTTGCTGAGGGATTTTTAGGCCACAAAGTGGAGGATATATTTTCTTGTACCGAAATACAAAATCATGAGGCTGGGGAATGAAAACAAACAGTGGGAATACAGGAAACCACACAGAAGAGGGATATGAAAGTTTTAGTGGTAAACACTCTTAAACCACCGTCATAATGTGGTGCCATGTGTTGTGAAAGTAGGAACTTAGAATGTCTAGTTTGAGGCATAGAGCACACCGTGATAGTCTGTATAAAATACTGTTCCACTCCCTGCATGAGTGTACAGTTCCGGACACTGTGTCACAAGAGGACATCTTGGCCTTTTGAGGGAATACAAAGAAGGTCAATTATGTTGATGAATGGATTCCAGGGTACTAGGATGTTTACTTTTGCCCGATTTGGGGAGAGGGTGGTATTGAGGTGATCTTATTAAGGTATTTAAGATTCCAAAGGAAATAGACAAACTACATCCCAGAAAAATGTTTAGCATTACATGTATTCAAGCTTGGATAAGAAAAGGTGAATACACAGTTAACATATGAAAATTACATGTAGGAGAAGACAGCTGGTCCATCAAGCCTACCCCACACTCATGCCTGGAGCATCATGACTAGACCATTCCTAACCCCCCTCTGGTATACAATCTCCTGGGAGAGGCAGAAAAACCAGGACCAATAAGGCAAAAAATCTGGAAAATTCCTCTCCGACCCACTCAAGCGATCAAAACGAGTCCAGGAGATCACGTTGACCCTGCATACGTTAACTTTAAATCCACTTAACTTTTATACAATTTGATCTCTGCCTCAGCCAAGAACCGGCCCAGCTCCCTCTTGAAGGCTTGCAGAGAGCCTTCCCTCCCTCTGCTGGTGGCATGTTCATATTGCCAAATTGCTTACTTCTGTTTAGCCCCAAAAAGTGCTCAGAAGCCTTTATTGCATTGAGGGAGACTCCTCGATCTGGTAGTATCACAGATTTACTGCTACTGTTTTGGTGCAGCTAATGGATACCACTGGCAAAAAAAAACTTTGCTGTTGTCAGCAGGGAGATCCTGATGAACAATTTTGGAGAAAACGTCTGCTTTTTTAATATATATTTTAGCAGGATTTCTAATAAACTATTTTTGGGTGGTTGACCACCTTTATTCTACTCCTTGAAGACCTGAATTATTGATTTATTTTAATAGACAAATTGTGAACAATCGAACCACAGCTTTTATCTCGTAATCTATATTCAATTTCTCTACAGGTGGCCACATCTTCTTCCCATCTTAGATCAAAATTACGCTGCCAAAAAGATTACGGATGCCATTTTACGGGAACAAGTGCTTCTTGTGATGCCACGAAGCCTATATTTTATGCTTGCTGTTAAAAAGTAAGTACAATTTATCTCTGTCTGCGATGCAGTAGTTCTGCAATTCATTTTTGTGCTGTCTTTTAAGCAGTCTAAGCCTTGAATGTGATAAATCTCTATTACTGCAACTGCTTGTCATGACACAATTTTTCTTCTACATGAAGACTCCTGTTTGGCAAACAACTAGTGATTGTACACAATAGTGCACGAATACAACATTGTCAAAACATGACCAATTATAAGTAACTGCTTCACTTTATGCCAGAAATTCGGGTCTCCACGGATGAGTACGCGCTGTGTACTCACCCGTAGACCCAACGAAAGTGCCGGTTTCGCGCATGCACTGCGCATGCGCTGGAAACCGGAACTTCCGTTCCCCTGAAGGAAAGGGTTCAGAGGTCGAACGCGTGCGCCGGAGAGGCAGCGCGCACGCAGCGAACTTCGTTTTTTTTTCAGGTTTCTCCGTGAGGGTAAATACAGAGAAGCTGCGCAGGAAAAAAGGAGGCGCAAGGCCTGCTTTTAACAAGGTAAGTGGTGAATTAAGTACAATTTAAACATTTTTTCAACAGGTTTATCTTTTTTACATACTTTAAAGAAAGGTAAGTTTATTTTTTAGCACCGTTAAAAAGTGTAATTAATTTTTTCAAAAATTTAAATTTTTGTTTAAAGTAGTTAATTTATGTAATTTATAGTTATTTTAAAAATGTGATGGTTTTTTTAAATTTATTTGAAGTTTTAGTGAGGTTTTGGGGCCGATCTCTATTCATAGATTTTGACAGGAAGACCTGTCAAATCTATGAATTAAGATTCCCTGCTCCGATTGGCTCTCCATGGCCCACGTGGTCCCAGGGTCGCTTCGAACTAACTGCGCCCCTGGGATACGCAAGCACTGCGCACCAGCAGCTGCAGGAGGCCCAGGAGCCGAATTCCACGCGGGCCCGAAGCACAATGGCAGGCGCGCTAGGTAAGTACGCGCGTGATTCTTGCACCCGTGGGAAGCCGGAGAGCTGAATTTCTGGCCCATTATGCCTGCATATTAAGATTGTAGTTAAACTTTGTAATTGGGGTGCTACTGCATGCAAGAATATAAAATAATGAAATTGTATGAACTCCACACAGCAATGAATAGAGTCATAGAGTTATACAGCACAGAAAGAAGCCCTTCGGCCCATCGTGTCTGCGTCGGCCATCAAGCCCTGTCTATTCTAATCCCATTTTCAAGCACTTGGTCCGTAGCCTTGTATGCTATGGCGTTTCAAGTGCTCATCTAAATGCTTCTTGAATGTTGTGAGGGTTCCTGCCTCTACCACCCTTTCAGGCAGTGAGTTCCATGAACAGACGCAATGCTCGATCCGATTCTGGGTAATGAAGCAAAGCCGGTAATTGCAATGGGCAGAACTTTTAGTGGCTGACGGGCTTCCTAAGCGTCCAGTGCAGAATAGATGGAACTCAGATGGGCATTCGGCTCCATGTGTAAACCCCAATACATACATGAACAGGAAAGGATATCACTCCATAAATACTTAGGTGGTTTCTGACCACAGGAATGTTTGTCTGCATGTTAATGATCATTATCTTGGGAGCATGATGCTTTTATTATGCAGCATTCTGTGGTGCCTGCATTATTTGAAGGCCCAGAGAGAATGAACAAGACAACCCTTTGGCTGATGACCACAATTAGAACAAACTGGCCCCTTCCAGCACTGATTATCTTTTCATGGCCCCACCCAATTAAAAACTTTCGACACAAAAGAGAAATAAAAAGATCAATATGCAAGTAACACAAAACAAATAATTATGTGCTCTCAGCTCTACACCAGTGCTTCCCCTGGTGAAGAGTGCTGGTCCTAATCTGTAATCTAAGGCTGTGTCTAAGTGCTCCTTGAGTGGGAGGAGCAACTGTGATGTGCAAGTTGTGTAGGGTAGTATGATCTATTGGGATGGTGGTTACCTGGACGTCTGGCTGTATTGCACATGAGATGTTCATGCAACAGATGGAGTCACGTCCAACAGCTCCATGGTTGCCAGGGCCTGTCTGCCGTCTGGCACTACATCAATCTTTTGAGGAGTCTAGCTGGAGTGGGAGTATGTGCTGACCTCCTAAAATTTCCTCATTGGGAGACTTCTATTGAGACGCCTTCTGGTACTGGACACCCCAGCTGGATGACCAATGACCTATACCCTATACAAGAGCTGTCTGTACAGTTTGTCTCATCAACACTCTTTCCAACTGATCATCCAGTCTGACAAATCCACCAGTGACACTTGTGTAAGTGGGGGCCCAAGGTCTTAGTGGTGCCAATCTGTTGGTAAAAAGACCCACAAAGACCTAGGTTGTTTTTTTACTCAAGTAGTAATGAAGTTATTTGTGCTTCAGGTTCGATACCTTTATTTCATCAATCAGCATGCAAAGTACTTTACAAACGAAGTAGATTAAACAGCTATGAATACAGAAATGTAGACATTCATTTCTTTTGCTGCATTAACTTTTCTAAGCACAAAATGTCTCTCTTTATGCTTCTTGTCTCCCGAGTAAAATTGAATCTGCCTCTTCTCCCTTGATTGGATTCCTGTGTCACCTGACTTAACTGACTGAACCAAGGTCGAGGCAATCCTGCACGTAGCATCCCCTTATCTCGACTGTCTTCATCATTTTATCTGTCTGCTTTCTGTGTGAACAGCAGCTGCATTTTAATAACTACTTTTGTCTTTCAAACTTTTACAGCCAAAAAGCCGCCTTCTGGCAGGCTGCCAGAGTACAGGCACAATGCTTTATTTCAATCAATTGCATGCACATGCAATCTATCTCGCAATAATGTTTCCTATTCTCTATGCTAGACTAGCTTTTAGTTTCCCACCTATTTTGTATGCTAAGCTAACTTAATTTCCCATCAAGCTCTCTGCCTCTTCCTTCTCCATGTTCCAACACAGTCACATATTTCTTGAGAGCAAGTTGTTCAGCACATGTTCCGTTTTGTGCTCCTCTTCAGTTGACTGAAGATTGCACTCACTCTGGTACTTTGAATTCCCATAAATCCCACGTGTTAAGAGGTGCATCACTGCACATTCTGCACCAGCTGCTGCAGGCTGCTCACAGTAGATTCAAAGGATGTGAAAAATGTCTTTTGCTTCTACATTAGCTTGTGTCTGAAGTCCGGTTCAGTGGGATACCATGAAGGGATAATTACAAGTCCTAGCCCTTTCGGACTACCCCAGATCAGGTGTATTCCCCAGACGTTTACCTTCAACTAAAGTTAGCGGTAGCCGGATCCCATAAGACGCTTAATTGGGTCTAAAGGTCAGACTACCTCTCCCTAAAGGAAAGAAACGGTCTAAAGATGTTACCGTCCTCCGGATAGTACTTTTAATAAGTTTAACTTGACTGTAACCGTCCGGAATACCCCCCCAGAATTCTGCAACTCCTTTGAGTGTACAGAAATTTGAGTTCGCAAGATGATACAAAATACTCTGAGAGACTATTCTAAAAATATATAGATTTATTAAAGAACCGACAATTAGTAAACAGCTGCTATGGCAATTGCAACTTTAATCGTTCAAAATACAAATAGCTTCTATTTCTTATCAGAGATCCTTATTCTCAAATCTTAACTTCGTTACATTTCCATACTTCTACTTATTTCTTAATCCAGAATATCCACCAAATCAAATACCTTGATTACCCGAGACTCAAAAGTTAAAAACTTACAGAGCATGTCTGTGAAGTTGAGAAACGCTTGTCTTCCCAGCGACTTCTGACTTTCCATTTGAAAAGCTCTTATTTTTATATCTTTTTTGGGTGGTTTATCCTTTGAAGTTTTCCTGATGATGTAAGCTAATTGTATCAAGTCATTCTTTGCTGACTTTGTTCTATTCTTTATTGATATCTCTGTTGAATGCTTTCTGTCTTTACTGTCAATTTAGCCATTGCATGCATAATTATGTCTCTACCTTAGATGTTTCAAAAACCATCATAAACATAATGACAGCAATGGTTTCTGTTTGATGCAATTCTTAGGAAGTCTTTCTATTGAATTTCTAATACTACTTTAACTGGTTATTATCAGACGTTGTGACTCCGTGGTATTCCAAGTTCAATACAAGAACAATGTAATTGCTTGGTGTATCCATTGATGTCATTTTCAAAGTCTTTCTGTAGGTATATTTTACAACTTGTAAATACTTCATCTAGAGTGTTCCATACATTTCTTATTTACTTCAGTTGGTTTTTAATCAGACCTCGGGACTCCATAGTTCAAGCTTAACATTAAAACTATTTGTTCAGCAGGCGTTTCTTTTACTTGATGTCATTTCTTCAAAGCCTTCTGTAGGTATCATATTTACAATTTGTAAATTGAAAACACTTTAACTCAGTGTTTACTTGTTTTCTAGCTATCTCAATTGGTTGCATATTTAATTGTTTCCTGTCTTATTTGATATATTATGAAGGCTTATGGTTGTTTAATATTCTAAGTTTCTGTTTGCATCATTGTTAGCTTTTGACACTTTAAACTGGGTGATTCCATTGTGTTGGTTCCAATGTTCAGACATAGCGGAACCTCCGATGGTTTGCTTCAATAGGGCATTGTTTTAGTATTTTTAACTAATTCCCATTTCAAAGCTTGTGGTGTTTTACAACTTTGTTTAACAACTGATCTTTATCTCAGAAGCCTGTATTTCTGCCTGCAGCCTTGTCTGCTAAGGCTTATGTCTTTTAAACCCAGTATGTAATTTATTAATAATTTCAGAAATCTGTTCTTAGTATCGTGTATTTTTCTGAATCCTGGCTATTCCTTCACAACCAATGTTTTGTCCATAGAGTAGACGTACCTTGTATGCTCCCAACCTGACCAGCTCTGTCTTCATCCTCTCCTGCAACCTCCAGTTGTGCACTTTCCTCACACTCGGTCGCTACATGCTCTAGTGTGCTAGTATCTATGCTGAGGGCAGGGGAACTATTGTGAAGTCCATGGTGCCACTTGCTCCCATTTCACCTTGGAAAAAAGATTCCCCAAGACAATGCCTTCAGAGAGGTGTGATCATAAATCATTTTGTGTGTCATGGTTTGACTGCTTTGCAATTGTAGCCCTTGCCATGAGGATTAAGAAAATAAGTCAGTTAAGAAAGGATAATAAATGGGGATACTTGCTGGGGTGGTGTCACTAAGTTTTCTAACTTTCCCTTGCACATCTCTTTCACAGATTCATAGCCAAAAAGGGCCAAGACCATCTGCTTATTGAGGGTGACCAGCTTAAGCCACTGCTTGACCTAGTCCCCCTTTTCTAGCTGTTATGCTGCATTGTCCTGTAAGCAGAGCATATTTAAGATGATGAACAACTCCCTCAGCACCCTGAGCCCATTTAACCTCCCTCCTACTGCCAGGACTTTGCAAATTAGATTGCATGGTGTTTTGATTGGCAGCACTCTTTTTGAGCTAAACTTTGAGCTGCTAGGTGCAAGGTAACCTACGGGTTGTGTTGTATGAACAAGTGTCACAAAAACAAAGTACATGTTCTCTGTATGCTATCTCCCTATGGGTGCAGGAGATAGAACGTTTACATTGGAACCACAACTTACTGTGGCTGACGAGTAAACAAAGGTGGAAGATAGGTACCGCTACTTTGGCACTTCTCCTGATGCCACTGAACATCTTGCACATTTGATCCTAGGTGCAACAGATGTGGGAGACTGCATTCACTCACTCCATTACCTCTCCATGCAGCTGACACCTGTGTTTTAACTGATGGGTGGCCTTTGTCATCAAAACATGCCACATTCTTTTGCTGTAACTTCTGTGTTAAAATCTCCAAGGAATTGTTACTAAATGCAGAAGTCCTGGGTACAGTCCTCTGTGCATATTTCAGCAATTATAGGCTTCCAAACTTCCTTTCAATGCAAGGCAGCAAAGTATTAATACTGAGCAACAGCCCTTTAAGAGCTGCTGGCTCATCCAACTTTGTGACTTTCAGTCAATCCAAATGCAGTCTTGCCTCTCTGTGCATGTTTCCAGGTTTGGGAGCATATGGAAATGAAGAGGTGTACCTTGAAAAAAATCAGTGAGACCAGCCCTCACATGGGAGCATCTGTGCCACAGGCAATTTTTCCTTGCCCTTTTGCAAAATAAAAATTTCTAACATCATTTAAAAGGGAATTGGATAAGTTTTGTAAAGGAAGAATATAAAAGGATTCAGGGTAAGTGCAGGGAAATGGGGTTAGAGTAGATGACTTTGGTTGAAGAGTTAGCACCGACCAAGCGAATGGCCCCTTTTGATGGATTGTATTCAGTCCACAATGAGTCTCTCAAAATATAATGGATCAGTGGAACACATTTGAGATTTTATATTTGGCCATTACTGCTCAGATGTTGATGACTACATTTGTGGCTCCCTAATTTTAATCACAATTCACTTTATCAGATAATGGCTTAGAATGTCCAGATAATTTTCAGAAGTGACATCAATTAATTTAAGAGCTATACAAGTTAATAGCATTTAGGAACTTGAATCTACTAGTAGTTACTTTCACAAGGTTGGAACTCCTATTCTAGGTAAATATTGCACTGAGAAATGACAAAGTTCCAGTGCTTTCCTAATTAAAGTATCAAAATACTGGAAATATTGCAAGTTAATCCCAGCATTGCAATTTTATGTAGCACTTATTAATTTAAAGATAAGCTTTGATTTGTACTTGGATCACACTTTGATTAGTGCTGCTTAGTGGTTTGCAGGAATAGCATTCTAATTTTCAAACACCACTCATAGTTGTGTGTGGTTTGTCTACATAGCATTATCCCTGTGAAGACTGCAGTTCTTCTGGGAGAATATATCTTTCGATAGCATGGAACATTTCAATGGTCTTGCTAAGTGTGAATAATGAGAACAACTTAGAAGATGATTTTGATGAGCAATAATAACTTGACCAGATTGGATAAATATGTTGGCATGTCACAGCTGGTCACTGAATCTTTATAGCAATAAGACACCAATGGCTTGATGCTTTAAGTAAGGCAGTGGGATATTATTTGATGTCATAAAATAGTTTACTATATACCCCTCTCTTCACTGGATGTATGAAATAATAAAATCCCCATAAATTACATATTTTGAAGGCTTTAAATTTTCCCTATCCATCTCTTTAACTATTTGTGTTGAACATGTGTATCTGATAATTCTTCTGATGTAAAAGGCACAAACGTAATATGAAAAGTAAATATCTGAGAGATCCGTCTGGAGGTACTAGCCTCTTCTCTCTCCCTACCTCTGCTACAAAACTAATTTTGCAAAAATTTTCTCTGACTATTTAACATTAATTATGTCTTGCTGTATGTAAGTCAGTAAAATAAGCATTTGTCTCTGAATAGTGGCTGGAAAAATATTATATTTGTCACTTTGCAGACATTATGTACACTCTGCTTAGTGGGTTTATGT
Organism: Squalus acanthias; assembly: GCA_030390025.1. Classification (NCBI taxonomy): domain Eukaryota; kingdom Metazoa; phylum Chordata; class Chondrichthyes; order Squaliformes; family Squalidae; genus Squalus; species Squalus acanthias. Next base: position 70,904,050 of record CM059432.1, on the reverse strand, counting down.
CAACCAGTCATGTGTGTCTAATTAATACTTTAGGTATACTACATATTGAATATATTTAGAACATATAGCCTTCATCATTTTCCCGTTTTGCCTTTCTTTTTGCAATCTGTGCTGCTAAAAAGGAATTGTTATGTTGTTTTGTGCTGACTAATTTTACCATGTTAATTTAAACTCTAGCCCAATCTAACATGTTTAAAAGTATAAAGTAGATTAAGGTTCATGGAATTAGTGGCATAAAATGTAACTGGATTGAAACTGGCTTTACAATAAGTGCTAAAAATGAAAAGAAGGTTTCTTTGGGCAGTGATTAGCAGAGTTCTGCAGAGCTTTGTTAGGGGTCCCCATCTGTTCTATTCATACTATGCCTAAATAGTATGGAGGAGTGTACTTGTGTATTATATAGCATTTGTTTTTAACACTAAACAATGCAGCCAGGAATGATTGAGTAATTTTGGCATTGAGTAATCTGGACCAATTAAGCAGGTGGCCTAAAGAATGACAGATTGATTTTAATGTAGATATAAATAGAAGGTTCTGATTGCTGACGCAGGAAATTTGAAATAAGCACTAGATTAAGGAGTGTCTTATAATTAAGGTAGAGAAGAAAATCTGATTTAGATGTGACAATTGATTGTTCAGTCAATGCAAAGCTGTTATTGGGCCAATCATATAATAGAAAGCATCTCAAAGCAAGTTTGATTATACCTAAAAACAAACTATTCTAATTTTCCATATTTTGAATATTACATGTTCATATGGGCATCCTAGCTTCAACCAGAAATTAATGCTATGAAGAGGGTTTGAAGAAAAGCAACAAAAATAAGTCTAGGCTTCAGACTTCTTAAGTTATGAAGAGCGACTTGGGATTGAACTCTTTTTACTGAAGAAAACTGTTTCTTTTTAAATAAATCTGAGTACAAAATTGATGAGACTCGAACAAAACTTCAGATTAGGAGTATTTTTTCCCATGGCATAATGGATATGTGGAACAGACTTGTAAATTCACTTAATGTTGTGTTAATTTAACATGTTAAAGGTGACTATCAGGTTGGGAGGTTCTTGGACATTGGATGTGCCATGCCAGTGAATTTAAGCATGAATATTGTGGGATATGAAGCAGGATGGATATTACAGAGTTTTGATTAATTTATCTTTTTGGGGGTAGGGAAAGGAAAGAAAGAGCTTGAATCCATCAGCTTTGCCTCAATGGTAGCACACTCGCTTCTGAGTCAGACAGTCAAGGGTTCAGGTCTCACTCTGAGACTTGCACATAATCTAGGCTAATACTTCAGCACAGCGCTGAGGGAGCGCTACATTGTCAGAGGTGCAATTTTTCAGATGATACTTTAAACTGAGGCCCAGTTTGCCATCTCAAGTAGATGTAAAAGATCCCATGGCACTATTCAAAGAAGAGCAGAGGAGGTCTCCCGGTGTCCTGGCCAATATTTCACCATCAAGCAACATTACTAAACAGATTGTCTGGGCATTAACTCGCTGCTCTTTGTTGTGTGCAAATTGGTTGCCAGGTTGCTCACATAACAATAACTACACTTCAAAAGTAATCCTTGGGTGTGAAGTGCTTTGGGATGTGTAAGATGCTATGTAAATGCAAGTTCATTCTTTCAATTATGTAGTGATCTTTCACATTCTCAGGCTGCACTAAAGTCCTTTACAACTAATGGATTACTTTTGAAATGCAGCCACTTGTTATGCAGGCAAACATAGCAAACAGTTTGCACACAGCACGGACCCACCAACAACAAATGAACGGAGGAATGACCAGATAATTTGTTTTGGTAAGGTTGATTGAGGACACCAGATGAACCACTTGCTCTTCTTACTGCCATTGGATATTTTGCATCCACATCCGAAAGAAGACATTTCCAAAAGGCATTCGATAAGGTGCCACATAAAAGGTTATTACACAAGATAAGGGCTCATGGGGTTGGAGGTAATATATTAGCATGGATCGAGGATTGGTTAACGGACAGAAAACAGAGTAGGGATAAACGAAATAACAACAGAAAACGCTGGAAAAACTCAGCAGGCCAGGCAGCATCCGTGGAGAGAGAAAGAGAGTTGACGTTTCAGGTCGATGACCTTTCATCAGAACTGGGAAGAGCTGGAAATCAAATAGATTTAAGGCCAGGGTAAAGCTGGGAAAAGGGGGAGGGGATAAAGGAACAAAGGAGGAGATGAAGAGACATTAAGAGACATTAAGAGATATGCAAGGCTAGAGGTGGTGTTAATGTGACAGATTAAGGCTGAATGAAGTGTGAAATCCACTGGCAGAATGAAGGACAGCTGCCAGCTTCTAGGAGGAAAAAAAAGGTGGGGGGGACAAATAAAAGGGTGGATAAAATAAAATATAAATGTGATTGGAGCTGAGGTTACGATCTAAAATTGTTGAACTCGATATTGAGTCCAGAGGGCTGTAGCGTGCCTAAACGAAAGATGAGGTGCTGTTCCTCGAGCTTACGCTGAGCTTCCGTGGAACAGTGTATTAGGCCGAGGACGGTGAGGTCAGAGTGGGAGTGAAGCGGTGAATTAAAGTGACAGGCCACCGGGAGCTCGGGGTCCCCCTTACGGACTGAACGGAGGTGTTCCGCAAAGTAGGGATAAACGGGTCATTTTCAGGTTGACAAGCTGTAACTAGTAGGGTGCTGCAAGGATCAGTGCTGGGGCCTCAGCTATTTACAATCTATATTAATGACTTGGATGAAGGGACCGAGTGTAATGTATCCAAGTTTGCTGACTATACAAAGCTAGGTGGGACAGTAAGCTGTGAGGAGAACACGGAGTCTGCAAAGGGATATAGATAAACTAAGTGAGTGGGCAGTAAGGTGGCAGATGGAGTAAAATGTAGGGAAATGTGAGGTTATTCACTTTGGTAGGAAGAATAGAAAAACAGAATATTTTTTAAATGGTGAGAAACTTTTAAATGTTGGTGTTCAGAGAGAATTAGGTGTCCTCGTGCAAGAAACACAGAAAGCTAGCATGCAGGTACAGCAAGCAATTATGAAGGCAAATGGCATGCTGGCCTTTATTGCAAGGGGGTTGCTGTGTAAGAGTAAGGAAGTCTTGCTACAATTGTATAGGGCCTTGGTGAGACCACACCTGGAGTACTGTGCACAGTTTTGGTCTCCTTATCTAAGGAAGGATGTACTTGCTTTGGAGGCGGTGCAACAAAGGTTCACTAGATTGATTCCTGGGATGAGAGGGCTGTCCTATGATGAGAGATTGTGTAGAATGGGCCTATACTCTCTGGAGTTTAGACGCATGAGAGGTGATCTCATTGAAAAGGGAGGCGTATGACAGATACCGAGGGCTAAATACTGCAGAATCTTTAGAGGAGTACAGAAAATGCAGGGGTGCAATTAAAAAGGATATTAGGAATGCAAAGAGAGAGCATGAAAAATTCTTGGCAAGTAAAATCAAGGATAACCCAAAGATGTTTTATAAATATATTAAGAGAAAGAAGATAACTAAAGAAGGGTAGGGCCTATTAGAGATCACGAGGGTAATCTGTGTGTGGAGGCAGGAGATGTCGGTAGGGTTCTTAATGAATACTTTGCGTCTGTTTTCACAAAGGAGAGGGGCGAAGCAGACATTGCTATCCGGGAGGAGGAGTGTGAAATATTAGATGAAATCAACATAGTGAGAGAGGAAGTATTAAGGGGTTTAGCAGCTTTAAAAGTGGATAAATCCCCAGGCCCGGATGAAATGTATCCCAGGCTGTTAAGCGAAGCAAAAGAGGAAATAGCAGAGGCCCTGACCATAATTTTCCAATCCTCTCTGGCTTCAGGTGTGGTGCCAGATGACTGCTAATGTGGTACCCTTTTTTAAAAAGGGAGAAAAGGATAGACCGAGTAATTACAGGCCAGTCAGCCTAACCTCGGTGGTGGGAAAATTATTGGAAAGAATTCTGAAGGACAGGATAAATCTTCATTTAGAAAGACACGGATTAATCAAGGATAGTCAGCACGGATTTGTTAGGGGAAGGTCGTGTCTGACAAACTTGATTGAATTTTTTGAGGAGGTAACAAGGAGGGTAGATGAGGGTAGTGCGTTTGATGTAGTGTATATGGATTTTAGCAAGGCTTTTGATAAGGTTCCACATGGCAGACTGGTCACGAAGTTAAAAGCCCATGGGATCCAGGGCAAAGTGTCAAGTTGGATTCAAAACTGGCTCGGAGACAGGAAGCAGAGGGTAATGGTTGATGGGTGTTTTTGTGACTGGAAGGCTGTTTCCAGTAGGGTTCCGCAGGGCTCAGTACCAGGTCCCTTGCTTTTTGTGGTATATATCAATGATCTTGACTTGAATATAGGGGGTATGATTAAGAAGTTTGCAGATGATACTAAAATCGGCTGTGTGGTTGATACTGAAGAAGGAAGCTGTAGACTGCAGGAAGATATCAATAAATTGGTCAGGTGGGCAGAACAGTGGCTAATGGAATTCAATCTGGAGAAGTGTGAGGTAATGCATTTGGGGAGGGCTAACGAGGAAAGGGAATACACATTAAATGGTAGGACACTGAGTAGTGTAGAGGAACAAAGGGACCTTGGAGTGCATGTCCACAGATCCCTGAAGGTAGCAGGCCAGGTAGATAAGGTAGTTAAGACGGCATACGGAATGCTTGCCTTTATTAGCCGTGGCATAGAATACAAGAGCAGGGGGATTATGCTTCAACTGTATAAAACACTAGTTAGGCCTCAGCTAGAGTACTGCGTGCAGTTCTGGTCACCACATTACAAGAAAGATGTGATTGCACTAGAGAGGGTACAGAGGAGATTTACAAGGATGTTGCCGGGAGTAGAGAATCTTAGCTATGAGGAAAGACTGAATAGGCTGGGTTTGTTTCCTTGGAACAGAGGAGGCTGAGGGGAGACCTTATTGAGGTGTATAAAATTATGAGGGGCCTAGATAAAGTGGATAGAAAGAATCTATTTCCTAGCAGAGGTGTCAAAAACCAGGGGGCACAGATTTAAAGTAATTGGTGGAAGGTTTAGAGGGGATTTATGGGGAAATTTCTTCACCCAGAGGGTTGTGGGGGTCTGGAACTCACTGCCTGACAGGGTGTTAGAGGCAGAAATCCTAACCACATTTAAAAAGTACTTGGATGTGCACTTGGGATGCTCTAACCTGCAGGGCTACGGACCAAGAGCTGGAAAGTGGGATTAGGCTGGATAGCTCTTGGTTGGCCGGCACAGACACGATGGGCCGAAATGGCCTCCTTCCGTGCTGTAACTTTCTATGAAACATACAAGATTCTGAAGGGGGTTGACAGGGTAGATGCTGAGAGGTGATTTCCCCTGGCTGGAGTGTCTACAACTAAGGGGCATGGTCTCAGGATAAGGGGTCGGCCATTTAAGACTGAGATGAGGAATTTCTTCACTCCGAGGGTTGTGAATCTTTGGAATTCTCTGCCCCAAAGGGCTGTGGATGCTGAGTCGTTGAGTATATTCAAGGCTGAGATAGATAGATTTTTGGAATCAAGGATACGTAGATTGTGCGGGAAAGTGGAGTTGAGGTCGATGATCAGCCATGATCTTACTCAATGGTGGAGTAGGCTCGAGGGGCCGTATGGCCTTCTCATGCTCCTAATTCTTATGTGCTTATTAACAATGTAGCACTGGAGTGTCAGCGTAGATTATGTGCTTATGTCTTGGAGTAATGACTGTGGCACTGGGTGATTTACAGAGCATGAAGGAGCTGGAGGAGTGGGGAATAGATGAGGATGTGCCACCTTCCTAGCAGAGGCCAAGGAGAAGGTTTCCTATGGCTTCATAGTTGTGGGACCTAGAATTCATGGGTAGTTGCCCAAAAAGGAGGATGTGCTGGCCCTGAGGTCGGTCAGTCTCTGGGCGTGTACAGCAACTGACTACGTGACTCGAGTCTACAGCCCTCACATGCAGCAACATCAGGGAAGTTTTTTCTTCATTACAGGCATCAGTAGCGCTTGTGGTAGCTTCATTGAAATCTGCAGCAGACCCTCACCTCAAGCAGACTTTGCTGCCAGGATGCAGGCCACTATCTCGAGGTTTTCCTAGCAGAAAACCTGATAGTTACCATGAGACCATACATCCCAATGATTAGAGACAACACTGGTCGTGGATCATGGTTAATGCTCAAACGTAAAGGCAGCAATTCCTGCAAATTGATGTTTTAACCTAGTTTTGGCCAATCAAAGTCTGGCTGTCACTATTCAAATCTACTGCTTCATCAAAGCCATCTACATATTCTAGTGGATGCTATTGAATGATAATATGCAAGTGAATGTCACATCACTAACCAAAGAAAGAGCAAGCACGTGGACAACAGTAAAGTGAACAGTGTTCTAGCTTCCATCAATGTGCCGAAGATTGTCTGAAAGAATCAGTGACCTGTAGCAATTTGTGAAAAAATTGAATACAATGCTCAAAGAGCAACACTACACTATTGTGGTACAATTCCATTGAAGAAAAGTTACATTTGAGTGGGAGTAGTCAGGAACATTTTTAAGATTGTACCTAAAACTGAAATATATCCTGGAATCCCAGATGACTGTAAATTTACATTATAGACTACTTCCTTGCAGTCTCCTGGTGCAGTACAAATACTTCAAAAAGCACCAACTAAATTTATCCTGCAGAATGCCAAAGTCTTAAATCTAAAAATAGTGATATATTTTGTAGTTCATAGTTGCACTGCACTTATTTTTGTAATTGTCTTTCAAAATAGCATCTGCAGCCGTCTGACTCCAATTCATGAATCGGGGTGCAATTACATAAGTCAACCTCACAATTCTCTTGCCCTCTGTTCTAGGGATCTAAGGAGGGAATTCCAGAGAAAGGGGCCAAAGCAGCTGAAGGCATGGCCACCAATGGTGGACCAAAGCGAGGGGGGAATTCACGAAGCCAGTCAGAGAAATGGCGATCAGGGGGTGTGTAGTTGTAGGGCTGGAGGAGCTTCCAGAGATAGGGTGGGGTGGCACCATGAAAGGAATTTTAAAATTGGGGTACTGGGAGCCAGAATAGGACAGGGGTGATGGGTGAGTGACACTTGTTGCGGTGTATGGAGTTTGTGGCAAGGGATAAAGATGATGGCATCAGTCTTCCAATTCTTAACTGAAGGAAATTACAGCTCATCCATGACTGGATGTCAGACAAGCAGTCTGATACCACAGAGGCAGTGGAGGGATTGAGAGTGGTGATGGAGAGGTCACCAAGGGGCAGCATGTAGATGAGGAAGAGAAGGGGGTCAAGGGTAGATAGTCACACAAGATGCCATTTGTGACTTTGATGTCTTTTCAGTACTGTGGCAGGGCAGACACCAGATTGGAGTTGCAGAAAAGTTGACCAGAAACTTAACTGGACCAACCACATAAATACTGTAGCTATAAGAGCAGGCCAGAGGCTGGGTATTCTGCGACGAGTGTCTCACCTCCTGACTCCCCAAAGCCTTTCCACCATCTACAATGCACAAGTCGAGAATGTGATGGAATACTCCCACTTGCCTGGATGAGTGCAGCTCCAACAACACTCAAGAAGCTTAATGCCACCCAGGAGAAAGCAGCCTGCTTGATTGGCACCCCATCCACTACGTTAAACATTCACTACCACCACCACCGGCGCACCATGGCTGCAGTGTGTACCATCTACAAGATGCAGTGCAGCAACTCGCCAGCACCTCCCAAACCTGCAGCCTCTACCACCTAGAAGGACAAGCGCACCAAGCACATGGGAACACCACCACCTCCAAGTCACACACCATCCTGACTTGGAAATATATCGCCATTCCTTCATCATCGCTGTGTCAAAATCCTGGAACTTCCCTGCCCTCCAACAGCCTAGTTAACCTGTCTTTGGTTAAGGTAGGAATGTTGACCAGGATACCTGAAGGAACGTCCTTCTCTGCCTTGAATAGTGACATGGGATCTTCAACATCCATTTGAACAGGCAGGCAAAGCCTCTAACTCATCTGGAGGACCGCACCTCTGACAATGCAGCATTCCTTCAATACTGCACTGGAGTGTCAACTGAGATAATGGGCTGGATTTTCATAGGGCCGTGGAGGCGGGTTTGGAGGCGTGTGGGGGGTAAAAATTGCGAAAAGTGGCGGGCAGACCTGATCCCGCCTCCATGCAATTTTGATAAAAATCGTGTGCGGTGTTCCCGACTCCGTCCCGCCTCCAAGAGGCGGGAGAGGCCATTAAAGCCCTTAACAAGCCCTAAATTGGCTCTGTAATGCCATTTTGAAACGTTTTAGCTAGTTTAACCCTTTTCCGACGTGAAGCACACCTGATGTGAAACACGCCAGTGAAACCTGGCGGGAGCACAAGTGGATAGCTGCAGGTCCACTATTACAACGGAGATGTGATGAAGGTAGTAGTCGTATTTGGTCTGAAAGTTGCCTCTGATGCTGCTGCATTGAATGTCTTCAGAGACTGCCTGGCCTTTGCTGTGAGAGGACCTGGATGCAAAAAAATCTCTCTCTCTCTGAGCTCCTGCTTATTTTGATCCAGGTCCTCTCTCAGCAAGAGCCAGGCAGTCTCTGACCTGACCTGACCTGCAATGCAGCAGCAATGATGACATCATCAGAGGCAACTTTCAGACTGAAACCACTAATTGGTTCATGGGTTCCCACATGCTGGAACTCAATTGCCCAATTAAGTGAAATTGCATCAATCTCCCACATCCAATTGCAGTCGGGTGGATAACACGAAATGCAGATGACACGACCCCAACCCGCCCCAGTATCAAAATCCAGCCCAATGAGTTTGGGTCTTGATGTTGGACTTTAATCTATAACCTTTTGATTGTAAAGTCAAGAGTGCTACATACTGAGCCAAACTGACACAGGTGTTTAGCCAAAACATTTTTTTCTAAATTGAGGTCACTAGCCTAAGCTAATTGAACCTAATCATTTTTAGGCCCAACTCCAATATGTTTAATAGTCAAAGTTAAGATTAAATTAAAGACTCATTAAAATAACTCTCAATTAAAGAAAAGACAGATTCTGCTAAAATGATCTTATCCAATCATTTCAAATACTGCTTTAATTCCAGTTTTGTTAAGTGTATAGCAAGCTAGTCAAGGACCTTTTTTCTTTCTCTTTGGTAATTGTTGCTATTTGTTGCTATAACAATACATGATTGTAGTCACCAGTCTTTTTTTCTTTTTAAATAGTTTGCTTCCTGTGAAACTTGGAATTCTTCTTGGAAATTACTTTGGCATTTTCCAAACCATGGAACACTTCAAGGGTCGAGATAAGAACGATTAACATGGTCTGCAAAATCAATAACTCTAACTGTTTTAAATAAACTTTATTACAAAAGCACATGCATTATAATATATAATTGCGATACTTTTCTTTGGTGCTACTTTATCTTGCTTATGATTACGACATCTGTATCGGGTTGCAGTATTTTTGTATTTCAAAGCTATTGTGTACTGATAATTTCAAGCTTATGGAAAATGTAATGCTTCTATTTCAGACAATAAAGGTGTGATGATGGCAGAGATGCATGTTAAAATCAACAGAAAACCGAGAGATAAGGTGTGACATGCTCATTATTCCTTAGAAACCGATGAAATAGAAATTACAGTAATTTTAAAAAGGTGAGATGTTTAGAAAACCATTTCTAAAATCCACAATTTGACTATATAAACTGTTGAGTAGCTGTAACTCAATGGGGCTAGTCTGTCAAATGGTAGACCACTGGGGAGCTGTTTTCCACTGTTTACTGATGAAGATGGCAGAGATGCATGTTAAAATCAGCAGAAAACCAAGAGATAAGCTGATACTGCCAGAATCATTCCAATTCTGTTTTCTACCTCCACCCCAAATAGGTGAGAATTGTTTTTTTTAAAATCTGCTGTTGCTTGTTAATGAGCTTGCAGAAAAAAAATAAGATGCTTTACTGCTGGAGGGAATTAAAATGACCAAAGAATTAAAAACCCAAGTGGTAAATGTAATGCATGACTGCTGTGTGACCCAGCACATCAGGGAATCTATAAGAGGCAGTGCCCAATCTTGACCTGGTATTGGTAAATAAGCTTTTTTTTGGTCTAATGTGCTGTGCTCACTGGAATTTTAATCAGATGAGCAGCTTTGGGCTTAGGGCCATCTTAAATCGGAGCACTAACTTCACCACTACCTCCCACTGGTTGTGGAGCTGTTCCCCGTGAGAAATCAAAAAATCCACAGTTTGGATGCTTAAGTACATTATTACAATTGCAAAGAAGGCCAGAACTAGCAAAGAAATCAACTTAAAATATAGTGGCCAATAATGCAGGCTGGCTGTAGCGATGTTGTACATTGTACCTCATATTATTGGGCACTGAAGCCTAAGGTCTACTCGGCAACCTCCAAATCACTGAGGACCCATTCTTATGCTGCCAGCTGTGTACACCAAGCCAGGTACTTGTGCCTGGACATGATAGCTGAAACCTGTGTGCAAAGAACATGTGCCTTAAAAGAAACTGTCACTGAACTTTGCACAGTTCTGCAGCCAGAACTATAAACCATTTCAGCAACAGGGATGGCTGTCATTCACAGTCAAGCAGACCATGGCCTTAAATTTATATGTTACAGGTCATTCTGAGGAGCAGCAGCTGATTTCTGCTAAATCGCAAACCTGCAGTGCAACGTTATATTATGCCGGTGACAAATGTTTTGTTTGCCCAGACCTCTCGATTCATGAACTTCACCGTGGAAAATAAGCAGCAACACATGAGAGGCCTACGCTTTCACTGTCGGGCTGAATTCTACAAAATCTAGGGCATTATTTATCTCACACATGGCCATATGGGCTCCCATCCCCAATGATACCTTATTCATGAAGACAAAGGGATTTCACTCCATCAACGTGCAGCTGTTCTGTGAGCATTGCCTTATAGCGCAAGGTCAGCGCATTACACTGCTGGCTCATGCAGTTGCCGAGAAGCAGCAGTCCAATAATTTCAGTGCAAACTGCACAAGCAGACAATGTACAAAATTTGAATAATTTTTCTGATTTCAAAAACATGAAAGCAAATACTTTGGTTTTAATGCCATTGACCTCTTAAACCAGTCTTTCAAAATCCAGAAATTACCATATGAATGAATCGGGATGTACATTGTTTAATCTCTTTGTTTCCCACACTCCAGAGTTGGATTAGCAATGTTGGCCATTACTTCACTATTTTAATGGCTGGTATGTCACCTGAAACCTCTCACTTTATCCTCAACCATCTCACTTTATCACACCTCGGCAGATAGTCAGGATGATTTAATTTAGTGGTCTGCAATTGTAAGGTACACATGCTTTGTTCTCTATCTATATATGCTTTGGCGATTCTGTATCTAATTTACTTCACCTGAGGAAGGAGCAATCGATAGCTCCGAAAGCTTGTGATTTCAAATAAAACTGTTGGACTATAACCTGGTGTTGTGCGACCTCTCAATTATGTCACCTGAAAGGCATGGAATTATTATTTCGCAGGCTACTCATAATTGTCCAACTTTCTGCTGGTGAGGTTAACAAAATCCTCTAGCCATAGGAAAATAGGAACAGGAGTAAGCCATCCAGCCCCTCAAGTCTGTTCTGCCATTCAATGAGATCATGGCTGATCTGTATCTTAACTCCATCCACTTGCCCTGGCTCCATATCCTTTAGGGCCTTGCGAGGTTTTACTATGTTAAAGGTGCTATATAAATACAAGTTGTTGTATACCCTTGTCTAGCAAAAATCTATCGATCTTGGATTTAAAATGATTAATTGAGCAAGAATCCACTGCTTTTTGTGGGAGAGTTTTCCACACTTCGCGTGAAGAAGTGTTTCCTAACTTCTCTCCTGAATGGTCTGACTCTGATTTTAAGGTTATGTCTCCTTGTCCTAGACTCCCCCACCAGCGAAAAAAGTTTCTCTCTATCTGTCCTATCAATTCCTTTCAAAATCCTAAAAACTTCAATCAAATACTTTGATTACTGTTGAGGGGGACGACTTACCAGTGGTAAGCCACGGTGACCGGATCTCCGGCGCTGGGTCCGTCCCTGTGGCTCAGAAGGGAAGGGGGGAGAGCAGGAGAGCAATAGTTATTGGGGACTCAATAGTCAGAGGGACAGATAGGAGGTTCTGTGGCAGCAAAAGAGACTCACGGATGGTATGTTGCCTCCCGGGTGCCAGGGTCCGTGACGTCTCGGACCGTGTTTTCAGAATCCTCAAAGGGGAAGGGAAACAATCACAAGTCGTGGTACACATCGGTACCAACGACATAGGTAGGAGAAGGGACGGGGATTTAAAACAGGAATTTAGGGAGCTAGGTTGGAAGCTGAGAGCCAGTACAAACCATGTTGTAATTTCTGGTTTGTTGCCGGTGCCACGTGCTAGCGAGTTGAGGAACAGGGAGAGAGTGCAGATAAACACGTGGCTGCAGGGATGGTGTAGGGGGGAGGGTTTCAGTTATGTGGATAATTGGAGCACATTCTGGGGAAGGTGGGACCTGTACAAACAGGACGGTTTGCACCTGAACCAGAGGGGCACCAATATCCTGGGAGGGAAATTTGCTACGGCTCTTCGGGGGGGTTTAAACTAATTTGTCAGGGGGATGGGAAAAGGCTGTAGTCCACGAGCCAGTGGTGAGTGTAGGGAGGTACTGAGGAGGGTATCAAGGTTGCAGGAATGTACCGGCAGACAGGAAGATGGCTTGAAGTGTGTCTACTTCAATGCAAGGAGCATCCGGAATAAGGTAGGAGAACTTGGAGCGTGGATTGGTACTTGGGACTACGATGTGGTGGCCATTACGGAGACATGGTTAGAACAGGGACAGGAATGGTTGTTGGAAGTTCCGGGGTATAGATGTTTCAGTAAGAGTAGGGAAGTTGGTAAGAAAGGTGGAGGAGTAGCATTGTTAATCAAGGATAGTTTAACAGCGGCAGAAAGGCAGTTCGAGGGGGATCTGCCGTCTGAGGTAATATGGGCTGAAGTTAGAAATAGGAAAGGAGCGGTCACGTTGTTAGGAGTTTTCTACAGGCCCCCAAATAGTAATAAAGATGTGGAGGAAGAAATTGCAAAGCAGATTATGAATAGGTGTGGAGGTCACAGAATAGTTGTCATGGGTGACTTCAACTTTCCAAATATTGATTGGAACCTTTATAGGTCAAACAGTTCGGATGGGATAGTTTTTGCACAGTGTGTGCAGGAGGGTTTCCTGACACAATATGTGGATAGGCCGACAAGAGGTGGGGCCACGTTGGATTTGGTACTGGGTAATGTGTTTGATTTGTATGTGGGAGAGCACTTTGGAGATAGTGACCACAATTCGGTAACTTTCACTATTGCAATGGAGAGGGATAGGGCCATACGGCAGGGCAGGGTTTATAATTGGGGGAGGGGTAATTATGATGCGATTAGGCAAGAATTAGGGAGTATAAGATGGGAACAGAAACTATCAGGGAAAGGCACAAACGAAAAGTGGAGCTTTTTCATGGAGCAATTACTGCGTGTCCTTGATAGGTATGTCCCTGTCAGGCAGGGAGGAAATGGCCGAGTGAGAGAACCATGGTTCACAAAAGAGGTTGAATGTCTAGTCAAGAGGAAAAAGGAAGCGTATGTAAGGATGAGAAAACAAGGTTCAGTTGGGTCGATTGAGGGGTACAAGGTAGCAAGGAATGAGCTAAAAAAAGAGCTTAGGAGAGCTAGGAGGGGGCATGAGAAGTCCTTGGCGGGTCGGATCAAGAAAAACCCCAAGGCTTTTTACTCTTATGTGAGAAATAAAAGAATGACCAGGGTGAGGGTAGGGCCGGTCAAGGACAGTAGTGGGAACTTGTGCATGGAGTCAGAAGAGATAGGAGAGGTGATGAATGAATACTTTTCGTCAGTGTTCACCGAGGAGAGGGGCCATGTTCTTGAGGATGAGAGTGTGATAAAGGTGGATAGGCTGGAGGTGGTAGATGTTCTGAGGGAAGATGTTCTAGCAATTTTGAAGAACCTGAGGGTCGATAAGTCCCCTGGGCCAGATGGGATATATCCTAGGATTCTTTGGGAGGCAAGGGAGGAGATTGCAGAGCCTCTGGCTTTGATCTTTGGGTCCTCACTGTCCACGGGGATGGTGCCAGAGGACTGGAGAGTGGCGAATGTTGTTCCTCTCTTCAAGAAAGGAAATAGGAATGACCCTGGTAATTATAGGCCGGTTAGTCTTACTTCGGTGGTTGGTAAGATAATGGAAAAGGTCCTGAGGGATAGGATTTATGACCATTTGGAAAGGGGCAACTTAATCAGGGATAGTCAACACGGATTTGTGAAGGGTAAGTCTTGCCTAACAAATTTGATTGAATTCTTTGAGGAGGTAACTAAGTGTGTAGATGAAGGTAGAGCTGTTGATGTCGTATACATGCATTTTAGTAAGGCGTTTGATAAGGTTCCCCATGGTCGTCTCATGAAGAAAGTAAGGAGTTGTGGGATAGAGGGAAATTTGGCCGATTGCATAAGTAACTGGCTATCTCATAGAAGGCAGAGGGTGGTGGTGGATGGAACATTTTCGGACTGGAGACCAGTTACCAGCGGTGTGCCACAGGGGTCGGTGCTGGGTCCTCTGCTGTTTGTGATTTTTATCAATGACTTGGAGGAGGGGACTGAAGGGTGGATCAGTAAATTTGCTGATGACACCAAGATTAGTGGAGTAGTGGATGAGGTGGAGGGCAGTTGTAGGCTGCAAAGAGACATTGATAGGATGCAGAGCTGGGCCGAAAAATGGCAGATGGAATTTAACCCTGATAAGTGCGAGGTGATTCATTTTGGTAGGGCAAATTTGAATAAGGATTACAGGGTCAACGGCAGGGTTCTGAGGAACGTGGAGGAGCAGAGGGATCTGGGGGTTCATATCCACAGATCTCTGAAGGTTGCCACTCAAGTGGATAGAGCAGTAAAGAAGGCCTATGGTGTGTTGGCGTTTATTAACAGAGGGTTTGAGTTTAAGAACCGTGAGGTTATGCTGCAACTGTACAGGACCTTGGTGAGACCACATTTGGAATATTGTGTGCAGTTCTGGTCACCTCACTATAGGAAGGACGTGGAAGCATTGGAAAGAGTGCAAAGGAGATTTACCAGGATGCTGCCTGGTTTGGGGGGGAGGTCTTATGAGGAAAGATTGAGGGAGTTGGGGCTTTTCTCTTTAGAGCGGAGGAGGATGAGAGGCGACTTAATAGAGGTTTATAAGATGATGAGGGGGATAGATAGAGTGGATGTTCAGAGACTATTTCCTCGGGTAGAGGCAGCTGTTACAAGGGGGCATAACTATAAGGTGCATGGGGGGAGATATAGAAGGGATGTCCGAGGTAGATTCTTTACTCAGAGAGTGGTTGGGGTGTGGAATGGACTGCCTGCTGTGATAGTGGAGTCGGACACTTTAGGAACTTTCAAGCGGTTATTGGATAAGCACATGGAGCACACCAGAGTGATAGGGAGTGTGATAGCTTGATCTTGGTCTCGGACAATGCTCGGCACAACATCGAGGGCCGAAGGGCCTGTACTGTGCTGTACTCTTCTATGTTCTATGTTCTAAATCACCCCTGAACCTATATATAAACTCACCCAGTAGAAAACCGAAGTAATTCGCATTTCTATCCATTGCCATTAAATAAACAAAAAGTGGTGAGATTAGCAATCCAATTTCTAAAAGAGGAAACGTCTGCCTACATTTTCAACTGGAGGTCAATTCCAATCACTTCTCACTGCTACTCCTATTCTAGCCTGTCCAATAGGAAGAGGGAAATGTCTCAGCTAGGTCATATGTGGGAAGAATGAAAATCAGCCTTAGGATTTGCTTAGGTCCTAAGCTCTGGAATTCCCTCCCTAAACCTCTCCACCTTTTTCTCTCTTTCCTCTTTTAAGATGCTCCTTAAAACCTACCTCTTTAACCAAGCTTTTGGTCATCTGACCTGATAGCTCCTTCTGTGGCTCGATGTCAAAAAATGTTTTATTGATAATGCTCTTGTTAAGCACCTTGGGACGGTTTACTACGTTAAAGGCACTATATAAATGCAAGTTGTTGTTGTTAACAGATGAATTCCGAGCTCCTTGTTTTTTTAATGAAATGTAGTTTTAACATCTGTGCTTTATCTACTTCTTATACTGTGTGGAGTCTACCATAGTGGACTTCATTGCAATTTTGCCAAATTGCAAAGCTAGTGAAACATATAACACTTCATTTTCAACTTACCCTTTTGTGCCTAACTTATGACTTAGATCAGGGTATAAAGTTGCAGTTAGCTGAATAGTCTAATTGGATACAATAGTTTCATATTGTTGGGATTCATTGTCCTCGATATTAACAACTCCATGACGGACGGGAAAGGGTCGGGGGATGATTAAACAGTCAAATACACGAAACATGACCCTAGCGCACGCTCACAATGCCAGTTTTACGGCGTTGTATATCGGGGCATCCAAGTGTCCCGCTGTGGAGAGGCGGGTCACTTATCTTTAAATCAGGCTCCCACAGTGCAATCCCAGGGGTCAGGAAACCTGGCAGTGAAAGGGAGGCGGGCGCTGTCAGCTCCACAAATTAAGTGCCTTTTTTAGAACTCCTTGTGGAGCAGGAGTGCTCCCCCTGGCCCCTCAAGGAAGCCTTCAGCCTCCCCGCCCCCCACCAGCCCCGATCGTCAGCCTCCCCCCACCAGCCTTCCCAATTGCCAACTTCTCCCCTGTCCCAATCGCTTGCTGACTTCTGTCTCCCCTCCTGATCACAGCCTCTCTTCCCCCCTTTGAATTGTTGGGAACCCTTCCCAAGGCTCCCGGGCTGCGTTTTCCTGCTGCTGGTTTCCCCTTCCCACTGCCGACTAGGCTATCCATTTGGCCTGTTGCTAGGTGGAAAACGGAACTAAAAAATGTTAATGAGGTCCTGCCGTTAAGTTCAGCAGGATCTCTGCATCCCCAGCCTTGCCAGGTTCTTCAGCCTCCCCCGAACCCTGCCCACCTCCCTGTAAATATCGAGGCCAGTGTGTCAGACTGGTAATCTGAATCATTCCAGATGCCATAGTTGATAATGATGTGGTAGTTAAGTGTCTACCACAACCACAAGTCTAAGTGTCTCCAGCTGAACCTTTCCAGCTCAATTTTTTGATTTTGAGAAACAATTGGAGGTCCTTAACACTATACATAACAAGGAAAGATTCCTAAAGTGCACATTGCATGAAGTGGTCCCCACACAGCTAGACAATAATAGTGAGATGGAAAAGAGAAATGGATGATTATCTGCCTAACAGGTGGGGCTGAGGACTCAGCTAGAAATAGTGCAGGCTGGGGATCTAAGCTGTCTGATATGGATATAGAGCTAGATGTCTACAATGCAGATGAGGATGGCAGCTCAGGAGACAATCACGAGCATTGCCACAGCACCTTAGAGCAAGTGGTTACCCAAGGGAAGAATTAAGTGCAGGAACACTAATAGGACACTCAACAACAAAAAAACTTGCATTTATGTAGTGCCTTTAACATAGTTAAACGTCGCAAGGTGCTTCACAGGAGCATTATCAAACAAAATTTGTCACTGAGCCACATAAAGAGATATTAGGACAGGTCACCAAAAGCTTGGTCAAAAAGGTAGGTTTTAAAGAGCATCTTAAAGAAGGAGAGAGAGGCGGAGAGGTTTAAGGAATTAATTCCAGAGCTTAGGGCCTAGGCAGCTGAAGGCACGGCCGCCAATGGTGAAGCGATGAAAGTCAATAGTGAGAGGAATAGGCAGTCACATCTGTGAGTCCTGAATGGTGTGCTGTATACCAGCTACTAGGGCAAGGGACATATGGAGCGAGTGTGGTTCTTGGAAAGAGAGGCATCCAACCAGAAATCACGCTTCACACATATTGCATAGGGAAGAATAGGATTCAGGTCCTGTAGAGAGAGTTCCAGGAGTTGGGAGGTAGATTCAGAAGCAGAACTGTAAAGGTAGTCATTTTAGGATTAGCTAGTACACGAATAGCTAGATTAGGGAGATAAATGCATGGCTAGAGGCATAGTGTAGGAGAGAATAGTTCATGATCCTGGAGCACTGGGACCAATTCTAGGTTAGGAGAGAGCTATACCAATGAGACAGCCTATACCTGAACAGAGCTGAGAGCAATATTATCATGGGAAGTTTAACTAGAGCTGTGGAGGTTTGAAACTAATATGGCAGTGAGAAGGAGAAAAGTAAGAGGGTAGATTAGGTATTTTGGAAGGGAAGGGAAGCTTTAGGTGTTTAGATAATAAAGTGGTAGAAAGGCTGAAAGAGGTTAAACAGGACAAGACAGTTAAAAAATAAATCAGGATATGGGAAGGCATACAAAGGAAAATTTCCAAACCAAAGAAATCCAAACTAAAATATATGTATATTAATGCACAGAGTATAAGAAACAAAATTGAGACACTAGAGTTATTGAATAAAATAGAAAATTACAAGACAATAGCAGTAACTGAGCTGATACTGAGGATTGGAAAATTAAACATCTGTCCGTCCATTGTGTTCTGCTGTAGGGCAGGTCCTAACTTACATCTCACACATGAGATTATTGAGTCACTTACCAGGGAACAGTAGCTGAGGTGGTTTCCCATTGCCTTCCTCGTGGCTTTTATCTACAGAGTACCTTCTTCTAAGTGGCTGCAACCAAGGCTAAAGAGCCCTGCCTGCCCTTTATGATGAGGGGCCACCCACAACTACTGGATGCAAGTACCCCTGCTGGCCGTCAACCCAATATTCAGAGCTGGCGCTCCAATCTCTGCTCACCAGGGCAGTCTGGAGTGGGTCCCGCACCCAACGCTTCTAACTCACAGGTGGGAATACTACTACTGAGCCAGTGGTCACTCCAATAGAATTAAATATATCAGGGTATAAAACTGTAAGAGGGACAGGGAAGGAAAAAAGGGAGGAGGTGTATAAGTATTACTAGACATCACAGTACTAGAGTGCAAGGATTTAAATGAAGAAGTGGTCCAAAAAGAATTCCTGTGGATTAAACTGAGAAATAACTAGAGGTCAGTCACACTACTACTGACAGTTGACTGCTGAATAGTGGAAAGGAAATTTATAGTCAAATTTGTGAAGCATGAATTTAGAATAGTTATAATTATAGGAGATTTTAATTCATCAAAAATAAACTGAGATTAGGAACATTTTTGTGGTGAGAAAAGGAAAGCTTCTTTGCATCATGTTCACAACTATTTTCTCAGTTAATATGTTGCTACTCCAACAAGGAAGGAAGCACTACTTGACTTGGTTCTGGACAATGAAGCAGAGAAAACTGCAACCTTTAAGTAGAGGAGCCTTTAGGAAGCAGTGACCATAATATAATTAGGTTCAATATAAGAATAGAAAAGGAAAGTCAAGGAGAGGGGTACCTGACTTGAAAAAAAATAAAACTACAGCAAAATAAAAGAAGGAACTTACCCAGACTAAATGGAAGGCAATATTGGCAAACAGAACTGTAGACAAACAATGGGAAATATTTAAGCAGGAGGGGGAAAGGGTATAAACAATTTACAGGGCAAATACAAATAATATAAGAAAGTGGGATCAGAAAGACTAAGGAAAAGTATGAGAGAAAATTAGCTAAAACATAAAATCACTAAAAGGGCATATGACATGTACATTTGTAATATGAAGATGGTCAAGGTGGGGTAGGACTGCTAAGAGATAAAAGAGGCAAGCTTATAGAGTGAAGGAATGGCAGAGATATAAATAAATACTTTAACTCAGTTTTCACAGAGGAGATGGTTATTAGGATTGTAAAACTACCAGAAATGGGTCTAGAACTTTTAGTGGGGGTTACTATTCAAAGAAAAATGAGAAAAAAAAATTACCCAAATGTCAGATAAACAAATGACCTGGACCTGGTGGTTTACACCCAAGGATTCTGAAGGTAACTAGTTTCTGACTATAATTTTCCAATGGTATAGCAGTGTTCCAGCCAATAGAGTTGCCTGTAAATCAGACGGCGGCAGGTGACATAGCTCAGTCACGGTCTCTGGAGGAAACGGAGGCTGCAATTTTGCACCTGGAGGCAGGATGGTGGCGGGTTCGCTGTTCGGTGGGTTCCGGACCCGCTCCCGGTTCCCGGCACCCTGCAGTTGAAATTTTCCATTGATTGGTCTCGTTAAGGCCGACGTGCGGGTTCTCCAAGGCAATTGCTGGGTGCGGGTCAGCTGCTCGCGCCTGATGAAGCGATGTTGGACTGATTATTTAAAGGGACCATGTCCCCTCTGCAGATTCATTTCTGTTTTGTTCCCTGAAGTGCTGGCTGTTGCAGGTATGGCAACGCAAAAACCTAAGGCTGCTCCCCGCTTCGATGAGGACTCCCTCCATGCACTTGTGGAGGGCGTAAGAGGACGAAAGGAGGTCCTCTTCCCTGGAGACGGAAGGAGGAGGCCTCCTCAGCATACCAAGGCAGCTTGGCTGCAAATTGCTGAGGAGGTCAGTTCGAGGTCAGTCTTCACACGCACCTGGGTGCAGTGTCGCAAGAGGTTTAATGATCTGTTGCGATCAGCAAAAATGAGTATAACATCACACTTACCTTCAATCTGCCTCCTATCTCTTCTCATCCCCATCAGTCTGCATTGGCAACCTTCCCCTGCACATCCCAACTTACCCTTACATCCCTTGCACCCTCACCCATCCGTCTCTCTGTACAGAATCACATCACCATCTTACTATGCACCACTCACACTCTTATGCAATGCCAACAACTAACAACGCACAGGGAGGGAACTTGGTTTATGCACCTCACTCCTTCATAGTCTCCCTCTAAACATCTACGTCATCCATTCTTTACACTCACTCCATCAATCTCTCTCATACTCCACTTGTGTCCCTCATTACAGGAGAAGAGAGCCCACAATAAAAGGGAGAGGGGGAGGACAGGAGGAGGCCCACCATCCCTGGCGCACCTAATGAGCGCTGAGGAGGCAGCCTTGGAGATCGTCGGAGGTGCAGAGGAGCTGGAAGTGGGGGACGGAGAGACGGGCGTAGAAGAGCAAGCTGGTGACAGAATTGATTTCCAACCCTCTGATTTAGCATTCTTAAGTGACTAATATGGGATATGATGTTCATAGAGATTGAGTGCTAAGCATCTGCACAATGGGATGTGTCTGCAACATACATTTCACTTGTCTAACTCATGCCTTTATTTCCCCCACAGAACCATCGAGAGCCCCGCTCCCCACTGTCCAGGAACCACCAGCCTCTGAGGGAGCAGCGTCACCAGCATTCAGCGCACCCAGCACACCTTGGTGGGTTTTTTGCAAGATAGAGTAGTGTTATCACCTGGTGTATCACAGCTCACAGGTGAGCAGGAGCAGATGTTGGAGACAGGGACAGCAGTGGAGAGTCCTCGTCGGAGGACGCAGGGCGCTCCCAGCTCTGCTCAGCTGCATGTAGACGCTGAGCCTCGGGGGCCATCCAGAAAGGGAGCGGTGCTGGAGCTTCAGGAACAAGTGCAGGAGGCTCTGAGTGGTTTTACTTCCACGGTAACTGCGAGTGTGCAGAGAATGGAGGAGTCCACCTTAAACATTAGCAATGCCGTGGTGAACGCTATGGGCAATCTAGGTGCCGCCCTGGAAAGGATGGCAACCTCCATGGAGGACCTAACTCGCCAGACACAAGCCAACATGGTGGCTCTTCTAGCTAGATGGGCAGCTATGGAGGATAGAAGGCCATCTGTCGTGGAGAGGAACCAGAGGTACATGGACGTCCCGGTTATGAGGACTGTCAGTACAGAGACGGGTCCACATGGCCCCACCGATGTGCAGCAAGGTGCTCTCCAGCAACTTTCTAGCAGTGAAGTGCGGGTGACCCATGAGAGGGTCGGTGGTGTTCGAGCACAAGGAAGTGGGGGCTCCTCTCCAAGCGCTCACACTCCCTTGCCACTGCCGAGCCCTCGGTCAGAGTCCCATCTGCCTGAGCCAACAGAGATGGCCGAGTCTGCCCCTGCACAGCCGCAGGAGGAGCAGACTTTGGCGGGGCCCTCCAAGGCTCACAAAACCAGAGGATGGCCGCCAAAGGCGTCTAAGCAGGAGCAGCAGGGAAGTGAGCAGGCTGCCTCCATATATGCTGAAGCCACAGGGGTCTCACAACGTAGAAGCATGTGTAAGAGGAAGATGTCACGTTAATAATCACAAGGGTTCTCACTTGGGTATTATGATAGATTTATTTGTAAAGTTTCTGTTCTTTGCCAATATTGTAATAAATTGATGTAGAATGTAGGTTTGGCATCGTTGCCATATGTGTGCTGACAATTTGAGGTGGCACAGTTTAGGGTAAGTGCGCCTTTAAAATCCAGCAATGCAGGTTACAGTGGATCTATAGTGCACAACACATACAGGAAACTCTCTTTTAACCGGCACCCAAATATCCGGAAATCTCTCTTAACCGGCAAAATTCTTGAGTAGGTAACCGGGGTTTTCCTTCATCTCTCCTTTAAAAATAACTTTTTAAAAAAACCCGAAGCGTTTGCCTTGTATCGGAGTGTGTAGATTGGGAGGGGAATGTGCAGCCCGGGTAGGCAGCGGACACGACAGATGGTCAGCTGGCGGTCCCCGGGGAGACGGAGCTCCGAATGCAGGCGCATGTCAGTGTGTACGGGGCTCTCGTACGTTGGGAGATATAACTCTCCGTTATCCGGACTTTTTGATTAACTGGCACCACGCCGGTCCCGTCGGTGCCGGTTAATAAAGAGTTTCCTGTAACTGGCAGAATAGATAAGGGAGAACCAGTGGATGTGGTGTATTTGGATTTTCAGAAGGCCTTTAATAAAGTTCCACATAAGAGGTTAGTGCGCAAAATTAAAGCACATGGGATTGGGGGTAATATACTGGCATGGATTGAAAATTGATAACAGAGAGTAGGAATAAATGGGTCTTTTTCGGGGTGGCAGGCGGTGACTAGTGGGGTACCACAGGGATCAGTGCTTGGGCCCCAGCTATTCACAATATATATCAATGATTTGGATGAGGGAACCAAATGTAATATTTCCAAATTTGCTGACGACACGAAACTAGGTGGGATTGTGAGTGGTGAGGAGGATGCAAAGAGGCTTCAAGGCGATTTAGACAAGTTGAGTGAGTGGGCAAATACATGGCAGATGCAGTGTAACGTGGATAAATGTGAAGTTATCCACTTCGGTAGGAAAAACAGAAAGGCAGAGTATTATTTAAATGGTGATAGATTGGGAAATGTTGATGTACAAAGGGACCTGGGTGTCCTTGTACACCAGTCACTGAAAGCAAACATGCAGGTGCAGCAAGCAGTTAGGAAAGCAAATGGTATGTTGGCCTTCATTGCAAGAGGATTTGAGTACAGGAGCAAGGATCTTACTACAGTTATACAGGGCCTTGGTGAGACCACATCTGGAGTACTGTGTGCAGTTTTGGTCTCCTTACCTAAGAAAGGATATACTTGCCATAGAGGGAGTGCAGCGAAGGTTCACCAGACTGATTCCTGGGATGGCAGGACTGTTGTATGAGGAGAGATTGGGTCGACTAGGCCTGTATTCACTAGAGTTTAGAAGAATGAGAGGGGATTTCATTGAAACGTATAGAATTCTGACAGGGCTAGACAGACTGGATGCAGGGAGGATGTTTCCCCTGGCTGGGGTGTCTAGAACGAGGGGTCACAGTCTCAGGATACGGGGTAGGACATTTAGGACTGAGATGAGGAGAAATATCTTCACTCAGAGGGTGGTGAACCTGTGGAATTCTCTACCACAGTAGACTGTGGAGGCCAAGTCACTGAATATATTTAAGAAGGAGATAGATTTCTAGACACAAAAGGCATCAAGGGGTATGGGGAGAGAGTGGGAATATGGTATTGAGATAGAGGATCAGCCATGATCATATTGAATGGCGGAGCAGGCTTGAAGGGCCGAATGGCCTACTCCTGCTCCTATTTTTCTATGTTTCTATGAATGTCGTAAAACCCGACCCAGAAGCTGGAAAATCCAAAACCCCTGTGAAAATAGCGCTAAACTACCACTTAATAGGCAGTTAAGTGCCTTTAATCCCTTTCTCGCCGCTTGGTGTCAGGTCCGTTTGTAAATCGGGGACGCGACACTCGGGAAAGTTGCGTGGAGGCAGGATAACAGCGGGTTCAGAACCCGCCATCAATCATTGCAAATTTAACGATAGCAAAATACTGCGGATGCTGGAAAATTGAAACAAGAACAGAAAACGCTGGAAAAACTCAGCAGGCCAGGCAATATCCGTGGAGAGAGAAACAGAGTTAACGTTTCAGGTCGAAACCCTTCGTCAGAACTGAGAAAAAAGCAGGAAATGAAACATAAAAAAGCAAGGGGGAGGCTGGGGGGAGGAATAAAAGAACAAAAGGGGTGGTCTATGGTAAGTAGAGACATTAAGAGATGCTCAAGGCAAGACGAGATGATAATGGGACAGGTTAAGAAACAAAAGGTGGCTAGAAGTGTGAAATGCTGGCAGAATGAGAGACAGCTGCCGTAGGGGGAGAGAGAGAAAAAAAAGGGAAAAGGCAAGAACCAAAAGGGTGGATAAAATGTATATATGTGGTAGGGGCTGAGGTTATGATCTGAAATTGTTGAACTCGATATTGAGTCCGGAAGGCTGTAAAGTGCCTAATCGGAAGATGAGGTGCTGTTCCTCGAGGGGGGAGATCTCCAGAGGAGATGAGGTCAGTGACAGTCTTGGAAACGGTGGCTTGATGTTCGGTAGTGCGGTCATGGTCCAGTGGAGGTAGGAGGAGGTGTCGGAGAGTTGGCGTTCAACTTCCGCTAGGTAGAGGTCGGTTCGCCAAACAACAACAGCACCACCCTTGTCAGCGAATTTAACCTCTGACCCATCTCCAATCCTCTGAGCGCTGGCAAAATTCCGACCGGAGTCGCCGCTGACATACCCAGGTAGGAGTAATGTGGTCTATGAACACTGGGCCTTGGTTACATCCAAAAGCAAACATATCGCCTGAAGTATCGTTGGACCTGTAGACATTGCGCCCTTATGAATTGGTCACCCTCATCCTATTCATGCAACACCATCAGAACGCCCAAAGCAATTTCCATCCTCCCACTCTTGACTACAACTAGCACTGCAGCAGTCAAGACCCAAACTGCAGGCCAGGCCCATCTCACTGTCATGTGTCCATTTTATATGAATGAAGAATGCACCAGGAGAGTAGAGTTGTGAAATTCATCATGGGACCTGTTTTGCATAAATGTTAGATTTTAATGAGGCCTTACTCCAAAATCATACCTCTCAAAATTTGGTGTTCTGCAAATTGGGTGCACAAGGTGAGGGGCCCAATTTTACAGCTCATGCCCACCTCCAGCAAGGTTACATGCAAGTGTAGCTTTGTAAAACTGGGGCTTATCTCTTTTCCAAGAATCAATTAAAAGTCTCACTTCATTATCCCTTTCCAAATCCTTTTACTGGAGATTTGCACCCTCCCCCACTTCCACACCACAGGAGCTATTCTCCTTCGCACTCCCCCCTCCTGCAATAACATAACTCTGACTCGCTGTGTGCAATAACATGGAAGATGTGCAAATATACTGTGTATATAAATACTGCATATATATATATACAGTATAGTCACATAGAATCATAGAATGATACAGCACATTAGAAGGCCATTCGGCCCATCGTACCTGAGTCTGAAAATATATAGAAAATTTTTAAAACAATATTATTTTAGTCCCTATTTTATCTGTTGCGCATATTGTTCAAATAATAAACAGAATTACTATGACACTGCAAACACTGCATCAACGTACTTCTACTATTGTAATATATCATCTATTTATTTAAAGTTGCTACTTCAGATTGTAGTCCCAGATTTTACAAGTATTTGTGTACTTTGATTTTATAATACATGTAATTTTCAAAGTACCTATTTTAGTTTTCCAGTTGCTGAAGTTATCACTTACGCCACCAGTGTTGCTTTGCCTCTCCTGACAGTTTCTAGATCTCACTTCTTATGTAAGATGACCTTTCAGCTTCGTGGCCTGGTTGTAGCTATAACGATTTATGGAATGTTCAGTCACATGAGATGCTCTTTTATTCTAGAATTCCTGCTGACTTTAATATATTCATTTGTCTTGGTTTGTGCTATTTTCATAGAGAAAATATTTCCTCCATGTAAGTCCATGTCGATGGTCCATGTCTATGGTCAATGCCAGGATTGTGCTGACAAGTGACTAATAACATCCAGAAAAGGCCAAACCACCTTCCCCGGACCTTCAATTGCATCACCATCCATCAACTGCAGAAATTAACTAGGAAGGACAACAGCAACAATGTCATGGGTACACCATGGACAAAAGCACAGAGGCTGTGGGCCCACCATCAACATTCTGGGGTTAGTATTGATTAGAAGCTTAATGAAATTAGCCATATCACCACCGTGGCTACAAAGCAGGCCAGAAGCCGAGTGGCTTAGTTCCTGACCTCTCAAAGCCTCTCCACCATCTACAAGGCTCATCTCAGGAGTGTGATGGAATACTCACCACTCATCTAGATGGCTGCAGCCACAACACTCAAGAAATTAGACACTACCCAGGACAAAGCAGTCCATTTGATTGACATCCCTACCACTATATTCAATATCCACCCCCTCCTCTACTGGTGCACTCTGGCTAGAGTATGTATTATCTACAGCATGCACTGCAGAAATTAACTAGGAAGGACAACAGCAACAATGTCATGGGCACACCATGGACAAAAGCACAGAGGCTGTAGGCCCACAATTTCCCAACCAGCTTCACCTGGGGCTGCTGTTCCTTGGTGAGAGTAACCAATCAGGGAATCAGACCTGGTGAGAAAGTCCTATTATTCGAGTGCATACCCCAGCAATAGAAGAATTCACTGTTTGCCCTGTGGTAATACTGTCCCAGATATTTTGCACATAAGTTAAAGATTCAGTTCATAGAAAGTGTAGGCTTGCCTATGGAAGTTGATTTTTGTGTTGAACCATAGAAGCAATAGAACCATAGAAGTTTACATCGCAGAAGGCAACATTTCGGCCCATAGTGCCTGTACTGACACTTTGCTGGAGCAATCGAAAACTGATCCCACTGCGCCGCTCTCTCCCATTGCCCTGCATGTTCCTCTGCTTCAAATGTTTATTCACTCCTCCCAGAAAAGATGCAATAATCTCTAATTGTGCTACTACCTGTGGCAAAGCAATCATGCCCGAGCAAATTTCTGCACAAAATAGTTTACCTAACTTCTCTCCTCACTTTTTGGTGACAATTTTAAATTGATGCCCCCTCATCACTGGCTCCCCAACCAGAAGAAATAGTCTTTTCCTACTCACCCTATCAAAACCACTTCATAATTTTAAAAACCTGTTAAATTCCCCTCTTAACCATCTCTCATCCAATGAAAGTAATCCAAGTATCTCATCTCCACATAACTGTAGTCTCTCATCCCTGGTATCATCCTGATGAATCTACACTGCAGGATCTTTATGGCTTTAATGTCCTTTCTGTAATGGGGTGCTCAAAACTGCAAACTGTAGCCAAATCATTGTTTTGTACAAATTTATCATTACATTCTTGTTTTGCACTTTGCTCCTAATTAAAAACAAGATACCATTGTTCTTTTTATTGCTTTATCTACCAGTACTCACAATCACAAAGTAATTTGGTTTTTTCATCCTCAGGTCTCCTCCTTCATGGTCTTTCCATACTCCCATTTCTTACGAATATACAAAAATGACGGTCAGGAATAGACCAGCTGGTCCATTGAGCCTGCTCCACACTCATGATCCCTGGAACATCATGACTAGACACTTCTTACCCCCACGCTTGATTTTCCTATCAAAATGCATTACCTCACACTTCATATTAAATTGCATCTGCCACCTATCCGCTCATTCCGCTAACCTATTTATGACTTCCTGAGCTCTTTTATAGTCCTCCTTGCTGTTTGCCAAACTCCTTACTTTTTTGTCATCACCATATTTCGATACTGTGATTTCAATGCCAAAATCTAAATCATTTATAGGAGAACAAAAATGTAGCCAGCCAAGTCTTCACTACTGGTGGAGAACTTGCACACCGCCCATGATTTTATGTCCATTACAGTTCCTTTATGGCGACACAAACTTGGAAAATTATCTTTGTAAAGTCTTTTATCCTAACTCGTACCAAGTCCCGTTCACCCATCACCCCTGTGCTCGCTGACCCACATTGGCTCCCAGTTGAGCAACGCCTCGATTTTAAAATTCTCATCCTGGTTTTCAAATCCCTCCATGGCCTTGCCCCCTCCTTATCTCTGTAGCCTCCTTCAGCCCTAGAACCCTCCGAGATATCTGCACTCCTCCAATTGTGGCCTCTTGTGCATCACCGATTTTAATCGCTCCACCATTGGGGGCCGTGCCTTCATCTGCCGAGGCCCTGAGCTCTGGAATTCCCTCCCTAAAACTCTCCGTTTCTCTACCTCTCTTTCCTCCTTTAAGACGCTCCTTAAAACCTACCTCTTTGACCAAGCTTTTGGTCATCTGCCCTTATATCTCCTTATTAAACAAATCTGGAATAAAAAGCTAGTATCAGTAATGGTGACCATGAAACTATCGGATTGTCAGAAAAACCCATCTGGTTCACTAATGTCCTTTAGGGATGGAAATCTGCTTTCTTTACCTGGTCTGTGACTCCAGACCCACAGCAATGTGGTTGACTCTTAACTGCCCTCTGAAATGGCCTAGCAAGCCACTCAGTTGTAAAAAAAACACTACGAAAAACAATAAGAATAAAACCGTACGGACCACCCGGTATCGACCTTGGCATCGGCTATGGACACGACAACGGCACACCCAGCCCAGTCGACCCTGCAAAGTCCTCCTCACCAGCATCTGGGGACTGGTGCCAAAATTGGGAGAGCTGTCCCACAGACTAGTCAAGCACCAGCCTGACAGTCATACTTACAGAATCATACCTTTCAGCCAATGTCCGAAGCTCCTCCATCACCATCCCTGGGTATGTCCTGTCCCACCGGCAGGACAGACCCACCAGGGGTGGTGGCACAGTGGTATACAGTCGGGAAGGAGTGGCCCTGGGAGTCCTCAACATTGACTACAGACCCCATGAAGTCTCATAGCTTCAGGTCAAGCATGGGCAAGGAAACCTCCTGCTGATTACCACCTACCGCCTGCCCTCAGCTGATGAATCATGTTGAACACTTGGAAGAAGCACTGAGAGTAGCAAGGGCACAGAATGTACTCTGGGTGGGGGACTTCAATGTCCATCACCAAGAGTGGCTCAGGCAGCACCACTACTGACCGAGCTGGCCGAGTCCTGAAGGACATAGCTGCCAGTCTGGGCCTGCGACAGGTGGTGAGAGAACCAACACGAGGGAAAAATGTACTTGACCTCGTCTTCACCAATCTACCTGTCACAGATGCATCTGTCCATGACATAATTGCTAGCAGTGATCACCGCACAGTCATTGTGGAGACAAAGTCCTGTCTTCACACTGAGGACACCCTCCATCGTGTTGTGTGGCACTACTACCGTGCTAAATGGGATAGATTCAGAGCAGATTTAGCAGCTCAAAACTGGGCATTCATGAGGCACTGTGGGCCATCAGCAGCAGCAGAATTGTATTCCACCACAATCTGTAACCTCATGGCCCGGCATATCCCTCACTCTACCATTACCACCAAGCCAGGGGACCAACCCTGGTTCAATGAGGAGTGTAGAAGAGCATGCCAGGAGCAGCACCAGGCGTACCTAAAAATGCGGTGCCAACCTGGGAAGCTGCAACACAGGACTACATGCATGCTGAAAAGCTGAAGCAGCATGCTATAGACAGAGCTAAGCGATCCCACAATCAACGGATCAGATCAAAGCTCTGCAGTCCTGCCACATCCAGTCGTGAATGGTGGTGGACCATTAAACAACTAACGGAAGGAGGAGGCTCCATGAATATCCCCATCCTCAATGATGGTGGAGCCCAGCACATGAGTGCAAAAGACAAAGCTGAAGCGTTTGCAACCATCTTCAGCCAGAAGTGCCGAGTGGATGATCCATATCGGCCTCCTCCTGAGGTCCCCACCACCACAACAACAACAAAAACAACTTGTATTTATATAGTGCCTTTAACGTAGTAAAACGTCCCAAGGCGCTGCACAAAATTTGATACCGATCCACATAATGATAAATTAGGGCAGGTGACCAAAAGCTTGGTCAAAGAGGTAGGTTTTAAGGAGCATCTTAAAGGAGGAAAGAGAGGTAGCAAGGCGGAGAGGTTTAGGCAGGGAATTCCAAAGCTTAGGGCCTAGGCAATAGAAGGCACGGCCACCAAAGGTTGAGCGATTATAATCAGGGATCCTCAAGAGGGCAGAATTCGAGGAGCGCAGCTGTCTCGGGGGGTTGTGGGGCTGAAGGAGATTACAGAGATAGGAAGGGGCGAGGCCATGGAGGGATTTGAAAACAAGGATGAGAATTTTGAAATCGAGACGCTGCTTAACCGGGAGCCAATGTAGGTCAGTGAGCACAGGGGTGTGGGCGACTGGGACTTGGTGTGAGTTAGGACACGGGCAGCCGAGTTTTGGATGACCTCAAGTTTACGTAGGGTGGAATGTGGGAGGCCAGCCAGGAGTGCGTTGGAATAGTCAAGTCTAGAGGTAACAAAGGCATGGATGAGGGTTTCAGCAGCAGATGAGCTGAGGCAAGGGCGGAGACAGGCGATGTTACGGAGGTGGAAATAGGTGGTCTTTGATATGCCGCAGATATGTGGTCGGAAGCTCATTTCAGGGTCAAATATGACACCAAGGTTGCGAAAAGTGTGGTTCAGCCTCAGACAGATGTTAGGGAGAGGGATGGAGTCAGTGGCTAGGGAATGGAGTTTGTGGTGGGGACTGAAAACAATGGCTTCGGTTTTCCCAATATTTAATTGGAGAAAATTTTTGCTCATCTAGAACTGTATGTCGGACAAGCAGTCTGACAATTTAGAGACCGTGGAGGGGTTGAGAGAAGAAGTAGTGAGGCAGAGCTGGGTGTTGTCAGCGTACATGTGGAAACTGACGCTATGTTTTCTGATGATGTCGCCAAGGGGCAACATGTAGATGAGAAATAGGAGGGGGTCAAGGATAGATCCTTGGGGGACACCAGAGGTAATGATGTGGGAGTGGAAAGATAAGCCATTGCAGGTGATTCTCTGGTTACGATTAGATAGATAAGAATGGAACCAGGCAAGTGTAGTCCCACCCAGCTGGACGATGGTGCAGAGGCATTGGAGAAGGATGGAGTGGTCAACCATGTCAAAGGCTGCAAACAAGTCAAGAAGGACTAGGAGAGATAGTTTACCATTGTCACAGTCACAAAAGATGTCATTTGTGACTTTGATGAGAGCCGTTTCGGTACTGTGGCAAGGGCGGAAACCTGATTGGAGGGATTCAAACATGGAATTGCGGGAAAGATGGGCACAGATTTAGGAGGCAACAACACGTTCAAGGACTTTGGAGAGGAAAGGGAGGTTGAAGATGGGGTGGTAGTTTGCAAGGACAGAGGGATCAAGGTTTGATTTTTTGAGGAGCGGGGTGATGATGGCAGATTTGAGGGAGTGGGGGACAGTACCTGAGGAGAGAGAACCGTTAACAATATCAGCTAACATGGGAGCCAGAAAAGGAAGTTGGGTGGTCAGCAGTTTGGTGGGAATAGGGTCGAGGGAGCAGGAGGTGGGTCTCATAGACAAGGTGAGCGCAGAGAGGTCATGAGGGGAGATTGGAGAGAAACTGGAGAAAGATGTGAGTTCAGGGCTAGGGCAGGGAGCAACCTTAGAGGAAGTTTGGCCCAGTGGGCTAAGGGAAGGAAGGGAAGTGGCAGAGGCAGCTGAACGGATGGTCTCAATCTTAGAGACAAAGAAGTCCATGAGCTCCTCATACTTGTTATCGGAGGTGAGGGTAGAGGAGACAGGGGTGAGGGGTTTAAGAAGATGGTTAGCAGTAGAGAATAGGAGCCAGGGTTTATCTTTGCATTCCAGAATGATTCTGGAATAGTGAGCAATTTTGGCAGACGAGAGCAGGGCCCGATAGTGCTTTTTATGGTCCAGCCAGATCTGGCAGTGAATGGCTAAACCAATTGTCCGCCATATTCGTTCGAGTCTGCGTCCCTTGGACTTAAGGGAGTGAAGATGAGAGCCGTACCAGGGGGAACGGCCAGGTTGAGAGAGGGTAATTGTTTTAGTAGGGATTAGGGCATCAAAGATAGTGGTGAGGGGGTGGTTGAGCAGATCGGTAGCTGCAGAAATGTCATGGTGAATGGAGGGCCAGAGGCTGGACAGTTGGGATTTCATAAGTGCAGTTGTAAGAGAGTTGGGAGAGAGTTTTTTCCAGGGGTGGACACAGAAGGAAGTAGGGTTGTGTGGGGGGGTGGGGGCGGTGGGTGGAAGGGGGATGTGGGTGGAGAGCGATACGAGGAAATGGTCAGCGATGGCCTTATCTGCAATTGACATAAATGAGAAGTCGCACAACACCAGGTTATAGTCCAACAGATTTATTTAATTTTACAAGCTTTCGGAGCAGTTCGCTCCTTCGTCAGGTAAGTTTAGCAGTGAGAGCAATTGACATGACAGGAGTAGCGAGGCCACAAGAGATGGCAAGGTTGAGGGGGTGGCCATGAATATGGGTTGGGGAGTTTACATGGAGGGAGAGATTAAGGGAGGATAGGAGGCTAGTAAACTCAGAGGAGAGAAAGCATGATGAATTGAGATGGAGGTTGAAATCACCGAGGATGAGAAGTCGTTCGGTGCAGAGGCTGAGGGAGGAGAACAGTGAAGATATCTCAGTAATAAAACCACCACAGAAGCCAGTCTTCAGCCAATTTGATTCACTCCACGTGATATCAAGAAACAGCTGAGTGCAATGGATACAGCAAAGGCTGTGGGCCCCGACACCATCCCGGCTGTTGTGCTGAAGACTTGTGCTCCAGAGCTAGCCGCGCCTCTAGCCAAGCTGTTCCAGTACAGCTATAACACTGGCATCTATCCGACAAGGAGGAAAACTGCCCAGGTATGTCCTGTCCTCAAAAAGCAGGACAAATCCAATCCGGCCAATTACCGCCCCATCAGTCAGGAAGGTGTCATCGACAGTGCTATCAAGCAGCACTTACTCACCAATAACCTGCTCACTGATGCCCAGTTTGGGTTCCGCCAGGACCACTCAGCTCCAGACCTCATTACAGCCTTGGTCCAAACATGGACAAAAGAGCTGAATTCCAGAGATGAGGTGAGAGTGACTGCCCTTGACATCAAGGCAGCATTTGACCGAGTATGGCATCAAGGAGCCCTAGTAAAACTGAAGTCAATGGGAATCGGGGGGAAAACTCTCCACTGGCTAGAGTCATACCTAGCACAAAGGAAGATGGTTGTGGTGGGTGGAGGTCAATCATCACAGCCCCAGGACATTGCTGCAGGAGTTCCTCAGGGCAGTGTCCTAGGCCCAACCATCTTCAGCTGCTTCATCAATGACCTTGCCTCCATCATAAGGTCAGAAGTGGGGATGTTCGCTGATGACTGCACAGTGTTCAGTGCCATTCGCAACTCCTCAGATAATGAAGCAGTCCATGCCCGCATGCAGCAAGATCTGGACGACATTTAGGCTTGGGCTGATAAATGGCAGATAACATTCACGTCACACAAGTGCCAGGCAATGACTATCTCCAACACGCGAGCATTTAACCACCGCCCCTTGACATTCAACGGCATTACCATCGCCGAATCCCCCACCATCAATATTCTGGGGGTCACCATTGACCATAAGCTTAACTGGACCAGCCACATAAATACTGTAGCAACAAGAGTAGGTCAGAGGCTAGGTATTCTGCGGCAAGTGTCTCACCTCCTGACTCCCCAAAGCTTTTCCACCATCTACAGGGCACAAGTCAGGAGTGTGATGGAATACTCTCCACTTGCCTGGATGAGTGCAGCTCCAACAAGAAGCTCGACACCATCCAAGACAAAGCAGCCCACTTGATTGACACTCCATCCACCACCTTAAACATTCATTCCTTCCACCACTGGTGTACCATGGCTGCAGTATGTACCATCTACAAGATGCACTGCAGGAACTCGTCAAGGCTTCTCCAGCAGCACCTCCCAAACCCGCGACCTCTACCATGTAGAAGGACAAGGGCAGCAGGCACATGGGAACACCACCACCTCCAAGTTCCCCTCCAAGTCACCATCCTGACTTGGAAGTATATCGCCGTTCCTTCATCGTCGCTGGGTCAAAATCCTGGAACTCCCTCCCTAACAGCACTGTGGGAGTACCTTCACCTCACAGACTGCAGTGGTTCAAGAAGGCGGCTCACCACCACCTTCTCAAGGGCAACTAGGGATGAGGTGTCCTGTGGAGGTCTCTTCCGCCCTTGGAAGGGAAGAGAACCTCCCTGCATGCTGTGACTCCCTCCATAAGCAAGTCTGGGTGCAAGTGTTCACCTTTGTGTAGTGCTTGTCAGTGTTTGTCAATGCTGTCAAACACTGACAGAACAACTGTCAAACTCCATGTGGACATGGTCCCTTTAAGGAAACTGGTTGATGGTGCGTCATCAAATGACATCATCAGACCCGCTTCCTGTTAATTGGTCGGGAAGCCCGCAGGGCGGGCTTAACAAGGCCAATCAAGGGAAAATCACGTTTACAGAGCGGCTGCAGCTGGGAGCGGGACCGGAACCAGGAAACCAGCTGTCCCGCCACCATCCCACCTCCTCCATTAAATTCGCAGCCAAAGTATTTGTTTAATTTCTCTGCCATTTCCTTATTCTCCATTATAATTTCGCCTGTCTCAGCCTGTAAAGGACCCACGCTTACTTTTGCTAATCTTTTCCTTTTTACATACCTATAGAAGCTTTTACAGTCTGTTTTTATGTCTCTCGCTAGTTTACCCTCATTCTATTTTCCCTTTCTTTATCCATTTCTTGGTCCTCCTTTGCTGAATTCTAAAATCCTCAAAATCCTCAGGCTTACTACTCTTTTTGGCAACAATATAAGCCTCTTCCTTTAATCTAATACTATCTTTAACTTCTCTTGTTAGCCACGGTGGGACCACTTTTCTTGTGGGGTTTTTGTGCCTTAAAGGAATGTTTATTTGTTGTAAATTATATATTAATTCTTTAAATGCTAGCCATTGCTTGTCAACCATCATACCTTTTAATGTAGATTCCCAATCTACCTTAGCCAACTTGCCCCTCATACCTACATAGTTTGCTTTGTTTAGATTTAAGACTCTATTTTTGGATTTAACTAAATCACTTTCAAACTCAATATAAAATTCTATCATATTATGGTCACTCTTCCCTAAAGGCCCTTTTACTACAAGGTTATTAATTAACCCTTTCTCGTTGCACAATACTAGATCTAAAATAGCCTGTTCCCTCGTTGGTTCCTCAACATACTGATCTAGAAAACTATCTTAGATACATTCCATGAATTCGTCCTCCACACTATTACTGCAAATTTGGTTTGCCCAGTCTATATGTAGATTAAAGTCCCCCATGATTACTGTATTACCCTTGTTACATGCACCTCTAATTTCTTGATTTATACTCCACCCTACATTACAACTACTGTTTGGGGGCCTATAAACAACTCCCACCAATGTTTTCTGCCCCTTGCTGTTTCTTAGCCCAATGCAAAATGATTCTACTTCTTGATTTTCAGAGCTAAGATCCTTTCTCTCTACTGTTTTTATCCCATCCTTTATTATCAGTGCTACCCCTCCTCTTTTTCCATTTTGCCTATCTCTTCTAAAAGTTAAGTATCCTGGAATATTTAGTTCTCAACCTTGGCCACTTTGCAACCACATCTCTGTAATGGCTATTAGATCAAACCTGTTAATTTCTATCCACGCTATTAATTCATCTATTTTGTTGCGAATGCTTCACGCATTCAGATATAGTGCCTTTAGCTTTGACATATTTCTATTTTTTCCTGATGTCACCTTAGTCTCTGGTGCCTTATTACCTTTGTTACTCTCTCTGTTCCTTAGAGTCACAGAGTCATAATGGCACAGAAAGAGGCCATTTGGCCCATCGAGTCCATGCCGGCTCTCTGTAGAGCAATCCAGTCAGTCCCATTCCCCCGCTCTATCCCCGTAGCCCTGCAATTTTATTTCCCTCAAGTGCCTATCCAGTCTCCCTTGAAAACATTGAGTGTCTCCACTTCCACCACTTCCGTCAGCAGCGAGTTCCTTCCTGACCCACTCTGCTTATTTTTACCCAAAACTCTACTCTGCTCTAGCGCCTTGACATTTCTCTTGCTGTTTTTAAATTTACTCTTTCCTGAATCCTCCCAATCCCCCTCTCTACTGCCCTAGTTATTCGATTCGCCAGGACCCTGGTCCCAGCCCGGTTTAAGTGGAGCCCGTCCCATCGGAACAGCTCCTCTTTCCCCTGTACTGGTGCCTGTGCCCCATGAGCTGAAACTCCTTCCTCCCACACCTCTCTTTGAGCCACGCATTTAAAGCTCTAATCTGTTTGTCCGTATGCCAATTTGCATGTGGCTCACGTAACAATCCAGAGATTATTACCGGTGAGGTTCTGCTTTTTAATTTGGATCCCAGCTCCTCAAACTCCCTCAGCAGAACCTCATTCCTAGTTCTACCTATGTCGTTGGTTCCTATGTGGACCACGACAACTGGATCCTCCCCCTCCCATTCCAAGTTCTTCTCCAGCCGTGAGGAGATATCCTAAACCCTGGCACCAGGCAGGCAACACAGCCTTCGGTACTCCCTGTCACGGCTGCAGAGAACAGTATCTACCCCCCTGACTATACTGTCACCTACCACTACCACATTCCTTTTAATTCCCCCCACTTGAATGGCCTCCTGTACCACGGTGCCGTGGTCAGTTAGCCCATCCTCCCTGCAGTCCTTGTTCTCATCCATACAGGCAGCAAGTACCTCGTACCTGTTGGACAAGGTCAAGGGCTGAGGCTCCTCCATCACTATATCGTGGGACCCCATACCTTCCTGACTCGTAGTCACACCCTCCTGTCCCTGACCATTGACTAACTCTAAAGTACTGCTTAACCTAAGGGGTGTGACTGCCTCCTGGAATAAAGTGTCCAGGTAACTCTCCCGCTCCCTGATGCATCGCGATGTCTGCAACTCAGACTCCAGCTCAACAACTCTGAGCCGAAGTTCCTCGAGCTGCAGGCACTTACCGCTGATATGGTTGCTCGGGATCTCATTCATCTGCATGAACTCCCACATGCTGCAGTTATGACACACCACCTGCACCGCCATTTCTATCTAACCTTATTTGATTTATATAATTAGTTACAGTATTTATTCAAACGATTATTTTTAATGTTCATTTTTAATTTTAATTAGTTAATTTTGTTTAAGTTATTAATTCAATAAAGTTGTAGTAATTAATACTGTCCCAATTCTGAATTTAATCCACCTAGAGAGCAAAAGAGCTGTAATACTCACCAACCAATCACCTACCTGCTGTCCTGTGACATCACTCCTTGTTTTTTTGCTTTTTTAATCCGCTGCTCCCGCTCAGGTCCGCGCTGTGCTCTGGGCCTTCTCCGGTGCTCCGTTTAATCCGCTGCTCCCGCTCAGGTCCGCGCTGTGCTCTGGGCCTTCTCCGGTACTCCGTTTAATCCGCTGCTCCCGCTCAGGTCCGCGCTGTGCTCTGGGCCTTCTCCGGTGCTCCGTTTAATCCGCTGCTCCCGCTCAGGTCCGCGCTGTGCTCTGGGCCTTCTCCGGTGCTCCGTTTAATCCGCTGCTCCCGCTCAGGTCCGCGCTGTGCTCTGGGCCTTCTCCGGTGCTCCGTTTAATCCGCTGCTCCCGCTCAGGTCCGCGCTGTGCTCTGGGCCTTCTCCGGTGCTCCGTTTAATCCGCTGCTCCCGCTCAGGTCCGCGCTGTGCTCTGGGCCTTCTCCGGTGCTCCGTTTAATCCGCTGCTCCCGCTCAGGTCCGCGCTGTGCTCTGGGCCTTCTCCGGTGCTCCGTTTAATCCGCTGCTCCCGCTCAGGTCCGCGCTGTGCTCTGGGCCTTCTCCGGTGCTCCGTTTAATCCGCTGCTCCCGCTCAGGTCCGCGCTGTGCTCTGGGCCTTCTCCGGTGCTCCGTTTAATCCGCTGCTCCCGCTCAGGTCCGCGCTGTGCTCTGGGCCTTCTCCGGTGCTCCGTTTAATCCGCTGCTCCCGCTCAGGTCCACGCTGTGCTCTGGGCCTTCTCCGGTGCTCCGTTTAAGCCGCCGCCTCCGCTGCCACCGCTCCCGCTCAGGCCCACGCTGTTGGATGCTGCTTTCCCTTTGCCATGACATACCCCATTGCAGCCGCTTATTATTGGACAGGCTTGCTTTATTCTGCTTGCCTGAAGCAGTTATCGATCGAGCTGACCATGATGACAGCTCCCCTCTCCATACAATGTTGCTGGTGTTTCCATGATACCAAAGCCTAGCGTTTTCACCCGTGTAACACACCATTTTAGCAGATTAACAATAAGCAGTAACCAAGGAAGTAAAGCACACACTCTGCTTTTCATCTTACCATTTTACCAACAAACACATAAAAAAGTTAAACTACGCATGCATACCCCATGCGTAAAAGAGTATTGATCTCACATGCTCAACAACAATGTCTATTATTAATTTTTTATTTACGAATCAAAGATGCAATTAGCCACATCTGGCTGCCCAATTAGCCACATGCTAACATATTGTGGCTAACATATTGGATAAAACTGGTATAGGAAGGATCTTCATCTCCATTTCTTGTTCCCAGCTGAGGGTCTGAACAGTCACATCCTGTGGTGGAGAGGGTCTCATTATGTTTCCCTCTGGTGGCTGAGCCTTATTACTGCATGCAGCTTTGGCCTTAATAGTGTATAAATGATACTTATTTTCAAATCTGAACTCAAATTTACATAATCTACATTTTGATTTCTGAATCTGAATCAGAAGGTCAAATGGAAATTAGGTTATCTGGGCTATTT
The DNA here is from genome assembly GCA_030390025.1 of Squalus acanthias. Taxonomy (NCBI): domain Eukaryota; kingdom Metazoa; phylum Chordata; class Chondrichthyes; order Squaliformes; family Squalidae; genus Squalus; species Squalus acanthias. The sequence continues at coordinate 70,865,157 of CM059432.1, read as the reverse complement.
CCTTTCTGGCACAGCACTGATGTCTTTGTAAAGTTTAGGTCCTGTTAATTGTTTATTTTGTTTTAATATTTAAATATTTCAGAAGCTTTCTCTATGGTAGTACAGCCTATGTTCTTGTTTATTTGGCAAATAAATGGTGATTTGGAGTCAGAATATGATCTCAAAAATGTATATGAGACTATTGCATGAGATGCTGAAACATGGATCATAAAAATAAAAATAACACAGTCAATGAGAGGAAAGAGTCAGTAATTTTTGCGTGTAGTTTACTGAATATATGATATATTAGGAGCCATGGTTTTAATGTCTCTTGCTATGTACTTGGAGAACTACAGTAATGTATACTGTAAGAAAATGAAAGCATAAAGGCAGGTAACCCTAATTTAGAAAAATAGTGGCAGCCCTCATCAAAGGAAAACGAAAGGAAGTTAATGATAACTTTTTACCTTTCATTTCTAAAATGAATAATAATGATATATCCTTTTCGTGCTTAAGTTAACTATAATGCTGACATTAGTATTAAAAAAAATTATTCGTTTTATGGGATGTGGGCGTCGCTGGCAAAGCCAGCATTTATTGCCCATCCCTAATTGCTCTTGAGAAGGTGGTGGTGAGCCGTCTTCTTGAACCGCTGCAGTCTGTGAGGTGAAGGTACTCCCACAGTGCTGTTAGGGAGGGAGTTCCAGGATTTTGACCAATCGACGATGAAGGATCGGCGATATACTTCTAAGTCAGGATGGTGTGTGACATGGAGGGGAACTCACAGGTGATGGTGTTCCCATGCACCTGCTGCCCTTGTCCTTCTAGGTGGTAGAGGTCGCGGGTTTGGGGGGAGCTGCCGAAGAAGCCTTGGCGAGTTGCTGCAGTGCATCTTGTAGATGGTACACACTGCAGCCACAGTACGCCGGTGGTGGAGGGAATGAATGTTTAAAGTGGTGGATGGGGTGCCAATCAAGCGGGCTGCTTTGTCCTGGATGGTGTCAAACTTCTTGAGTGTTGTTGGAGCTGCACTCATCCAGGCAAGTGGAGAGTATTCCGTCACACTCCTTACTTGTGCCTTGTAGATGGTGGAAAGGCTTTGGGGAGTCAGGAGGTGAGACATTCGCCGCAGAATACCTAGCCTCTGACCTTTATTAAATACCAATGGTGAGATTCAGCTCTGAAAATAAAAATGATAGTTTCATTTAAAAGCTGAAAGCCCTTGGCCTCAGTAAAATGTTGATAACATTGTATATAAACTCTCCTGAGTTATTTAATTCCAAAATTAGTCAAACCACAGATTAACTCAATTGCTACAAAATACAATGGCTGGAATTTTCCCTACCTGGGCAGGTCCAGTGCGGGCGGTGGCCATGGCGGGTCGCGACCCCGTAGCTGGCTCCATCCCACTGTACAAAATGACTTTACGTCAATAGGCCTATTAAGCCCACGCTGCGCGTTACCCGGCCTAATTAAATGGTGCCGGTCTGCTAACGTCATCCATGACGCATTTTCAGCTGGGATATTTAAAGGGGCCATGGCCACATTACATTTGAAGGTTAATCTAAAATAGTGCAGTCAGTGCACTACAGCATTGGAGTGCTGCAAACACTGACAATCATTGCAAAGAGGCAGAGGGCTGCACCCAGGTTCTCCGATGACTCCCTCCATATGCTTGTGGAGGGAGTCAGAGCATGCAGGGAGGTCCTCTTCCCTTCCAATGGGCAGAAGAGACCTCCCCAGGAGCCCGAAACAGCCTGGTTGGTGACTGCAAAGGAGGTCAGCAGCAGGGATGTGTTCAGGAGGACCTGGGTGCAGTGCCACAAACGTTTCAATGATCTCATTAGATCGGGAAACGTGAGTGCAAAGCCACACTCACCTTCATCCTGCTGTGCCTCTCATCATATCCCCATCAGTCTGCCTTCCCAACCCTGCTCCTGCACAGCCTTACTCACACCAACATAACTTGCACGTCCACCCATCTCTCTCTCTCCATCTACATTATCACATCCCCATCTGACTAACCACCCCTCACACTCACCCTCATCCTAGTGCAATCATACCAACTAACAACACACAAGGAGGTCGCTTGGCTTTGGCACCCCACTCCATCATAGTCACCCTCTAAAGATCCATTCCTTACACTCATTCCATCACTCTCACTCAACCTTCTCTTCTTTCCCTCCTTGCAGGAAGAGAGAACCCACAATAAGAGGGAGAGAGGGAGAACCGGCGGTGGCCCTCCATCATTTGCAAACCTTACAACTGCAGAGGAGGCTGCTTTAGAAATATCTGGAGTCACTGAGCAGCTGGAGGTGGGAAATGGAGAGAGGTGGACAGCTCAGCAACCTGGTGACAGAATTACATATCATACAGCTACATAGTATACATCAGTTACTCATATGGGACTGATGTCAGCAGCCATTGAATGGTCATCATGTGCATAATGGTATCTGTACCCATTCTTCATATGATATATCTAACTCATCTCTTTACTCTCCCACAGGCCCATCAAAAGCCCTGCCCTCCTCCCCCCCAACTGTCCAGGAGGAAGAGGAAGATGTCTCCTCAGAGGAGCCTCCAGTGTCTGAGGGCGCACCAACATCAGACCTAAGCGAACCCAACGCCAGTGCAGATATGCACACCTGGGTGGGTCCCACGCGACACAGAGTAGTGTTGTTACCTGGTGTCTCACAAGTCACAAGTGAGCAAGAGCATATGGTGAAGACAGGGACAGCAGTGGAGAGTCCTCGCCGGAGGGCGCAGGACACTTCCAGCTCTGCTCAGGTGCATGTAGACGCTGAGCCTCGGGGGCCATCCAGAAAGAGGGCGATCCAGGAGGTGCAGGAAGAAGTGCAGAGTCATAGTCATAGGGGTAAAAATTCAGTTGGTTGCGCCTCCCGTTAGCGCCTTAAGAGGGCGCTAATGGGGCGCAAAGCCGCTAACGCCCGGGCGCAGCGATGTTTGCGCCGCTCGGGAACTTAACTTGACATTGTGCGGCGGCGCTAAACTTTACCGCTGCGACCACCTGCGCGCGCAGATTGTGACGTCATTCCATGGTGCAACGCCCTTGTGGCGCCCCGGAGCGGAAATTGAGTGGCGCCCCCTGCCTTACCGCCTGACGCTAGCAACGACAGGTTGAGGGGAGCGTTCTGCAGTCATGAAGGGGAAGGGGGAGCGCTATTTAAAGGTGACCGCTTCCTGCCTTTTATTGTTGGTGGCATTTTTGAACTACGCATTCTGAGAGAGAGAGGGAGAGACTTCTGGAGAGATTCAACATTGTGTGAAGGAGTTTTGGGTACTGAGCAGCACTTTGCAGGTTCATTTTGATTTGCCATTCCTTGTATCGATTTAGCAGAGACTGTGGGAGCTGCACTCTGAGCTCTTTGCCTGGTACTCTCCATTGTTCTTTCCAGCACATTTGATGTGCAAGTCTCTCCAGGCCGAGATTCAAGGCTGCAATGAACAGGATGTGGATGGAAAGTAAGATTAACCATCCCCTTTAAGAACTGGCCCGTGCCATTGTGTGTGTGTTCCATTGCTGACTGACATTACATGAGCTTCGCCAGCGCTCTGAGTTAGCGCCTCACTCCTTGGCCTTTGCGCCTTAAGACAGGTGTGCAGCGCCTGATTTAGCGCTCCACTCACCTCCCGGGGCGGTAAAAGTGAAGTTTCCAGTCAGTGGCGATAATTAGCGCCAGGCGCTAATATTTGCGTCCAGACGATATTTGCGCCCCAAATGGGGCGCGACCTAATTTTTCCCCCATAGAGTCATAACGGCACAGAAGGAGGCCATTCGGCCCATCAAGTCCATGCCGGCTCTCTGTAGAGCAATCCAGTCAGTCCCATTCCCCCGCTCTATCCCCATTGCCCTGCAAGTTTATTTCCCTCAAGTGCCTATCCAGTCTCCCCTTGAAAACATTGAGTGTCTCCGCTTCCACCACTTCTGTCGGCAGCGAGTTCCAGATCTCACCACTCGCTGCGTAAAAAAAGTTTTTCCTCACATCCCCCCTGTATCTCTTGCCCAAAACCTTAAATCTGTGTCCTCTAGTCCTTGTACCATCGACTAGTGGGAACAGCCTTTCCCCATCTAGCCGTCTTTACTTTCAACACTTTATGGTCTTGGACAGATTTGTGTGCACCTTTGGAAGTGGCTTAGTGAGTTGCAGTGAATGGTGAGACATAATGATACCTCCAACAATGGTCATGAGTGTGAAAGGAATGGCTTGGTCATTGTAGGGATGTTTTATGGTGTTGATGTGGGAAGGTGCCAACCTGGCGCATCATCTGGCAGCCATATGGGTGTACAGTGTAAAGTGAAGTAAATCTGGCCATGATGAGGCCATCCCTGGCCTCCCGGGCAGCAATGTGCTCGGGTGCTGATGCCCTCTGTTCTGTGCAGCATCAGATGATTGCGGAGAAGATTAGTGTTGTTGTTGTTGGTGCTGCTGGTATTGGGGCTCATCGTGGTCAGATTCTGAGGACTAAGGTGAGACAGTATAAACGGCACCCATGTTGATGGAATACATGGCAGGTGAAGTAGAGATGACAGAAGCAATCTGTCAATGGTGAAAGAGGTTCTTCCAATGAGGTGACACTGGATGGAGACTTTGCTGGAAAGACTTGCAGCCTGCAGAAAGCTCAATCTGTGCTGGCAATGCAGTGAGCAACAGTTTCTGCCTGTGGAAAGTGGTCAACTGTCAGGTGGGAGCTTTTATACTACATTTGATACTGTCAACTAATCAGCTGGATCAATGGCCACTCAACTCCCGCCTCAGGTTGACAGACATGGTCCCCGAGCAGCGTGAGTCCCGTGGGCATCCAGTGAAATTGGAAAGGTAAGGTTAAAAAGACTCTTAAGGGTCTGACAACAAGCTAATAATCCTTTAAATTGGGTTGCCTGCCTCTGCCGGTCAGGTCACTGCCGCGCTGATAGACGCGCCCGAGGGAAAGGCACGTGGGGGTGGGATGACGATCGGTTCCTGACCCACTGCAAGAAATTTCAACTTTCCTACCCAACCCGCTTTCGATCGCGCCCGCATGGACCCACGGAAAATTCCAGCCAATTTGTTCAATAGCTTTTTTCACTTAACACAGTGCAACACATTTTGTTTTGATTATTTATTTGTTTCACTTGAGACATACTCATTTTGAATTGTATTGGGTTTTCTAATTGAACTACTTCAAGTTCCATGGCATTGCTCATGGGTCGAAAGAATAGGACTACATAACCACACATGCATGAAAGGTGGTAAAGATGCATAATTGGGCTGAATTTCAACAGAAGTATTAGAAAAGTCAGAAATTTCTATGGAAAAGGGAAAGCATAGCAAAAGAATAGAGAAAGAAAGCAAGAAAAAAAGTCATAGTACACTTCGAAATGCTAGAAAATGCACCAACATATGTCAAGAAATCAAAATGTCCTGGGGGCAGGTCTCCTGAACACCCACACCACCAACAGCCCCCCACCCCACCGCCTTATAAAATTAATGTAGTACCATCTGGACTATTCTTGTTTCAAAATCTTCTAAATCTAACACAGAAATTAGTTTTTTTCCCATAATACAACCGATGGAATATTGGGTATAGCTGCAACATAGGTCATTACAAGTTCATGTCCCACTGCACTGTCATTGTAACTATTGGAGCGAACTGTTCTGAAAGCTTGTAAAATTAAATAAATCTGTTGGACTATCACCTGGTGTTGTGCGACTTCTCATTATTGTAACTATTACTTTTGGTATGTCATATGTGAAGCCACTGGGTTTCAGTTATCACAGGAAAATGAACTAAATTGCAGAATATGATTCCAAAACACCAGTAAGAATCCTGAAATACAATATAATAATTTGCGGTCGGGATGACAGCGAACTGGCAGCGTTTGCCGTCATTCTGTCTTTGAAACTGTGCCCGCCACACCCCGCCATCCCGCCCCCCCCCCCAATCAGGAAAATGATGAAAATTTTAGCTCTTCCGCAGTAAGTACACTGTTAAATTCCCCACTAAAAGTTAGACCCAAAGGGCTGGATTTTGATACTGGGGCGGGTTGGGGTCGTGTCATCCACTTTTCGTGTTATCCACCCGACTGCAATTGGATGTGGGAGATTGATGCGATTTTCACCTAATTGGGCATTTGAGTTCCAGCATGTGGGAACCCATGAACCAATTAGTGTTTTCAGTCTGAAAGTCGCCTCTGATGATGTCATCATTGCTGCTGCATTGAAGGTCTGCAAAGACTGCCTGGCCTTTGCTGTGAGAGGACCTGGATGCAAAATGAGCAGCAGCAGCCCTAAGTCTGCTCCCAGATATTTTTGCACCACCACTCCCAGATATGTCTCCCTCCCTCCCATCCATCCATCCAGCCATCCAGCTAGCCAGCCAGCCAGCCAAATGTGCTCCCACCAGGTTTCACATTCGTGGTTCAGAACAGGCGTGCTTCACGTAGAAAAAGAGTTAAAATCACAAAGGCCTTTCAAAATGGCATTATAGAGGCAATTTAGTGCTTGTTAAGGGCCTTAACAGCCTATCCCGCCTCTTAGAGGCGGGACGGAGTCAGGACCAACAGACACGATTTAATGAAAATTGCGTGGAGGCGGGATGGAGGCAGGCTTGTGCCCGCCCGCCAGTTTTCGCAATTTTAACCCCCCACACGCCTCCAAACCAACCTCCACGGGTCAATGAAAATCCAGCCCAAAGGGATTAGGTGCAACTGGAGTTTTAACAGTGTCATCATTGCTAAACAAATGTTAAGGGCCTGGAAAACTAATTTTAATTTTGTGCAGTGTGAAATTTGTCCATTTTAGTAAAAATTAAGATTTTTAAGCAACTTTTTTTTTAAATGTAATTTTTTTTACTTTTGTCCATCTTTATTTCAGGTTTGCCTTTTCCCCATGTGAGAGCCCCAATCTCAGTTTTGCTCTCTCTAACATTTTTTAAAAGTTAGAATTTTAAGAGCTTACTCACTTCCTTGTTCGCTATCTGTGAGAATTCTACACTTTGATTGGCTGCTTAGATAGAATGTTGACATCACAGCAGTTCACACAAGGGAATCTCCACTAAACTCCATTGATTTGAATTAAAGGTCGGAAAACCCTAAGTTCTCGACACAAGATCCTTGTGCAAAGAGTACTTCGAGACCAGCGGCATATGCCTTCGCTTCGCCACTGACCGCAAATTCCGGGCAAATGAAAAGAAATTTAACTTATTCAGTCATCTTAAACCAGTGGTCTTGGCCATAGGACTTTATTTTAGATTTCTACGTTTCCTTTCATTTGTGTAAGCCTTTTCTTTTAACTTGAGATTGTAGCTTAACTCATTTGTTGACCATGGTTACTTAACCATACAAGTGGAGCATTTACCTTTTAGGGGTAATGTACTGGTTTTGTATTGTACCAAATAATTCTTTGACTACTTCCCACTGTTTGTTTGCAGATTTACCCAGTTCAGCACAGTTTACTGCAGACAATATATTTCTCATCCCTTCGATGTTTGCCTTACTTAAATTTAAAACCTTGCTTTGTGACTCTCCCTTCTCTCTTTCAAATCTAATATCACATTCAATCATATTATGGTCACTATTTGCAAGATGCTCCCTTACCGTCAGATTGTTAACTAATTCTGTCGTTAGACATTACAAATGTAGTATGACCTGTTCCCTTGTCGGTTCCAAAGCATATTGTTCTAGAAAACTGTCCCGAATACAATCTAGAAATTTGTTGCCTTTACTACTTGTTCTTCTTCTCCCAGTCAACGTGAAAATTAAAATCTCCCATTATAACCAAGTTGCTTTTGCTTCATGCTTCCCTGATCTCTGTATTTTTACATCCCCCACAAAATCACTACTATCAGAAAATCTGTAGACAACTCCTACAAGAGTCTTGCAATCTTTGCAGTTCCTTAACTCTACCCATAATGTTTCCACTGCCCAATCACACTGACTGGAATCCCTGCTTTCTACTGCGGCAATTGTGTCTTTTATCAATATTGCTACTGCCGCTCCTTTCCCAATTTCCCTGTCCTTTCAAAATTTTCCTCTTTTTGTCATTACTTGGAATAGTTCTCTGTTCTGCAAATGGTACAAGCTTACAAGATAACCAAAAAAATACAGAAAACAGAAGAAGGTACTTAAAGCAAGATGCAGGTGTGCTCATAACTGATGATGAGCATAGGATACTAAATATTCTGAAAGGTAACTTCCTCAAAGTATTCATATGGGAAGACATTAACAACATGTCATCCCCACAAAAAGAGCACCAAGACAAAATTCAGGATTTCAATATAAATGAGATGGAAATCTAGACAAGCTGAAATTACTTAGAATAAAATACAAGTGTTAGATGGTATTTATCCCAGAATTTTGACATCCGGCATTGCCTCAATTAAAAAATTCTCATCCTTTTCAAATTCCTCCATGGCCTCGTCATTCCCTATCTCTGCAACCTCCTCCAGCCCTACAACCCTCCGTAATCTATAAGCTCCTCCAATTCTGGCCTCTTGCGTATCCCCGATTTTCTTCACTCTGCCACTGGCAGCTGTGCCTTCAGCTACCTAAGCCCAAAGCTCTGGAATTCACTCCCAAAACCTCTCCGCCTCTCTATCCTTTTTTAAAAATTCATTCCTGGGATGTGGACATTGCAAGGCCAGCATTTATTGCCCATCCCTAATTGCCCTTGAGAAGGTGGTGGTGAGCCACCTTCTTGAACCACTGCAGTCCATATGGTGAAGGTACTCCCACAGTGCTGTTAGGGAGGGAGTTCCAGGATTTTGACCCAGCGACGATGAAGGAACGGCATTATTTCCAAGTCAGGATGGTGTGTGACTTGGAGGAGAACTTGCAGGTGATGGTGTTCCCATGCGCCTGCTGCCTTGTCCTTTTAGGTGGTAGAGTTTGCAGGTTTGGGGGGAGCTGCCGAAGAAGCCTTGGCGAGTTGCTGCAGTGCATCTTGTAGATGGTACACACTGCAGCCACGGTACGCTGGTGGTGCAGGGAGTGAATGTTTAAGGTGGTGGATGGGGTGCCAATCAAGTGGGCTACTTTGTCCTGGATGGTGTCAAGCTTCTTGAGTGTTGTTGGAGCTGCACTCATCCAGGCAAGTGGCAAGGATTCCATCACACTCGCCACAGAATACGCAGCCTCTGACCTGCTCTTGTAGCCACAGTATTTATGTGGCTGGTCCAGTTAAGTTTCTGGGCAATGGTGACCCCAGGATGTTGATGGTGGGGATTCGGTGATGGTAATGCCGTTGAATGTCAATGGGCTGTGGTTAGACTCTCACTTGTTGGAGATTGTCATTGCCTGGCACTTGCTCCTTTAAGATGTTCCTTAAAACCTACCTCTTTGACCAAGCTTTTGGTCACCTGTCCTTATGTGGCTCAGTATCAAATTTGCTTGGTAATCGCTCCTGTGAAGCACGTGGGATGTTTTACTACACTAAAGGTGTTAGATAAATATGAGTTGCTGTTGAGACCAGTGTGGAGATTTGTGAGGCATTGGCAATTATGAGGAGGAAGTCAAGGGACAGTGGGAGGTACCAGTAGATTGGAAACAGGGTAATGTGGTACACATTTTTTTAAATTATAACAAAACAGGGACAGGCAACTGCAGACCCATTAGTCTTACTTCAATTTGGTGCAAAATAATGGAATCAATTATCAGGAGTAAACTTGAGGACAATCTGTACAAAAACTAAGTAAACAGCAGTTGACACAGCTTTAGTTGATTGTTGCAAACTGTATGATCTTGTGTGCTTATACTTCCAAAGGGCATTTGGTAAAATTATCAAGGTTACTTTTGTTCCCCACCACATCACCCACTTCCACCCTTTGTTCTATTCCTCTGAAACCTCAATCCATGCATTTATTATTGCATAGTTGTTCTTTTCTAACACATGTTTTACTGGCTTCCATTCTTTTACTATTTATAAACAAATCAGCCAGAATGTCACAGCCCATGTCCTCACTCGCACTAAGGTCCACATTTCCATCCCTATGCCCTCGCCATGTTCCATTGGCTTCCTCTGTTCAATAGAATCAACTTTTAAAATTCTTATCCTCACCTTCAAATCCCTTCACAGCCTCATTCTTTGCTACTTCTATGAGCTCCTCCAGCCCTAAGTCCCTGTATGCACCATCTGGTCCTCCAACACCAGCCTACTTCTCATTTTCCGCTCTATCATTGATGACCATGCCTTCCTCACCTCAGCCCAACTCTCTGGAACTCCTTCGCCCAGAACTTTCATCTTCCTATCTCGCTCCCTGCCTTCCCAAACCTTCCTAAGATGTAATGAGCACTATAGAAATGCAAGTTGTTGTTACAAGACTGTTGTTAAAGGTAATTGCACAACACTTCAGATTACTGATCTAACCGTTTAGCCTCTTTTATCCAGCCCTGGCCAGTAACTTTTCACATATCACATTCCTATGATGCTCCATGGAGTATTCCATCATCTACACGAATTGTCACAATCTTCAGTCCTCTTCCTAACAATAATTTGTGTTTCTTTTAAAAGGAAAGTTTTTGGGGGCAATTTTCCCACTGGAGGCGAGATGGAGGCGGGTTTCAGTTTGGGTGGGTTTGAAACTCGCCTCCACTGATAGGTTTCAAACTTTTGCGATTTTCCCACGATTATCCACTTGATTTCAGAGATGTGGGATGCCTTCCTCAATTAGTGTTTTGGGACTGAAACTCGCCTCTGTTGGCAGCACTTTTCCAGTCTGATTTTATGGCTTCTTGCTCCCTTGGCTCACTCCACAGCATTTCTGCTTCTCCTGCACCACCTCCAACATCTTTTGAGATACGAATATCCAATTTCAAGGCAAGGGCCTACCCGAGGCTCTCAGATGAGGCACTGCAAATGTTGTTTGAGGGGGTGAGAGCTAGCATGGAGGTGCTCTTCCACTCATCTCGGAGGAAGAGGTCTGCCAAAGAAACCAAGGCTGTGAGGGTACAGCTGGCAAGGGATATAACCTCCAGATCTGTGTGCAGATTGGGAGACTGCTTCTGTGTATTGATGAAATGCCATCCCTGTTGGAAAGCATTAAAATGATTTGAAGCCAAAATGTTGGCGTTATGTCATCTGTTCTTTCGCCTTAGGAAGCTCCACATTGCGGGCTCCGCCACACTTGCGTTGTCTGGTTGGTGGCCTGAGTGAAAGGAGGCCAGAGAGTCATGTCCATTGTCAATGAAGTCCTAGGATGGAGCCAAGGACATGTGCCAACTTGGGCAACCTATGCAAATCTGGCCATGATAAGTTCATCCCTTGCATCCCTGGCAGCCATGTGCTCGCGTGCTGCCGCTACTGCTGATCGATACACCGGCGCTCTGACCTCCTCCTGCTCCTCCTCCTCCTCCAGATCCTCCTCCTCAGCCTCCTCATCTGAGGAAGGCTGGAACTGAGCCACTTGCTCATCAGGAAGCTGCAAGCCACGACGCTGTGCGATGTTGTGCAGTGTACAGCAGACCACAACCATTCTGGAGACCCTGTATGGTGTATACTGCAGGGCTCCACCTGATCGGTCAAGGCAACGGAAGCGCATCTTCAACAACCCAATGGTCTGCTCTATGATGGACCTGGTCGAAGTGTGGCTGGCGTTGTAGCGCTCTTGAGCCTCGTTAGCTGGCCTCCTGATCGGCGTCATTAGCTACTTCTTCAGGGGATAGCCTTTGTCACCAAGGAGCCATCCATTAAGTTGGTTTGGTGGATTGAAAAGCAGAGGAACATTAGAGTGCCGCAGGATGAAAGAGTCATGGCAACTTCCACAGAACTTGGCGCAAACATGCAAGAACTCCTCCTTGTGGTTACACACCAGCTGAACGTTGAGGGAGTGGAAGCCCTTGCAGTTGACAAAGATAGCTGGGTTGTGATGGGGCGCCCTAAGGGCCACCTGTGTGCAGTCTATGATGCCCTGCACCATTGGCATGCCTGCCATATTTGCGAATCCAACCGAACGGGCAGTTATACTTGCTTGATCCCTTGTGAACTGGATGTAATTGTGGGCTTTAGCAAAAAGGGCATCGGTAACCTGGGTGATGCAACTGTGGGCGGCTAACTGGGAGATGCCGCTGATGATCCCTGGAAGGAGCCTGAGGCAAAGAAGCTGAGTGCGGTGGTGACTTTGACAGCCACTGGTAAGGGGTGTCCACCTGTTCCTCTGGGCACCAGGTCTTGCTGCAGCAGGCCGCAGATCTCTCGGACAACCTCTCGCGAAAGTCTCAACCTCCTTTGGCACTGCTGCTCACTCATGTTGAGGTAGCTCATCCTTTGTAAACCCTCTGTGGGGGGTATCTCCTGCGGAGAGGTGCCTCGATGCGCTGGTGCCTTCTGCCCTGTGCAGCATCAGGTGGCTGAGCAGGAGGTTGGGGCTCCTGCTGATGTTGCTGCTGAGCTGCCTGGTTCTGCTGCTGCCCTGGATGGTCCTCATCCTCATCTGAGGTCCATGGTGAAAGAAAATGAATGGTTCCCATGCTGCTTGTAGATGCCTCCTTTGGAGAAGCGCTCATTGCAAGCGGGGAGAGGGTCTTCCAAGGAGGTCCCACAGTTGATGGAGTCAAGCTGCAGCACCTCTGACTTCTGAAGGCCTTCTAAAAGTGCTCAGAGACCTTTTAAAGCCAAAGTCTGGCACCTGCAAGTAATCCTTGCTGCAGTAAATGATGTCTTGTTAGGCCTGCAGCAGTGAGGAGGCCACCCACGAGTCAAGCTGCCAGGTTTACCTGGCCTGGTTCAGGAGTTGCGTGGAACACGCCGAAATGCTGGGAAATTCACGAGGGCCTCTCAAAAAAAGCTTAGAGAGGCCCTTAACAAGCATTTAAGGAAGTTAATTAGCGCAATGGCCAGCTGGAGGCGGGAGCGTTTCCCGACCTCCAAAACCGGCACCGGCAAAATCCCACAGAGGCGGGTTCCGAACCCAACCTCTTTGAATCTAATTTTCCCACCTCTTCCGACGTCGTTGCTTGCAGTCTGTTCCACATTGTCACATTTTTGGAGGGTTTTTTGGGCTAGATATTTTCTCAGGTTCAGTATCACCAGCCACCCCCATAAGCAGACATTGTTGCTCCTACAATCCGAGTATATTTTATTCGACCAAGATCTAGATAAACAATAGAGACCCCCCACGATTGGCTGTACACCAGCTAATGCAAAGTATCATGTGCTGCCATGTGATTTTCTTCAAAAGACGGACTGAATATACACCAGCAGCCCAAGACTCAGCTTCTAAACCAACAGATGGTTTTATTTTGTTTGATAACGCTCCCGTGAAGCATCTTGGGATGTTTTACTATGTTAAAGGCGCTATATAAATAAATGCAAGTTGTGTTGTTTTTTTAAAAATAAAACCGGTAAATAAACAGTATACAGTTTAAAAGTGAATCATGCATTTCATAATTGTCATCCATACATAAAATAGAGACCTCTTACTCTCTATATATAGATTTTAAAACAGGACATTTCTTACACTGAAAAACATGCTGCAGCTTCATAACTAGTTTCTCTACTAAATAACAACAGAAAACGCTGGAAAAACTCAGCAGGCCAGGCAGCATCCGTAGAGAGAGAAAGAGAGTTGACGTTTCAGGTCGATGACCTTTCATCAGAACACAAAAAGTGAATGCAGATGTAACATATAGTTTCTCTACTGACTGACACAATCTGAAATATACAACTCTTCTCCTGGCTGGAAAACTGAAACTGACTCATGGGTAAAATAGGCATCCAATAGGAATACAATCTAAACACCTTTGAAGTTATGCTGGAACAAAAGGCTGCATTTCCCCAATCAATATTAAATGTATAGCCAATCTTTGACAATAGCATGCTGCAATAAAATTTGCAGCCATTTAATACACATAACACCTTAAATTTGCTCTTGTGCTTTCCCCAACACTTTGCACCTTATGACACCTACCACAGCCAGCCTGTCTCATCTCTCAAGTTCATGGCTTTTTCTTTGAGAAATGCCTCATCTGACCTTGAGTTTTAACCCCTCACATATTGTTTACAGCAAGGAAGAATCCAAATCAAAAAGTGAATGCAGATGTAACATATATTTTTGCTCCACACATATAACAAGTGGATTGTCTGGGGTCCATAAATTGAACCATATATTGGGCCAAAAATTCGTCTCTTCCTGGGTGAGTACGGACTGTGTACTCACCCATAAGGCGTCTTGAAGTGCCGATTTGCTGCATGCACTGCGCATGCGCAGGAAACCGGAACTTCTGGTCTGGTGAAGGGGGCGGTTCATAGGTGAACCGCGTGCGTGGTAGAGGCTGCGCGCACGCAGCAAACTTAGGTTTTTTTTCAGGTTTCTACGGGAGGGTAAGTATTGAAGAACCTGCACATTTAAAAAGGAGGCGCAGGACCCGTTTTCAACAAGGTAAGTGGTTAATTAATTATAATTATAAATTTTTTTCAACAGGTTTATCTTTTTTAGATACTTTAAAGAAAGGTAAGTTTATTTTTAGCACTGTTAAAAAGTTTTTTAATTTTTTCAAAAATTTAAATTTTTGTTTAAAGTAGTTCATTTATTTAACTTATAGTTATTTTATAAATGTGATGGGTTTTTTAAAATTTATTTTAAGTTTAGCTGTTCTTTTGGGGCCGATTTCAATTCACAGAATTGACAGGTCTTCCTGTCAAATCTATGAATGAAAGATGGTCTGCTGCCATTGGCTCTCCATGGCCCACGTGATCCCAGGGGTCGCATCGCACTAACTGCGCCCCTGGGATACGCAAGCACTGCGCGGCGGCACTTGGAGCAGGCCCAGGAGCTGAAGTTCCCGTGGGCCCAAAACACAACGGCAGGCGCGGTAGGTAAGTGCGCGCGCGATCCTTACCCCCGCGGCAAGCCGGAGAGGCGAATTTCAGGGCCATTGTCTGAAAGGGATGAATGCCTTTTCTCATTCTACATTTTTATACTCATCGATCACATTAATTCAACAACTTGCATTTATAATAGCACCTTTAAAGTAGAAAATGTTTCACGGTGTAGGTGTAGGGACATCCAGCCAAGAGCGATTAGGAGGAGTGATCGAAAGCTCAGTCAGAAGTGGGTTTCAAGAAGGGTCTTACAGAAAGAGAGGGAGGTGCAAGAAATTTTGAAAAGTGGGACCAAGGTAGCTGAAAGCTTAGTTGCCAAAAGTGGTGTAAAGGGAGAGGGAACAGAGAGTTTGTAAAAGTTTATAGAGATAGAAAGGGATGAGACAAGAATTTTAAATATGAGGTGTTGGGAGGACTGGAAGCTGATAATGGTCAGTGAGGAAAGTAGAACCAGGAGTAAGTACTTCAGCCCCTCAAGCCTGTTCTGCCATTCAATTAGATTATGGCTGATCTTTACAACTTCATTTACCCACCTTTGATCTACTTCCTTTGATACTCTTAGCCAATAAAAATCTATCAATCTCAGTTTTGAAAATGTCAAGTGACCCAGCATCCACAACATTTGGGGGAAGAGTTCCAGATTTCCACTATACTTTGTGTGAAAAATGCTTCCTGATTCCAATCCTAAATGGCTTAGCTCTAATTTTATGATTATGGCCCATTGTTCTAGATTCCAGCACCAGAGGAAATAGTTTCCCTATACTTACCCTATCAAATCCCTTTATCATTTAAAGACCTCGATTACATCATCCCTCAAACTTTTAAACTCAAGGGAATACAAGCCAAGTTTATGCAACCTGTCATCATAATTTAAGACAGGGATGGGGGATTGATAGGTGAGCTGGATACAAGCAGCAGAGTTTGGATGAGCTGTAGTTTATGGAGGGTGCGAGGTTAGACTGTGACAAAAAGATGCATTAAGGTTTCAGTGACAGTGAGCAGAGGCAGGCAATTTTCCCAAGGTGGAAATGGGAAGTCTTTGTGATGGAGAGGATATGGAAACTCAACACTTTCACAGACCTGAGAGAAGAAAAGAAGGTTGGAGAATGGGCAGTAGTCAATGTCATGCATAATGTGAACTACTTTCAGTTCAAAGTCTGATTTCAGATAGTTTCCAGGGCTGCATCCCTTCCCCCCACCCCCCAGATTAGTACACTGTGAATACAAAAATCCCAGTACACCCGTATGTACCGTACTAAATAAAAATTCAACACCTTTGCAAACATCTCAATCAGAAATGGCCTTTTTTTTTTATACTTCACTGAAAAATCTTTTTTCCTGTTTTTGAATTCCCATAGTTCTTTAAGTCCAAGTATATACTTTTGAATCCTTCACACCCAAAGTGGCCAAAGCTTCCACTGGAAATAATGAGAATTCTTCAAATATCCAAACAGAACAGGGATGGGCAATAAATGCTGGCCTTGCCAGCGACGCCCAGATCCCATAAGCGAATAAAAAAAAAGCACCCTTTAGTCACAGGGCCGGTTTCTGTATTTACCTAGTATCAAAAAGTACACATCCTTTGTTTTATAAAATTAAACTTTACTAAATCTCAATGTAATGAAGCAGTCCGTGCCAGCATGCAGCAAGACCTGGACAACATCCAGGTTTGGGCAGTGGAAAGTAACATTCATGCCACACAAGTGCCAGGCAATGACTATCTCCAAAAAGTCTAAAGACCTTCCCTTGACATTCAACGGCATTACCATCGTCAAATCTCCCACTATCAACATCCTGTGGGTCACCATTGACCAGAAATTTAACTGGACCAGCCATATAAATACAGTGGCTGCAAGAGCAGGTCAGAGGCTGGGTATTCTGCAGCAAGTGACTCACCTCCTGACTCCCCAAGGTCTTGCCACCATCTACAAGGCACAATCAGGAGTGTGATGGAATACCTGGATGAGTGCAGCTCCAACACCACTCAAGAAGCTCGACACCATCCAGTACAAAGCAGCCCGCTTGATTGGCACCCCATCCACCACCTTCAACTCTCCAACTAAATATTGGGAAGATCGAAGCCATTGTCTTCGGGCCCCGCCACAAACTCCGTTCCCTAGCCACCTCTCCCTAGCATCTATCTGAGGCTGAACCACACTGTTCCCAACCTTGGCGTTATATTTGACCCTGAAATGAGCTTCCAACCACATATCCGTGGCATAACCAAGACCACCTATTTCCACCTCCGTAACATTGCCCGTCTCCGCCCTTGTCTCAGCTCATCTGCTGCTGAAACCCTCATCCATGCCTTAGTTACCTCTAGGCTTGACTATTCCAACGCACTCCTGGCTGGCCTCCCACATTCTACCCTACATAAACTTGAGATCATCCAAAACTCTGCTGCCCACATCCTAACTTGCACCAAGTCCCATTCACCCATCACCCCTGTGCTTGCTGACCTACATTGGCTCCCGGTTAAGCAACGCATTGTTTTCAAAATTCTCATCCTTGTTTTCAAATTCCTCCATGGCCTCGCCCCTCCCTATCTCTGTAACCTTTAAAAATGTCACAGACCACTATAAATGGACTAGTTAAAAGCCTTTGTGTTCACCCATTAAACTCATAAATAACATTTTGGGAACTTAAATTTACATTTACAGCAAAAATGTCTGGCTAGTCACAAACAAGATATTAAATACTCCATCATAAGTTATATAAAAATTAGCAAATGCAAATTAGTAGTGGTCTATATTGACAAAATTAGCACACATATTATACCTTAGACCAAAATAGAATTCCTCGCCTCAACCACCTTTCCTGGCAGTTCATAAAATTAATCCTCTTAGATTGAAAATGTATCTTTTAATTTATTATAATATGTATATTTTTTTAAAGTAGTTTGTTTCAACAATTCTTTTGCTCCCATTATGCAAATCTGAAGACAGTGGTTTTAGGCACTTATTTTCTGAGAATTGCATAAATACAGTGTGAAATCTTTATGCTCTTTTATTGTAAGATGTCCAATGCTCTATTTGCATTCATTTTATAAAGCTTTATTCAGATATAAAATTATATATTCAAAATTATTCAAGTGGATTTATTCACATTGATCAATTTTTCAGAATTAGGATCATCAGTAGGGCTTCTCTTTGTATTCTTCCAAAATGTCTTTTCTATCCTTGGCCGTAGGCATACCAGGGTTAATACCATTTCTTCGTCTTTGAATCATTACGTTGCTCTTCAAAAGGAAAGAAAAGTTTCAAAGTAAATAATTTCTACAAAACTTGATTCAAGATACTACTACATGAACTAACTGTTATGCTATGAGATGCACAATAAATTTACCATAGTTGCATCCTTGGTCAATGGCTATTGGTGAGAGTTAAACAAATCATAATTCAGGGATTGAGACTGACTGTGGCAATATATTGCAAGTCCTGCATCACCTCCGACAGAATATCCTGGAAATGGCAGTGTTACGAGAAGGCTCCTGAAGAAGTTTTCACCTACATCTGTGCTGAGGGGTGGGGCAGATTAGCTTGATTAGAAAATCCAGGCTGATGTGTCATGCAATACTACACTGAGACCAGCCAACTTTGTAGCTGATGTTCTTTCAGATGCAGCTCATAAGAGTCTTCTGATAAATTCTATGAGTCAAATCTTCAGTCACACTTACCCAGAATTTCCTACACATTTTATACCTCAGAAAATAATGGCTGCACATATCTTTGTTGTAATTGTTTGCTTCTAGGCACTTCCTGGAGGCATCAGTTTCCTTTAAATAAAAGTGAAGTATTTGTCACATCAGTTAACAAACTTGGTATAATAAAATGACTGCTGGAGTTTAACAACGCTCCTACCTCAAGACATGGATTAATGTCTTCATCTCTTAACTTTCGCACATTTCCAGGCATTCCGAGTTATCTTTTTACAGCGCCTGGCATCAATAAAAGTTGTAATAATATTAACCAATCTTACCAATAATGTGACATTTAGTTAGTGCTCCTCACAAAATGTGGAAAACTGGTTAATTTACTGAAAAGTTAATCAGTAAATTTCATGAAAAGTACACTGCATTTAAAAATATTTCATTTTTGTATCTGTTCTTGAACCAGACCTGCCCAACGTGTTGGTACAGTAAACCTAAACCAAACAAAAGCTAGACTGTTAAATGGAGCAGGTTATACGGTTGCTCCATTAGCGAGTGTGCCACACATAATGGGTGCAATAGGGTACTGCTGTTATTACAACTGTGCTCTCAGAAAAATATATAACCTATTCTACCCAGTAAAATGTAGCAGGTAGAGGGAACTGAACATTAGTCCGTCAGTTTTTGGAAATTTTATTTAAAATAAAATCCTCCCCTTTGCCAAGTAGACTTGAAATAAAACATTCAAATTACATAATCACTTTTCAAACTGGGTCATTCGGATGAAAAGGAGAGTAATCCAGTGTCTTAATCTGTGCTGATCAAGATGGGGGTTGATGGTGGCAGTTAATGCAACATTTCACCAACAACTACTTACATTTATATAAAACCATTAATGCAGTAAAACTTCCCAAGGCACTTCAGAGGCCTGAGCTGGAGAGATGGGCAAAGACATGGGTTTTATGGTGAGTCTTAAGGAAGAGAGGGAGGTGGAGCAGCAGAGGTTTAGGGAAGGAATTCCACAGCATGGGACCTAGGCAGCTGAAGGCACAGCTGTCAATGGAGGATACAAAGAGAGGAGGGAGTATGCACAAGAGGTTAGTTAGAGGAAGAGAGAGGAGGGATGCAAGATGTAGATGTATGTGAGGAGGTTACAGAGATAGGGGCGAGCAAGGCCATGATGGGATTTAAATATGTAGATGAGGATTTTAAATTGGAGACATTGGAAACCAATATAGGTCAGCAAGGACAGAAAAGATGGGTGAGCTGGACTTAATGCGGGTCACCAGAGGCTGAATTCCTCATTAAGTTGGTTCACCACGACAATGACAGTATCACATTAAAAAAGTGTTTTGCTGACTTTACGTCATATTGTATGTGTCCAAAATCAGCTATTGCCATTTTATTAACATCCTAGGAAGTTCACACTAGTGTGCAACATGAACTATATTAATAACATGTGCATGCATAGAACCAGGAAAAGTTATTGTTCCTGCCACAACCATGCACAATCTACTCTATCAGACCACTCAATTCATTGAATCCCCTGAAGAAAGGTTCTGCAATGCCTTTTCCATCCCCCAAAAGTAAATCAACCAGAATCAACTTCAGACTACGTGGCTAACCTTGCATCCTTACAAGTTCACTCAATACTACTTTCCAAGATCAACATTAAAAAGTAAAAAAATAGAAATGAAAAATAAATCAGAACCCACAAAGTACAATGTCAACTGAATGTTCTCCCAGCTTCCTTTCATTATTTGGTCCACAGAGAGGACCATAAAGTTAGATTAGAGGACAAAAAGGGTGTTCCCGAGACCCCCTTCCCAGGATTTTTTTATCCAATGGTGATCCTGCTGCAGTAAGAAACCCTGGTATAGATTTCAACAACAACAACAACAACTTGCATTTATATAGTGCCTTCAACATAGTAAAACATCCCAAAGCGCTTTACAGGAGCGTCAAACAAAATTTGACACCTAGCTACATAAGGAGATATTGGGGCAGATGACCAAAAGCTTGGTCAAAGAAATAGGTTTTAAGGAGCGTCTTAAAGGAGCAGAGAGAGGTAGAGAGACGGAGAGGTTTAGGGAGGGAATTACAGAGCTTAGGCCTTTGGCACCTGAAGCCACGGCCACCAATGGTGGAGCGATTAAAATCGGAGATGCTCAAAAGTCCAGAATTGGAGGAGCGCAGATATCTCGGAGGGTTGTAGGGCTGGAGATTACTGAGATAGGGAGGGGCAAGGCCATGGAGGGATTTCAAAACAATGCTGAGAATTTTAAAATCGCGGCGTTGCTTAACCAGGAGCCAATGTAGATCAACGAGCACAGGGGTGATGGGTGAACGGGACTTGGTGCGAGTTAGGACACAAGCCGCAGAGTTTTGGATGATCTCAAGTTTACGCAGGGTAGAACATGGGAGGCCGGCCAGGAGTGCGTTGGAATAGTCAAGTCGAGAGGTAACAAAGGCATGGATGAGGGTTTCAGCAGCAGATGAGCTGAGGCAGGGACAGAGTCGGGCAATGTTATGGAGATGGAAATAGGTGGTCTTAGTGATAGCACGGATATGTGGTCGGAAGCTCATCTCGGGGTCAAATATGACACCAAGGTTGCGAACAGTCTGGTTCAGCCTTAGACTGATGCTAGGGAGAGGGATGGAGTCCGTGGCTAGAGAATGGAGTTTGTGGCGGGGACCGAAGACAATGGGGGGAATTTTCCCAGCCCCGAGGAGGTGGGTTTGGAGGCGGGACTGCCGGGAAAATGGTAGAAACTGGGAGCGGGTACCAACCCCGCTCCCATCCCGCCTCTGTGCCATCTTCCCGGGAGGCGGGTCCCCGAGTCGCGCAGGGACCCGTCTCCTCGAGGCGGGAAGGGGATTAGAGCCAATTAACTGTCTGTTAACAGGCAGTTTTGAGGCTTTTCCCCATTTTACGCCTGCAATTGTGGGCTTCCCGACGGCTGTGAACCTCGCCAGGGTCAGCAAGGTGAGCAGTGGGTCTGCTGGGGTGAGAGGGGTCGACATGTCAGATGTAGAGGTGAGTGATGGGTGCAAGTGTGGACAGGTAAGTATGAGAGTTGAGTGTAAAGTTTTTAAAAAAGTTTCCTTACCTTTGCTTCTTTCTGCAGACTTCAATCTCGACGGCAGAGATGACAGAATGGCTGCTGCATTCTCAGATTCAGCAGCCATCTGCTTTCTGCTGAGGAGAGGGGTTCTGGTGAGCCTTTGTGCAAGGGCTCACCTTAGAACAGAGATTGTCAGTGTTTGACAGCTTCTCAAAGCTGTCAAACGCTGACAATTTATGTGTCAAAAAATTTGCGACAGATGAAGCGTCATCCGCTGACATCATCTGTCACCGGCTTTCCCTTAATTGGCTGGTAAGCCGGCCAATCAAGGGAAAATAGCGTGGGTTCGTCATACGTCGCTGGGGGCGGGACTAGAACCCGGAAGGCAGCAGTCCCGCCCCCAACTCGTCTCAGCTGGCAAAATCCAGCCCAATGGCTTCGGTCTTCCCAATATTTAGTTGGAGGAAATCCGTCTGTCTCTACCTCTCCCAGTATCCATTGAACCTTCCCTTCTCTCCTGATGCCCGGTCTCTGGTTTACCTTCTCTCCCATTCCCTTATTGGTCTAGTCTTGCCTTCTGTCCCTCTATCCTATTCCCTCTTTTTCTCCTACTCAATCTCCCTCCCATTCCCCCTTATTCTGTCTCCATTTCTCCCATATCTGTTTGCCCTAATAATTCCCCAGCATCCCTATTTGCTCTAATTTTCCCTATTCCTCATCACCTCTCCTCTCGATACGCATTTCCTTTCTCGCTCCCTTATTCCCTCTCCCTGCCCCCATTACCTTCATGCCCTCTCTTCCCATATCCTGTCTCTCATCTTCTCTCCCACCAATTTTCCCTACCCCTCTCTCCCCTGTTCCCATGCTCGCTCTCCTATATATCCCTTCTTCCTCCTCCTCCTCCTCCTCCAATAACCCTCTCCATTATGCTAACAGGAGGAGAGGGAAGCGAGAGGTATGGGGTATAGTGAAAGTTAGCAAAAGAGAGAGGGATACCCCAAACCATTCATCCAGCCCTCGCCTCTTAACTCCATTTCCCTCCCTGCTTCCATCTCCACCCCTCAGCTCCCCCTCTCCTTTCTCCATCCTCCCTCCTCTGATCTCATCTGTTCTTCTTCCCTCCCCCAATAGCCCTTTCTTCCTTATGCCTAGTTTCCATATACCCCATACCTCCTTCCTTCTCACCCTCCCTCCTTCTGCCCTGCTCTTCTCTACTCTACTCCCTCCTCCCCTTCAGCACTCCTCCTTCTTTCTTCCTCAGCCATGGCTCAGTTGGTAGTACTCTCGCCTCAATCAGTAGGTTGCGATTTTAAGTCCCACTCCAGAGGCTTGAGGTACTGAAGGAGTGCTGCACTGTTGGAGGTGCCGTCATTCAGATGAGACATTAAACCGATTATCTGGTCATTATCACATTGCTGTTTGTGGGAGCTTGCTGTGTGCAAATTGGCTGCCGCATTTCCTACATTACAGTGACTACACTTCAAAATGTACTTAATTGGCTGTAAAGCACTTTGGGACGTCCGGTGGTCATGAAAGGCGCTATATAAATGCAAGTCTTTCTTTTTCTTCCTTGCCCTGCCTCTCCTCTACCTCCTCCTGCCCACATCTACCTCCCACCTCCTTGCCCTTCACCTCTCCTCTACCTTCACCCCACTCCCTTCTGCCCTCTTCCTATTGCCTGCTGCCTCTCTTCTACCTCCTCCTTCCCTCATCTACTTTCCACCTTCAGCCTCCACCTCTCCTTTACCTCCACCTCCACCCTCCTGCCCACCTCCTCACCCTCCGCATCTCCTCTGTCTCCTGCCAACCTCCTCATCCTCCGCCTCTCCTCTACCTCCACCTCACACCCGCCTCCTATTGCCCGCTACCTCTCTTCTACCTCCTCCTGCTCTCATCTAACTCCCACCTCCTCACCCTTCACCTCTTCTCTACTTAAACCCACACCCTCCTGCCCTCCTCCTATTGCCCATGCCTCCCCTCTACCTCCCATATCCTTTTGCCCTCTACCTCCACTGCCTCCTGCCCTCCTCCTAATGCCCTCTACCTCCAGTTTCTCTTGGCCTCTACCTCTCCTCTCCCCCCACTCCATCCTGCCCTCCTCCTCCACTTCCTCTTGCGCTCTCCCTCGCTTCTACCTACTGCCCTCCTCTTGCCCTCTACCTCACCTCTACCTTCACCCATCCTCCTATTTATTGCCCTCGCCCTCCTCCTATTGGCCTCTGCCTCTCCTCTACCTCCTGCCTTCTACATCTAGCCTTCCACCTGTCCTCCCGCTATTGCTTCTGCCCTCCCCCTATTTTCGCTGCCCTCCCCGCTCTCTCCCTATTATCGCTGCCTCTGCTTATTGCCGCTGCCCTCCCTGCTCTCTCCCTATTGCCAGTCCTCTCTACTCTCTCCTATTGCCGCTGCCCTCTCTCCTATTGCCACTGTCCTCTCCACTCTCTCCTATTGCCGTTGTCCTCTCCACTCTCTCCTATTGCCACTGTCCTCTCCACTCTCTCCTATTGCCGTTGTCCTCTCCACTCTCTCCTATTGCCACTGTCCTCTCCACTCTCTCCTATTGCCGCTGTCCTCTCCACTCTCTCCTATTGCCGCTGTCCTCTCCACTCTCTCCTATTGCCACTGTCCTCTCCACTCTCTCCTATTGCCGCTGTCCTCTCCACTCTCTCCTATTGCCGCTGTCCTCTCCACTCTCTCCTATTGCCGTTGTCCTCTCCACTCTCTCCTATTGCCGCTGTCCTCTCCACTCTCTCCTATTGCCGTTGTCCTCTCCACTCTCTCCTATTGCCGTTGTCCTCTCCACTCTCTCCTATTGCCGCTGTCCTCTCCACTCTCTCCTATTGCCGTTGCTCTCTCCCTATTGCCGTCGCCCTCTCCGATTGCCGCCGCTCTGCTAGTGCCGCTCTCCTCTCTCTCCCCGCTCTGTCCGATTGCCGCTGCCCTCTCCCTGGTCCTGGTCCTGGTGCTCTCTCTCTCTCTCTCTCTCTCTCCCCCCCCTGCCCCTTTCTCGCCTCTTTCTCTCTCTCCTTACCTCCGACATCAGGACACATCAACGAGCGACGTCACCGCCAGCCGCGCGCTCTAATATGAGCGGAACCTAACCTGCTGGCGGGAACCCGCGATTGACATTGACAGACAGCAGGAATCAACCAATGAAGAGCCAGAGCCGCTGCGCACTCTCAGGACAAGCCCCGCCCTTCACCTCTCTGGCCCAATAGCAGCGGGACGGAGGAGGCGGGATGTCCGCCATTAAGCTCGGTGGAGGCGCAGCGCGTATACAATGGCCGCTGGAAGGAGGCTAAAGCAAACAATTTTTAGGCCCGCCGTGAAACAAAAATATGAGAAAAAAAATTTTAAAAATTCGGAAAATTGTTTAAAGCCTGAAAAAAATACTGGAAAGTGATGTTGAGTGTCCCACGGTAAGTTCCAGTTAAATTTTGCCAGGTGTTGTCCCCTTTTTGAAATAGTTTATCAGGGTTATTTAAATCATGTTGTGAGGGGAAAAAGTTTGTGCCCCCGTTTGTACCTCAGAGTCTGTGAGAGACGGAGGGAACGGCAGCAGAAAAAGAGGAAACAACTTCTCCAAAACTGATCCCAACTCATCACCAAGGCTGGGGATAGATAACCTCACCACCTTCTTAGGATTTGGAGTTTAACCACTTTATTCACTTTCTTATTTGAGCTCCGTTTGGAATTAGAGTTTATTTTATTATTTTTTTTGTTGCATGTTTAACGACAGCGTTGAAGAGGGAAAAAGAAACTTGGAGCAACTTCTTCTGTCAAAGCTGCAACGAGACTTGAAAGAATTTAAAGATTTTTAATGAACTTTTTTACAAAAAATGAGTGTTAAAAACACTTTTTTCCCCTAAGTTTGTTTTTGTTTCAAATATGATTTTGGAAGAAACAGAAGCAAAAATCAATTTCCCCCTCATCTAAACAAATTTCAACCAGGTCTTGAAATCCAAATGCTTTTAAAGAAACTCTGAAATGCTTAAAACGTTTTAAAATTGAAATTTCTCAATATTTGATTTTGAACGATCGAGTGAAGCTTTACACAAACATGCAACCATGGTGTTGAGGAGGGGGAGGGTAGGGGAGGATTTGTAGGAGTTGCATATTACTTTTTATTGACTTTTTAAAAATATATCATTAAGACGTTTAGGAAGAGAACCAAAAAAGGGGGAAAAACACATCATTTTATTTTGTCTGTCGTTCTATAGTCCTAGGAATAATGTAAATATAGATTTCCTCTTAAACGTTTAGTGGAGTGTTAATAGAAATAAGTTATGTAATGTATAAAAATTGCAGGAAGTTATTTTAGAAGAAACAGAAAATACTTTGATTAAACTGATCATGTACAATTTTGATTTGATATAAATGTTTGAAATAAGAGATTAAATTTGAGAGTACAATGAAGTTTGTTTTCTGCTATTTAATTGCGAAGTACCTAAAATAATTTGACACTTTTTTAGTGATAAGAGCAGGGATTCATATTGTGGAGAGTGTTTGAGAGAAAAACATTAGAAGTGAAATTCATAAATTAACATCTTTACCTCAACATATTGATAAACATTCCCAAGTCAGTCTGATTGGTTCTCTTGTCCAGGAAGAAAGACTAATGTTTATTTCTGTTAAATCATGGCTTTTCATGCTTTTTGTTTTTATTTCACTGACGCAAATTGTGTATGTGTGTTTTCTGCACTTGTGAATAAGTATTGCATTTCTGACATGTTATGTGGGGAGTGTGCTGGTACAAGAAGTCAACGTTTATTAATGGAAGTGATTGAAGTTGAAAATACGGATACCCGTTTTTGTTCATTTCTTTTTAATACTGCGAACTAAGGAACTACAGCATTTTAGATTTGTTGGTTGTCTGATTGCATTGTGATTAATATTCTAATTGCTTATGTTGGACGTACAGCACGTCAGTGCCATAGGAAAGCTGCTGCTCCTGCTGCTTGTGCAGCCATTGGTATAGTGACATGAGAGATGGGCTTGTACGTTGAAAACTAAAATGAATACTAATTGCACAAATAGATATGCCTCTTTCAGCTCACCTTGGGCTTTTGGATTGTTTGTCAATGCATAATCGTGTGTCGTTTCTGAAGTGTTAACGCATTATTATGCAGTTCTTTTATATCCCAGTCATTTCTGACAAGTAACTTTTTTTAAAAAGAAGGGTTTGTACATGACGAACTAAAAACTTTTAATTAATTCTACCGTAAACAAACTTGCAGAATGGGCATGTAAATGACAAATGAATTTCAATATAGATAAGTGTGAGGTGGTACATTTTGGTAGGAAGAATAAGGAGGCTACCTTCTTCTTGGAAAATAAAAGTCTAAATGGGATCTAGGGGTATAGATTCACAAATCATTAAAAGTAGCAACACCGGTTAACAAAACCATAAAACACTGGGGTTCATTTCTAGAGGAATAGAATTCAAAAACAGTGAAGTTGTGTTAAACTTCTATAGAACCTTGGTTATACCATACTTGGAGTACTGTGAACGTTTCTGGTCTCCATATTACAAAAAGGATATAGACACACTGGAGACAGTGCAAAAAAGATTTACTGGGATGATATCCAAACTGAGAGGCTACAGCTATCAGGAAAGACTAAACAGGCTGGGGCTCTAGAAAAAAGAAGACTGACAGGTGACCATGATGGAGGTCTTTAAAATTATGAAGGGGCTTGATAGGGTAGATGTAGAGAAGCTATTTCCACTTGTGGGGAGTCCAGAACTAGGGGCCATAAGAGATGGTTGCTAATAAATCCAATAAGGAATTCAGGAGAAACTTCTTTACTCAGAGAGTGGTGAGAATCTGGAACTCGCTACCACATGGAGTGGTTGAGGCGACTAGCATAGATGCATTTAAGGGGAAGCTATATAAGTACACTAGAGAAAGGAATAGAAGGATATGTTGATAAGATGAGATGAAATAACGTGGCAGGAGGCTCTTGTGGAGCGTAAACACCAGCGTAGACTTGTTGGGCCGAATGGTTTGTTTCTGTGCTGTAAATTCTATGTAATTATTTTTGTATCTGAGATGCATAGGAAACATTTGAGCATACATTTTTGTATTTATATAGTAGTAAAAATTGCTCTTCTGTTTATCTTAAATGGCACAATGCTTACTGTTGTTAAACAATTTTAGTTTTCTAAAGTCTGTTGTTGGACTGTGACAGGTCTATCATTCAATATTCTTACATATCAGTTTAACAATGAATACTTAATGACACTAAAATTATTGACACTATGCTTAGTTTAGTTATATGTTTAATAAAATCTGCACTTTCAACCATCTGGTAAGTGTTTCTAATGAGATAAGAACTTTTGAAATACAGTAAATATCAATGTTACTGAAATAAGATAAACTTTAGTTCTCAGAAATTATATATAACTTGGAAATTTTTTAGATTGTATGCATTAGATATTTAAGAAACCTTTAACTTTGGGATAAAGGTTGGTTCATGAGATTAAATACAAGTCTTCCAAAAAAGAAATCCTTAAACTCACTTTACAGGAAATTGCTTCATTCTGGCTTTTGTGAGAAGTGTTTTCCAATTTCATGAGAAATGCTGTTTAGATATTAATTAAATTTATAAAAGTCATTTTTGGGAGGGGAATTTAATTTTAGTTTAATCAGTTTATAAAATACAAAAAAAATGTGGTTTAATTTTTCAAAAATAGAGGAAAATGGTAAGAAAGAACAAAGTTTAGGGCATTCAGGAATAAAAGTTGTTTGTGTTTAGCATCATGTTCCTTACTAGTTCTTATTGAATCTGAATAATTATGGCTTGTACTTTTTCTGTTATATTTGTTGATGTCTAATAACTGTTAAAACAATTGTTTAAAACCGACTGTGAACTCAAACCAAAGTTCAACTTTTAAAGTGATTCTTTGAAAAGAACACAAACTGAAATGATGTTTGTTTTTATAATTTGTTTACTTACTAGAATTGAATCTAGAAGTACCTTATAGTCCCAAACCCTGAAAATGTATTTTAGAAATCTATTTTATTCAAGGTTTTTAAACTAAAATGAAAAAATCTGTTTTATTAAACAGATTTTGTCATGTTAAGGTATGGTTTCATTTATTACAAAAAATGTTTTATATCCTTGTGAACTATTGGGGAAATATACATAAACACATTGTCACTTGAATTTCTTAAACTTTATTGTAATAGCATAATACAGATCCACCCAGGTACACAAATAATTTCTTATTTATCTCTGTTATGCTGACATTGAAACATTGTTAGCTAAATTACATTGCAGCTTTAAGAAGTGACTCAAGGGCAGGAATAGTAACTTTTTATATTTGTCATCAAAAGGTGTTTTATTATTTTTGAGTATGATTGGGATTAATTAATTTTTTTAACTGAGCTTTTGATAGTACAAAACTTTAGCATTTGCTAGTAACAATATTTGTCAAATTTCTTAAATTCAACTATATCTTTATTGTCAATTCAATTTCCCCCCCATTCGTTTCAAACTATTTTGGCAGGCATTGGTGTGTGATTGCAGTATTTAAAAGTGGTGTAATTAAGAGACTGAGAAAGGAAGGCTAAATAAAAGTGATTACCTTGTTTATTTTTATTTAGGTGGGAGCCTTTGAAGGTAATTTAATAATCTAGAAATTATCTGTATACAAGTACAATAAAGTCTAACTCATTAAATTCACTCCGAGTTTAAAACATGTTCATGTGAACATGTTCCACACCTGAAATAATTTTACTTGGTGATTACAGTGCATAACATTTTAAGTGCAAAACTCACAATAAACTTGTTACTTTGAAGAATGATAGTGTAGTTTTCTAAACACTGGGTTAACATGCATCTAAAACAAGCTGAAAATTTACACATTACTTGTTAGAAAATTTAGGTATTGGAAATTGTAGCAGCCACACCAGAATACCTTAAGAAAGTCCTGTTTAAATATCCAGGATTTTTTGTTTCCAAGTGTGAAATTTGTTACTCAAGATAAAATGTTGCAAGCAGGTTTCAAAGTTAAACGTTTGATTTTTCATTCTATATAATTCTTCACTTAACTTGCATCTTCTTTCTTAATTTTATACTTTCCTATTGTGACTTTTTAACAAGGATAATAATTTAACATTAATCTAGGATAATGTTTCTCCAAAAAGACCCAGAATTTAGTTGTGTAAGAAAAGTCACAAAACTTAAAACAATCACTGTGGAACACAATGTTGACCTATTGTTAACCTATAACTGATGGCATATGTTGATGAATAAGAATGCAAAATCAGGAAAAATATTTCTATTATCTTTTCAGATTGTATACCCGGGTGTTAGTTAGAGGGTTACAGATTGTTTCTTCTGAGTCATCTAAGTGCAAGTGATTGAAGTATTTTCTAAAATGTCTAGTGTTACTTATATAAAACAACTTTTGCAAAAGTTGAAAATCATCTGCATTTAAATTACAGAAACTAATGAAAATGGGATGATTAGACAGGCATGGTTTAAAATTGATGGAAAAAGTTTTTCGAACAGCATCTTACTGATGGGTTTTTTAGTTAAGAGATTATAGTAAAATTTTACCTAAAAGATACATGGATAAGGTTTTCATTTTCAGAAGTTTTGAAGTGCAACTTGGAAAAATTAAATAAGAAAATGCTTCCTTATTATTTTGTGTTAAACTGTTTTATTTAAAATGCTGTCACAAAACATGACCACAATTTGTAAAACATTTTAGAATATATTTAAAAAAATGTTTGTTATTTAGATCCAAACTTTGTGCTGGAAATGTCTTCTTGGTATGTGTTTTTTTTGTTTTTCCGAATGCTCACTGTACCATATTTCACCACATGAATTGCGTTTCTAAACAAGACTTATATGCATTTTAGAAAGTCTTTGTGAATCAAATGGAATATTACCCAAACAGAATAGCAGCATTCGTCAGAGAAACCTTTTTTAAAGTGAAATTCTAAATGAAAACATTTTTGGAGTGCATATTGTATTGCTTTATAATAACATAGTTTAATAAACGCAATTGATTAGTTGGAATTATTTTAGTTTCAGAAATTTTATATTGGATTGTATTTCCACTATTTTGATTTATATTATGCCTTTACTATTGGTGCAGAAATACCTTTATTACTTTCAGATCCTTTCTCTTGTCAGAATGCAAGCTGAGTAGCTCAGACACTAGCTGTGTGCATAAGATTAGGTATAAGGATTTACAATTTAAAAAAAATGAAAGCAATACAAGGAGTAATGAACTTATCAAAATGTGTTATTTTTATTTAAAAGGCTGTTATGAATCTGATAACTTTAGTAGGTAAAATTAATTCATTTTAATATCCAGATCCCTTTTCAATCTAAATAAAACTTGAAAAATGTTACATTAACTCCTCAGTTTTAATAGGTATTCAGAGTATTTAATACCATACATATTTTTATAGGGTGCTCTTTGACAATTTTGATATCTCTCTTTTTCATAATACACTGATTTAAATAAATAATGTTTCTTTAGACACAAATGTGTACAATGTTTATGAAGGTTCACTAATGTAACTCAACAACACACAATACCAATTATGTTTTATTGAATGGAATTTAGATACTACAAGCACAAAACAAATTGAGCATTAATAAACAATTTAAGCAAACATTCTATCTGTACAGATATTCAGATCTAATATAATGTTCTTACTTGCCATATTAGTACCAGTATATTACAGGAAAATTCACAGTTAATTCATCTACTTTAATGTGCCAGTACTTTTCTTGTTGATATCTATGAATTGTTCCTACCATTACCACCAACAGTGTTTCATCCTAATGTAATGTAGCTGAAGGTACTCTCCCCAAATACATCTCTAGTTTGAAAGAACAAAATCTATAATACCATTGTAATACTCAGTATTTTCTAGTTTGTGACCATGATATCAAAATTTCACATGCAACCATTATAGTTTACTAAAAGTCTACTGGCTACACTACAATGTTGTCCAGTTTTTTTCTTGCACAGCAATTGGAAAAAAATAAAAACAATGTCTAATGAATTGTATTCAACATTGAGCTTTAAAAGATTAGTTAAGTCAAAAATAATCAATCTCTTAAAAGCTTTGTTACAATTTTGTATCATTCTAATTTCTTTAAATTACTGTACATCACACTGTAACAAATCAGCTGTTAACATTCACAACTAGTATCTTTTCTTATAGAAGTTCCTTCTGGAGAAACTGGCTTGTGAATAGTGACAAACCAATAAAATGATATTACAGCATTGTGAACTGATAGTTGTGTATCAGTACAATTGCAGAATATGGTTAAACCCTGATGAGTTCACTTTAGTTTTGTTTGTTTTTCTTCCCTAATTTATTTTAGTTTTATGTCAAAACATCTATTTGTTACTCTTGGTTAATCAGCACAAACCAACTGTTGGTTTCTATGGCGTTGTGCTAACATAGAAACAAAAATAATATAAAACTTGTTAAAAGAAACCTTGGTTAAAATAGTTATATAATATCAAAAAATAACCAAGTGCTTTTGTCTGTAGATCTTAATATTGTAAAATGATATGGATTTAAAATCAAAGGGATCTGATCACAATTAACTTTGCAGAACAGGAATGGTCTGAAGTACCAATTACATATTTTAATTCATTAAAAACATGAGAAAATTCAAGTGACCAGCTTTAAAGGGCTACATTTGTTCTCCGGAATATAGTTGTAAAATTTTGTGGCATCATTAGGTGTTGACAAATTAAAAAGCAGTCAGCTAAACATGCCTTACAGTTACATCAATTGATGTGAACATATCATCTGTGAAACTGTAGTCTACAATAAATTATATCGGGTCTTTACAAAAGAGTTGGGCAAGAATATCTAGTTAATTTTTAAAGAAAGCACAATGAGGCAGAATTATTTTGATTTCATATCTGTTAATTGCAACTTTAAACACAAAATTCATAACCTTTATTTAAAATGTTCTAGATGTATTGCCCTGTAGTCCTATAAAAGGATATGAAATGCAGAAAACATTCCAGAATTCAAAACAATCCTTTCAAATATTTTTTTTCATTCTCTGACATTAGTTCCTAGCTCTCATTATATGTACTTTGATTATTCTGGACTATGTATTCCACGCAACATGTACTGATTTATAAACACTGTCCTATTAAACAAAGCCAATGATGTACAAGAATAAAAAGGTTGCTAACGGTCACAATTGCTCCTATTGGTGCTCCTACTGGATATCAAAGAAAAAATTGCTCAAAGAGCAAAGCTCATATACAGTAAATAACATCACTACCTACTGTTTAGAATGATTCCTTCTGGGTGTGCATATTTTATTTATACAGTACTTTGTGTTTGTGTGTGTGATGAAGCTAAATCTAGGTTTATAATAGTTATTCAATACAGGATTTTATTTCAGAAACCCTATCTATAAAGGTCTAAATAATAATCTAAAATGATACAAGATGAGTTATAAAAGATGTGGATACCTTCTACTCCAGAGGCAGTGTGCTTATTTAAAAATATAGAAAGAATATATTAAGTATATAACTAAGTTAAGAATATGGGTAGTAACTGACAAATAAGTTATAATCTGAATTATCTTTAGGATTCCTTGGAACATATTGAAGGAACTAAGAAATGTGATTAGTACACTTCCATAACTGCTTCTGCTTATTTTGTTTAAACTTGTTTAACAATGCTAATTAATAGCTACAGTCTTATCTATACCTATTATCTATAAAGAACCTTTATACCAGAAATATTGCATTGAAACCAAAATATTCCAGAAACACACAATAAAATTGAAATGTCAGTTGATGTTCATTTATCACAGTAAAAATGACTAAGTTAGAATTGATGTATTTTTCAAGAAAAGTTGGCCATTTAACCAGTTCCCAATGATCCATGGGTATATGCAATTAATTAAGGAAGCCATTTGCCCTCTTATTCTCCTAACAACAGAATTTCAGCAGTAAGGAGTAAATTTTAAAACTTAAACTAGAAATTGAAAGATTGCATTTTAAAGAATGTAACTTTCTTTTAAGTAGAATTGTAACTTCAGAGACTTACCCCCTGTATAATATGACCAGATGACACCAAATTGGGGGTTACAGTTACTATTGAGGAAGACTGCGACATAATACAAGAGGACATTAATAAATTTGCAGAATGGGTGTGTAATTGGCAATTTTAAAGAATATAAAAGTCATGTTTATGTTGTGCTTTCATAATAAACCTCAATTGACCTGTCAGTGTGTTATCACACCTATAGCAATTGCATAAATTAACTAGGTGCTTTATTAATAAACTAGGTGCTTTATTAATCTATCTACTGTGGATTTCTTTTTCTTTTTGATACTGTTTTAACTTTAGGTAATGCAAACATTTTTTAAATTGACTTTTTTTCTCTTAATATCTGTTCCTTTCCATTTGAGTCTAATAAGCTTGTTTTACCTAATAGGCATTACAACACACCATAATACTGAACCAAAATTAACATATTTGAAACTAATCCGTATTGGTTAAAAGCTAGGCACATATTTTATTTTTAATTCAGGAGAAATGTGTTGATCACTAGTACGAGGGCAGAGGTCGGATATGAGCATTTAAAATAACCAAAACATGCTGAAATCCGTGGGTTCCAGATTTGTTTCCAATGCATTTGGATTTTTCAGAACGAGTTCTCCTGTGTTATCCCCTGTACCCTTTTTTCTTTGTTTAAAAAAATTCAACTTGCTGAATATGATTTTCTAATGTGATCCTTTGATTTGTTTGAATCCATTTCATTCATATAAAGCTTGTCTATTGCTATGCAAGTAGAAATACTAAGAAAGTAGAAATTCACTTTTTTCAAATTATGAGTCCAGTAGATTTATTTATGCAAAGTATGTAGCTTCCATCTTGTACAGGAATTAGTCAATAGTCCAGTCCAATTTGCAATGGTTCTTGTATTTCCAAAGACAATAGCAGTTGCCTTGTGGTTAAAAAAATGTTAGCTATTTAAATAAATTTTTGCTTCATTAAGATTAGGGAATACCTTGATTAGGTGAAATCTCTGCTTGGTAAAATGTTTGAAAATTAGTTGCCTGCTTTATAGAATCAGTGAATCATACAACACAGAAGGAGGCCAATTGGCCCATCATGTCTGTGCCGCTCTCTGAAAGAGCTACCAATTAGTCCCACTCCCCTGCTCTTTCCCCATTACCCTGCATTTTTTTTCTTTTTAAGTAGAATAACTTACCCCCTGTATAATATGACCAGATGACATCAAATTAGGGTGATAGTTAATACTGAGGAAGACTGCGACAAAATACAAGCAGATATTAATAAATTTGCAGAATGGGTTTGTAATTGGCAAATTAATTTCAATATAGGTAATTGTGAGGTGGTGCATTTTGGTAGGAAGAATAAGGAGGCCACATACTCCTTTGAAAATAAGTCTAAATGGGGTCGAGGAGCAAAGGGATCTAGGGGTACAGATGCACAAATCACTAAAAGTAAGGACACAGGTTAATATGGCAGTTTAAAAAAACAAAGCACTGGGGTTAATTTCTAGAGGAATAGAATTGAAATTTACGTTAAACTTGGAGAGAACCTTGATTAGACCACATTTGGAGTACTGTGCATAATTCTGGTCTCCATGTTGTAAAAAGGATATCGAGGCACTGGAGAAGGTGCAAAATAGATTTACAAGGATAATATCATAACTGAGAGGTTATACCGATTCGGAAAGATTGAACAGGCTGGGGTTCTTTTCTCTAGAAAAGAGAATGCTGAGGATTGACCTGATGGAGGTCTTTAAGATTATGAAAGAGTTTGATAGGGTAGACGTAGAGAAGATGTTTCCACTTCTGGGGGAGACCAAAGCTAGGGGCCATAAATATAAGACAGTCATTAATAAATCCAGTAGGGAATTCAGGAAAAACTTCTTTACTCAGTGAGGGGTTAGAATGTGGAAGTTGCTACCACAGGGAGTAGTTGAAATGAATAGCATAGATGCATTTAAGGGAAAGCTAGACAAACACATGAGGGAGAAAGGAATAGAAGGATATGTTGATGGGGTTAGATGAAGTAGGATGGGAGAAGGCTTGTGTGGAGCATAAACCTCGGCATGGACCAGTTGGGCTGAATGGCCTGTTTCTATGCTGTATATTCAATATAATTCTATGTATTTTTGTTGAGGTATTTCTTGAATGGTTAAGACATACTATTAGATTAATTCATAATTTTACATGTACTTATGAATACTAAATGTTCTCTTGCAGTATCCAAATATTATTAGCCTTCAACATTCTCAAACTTCCTGTGATTATTTTTTTAACTGTTAAAATACAAAACTAAAATGATAAAATATAAAATTCCAGAATGTTCTTTAATTTATTGCATTGTGATCAAACTAGAGCCCTTGTGATATTACTGTATGAAGGTTTAATTGGCTTGCGTTAAAATTCTCTGCCCACCTTTTTAACAGAACATTACCCTGTTTATTTTAACCTGTCTAAAGCCTTCGTTAAATTAGTTGATAGTGAAGCTTGATATTAAAGTTTAGTGTTCGTGCAATAATATCACCTACCATAATTTTCAGATGCCACAGATTAATAATGCAGATATTTTCTTCTCTGCATTAGTTTTAATGAATCTGTAAATATGTTTACAAATTACATTTTGTTAAAACTAATGCATAGAGGAAAATAAATAGATTATAGTTTTTTTTTAAAGTGATGGCTATATTCATGTTCCTGTGTTCATTGGCATTCCAAATCATGTGGGTGGCGCACTCCCTGATTCTACTGCTGAGCTGAGGGCTGGCTCACAATAACATTTTATGTTGAAAGTATACCACCTTCCTCTTAGTGGACAGCACTTTTACACTTACCATGTGCTTCATTTTGGATTTTGCAGCTATTTCAACAACTTGTTACCTGATTCTGTATTCTTTGGAGGTAATAAAACTGGTGGTTAGTCATGTTCCTGTTAGTTGTGTGACTCGGGCTTTGATGCACTCAACCTTAAATTTTACTACTTTTGAGCTATTCGTAAACTTGCATCATATTTGTTTAAAAACCATACACTTTTTTTTGTTTCTTGCAAATATGTTTAAATACAGTTTTGTTGTTTGACTTGCAGAATTAGACATTGAAGTAATGTTCTGTCGATGCACAGTACATAATTTATATTCAAAGGCAATTAGAGTGCTCATTAAAATTTATTTAATGCACATTTTCAATAAATCTTGTATTTGTAATAAACTCTATTATCCCTAATAGCTTATTGTTCTCTTATTTTTTTCAGAATGTCCAGTTGTTTGTTTTGTAGTCTTGTAGAGCGTTTGCAAAGTCCATCGAAATATATTTGTTTCAGAGCAGGGAATAGAAAGAGCTTTGTTCATATTTCCAGTCACCATACATTCTGGAAGTTTCTAATACAACAGTCATAAAATTCAATGTTTAAACTGTGCACAAGTGTTTTTTTTTGTCTTTTTAAGTATTGTCATAACAAACATTTTAGGGAGTGTAAAGAAGTTAGCTGTGGTTGACTGTTGTCCACATGAAGTCATCAATTCTATTTTAATTAATTGAATCCCAGCACAAGCTCTGAATTTAAAGACTAAACATTTTATGAATGTTAATTTGGAAACAAAAACGTTTACTAATAAAAATCATTTGAGGAATGCAAAGCGTCCTATTTTTGCTAAATTACCTTTTCATTCCTTAAAAGCTCAGGTAGGACTTTTTAAAAAAGAAAATGCAACAAGTGTTTCATTTAATGGGTGTACAGCATCCCATTTTACAGCTTTCTCTACGACCTGTATCGCCTTTCTGCACACTGATTAGCTGGCTCTATTTCAAAGTATATTGACTTATACAGACTTTCCTCACAAGGAAAGTAAAATCCTGTGTCCGAGCCAATTATGTCTATTTGTCCCAGATCTCTTACAACATTTGGCTCAGTTTGACGATAGAATTTGTGTTTAACTCCTGCAGTGGGGTCGTTGCTAGCTGGCTCTTCGTATGATGATCTGTTTTTTTGAAGAGCTTGGAGCTTCCCTTCTTCCCCACCCCCATCCACCCCATTCAGCTTTGCAGAATTAATTGCATGAAATTTATCAATTGCATTTACATGCAGAATTCGTATTCCTAATTGGCAAAAAAAAGTTTGTTTAACCGTTCTATAGGACTGATTTTCTATCTTTTACGGGATGATGCAAAATTGCTTAGCAATCAACTTGCTGTTGACCATAATTTTTTTTTTAAGTAATTTCAAAAGTAAAGGAGCACTCCTACTCTTACACCAAGTTTATCAATTTGGTTCTTCAGCTGCACGTTCATGCCTGCCTGAAACCAGTAACTAATACCAACATGATCAGTCTGTCCATTTCCATCACTACAACTGGTTTTGGATAAGCCCATGAATATCTTGATCTGCTAAATTAGTATTTGTGTTTCAATTTTTCAAAAAGTTTTAAGTTTAAATAGCAATAATAGTTGTTTATACTTTATATTAGATTAAATAAAACATTGAAAAAATTCTAATCATGCTAGGATGGTCCATGTAACCGGGAAAATATGGCAGCCTTAAGTTCGGGGTGCATAACAGAACATCTGCACCTTTTTTTTTAAGATCTGTCTTTCTTTCTTGTTCTTTCTATCTGTCTCTCTCAACCAAAAACTGATGGGGGTTGCCTTTCTTGTCTTGACATAGTAAGGAGAGAAGCACCTGTATTTATATAGGCCTAGAAATTTGTGGGTTTAGCGCAGCAGTTAAGGCCCGTTTTGAAGAAAAATGGCGGTTGACTGGATTCCGGCGGGTCCCCCGGCAGCCACCATTTTGGGCAGGTCAGCAGCGCTGCCGTTGCCTGCGCTCACTTCAGAAATGGAAATGAGGCAAACTTGACGCACGATCTGCCATTTTCACCATCGCTGCTCCGCTTACCGCCCTCTCTAAATCACGACCAGCTGACCAAGCGTTCAGCAGCAGGAAGGAGCCTCCAGCAGCGATCTTTAAAGGGAATCATCAACAACAGCTTGCAGCTGACATGGTTTCTCAGTTTGACTGGCTCTTTATAACTTTCTGAAACTCTTGCAGCTTTCTAAACTTGTTTAAAGTTCCTGAGGTGACGGGGAGTGTTGGTGCAAGTGGAGAATGCCTTCATTCTCATTTAAAGGCTTCTGCTCACACCACTTGCACACAGTCATGGGGGCTCTACTGGCAGACCCCCTTGCACTCGAGTATCTTCGGGAGAGGGAGCAGAGGCAGCGAAGAAGAGAAGGTGCTCGCAAAGGGAGGAGGAAGGGGGCCAGGAGGGCTCTCAACAGGAGGCCTTACCCACCTCGGGTCTTCGTAGAGCACTTCTCTTATCTCCACTTAAGCTAGGAGCAGTGTATTAGGAGGCTCCGCTTCATCAAGGAGGTGGTCACAGAACTCTGCCACCTGCAGCCTCAGAGCTGGGCGACCACGGCTCTCCTGGTGGCCCTCAATTTCTTTGTCAGCGGATCCTGCCAGTCTGCAGCAGGAGACATAGTTAACATCTCGCAGTTCGCCGTCCATTGCTACATCCAGGAGGGTCACGGAGGCTCTCTACTCCAGAAGAGACTACATTGTCTTCTCTCTGAACAGAGAGAAGCAGGACAAGTGCTCATGTGGCTTTTGCCAGGATAGCAGGCTCCCCATGGTGCAGGGCGCCATCAACAGCACACACGTGGCTTTGCGGGCACCGTATACCAATCCTGAGATGTTCCGTAACCGCAAAGGCTACTACTCACTTAATGTGGATCATGATGGTGAATGTCCACTATCCTGGCAGCAGTCATGATGCCTTCATCCTGTGCCAGTATGGTGTGCCGGCAATCTTCCAGCCACCACGTCAAACCCGAGGGTGGTTTCTCGGAGACTACGGTTATCTGCTCTACACCTGGCCGATGACTTGTGCCTAGCACTCATAATGACAGACATGCTGCCATCAGGAACATCATCAAGTAGACCATCGGGGTGCTAAAGCAATGGTTTGCTGTCTTGACCGCTCTGGAGGAGCCCTCCAGTACTCGGCGGAGAGGTTGTATCATTTCATGGTGGTCTGCTGCATGCTTCACAACTTGGCCATCATGCGGGCGCAGCCCTCGCCACCACGGATTGCAGGACCACCTCCGGAGGAGGACGCGGGAGAGGAGGGAGGGAGGAGACAGGCAGAAAATACCCGTTCTGGCCTCCTCAGACTCAGATTCCAGTGAATGAAACCCCAGATCCCCGTTGCTCACCACTTCCCCATCATACCATTCCTCTGTCACGAACATCACAGTGTCCTGCTGGGCACAAAGCTGAAATGAGCCACCACAAAACACACATTCCGAACAAAAATCATGGATTTATCCGAATCCAATCAACGTTACAAAAATCACCCTTGTGCATTCCCTTTGAGCCTGTTGTTTGTGTGTCTTTACCTATTCCAGTGCTCCTCCAGTGGCTGCAGCATGGCTGGTGGAAGGCTGCTGACTTTTAGTGGAGGGGATTACAGTTGGCCTTGCAGGAAGACCTCGACCAGCTGTAGACCTAGAAGGCCTGGCTGTAGACTGCATCACCTCGGCATCGCGGCAGCAGTCTGGGCTGGCTGGCTGACAGTCAGCAGCAAGGGCAGTGGCGGTGGTGGGAGTAGGAATGCTGTCATCCTGAGACAGGACAGCAAGTTCTTGCTCCACAGACCCACTGCCACTACCCTGGGGCGGCGCCTCAGCATTCCTAGCAATCTGTTGGAGGACAGATTGCTGTCCTTCTGCGACACTCTGCAAGCCCCTTTCGACACTCCTAAACTCCGCGACGATGGCAGCCGTCTGAGCTTGCGTGGCAACAAGCTGAGCCTGCAGGAGAGCAGTCTGCGTTTCCACTGCAGCACTGAGATGTTGGGTCACTTCTGCCTGTGCTGCAATGGAAGCAGCGACATCGCCCACCACATGCAGCATCATGTCCATTTCCATCCTGGAAATCATAGGCTCCAAGCTCTGCGCAAAGCCCTGTGCAATGTTGCACCCGGAATCCTCCATGCTCCTTGACATTGACAAGAGGCTCTCTGGCAGGCTTGCCATTGCACCTAGCATTTGTGTGTGCATGCCCATCATCCTTCTTCTGAAGGCTGCCCCATTGAGGTCATCATCTCAGTCGTGTGCAGCAGAACTCGTGCGCAACCTCCCCCTCTGGGGAGCTGGCACCCAAGCTAACTTTTCCCTCTGGCCTTGCTGCAGCCCAATAGTGCCCTCTGCCTCACCATGTGCAGATCCCGCCTCTATACAACCCTCTAAATTCCGCGCAGTGCCATTTTCTGAGCTGATGTCTGCGAGTGTCAGATGCAGTGATGGTGTATCTTTTCTTCTCCTCCATCACTCTCCTCCACAACTTCAAGGACCGGCTGGCCTGCTGGCAGTTCTTGGGTATCTGAAAGCAGAAAGGCACGGGTTGTGGTGAGGGGAGGGGGGGCGAAAACAAGATATCCATGCATACACCAGCAGCAGCTTGTCAGTGAGAAGAGATTTTGTGATGTGAGAAGATGGCTTAGGTATGACTATACCATAATTATCAGCAATGGCTTCAACTTCTCCCATGGCCACGGTCTCCATCACTGCCCCTCCAATTATGTCAAGGATGGATTCCTCCAGGTCGCTGAGGTTCTGTATAGCGGCTTGGCCACCTCCCGTCTGCTGCTGCTCCCTCCTGTTCTGTGCCACCTTTGCCTGCAAGAGAAAGGGAAGTGTGTCAGTGAGTTTAGTGCAATGTGTTTGGATGATATGCCTGCCATAGTTGAATAGCTGTCCGTGTGTGCAAGGTGTGAGATGTGGGTGTGAGTGTTGCAGCAGTGATAAGGTTGTGAGGGTGACGTGAAGCCATGATTGTGAGGTCTGAGTGGTGATAGCTAGAGATTGCTGGTAGGTGAGTGATGGGGGTGTGGTGCATTGAGCATATGCTGAAAGTGGTCCAGGCAGCACACATATGTGAGGCTTGTGGTGCAGATGGTGGGATATGGAATTTGCTGAAGCCTTCACTCCCCTTGACCTGCCATGTGAGGTTATTAAACTTTTTTCGGCACTCGATCCACGTCCTTGGAACCACACTGGTGGCCATGACGGAGTTAGCTATCTCCTCCCAGAGCCTTCTGCAAGTGGCCTGGGATGGCCTCCTGCCACCCTGCGGGAACAGGACAGCCCGCATTCGTTGTACGGCCATGACAAAGGCCTCCAGCCGAGAACCTTCGGACTCGCTCCCTTGGTTGCTCAGCTATGTCTTCATCCAGACTGACAATGAGGTGCTGCTGCAACAAAGCACCTCCCCTTTAAGTAGTGCAGCGAGCCTAGGCCAAACGTTACTGGCCATTAGACTGCACCTGATTAACGCCCCCCCCCCCCCCCGCCCAGGTTGAGCGCTAAGCCAATTAGCAACGCGTTTAACGCTGAGAGCAGCGCTCCAATCATTATAATGAGCAGGCAGCACGAATTATGTGTGCTGCCTGGACCACTTTCAGCATATGCATGCACATAGCGCTGGCATGACACCGCACGTTGTCTGGCATTATCCAGTTTCTAGGCCAACATGTCTTATCACACCTCCGATGTCGCAAAGCGCATTATATATAATGAATTACTTTGGCGTGCGGTCAGTATGTAGGCAAACACAGCAGCCACTTTGTACACAGCAAGATCCCACAAATAGCAACTTGCATTAATAGCTAATTAGTCTATTACTAATTGGTGCTGATACTTGACAGAAGAATGCTGGCCAGCACACTGGTAGAACATAGAAACATAGTAAAATAGGAGCAGGAGTAGGCCATTCGGCCCTTCGAGCCTGCGCCACCATTCAATATGATCATGGCTGATCCTCTATTTCAATACCATATTCCCGCTCTCTCCCTTACATAGAACATAGAACAGTACAGGCCCTTCGGCCCTCGATGTTGTGCCGAGCATTGTCCGAGACCAAGATCAAGCTATCACACTCCCTATCACTCTGGTGTGCTCCATGTGCTTATCCAATAACCGCTTGAAAGTTCCTAAAGTGTCCGACTCCACTATCACAGCAGGCAGTCCATTCCACACCCCAACCACTCTCTGAGTAAAGAATCTACCTCGGACATCCCTTCTATATCTCCCCCCATGCACCTTATAGTTATGCCCCCTTGTAACAGCTGCCTCTACCCGAGGAAATAGTCTCTGAACATCCACTCTATCTATCCCCCTCATCATCTTCTAAACCTCTATTAAGTCGCCTCTCATCCTCCTCCGCTCTAAAGAGAAAAGCCCCAACTCCCTCAATCTTTCCTCATAAGACCTCCCCCCCAAACCAGGCAGCATCCTGGTAAATCTCCTTTGCACTCTTTCCAATGCTTCCACGTCCTTCCTATAGTGAGGTGACCAGAACTGCACACAATATTCCAAATGTGGTCTCACCAAGGTCCTGTACAGTTGCAGCATAACCTCACGGTTCTTAAACTCAAACCCTCTGTTAATAAACGCCAACACACCATAGGCCTTCTTTACTGCTCTATCCACTTGAGTGGCAACCTTCAGAGATCTGTGGATATGAACCCCCAGATCCCTCTGCTCCTCCACGTTCCTCAGAACCCTGCCGTTGACCCTGTAATCCTTATTCAAATTTGCCCTACCAAAATGAATCACCTCGCACTTATCAGGGTTAAATTCCATCTGCCATTTTTCGGCCCAGCTCTGCATCCTATCAATGTCTCTTTGCAGCCTACAACTGCCCTCCACCTCATCCACTACTCCACCAATCTTGGTGTCATCAGCAAATTTACTGATCCACCCTTCAGTCCCCTCCTCCAAGTCATTGCTAAAAATCACAAACAGCAGAGGACCCAGCACCGACCCCTGTGGCACACCGCTGGTAACTGGTCTCCAGTCCGAAAATGTTCCATCCACCACCACCCTCTGCCTTCTATGAGATAGCCAGTTACTTATCCAATCGGCCAAATTTCCCTCTATCCCACAACTCCTTACTTTCTTCATGAGATGACCATGGGGAACCTTATCAAACGCCTTACTAAAATGCATGTATACGACATCAACTGCTCTACCTTCATCTACACACTTAGTTACCTCCTCAAAGAATTCAATCAAATTTGTTAGGCAAGACTTACCCTTCACGAATCCGTGTTGACTATCCCTGATTAAGTTGCCCCTTTCCAAATGGTCATAAATCCTATCCCTCAGGACCTTTTCCATTATCTTACCAACCACTGAAGTAAGACTAACCGGCCTATAATTACCAGGGTCATTCCTATTTCCTTTCTTGAAGAGAGGAACAACATTCGCCACTCTCCAGTCCTCTGGCACCATCCCCGTGGACAGTGAGGACCCAAAGATCAAAGCCAGAGGCTCTGCAATCTCCTCCCTTGCCTCCCAAAGAATCCTAGGATATATCCCATCTGGCCCAGGGGACTTATCGACCCTCAGGTTCTTCAAAATTGCTAAAACATCTTCCCTCAGAACATCTACCACCTCCAGCCTATCCACCTTTATCACACTCTCATCCTCAAGAACATGGCCCCTCTCCTCGGTGAACACTGACGAAAAGTATTCATTCATCACCTCTCCTATCTCTTCTGACTCCATGCACAAGTTCCCACTACTGTCCTTGACCGGCCCTACCCTCACCCTGGTCATTCTTTTATTTTTCACATAAGAGTAAAAAGCCTTGGAGTTTTTCTTGATCCGACCCGCCAAGGACTTCTCATGCCCCCTCCTAGCTCTCCTAAGCTCTTTTTTTAGCTCATTCCTTGCTACCTTGTACCCCTCAATC
Source organism: Squalus acanthias (assembly GCA_030390025.1). Taxonomy (NCBI): domain Eukaryota; kingdom Metazoa; phylum Chordata; class Chondrichthyes; order Squaliformes; family Squalidae; genus Squalus; species Squalus acanthias. The sequence continues at coordinate 70,820,861 of CM059432.1, read as the reverse complement.
GACCCAACTGAACCTTGTTTTCTCATCCTTACATACGCTTCCTTTTTCCTCTTGACTAGACATTCAACCTCTTTTGTGAACCATGGTTCTCTCACTCAGCCATTTCCTCCCTGCCTGACAGGGACATACCTATCAAGGACACGCAGTAATTGCTCCATGAAAAAGCTCCACTTTTCGTTTGTGCCTTTCCCCGATAGTTTCTGTTCCCATCTTATACTCCCTAATTCTTGCCTAATCGCATCATAATTACCCCTCCCCCAATTATAAACCCTGCCCTGCCGTATGGCCCTATCCCTCTCCATTGCAATAGTGAAAGTTACCGAATTGTGGTCACTATCTCCAAAGTGCTCTCCCACATACAAATCAAACACTTGGCCCGGTTCATTACCCAGTACCAAATCCAACGTGGCCCCACCTCTTGTCGGCCTATCCACATATTGTGTCAGGAAATCCTCCTGCACACACTGTGCAAAAACTATCCCATCCGAACTGTTTGACCTATAAAGGTTCCAATCAATATTTGGCAAGTTGAAGTCACCCATGACAACTACTCTGTGACCTCCACACCTATTCATAATCTGCTTTGCAATTTCTTCCTCCACATCTTTATTACTATTTGGGGGCCTGTAGAAAACTCCTAACAACGTGACCGCTCCTTTCCTATTTCTAACTTCAGCCCTTGATGCCTTTTGTGTCTAGAAATTTATCTATCTCCTTCTTAAATATATTCAGTGACTTGGCCTCCACAGCCTTCTGTGGTAGAGAATTCCACAGGTTCACCACCCTCTGAGTGAAGAAATTTCTCCTCATCTCAGTTCTAAATGTCCTACCCCTTATCCTGAGACTGTGACCCCTCGTTCTAGACACCCCAGCCAGGGGAAACCTCCTCCCTGTATCCAGTCTGTCGAGCCCTGTCCGAGTTTTATGAGATCCTCTCTCATTCTTCTAAACTCTAGTGAATACAGGCCTAGTCGACCCAATCTCTCCTCATACAACAGTCCTGCCATCCCAGGAATCAGTCTGGTGAACCTTCGCTGCACTCCCTCTATGGCAAGTATATCCTTTCTTAGGTAAGGAGACCAAAACTGCACACAGTACTCCAGATGTGGTCTCACCAAGGCCCTGTATAACTGTAGTAAGATCCTTGCTCCTGTACTCAAATCCTCTTGCAATGAAGGCCAACATACCATTTGCCTTCCTAACTGCTTGCTGCAACTGCATGTTTGTTTTCAGTGACTGGTGTACAAGGACACCCAGGTCCCTCTGTACATCAACATTTCCCAATCTATCACCATTTAAATAATACTCTGCCTTTCTGTTTTTCCTACCGAAGTGGATAACTTCACATTTATCCACGTTATACTGCATCTGCCATGTATTTGCCCACTCACTCAACTTGTCTAAATCGCCTTGAAGCCTCTTTGCATCCTCCTCACAACTCACAATCCCACCTAATTTCGTGTCGTCAGCAAACTTGGAAATATTACATTTGGTTCCCTCATCCAAATCATTGATATATATTGTGAATAGCTGGGGCCCAAACACTGATCCCTGCGGTACCCCACTAGTCACCGCCTACCACCTCGAAAAAGACCCATTTATTCCTACTCTCTGTTATCAATTTTCAATCCATGCCAGTATATTACCCCCAATCCCATGTGCTTTAATTTTGCACACTAACCTTTTATGTGGGACTTTATCAAAGGCCTTCTGAAAATCCAAATACACCACATCCACTGGTTCTCCCTTATCTATTCTACCAGTTACATCCTCAAAAAACTCCAGAAGGTTTGTCAAACACTATTTCCCTTTCATAAATCCATGTTGACTCTGTCTAATCCCGTTGATATTTTCTAAGTGTCCTGTTATCACATCCTTTATAATAGACTCTAGCATTTTCCCTACTACTGATGTTAGGCTAACCAGTCTGTAGTTCCCTGTTTTCTCTCTCCCTCCTTTTTTAAACAGTAAGGTTACATTTGCCACCCTCCAATCTGCAGGAACTGTTCCATAATCTATAGAATTTTGGAAGATGACAACCAATGCATCCACTATTTCCATGGCTACCTCTTTTAGTACTCTGGGATGCAGATTATCAGGCCCTGGGGATTTATTGGCTTTCAGTCCCATTAATTTCTCCAGCACTATTTTTTTATTAATACTAATTTCCTTTAATTCCTCCTTACTAGACCCTTGGTTCCCTAGCATTTCTTGGAAGTTATTTGTGTCCTCTTCCGTGAAGACAGAACCAAAGTATTTGTTTAATTGCTCACCATTTCCTTGTTCCCCATTATAAATTCTCCCGTTTCTGACTGTAAGGGACCTACATTTGTCTTCACTAATCTTTTTCTTTTTACATACTTGTAGAAGCTTTTACAGTCCGCTTTTATGTTCCTTGCAAGTTTACTCTCATACTCTATTTTTCCCCTCCTAATCAATCTCTTGGTCCTTTTTTGCTGAACTCTAAACTGCTCCCAATCCTCAGGCTTGCTACTTTTTCTGGCAACTTTATATGACTCCTCTTTGGATCTAATACTATCCTTAATTTCTTTTGTTAGCCATGGTTGGGCCGCTTTTCCTTTTGTGTTTTTGCGCCAGAAAGGAATGTATAATTGTTGCAATTCATGCATTCGTTCCTTAAATGTTAGCCATTGTCTATCCACTGTCATGTCTTTTAATGAAGCTCCCCAATCTATCATAGCCAACTCACTCCTCATACCTTCGTTGTTTCCTTTGTTTAGATTTAGGACCCTAGTTTCAGATTGGACTTCTTCACTTTCCATCTTAATGAAGAATTCTATCATGTTATGATCACTCTTCCCTAAAGGACCCAGCACAACAAGATTATTAATTAACCCCTTCTCATTGCACAATACCCAATCTAGGATAGCCTGTTCCCTAGTTGGCTCCTCAATGTACTGGTCTAAAAAACCACCTCGTACACACTCTAGGAATTCATCCTCCACAGTATTATTGCTAATTTGGTTTGGCCAGTCTATATGTAGATTAAAGTCACCCATGATTACTGTAGTACCCTTCTTACATGCATCTCTAATTTCCTGTTTGATGCCATCCCCTACATTACCACTACTGTTTGGAGGCCTATAGACAACTCCCACCAATGTTTTCTGCCCCTTGGTGTTTCTTAGCTCTACCCAGATTGATTCTACATCTTTATTTTCTGAGCCAATATCCTTTACCAACAATGCCACCCCACCTCCTTTTCCTTTTTGCCTGTCCTTCCTAAATATCGAATATCCTTGGATATTCAGCTCCCAGCCTTGGTCACCCTGCAGCCATGTCTCCGTAATCGCAATTATATCGTATCCGTTTACATCTATTTGCACTGTTAATTCGTCTACCTTATTACGAATGCTTCGTGCATTCAGATACAGTGCCTTTAAATTTGTCTTTGTAACATTTTTAGACATCTTAACATTTTTTTGTACTATGGCCCTATTTGTCTTATTACCATTTTTTCTTACCCGGACCCTATTTGTTAGTGCACTCCTTTGTACGCTCTCCCTTCCTGACACAATCTGGTTATCCTTATCCCAATCCCTTTCCTGCACTGCTTCCTTGTCTTTTCACTTTAGCATTCAGGAACAACCTGATCCTCTTCGAATAATGCCATGGAATCATCCAACTAGGTTGTTAGGGCCTTGGTTTAACATCAAATCAAAAATATTGCTGCACGTTAGCTTTTGTCCTGTAGACCAGACTTTTTTTTTTAAACTTAAATAAAAATTAAAAAATTGGGGGAAATGTCTACATATGGTTTCAAATTCTGCAGTAAGAAGATTTCTGCTCAGGTCAGCTATCTAGATTGAGATGGTGAACAACTACTAGATCCAACAGGACAAGAATAATAAAAATGCCACAGTTCTTCAAGGTGTTTCACACTCCATGGATGACACTAAAAGGCCTCTGAGGATCGACCTTCTACAGAAATAAAAACAGAAAATGCTGGAAATACTCAGCAGGTCAGGCAGCATCTGTGGAGAGAGAAACCGAGTTAACGTTTCTGTTTGATGACCTCTCGTCAGAACTGGAAAAAGTTAGAGATGTAACAGATCTTAAGCAAGTGCAGGGACAGGGGGAGGGGAGGAAAGAACAAAAGGGAAGGTCTGCGATAGGATGGCAGGCAGGAGAGATTAAAAGACAAAAGAGATGATTGTACAAGGCAAATGGAGATGGTAATGGGGCAAGTAAAGAAACAAAAAATGAGTCTAGAAGAGGTGTAAATGGGAATGGCAGAATCATCAAGAGCTGCCATGTGCAAAAATAGGGGCCGAGGTTATGGTCTGAAATTGTTGAACTCGATGTTGTGTCCAGAAGGCTGTAAAGTGCCTAATCGAAAGATGAGGTGCTGTTCCTCGAGCTTACGTTGAGCTTCATTGGAACAGTGTAAGAGGCCGAGGACGGAGAGGTCAGAGTGGGAGTGGAGCGGAGAATTAAAGTGATAGGCGATTGGAAGCTTGGGGATCACGCTTATGGACTGAACAGAGGTGTTCCGCAAAGCGATCACCCAATCTGCGTTTGGTCTCCCCAATGTAGAGGAGACCACATCATGAGCAGTGAATACAGTATACAAATTGCAAGAAGTACAAGTAAATCGCTATTTCACCTGGAAGGAGTGTTTGGGGCCCTGGACAGTGGGAAGGGAGGGAGGAGGTAAAAGGGTTGGTGTTGCATCTCCTACACTTGCACGGAAGGTGCCATGGGAAGGGGAAAGGGTGTTGGGGGTGATTTGAGGAGCGGACCAGGGTGTCGCGGAGGGAGCGGTCCCTTCGGAATACTGAAAGGGGAGGGGAGGGGAAGATGTGTTTGATGGTGGGATCATACTGGAGGTGGCGGAAATGAGATGATCCGTTGACTGTGGAAGCTGGTGGGTGAAAGGTGAGGACAAGGAGAACCCTATTGTGGTTCTGGAAGGGAGGGGAAGGGGTGAGAGCAGAAGTGCGGGAAATAGAGGGGACACGGTCGAGTGCCATGTCAACCACTGTAATGGGGAATCCTCGGTTGAGGTAAAAGGAAGACATATCGGAAGCACTAGTATGGAAGGTGGCATCGTCCGAGCAGACGAGACGGAGAAATTGGGAGAATGGAATAGAGTCCTTACAGGAAGCGAGGTGGGAGGAAGTGTAGTCCAGGTAGCTGTGGGAGTCAGTGGGCTTATAGTGGATGTTTGTCGATCGCCTATCCCCAGAAATGGAGACCGAGAAGTCGAGGAAGGGAAGGGTCGGAGATGGACCATGTGGAAGGTGCAGGAAGGGTAGAAATTGGAAGCAAAGTGAATAAAATTTTCTGGTTCAGGGCGAGAGCAGGAAATGGCACTGATAAAGTCATCAACGTACCACATATCCCACAAAAAGGCAGGCATAGCTAGAACCCATGCAGGTTCCTATAGCAACACCTTTAATTTGGAAGTGGTGAGTGGAGTCAAAGGAGAAGTTGTTCAATGTGAGAACAAGTTCAGCCAGGCGGAGGAGGATGGTGGTGGATGGGGACTGTTTGGGCCTCTGTTCAAGGAAGAAGCGGAGGGCCCTCAGGCCATCCTGGTGGGGGGTGGCGGTGTAGAGGGATTGGACGGCCATAGTGAAAAGGAGAAAGTTGGGGCCAGGAAACTGTTAGTGGCGGAGGGCGTCAGAAGAGTCATGGATGTAGGTGGGAAGAGACTGGACAAGGGGAGAAAAAATAGAGTCGAGATAGGAAGAAATCTTTTCCGTGGGGCAAGAACAGGCTGAAACGATGGGTCTACCAGCGCAGTCCTGTTAGTGGATCTTGGGAAGGAGGTAGAAGTGGGCTGTGCAGGGTTGTGGAACTATGAGGTTGGCAGCCGTGGATGGAAGATCTCCAGAGGAGATGAGGTCCGTGACAGTCTTGGAAATGATGGCTTGATGTTAGGTAGTGGGGTCATGGTCCGGGGGAGGTAGGAGGAGGTGTCGGAGAGTTGCTGTCCAGCCTCCGCAAGGTAGAGGTCGGTTTGCCAAACAACAACAGCGCCACCCTTGTCAGCAGGTTTAATGACAATATTGGGGTTGGATCTGAGAGAACGGAGTGCTGCAAGTTCAGAGGGAGGTAGGTTGGAGTGAGTGAGGGGAGCAGAGTGAGTGAGGGGAGCAGAGAAATTGAAAGGGCCGATGTCACGCCGTTAGTTTGCAATGAAAAGATCTAGAGAGGGTAAGAGGCCAGAGGGAGGGGTCCAGGCAGAACGAGAATTCTGAAAACGGGAGAAAGTTTGGTTTTATACAGTTTGGTTCTGCTGAATTCCACTTCTCATTTTGGTTCCACATTATCAAAGAGGTGAAGGATACTCAGAAATTTTCTCCTACAACCTCCAGCTAAGGTTCTACACCACTACATAGGATTGGATTAAGTTACTTAAGGGTGAGTCTCTGTCAAATACCAACAAAATTGCAAGCTGCTAACTCATTTGTGCAGGGTCTAACCATTATTTTTACTTTTATCCTTCATAGTAATGGGGGGCCCTTGATCTCATAGAAACCATTATTGGTGTATTTCTGATTTGACCTGCCCCGCTGCCACCCCGGGCTTAACCTGGAGTTGCAAAAACCCTGCATACTGCTCAACCCAAATCCAGCTTTGTGTCTCTCATGTCCATTCTATTACCAAGTCTGCTTTCTTCTTTCTCAGCAGCTCTACTCGCCTATGCCTTTACCTATTCCCGCAATGCTGCTGGATAAAAATGCTTCCATCACCTGTCTCCAATATCTATCAAATCCTTGTTTAAATATTTCCCTTTTTCCTCCAACCCCCATGAACAGTTTTTGGAATTCTAAGTTCCCTCTTAAATAATATCTTCACAGTTATCTAGGCATAACTGATATGGTTCACCTTTTATATTTAATAACCAGCTTTGAAGGTATGTTCTTCAAAAGGCATATTTGGCAGGTAGTTCTTATTCCTTTTAATGTACTGATAGCATTATGGAATGACTTTTGTAGCTGTTAAAAATTATGTGCATGATTAGTTGCAAAGGACTTGCAAGTATAATTTTTCCCCATCCCCCTCAATAACTGATATTTTGTGAATAAAAAAAATTTGATAAGATCTTATTCTTGCACTAATTATGGAATACCCACTAATTTTAATATTACTGGATAGGATAAAGGTGCAAGTCCTGCTAATAATTGGTGCAGTGCACCTGGGAGGACTAGAAAATTCATGGCAGGAGGGAGGTGGCTGAGGAAGTTGTTGTGACAGTGCAGCTGCAAGATTTAAAGTTGGACTGCATGTAAAGCAGAACCATCAGATAGTAAGTTGAGGAAATTGCTCCAAATGGGAACTAGTAAAAGAATAGCAGCAAACATCAGAGTGATATAAATATTCTTCTTCTGGCTGAAATAGTGGGTGTGGATGGCAAGAGACCTGCCACCACAGCCAGAACCATGTGGAAGGACGTGGCACAGGTAGTGAGTGGCAATTCCCCTCTGGGCATCCCTCCAGTGCAGGAATTACCTCACCAGGTCAACAAAGGTTATGTGTGATGGTAGCAAGCTACCATGCATCTATATTTTAAAATTTTCAGACTACAAACCAATATTAATCTTAAAAGTACAGTAACAAATTTAAGAGCATAATCTGTCAACTAAATGAACTGTACACACTCCTTCACATTGAACAATTAAATTAAATCACTGGAGAATTCTGTAATGCATGCATACCCTTTGAAGAATCACTTTCTTCATGGGAACTCCCTAAGAGGATTGATACAAGTTCTCCAATAATTGTCAAGTAAATTAGTCTGTACCTAACAAGCATTCTGTGCTTGTGCAGGAAAAAAAACGGTACATAATTCATGGGAGCAATAGCTACATGAGGAGAAATAGCAGATATTTGCCCATTAACCCAGCAGGTGAAGGAGGAGGCAATTGAGATACTGGGATCCCACTCAGCTGAGGCAATAGAGGAATGAGACATGAGAGGTGCCACACCCACAGTTGGTTTGTGCAGGGCAAGTGCTAATGTTCAAAGATCAAAAATAAAATCTATTTTATGACTCATACTTTTACGTGACCCTTACATGAGCAGAACAGCAAGCAAAAAGTAAATAGCAGGCAACTCATTGTATTTCTCTGTGTTTCTCTATGCATATGATCTGGAAACAAGAAAGAAGAAGCGGAGAGAGAGTGGCTGAATAGCAGAACACTCTGCAGCTGGGACAGCCAGCAGAAATTCACTCACATTGTCATTCATCCTCTCACTCATCAGCCCAGATAGATTTACTCAGGGATATAGAAACTTTAGATGAGGTGTGGATACTGAGTGCTACATGACACACAAGGGAGCCAAAAGAAAAGTTGTGGAAGTGGAGGAGGATATTTCTGAGCAGAGGCTAAGGTCCTATCATTAAAATTAAGATACTAGCAGAGAATCAAACTCATAAAGACTCTGAAAAAGTGCAGCAGATGCCAGGCTGGTAGTAAAGTACAGTGTCATTCTTTGCAACATCAGAGTGGGCTTCTCAATAATGTAGAGCACCCTGGAAAAAGTGGTGGCTGGAGGAATCTGCTTGCATCCCACAGAACACGGGACTGGAGGCAAATCATCACTTCCATGTGCAGGCTTTAAGTGGTTGCATTCAGGCCTTGGGTGACAGAATGGAGAAAGCCAGAGCACCACTTAAGAATGTTTGCATGGTATTTGGTATACTGCAGGCTAGAGATTAAGGTACATTAGTAATTCCATAAGATTTATTTTCTCACAGATCAGTGGCAATCAATATCCTCATACCATGCCTAGAGGGAGAGCAAGAGATGGATCCAAGGATTCTGCTTCCCAGGCAGTGCCAGAGAGTGCTCTGCTCAGTTCCTTTAAACACCTTCATGGGTAGAATAAAGTCAGTAGGCTAAGGCTGTGGATTCAAAGTCTTGAGAAGCAATCTGTTACAGTTCCGTCCCCACGACCCAACAGCCTTGAGAGGAGGGCTATCTCTGTCCTAAGAAGCTTTTATCATATAAACCAGCTGCCCACATCTCAGACCCCAGGCTCTCAGGTAGCACTTGGGAGTGTTAGAATAAGACTCAGGAAAAATCAAAGTCACAATGGCACTGCACTGTGATGAAGCTAATTAACCTCTTGATTATAAAGTTCCAGTTATTTTTGTTGTCAGAAATAGTTATGATCATTTTTTTTGTTGAAAACATGAAGTTGCATTGGATCTGAAAAAACATGTTTGCTGACTTATGACCATCATGGGACATGCTTTTCATAGAATGGTTACAGCACCCAAGCATCCCACCCACCCGCCCCTTCAACCACCGTCTGCCCCACCTGTGACAGAGACTGTAGGTCCCGCATTGGACTCATCAGTCACCTGAGAACTCATTTTTAGTGTGGAAGCAAGTCATCATCGGTTCTGAGGGACTCCCTAAGAAGACAGCACAGAAGGAGGCCATTCGGCCTGTCAAGCCCATGCCTGCTCTCTGCAAGAGCACTTCAACTAGTCCCACTCCCCCGCCCTTTCCCCATAGCCCTGCAAAAAAATTTTGGTCCGATACTTAGCCAATTCCCTTTTTAAAGCCACGATTGAGTCTGCCTCCACCACCCTTTCAGGCAGTGCATTCCAGATCCTAACCACTCGCTGCGTAAAAAAGGTTTTTCCTCATGTCGCCTTTGTTTTTTTTTCCAATCACCTTGAATCTGTGTCCTCTGATTCTCAACCCTTCCGCCAATGGGAACAGTTTCTCTCTATCTACTCTGTCTCGACCCCTCATGATTGTGAATACCTCTATCAAATCTGCTCTCAACCTTCTCTGCTCGAACATAAGGAGAACAACCCCAGCTTCTCTAGTCTATCCACATAACTGAAGTCCCTCATCCCTGGAATCATTCTTGTAAATCTTTTCTGCACCCTCTCTAAGCCCTTCACATCCTTGCTAAAGTGCCCAGAATTGGACACAATACACCAGTTGAGGCCGAACCAGTTCATCATAACTTCCTTGCTTTTGTACTCTATGCCTCTATTTATGAAGCCCAGTATCCTGTATGCATTTTTTAACCGCTTTCTCAACCTGCCCTGCCACCTTCAACGATTTGTGCACATATACCCCCAGGTCTCTCTCTTCATGCACCCCCTTTAGGATTGTACCCTTTAGTTTATATTGCCTCTCCTCGTTCTTCCTACCAAAATGTATCACTTCACACTTTTCTGTGTTAAATTTCATCTGCCACGTGTCCGCCCATTTCACCAGCCTGTCTATATGTTTTCTTGAAGTCTATCACTATCCTCCTCGCTGTTCACTACCTCCAAATTTTAAGCCATTAATAGATATCAAGAAAAGCAGTGGTCCTGGTACCGACCCCTGGGGAACACTACTGTATACCTTCCTCCAGTCCAACAAACTCCTCTCTGTTTCCTGTCACTTAACCAATTTCGTATCCATGCTGCCCCTTTTATTCCATGGGCTTCAACTTTGCTGGTAAGCCTAATATGTGGCACTTTATCAAATGCCTTTTGGAAGTCCATATACACCACGTCCACCGCATTGCCCTCATCAGCCCTCTCTGTTACCTCATCAAAAAACTCGATCAAGTTAGTTAAACACTATATGCCTTTAAAAAATCCGTGCTGGCTTTCCTTAATTAATCCACACTTGTTCAAGTGACTGTTAATTTTGTCCCTGATTATTGTTTCTAAAAGCTTCCCTACTACCGAGGTTAAACTGACTGGCCTGTAGTTGCTGGGTTTATCCTTACACCCTTTTTTTGAACAAGGGTATAACATTTGCAATTCTTCAGTCCTCCGGCACCACATCCGTGTCTAAGGATTGGAAGATTATGGCGAGTACCGCTGCGATTTCCTCCTTAACCCATCCCATCCGGTCTTGGTGACTTATCAACTTTAAGTTCAGAAAGCCTTTCTAATCCCTCCTCTTTATCAATTTTTATCTCATCTGGTATCTCCACTACCTCCTCTTTCACTATGACTTTGGCAGCATCTTCTTCCTTGGTGAAGACAGATGCAAAGTACTCATTTAGTACCTCAGCTATGCCCTCTGCCTCCATGCATAGGTCTCCTTTTTGGTCCCTAATCGGCCCCACCCCTCCTCTTACTACCCGTTTATTATTTATATGCCTATAGAAGACTTTTGAATTCCCTTTTATATTAGCTGCCAGTCTATTCTCATACTCTCTCTTTGCCCCTCTTATTTTCTTTTTCACTTCCCCTCTGAACTTTCTATATTAGCCTGATCTTCACTTGTATTCTCAACCTGACATCTGTCATACACGCCCTTTTAATAATGAATGGAATGTTCTAAGGATTGTACATTTGAATTATGTGGCACATCTTTGTTGTTAAAAAATATTGTATAACTATAATATGACCAGATATTACTGAACGTCTCTGATGAGTTTGTCTCTTAGCTTTCTCCCAACATCTGTCTGTGACCCTGCTGTGTCCTCCTCCTGTCTTTTCCTCTGTTAGAAACTATAGTAGTATTGATACCCTTTGTCTCTAAGAAGACAGCCAGCACCTTGCCCTTGATTCTGAAAGGGTGTAGGGACACTGGACTGCTGAAAGATGAATGGATGATAATAGCACCCTGCATGTTGGGCACTGACATGCAGAAATCTATGCCTGTAGTCTCTCACTAAAGGAAGTGAAATCTCTTGATTCACAATGTTGTGGGTTAGCAATAGAAGTTCATATGGCCACTTGAATACAAACTATAGCTCTAATCACTCATGGAAACCCTACAATCCATTGAAACTTAATGGGCTGATCACCCATTTGTCCTGATCCTGCATCAGATGATGTGAATTGGGGCTGCTCTGGCAAACAGAGCATTAATTATTTATGCAAGAATAATCGAGTGGCAAAGAAATTAAGCGATGTAGTGACTTTGAGCTAAAGTAACTGCTGTCCTGGCCTCCCTGGTTTGCAGATCTCCCTGTATGTTCTCGGCTTCTCTGTTGTTCTTTCTCTTGCCACTCCAGAAGGGTTTCCACATTAGGAAACCCATACTGCAAACTAACTAAATTTTAAGAAAATTTCTCAAACGTAAACAAAATCCTGACCCCTGTTCCACTATTTAAATGGACTGCTCCTCCAGTTTTGGCTAAACTTCAATCCGACGCTCCTGATCTTGGGTCACCCGGGTTTGTACGGAGGCAAGCAAGTTGGATGTCCATCTCGTGTGTTTGCTCCTGGGCCTGGCCAAAACTGCCATTCATAGCTCCAGGATGCATAAGATCTACAGGGTAGGTCACTCCGACTGCTTGCCTCTCTTCCGCTGTCCTGTGTAGTCCTCGAGAGGGATCATGCGATCTCTGCCAGTATGTTTGAAACCTTCCCTGACTAGTGGGCACCGCAGGATGTTAATTGTATCATTAATGGGACAAACTAGATTATTTTGTTTTTACTTGTATTCTGCATATATCAGTTGGTTGGACCATTTGAGTATTAGTGGTAACCTCCTAGAAGGGAGTCACTTGTTGGAATGTTTTTGTTCTGGCAGGATTGGGTTAAGTGTTTGACTGGTCTAGCAATATCAATACCGTGGCTACAAGAGCAGGGCAGAGGCTACGTCGTGTGGCTCGCCTCCTGACCTCTCAGTGCCTCTCCAGCATCTACAAGACACAAAGTCCAGAATGTGATGGAATACTTGTTACTCGGCTGGTTGGCTGCAACTGCAACTGCAACAACAGTCAAGGACTTCACCACCACCCAAGACAAAGCGATCTGCTTGATCAGCATCCCTGCTACTGAGCTGAATATCCACCACTGGTGTACAGTGGCTGCAATATGTACTATCTACAGGATGCACTGCAGCAACTTACCAAGCTTTCTTTGACAGCACCTCCCAGTTTTGCAACCTCTACTACCAAGAGGGAGAAGAGCAACAAACTCATGGGAATACTATACCATTCCTTCATTGTTGCTGGGTCAAAATTTTGTAATGTCCTACCTAACACCACAAAGACTGCAGCAGTTTAGGAGAAGGCTCACCAACATCCTTGCAAGGCAGCTGGGGATAGAAAATAAATGTGGCTTTGTTAGCATCATTCATCCCTGCAACAAGTTTTTTTAATTCACTTTTAATGAAGATTAAACCTGTTTTTAAGATGTGTGCCATTGACCAATTCCTTGTTCTTGTTTTCTCAGTGTGGCTTTGGCAGCTGCAGACTAACTTGTAGAAATGCATGAAGTTGTACATTTTTACAATTTGAGTTGCACAATGTGACTTTTCACAGAGAGGGGGAAATAGGAAGTGAGGAAGTGCATCTGATGCAATCCCATAGGATTGTTTCTATATGACCTAAATATCAGGAATAAGTTCATTTTAAAGAACAATACAGTCTTTAAAATTGCAGCACAGTGATTTTTTTTTAAAGCTATCAAAGCATTACTTGGGTAAAAGCAAATCTGCTTCAATTTAAAGAGAATTTAACCACACTTTTAAATGGCATTGTATAGTAGTATGACCTTAAAAATGCAGTACTGATTGGTATGTGTGACAAAATAAAGATATTTGTCTAGTTTGATTTGGTGGCTGTTCCTTTTAAATCCAGTCACAATGCATAGCAGTTTAACTACCTACAATTCAGATTCCTGTACCAAGCCTATATTGATATGATATTGCAAGTTCTGTTGGCCAGAGAAATAATTCAAACTTAAACAATGCTGTGTGATTGGTTCAGCTTTAATGTGACTGACTGTTACTTTTTTAAATTTGAGTGGCAAGATATTCAAAATCCAGGGCATCCTGGTAACACTTTCCTGGGATATAAAAAGGAACGGTTTTGTTCAAATCAGAGTCTGTTTGAAAATTTCAGAAGAATCAGTTTGAAGTGAACCAATTTGTGTGAAACTCCTGGGGAAAAAAAATCACTGAATTTTGAAGAAACAGTGATAAGAAATTCAAGAAAAATGCTGTACTTTCACAGTTATTTTTAAAGCATTAGCTTAGTTCTTAGAGTTGCAGTTGTTAATTGTTTTCGCTCGAGTTAGGCAGAAGGATGCCTAAAGTAAATATACAACTATATTATATTACTGTTACTTATGTACATGTTAATCTTTTTTTATAAACTGAAAACAAGGTTTGATCTTAAGATATGCCGAGTAGCTAAAAGCAATTCAATAGACAGGATTTGCTGTTTGTTTCTTGGGCACATTACAAAAAGTTTACCTACATCTCAAGGCAAGAATAAAAACTCTAGAAGATATGAGGCGTTGGGAATCACCCGCAGATGTGACCTAAGATACTAGAGGCCAAATAATCCAGGGTAAGAAGGTTAGAAAAGACCCAAAAATGCAACAGTGTGGTTAGAAATATATTAATGTTGTTGTACAAAGGCTGTATTCATTTTATTCTTGGACTGAGTGCTTGTTAAGTTAACATTACATTATGAACTGGCATAGAGTATTCTGCAGCTATGCTATATAATCTATGATTTAGCTCATGAAGAAATATTTTTAAGGATAGCTAATATAAGACTTCAATGTACTTTTCAAAACGTGAAAGGTTTGTATTTTTTTCAGGGTGAGGTAGATTTCCTCCTAGTTCATTCCCTTTTCTTTGAGTTGTGGTTCAACTAACTGTTCCAAATGTACCTTTTCTATTCTGGACACATGGGTATAAACTGGTCGTTCAAGACTTGTGCTGGGAAGCACTTCATGATCAGTAGCTGGAATGCCTTGGGATAGTGGAGACAAAGCCTGCAATAATTTAAGAGGCAATTAAATGGTGTACATGGGGGATCATGGGTTTCTAAGAAAGGATGAACTAGTGGGACCAATTTGCCTCCCTCATTAGTACTTTGTGATGTGATTCAGGGTATTGTAGCACCTTCAAATTACAATTGAGATTTTCTTTTTGACTTAAATTTGCAGGTTGGGTTATTAGCCAAAGTAATTTGTTCAGTGGTAAGGTTTTTTCCTGTTACAGTATTTAGCATTCAGAATACTCTGCCCTTAACTGTAAAAAAAAAAAAGTTTTTAAAGAGAAAGCAAGCCAATCACTTCCACATAACCGAGAAACTTCCCTAGCAACAGAAAATGCTTTTTAACTCCCCTCAGAATATTCCTAAGAACAGTTAGCTTCTAATTGACCTCAATGATGTTACAGCAATTAAATCTTGTGGCCTTAAAGGTTATACAAAGTTGCTTTTTAGGAACAGAATAGTTCACTGTGTGTTATAATATGGGCCAGATTTAGCAAACCGCACTCACCGTTATCAACGTGTAAATCGGACAGCAACTTCCAGCGACTGCACATGTGCAGTTAAATGCATAAATCAGGAAGTTGCTGTCCGAGATGCCCTGCTCCTCCAAAAGCTGAGCGATAATGGTATCTCGCCGAGAGACTTCACGCTGCTGTACTTATCTGATATATATGGTGTGGTAAGTCTTAATTACTGCCAAACAACCTCTCTGGCACCGAAAATTAACTGTAACAAGTGTGGAGTCTCATTCCTTCAAATTTTAATTATTGTTGGAGATTTTTAAAAATACAAAAATTTAAAATAAATCTGTCTCTTATCGCTCTCTCTCATAATCCAATCTTTCTTTCCCCCTCATTATTTTGCTTTCTGTACCTGATTTGACATTAAATTCATTACTCTGACACTTCCTGCTTCAGACTCTGTTTTGCTCATTTACGATTCTTCAGTCTGATTGGTTAAAGAGATACACAGTTGCTTGTCCTGGTCACATAGGTCCCAGATGCTCTGTAGAAGGCGCCAAGCTTTCTCGATAATTGGCTGACGGGAACTTCCAGTGCAAACTTCCATAAAGTCTATTGGCAAGTGCAAGTGTAACGGTTCATTCGCCGCTGGCTGCAATATCCAGCCCATTATCATGCTGCTTCTCTTCATAAAACAGCATATTTCTTGTGAATATGAACAATGTCATGGGAGATTCAGTAGTTTTTATTTAGGGTTAAACTCACTTTAAAATGTTCATTACAGTGCTTGCTCACTAATTTCAATTAATCCAAAATTTTAGGTATAAGTCTTATCTGAAGACTCTAAGTTCACATTATACCTTTTTAGATCATCAAAAATGGGACATAGTACATTCTGGTCACCACCAGGAAGAATTAGCGGGACTGGTTGAGACCACTGTACATGAAGCTGGAAGTATAGTCCATTGGTTTTACAACAGAACAGTGAAGTACAGAAAAGGTAACTGCCCTTTTATGTTCTGGACATTTTTGTCAACACATGCTACAGGTAATTTCATAGTATATAAATCCAAATATGCATGGGATGGGAGAAGGGTCATGATTTCAAAATAACTTCAAGCTATAAGAGGTGGGAGGTACCAAGTGGCAAGTGAAGCATGTTTCAGTGGGAGAGCATTTGGGGAACAGTGATCATAATATCACCAGGTTTAGAATAGTTATACAAAGAGACAAGGGTCAAATAAAGTGTAAAAATACTTAACTGGAGGAGGGCTAACTTCCGTGAGTTGAAAAGGGATCTGGCCCAGGTGGATTGGAATCAAAAATTGGTAAGCAAAACTGTATGTGAACAATGGGAGGCCTTCAAAGAGGAGATGGTTCAGGTACAGAGTAGACACATTCCCATGAGGGAGAAAGGAAGGACATCCAAAGCTAGAGCTCCCTGGATGACTAAAGTTAAAATGAGAGAAAACGGAGGCTTCTGATGATTTTCAGGTTCATCATGTAGTAGAGAACCAAGCTGAATATAGAAAATATAGAGATCTAAAAAAGGGAATAAGAGGGGTAAAGTGAGAGTATGAGAATAGATTAGCGGCCAACATAAGAGAACCCAAAAGTCTTTTATAAACATATAAATAGTAAAAGGGTAGTCAAAGGGAGGGTGGATTGGGGGCAAGGTATTGACTTGGATAGAGAACTGGTTGGCAGACAGAAAGCAAAGAGTTGCAATAAACGGGTCTTTTTCCGAGTGGAAGGCAGTGACTAGTGGGGTACCGCAGGGATCGGTCCTTGGACCCCAGCTATTCACAATATATATTAATGATCTAGACAAGGGAACTAGATGTAATATCTCCAAGTTTGCAGACGACACAAAACTGGGTGGGCGTGTGTGCTGCAAGGAGGATGCCGAGAAACTCCAGGATGATTTGGACAGGTTGGGTGATTGGGCAGAAGCGTGGCAGATGCAATATAACGTGGATAAATGCGAGGTTATCCACTTTGGTGTCAAAAACAGAAAGGCAGATTATTATCTGAATGGCAATAGATTGGGAGAAGGGGAAGTGCAGTGAGACCTGGGTGTCCTTGTGCACCAGTCGCTGAAGGTAAGCATGCAGGTGCAGCAGGCGGTTAAGAAGGCAAATGGTATGTTGGCCTTCATAGCGAGAGGGTTTGAGTACAGGAACAAGGATGTCTTGCTGCAGTTGTACAGGGCCTTTGTGAGACCACACCTTGAGTAGTGTGTGCAGTTTTGGTCGCCTTATTTGAGAAAGGATGTTCTTGCCATGGAAGGAGTTCAGCGAAGATTCACAAGGCTGATACCTGGGATGGCAGGAATGACATATGAAGAGAGATTGGGTCGATTGGGCTTATACTCGCTGGAGTTTAGAAGAATGAGAGGGGATCTCATTGAAACTTATAAAATTCTGACAGGACAGGACAAACTAGATGCAGGAAGGATGTTCCCGATGGTCGGGGAGTCCAGAACCCGGGGTCACAGTCTAAGGATAAGGGGTAAGCCATTTAAGACAGAAATGAGGAGGAATTTCTTCACCCAGAGAGTGATGAACCTGTGGAATTCTCTGCCACAGAAGGCAGTAGAGGCCAATTCATTAAATAGATTCAAGAAGGAGTTGGATATATTTCTTAAGGCTAAAGGGATCAAGGGATATGGGGAGAAAGCAGGGACAGGGTACTGAATTTGGATGATCAGCCATGATCGCATTGAATGGCGGAGCAGGCTAGAGGGGCCGAATGGCCTACTCCTGCTCCTATCTTCTATGATTCTATGGAGCCGATATTCTTGTGATGGCAGAGTGCATGGCTGAGGTACTAAATGAGTACTTTGCATCTGTCTTCACTACTGTAGCACTAAAGGAGAAGGCAGTAGCGATATTGGATAGGATTAAAAATAGATAGAGGAGGTACTTAAAGTTGGCAGTCCACAAAGTAGAAAAGGTACCCGGTCCGGATAGGATGCATCCTAGGTTACTGAGAGAAGTAAGGGTGGAAATTGCAGAGGCTCGGACCACAATCTTCCAATCCTCCTTGGATGTGGGGGTGGTGCCGGAGGATTGCAAATGTTCACCCCTGTTTAAAAAAGGTAGAGGGATAAACCCGGCAACTACAGGCCAGTCAGTCTAATGTCAGTGGTAAACATTTTAGAGACAATAATCCAGGACAAAATTAACTGGCATTTGGAAAACTATGGGGTAATCAATGAAAAGCAACATTTATTTGTTAAAGACAAATAATGTTTGACTAACTTGATCGAGTTCTTTAATGAAGTAAAGGAGAGGGTAGTGCTGCTGATGTTGTGTATATGGACTTTCAAAAGGTGTTTGACAAAGTACCACATAATAGACTTGTTAGCAAAAGTAAAGCCCATGAGATTAAAGGGACAGTGGCAGCATTGATACAAAATTGGCTAAGCTACAGAAAGCAGAGAGTAGTAGTGAACGGTTGTTTTTCAGCCTGGAGGGAGGTATGCAGTAGTGTTCCCCAGGGGTCGGTATTCGAGCCACTGCTCTTTTTTATATATATTAAGGACCTGGACTTGGGTATACAGAGCATAATTTCAAAGTTTGCAGATGATATGAAACTCGGAAATGTCGTAAACAATGAGGAGGATAGTAACAGGCTTCAGGAAGACATAGACAGACTGGTGAAATGGGAAGACACATGGCAGATGAAATTTAATGCAAGAACCTTCTACCCCAGAGGGCGGTGGATGCTTAGTCGTTGAGTATATTCAAGACTGAGATCGATAGATTTTTGGGCACTTAAGGGATGAGGATAGGGCAGGAAAGTGGAGTTGATGTAGAAAATCCACATGATCTTATTGAATGGCGGAGCAGGCTAGAGGGGCCATATGGCCTACTCCTGTAAGCTCTTACAAGTGTGAAGTGATACATTTTGGTAGGAAGAATGAGAGGCCTGCAATATGAATTAAATGGTACAATTTTAAAGGGGGTGCAGGAAGAGCGAGACCTGGGGGTGTATGTACACAAATCATTGAAGGTGGCAGGACAAGTTGAAAAGGCTGTTAAAAAAGCAGATGGGATCCTTGGCTTTATTAATAGAGGAATAGACTACAAAAGCCAAGAACTTATGCTAAACCTTTTATAAAACACTGGTTAGGCCTCAGCTGAAGTATTGTGTTCAACTATGGACACCGCACTTTAGGAAAGATGCCAAGGCCTTGGAGAGGGTACAGAAGAGATTTACTGGAATGGTACCAGGGATGAGGGACTTCAGTTATGTGGAGAGCTGGGGTTGTTCTCCTTGGAGCAGAGAAGTTTAAGAGGAGACTTGGCAGAGGTGTTCAAAATCATGAATAGTTTTGATAGAGTAAATAAGGAGAAACTGTTTCCAGTGGTAGAAGGGTCGGTAATCAGAGGACACGGATTTAAGGTGATTGGCAAAAGAACCAGAGACGACATGAGGAAACTTTTTTTTTTTACACATCGAGTTGTTGTGATCTGGAATGCACTGCCTGAAAGGGTGGTGGAAACAGATTCCATCGTAATATTCAAAAGAGAATTGGATAAATACTTGAATGAAAAAAAAATTAGGGGAAAGAGTAAGGGAATGGGATTCATTGGATAGCTCTACCAAAGAGCCAGCACAGACACGATGGGCGGAATAGCTGCCTTCTGTGCTGTATCATTCTATGATTCTAGATAAAGACTTGTTATGATGCTAATGTCAAATTCTGTCTGATAACGCTCCTGTGAAGCACCTTAGGATGTTTTGACTATGTTAAAGATGCTATATAAATGCAAGTTGTTGCTATAACTGCTCTTGAATAAAGAATTACCACACCAGTAACTTTAAAAATACTGCATCATTTTTAAATTACACATTTTCAAACAGTAGATTATTTTAGAAAATCTTGTTTAACATATCACAAAAGCCAATATAAAGCCCTAATTTGCCAACAACAGTAATTACACAATATAATACATTCTGTGTAAATCACTTTGGGTTTTTGAGAAATGTGATGAGGTCCTATTTTACATTCAAGTTCTTGCTTTCTAATTAGCAGTGTTATTTTTTATGTAGTTTTCAAAATTCTACAGTGCTCTTCATTGCCACTTGGTTCATTTTTTTCCTGACTTGTAAGAGCCAAAGAAACTAACCTGCGAAAACTTTTTCTCCCCAGTCCTATTGTAAAATTATCCAAATTTTAGTTATTTTCTTTAGTATAGGTAAATTTCAAGAATACTTGGTTTGTGCACTTGTGACACCAATTTCTGATTTTTGCCCCTAGGTTCTAGATTCGTGATTTGCAGAAACTGGGGCAAAGAGTGACTGCACAAACTTGATGAGCCTGAACCTGAGTCCTACTGTGGAAAGTGATATTTTCACAATGAGTAGAACTCGGAAGAAAAACATTTGAGCAGGTAAACTTCTCTCCCCCGCCCCGTAATCTAATTACAGAAAAAGCAAACTCGCAATATCTTTTGTTACATTTTTGACTTCATCATTTGCATGTCCATATAGTTAATTGTAACACGCTGGCTAATTTAGCCAACCTCTATTAATAATGGGGAATCTTTGTGAATATTACTCCAGTTTTTGGGTAACATTATATTGAAAACTCAATAATTCTTGGAATGCATTTGAAAACAGTGCAGCCGATTTTCACTTTCAGTAAACTGACATTGGTTACATGTTATACACCCCACCCAAATTTTTCAGTTCCATTGAGAGAAAGAAAATTGGGCAAGGCATATACCGTGCGGTTCATCCACAACCGCCAGTTTACCACCCACACCAAAAGTGACAGTGTTTCAAATAAAATCATTTTCCTTGCACATGGTTAACCTTTTACAAATAATCTTAAAGAAAAACCATTAAGGGAATCTAATACATGGAGTGAACAAATATAAACAGTAATAGGGTTGGCATTTACATGTAGATGATTTATAGATGATTTGGACTTGGGTGTAAGAAACACAATCTCAATTTTCTGATGGCACAAAAGTAGGAGGCTTGGCAAATAATGAAGGGGACTGTAAAAGCCTCCAGGAAAACACAGGTTAGCAGAATGGGCAGATAGGTGGAAGATGCAATTTAATGAGGATACATATGAGGTAAGACATTCTGGGAGAAAAAATGAGGAATAGAATATACAATTAAACAATGACATTGAAGGGTGTGGCTAAATAGAGAGTGGACAGATGAACAAGAGTTCAAATACATAATTGCCTGAAAATGCAAGTAGATAAAGCTACAAAAAGGCCATAGAATTTTGAGTTTTATAAATAAGAGCATAGAGTACAACAACAAGGAAGTAATGAATTTATGCAAAACTTTGATTAGGCAACAGTTAAGAGTATTGTGTGCAGCTTTGAATGCTCCATTATAAAAAGGACAGCGCCAGAGAGAGCATACATTGTAGATTCACTAGGATGATATCTGGGATGAGAACTATAGTTATGAGGAGAGACTTGAGATACTGGGACTATTTATGGAGAAGACTAACAGATTTAATAGAGGTTTTTAAATCTATGAAGGGTCTATGCACTATGATAGAGTGAATAGAGAAAGACAAATCTTCAGGTTGGGGAGTTAGTGACGAGGGTCATCAATTTAAGTCGGTCACAGCGTGAGGAGAGCAGTTCGGAAAAGTATGCAGGAGGGTTGTTAGAGAATGGATGCTTTGTCACAGAAAGTGAGGCAGAGACCATTGCATCTTTTAATGGAACTTTCAATAAATATTTTGAAGCAGAGGAAGATATAAAGTGGGGCAGTGGGATTAGTTTTGGATTGGTCTTGCAGAGGCACAATAGACCGAATGGTGTCCTTCTGTGCTATAAACATCCATGGTTTAAATGATACACTGATTATGTACAAATGCTGTTGATATTGGAGCAAGATGCTGCAGCAGATTAAGATCTCTTCTCTTAGGCAGTCCCTCGGAACCGAGGATGACTTGCTTCCACACTAAAAATGAGTTCTCAGGTGACTGATGAATCCAATGCGGGACCTACAGTCTCTGTCACAGGTGGGGCAGACGGTGGTTGAAGGGGCGGGTGGGTGGGGTGCTTGCGCTTGCTCCTGGCGAAGAGACTCGAGGTGTTCGGCGCCTTCCCGGATGCTTCTCCTCCACTTTGTGTGGTCTTGGGCCAGGGATTCCCAGGTGTCGGTGGGGAAGCTTTGAGGGTGTCCTTGAAGCGTTTTTTCTGCCCACCTGGGGCTCTCTTGCCGTGTCAGAGCTCCGAGTAGAGCTCTTGTTTTGGGAGTCCCGTATCGGGCATGCAGACGATGTGCCCCGTCCATCGGAGCTGATCGAGC
Source organism: Squalus acanthias (assembly GCA_030390025.1). Taxonomy (NCBI): domain Eukaryota; kingdom Metazoa; phylum Chordata; class Chondrichthyes; order Squaliformes; family Squalidae; genus Squalus; species Squalus acanthias. The sequence continues at coordinate 70,798,410 of CM059432.1, read as the reverse complement.
GTGGTCAAAGCTTCGATGCTGGGGATGTTGGCCTGAGCGAGAACACTGACATTGGTGCGCCTATCCTGCCAATGGATTTGTAGGATCTTGCGGTGGCAGCGTTGGTGGTACCTCTCCAGTGCTTTGAGGTGCCTGCTGTAAATGGTCCATGTCTCTGAGGCATACAGGAGGGCGGGTATTACTACTGCTCTGTAGAGCTTGGTGCTGGGTTTGAGGTCCTGGTCTTCAAACACTCTCTTCCTCAGGCGACCGAAGGCTGCACTGGCACACTGAAGGCGGTGTTGGACTTCGTCATCGACGTCTGCCCTTGTTGACAGTAGGCTCCCGAGGTATGGCAAGTGGTCCACGTTGTCCAAGGTCTTGTCGTGGATTTTGATAATTGGACCTTCATTTAGACCTTCATAATTGGAGACAAAAGTGCACAGGAGAAAGAGGATTAGGTCTCCTTCAAAGACTATCCATAAAGAATTATAAGTGCATTATGTTCTACTAATTTTAGTTAATTCTACAATAAGCTATGAGTCTATAATTAGAAAATAGTTCCAGATGTGGTGCCTTAGCTCTGAGAATTAGGGCCGAGTATGTAATATAGAGATAGTATTGTTGCAGTAAGGAATGCTCTTAAGTTCAGTCACACCATTATCTTGCCTGAAATGAATTATGAAACTTTCAACAACTTTTATTGTTTATAGGTTCTAAATGCCAAATGTGTTGAATACATGAAACATCAGAAAGAAGAAACAGAAGTCAATTTCTATCAGTACAACTGGGCAAAACCCAAGTGTCCAGAGATTAGGCCTACTGTAGACTGCGATGGCCACTGTCATCCCTGGTGATCTTTTAGAAGTAAAGGATACTCGGAAGGCTCTAGCAGGAAAACGTAAACGTAGTGAAACCAAATCCAGAAAATCCTTTCCTTGTCAGTTGTGTGGAAAGATCTTCACTAGTGTTGAGAAATTGAAAGTGCATTCATATTCACACACCGGAGAAAGACCCTACAAGTGTTCACACGAGGACTGTACCAAGGCGTTTGTGTCTAAATATAAACTACTGAGGTATGGAAAACCCTATACAGAATAGAAAGTATTTCTATTTTACAGCTACATTGGGGATATTTGCCTCTAATGTTTTGTTAATTCAGTATCCTTGATAATTTACAGCAATTCTAAATTTCAGATTTGGGCTCATTCTAAACTAAACAATTGCCTGCAACTAATGCACCTAAATTATCATTTCACAGCAGACATTGAAGGAGTCTGCAGCAAATTGGATTGAGGAAAGAAATACATTTTTGACAAAGTTCATCAAAGTGATGATGACCAAATATTCAGGCTGAAACTGGTGCATTGGTTCCACTTATGGATTTAGGGGCACACTTTGATACAAGAGACAATGGGACATTTGATTAAAAGTTGCTGTCAGATTTTGAATGACTCTAAGGTACTGTTATTTTTCTAATTGCTGTTTTTATTGTGTTTTAAACGTATAAAATGTGTAGAGGTTCTGCAAAAGAAAACAAAACCATTGTAATTGAATTCATTAGTGAATATATTCAAACCGCTAGGTTTTGCTGGATTTTTCGGTGCAATTCACTTAAAATCAGCTAAACCAACGCAAATCGAGTTTCCGCGATTTTTCACGCTAGTTTTATTTAATAAATCTTGCTAGAAGCCGCTCACGCTCCCCAATTGAATTAATCACCATTGCGAGTTTCTGCTAATTGCGCCCATTTGCAGGCCTTCGAGGAGACTCTTAATTTTTTTAAGTTTTTTTCCAGGCGCAAGGACACTAATAGGCATGTTTTAAAAGCTTTTGAATGTAATTTTTATTTACTAAAACTGACTACTGTACACCAATATAATGAGTAAATGTTTATTTTTTGTCATTTTCGGTTATTTAAAATAGTGTTACTCACAGGTGGTGGACTAGACACTGATTAAAATGCTCATTTTGAGAGAAAACCATTTTCAGCTGTATTATTCAAACTGCACCAAGTTACCACTCTTAAATATATCAGAATTTTTTTTAAAGTTCTAAAATGCCCGATTGCGCTGGTTCATGGCAGATTTTACATTTGGTGATATGCTAATGAGCTTGAGCGGCAACTTGAGGAAAAAACTTCTCCAAACTAGCACAATTTGCGCCCGGATCACCAATTGCGCCCAAAGCAGAAACTCTACCCCAAAATTTTCATTGAATGACTTCAGCATTTGTATCTTGTTGTTTTACCTATGTTTTACTGTTTCAATGCTTTTCAAAACATATGCATTTTTGAGTGTATCCAAAAAAAATAGTAATTGAAAGGATAGGAATGGTATGAGTAATGAATCTGTTCTAATTTGCAAGTAGTTGTGTGCGCACGCACACTCCCACACGCCCTTCAACACTGACACCACATTTTCAACACCAACCCATGTAACAATCCTAATTGTGCAAGTGTAAAATTTTGTAGCATTTACAGCTGATAAAATTGCAATACACTCTGTGGTTGAATTTTACAGTAGCTCTAATCTATTACTTCAGCTAAATTTTAACAGTATTCTTTAGCTATCTTTTAAACATTCTGTTTGCTCTGAGAGTAAAATAAACACATCAGTAATTTCTTAGTGTTTAGAACTGTTGGTCATGTAAATGCTTGACAAATATCATAAACAGGAAAGAGCCATTTATATTTACCCACATTGAGATTAGAAAATATTGACATTTGTGTAGAAAATCATAGTGAACAGAGGAGGCTGAGGGGAGATTTAATTGAGGTGTATAAAATTATGAGGGGCCTAGATAGAGTGGATAGGAAGGACCTATTTCCCTTAGCAGAGAGGTCAATAACCAGGGGGCATAATTGGTAGCAGGATTAGAATGGAATTGAGGAGAAATTGGTTCACCCAGAGGGCGGTGGGGGTCGGAACTCATTGCCTGAAAGGGTGGTAGAGGCAGGAACACTCACCACATTTAAAAGTACTTGGATATGCACTTGAAGTGTCGTAACCTACAAGGTTACAGACCAAGAGCTGGAAAGTGGGATTAGGCTGGATAGCACTTTTCAGCCAGCACAGACATGATGGGCTGAATATCCTCCTTCTGTGCCATTAATGTCAATGATTCTATAAATAGTTTTTCTATTCAGTTTAAGGCTATTAATTTATATCCACAATAGCTTACAAGTTGATAAATTTTCAATATAAAATCCTAATTTTTATAATATTTGAAAATAAAAGACTTCTCATTTTTACTATGTGTGTATATATATATATATATATATATATATATATATATATATATATATATATATGTATGTATGTGTTAATCATATAGATGCTTAATACTTTTGTAACAAATTCCTCTCTGCTATTTTAACATGGGGTGATAACTCAAAACAGGTTAATGCCACCATTTAATACCGGTGAGAGGAATTTAGTATAAATACATTAAGCATTCATATGATAATGTTCACTAACAGGAATTTGAAGGCTATAATGTTTTGTTCTATTTATCCATTTTTATAAACTAATCAAAATTTCCCCATAGATGCTTTATCATTTTCAAAGGCTTTCTCAATATTTAAAGAAAACATGATTGTAAACATGCCAAATGTTTCACAATGTTTAAGTATCTTTAGAAGATTCCTTATATTATTTGAAAATTATCTATCTGCCCTTCTGAATCCAAACAATCAAACCTAAGCGTGTTTGTTTTCAAAACATTCTGCTAACATTTTAGCAATACTGTGTTAAATAACCTCCTTTCTCCTCTGGTTCACAACAACACATTTCGAGTAAGCACAAGATTTCGTAGTGGAGTATATGGAACAGACTTTATTGATACACAGTAAAGGTGATTGGCCTTTAACTGTATACAGAGAGTAACTTTACTGTTTTTTGTATCTTTCGAGCACACTATGAAAAACTGTTGAAAACCATGCTCCTTTATACACCATATTTTGATTACATCAAAGGAAAATGTCAATGATGTATCTATTTCCCAAATCCTTTGAAAACAGACCATCTATGTAAACAGTTTGCAATTGTTTACCTCAGAACCACTTCCTTTAAACGAGACTTCCTTTACCTACTGTTATCTTTAGCAAAAGGACTCGCTACCCCTGTTTTATTACCCTAAAACTAAACCACTCATGGGTGATGTAATTACTAACACTCATTCCCTTACGCAAGCACTTTACAGATCAGAAAACAAGCTATGCTTTCTCCTCACGACACTTCAAAGTCATCCTGATTGCATCTTAAAGCAACAGGCTTTCCAAGATATAAAGATGTTCGACTGTTAACCCTTAACTCCCCAAGATGTCTAACATATCACCACCTTTTATTTCTTGTTCTAATGCATGCTCATATAATGAGGTAGACTGTTGATACAGTATAACTCTAGTCCATAGGTGCTGAATTGTGTTTTAAACTTTCACCCATGATTCATGATTTCCTTTTTTAACGTAAGCATTACATCATATAAACACTGTCAGTCGGTTAATGTTGGGGTTTTAAACTACGAACTCTTGTCAAAGTTTAACTTGGGTAATAGTACACATCATGATACACACAAAGAATATCATAAAACATTGTACAGAACATTACAGTATACCATATGATCAAGTACTCATGGCTTTAATAGATTCTCCAACTCTCCTTGTACCATTATGTATCTTGTGGATATTCTCGCTAAGTACCATTTCCCACTAGCTTTCAGTTATTCCAATTTCATTGTTAACTCAAAGGAATTCAGCCCTGAAATTTAGAAATCCAAATCCTATGTCCCTCTTTACTTTAATTTTAGTTCTTCTGCTAAGTACCAGTACGTTTAACTCTATTGTTTCATTAAAAAGGTCAGTTTCGCTATGGAGTATACGTGTCTTGATTAAAAGTTGTCTCTCACTCCTGAGCCACATTAACCATTTCATGTCGTGCTGTTGTCAAATAACTGAGCAGGTCTGAGACCCGTTCTTCAGTGCATCTTCACCATACATTTCCGCGTGCTAGTTGCCTCATGCACAACATATCACATTTGCACAAACACAATATCGTATCACAATTGACATCAGATACAAGCCATTCCTGGGCTTTTTAAATTAAGATCAGAGGTCTTTTCTCATCTCTCCCTGCATGGTCCCACTGACTAGGGTAGTGGCCAGGCTATCAAATACATTTTCTCATTGTTCAGTATAGGCAAAGACACAAACCGCTCAGAGAAACCTTTCAACTAATGATTCTCATCTACACTTTTGACTTTCAATAGAATATACCTTGATACCAAATTGAAATCTTTTCAGGTATCACGTTACTCAGGGATGCATTCGCACATCTTTTCCTAACCCCGTTTGAGTTCCTGAAATTCACCCGTAATCACCCAGGAAAATGATTTTAGGAAAATTCCCATTATATTACCATTTCATCTCATTCATGAGCCCTGGAGAAACTTTACCATCCAATATGATATGATCATTACCATTTAACACAGTTCCCAAATCAATCCAAGTTATAATCACATTTTTGTTCATTCTACTTAAACTCTTATTGGACTTTCATTCCTCAAAATATTCCAGGGAGCAATTCAGTCTGCAAGATGAGAGATGTTAGTTCCCTTTTTACACAACAGTCTCCCCAAAAAAACTTCTTCCTTAACACACAGTTTGGACAGAACCACGTAGACTAGGGGGGTGATTTTGCCAATGGGGGTGCGTTGGAGGCGGGACTGCTGCTGGTTAGGTTTCAGTCCCGCCTCCATCAACGTCTGGCCAACCCACGCTATTTTCCCTTGATTGACCTTGTTAAGCCCGCCAGGAAAGCCGGTGACGGAGAACTTCAGCGTATGACGTTTCATCTGTCAATTTTTGACAGATGTAATTGTCGTCGTTTGACAGCTTTGAGAAGCTGTCAAACACTGACGGTCTCTGTTGTTTGGTGAGTTCTTGTACTCAAGGCTCACCAAACCTATTTCCTGAGCAGAAAGCAGATGACTGTTGCATCGGAGAATGCAGCAGCCATTCTGTCATCTCTGCCGTGGAGATGCCGGAGCCTCTGGATCCCCAACGATTGAAGCCTGCAGGAAGAAACAAAGGTAAGTTAAACCTTTTAAACACTTTTCACTCACCTCACATACTTAGCTCTCCACACTTGCACCCATCACTCACCTCCACAGCGCACTTTTGGACCCCTCTCACCCCCGCAGACCCTGGCGGGGTTTCCCGATGTCGGGAAGCCCGCAACTCTGTTGGAAAAATGGGGATGATCATCTTAACTGTCTGTTAACTACCTGTTAACAGGCAGTTAAGTGGCTGTAATCCCCTTCCAGCCTCCAGGAGACGGGACCCAGCGTGGGAATTTGAAGGCTATAATGTTTTGTTCCATTTATCCATTTTTATAAACTAATCAAAATTTCCCCATAGATGCTTTGTATCATTTTCAAAGGCTTTCTCTGGGGAGGTGGGTTTGGAGGCAGGACTGCTGGGAAAATGGCAGAAACTGGGAGCGGGTACCCATCCTGCCCCCGTGCCATCTTCCCAGGAGGCAGGTACCCAACCCATGCCAAATGTTTCACAATGTTTAAGTATCTTTAGAAGATTCCTTATATTATTTGAAAATTATCTATCTGCCCTTCTGAATCCAAACAATCAAACCTAAGCGTGTTTGTTTTCAAAACATTCTGCTAACATTTTAGCAATACTGTGTTAAATAACCTCCTTTCTCCTCTGGTTCACAGCAACACATTTCGAGTAAGCACAAGATTTCGTAGTGGAGTATATGGAACAGACTTTATTGATACACAGTATCGCCCCCTGGACCTTTTCAAAAATAAAATTTGATGATCCCTTAGATTTCAGATAAATTTCCCTTCCCAAGTGCTTGAACAGCAACTCATCAATTTATCTAATCAGTTTTAATTTCACAAATAAATTATGCCCAGGCTTCATGGTTTACAAAAAAAACAAAAACAGTTGTAATTGCATTGAGATGCAAGTCTTTTGTCTTCTTTCCCCCTCACCCGAGCAATGCGTCTTGGAAGATAACAAACGATCCCAATAGGCTAAAGTCTTAAGTCCAATTTTGTCACCACACTGCGATATTCAAAATCCATCGATGTCTGTAGATAAGAGCTTAAATTCTGAAGAGTACTGGAGCTCCCACTGCACTTTTCCAGCAAAGTTCAAGCTCTAACACCTTGAAGTCATTTTATATCAATGAACCACTCTTGGTAATCTTGCACCATCAATACTCATATGGCCCTCTGCTTAAAAGAAAAAACAGAAAATCCATTGTGGGTTTCCTGCGAGCCCAATGGGTTAATTCGTCATTTGTCAATTTCTGATTCCCTTCTGTCAGTGTGGGGAAAACATCTACTCAAATTTTAAAAAACTTAAAATTTAAAAATATCCAAAATGTTTAGTCAGTAATGCAAAAGTTGTTGCTTAGTGAATTAAAACCAAGTTAGTCTGACACCAGAAAAAAACCAAATGGCTGCTTGTGAAGAGAGTTGACTTCTTTTCATTTCAAAAGACAAACCCAGACATCATCAGTCAATGTCAGCTTGTGTCGCAGCTTTCAAGTAAATTTTAAAAACTATTGCCCAATAAAAAAACTATTACTTTTGCAAAGTCTTTGTACCTTTAAAACTTGCAAAGATTCTGATCAATTCAATTCAGCAAGTAAAAACATCAGACTTAATTATCATACACATAGCATTCCCCCCTTTTTCCCCTTGGTCACACATTCCAGTACCATTAAGATGAATAAACAGTCACCTCAAAGCATTGGTCAGAAATTTAAAAAAAACAATTATTGATGTGATTTGCCTCATGTCCGGAACTAGAGGCGTTCACACAAGTTACAACAATCAGAATTTCACCGTGGCCACAATAAAAATCTGGTTTTCATAATTGAACAGTTAAGTTAACTTCAGTAACTCAAATTTAATTCAGACCAATATCTTAAACTCAACACACATTCCAGCTTGAAAAAGAGGGAGGAGCCACAGTAACATTCATATGCTTTGTAAAAAGACATTAACATTCACACTGAAAACAAAACTTCTGTAGATCAGTAGAAGAGACATCAGCTCCCCTTTTCTCCTGTATTCCATCACAACTATTTATCCTTTTTCCCTTAAACCAATTTTTTATTTCTGATGTTTTCTACTGAATTCCATTCTGTACTGATTCAAAATTACAGCTCACAGTCCATATCCTCACCCAAGCCTGTTGCCTCCTGCACAGTTCTTAACACTTTTCTCTGGTATATGGGAGGGGGTGTAACAACATAGATTAAAGGGTGAAGGGAACACTGAATATTCAGTCGAGAGTCCCAATCCTTTTCTCAGTTCACCCTTCGGAACTGCTATATAACTGCCTCTCTCAACATTCCAACTTCCATTCCGCATTCCTTTAGACCATGCTTATAACCCTCACATTTTATCTTTTCACTGAACATCTCATCAATTCTGAGACAGCCCATTCCTACAGAATCTTTAAGTGCTTCTGAGCAAGCTTCTCCCATTCCTTTCATCTTTAACTGTTGCTGCATCAGTTTCACATCCACGGCTTCCTTCACCGAATTAATGAGCAACACCTCAGACTGTTCTTTCATTAGCCCAAGGCCGCTGTCTTTTTGTTTCTGCTTCTGTTCCAGTTTCTGTATTTGTTTGTGTTTCTGTCGGCACACTTTTTCCAGCGCCTTTTCTAACTGTAGTCTGACCACCTCAACTTCCAAGCTGCGTACTTTATCTTCCAATTCCTCTCTCTCATCACGCATTGGCACCACAGCATCGTGACTAGCCAGGAAGGAATTAGTAACTTGCACAGCGTGAACCCTGACTGCATCAAACTCCTCCAAGTTTCTCTCTTTCTGCCTTCAAGACCCTATTTTCAGCCTGCGTCTGAGCATGCTTTCTCCACAAAGTGCCGATTCCCAGACAAAGCCCTTGCAATAGGTATGTTCTGTCTCATTTCATTTTGTTTCTGCTGAAACAGGAAAAATGTGTGTCTACTGTCATTTTGTTTCTGCAGGCACATATTCTCCAGTACAATAGCAAAATACTGCGGATGCTGGAAATCCGAAATAACAACAGAAAACGCTGGAAAAACTCAGCAGGCCAGGCAGCATCCGTGGAGAGAGAAACAGAGTTAACGTTTCAGGTCGAAGACCTTTCATCAGAACTGGAAAACAGCAGGAAATGGAATAGATTTTAAAGCAAGTTTAGGGGCTGGGAAAAAGGGGAGGGGATGAAAGAACAAAAGGGAAGGTCAGTGATAGGATAAAAAGCAGGAGAGATTAAGAGACATTGAGAGATATTCAAGGCAAGAGGAGGTGGTAATGGGACAGGTTAAGGAACAAAGGATGGCTCTAGATGAAGTGTGAATTGCGCTGGCAGAATGAAGGACAGCTGCCATGTGGGAGGGAAGAAAAAAAGGGGCCAAACAAAAGTGTGGATAAAAAATATATATATATGTGATGGGGGCCGAGGTTATGATCTGAAATTGTTGAACTCTACGTCGAGTCCAGAGGGCTGTAGAGTGCCTAATCGAAAGATGAGGTGCTGTTCCTCGAGCTTACGCTGAGCTTCCGTGGAACAATGCAAGAGGCCGAGGACGGTAAGGTCTGAGTGGGAATGGAGCGGTGAATTAAAGTGACAGGCCACCGGGAGCTCGGGGTCCCCCTTACGGACTGAACGGAGGTGTTCCGCAAAGCGGTCACCCAATCTGCGTTTGGTCTCCCCAATGTAGAGGAGACCACATCGTGAGCAGCGAATACAGTATACTAAATTGCAGGAAGTACAAGTAAATCGCTGTTTCACCTGGAAGGGGTGTTTTGGGGCCCTGGACAGTGGGGGTGGTATAAGGGCATGTGTTGCATCTCCTGCGCTTGCACGGGAAGGTGCCGGGGGAAGGGGTGCTGGGGGTGGTAGAGGAGTGGACTTGGGTGTCACGGAGGGAGCGGTCCCTGCGGAATGCTGAAAGGGGAGGTGAGGGGAAGATGTGTTTGGATCACGCTGGAGGTGGCGGAAATGGCGGAGGATGATCCGTTGAATGTGGAGGCTGGTGGGGTGAAAGGTGAGGACAAGGGGAACTTTATCGTGGTTCCGGGGGGGAGGGGCAGGGGTGAGGGCAGAAGTGCGGGAGATAGAACGGACACGGTCGAGGGCCGTGTCAACCACAGTAGAGGGGAATCCTCGGTTGAGGAAAAAGGAAGACATGTCGGAAGCACTGATATGGAAGGTGGTATCGTCAGAGCAGATGCGGCGGAGATGGAGAAACCGGGAGAATGGAATAGAGTCCGTACCGGAGGCGGGGTGGGAGTCAGTGGGCTTGTAGTGAATGTTTGTCAATAACCTATCCCCAGAGATGGAGATGGAGAAGTCGAGTAAGGGAAGGGAAAAGTCAGAGATGGACCATGTGAAGGTGAGGGAAGGGTGGAAATTGGAAGCAAAGTGAATGAAATTTTCTAGTTCAGGGCGAGAGCAGGAGACGGCACCGATACAGTCATCAATGTACTGGAAAAAGAGGTGAGGGAGGGGACCCGAGTAGGACTGGAACAAAGAGTGTTCCACATATCCCACGAAAAGGCAGGCATAGCTAGGACCCATGCGGGTACCCATAGCAACACCTTTGATTTGGAGGAAATGAGTGGAGTCAAAGGAGAAGTTATTCAATGTGAGAACAAGTTCAGCCAGGCGGAGGAGGGTGGTGGTGGATGGGGACTGGTTGGGCCTCTGTTCAAGGGAGAAGCGGAGCGCCCTCAGGCCATCCTGGTGGGGGATGGAGGTGTAGAGGGATTGTACGTCCATAGTGAAAAGGAGGCGGTTGGGAACTGGAAACTGTTAAAGTGGCGTCGGAAGAGTCGTGGATGTGGGTGGGAAGAGACTGGACAAGGGGAGAAAAAAAGAGTCAAGATAGGAAGAGATAAGTTCCGTGGGGCAAGAACAGGCTGAAACGATTGGTCTACCAGGGCAGTCCTGTTTGTGGATCTTGGGAAGGAGGTAGAAGCGGGCTGTGTGGGGTTGGGGAACTATGAGGTTGGCGGCCGTGGGGGGACGATCTCCAGAGGAGATGAGGTCAGTGACAGTCTTGGAAACGGTGGCTTGATATTCGGTAGTGGGGTCATGGTCCAGGTGGAGGTAAGAGGAGGTGTCGGAGAGTTGGCGTTCAGCTTCCGCTAGGTAGAGGTCGGTTCGCCAAATAACAACAGCACCACCCTTGTCAGCAGGTTTAATGACAATGTCGGGGTTGGTTCTGAGAGAATGGAGTGCTGCAAGTTCAGAGGGAGGTAGGTAGGTTGCAGCACATGCCCTTATACCTCCCCCCTTCCCACTGTCCAGGGCCCCAAACACCCCTTCTAGGTGAAACAGCGATTTACTTGTACTTCTTGCAATTTAGTATACTGTATTCGCTGCTCACGATGTAGTCTCCTCTACATTGGGGAGACCGCTTTGCGGAACACCTCCGTTCAGTCCGTAAGTGGGACCCCGAGCTCCCGGTGGCCTGTCACTTTAATTCACTGCTCCATTCCCACTCAGACCTCACTGTCCTCGTCCTCGGCCTCTTGCATTGTTCCACGGAAGCTCAGCGTAAGCTCGAGGAACAGCACCTCATCTTTCGATTAGGCACTCTACAGCCCTCTGGACTCAACGTAGAGTTCAACAATTTCAGATCATAACCTCGGCCCCTATCACATACATATAATTTTTTTATCCACACTTTTGTTTGGCCTCTTTTTCTTCCCTCCCACATGGCAGCTGTCCTTCATTCTGCCAGCGCAATTCACACTTCATCTAGAGCCATCCTTTGTTCCTTAACCTGTCCCATTACCACGTCCTCTTGCCTTGAATATCTCTCAATGTGTCTTAATCTCTCCTGCTTTCTATCCTATCACTGACCTTCCCTTTTGTTCTTTCATCCCCTCCCCCTTTTCCCAGCCCCTAAACTTGCTTTAAAATCTATTCCATTTCCTGCTTTTTTCCAGTTCTGACGAAAGGTCTTCGACCTGAAACGTTAACTCTGTTTCTCTCTCCACAGATGCTGCCTGGCCTGCTGAGTTTTTCCAGCGTTTTCTGTTGTTATTACATATTCTCCAGTGCCTGCTCAATCTCCTCCCGGTACCCGTTTAAAATTCCTTGGAACAATTGTAAGGTCCCCCTTTTAATCCAGTCAGAAATTTTCAAAGGGACCAACTTGGTCGAGAAACTGTCTGATTCCAATCTATTCCCTAGATCACAATTCCCAGGAGCTAGTTATACCCACTATCGATATTAATTCATACTCGCCGTCCACGTATTCATTGGACGAGTTCATGGCACCAAATATTAAGCAACCTCCTTTCTCCTCTGGTTCACAACAACCCATTTCGAGTAAGCACGAGACTTCGTAGTGGAGTATACGGAACAGACTTTATTGATGCACAGTAAAGGTGATCAGCCTTTAACTGTATACAGAGAGTGACTTTACTGGCTTCTGTATCTTTCAAGCACACTGACAAATTGTTGAAAACCAGCTTCCAATTTCCACCTTTCCCTCACCTTCACATGGTCCATCTCCAACTCTTCCCTCCCCTTCCTCGACTTCTCTGTCTCCATCTCTGGGGATAGGCTATTGACAAACATTCACTATAAGCCCACTGACTCCCACAGCTACCTGGACTACATTTCCTCCCACCCCACTTCCTGTAAGGACTCTATTCCATTCTCCCAGTTTCTCCGTCTCCGCCACATCTGCTCTGATGATGCCACCTTCCATACCAGTGCTTCCGACATGTCTTCCTTTTTCCTCAACCGAGGATTCCCCTCTACTGTGGTTGACACGGCCCTTGACCGTGTCCGTTCTATTTCCCGCACTTCTGCTCTCACCCCTTCCCCTCCCTCCTCGAACCATGATCGGGTTCCCCTTGTCCTCACCTTTCACCCCACCAGCCTCCACATTCAATGGATCATCCTCCACCATTTCCGCCACCTCCAGCGTGATCCCACCACCAAACACATCTTCCCCTCGCCTCCCCTTTCAGCATTCCGAAGGGACCGCTCCCTCCGCGACACCCTGGTCCACTCCTCAATCACCCCCAACACCCCTTCCCCTTCGCCTGGCACCTTCACGTACAAGCACAGGAGATGCAAACCATGTCCTTTTACCTCCTCCCTTCCCACTGTCCAGGGCCCCAAACACTCCTTCCAGGTGAAACAGCGATTTACTTGTACTTCTTGCAATTTAGTATACTGTATTTGCTGCTCACGATGCAGTCTCCTCTACATTGGGGAGACCAAACGCAGATTGGGCGACCGCTTTGCGGAACACCTCCGTTCAGTCCGTAAGGGTGACCCCGAGCTTCTGGTCACCTGTCACTTTAATTCTCCGCTCCACTCCCACTCTGACCTCTCTGTCCTCGGCCTCTTACACTGTTCCAATGAAGCTCAACGTAAGCTCGAGGAACAGCACCTCATCTTTCGATTAGGCACTTTACAGTCTTCTGGACTCAACATCGACTTCAACATTTCAGACCATAACCTCTGCCCTATATTGTTTTTTTCTCTCTCTCACATGGCAGCGGTCGATCATTCTGCCATTTACACTTCATCTAGAGTCATCTTTTGTTTCTTAACTTGTCCCATTACCATCTCCTTTTGCCTGCACCATTATCCCTTTTGTCTCTTAATCTCTCCTGCCTTCCATCCTATCACAGACCTTCCCTTTTGTTCTTTCCTCCCCTCCCCCTGCTCCTACACTTGCTTAAAAACCTGTTCCATCTCCAACTTTTTCCAGTTCTGACGAAGGGTAATCGACCTGAAACGTTAACTCTGTTTCTCTCCACAGGTGCTGACTGACCTGCTGAGTATTTCCAGCATTTTGTTTTTATTATTGTTGAAAACCATGCTCCTTTATACACCATATTTTGATTACATTGAAGGAAAATGTCAAAATGATGCATCTATTTACCAAATTCTTTGAAAACAGACTATCTACGTAAACAGTTTGCAGTTGTTTACCTCAGAACCACTTCCCTTAAACAAGACATCCTTTACCTACTGAGAAGTTTGACTGTTAACCCTTAACTCCAAGGTGTCCAACATACATCTCTCCAGGATGTCCAACACTGTGAAGATTCAACATTTCAGTATTTTAGTCTAGAACTTGCAAGTATTTTTTTCTGAGCACTGAAACCATAGTTTGCTGTAACAATTAATTTAATACATCATTACACTTACCTGAAAGTAAAACTATCTGTTTTGTAATTAGTACATAAAATACTGATGATAAAACCAATTTCTTTGTCCATATTATGATTGCTTTGATAAATATAGCCAATGTGAATCACAACACCAGAAATTCTTTTTGAAAGGTATCTAAAGATGCAAGGTTTAAAAGTTCTTGAAAGCTAATTTTTTTGCTGGGAAACTCTTAAAAAAAATTATACACACACTTTCAATGTTTTGATCATTTCATTTTTATTATTTTCTTCCCTAATGGCACAGATGCTTCCATTTTCAGTTTCTTAATTTGGTGACTATCTTTATCTCCAACAAAATAGTCCATTCTTAAAAGGATCTTTTTTTCCAAGTGCTAATTGGTTTCTCTTTTTGTTAATTCAACTTCTTTTTCTGAGGGTGTTATTTTAGATGCAAATATCACAATTTGATCATGAAATATTGTTTCAGCAGTTTCCTTCAATAATGTAGGGGTGCCTTTTTAGAAACATTTTTTGAGCTATTTCTCTATCTCATTTATAAACCAAAGTTCTTTACCCTGCACTAATAATATTTTAATGGTCCATGTTTTATAATTTCCTCTTAAATTTGAAATGATTGGCTTTGGATATAGTCAGAATTATCAGAAATACTATTTCTATCAACAAATTTTGGTTAAGTAATTGAATACATCCATTTTATTAAAGTAAACTAAGTTTTAGAAATATATAAACTTACTTCCTCATGACATTTCTGTCCATCTTGGGGATATATTTCATGTGCATAGTATAATCTTCACAAAGCCTACAATTATATGTGCTGCTACATATAATTCAATATTCATAAATTATCTTACTGTCCAAAACCTTGTTGTTTATCCTTTTTCTAATTTTTAGTATTGAAATAACTTTTATATCTGTTATGTTTTGATCTATAATTTAGTTTATACATTGTTAAATTTAAGTTGAAGCTATGTCACTTATAGATTTATAAACTGAAGTAAGGTTACAAAATTATACAGTCATTTATAATCCAGATTTTATTTTGAAAGATCAATTTAATTATATTTCTTGGGGTATACTGTAATGTGTATTGCCTACCTGCAAACAAGGAGGCCCGGTACACTACTTTTGTGCAGATCTTTAAATGAGTTTTCCAGTATGAATAACAACTTGTATTTATTCAAGGCATATGGCCACCCATTCACCTCAGAAGACCCACAAGTGTACTTACTGTGAGAAAATGTTCCATCGTAAAGATCATCTAAAGAACCATCTTCAGACTCATGATCCAAACAAGGAAGCCTTCAAGTGTGAGGAATGTGGGAAAAACTACAATACAAAGCTTGGTTATAAGCGTCATCTGGCTCTGCATGCTGCAACTAGTGGTGACCTTACCTGTAAAGTGTGCTTACAAACATTTGAAAGCACAGGAGTGTTACTGGAGCACCTGAAGACACATGCTGGCAAGTCATCAAGCGGCACAAAGGAAAAAAAACACCAGTGTGACCACTGTGACCGTTGTTTCTATACTCGTAAGGATGTACGGAGACATATGGTAGTACACACCGGAAGGAAAGACTTCCTTTGTCAGTACTGTGCTCAGAGATTTGGTCGGAAGGACCATTTAACCCGCCACATGAAGAAAAGTCATTCACAGGAGCTGCTAAAGGTGAAAACTGAACCACCAGACTTTATGGATCTATTTAGCTCGAATCCATCATTGTCATTAAAAGATGAGCTAAGTCCAGTGATGTCAATGGTTTCCAGTGAACTGACAACTAGGCCATTTACAAATACTTTGCAAATGAATATCTACAGTGCCCATATTCAGACCATGCAAACATTAGGGTCAACAAACCAAATGGTCTCTACTCCATTACCTTTAGGAATGGGTTGCCCACTAGAAATTGAGTCTTCAATTCGCTCTCCTCAAGAACTCACGTCAAAATATTTTCTTGGTTCTACCTCATATGCCATTGCAATGCCTGAAAAAGGACAACCATTAAAGAGTGAGATAGACAGTTACTTATTGGATTTACAAAGTGATTTGCTTCCCTCCGCCCATGACACTCAATCATCCTCATCAAAACTAGGCTTAGAGTCCCAGGCAGGGTCTCTGGGTGATGGATCTGGGGATATTTTGCTTTCAAAAAGTCCAACAGTCCTCAGTGAACCTCTGAATACATCATCCTTGGACTTTTCTCAGTTGTTAAGTTTCTTGCCGCTAAATGGCCCTCCATACAATCAACCAGTTTCTTTGGGCAATCCTGGAATGTGTTATACACAGGAGGAACCTCACGCATCCCCAATTCCTCTCCCACCACAGTGCCAGGATTCGCATGAAACTGGCAACAGTATTGGTCTCAATGCTCTGCATCCCTTATCTACAGTCTTTACAACTAGCTTAAGCACAACAACCCTACCACGTTTTCATCAGGCTTTTCAGTAGACAGTAAGAATTTCTTTCTTACCCACTTCCTTTTACAAATATTTTCCTATGCGATGCCAGTTGTCCAGATGGAACATTAAGGAATTGGACTATAGACTCCTTAATGGCTTCTAATGTCTGTGCTGCTTTGTGACTAGCCACAGGAGGCAAGCAAAACCAGGGAAAGATGGACAGCACAGGACTGTCTTACTTTTGTTCATGATGGGAACATCCTATTGAGCAGTTAATCTATAATATTTCATTACACGTTAGTAAGCAGATTTGAGACTAAGCCACCACTAATAGACTCAAACTGACAAGTCGAGGTTTACAGTAAGAATTCATACACCGTAGCACTGCACCCAACTCCATGACCGGAATGGTTCTTTATAGTTCGAATTTTGAGGCTGTGCTGACATTAAAAGGCAATCTTTCAGATTTAGTTATCAGAGTGACTGCAACATTCACAGTGCTTTATATCTTTTTTTTAAAGTTATAAGCAACCTGGATTCAATTTTTAAAATAATTTTATTGCTGCTTTGTTTAATGATTTTGCAGAGTTCCACTTCTTAGATCATTTGGGGGTCTTGTATGGAATGGTGGTCCATATTTGCATTTTTTTTAAAGTTTGAACATCAAGTACCTTTTGAACTTTGGGCATATCTGTGCACCAAGGACCTACAATGATTTTTTTTTTTTTTAAATTGCTACTAAAAAATTACTGAGAATAGGTTAATGAACAAATTAGATTACCTTCAAACTGAAACTACTTGGTGAAAACTTGTAAAGGTTAAACATGCCATCAAATTCAATACAGTTCCTTTAAAAACTCTGGAGATGATTGTTTTTAATTCCTTTGCAATGGTGTAGCAATACAAATCCTGCACGAGTTCTGCTTTCCAACTTGAAAAGTGATTGTGTTGGTTTTCTTTTAAATTCTCTGAGCAGCATTAATAAAGATTATGGATTATATTAACAAAACTTTTGAATATCAGACACATCTGAATAAAATCCACAAAAGTAGCTTATAATGCATATTCATCTTCTAAGACGGTACAAATTCATCTCCATTAGATTACTGGTTTTGGCTAACAAATTTGGAACATATCCTCAACACAAATTTAATTAATTCTTGTTTTAAAACAATACAAGTGAAAGAGCTAAGTTTCCAAAATAAAGCACAGCCTTAAGAGAGGCAGAGAATCAACTTGTAGAAACTAATGGTAAATAAATGAAGTTTTCGTAAAATCTTTATTCGCTTATAATAAATTATGCAAATTCTCCTTGATTTATTTTGAATTTTAATAATTATAGCAATTTAGCCAATATATTTAGCTAAATATTTTAGGCTATTTAGTGTATTTTACTTTTTGATACTTGCTGCTTTGAAAAACAATTTGCCATTATAAGAGAACTATTTCCTCCATCATTCTTACAGAATTGGTCTACTCCAAATTTGAAATTTTGACAACTGCTTTGGATTGATTTCCTCAGAGGTTTCAGTTGATCTTTGCTTTTCTGCATCATATTACTGATGTTCACTTTCATGCCTGCATTATTTGTAGTGTGCTTGAATTTATTGCTTCATTGATAAATGCAGACTGTATGAAGTTGCTATCTTTTGCTAGACTAAACCTCAATTATAAAAAAAAAATTAAAACCCCAAAGATCTATTTTGCAACTGATAGCAATTGTACTTAAAGTTTCCTTTTGAAAAATGTACCTCCGAGGTATATTCGTACTTAAGAAAAACGGTCTAACATGCCTATCTGAATTTAATTTGGATTTTTCTTATAGTTCACTCACTGGCAGGAATGAAATTGTATTTTGGGGTAATGAATGCTGTTTGTCTTCTTGTACTACACACAGCAAATTAGTGTTGTAATTTGTTTAGACAAGATTTTAACATATTACTTCAGTGGCAGACATTCAGCAGTCATACAATAGTTTGTACAGTCTAAGTGATCATGATTTAGCTAGCTGGTCAAACCCTGCGAACCATTTGACAAGAGGAGCTTTAAATTTAGTAAACTATATTCTAATGAAGTAGCTAGCAAGATGTGTTACACAAGATGTGTTACAATCTATTTTATTGGTTAGCTATTAGCAACCTTGCAATGTGATACAATGGCTTTACATTGAAATTCAAACAGGCTAAAATAATTGAATACAAAGCAAAAACTGAAACTGTTGGAAATTAAGCAAAAACAAAAGTTACTGGAAACACTCAATAGGTCTGTTGGCATCTGTGGAGAGAACAGACAAGGTAACATTTCAGGTGTAACCCTTCAGAAGTGATGAAGAGTGACATCTGAAATGTTAACTTGTCTGTTCTCCACAAATTCTGACTGACCTGCTGAGTGTTTATAAATTAGTTGTGCTTTTGTCTCATGGGCTTCTTGAGTATATTAGCTTGGTGGAATATTGCTGAACCAAAATAACCTGTAGCCCAAAAAGATGGAATGGAGGGAAGGCCGAAGGAGCTGTCTGGCTTTGATCTACATGTTCCTTCGTAGATCGATGTGATCTCTGTATTCTTCATCACTGCTAATAGTAAATTGTTAATGCAATACTGTACTACTTCAGTTATGTAGTATTAGTTCTTTATGCACAAAATTCTGATTCCCTGCCCAGTAAATCTGATTAGCAGTTATCCACAATTTAGCAGTTAGCTACCACTTATTGTCCCAATAGATCCTAACTATTCATCAACCAGAAATAAATCTTTACCCCACTACATGAAATCTAAAATGGTTTTAATGCTTGAAACTCTTAAGTATGTGGATCATTTTTTCCCTATTCTGTAAATCACACTCACTACTCTTGAGACTATTGCAGATATTGGCCAGTCCCCATTAGTTTGAATGCATAAACCCTTGCTTGCTCACTTTGAATGAAAGTCCTCCTGTCAATTTTACCAAAAAGGTGACAAGAGTACAAAATCAGAAACCTCACTCTACCCAAGCTAACTCTATCAATGAGGAATTTTACCTCTTTTGTCAGCCAGTGATTAGGAAGTACAGGATTATAATGGGGAATGTTAACACATTTCAGTAGTGTTATTTGTAGTTTAGTTTTTGAATCTTCATATGTGAATTATTAAATTCAAAAACTTCTGTTTATTCAAATGCCTGAGTAAGAACATTGTTACTACTTCCTTGTAACAGTTTAATATGCTGGAGCCTAGATTTATAGCTCATCTAAAATCAGTGGTTCTCAAACATTTTTGGTTGAAGGACCCCTTTTCAAATGGATTAGTAATTACAGACCCCCATCTAAATTATAATACTATAAACTTCTATTAACTTTACATTCAGAAATATAAATCAGTGTCTGTTAAAGGAATTTGCATGAAATTTTGCCAGGGGTGTCCAATTATAGTAAACATTGATGTGACTGGTGACGTGAAAACTTTTATCTTCCCTTCAGCTGAAAGGTAACCGTTCAGGTTCAGCAACATGCCTGTTGAATACTTCTTCGCATGACACCTCCCTGCTCTTCCTGGAATGGGATTAGGCTCGGTGGCTCCTGTTGGGAACACTGGCACTGTTTCAGGTGTAACCCCTCACTACACAACTGCTGAGTGTTTCAGAATGGTTTTTTTCCTCCACCTCTGCTGTTTACCGGCCTGTCTGCGCTGGAATACTGCAGACACGCTACCTGGTGCGCAGCATTTCTGCCATCGGGGCACTGCCAGTAACTGGGACTGCGGCTTTAGTCCAGGTCCAGTCACAGGCCCAGCTGCCGTACTCCGTGAACGAAGCTTGGCTTGATAGTCATTCCAGGGAAATCAAAATAACGACCAACAACGCGTACCCGACCTGCGCCATCGCAGCAATGGGTCCTGTTCACATTATTTCGCGGACTCCTGGAAAGTCTCTCTGGATCCCCAGGGGTCCGTGGACCCCAGTTTGAGAACCACTGATCTAAATAACTTTACAAGGAGAACAGGAGAGAACATACTCTGAGATTTTCACACAATTATATTCAGTTGGAAAAAGTGGCACACAACTTCTTGAAAAGACAAGCCAACAGTCCTAGAATGCTGAAAGAATTACGGCGAAATGCACTTTTTCGTGTTAATGGCTCAATCCCTCATCTGTGCTGAGTTACTCCATATCAGCTGGAGTGATATTAAAAATGCTAAACCTGATCTGAGCATTGCTGGGCTAGGGAGGGGGGAAAACTTAACTAGTCCATTTCTGATTACCTAGTCAGTGACATTT
Organism: Squalus acanthias; assembly: GCA_030390025.1. Lineage (NCBI taxonomy): Eukaryota > Metazoa > Chordata > Chondrichthyes > Squaliformes > Squalidae > Squalus > Squalus acanthias. The sequence continues at coordinate 70,777,582 of CM059432.1, read as the reverse complement.
TCTAGAAAAATGCATGCATGGGCACTAGCTGAAGAGGTGATTTCCAACCTTCTCCCCCTGCCTCCCCCCAGATAATCAAATAACCTACAGAAACTCACTAGTCAAGTTCATATATGAAGAATGAACACTTCAGTCAGGTGCTGGAGGATTTTTGGGGTCTGTGGAACTAAAGTATAACACAAGTGAATGCCAACAAGAGAGGAGGAGTGAGAGAAGAAAAATAGAAGGGCATTTTTTTTTTAATTAATGGACACTAGGTTAAGATACTTCTATATAATAAAAATACTGTTTTTTTTTTAAGGCAAATTTTTTCTCTGACTTTCATTAAGATGCATCCTTGATCCCATATCTCAATACCCATTTATGAACTGTTAATAATGTTGCATCATATGATCCACTAACTATCTGAGAATCAACATTTTAGTTATACAATATATAAAGTGATGACATTCCTGTCTTTGTTAGTTTTAGCAAAAAAACTGTCATGACTATAAAGTGGTGATTAAAATTAGTAAAGGCAGGAAATTCATCCACCACACAACAATATTTGTTGCTGCATTGTTAGTTATTCTATAAAAACGTAAGAAAAGTCAGGCATGAAAAGGCATTTGGCCCATCAAGACTTGGCACTCTAGTGCATTCACTCATGGCATATAATGTATTTTGAATAGCCATCATTTTTTTGGCTGTTACTTTGCTTGATAGATTATGGAGATTTCCATGACCACAACTGCCGTATAATTCAAGCCTGTAGTTAGAGAAGGATGTGTGATAAGTCTTCTAGAAGACAAAAATAGGACAAATATAAAGTTAATCATGCACTTCTGATGGTACCGATACTTCAGAAGTATCCTGAAATTGTATCTGAGGATACTTTTAGTAATCCATGTAGGCATATGCAAATTAATTGAATAGTATTAAACACCCAATTACAAATTCATATTTGATCAGGTTAGTAACTCATTGGAATACTGACTATCTCACAACTCTCCACGTCCTGTTATTAGCAGTCGATGCCCAAACAAAATAACTGGAGACATTAGAGATGTCACCAATGATGGTAATAAGTAATACAAGTATGGTACTTTTGCATTCGTTAAAATAATACTTGCATTTATATAATGCTTTTCATGTCAAGATGTCTCAATTCTTTACATGATGAATTAGCTTTTTGAAGTGCAGTAGCTATTATGTTAGCAAACTTTTGTATATGATGTTTGCACTACCCTCTCAAACTGAACTCGAATTGTGTTGGATGTATAATTCTTACAGTTTATAAGAGCTGAAACCTGTTAAGTTTTTAGACTTGGAAATAATATCATTGGAGGTATAATCTTGCAGATTTGTACCTTGCAGTGGTTCAGTTTTAAATTTTCAAACTACATGAGTATTGCATTAACATTGAAGATTTAGTGTACATTCGTTGTCATTGGTTTGAAATCTAGCCTATGCCCAAAGATAGCCTTAAAGAAAATGAACTTTTTTTTATTTTTGTCTGTAACCTATAGCTCTGGTCCTCCCTGGATTTGAAAGTTAGTATTTGTATTTGGTCATTTACATAATTGAGTCTACTGTTTAAGTTAGTGAAAGGCTTAGCACTTAGGTTTTGATGCATACATTAGAATTTTGAACTGTGACTAAGAAATACTTCAGATGTTAGTCACACCATTGGTTTTGGCTGTATGGTGGACATTTACTCAGCACAGTAGGATTGGTGCTTATTGTGTACAATGTATTATTCAGTATATAAATGCCAATGCTGCTGAATAGATGTGTCTTTCCTGCCCTTTTTTGTGGGTAGACGATTGAAACAAGTGACGCTAGAAAATTGTCGATTGTCCTTTTTTAATATGAAGTCCATTAGCTACAGGATAATGTGCATAGACAGTTCTATTTTTTAAAAAGTATCCCTTTAGAGAAATGCATTCAAAACGTAAGGCAGATAGAATAAATGCAGGACTTCATTGCTCCCAGTTGAAGGTATTTGGGGGGGGGGGGGGGAAGAGAGGGGGGAAACTGGGATATTGGTACATGACATTATTTAAAAACCTACATTGCATTGTGTACTGAACCAATCAAATGCTGTAATCAGTTTTATTTTTATATATCCCAATGTTAACTATATAGATGCTATAGGGGTAATTTTGCAACATTGCATTCCTAACAAGGAGCTTCATCTGTCAGAAGTACTTATTGAAAATTCAGGTGCACACTGTACACAATTTTTCAACCATTACTTTAAATGGAAAATAATGCACTGCATACCCAAATTTCCATTGTGTTCTTCCAACAGCTGAGGCTTTCTGCATTGGCAAAGTTGGAAAATGACCCCTTATTTAAAACTGTAGTCAGATTTCCTTGCACAGACACTGAGGCAGACTGAGCAAGTGAAACTGTGGTTGCAGCGCAGCTGAAAGGGAAATGGTATGAAGATAGCCAGTGGGTAAATTGTTTACAGATACCCATCTATGTTTTACACACAATTTCTACATGAAACTACAAATCCAGTTCTATGGTATGTCAGGCACCTGTTAAAGGAAGGACACTTCTTTACATCAGAAATGCCTCATTTAAATACACCTTCTGACTTTACGAGTTGTCTTTAGGTTTAGACTAGAGAAAACATTTGTATTTGAGAATATCTAGAACAACCAATTAAGGTGTCTGGAGGAAAAACCCCACAACACATAATAGGAGGGAAAACATTCAAAGGAGGACAACTAATTCAAACCAACCTGTGTTAACTGAAAGAAATCTGATGTTGAGAATAAAATAATCTCCCATAAACTGGATGTATATTGTTCTCAATTCTGGCATTCAAATTGCATCCAAACTCCAATAAGTAAGTGAACTTTAAACAGTTACCCTTTCACACATGATTATTTTATATATATTTTTCATATGTCAACTAAAGCACAAGCAAGTGCATGCTGCTTGAGAAATTGAATTTTCATAAAATGTTAGATCTATTTTTTCAAAGTTGTACAAAGGTTCAGTTTTTTATAGATGCATAACTGAGTAACATGTTTGAGTATTGTTGCAACACACAAGTATATAGTGAATAGTGTTAAGTTGTAGCTTTGTCTACAGAACATGTGCAAAATAACCTATATTTTTAGCACTTTCATATACCTTAACTCTTTAAGAGTATCTCTTGAAGGTCGTACATTTAACCATCATTACAAACTTGTTTCAAGTGCCATTAGATTTTATATTCTATTATTAGAGCATTAGATTATAAAACAATTTGTGTATATAAAATTTTACATTTTCTATTTAACTGTTAGCAGGTACAAATGTCAGTGTTTCTTTTTTGTTTTTAAATTGTCATATTTGCTTTACTTGCACAGAGTTGCTGTGTCTCACTTAGGGAGTGTCTTATTTTTTTTTTTAAAGACATTATCATAACCAGTATATGACCTGATAGTTCTTTGCTGCTGCCGTCCCACCAGCTCCCTCTAAATAAATATATTTATACAGATGAGAAAGTAAACACCTGGGTGAAATCATTGTGGTACAAGTGAAGCAAATTCGATGGGGAACACTCCTGCAACATTTTTGAAGTATATACTTTGCTGCTAATTCACTTTGGTTAGAGGAAACCAGTCCTCATGGTGCTATGAACCTTCCCTTTCTTAGTTTATTACTATAATTGTATAATTGTATAATGCAGTTATCAAAGTATGGAAAAATCAGCAATGGCTTGAATGATGCAACACCCCTAAACGCCATGGCCTTTATGTGAAGCCACAACATATAGTTATGCAGTTGTGGCAAAAAAAACTGTTGTAAAGTTTTAAGACCTGATCAAAATCGATCAGCAGTTTGTATTCCTTGTATCTCTGTATAGTGGAGGTTTGCTGGAACTACATGAACTCTAGTGCATTTAATTCTGTGTAAGTATTGTTGAGCATTTTGTGCATAAGGTTATTCCATCTCTCCCCAAAGTATTACTAAATCTGTTGCTTGATGCATCCACATTGTGCATCCCCATGAAGAACAAAGATTCTAACAATTGTTCCCTCCTTTGCATCATGGAAGTGCAAGGTTTAAACAGTTTTTAAGTGAATGTTAAAAAGATGTAAACATAATTAGATATTTAATGTGCCTGGTTTAAAGCATATTATTTTAGTTTAAACCAAAATTGATGGAATAGAAGAAACTAACTGCATTCCAAATTGGACTTTTGTACTACTTCTTTGCATTTCAACAATTGTTATCCTGTTCACAATGGGAAACATGTTGCTTACAATGTATACACTTATCAATGTATTTACATACTACTGGTATCTGTACAAATACAGGCATACAAGATGTGTAAGATAGCTTTCACAACCTAAAGCTGCAGTAAAACGTTTTAGAATTTAATCTTTACATCCAAAGAAATGCTTCAAAAGCAAACTGATTATTTATTATTGTGCCAGATAACCTGCATTTTTGTAAGCAAATTTACTATAATAAAACAGTTCCGCTGCAGCTCCACTTGGTCTAAAGTGTTATATTAGTATCCACAAACACTTAACATTGCACAATTATCAAATCTTAATTCAATGATACTGTTGAGATCGATCAAAAAAACCACATGACAATTACTTCAGTTCTTAGAAAAGAAATTGTACCCATTTTTCAACTTACGGGACTCCAAAGCCTGTTTTATACAGGGAAGCCTGGTAGCGGGTGACACCCCAGACAAGTCAGGGACGTGGAGGACCTCCCAATCTAAATGGCAGGGCCTCACTTAAATAAAACTTCCTGTAGTCACCCAGCCAGATTCACTACCTGGCTGGCGAGCGGCAGCAGAAATTTGGCAGTTGTCGGGGACCCATGGGAACGGTCCCCGGCAGTCAATGGGAGGAGGGGTTCCAGGGTAAATTACATTCATATTACAGCGGTGGGTTGGTGGCAGGTTTATATCACATAAGAAGAAATAGGAGCAGGAGTAGGACATACGGCCCCTCGAGTCTGCTCCGCCATTCAATAAGATCATGGCTGATCTTAGACCTCAACTCCACTTTCCTGCCCTATCCCCATATCCCCTGATTCCTCAAGTCCAACAATCTGTCCATCTCCACCTTGAATATACTCAATGACTGAGCATCCACAGCTCTTTGGGGCAGAGAATTCCATACTCTACGACCTCTTAATTAAGCCACCCTCCACCCCCTCGCCTGGCCCTTTCCTGCCAGTGGGATGGGGGGATTAAAGTTGAGGCCATAGACTATGGTAATATAGTGGTTATGGTACTGACTAGCAATCCAGAGGTTGAAAGTCCAAATTCCAATTGTGAAATTGAATTTAATAAATCTGGTAATTTATGGGTTAGTACCAGAAAAATAACCACAAAACTTGCTGGATTGTTGTAAAAATTCAACTAATTCACTGAGCCTTGCGGAAAGAAAGCCTGCCGCCACTGCCCAGTCTGTCCTAAACATGATTCCAAAATATGTGGGTAACTCTTAATGCCCCCTGAAGTGACCTAGCAAATCACTCAGTTGTAAACAATTATTACAAAGTGTAAAAAAGGGGGGGGGCGGGGGGGAATCAGATGGACCCATCAACAACGATTAGGACAAAACTTGGGCTCTCAGCCCATTTGACCCTGCAAAGACCTCCTCTAATACCTAGTGCCCAAGTTGGGACAGCTGTCCCACAGACTTGTACAGAATCATCTCTCAGCCAACATCCCAGACTCTTCCATCACCCCTTTTGGCAGAACAAACTAAAGACGGATTTAGAAGCCCAAAATTCAGCATGCATGAGGCACTGTGAGCCATCAGCAGCAGCAGAATTGCATACCACCATAATGTGTAACCTCATGGCCTGGCACATCCCTCGTTAATCAATCAAGCCAGGAGACCCCTGGTTTAATGGAGCGTGCAGAAGGGCACACTAGGAGCAATACCAGGAATATATTTGAATGAGATACCAACCCACTGAAGCTACTAAATGGGACTATCTCCATGCAAAACACAAAAAGCAGCAGGCTATAGACAGAGTGAAGTAGTTTATCAAGCCCTACCACATCCAGTACAGCAGCATCATGGGTACGGTGGCATAGTGGTTATGTTACTGAATTAGTAATCCAGAGGACTGGACTAATGATACGGAGACGCGACTTCAAATTCCACCATGGCAACTGGGGAATTTAAATTCAGTTAATTAAATAAATCTAATGTCAGTAATGGTGACCATGAAACTATCGGAATGTCGTAAAAACCCATCTGGTTCAGTAATGTTCTTTAGGGAAGAAAATCTGCCGCTCTTACCCGATCTGGCCTATATGTGACTCCAGACCCACAGCAATGTGGTTGACTCTTAACTGCCCTCTGAAATGGCCCAGCAAGCAACTCAGTTGTACACAACTGCTACGAAAAACAATAATAAAACGGGCATCGACCTCGGCACCGGCTTTGGACATGACAACGGCACACCCAGCCCAGTTGACCCTGCAAATTCCTGCTCACTAACCTCTGGGGACTTGTGCCAAAATTGGGAGAGCTGTCCCACAGACTAGTCAAGCAACAGCCTGACAGTCATACTCACAGAATCATACCTTTCAGCCAATGTCCCAGACTCCTCCATCACCATCTCTGGGTATGTCCTGTCCCACCAGCAGGACAGACCCACCAGAGGTGGCGGCACAGTAGTATACAGTTGGGAGGGAGTGGCCCTGGGAGTCCTCAACATTGACTCCAGACCCCATATAGTCTCATGGCTTCAGGTCAAGCATGGGTAAGGAAACATGCTGATTGCCACCTACCGCCCTCCCTCAGCTGATGAATCAGTACTCCTCCATGTTGAACATCACTTGGAAGAAGCACGGAGGGTAGCAAGGGCACAGAATGTACTCTGGGTGGGGAACTTCAATGTCCATCACCAAGAGTGGCTCAGTAGCACCACTACTGACCGAGCCCTGAAGGACATAGCTGCCAGACAAGGACACAGCTGCCAGACTAGGACTGTGGCAGGTGGTGAGAGAACCAACACGAGGGAAAAACCTACCTGACCTCATCCTCACCAATCGACCTGTCGCAGATGCATCTGTCCATGAGAGCATTGGTAGCAGTGACCAATGGGCCTATACTCTCGAGTTTAGAAGAATGAGAGGTGATCTTATTGAAACATACAAGATTCTGAAGGGGACTGACAGGGTAGATGCTGAGAGGTTGTTTCCCCTGGCTGGAGTGTCTAGAACTGGGGGGCATAGTCTCAGGATAAGGGGTAGGCCATTTAAGACCGAGATGAGGAAGAATTTCTTCACTCAGAGGGTTGTGAATCTTTGGAATTCTCTGCCCCAGAGGGCTGTGAATGCTGAGTCTTTGAGTATATTCAAGGTTGAGATGGATAGATTTTTGGACTCTAGGGGAATCGAGGGATATGGAGATCGGGCAGTAAAGTGGAGTTAAGGTCGAAGATCAGCCATGATCTTATTGAATGGCGGAGCAAGCTCGAGGGGCCGTATGGCCTACTCCTGCTCCTATTTCTTATGTTCTTACGTTCTTATGACCACCACACAGTCCTTGGAGATGAAATCTCGTCTTCACACTGAGGACACCCTCCATCGTGTTGTGTGGCACAACCACCGTGCTAAATGGGATAGATTCAGGACAGATCTAGCAGCTCAAAACTGGGCATCCATGAGGTGCTGTGGGTCATCAGCAGCAGCAAACTTATATTCCACCACAATCTGTAACCTAATGGCCCAGCATATCCCTCACTCTACCTTTACCATCAAGCCAGGGGACCAACCCTGGTTCAAAGAGGAGTGCAGAACAGCAAGCCAGGAGCAGCACCAGGCGTATCTAAAAATGAGGTGCCAACCTGGGGAAGATGCAACACAGGACTACATGCATGCTAAACAGCGGAAGCAGTATGCTATAAACAGAACTAAGCGATCCCACAATCAAAGGATCAGATCAAAGCTCTGCAGTCTTGCCACATCCAGTCGTGAATGGTGGTGGACAATTAAACAACTAACGGGAGGAGGCTCCATGAATATCCCCATCCTCAATGATGACGGAGCCCAGCAAACGAGTGCAAAAGACAAGGCTGAAGCATTTGCAACCATCTTCAGCCAGAAGTGCCGGGTGGATGATTCATATCGACCTCCTCCTGATGTCCCCATCATCACAGAAGCCAGTCATCAGCCAATTCGATTCACTCCACGTGATATCAAGAAATGGCTGAGCGCACTGGATACAGCAAAGGCTACGGGCCCTGACAACATCCCGGTTGTCGTGTTGAAGACTTGTGCTCCAGAAGTAAATGCTCCTCCAGCCAAGCTGTTCCAGTACAGCTACCACACTGGCATCGACCCAACAATGTGGAAAACTGCCCAGGTAGGTCCTGTCCACAAAAAGCAGGACAAATGGAATCCGGCCAATTACCGCCCCATCAGTCTACTCTCAATCATCAGCAAAGTGATGGAAGGTGCCGTCGACAGTGCTATCAAGCGGCACTTACTCCCCAATAACCTGCTCACCGATACTCAGTGTGGGTTCCGCCAGGACCACTCCGCTTCAGACCTCATTACAGCCTTGGTCCAAACATGGACAAAAGAGCTGAATTCCAGAGGTGAGGAGAGAGTGACTGCCCTTGACATCAAGGCAGCATTTGACCGAGTGTGGAGCCCCAGTAAAATTGAAGTCAATGGGAATCAGGGAAAACTCTCCACTGGCTGGAGTCATACCTAGCACAAAGGAAGATGGTTGTAGTTGTTGGAGATCAATCATCTCAGCCCCAGGACATCACTGCAGGAGTTCCTCAGGGCAGTGTCCTAATCCCAACCATCTTCAACTGCTTTATCAATGACCTTCCCTCCATCATAAGGTCAGAAGTGGGGATGTTCGGTGATGATTGCACAGTGTTCAGTTCCATTTGCAATTCCTCAGATAATGAAGCAGTCCATGCCCAAATGCAGCAAGACCTGGATGACATTCAGGCTTGGGCCGATAAGTGGCAAGTAACATTCGCGCCACGCAAGTGCCAGGCAATGACTAGCTCCAACAAGCGAGAGTCTAACCACCGCCCCTTGACATTCAACGGCTTTACCATCGCTGAATCCCCCACCTTCAACATCCTGGGGGTCGCCATTGACTAGAAACATAACTGGGCCAGCCACATATACTGTGGCTACAAGAGCAGATCAGAGGCTAGGTATTCTGCGGCGAGTGTCTCACCTCCTGACTCCCCAAACCCTTTCCACCATCTACAAGGCACAAGTCAGGAGTGTGATGGAATACTCTCCACTTGCCTGGATGAGCACATCTCCAACTACACTCAAGAATCTCGACACCATTCAGGACAAAGCAGCCCGCTTGATTGGCACCCCATCCACCACCTTAAACATTCATTCCCTTCACCACCAGCATACTGTGGCTGCAGTGTGTACCATATACAAGATGCACTGCAGCAACTCACCAAGGTTTCTTCAGCAGCACCTCCCAAACCCGCGACCTCTACTGCCTAGAAGGACAAGTGCAGCAGGTGCATGGGAACACCATTACCTGCAAGTTCCCCTCCAAGTCACACCATCCTGACTTGGAAATATATCACCGTTCTTTCATCGTTGCTGGCTCAAAATCCTGGAACTCCCTCCCTAACAGCACTGTGGGAGTACCTTCACAAGGACTGCAGCAGTTCAAGGCGGCGGCTCACCACCACCTTCTCAAGGGCAATTAGGGATGGGCAATAAATGCTGGCCTTGCCAGCAATGCCCACATCTGATGAATGAATAAAAAAAAAAGTAACCTGCTCGCCAATGCGGAGTTCAGGTTCTGCGAGAACTATTTGGCTCCAGACCTCAACACAGCCTTGATCTAGACATGGATGCAGGAATTAACAGAGCCCTTGCAAAACTGAGCTCCATGGGAGTCAAAGGAATCATACCTGACACACAGGAAGATGGTTCTGGTTGTTGGAAGCCAAACATCACAGCCACATGGCTTCAATGCAGGAGTTTCTCGGGGAAGTGTCCTCCACTCAATTATGTTCAGCTACTTCATCAATTACATTCCATCATTTTAAAGTCAGAAGTGGGGCTGATCACTTATTGTTCCACATTATTCAGCTGTTAGAAATAGCCAAGTTACGGCTATCTCTGGTCACTTTAAATAATCAGGTTCGAGTGCAAACCAATATGGTGGGTATATTGTGTTTAATCAGAGTTTAAGATGGAATATAACACTAGTTATACAGCAAAAACATATGGCCGTGACAAGAAGCTGATACCGATCCGATCGGACAGACGGTTGACACACATGATCAATTCTCTTCTTCCTTTCATCTAGAGCCTCCTCTCTCTCTCTTCCGTCTGAGTACAAGCTCTCTCTCTCTCTCTTCTTTCTTTTCCGTCTGCGAGTACAAGCTCTCTCTCTCTCTCTCTCTCTCTCTCTCTCTGCCGTCTATGAGTATAAGCTTTCGGGAGGTCACTTTTATTCTACTTTTAGGGGTGGGCCTGAACCAGGGTATTGACAAGACCTTTTGACCTATAGAAGTTCCCCAAAAACCTTAATATCCAATGGGACTTCCAGATCTTTTTCTCGATTCTTTTGTCAAAGCCCACCCTAAAGATGTCTTACGATTTTGGCCACATGTCTTTCTTGGTTTATATTTTCCCAGGGTTTCCTTCCTGTGGAATTCATGTCTTATCTCTTTCGTCCGTATCCTTCTTTGATCTCATGAGGCCCAACCAGAAACCTGTTCGCTTCAGAGTGTTACCTCCTTTATGACATAGCAAATGTTTACATTAACTTCCCCAAACTTCCTTCCGTTATCTTCGCAAGCAGTTCTGTTAAGCCAACTTCAAATCCTACCTTAGCATTATACATAAAATACATAGACAATGTTCAAGTCTTAACTTAAAAACAACAGGTAATCACTTAGCAACAGGGAGTTTATATACCCTCCGTAGGAAACCAAAACATTAGCACTTCTAAGCATCTATCTGGTCCGAGGAGACTTTCCGTCTGTAATTCGAACATAACCATTTAAACACAGCATTTTTCACGTCACAGTTTTAGTCGCATAACTATACACATTTTTAGGAATCTTTAGTTTCTAACACAGCTTCATTCATAACTACTCCGATAAATAAGCAGCCCATGCCAGCCTGCAGCAGGACTTGAGCAACATCCAGGCTTGAGCTCACAAATGGCAGGTAACATTTGTGCCACATAATGCCAGGTAATGTTATCTCCAATAAGAGGAACTTCAGCCACTTCCCCACCATCAATGTCTTGGGGGTCACTATTGACCAGAAGCTTAACTACACCAGCCATATCAGCATCATGGCTACAAGAGCTTGGCAGAGGCTGGGTACTTTGCGATGAATGGCTCGCCTCCCTACCACCTCAAAACGTCTCGACCATCTACAAGTCAGGAATGTGATGGGATACTCACCTGGATGATGTAGCCGGAACAACGCTCAAGGAGCCCAGCACCAGCCAAGACAGAGCAGTTCACTGATTTTTGCCCCTGTATTGGACTCAATATCCACCCCTCCATCACCAGTGCATTGTGGCTGCACAATGATCTACAGGATGCACTGCAGTAACTCATCAAGAATACTTTAACAGCACCTCTCTGCCCTATGACCGCTACCACTGAATAAGAAGTGCAGCAATGTTGTGAAAACACAATAATCTAGAAGGTCACTTCCAAGTTACACACCATCCTGACTTCAAAATATACTACCGTTCCTTCATTGTCACTGGGTCAATATCCTGAAATTCCCTACCTAACAGCATTGTGGGAACATTATCACCACGAGGACTGCAGTGGTTCAAGGGGAAGTCTCACCACCGTCTCAGGGCTGGGCAATGGATTGCCACTATCCCATAAACAAACAAACACAAATTTTGTCAGTGACAAAAATGGCTCATTGACCTAGTGTTTTAAGGCTACTGTCCCTCCCCTTGCAGAGGCTGGGTACTCTGCGATGAATGGCTCGCCTTCCTGCCACCTCAAAATGTCTCGACAAAATAGAAGGCTCAAGTCAGGAATGTGATGGAATACTCATCACTCAGCTGGAGAAGTGCAGCCAGAACAACACTCAAGGAGCTCAGCACCAGCCAGGACAGAGCAGTTATGTGGCTTTTCAATCCTAGCCTCCTACTTCTTCTATGGTGGCTTGAGATTCTGAGTGGCTAGCTGGTGTTTTGCAGCAGGACCCCTGGGGGATTGACATGATATTCCCTTGTCTTTGTTGTCATTTTCTCTTTAATAAGAAAGCGAAGAGTGCAAAGGCACTCCGCATACCATCATATGGAATGCAGTTAGGTTTAGAAGGCATTCTTAATACAGGTATGAACAGATACTGGCAAGGAACTACATATCATGTGAGTCCTTCACTGCTTCCCCTACATGTTCAGCTGTGTGTAAAGGAACAACTGAGGGAGAAGAAAGGGAATGTGAATGGTAATATGATACCTCTTGCACATAGGTGGTTAGTTGCTAACAGTGTTTGCAGTGAAAGCAAGGTGGCTGCAACTGGAAACTATGGGGGAGAAATTGGGCTCTGTAGCGCCCATTTTTAGACACAATGCAGCCTCCTAACGCTTGAAAATGCCGTCCGAGGTGCGTGCACCTAATGAACACCAGCAGCATGCAGAGCAGGCAGATCATGACGTCAATCTGTGCGCAACGCTGATTTCACACCACCGCTGCCATTTTGAAACACCACGCTCCAGTCTACGCCGTGCCTTAACCTCGCACAGCTGAACAAGATGTTAAATGGCATGAAGAACCCCCCACCAGCGCTACTTAAAGGGATCATGAACTACTTACAGGTTAGTTGCTGGATTATTTCTTCTGGCTGCTGGTGCAATTGCATGCATTTTTGGAGCTTTTCTATAGTTGCCTAAAGTTTCAATAGTCTACAGGAGTGGTCTGGCTGGTGCTGAAGTATTTTTCCATTGATTTAAAGGCTTGTGCTGAAAAAAGTTGCTTCCAGACATGGGTGGCCTGGTAGGCCTTCCTCTTGGCATTGAGCATGACTGGGAGAATGAACAGAAGCCACGCAGAGCAGGACAAGCTGCTAGAAGAGGGAGGAGGAGGAGGGGGAGAAGGGCTCTCAGCAGGAGGTCATTTCCACCAAGGGTCTTTAGGGAGCAATTCTTTTACCTGAACTTCAGTAAGGACCAATGCTTGAGACGTCCTCGCTTCACTAAAGAGGTTGTGACTGAAATCTGCCAACTGCTGCAGCCACAACTGCAACCTCAAAGCAGGGCAAGGACTGCATTGCCTGTGGTTGTCAAGGTGCCGGTGGCTCTGAACTTTTATGCACCAGGCTCCTTCCAGGCTGCTACTAGAGATATAAGCAACATCTCACAGTTTGCAGTAAACTGCTGCATAAGGAAGGTCACTGAGGCTGTCTATACAAAGAGAGATAGCTTCATCACATTCCCTCTTGCCAGAGACAAGCAGGCAGAGCTAGCACAAGGGTTTGCACGGATTATAGGCTTCCCCATGGTGCAGGGTGCCACTGACTGCACACACATTGCCTTGTGTGTGCCTCATTTCAACGCGGTCATTTTCATGAACCGAAAGAGATTCCACTCTCTCAATGTGCAGCTGGTGTGTGACCACAGGCAGTGCATTATGCAGGTGAATGCCAGTTTTCCTGGCAGTAGTCACAATTTGCTCATTCTGTGGCAATCCTCTGTGCCAGCTGTATTTGACCCACCACGGCAAGTCAAAGGCTGGCTACTGGGAGACAAGGGTTATTTACTGATGACATGGTTTATGATCCAGTCTGGAACCCATGCACATGTGTACAGCAGGCCTACAATGAGAGTCATGCTGCCACAAGGAACATTATAGAGCACAACATCGGCTAGTGGAGCAGCTGGTAGGATGTGCCATTTGAAGATGAACTCACTGACCTTGGCAACTCATGTGAGATCATAAGAACATAAATACGAGCAGGAGTAGGCCATATGGTCCCTCGAGCCTGCTCCACCACTGTGCCCCCTAGTTCTAGACACTCCAGCCAGGGGAAACAACCTCTCAGCATCAACCCTGCCAATCCCCTTCAGAATCTTGTATGTTTCAATGAGATCACCTCTCATTCTTCTAAACTCCAGAGAGTATAGGCCCATTCTACACAATCTCTCATCATAGGACAGCCCTCTCATCCCAGGAATCAATCTCGTGAACCTTCGTTGCATCGCCTCGAAGGCAAGTATATCCTTCCTTAGATAAGGAGACTAAAACTGTGCACAGTACTCCAGGTGTGGTCTCACCAAGGCCCTGTACAATTGTAGCAAGACTTCCTTACTCTTATACTCCATCCCCCTTGCAATAACGGCCAACATGCCATTTGCCTTCCTCATTGTTTGCTGTACCTGCATGCCAGCTTTCTGTGTTTCTTACACGAGGATCCCCAAATCTCTCTCAACACCAACATTTGAAAGTTTCTCACCATTTAAAATATATTCTGTTTTTCTATTCTTCCTACCAAAGTGAATAACTTCACATTTCTTTACATTATACTCCATCTGCCACCTTACTGCCCACTCACTTAGTCTATCTATATCCCTTTGCAGACTCTTTGGGCGGGATTTTCTCAATGGAGACGTGCTGGAGGCGGGACTTCTGGTTTCTGGGTTTCAGTCCCGCCCCCAGCGACGTCTGACCAACCCATGCTATTTTCCCTTGATTGGCCTTGTTAATTGCATCTGAGAATGCAGCAGCCATTCTGTCATCTCTGCCGTTGAGATGAGGCATCTCCGGATCCTCAAAGGTTGAAGCCTGCAGAAAGAAGCAAAGGTAAGGAAACTTTTTCTAACACTTTACACTCACCTCTCATACTTAGCTGTCCACACTTGCACCCATCACTCACCTCTACAGCTGACATTTCAACCCCTCTCACCCCCATAGACCCACTGCTTGCCTCGCTGACCCTGGTGAGGTACGCAGCCATCAGGAAACCCGCAATTGCAGGCGTAAAATGGGGAAAAGCCTCAAAACTGCCTGTTAACTACCTGTTAACAGACAGTTAATTGGCTCTAATCCCCTTCCCGCCTCGAGGAGACGGGTCCCTGCGCGACTCAGGGACCCGCCTCCCAGGAAGATGGCACAACGGTGGGTTGGGAGCGGGGTCGGTATCCACTCCCAGTTTCTGCCATTTTCCCGGCAGTCCTGCCTCCATACCCACCTCCCCAGGGCTGGGAAAATTCCCCCCTTTGTGTTCTCCTCACAGCTTACTGTCCCACATAGATTTGTATCATAAGCAAACTTAGATACATTACACTCTGTCCCTTCATCTAGGTCATTAATATAGATTGTAAATATTTGAGGCCCCAACACTGATCCTTGCAGCACCCCACTAGTTACAGCCTGCCAACCTGAAAAAGATCCATTTATCCCTACTCTGTTTTCTGTCCATGCTACTATATTACCCCCAACCCCATGAGCCCTAATCTTGTGTAATAACCTTTTATGTGGCACCGTATCGAATGCCTTTTGGAAATCCAAATATACTACATCCACTGGTTCCCCTTTATCTACCCTGCTAGTTACATCCTCAAAAAACTAAAATTTGTTAAACACAATTTCCCTTTCATAAAACCATGTTGACTCTGCCTAATCAGGTTATGATTTTCTAAGTGACTTGATACCACTTCCTTAACAATGGATTCCAGCATTTTCCAGATGACTGATGTCAGGCTAACTGGCCTGTAGTTCCCTGTTTTTTCTCTCCCTCCTTTCTTGAATAGCGGTGTTACATTTGCGACCTTCCAATCCATTGGGACCATTCCAGAATCTACGGAATTTTAGAAGATCAAAACCAATGCATCCACCATCTCTTCAGCCACCTCCTTTAGAACCCTAGGATGTAGGCCGTCGGTTCCAGGGGATTTGTCAGCTTTTAGTCCCATTAGTTTCTCTAGTACTTTTTCTCTACTTATATTAATTACATTAAGTTCCTCACCCTCATGAGATCCTTGGTTCCCCATCATATTTGGTACGCTTTTTGTGTCTTCTACTGTGAAGACAGATACAAAATATTTGTTTAACATTTTTGCCATTTCCTTATTCCCCATAATAATTTCTCCTGTCTCAGCCTCTAAGGGACCAACATTTACTTGAGCTATTCTTTTCCTTTTTACATACTTGTAGAAACTCTTACAATCTGCTTTTATATTTCTTGCTAGTTTTCTCTCATTCTATTTTTTCCCTTTTTATCAATTTTTTGGTCAACCTTTGCTGGTTTCTGAAACTCTCCCAATCCTCAGGCTTATTATTATTATTTGCTACATTATAAGCTTCTTCTTTCAATCTAATGCTATCCTTAACTTCTTTAGTTAGCCACGGTTGGATGACTTTTCCCATAGAGTTTTTGTTTCTCAATGGAATGTATTTTTGTTGAGAATTATGAAATATTTCTTTAAATGCTAGCCACTGCTTATCTACCGCCATGCCTTTTAATCTATTTTTCCCATCTACCTTAGCCAACTTGCCCCTCATACCTATGTAATTGGCTTTATTTAAGTTTAAGACTCTAGTTTCAGACTTAGGCAAGTCACTCTCAAAATTAATGTGAAATTCTATCATATTATGATCACTCTGCCCCAGAAGATCCTTTACTATGACATTGCTAATTAACCTTGTCTCATTACACAATACAAGATCTAAAATAGCCTGTTACCTGGTTGGTTCCATGACGTATTGTTCTAGGAAACTGTCCCGAATGCATTCCATGAACTCGTCCTCCAGACTACCTTTGCCAATTTGATTTGTCCAGTCTATATGAAGATTAAAGTCCCCCAAGATTATTGCATTACCTTTGTTGCAAGCTCCTACTATTTCTTGATTAATATTCTGTCCAATGGTATAGCTACTGTTAGGGGGGCTATATACTACGCCTAACAGTGTTTTCTGCCCCTTGTTATTCCTTATCTCCACCCATACTGATTCTACTTCCTGATCTTCTGAGCCGAGATCCTTTCTTGCTATTGTCGTTATGTCATCCTTTATTATCAGGGCTACTCCCCCACCTTTTCCAATCTGCCTGTCTTTTCGAAACGTCAAGTACCTTGGTACATTTAGTTCCCAACCTTGACCACCTTGCAACCATGTCTCTGTAATGGCTATTAGATCAAACCCATTTATCTCTATTTCTGCCACTAGTTCGTCTATCTTGTTACAAATGCTTCATGCATTCAGATAAAGAGCCTTTAATTTAATTTTTTTACCATTATTCCCTGCTTTGACCTTCTTCTCTGCTGCACTGCTACCATTAAACTTTCTGTCCCTTCCTGTCACACTCTGCTTATTTTTACCCAAATTGCTACACTGCTCTATTGCCTTGAGCTTGCTCTTTAGATTTCTAAATTTCCCCTCACCTGACCTCTCCCCCCCTTTTTTAGTTTAAAGCCCTATCTACAGCCCTAGTTATTCGATTTGCCAGGACGCTGGTCCCAGCCCGGTTTAAGTGGAGCCCGTCCCAATGGAACAGCTCCCTCTTTCCCCAGTACTGGTGCCAGTGCCCCATGAATTGAAAGCCCATTTTCCCACACCACTCTTTGAGCCATGCATTTAACTCTGATCTGCTTGACCCTATGCCAATTTGCACATGGCTCAGGTAGTAATCCAGAGATTATTACCCTTGTGGGTCGGCTTATTAATTTAGACCCGAGCTCCTCAAACTCCCTCAGCAGAACCTCATTCTTAGTTCTACCTATGTCGTTGGTTCCTACATAGACCACAACAACTGAATCCTCCCACTCCCACTCGAAGTTCTTCTCCAGCCGCGAGGAGATATCCTTAACCCTGGCACCGGGCAGGCAACACAGCCTTCGGGACTCTTTTGCAGCTGCAGAGAACAGTATCTATCCCCCTGACTATACTGTCCCCTACTACTACCACATTCCTTCCTTCTTCCCCCCACTTGGATGGCCCCCTGTACCACAGTGCCGTGATCAGTTTGCCCATCCTCCCTGCAGTCCTTTTCCTCATCCATACAGGTAGAAAGTACATTATACCTGTTGGACAAGGTCCAGGGCTGAGGCTCCTCCATCACGACATCCTGTATCCCCATACCGTCCTGACTCGCAGTCACACCCTCCTGTCCCTAACCACTGACGAACTCTAAAGTACTACTTAACCTAAAGGGTGTGACTGCCTCCTGGAACAAAGTGTCCAGGTAACTCTCCCCCTCCCTGATGCATCGCAATGTCTGCAGCTCGTACTCCAGCTCAACAATTCTGAGCTGAAGTTCCTCGAGTTGCAGACACTTACTGCAGATGTGGTTGCTCGGGATCGTGATGCTCTCCACAGACTCCCACATGCTGCAGTTATGACACCACCTGCCCTGCCATCTCTAACCTTGTTTTATTTATTAATTAATTTGCTAAAGATTTTATTCAATCGATATTTTAGGTTTATTGTATCGATATTTTAGGTTTATTCTTTCATTATTTTATTTAGTTTAAGTTATTAATTTAATAAGTACTAGCAAGTTACAGTTTCTCAGCTCTTAATTTAACCCCCTTCCCTAACTTAGAGAGCAAAAAAGAGCTGTAATACTCACCAACCAATCACCTACCTGCTCTCCTGTGACGTTACTCATTGTTGTTTTTGAATCGGAGCCTCGCGCTGCCGCTGCTTTAATTCAGGTCCGCTCTCGGGCCGTTCTTTGTCCTCTCGCCGCTGCTTTTATTCAGGTCCGCTCCCGGGCTGCTCTTTATCCTCTCGCCGCTGCTGCTCATTATAGTTCTTCCTGCACTACATCCATGTTCTTGGAGCAACACTCCTGGCATTGACCTCCCCTGCTATTTGTTCCTACTACCTCCTGAACATCTGTCTGGAGGGCCTCCTGCCCCCCTGCGGATACAGGACATCTCTCCTTCTTTCCACCTCTTCCACCAAGACCTCCAGTGTAGTGTCTGAAAACCTTGGTGCACACTCGCTCACATGTTCAGTCATTGCACAAAGTATCAGAGCATAGATTCAGTTTTTAAACGACTCCCACCACTTCTTGCAGCCACAATTCACCTCCTTTATGAGGTGCAGGCTGCCGTTAAGTAGCGCTAGTCACTCGC
The DNA here is from genome assembly GCA_030390025.1 of Squalus acanthias. Lineage (NCBI taxonomy): Eukaryota > Metazoa > Chordata > Chondrichthyes > Squaliformes > Squalidae > Squalus > Squalus acanthias. The sequence continues at coordinate 70,758,536 of CM059432.1, read as the reverse complement.
TATATTGGGCCCCTTGCTAAGGTGTACAGCCAATCAACAGCACAGGAGCACTGGTTGTACACAGCAGATAGCACGTAGTTACCATACTGCCTGCAATGCAATGAACAGGCATGGATTAATTGCATACCACAATCCCTGTGCCCATTTTTGGGGGTTAGCCAATTTCTCCCCTATGATGATTACAACACACTGTTGCAAGATATGACTGCCTCCTATTACATGGCTCCCCTGGAACAGTTAGTGACCTGCTTTTGGCATTTAGCAGCCATGCACGAGTTCTTGAAGTTTGAAGGCCACCTCGTCCATGGTGCTATATCATGACCTCTGTGGGCCTCCATGCCTCGGGGCAAGAAGCTAGGTTCTCCTTTGTTAGATGACAGACAGTTTCACTTCAGCTGAGGAATCTTTAAATTTGTGAGTGGGTACACTGAATATGCACTAGTTTCAGACATTAGTGAACAAAATTGTTACAGATAAAAAATGACTGCCTTGGCCATTTTAAGCTGTTGCAACAGTGCCGCATTGTAAGAACATAAGAATTAGGAGCAGGGGTAGGCCATACAGGCCCTCTAGCCTGCTCCGCCATTCAATAAGATCATGGCTGATCTTCGACCTCAACTCCACTTTCCCGCCCAATCTCCATATACCTTGATTCCCCTAGAGTCCAAAAATCTAACTATCTCAGCCTTGAATATACTCAATGATTCAGCATTTGGGGTAGAGAATTCCAAAGATTCACAACCCTGAGTGAAGAAATTCCTCCTCATCTCAGTCTTACATGGCCGCCCCTTATCCTGAGACTATGCCCCCTAGTTCTAGACTTTGCAGCCAGGGGAAACAACCTTTCAGCATCGACCCAGTCAATCCCCTTCAGAATCTTGTATGTTTCAATGAGATCGCCTCTCATTCTTCTAAACGTCAGAGAGTATAGGCCCAATCTACTCAATCTCTCATCATAGGACAACCCTCTTATCCCAGGGATCAATCCACTGAAATTTCGTTGCACCGTCTCCAAGGCCTGTATGTCCTTTCTCAGATAAGGAGACTAAAACTGTGCACAGTACTCCAGGTGTGGTCTCACCAAGGCCCTGCACAATTGTAGCAAGACTTCCTTACTCTTGTACTCCAACCCCCTTACAATAAAGACCAACATGCCATTTGCCTTCCTAATTGCTTGCTATACCTGCATGCTAACTCTGTTTCCTGTACAAGGACACCTAAATCTCTCTCAACACCAACATCCAATCCAGCCTCAACATTCTGGCCTCTCTCTCTTCCTCCTCCTCATTTTCTCACATGAAATTAAGGTGGGGGAATCCCCAATGAGAAACCCATATTGTGTCCTGTCTGGAGGGGAAAGGAGCCCCACAGCAAATGGCAGAAAGGCAGATGGTAAAGTAGTTGTCAGGAAGTAAAAAACAAAAAAAAAAGTTGTAAACTGGTGGAGTAATACGATTCCACAAAGTTTTAAATACACTCAACCATTTTACGTGTGTGTGTGTGTGGGGGGGTGACTCTTCATCTGTCTGCTAGAAAAGGCAGTAAAAAAAATTGGATGGGTACTAAAGTAGGCAGAAACCTGGTGTCATAAATCACCCGCCAAATACCACCCAAAAAAATCGAACAGTGTACTCTTTTGGTGAAAAAATAAACAAATAAACTGTAACTTAACAAAAATCATTAAAGGAAATGTAACAAGTTAAATTAAAATTCTATTCCCGGGCATGATGAAGCACTCCAATCCAGGAAGGCCTTGAGCGTGCTGGCGGACACCGCGTGCTCCATCGCCAGGGCCACCCGGGCGCGAACGTGGCTGCGGAGAAGAGGCAGGCAGTCGGGCCAAACAGTGTTGGGAGAAAAATCTAGGCATGAAGTATAATTTGAATTACCCATACTCTTTAGGAGTTACTGTTTATGGATGGTATTTAACTATTCCAATTAACAAGTAATCTACATATTTAATAATTAATAAAAAAAGAGCAAATTGTCTTTTTTTTTAATTTAAAATTGAACAATGTATTTACAGTTAGTTTTGAAGACCTTTACGGTCATTCGATGTTTTAACCAAAAGAGCACCAAGTTGTTTTGCTAATTGGTAACACGTTTCCTTTGAACTAAGAGAATGACCCGAGTGGACTGGTTCGAAATGAAATGTGTCATTGAAATATTTGAATCCCTTGGTCTTCTCCAATGCCCTGGATTTGTCCAGCGAGCGCCGGACTTTGCTAACAATCTGCAGATGGAACTCATTTACACATCAATTAATGTCAGCAATATAAAAAAATGCTGCATGTAGCACCTCTCACTCGTTTAGTGTATGCCGGGCGGGAAATAATGCCGTCACCTATCCCAGTTCACCGCATTTTACCGAAAGGATTTTCGCCTACCATAACGCTGAGGCCGTGTAGCAGCCCCAACCAGCTCCAAGGAACGGCTCAACACTTCTCTTTTACAAAGCAGTATAAGGCACCGCGACGCTCTTGGTACACGGTAATTTGGGATGAACTACAGCTGCTTGATCTTTTGGGTTCAGGCGGTTTCGGGTGGGTTTATAAGGGCACTTATTATGGTAAAACTGTAGCAATAAAGAAAGTGAGAAAATGCACGAAGAACAAATTGGCTGCTAGGCAGAGTTTCTGGGCTGAGCTGAACGTCGCGCACCTGATCCATGAGAATATTGTGAAAGTTGTAGCAGCCACCACGTCGGTCCCCGCAGATCCGAAGGTTGAGGATAGTGTGGGCACGATCATCATGGAGTATGCAGGAGGAACAAGCCTGGACCATAGGATTTATAACTGTGCAGACCCGTTGGACATGGGAGACTGTTTAAAGTTTTCAAGTGACATTGTGAGCGGATTGAATTTCCTCCACTCTCACAGCATTGTCCATCTGGATCTAAAACCAGCCAACGTGTTGATTACGGAGGAGGGACGCTGTAAAATTGGAGATTTCGGATGTTCTCACAAGCTGGCGACCGGTAATGACTTGACTCCCAATGTCCAATTGCGCCACCTTGCTGGTACCTACACCCACCGGGCGCCTGAACTGCTGAGAGGTTGCAGTGCTACTTTAAAGGCGGATATTTACGCTTTTGCGATTACTCTCTGGCAGATGATGAGCAGAGAGCAGCCCTATTCGGGCGATCGTCAGTGTGTGATGTATGCGGTGGTGGCTTACAACCGGCGTCCGTCTTTTTCAGCTATTTTCAATGAGTCCTCAATGGGCCGGAAGATTCGATCAGTCATCGATCACTGCTGGGAAGTTGAACCAAACGACAGGCCTAGTGCAAAAAAATTATTGGAAAGTATTAATAACTTGGAGACACAGCTATAGCATGAACTTAATGTATTTTTTAAATGTGTACATATCTAATTAAAAAAAGTCTTATGGTCCTTTTTTTAATGTTGTAGACCTTGTTCTGAACAAAAAAACTAACTGGTATTGTCTAAATAAAGGAAAAAGCTTAAATTTCAAGGTTTAAAAAAAAATTCCACTCAAGTCTTAAGTCCCCATTCTATGTGTTTTATTCTAGTAGAACTACGGCAATTGGAGGGGAGGAAGGGACTAGCAAACCCATTGGGCCAAAAATTCATCCCGCTGCGCGAGAGTACGCACTGCGTATTCTCTCTCCAATTGCCGGTTTTCTGCATGCCCTGCGCATGCGCTGAAAACCGGCACTTGGTCTTTTGAAAAGGGGGCGGTTCCTCGGTGCATCGCGTGCGCGCTACAGGCTGCGCGCACGCTGTGCACTTCGTGCTTTGGACGCGCAGGTAAGGACGGAAGATTTTAGAAATGGAAAAAGGAGGAGTAAGACCCACTTTTAACAAGGTAAGTAGTGAATTAAGTATTTTTTTGAATTTTTTTTAACCGGTATATCTTTTTTTAGAGACTTTAAAGACAGGTAAGTTTATTTTTATAACTCTTTAAAAGATTTTAAATTTTTTCAAAAATTTAATTTTTTATTTAAAATGGTTAATTTATTTAACTATACTTATTTTATTAATGTGATTTTTTTTTTAAATTTAATTGAGGTTTAGCTGTTATTTTGGGGGGGTGTAAGATTCATAGATTTCACAGCACGTATGTGAAACTTATGAATGGAAGATGGTGTGCTGCCATTGGCTCTAACTGAGTCACGTGATCCCACAGCTCGCACGAATTCACTACGCCAGTGGGACACGCAAGCACTGCCCAGCTGATGTCTGGAACATCAAGTTCGTGCGAGCTGGATCTGAAAAAGCACACGCGGAGTGAGAGATCGCGGGGAAGCCTTACCCCCGCGGGAACAGAGCGAGATCAATTTCTGGGCCATTAATTCGACATTCGAGTGCGTCCTATCCCACTGGCGGCAAAGCAAGTCTATCTACCCTGTCGGAGTGTGCCTTCACTTTCCGCAGGGCATCCTGCTGTCCATACTATTTGCAGGGATTTTTCCAATTGCCTCAAATGTGTCTGCCTTTATTCCAGCTTTAGTTAAGAGTGCAGTTATACTGGAGTGCAGTTATACTGGAACTACTCATTTGATTAGTAACTCGTGCCCTATGTGCAGCTAGCACTATTGAATTTACTACCTGGCCCCTGTCACAGCATGCATAAGGTAAATTTTGAGCATAGATGGAAATGTATTTAAATAAACTAGGTTGTCCAGAAAGTCAAATAGACCCTTTGTAATCCAGTTTGAAGAACTGCTACCGCGATTGGAGGGGAATGGCATGTCTGTTGCCCACTCAATCCAAGCTCATTCCAGGTTAGTATTCTGCTTTTGATGTTTGCTGAATAGCAAACTTCTTTAAATGTAATGGCTAGCTGAAGCTGTAGGTCATGACTAGCACAACATTTCCCCAAATCAAAACTCCCCAGTCACGTAGCACAAGTTGTAGTCATGGGTCCTGGTAGCTGGAACTTGGGGGGAGTGGGTTCGTATCTGTGAATTTGATCAGTAACTGAGGGAGAAATGTTACCCCCCCCCCCCCCCAATCGTTGTAGAGGTTGCTCTTTTTGTGTGATCAATAAACAAAAATACATCAAATGAAACTTAAATTAAAAATTTGTTACCAGGGGTGATGATGCACTCCAGTCCCTGCACTGCCCAGCAGTCGCAGAAGGCCTCAAGCGTGCAGGAGGGTACTCCATCTCCAGGACCACCCGGGCGCGAATGTGGCCATGGAAGAGAGGCAGGCAGTCGGGCTGAATGACCCCCTTGACCACCAGCTGCCTGGTCCTGTTGATGATGGCCACCGTGACCAGGTCCAGGAGCAGTCCTACGAGGAGGACCCCTGACCTGCCTGCCCGCTCCCCTCTGCACTGGGTGACCAAAGATCAGGAGCGTGGGACTGAAGTGCAGCCAATCAAGGAGCAGCTCCTTCAAATGATGGAAGAGGGGCTGCAACCTCTCACTCCATATCGTTGTAGGGGTTAAAGGCCTCGCCCCTCCCTTTCTCTGTAATCTCCTTCAGCCCCCCATATCTGCGCTCCTCTAATTCTGTCCTCTTGAGGATCCCTGATTTATAATCGCTCAACCATTGGTGGCCGTGTCTTCTGTTGTCTAGGCCCTAAGCTCTGGAATCCTCTGCCCAAACCTTTCCGCCTCACTACCTCTCTTTCTTTCCTCCTTTTAAGACGCTCCTTAAAACCTACCTCTTTGGTCACCTGCCCTAATTTATCCTTCTGTGGATCGGTGTCATTTTATGTCTTAAAATACTCCTGTGCAGCGCTTTGGGACGTTTTACTACGTTAAAGGTGCTATATAAATTGTTGTTGTTGTCTCAGTATCCCACTCGCAAGAGGTAGAACACCTCGTTAATTAAATTGGGCTCCCACAGCGCAATTGGGGGGCCTCATTTAAATTTAATGCAGGCTGGCCAGGTTTCCCAGGGCTCCGGAAACCAAACCGCTAAAAAGAAGCAGGAACAGTCGAATCATGCAGGGTACTGCTTGTGGGACAGGAGAAGCAGGAGTGCTTCCTCCCCGGACCCTCGAGCAAATCTTCTGCTGTGGTCATCCGACCCTCTTGTCCAAACATGCAATCCCGAGCACACTGCCCTGTGACTACTACTTCTCCCCGCCCCACCAATCCTTGATCTTTCCTGGTTGCTGGGAACCGTCCCCAGCTGTGGCCAGTGCTGGCTTTCAGGCAGGCCAGCTGCCGGGTGGGAAACTTAAAGGTCCTGACTTTAATTCGGCAGGACCTCCGGGTTTCTGCCTCTCCCTTGCTGCCTCCCTATAAATATTGGGGGCCCGAGTCTTTGTTTATTACAATACAACAGTGTGGGTTTTTTGTGAATTGGTTAACCTATTTTTTTAACCAACACCTGACCTCATATGAAGGGTTGTATAAGTACTGCCTGTAATTGTGTTTATACTGTCTTTGCAACAGATATGTCTTCAAAGAGGAAAGTGCAATGGGGGAGAAATGGCTTCGCTTGACTCATTAATTCCATGGAAAGTTAATTTTCAAACTCTCAGAAGGAGCACAAACATTCCGAAACCGTCATACAAAGCCTGCTGTATGACCAGTAGTCAAGATGAATTGCATGCCTTATTCAATGAAGCATCATTTATAATTCTTGTCTGCTGTGGAAGGTGCCTGCGAAGCTTGACCCTAGGAACTAGTGTGATACTTCCTCTGAAGCAAGTAGGCTGCAATTCTGGTAGCTTTTACTGATGCCTTTGTCAGAATTGTTTGCCAAAACATGCACTTCTGATGCCAATTAAAAGGTGCTCCTACTGTGCTCACTATCAGTCCTTGAGTCCTGAGGCAGCACTTCTGTCCTGGTTGATGCTTCTGATTAGCACATTCATCCTAGATAGTCAAATGTCCTTGACTGCTATCTCCTTGGAGAAACTACGGAGTAGAGGTGAATGAATTGTGGGCTCAAGGTTGCAATGAGTATTAAAAAAAAAAGCTAAAATACATGTAAATCCCTTTGAGTCTATGTAGCTCTTTTTGGTGGAAAACAATAAACAAATAGACTAACTAAAAAAAATTAAAGAAAACTTAACAATTAAATTAAAATTTTGTTGCGGGGGTGATGATGCACTCCAGTCCCTGCGGTGCCCACTGGTCGCGGAAGGTTTCAAGCATGCCGGCAGACACCGCATACTCCATCTCCAGGGCCACCCGGGTGCGAACGTGGCCGCAGAAGAGAGGCAGGCAGTCGGGCTGAATGACCCCCCTCGACCATGTTGACTGGTAAACCCTATTTGTATTGATTCCATGTAGTGCTGATGAAAAGAGAAACAAATTTATTTCTCTCCTAAGTAAGGCTGAATGCAGTATAAATGGATGATGGCCTGAATTAAGGGGGATGGGGAAGGGGAGATCTGCTTGTTTAAAAAGAAGTCCACTTGGGCAAGCCAACATTAAAAAGGGCACCTAGAGGAACCAAGAGTCAGAAGCAACACAGTAAACCGTAAAATCTAAAAAGGAGCAAATGGGAGGAACAAACTATGGGTTGTAGCTGATGGGGTGGGATTTTAAGTTGGAGTGTCCTTGTTGTGGAATGTTCATTAACAAAAAAGTCAGACACATTAAAAGGTGGCTAGATGTGCTAACTGTAAGCTTAAAGAAATAGTTATGGCCTTGGAAAGTAAAGTATAGAAAGGGACAATATTGGCAATGTCAATACCGATAACTACAGACCTATTAGTCTTCAATTTATGTAAAAATAATGAAATTGATTATCAGGAGTAAAGTTGAATCTATACAATAACTTACTAATAAACAGCAGCCAAAATGGCTTTACATGGGAAGATCTTGCCCGACCAACCTCCTTGATTTCTTTGAAGTGACAACCCATGTTGACTGGTAAACCTTATTTGTATTTAGACTTCCAAAAGGCATTTGATAAAGTTCCACATGAAAGATTACTAAGCAAGGTCAAAACAGGATAGAACTAGAGTTTTAAAAAAAAGTACTGGTTGGAGGACTAATGTTGGGGAACATAGGAATGGGATTCAGGCATTCAATCCCTCAAGCCATTCAATTCGATCATGGCTGATCTGTACCTCAACTCAATTTACCTGCCTTTGCTCCTTATCCCTTGATACCCTTACCCAACAAAATCTATTGATCTCTTTTTTTAATTTTAATTGACCCAGCATCCACAGCCTTTGTGGTGGGTGGGGGGGGAGGTGGAGAGAGAGAGAGAATTCCTGATTTCCATTACCCTTTTGTGTGGAAAAAGTGTTTCCTGATTTAATTCTTAAATGGCCTAGCTCTAATTTATGATTCTGCCCACTTGTTCTGGATTCTCCCAACTGAGGAAATAGTTTCTCCATATGTACCCTATTGAATCCCTTATCATTTTAAAAATCCTCAATTAGATCACCCCCTCAACCTTCTAAACTCAAAGGGATACAAATTGAGTTTATACAATGTCCTCATTTTAACCCTTTAAGACCTGGTATCATTCTGGTGAATCTGCACTGTATCCCCTCCAAGGCCAATATATCCTTCTTGAGTGTTGGTGTTCAAAACTGAATGTAGTTCTCCAGATGGGGTCTGACCAAGGCTCTACAACTGAAGCATCACTTCCTCACTTTTGTATTCCAACCCCCTTCAGATAAAGATCAACATTCCATTAGCCTTTTTGATTAATCTGTGCCTGAGAACTAGCTTTTAATGACTTGAGTACATGGACACACAAGTCCCTTTTCTCCTCCACAGCTCCTAGTTTTTTAAAACAAAAATCTGATTTATCTTTCTCTGATCCAAAGCGGATGACCTCCTATTTGCTCACATTGAACTCCATCTGCCATAGTTTTGCCCACTCACTTAGTCTGTCTTTGTCCTATTGTAACTTTCTCCTCCCATCTACACGACTTATTGTGCCTCCTAACTTAGTGTAGCTGCAAACTTGGATATACAGCTCTATTCTTTCATCCAAGTCGCTACTATATATGTTGAAAAGCTGAGGACCCAGTACTGATCTCTGGGGAACACCACTTGTCACAGCCTGCCAATCAAAGTACATTCCATTTATCTCTACTCTCCCAACCAATTACTGACCCATGTCACAAATTTACCTCCAATTCTGTGCACTTTCATTTTTGCTGATCTCTTGTGGAACCAAATCCAATGCATTCTGGAAGACCACGACATCCATTGACACTCTCCATCCACCATGCTAGTGCCTTCCTCAAAAAATTCAATTAGATTATTCAGACATAACCTACCCTTTACAAATCCATGCAGACTGTTTGATCAGCTGATACTTGTCCAAGTTCTCAGTCATTCTCGCTGATAGATTCCAGTAACTTCCCCACAACTGATGTTAAATTGATGGGTCTGCAGTTACCTGGTTTCTCCCTCTCTCTTAAATAATGGGCAGACATTTGCAATTTTCCAATCCAAAGGCATAATTCTTGAATCTGCAGAGCTTTGGAAAATTATAACTAATGCATCTGCAATTTCCTCACTTATTTTTTAATACTCTGGCGTGACTCTTGGCTGGCCTCCCATGTTCAACCCTACTGTTGTAATTAACTTATCTCTGGTCTTTTGAATAATCAGGATCGACTGCAACCAATATGGTGGGTATATTGTGTTTAATCGGAGTTTAAGGTGGCATACAGCAAAAACATACGACCGTGACAAGCAGCGAGTACCGGCTCTGATCTGACAGACGGCTGGCATATGCGAACAGTTCTGCTCGTCTCGTGTGTGTCTTTCTTCTTGAGCTGCCCAAGAGTGTTAGACCAAAGTCAGCATAGATCCACTCTTGGGAGCTCTCCACTCCACCGCCTGCACTGGGGCTTTTCAGGTCTTTCTTTTATACTCTTTTTAGGGATAGACCTGGGGTAGAATATGCTGAGGACTGTTTTCCCCTTATCTCATCTGGCCCTGTCCTCCCAAGTTTGGCGTTAACAACTTCTAAGATATACCAGGCTCGGTCTTCAGATTGTTTGTAGCTGCTTGTTATCAGTTATTTATGTTCAAAGCTGTTCATGCAGCTAGCTGTGCAAACTAACTATTTCATTCCATTATCGGACTATTGTACCATGGAATGAATCATTAAATTCCCAAAGATATCCTCTATTCTATTCTCACACACTGGTTAACTTACACATCTGAGTTAAACAGAGTCAAAATCCTAACTTAGCATTATAATATGGTTATTAGTGGTAATGGGAGAAATATAGGCATTGGGCCTTGGTTGGCCAAATTAAAGATACAGTCAGCAGCCTTCCTAGCACACAAACAGCAGGCAGCTAGCCTGGGAAGCAAGGTCAAATGTGACTGCCACTGTGTGGAATGTTATAACATCTGCAGGGAACCAAAAACATAGGCAAATTTTAAGCCTCTATCCAGCTACTCTAATACTAGTCAGAAGACACTTTATCTCAAGCTCTAATACAATCATCTAAACACAGTATTATTCACGTCACAATTTCATTTGTTTAACCATATACATTTTAGTTACCCCTAATTTGTAACACTACGTAAACTTGAGGTCATCCAAAACTCAGCTGCCCGTGTCCTAACTCGCACCAAGTCCTGTTCACCCATCACCCCTGTGCTCGCTGACCTGCATTGGCTCCCAGTTAAGCAACGCCTCGATTTTAAAAATTCTCATCATTGTTTTCAAATCCCTCCATAGCCTCACCCATCCCTATCTCTGTAATCTCCTCCGGACCCACAACCCCCCGAGATATCTGTGCTCCTCTAATTCTGCCCTCTTGAGCATCCCTGATTATAATCACTCAACCATTGGTGGCCGTGCCGTCAGCTGATTAGGCCCTAAGCTCTGGAATTCCCTCCCTAAAGCTCTCCGCCTCTCTACCTCTCTTTCCTCCTTTAAGACACTCCTTAAAACCTACCTCTTTGACCAAGCTTTTGGTCATCTGCCCTAATTTCTCCTTATGTGGCTAGGTGTCAAATTTTTGTCTTGTAAGACTCCTGTGAAGCACCTTGGGATGATTTACTACGTTAAAGGCGCTATATAAATACAAGTTGTCGTTGGAAACCATCAGATCCTGGAGATTTGACTATCATGAGTCCCATTATTTTCTCTTACCTTTTTAAAATTTGTATTATAACCACTACAACCACCTCCCTGCCCCAATTTATTTTTGGGTTTCCTTACACAGCTACTACAGCAACAAGCAGAGGAGGAGCAAGAGAAATCTGGCTCCTCTACTTCAGGGCTGCCTAGATCCTCTTCCCATGCTGCCATTCACTGTTTTTCCTAAGTACCAGCCTAGCGACACGCAGGATGACACACAAAGCATGAGTGCCCAGGATGAGGTGGGGCTGAAAGATCAGGAGGCAGTCATTGTTGATTGGTGGGGCAGATGTCTGTCCTCAGTTGAGGATGCTCAGGAACTAGGTATTCGGGGTTCTGCATTAAAAGTATGCTTGTAGAGCATCAGACATACTTACAGACAGTGGGACCTACTATATGTGCCATAGTAGTTTCTTCTGGTCTTGTACATTTCCATTATCCCATGACACAGAATATGCTGCAGGTGGAACCATGATGGATGTGTATTGAGCTCTGTAGAGTGGGCTGTGCCACAGGCTACACCAACAACATCTGGCATGAAAGCTGTGAATACTGGCTTAGACATCTTGGGTAATAGAGTGGAGAGGGCTGTCTCTTCTGACCTACAAGCAATTGGAGATGGAATACAGTCATGTGTCTCTCAGAGCTTTAAAGATCTGATCTGTACTGTTTGGGCAGCTTTCCCTCTGCTCAGTGGCTAACTGGAGCTAAGGCCTAACACTAGTCACCTGGCAGGTGTGTGCTCCATGATAATGCTGTCTCTCAAGACAGTACTATGTATGTGTTTTCCTGCCAGCTTGCTCAGATCCCTGCACATGTGGCAGAAAGTACCCAGTGCCCTCTCAACAAAGATATGACACAGCCTGCAATAGCTCTTTCTGTGGCTTCAGCTGCCCTGAGGTGAGGGTGACCTCAAGCCCCAAAGGCTCCTGGAAGAAATTATCATCCTCCTGCCACTGACAAAGCAACAAAGAAAGTAGATTTGGAATGAAAAGGCACACAGTTGTAGGCACTAAGGGGAACCAAAGAGTAGGAAGGCACACAGATATTTGTTCATTAAAGAATTGTTTGCAGTGATGGTATATGTGCAGACTTTTTCTTGCCTGCTTGTGGGAATGGCTTGAAGAATGTTTTAGAAATAATAAGAAGTCGCACAACACCAGGTTATAGTCCAACAGATTTATTTAATTTTACAAGCTTTCGGAGCTATCGCTCCTTCGTCAGGTAAGTTAGCAATGAGAGAATCTCCCAGAATTCACAATTTAAACCCAGACAAAATCTATTCACATTATTCGCTACAACAAAGAGCACAGCCAAGACAATGAGATGTGTCCCAGGGGGTCCAGCGTGTCAAACCACCTGCTGGCTGCATATCCTGTCAATTTGTGTTCTTGTGTTTTTAAAAAAAACCAAAAAAAAAACACCTGGGAAGACCGGCCATGATGTCAAGTCACGTTCTGTATCGTGACATGAACCCGATATCGCGATTGAGGCCATCCTCATGAGTGCGGAACTTGGCTGGACCCCCTGGGACACATCTCATTGTCTTGGCTGTGCTCTTTGTTGTAGCGAATAATGTGAATAGATTTTGTCTGGGTTTAAATTGTGAATTCTGGGAGATTCTCTCATTGCTAACTTACCTGACGAAGGAGCGATAGCTCCGAAAGCTTGTAAAATTAAATAAATCTGTTGGACTATAACCTGGTATTGTGCGACTTCTCATTTTTGTCCACCCCAGTCCAACGCCGGCATCTCCACATCATTAGAAATAATAGGCATGGAAGTTGCAGATGAGAGCCAAGTCTCTCTCTTTGAATGATTTAGCTTTTCTGGAAAGGGAAACATGGAGCTATGACTGTTGTTGCAGTGGCCACAGTTAACTCAGGAAAAGTGTCTGTTATTATATCTGCCTGTAGATGTCTTGCAGTTGACAAAGGGTTCTCCAGTGTAAATTCTTCCTGTAGTAGACCTCGATTGCCAGTTCATCCTGCTGACCCTCTTCCAGCACTCATCTTTTTGGAAGAAAGTGTTTACAGCATTGTAAGAGACAGGAACTTGGCAGAACATGTCACCACCCCATTTTCCTCTTCCAGCCATTCTAAAACTGTCCAAGATTGGACAGTAACGTATAAGAAAATTCAGCCCAATCAACATAAAATCGCTTTCTCTAAATATTCCTCCAGTATTCGGGAGATTATTGGTAAATTGAAACCTGCTTACCTCACTGCCCATAAATAACTAATAAAAAATCGATTCAAGGCCCTAAAGATTTGTGGGAACCCATTGGGAAGCATAGATACCAAGTAATTAACTTAAGAGCTGATGGTAATCCTGATAGTTTCTGTCTTGTGTCCATAGGTTGAAAGGGACGGCATTCCACATTTTTTGCCACTGCTTGAAACCCCAAATATTTAAATATGGGTACTTGAAGGCAAGTTACACAAACTGTTTGGGATTACAAACATTTGCTAATGAAAGGGTCTCACTCTTGTCCTACTTCATCCATTTCACTGAGATCTCTCCATAACCTCCCCAGGAGTGGGAGGATTGACATTACAGGGACATAAAAATCATGAGTCACATACATAGTTAATTTGTGTTACTGGAACCAATGTTGGTCCCTGAACTCATGAGGAGGGCCTTCTATCCATTACAAGTGACACTATCACCAGCAGAAACAATTGCAATTGGCTCTCATCACCTGTGTTAAGAGAAGTGGGAAATGTAAAATTCCTGCCTACAAATTATAGCTGGTTCAAACTGCGCCCCTGTGTACAGTGACCAGTTCTAGTCACCAAGACACAAGTCTTTCATGCACTAGAGGCAGTGGAGAAAAAAAACCACAAGACTGATCCTTAGGGCTGGATTTTGTCAGTGTGGGCGGGCTGGGGCGTGTCAGGTGGAAATCGTGTCAGGACCCCGACTCCAAAGTGAAGTGTTGAAAAAGTGGGATTTTCCCCTAATTGGGCAATTGATTTCCTGCGTGTGGGAACCCCTGGCCCAATGAGTCTTTTCATACAGAAAGTCACCTCTAATGACGTCATCAACGCTGCTGGATTTAAGACCTGCAAGCAGCATGACTTCTTCTGGAGACTGCAAAGGCTCTGCAAATTGTATGAAGGAGTTGATTTCCCGACAATGTCAATGATCAAGCAAAAGTGTGCACCTCGGTTTGATGAGCCCTCCCTCCAAGCTCTGGTGCACGGAGCCAGATGTAATAAGGAGGTGCTGTTGCCTTCCTCAGGGAGAAAAAAGCCACCCCAGCAGACAAAAGCTGTGTGGCTGCAAGTGGCCGAGGAGGTCAACTCCATTTCAATGAGCTGCAGAACCTGGCTGCAATGCAGGAGGAGGTTTCATGACCTTCTCCGCACAGGAAAAGTGAGTATGACTTTCCCATCACCCTCAATCTGATCCCCATCGCCTCTCCTCACCAGCACTCTGCTTTGCCAACCTCTTCCTCCACATCCCACTTGACACTTACATCCCTGCACCCTTACCCATTCCCCCTCTCTCTATGGTCACATTCACTTAACTATTCGACCATGCAGCCCTCACACTCCCCATCACTGTGATGCAATGACAACAACAACTTACAACACACAGGGAGGGTCCTTTGTATCCTTCTAAGCATCTATGCTATGGATTCTCTACACTCACTTCTTCATTCTCACTCAAACTCCACTTGTGTCCCTCACTGCAGGAAAAGAGAGCCCACAATAAGAGGGAAAGAGCCATGACAGGAGGAGGGCCACCCTCAGTAGCCCAGCTCACCCCCTGGGAGGAGGCAGCCCTGGAAATCGCTGGGATCGAGGACGATACCCAAGTGGGGGATGGACAGACGGGCGCATCACAGCAAGCTGGTGACAGAATAGTTTGGCATGTCTCTCATTGACATTGCATGAGTCACTGATAATGAATCTGATGCTCTAACAGATTGACTTATGATCATCTGCACTATTCAATGTGCATGTAACCTTGACCTCACATCTCTAACTCTTTCCTTTACTCCCCTACAGGACCATCGAAAGCCCACGTCCCCACTGTCTAGGAGGAAGAGCCTGAGCTTCCAGACTCCTCAGAGGAAGCTGCAACCTCTGAGGGTGCAGCGTCAGCAGAATTCATCGCACCCAGCACCAGCGCAGACACTCACACCTTGGTGGGACCTTCGCGGCATAGAGTAGTATTGGCACCTGGTGCATCACAGCTCACAAGTGAGCATCAGCACATTGTGGAGACAGGGTCAGCAGTGGAGAGTCTTCGTCGGAGGGCACAGGACTCTGCCAGCTCAGCTCAGCTGCATGTCGACCCTGTGCCTCTGGGTCCATCCAGAAGGAGAGCGGTGCTGGAACTCCAGGAACAGGTGCAGGAGTCTCTGACACGTTTTGTCTCCAGGGTCGCTGTGAGTGTGGAGCGAATGGAGGAGTCCATCGCGAACATGAGCAGAGCCTTTGTGGAAGCATTGGCGCATGAACACATCACCGCGTAAAGGATGGCAACCTCCGTGGAAAGGATGGCTAACTCCGTGGTAAGGCTGGCTACCGTAGAGGAGAGGATGGCTACGGCCATGGAGGAGCTTAGTCGCCAGGGTATGGAAAACATGGTAATTGTTCAGACTAGAATGACATCTCTTGAGGAGCGATGGACTCCCAGTACAGAAACGGGTCCTCATGTCCCCCCTGCAGTGCAGCAAGGTGCTGTCAAGCCACTTGCTAGCTCTGAAGTGGGGCTGACCCATGAGAGGGATATTGGTGGCAGAGAACAAGGAAGTGGGGGGCTCCTCTCCAAGCGCTCACATGACCAAGCCACTGCAGAGCCCTCAGTCAGAGCCCCACCCGAGTCCTCACCCAACTGAGATGGGCGTCTCAGCCCCTGCACAGCCGCAGGAGCAGCAGACTGTTGCCGAGCCCGCACAGGTTTGCCACCCCAGAGGGCGGCCGCTAAAGGCATCGAGACAGGAGCAGCAAGAAAGTGAGCAAGGGGCCTCCACATCTGCTGAAGCCACAGGGGAAGCACCACGTAGGAGCACGTGTAAGAGGAAGATAAAGCACAAGTAGTCACAAGGGTAGTCACTTGGGTGCTGTGATGTAATGTATTTGGACCAGCCTTCATTGTCATTATATTATAAACAGATTTGATGGCAAACTGTTGAAGTTGTGGCCTGTGTCATTTCGCAAATGGGACTCTCACATTGAGGGCTTAGGGCGCCTTGCAATTGTCAGTATGGTGGTCAGAGTGATAGGAATCCACAGGTTCTTGTCCATTGTGGATGCTCTGGTAAGAAGGTGCGAGACAAAGGTGTTTGATTGTGCAGGCTCACCAAATCTGGCCAAGATGAGTGCATCCCTTGCATCCCGGGCACCAATGTTGTTGCGCGCCGGTGCCTTCTGGCCTGTGCAGCTTCAGGGGGGTGACTAGCAGCTTGGCTCTCCTGCTGATGCTCCTGCTGTTGGTGCTGCTGTTGTTCATGGTTCTGCTGCTGCCGTGGATGGTCTTCGTCCAGGAGGAAAGGAATTAAATGGTCGCCATGCTTCTGGTATATGCCTCAGTTGAGGAAGCGCTCAGTCAAGGTGGGGAGAGGGGTTTCCCAGGAGGTCACACTGGAGATGGGTGTCAGGCTCCAAACTTCCACAACAATGAGTAGGCCTGCTACAAGCTCGCCCAGACCTGAGACAACAAAGTTCTGCCACCTGCAAATGATCATCGGTGAAAACTCCTTTGTAATGGCGAAGCTGCAGCTGTTAGTAAGCAATCCAATTGTGAGGCTGCCAGGATTACCTGCCATGTTCCAGAGGAGGCGTGGAGGATGGGGAAAATGTCTAACAATCAGAAAGGCCTCTGAAAATGGGATAATAGAGGCAATTAAGGGGCTGTTATGGGCCTTAAGGGCCTATCCCGCCTCTTGGAGGCGGGATGGAAAGGGGGTCAGAAAACACGCATTTGGGAAAATTGCTCGGAAGCAGGATGGAGGCAGGATCGGGCCCGCCCACCATTTTTGGTGATTTTACCACCTCGCACGCCTCCAAACCCGCCTCCTCATGCTTGGCAAAATCGAGCCCATAGTGTCAAAAGGCTGAACTATGAGGAAAGATAGGGGAGATTTGGGATTTTCATCCTGGAAAGGAAGCATCTGAGAGGTAATTATATAGAGGTATAAGAAATAGGGGAATGGAAGAATGTAAATCCAGAAATTGACTTTAAATTGAATTTCCAGAGTAGAGCAAGGGGATACAGATTAAAACTAGTAAAAGGTAAATTTAGGACTGATGTCAAGAAATCCTTCTTCACAGAGAGTGAGGAACGTACGGAATACATTTCCAAATAGAGTAGTGGAAGCAAAAGTCCTGGAATCTTTAAAGAGACAACAGGATGTTGAAATGAAAGGACTTATGAGTTCTCTGGATGGCAGAAATAAGATGAGCTAAATGGTCTTCTTATCTGTAACTATCTTGTGACACAGAATATTTTGAGGATGCAGGCATCTGGTCTACAATACAGATTACAATGTTAAGCAAGAGTGCGAATATTTGTATGTATATCTGTTTTCTTGCAATGAGCAATTGTAATTAATATTTATTCAAGGAGAACCTGCCACTCGTGAATTGAGATGTTATTTAAATGGACTTCCACAAGGCATTCGACAAGGTTCCACATAAGAGACTGTTAACAAAAATGAGACTGCATGGAATTGGCGGCAATCTATTGGCTTGGATAGGAAATTGGTTAGGAGGTAGGAGATAGAGAGTAGGGATAATGGGTATGTACTCAAATTGGCAGGATGTGACTAGTGGTGTCCCCCAGAGATTTGTACTGGGCCTCAGCTTTTCATTATATTTATAAATGACTTGGATGAAGGAATAGCGAGCTGACGACACTAAGTTAGGTAAATAGGATAGATTGAGTTACATTGAGTGTACAGCACAGAAACAGACCATTCGGCCCAACAGGTCTATGCTGGCATTTATACTCCACACGGGCCTCCTCCCACCATACTTCATCTAACCCTATCAGCATATCCTTCTATTCCTTTCTCCCTCATGTGATTGTCTAGATTAAATGCATTTATGCTATTAGCCTCAACTACACCTAATGGTAGAATGTTCCACATTCTTACCACTCTTTGGGTAAAGACATTTCTCCTGAATTCCCTATTGGATTTATTAGTGATTATCTTATATTTATGACCTTTAATTTTGGATTCCCCACAAGTGGAAACATTTTCTCTACATATACGCTACTAAACCCTTTCATTATCTTAAAGACCTCCATAAAGTCACTCCTCAGCCTTCTGTTTTCTAGAATAAAGAGCCCCAGCTTATTTAGCTTTCCTGATAAGTATATTCTCTCAGTTCTGGTATCATCCTTGTGAATCTTTTTTGCACCTTTTCCAATGCCTCTATATCTTTTTTATAATATGGCCACAACTATGCATAGCAGAAAGTTGCAAAGGGACATTGATAGATTAGATGAGTGGCCAAAACTGTGGCAGATGGCATTTAATGTGTCAGCCATGGCTCAGTTGGTAGCACCCTTGCCTCTGAGTCAGAAGGTTGTGGGTTCAAGTCCCACTCCAGAGACTGGAGCATAAAAATCTAGGCTGACACTCCAGTGCAGTACTGAGGGAGTGCTGCACTGTCGGAGGTGCCGTCTTTCAGATGGACGAAAAAGATCCTATGGCACTATTTTGAAGAAGAGTAGGGGAGTTATCCCCGGTGTCCCAGCCAATATTTATCGGTCAATCAACATCACTAAAACAAATTATCTGGTCATTATCAGATTGCTGTTTGTGGGAGCTTGCTGTGCGCAAATTGGCTGCCGCATTTCCTACATTACAACAGTGACTACACTTCAAAAAGTACTTCATTGGCTGTAAAGCACTTTGGGACGTCCGGTGGTCGTGAAAGGCGCAATATAAATGCAAGTCTTTCTTTTAGTGTGGGAAAATGTGAGGTCATCCACTTTGGACCCAAGAAAGATAGATCAGAGTATTTTCTAAATGGCGAGAGGCTAGGAACTGTGGATGAGCAGAGAGATTTAGGGGTCCATGTACAGAAATCACTAAAAGCTAGTGGAGAGGAACAAAAAATTATTTAAAAGGCCTTTATCTCAAGAGGGCTAGAATACAAAGGGATAGAAGTTATGTTACAGCTGTACAGAGCTCTGATTAGACCCCAGCTGGAGTACTGCATTCAGTTCTGGGCACCGCACCTCAGGAAGGATATACTGGCCTTGGAGGGGGTGCAACGTAGATTCACCAGAATGTTACTGGGGCTAAAAGGGTTAAATTATGAGGACAGATTGCATAGAGTAGGCTTGTATTCCCTTGAGTTTAGAAGATTAAGGGATAATCTAATTGTGATATTTAAGATGATTAAAGGAATTGATAGGGTAGATAGAAACTATTTCCTCTGGTGTGAGAGTCCATAACAAGGAGACATAACCTTAAAATTAGAGCTAGGCCGTTCAAGGGTGATATCAGAAAGCACTTCTTCACACAAAGGATAGTGAAAATCTGGAACTCTCTACCCCAAAAAGCTGTTGAAGCTAGGTCAATTGAAAATTTCAATACTGAGATTGATAGATTTTTGTTAGGTAAGGGTATTAAGGATTATGGAACCAAGGCTGATAGATGGAATTAACAAACAGATCAGCCGTGATCTAATTGAATGGCAGAACAGGCTTGAGGGGCTAACTGGCCTACTCCTGTTCCTATGAGAGGTAAGGAAGATGGCAGCTTTTCAAAACATAAGTCCAACATTGTGTCTAATATGTTGGTCTGTGTTGATCAGTAAGTTAGTAGTGTACACACTTCAGGACTTCTATACATTTTTAGGGCCATTTTCTATTTTTCATGAAAGCTACTTTTAAGTATTGAAAAGTATGTATATAACTGAAGTTGTCAGTCTAGTATTCATAAAAGTATATAAAACATTTTCAGGAAGCTTGTTTACAGCAGCAACAGAAGTTCCCACTATCGGAGGTATCATACACACAATAAAAAGGTTCTTCTGTGATGCATAATGTGCAGGTTAATTATATCACAATGGGCAGGATAAAGTATGATCAGCACATTAATAGTGAATTCAACATACAGTAATTTCCATTGAATTATAGTATCTCAAAAAACTGAATGGAACTGAAAGCTGTTACTTTTGTTCTTTGAATTTCTGCGGAAATAGCCAATCCGTCAGGAACTGCAATAGAACCATTAGGCGTTCATGTAATGCTAGCTGCAATGGGTTAGTTTAGATGGAACACTGAGTACTGGATCGCAAAACTTGGAGCCTATTAACTCATCCAGCAGGTACAGTGGATGTAATCCACTTGGAGCTAGAGATGAATCCCATCTTGGACTGACCACCCTGAGGTTCCTTTAGGCTCAACATTACTGTTGGTGATGATACACTAACACAATGTGTGTTTATCTGCTAACATTCATTTGTCTGCTATTTTAGTACAGGTATTAACCCATTTATTTTAAACAGGTTAATGCCGCCATAAATATAGCAGAGGAATATCAGACGAATATATTAATCGTCTGTCTGTTAATATCAGCAAAAGTAATTTTTAGCTTTGTAGGACTAAATTTGAGATAATCTCCAACTCAACACAGGTAGCCTACTTGGTAATGGCTATATTTTCCTGGGAGATTTGAATCCTAACAAGGCAAGGGGATTGCATGAAACGTTAGTCAATGCCCTAGTGAAACACTACATGAACAATTTAGAAACAATTGACTAAAAAGGGCATTTGAAGTTTTAGATAGCTACTTCCAATTCATTATTTTAAATATGCATAATTATTTGACAAATAGGGACATTTTTCTTTACTTAATTTTTTACATCATTTGATCTGAAATGAAGACTGCCACTAAATTACAAATGTGAGAAGTCGCACAACACCAGGTTATAGTCCAACAGCTTTATTTGAAATCACAAGCTTTCAGAGTGCTGCTCCTTCGTCAGGTGAAGTGAAGAGATGCATATAGGCACAGCATATATAGTCAGAGAACACTGCCAGATGATTACAGTTAATCTTTCCAACTGCCCTTTATCACACCTCGGAAGAGAGATAATCACGGCAATCAAGGGTGTGGATGGTGTCCAAACCCAGCTTTCAGGAGAACAGCGACCATGACACCACACAACCCTGCCACGGCAACCTCTGCAAGACATGCCAGATCATCAACACAGATACCATCATCACACGTGAGGACACCACCCACCAGGTACATGGTACATACTCATGTGACTCGGCCAACGTTGTCTACCTCATACATTGCAGGAAAGGATGCCCCGGAGCATGGTACATCGGCGAGACCATGCAGACACTGCGACAACGTATGAACGGACACCGCGCAACAATCGCCAGGCAGGAGTGTTCCCTCCCAGTCGGGGAACACTTCAGCAGTCAAGGACATTCAGCCTCCGATCTTCGGGTAAGCGTTCTCCAAGGCGGCCTTCGAGACACACGACAACGCAAAATCGTCGAGCAGAAACTGATAGCCAAGTTCAGCACCCATGAGGACGGCCTCAACCGGGATCTTGGGTTCATGTCACGCTACATGTAACCCCACCTGATGTAGAGTCATCCAGACTCGAGTCGTCGTTGGCTTGTTCTCTCTACACAGATGCGGCCGGACCTGCTGTGATTTCCAGCAAAAAAAGTTTTTTGTTTTCCATACAGACCCCAGCATCTGCCACATTGTCTTTGATGTAATGTTTTCCTGACTGACCTGTTTGGACACCATCCACACCTTTGATTGCCGTGATTATCTCTCTGCCGAGGTGTGATAAAGGGCAGTTGGAAAGATTAACTAATCATCTGGCAGTGTTCTCTGACTATATATGCTGTGCCTATATGCATCTCTTCACTTCACCTGACGAAGGAGCAGCGCTCCGAAAGCTTGTGATTTCAAATAAAGCTGTTGGACTATAACCTGGAGTTGTGCGACTTCTCACATTTGTCCACCCCAGTCCAACACCGGCATCTCCGCATCATGGCTACTAAATTACAAAATAGCAATCAATGCTTAAGGAAAATAGTTAGCTGATAAAATGAATTCCCATTGATGCCAGAAGTCTGTAGTTGATCTTGACAGATTATTGAGCCATTAGGAAATTTCATTACGAAGTATGAAATCCAGTCTAGGGAAACGTATGGAGGAAGCTGCAATTTCCAATCATCAGCAAGTCACCTCCAGGTGTAAAGATTGTGACCATTTCTTTTTGTTTACTTCAAACATTGCTTATAACTACATGTGCAGTTATACATATAAGCAGAAACGTACAGCATGTGCAACATGAAAAAGGCACCATGGTATATAGCCATGGCACTGACCACTAGTTTTCAGTTATGACAAAAATAATTCACACTCTGTGGGTAAACTGGAACTTACATCTTCCACATGCTACATCTTTATTAAAGAGACAAACCTGACTGTGTCATCCAAAAATCTTGTTACTTGTCAAATATTTTAAGTACCTTTCTAAAAGGGTATATTAATCTCCTGTGAATTGATTCTAGCTTTTTGATTTTTAAGTATTATACCGTTTTGTATCTTGCTATTCTTTTCTGCTTCTATATATAATTGCACATATAGATTAATATGACCAAGTAGGTTTATCCTGTATAAATGGCTGACTATAAGCTCCCAGGTTAACTTCTCACCATTCAACTACCAGGAGAACTTTAGTGGTCTTCTTTGAATAGTGCCATGGGATCTTTTAAATGCACTTGAGAGCAGACAGGGCCTCAGTTTAACATCTCATCCAATGGATGGCACTTCTGAGAATGCAGCACTCCCTCAGTACTGTACTGAAGTGTCAGCCAAGATCATATGCTCAACTCTCTCATAAACATTGACTCAGAGCAAAGGTATTACCACTGAGCAAAGGCTGACATTTCTAAATCAGAACTGTAAAAAAATGCAATTTTGTAAATGCAATAATGGTGCTGGGATTATTGGATATGCCTGCAGCTTTAGTTGTATCACGCTCATGTTCACTGTACTCTGTAACTACTTGTTTTCACCTGTCATAGGCAAGACCATTGGGTTTCAGCTTTCATAGAAAATTAACCGAATTGCAGAATATGAAACACGTTAAAAATCCTGGAATTCCATATAAGAAAAGCAGAATTTAACTACTTCAGTCACCTTTAAAGCAGAGGCCCTGCTCATAGTCAGTCCCATTTTTGAGTTGTCAGCTTTTGCTGATTTTCTAGGTTGGAACATATGTCTGTAGCGTGTTTTGGCTCAAGTTGACACATCAGGGCTACTGCTGGCAAACTGAAATCTCGCCCTAAGCTTGGGTGAGTAGGAGCCGAAGCAGCATTCGGACCGCAGCACCCATGCAATTGCACGAGGCCCGGAGCGGATCCAGTGAAAGGATACACATGCAGTGGTAACAGTGGATCCCTGATCATTTTGTCAACTATTCTTGCATTAACTTTTGCAAACATGCCTTTTCACGAATGTGCTTGTGCAGATTTGACACCAGATTTAGTATCATTGTTCAGTAAGATGCCGGGCTGGGCCACCCCACCGCGGAGCCTGGAGGAGTTCGTTTTCCACGTTTATATAGAGTGTGAGAGGTTGCAGCCCCTCTTCCACTGTTTGAAGGGGCTGCTCCTTGATTTTTGGCTGCATGTCAGTCCCACGCTCCTGATCTTTGGTCACCCGGTGCGTAGCGGGGGGGGGGGGGGGGGGGGGAAGCGGGCAAGTCAGAGGATCTCCTCGTGGGACTGCTCCTGGGACTGGTCAAGGAGGCCATCGACAGGTCCAGGCAGCGGGCGGTCGTTCGGCCCGACTGCCTGCCTCTCTTCGTTCGTGCCCGGGTGGCCCTGGAGATGGAGCACGCGGTGTCAGCCGGCATGTTCGAGGCCATCTGCGCCCGCTGGGCACCACAGGGACTGGAGTGCATCATCACCCCCGGGAATAGAATTTTAATTTGATTTGTTAAGTTTCCTTTTCTTTTGTTTTTTAAGTTACAGTCCTTATTGGTTGTGTCCCTTTAAAATGGAGGGGGGGGGCACAACCAATGCTGAAACTTAATTAGGCAACTGCCTGAAATAAAGTCACCCCTGGAACAAAATTTTAATTAAATTCGTTAAGGTTCCTTTTAATTTGTTTTAAGTTACAGTCGTTATTTGTTTGTGCCCCCTAATGGTTGACTTTTTAATAGGCAATTGCCAATGATGAAGAAAGAGTCACCCCGCCGCTGCGGGCACCGTGATTTGCGCTCTCTGAGCTGGCGGCCCAGCCCACCCCGCCCCGCCCCCAAAAACAAGAAGTTGTTTCCTTCCGGGGCGTTTGCCCGAGCTGGATTTAAGCGCCGCCGAGGCCCCGCCGCTTCCTCTTTAGCTGTGACTGCGGGCTCGTGCGGAGCTGAGGGCTGCTCGCGTGTTCCTGACTCACCGCTGTTCGTTCACTTTCAAAATCCCAACCGAAAGAGTCGACGGATAAGTCGGTCAGGAAGTTACCATGGTGAGGGGCGCGCGGGCGGGTGAGGGGAGGGGAGCGCGAGCCGGCCCGGCCCGGCCTGATTGGGAGCTGACGAGGAGACCGCGCGCGCGCACTCTAGGCCTCGGGCCCGGGTGGGTTTGTTTTCTCCACGTGGTTCACTTTTCCGACGGGATTCCTGTCGAGTCGAGACGCGCACTTTCGGCTTCGGCGGAATGAGGTGGCGGAGGGTTTGTTGTTTGCGAGCTGTTACTTAATTGGGCGCCTGGCCCCAAGGAGCTGCTGCGGGCAAAGCCTGCTGCAATTCTTGCGGCTGGCCGAGACAGAGGAGGCGCTGATATAACGCCCGAGGCACCCAAAACAAAACAGAAAATGCTGGAAATATTCAGCAGGTCAGGGAGCATCTGTGAAGAGAGAAACCGTATTAACATTTCAGGTCGCTGACCTTTCCGGTGTCGAATTGTATTCGCTTCTGGATGGTCTTTTCGCCCCTTGCCTTGCTGGCTAAGTAATTTCGTTGGAACAAATTTGACCAGTTTAAAACGAGCAACACGTTGACCCCCCCCCCACGTCAGCACCTGTGGAGGGAACTGGCTTTATTTGGTCCAGTTCAATGTGGTTGTTCGTTTTGGGAAAGTTTAAATGGGATCCCGAATGTGTTTCATGGAAGGCACATTTTAATTGAGATTACCAATTCAGACAACGCGTGGGCTGGTATATTGCAAGTGTCAAATTGTCTTTTTAGAAAATGCAGCAGTATGACTGGTGCAAGATGATAAAATGGAAGTTTTGCTAAGAAGTTGTTTGGGTATGTTATCCGATTTTTTTTGTGTGCACTTAAGTCTCAATGTTGGGTATAAGCGCATTTAGCATTTCCCGAAAGCACAGTTGACACTGAAATCTTCCACGTTAAGGTGAAATCGCAAGGGAGGGCTGTTAATGTGTAAACATGGAACAATTTGGTTCAGTTAGGCATTTTGAATTTCGATCTTAATCTGGTGTTAATATGAACAGTTGCATTTCTAAACTGGCTTCTTCACCTTATTTGAGAGAACAAGTCCTATCACTTTTGAGAATAGAATTTGGTTTTAGCCTACATCACCACTTTGATGTTTTTTCCAAACAGGCATTTAAAGATACTGGCAAAGCACCTGTGGAACAGGAGGTTGCAATCCACCGCATTAGAATTACCTTGACCAGCCGAAATGTAAAATCACTTGAGAAAGGTAAGCATAACTTAATATATAGGGATCATTAAAACAGTTTTTACCAATTTCCCCAATGAATGGATTTTAAGGGTAACGAATCAGTAAACACTTGAGGGAACAGAATTTGATGATGATGATGTCTTACTAAAAATCTGGTCTGTAACATCACTGTGTGCCATGCTTGATGTCGCTGATGCAATGTATGCACATCTCTGGACACTATTTTCAGCAGGGAAGGAAATTGGGGTTGTGCAATTTGGATTTTTAAAGGGACCTTGAAAGTGTCCATCTTGTTTTTGGAGTTTGACTTTCAAAATAAACTAGTTCTCAATTTACCTAGGGTCCAGTTATTTTTCACTGACTTTTTATGCCTCCAGAAAATCTCTGCTTTTTAAATTGGCAATAAATACTGATCCTCACTCATGCAACTGGATGAAGTGGTAAACTATTCTTGAGGAGAGGCTAAATCTTTGGTTGTGCAAACAAGCATAAGATTTTTGGTTTGTTTTAAATGTTTGTACTGTACAGCTAAGGATCTGCTTAACAGGCAAATGGAACTCATCATCTTCCATAATACAAGAATAAATTGGTAGAAGCACAAACCTGTATTTGTTCTAACTAAACTGCTGGGTTTTGCACTTGCTGGCGAGGAGGATACACTGTAAATGAAACAACATGATTGCTTTATACGCTATTCTGAGCCAGTTTTGATGCTGACAACATAAATTATAGTGATACGTTTTTTTTTTCCCCCCCTAACTACTTTGTTCCTCCATCTCCAGTTTGTGCCGATCTAATTCGTGGTGCCAAAGAGAAGAATCTGAAGGTCAAGGGACCTGTTCGCATGCCCACCAAGGTGAGGTCTTGTATAGATAAAAGGCTGAGGGAGGTCCGGACTTTTGTGCAACATTGCATTTTATGACCTTGTATTTGCAGCCTGATGAATTTATGGAATGTTTAGAGCACTGATTTAAAGTAGTTGTTATAGGGGGGAGATGGGAAAGGTTACAATTGGATTGGAGGCTGGGGTGACAGATTGCTTATCAGTTGATCAGCTTTTTCTTAGGGTCAGTCTTGGCTCAGTGGTAGAACTCTGCCTGTGTCAGAATGCCTCTCTCTAGAGACTTGTACATAATCTAGGCTGCCCCTTTAGTGTTGCACTTTCAAAGATGTAATCTGTTGGATGAGACTGAGGAGGACCTGTCTCCCTTGAATATAAAAGAGCTCATGGTAATATTCAAAGAGCAGGGGAGTTCTGGTGACCTGGCCAATATTTATCCCTCAGTCAATATCGCTTAAATAAATTATCTGGTCATTTATCTTATTGCTGTTCATGGGACTGTACTGTGTGCAGAGGGTCATGCACATTTGCTTGCATTACAGCAGTGACTGCACTTCAAAAAGTATTTAATTGGCTGTGAAGCACCTTGATGTTCTGAGGATGTGAAAGGTGCTATATAAATATTTTTGCTTTGTATCCAGTCCTAGGGTGGGTGTTGTAGCCATATTCTAGTCTTGGAGTTAGCAGCAAGCGTGTTGATGGATGGATTATGGGTGGAGCATTCAAAGGTAGGGTAGTAGCTAGACTTTTAAAATGTCTGTCTAAAGAATTGAAATACCCTTTTAAGAGTGTGGAAATCAAGATGATTGTGCCATGCATTGAGGAATTTCAATCTGAAAGGTAGATACAGAAAGTTAACATGCAGGTGCAGCAAGCAATTAGGAAGGCAAATGGTATGTTAGCCTTTATTGCAAGGGGGTTGCAGTATAAGAGTAAGGAAGTCTTGCTGCAATTATATAGGGCTTTGGTGAGACCACACCAGGAGTACTGTACAGTTTTAGTTTCCTTGCCTAAGGAAGGATTTTTTTTCCATAGAGGGGGTACAACAAAAGTTCACTAGATTGATTCCTAGGATGAGAGCTGTTTTATGAGGAGCGGTTGCATAGTATCGGCCTATATTCTCTGGCGTTCAGAAGAATGAGGTGGTCTCATTGAAACGTCTAAAATTCTTAACAGGGCTCGACAGCATTAGATGCTGAGGCTGTTTCCCCTGGTTGGAGGGTCTAGAACTCGGGGTCATAATCTCAGGATAAAGGTTGGCCATTTAGGACTGAGATGAGGAGAAATTTCTTCACTCAGGATTGTTAATCTTGGGAATTCTCTACCCCAGAGGGTTGTGGATGCTCAGTTAATGAGTATATTCAAGACCAAGATCGATTAGATTTTTGGCCACTAAGGGAATTGAGGGATATGGCAATAGGGTAGAGCCTTGAGAAAGTTAATGGAAAAGGTTATGGGTGAGCCATCAATCTGGGTAGTCCGGAATATAGCTTTGGTGGAATGCTGTGAATTTATTTAGAAGAGTACTGTGCCAGACTGCCAATCCCAATAAAGGCATTGGAGGTGTCTGAATTGCAATATTCAAGCAATGTTTGAGAAGCCTTATGTAGGAGGCAAGATCACTTATGATCCAACCATGCTGACATGACAATTTTTTAAATACTGTGTTTTTTGTTTAGAGTTCAGCCTGAGTTTTCTCCCATGTATTGTTTAGGTAAATTTGCTGTGTAATACATGTGCCACTTAGCATCTATCCAGGAGAGACAGCTACCAGGCTGGTCATTTTAGATATTGACATTGTCTATATTGTATCTTCTCATGACTGAAGTTGATTTTTTTTGTCAGCTGGGGGGGAAAGTGAGAAATTGAGCTGCAGTGAGAAGTTTTGTGGTAGTTTCCATGGAATTGAGCATTCTTCTCCTCTTCTCCCCCCCGAAAGAAAATGCCATTCTAAACACTTGGGAGATATTAAACTACTTTCATAATGCATGCAGCAATTCACTTTCAATTATTGGTTGTAACATCACTGTCTCAGAAGTGCCGTGACATGCACAGGCAGAAGTGGCAGCCATTCTTTTATTGGCAACGTCCCAGAAATAGCGCAGCGATAGACCTCCATTTTTAATGACCACCAGTAGTAAGACCTCTGGTTTATGTCACATAGAACGGATGTTACAGTGCAATACTTCCTTGGTATTGCATTTGACTGTCGCTAGAGAGTTCAAACCTTGGCATTGTGCTTGAACCCATAGCCTTTGACTGAGATGAGTGCTACCAGCTGAGCCAGGCCGACACTTTGATTTAAGCATCTTTTGGTGACCAGTAGAATCAGATCTTTGTACAGAATTTTTCTTATGGGTAGAATTGAAATACCTGACAGCACATGAGGTAATCTAATCTTTATTGGGGAAATGAATTCTTGAGCACATTTTGATCAGTCTCCTGTAGCTTATTTCATTATCGTTTCTCTCTGCTGCCGACAGTTCACTTGAATGTTCATTCTTCAGTTAGATGCAATTCAAAATATTTTGATCTCATGCAGAACAGTCACGGTTAAATTTACTATTTAATCTGCTATATGCTTTGTTTCAGACTCTGCGTATCACAACAAGAAAAACTCCTTGTGGTGAAGGTTCCAAAACCTGGGATCGTTTCCAAATGCGGATCCACAAGCGTCTAATTGATTTACACAGTCCATCTGAAATTGTGAAACAGATCACCTCTATCAGTATCGAACCTGGTGTTGAAGTAGAGGTTACTATTGCCGATGCTTAAATGTCTATGGAAATACAATAAAAGAAACTTAAAATCCTATAGTGCTTTTTTCTAATTAAATTTATTAATTTTAGAAGGATATTAAAGTCCAAATAGGCTTTCAGTGAAACCTCACTTTTGTAACGGAATTTGTCCCCTCAAGTGTTTATACTGCGGGGTTAATTCAGCAATAATATAACTCATGTACAGTTGCAAGTATTCAAGTCACTGCATTGCAAGCCCATCAAGATGTGAAATGACAGATGCACTGTAGCCACCCAAACGTTAAAGGCTCGAGTAAAACTCCCATTGAATTAAGTCAAGATATCTATGGGTTACTTCCAGAGTGAATGAGGTGAAAGATATGTTGCCAAGCTGCTGCCAAACCTGGTTCTTCCCCATATTTATTGTATGTTGTCAATCATACTAACTGGTTTGGGATAATACCTAAACTTTTCAAAGCAAAATATTTCTTTAGCTTTATCATCAATTCTTTTTATAAAAAAAAAAATCTCAGCCTTGGATGTAGTTGGGTATAATTACAAATACAAAATTCAGTTCTATTACAGATGATTACATTTCCCATTGAATCTAAACTCCAACCTCTATCGACCATATGCTACAAAGGTAAACGGATGGGATCTCGTTCTCTTCTGGCACAACCAGAGTGCCCATCATGTGTAGTTCACATCAAATTAGTTGCTATCTCCATTTTTTTTTGGTTGTAGTGTTGGTGTTTGTACCAGCTCCAGGTACCTTACTATCTCTCAAAATAAAATGTAATGGAAAAATGCAATTTAATAAACACCTGGTAAGGTCATATCTATAGCTATGGTAATCCCTGTGGGCAGCACTGGTCAATGCCATAACTACACTTGACTAGAGAATATTGTGTCCCTGCTTTTGTGGATATCTTAAACAGATCAAACTGCATATTGATTCCAGTAATTTTAAGCACTAGAACTGGTCAGAAATGTGACAGAATTACTGCTTATACAACCATGTACTTATCAGACCAAATTATTACAACTGGGGAAACAAATGTTGCCAAGAGTCAGAATAGGATGTTTTTTGGTGTGTCCTCATTTACCTAAATTCGTATTCAGACTTCACTGCAGTTCAAATTTCAAACGGCACAAATTCTAGAGAGGAAGAGACATTGCAGTCAGACATTGGTCAAGATAGGTGCATAGCACTGGTTTATGCCTGACCCCTCAAGTGTCTCATCATCTGGGAATAGAGGGATGTGGGGGTAGGGTGGGAAGAAGTAATTGGAGTAGGAGGAGGCTTGTGTAGTGTATAAATACTAGCATAGCCAGTTGGTCCAAAAGGCTGGTTTCTGTGCTGTAGATTCTATGTACAGTAACATAGCGGTTGTTACTGGACTAATGATCCAGAGTTCAAATCTCACCACAGCAGCTGGGGAATTTAAATTCAAAATAATTAAATCTAGAATTTAAAAAAGGCTAGTATCAGTAATGGTGACTATGAAACAACCAGATTGCTGTAAAAACCCATCTGGTTCACTAATGTCCTCTGGGAAGGAAATCTGCTGTCCTTACCCGGACTGGCCTATATGTGACTCCAAACCCACAGCATTGTGGTTGAATCTTAACTGCCTGCTGAAATGGCCTAGCAAGCCACTCAGTTGTATTCAAGAAGGTGGCTCACCACCACCTTCTCCAGGGCAATTCGGAATGGGCAATAAATGCTGGCCTTGCTGGTGATGTCCACCTCCCATGAATGAATAAAAAAAAATTAGTTTCCCTTTGACTTGCTTAAGGCCTCAGCTTAACACTCCAACTAATAAGTGGAACCTGGCCCAACCAACACTGACAGCCCTGCACATTCCTTTTTTGGCAGGTATGAAACCACCTCAATATGTTTCATCATCCAATTCATTTTGGCACACTGAATGTGTGATCCACTCCATCCTTCAATAGACTGGAGCACATTGTATCTATGCTTACATATAGTAAGGATTTTACACTCATGCTATTTCATACAATTGCTAAAGGCTTTGACTTCCGTTTCTGTACGTCAACTTTACTAATACCATCTCCTGCCAAATTGCTTCTGACACTGGTGTCATTCTCATTGCACATCCTCTGGTACAATTCATTTTGATCAATATATGCCATTGTTTGATGGAGGGTGTAGGTGTAATAAAGATGATAGCATAGAGGGCTGCTGTCTTGACACTCATTCTTATCAGGCAGATTCTTGATGAATTAAATGCTTAAATAATATCCATTACCTTATTTGCTACTCCTAAGGTATAAAGTCATGTCAGTCTTGGAGCTACTAGAAATAACTTCATGGATTTTCCTGCATTTCTACTTCCACCTTTATAATCGACAACAGCTTGTATTTATATAGTGCCTTTAACGTAAAACATCTCAAGGTGCTTCACAGGAGTATTGTCAGACAAAAAATTTGACACTGAGCGACATGAGAAATTAGGGCAGGTGACCAAAAGCTTGGTCAATGAGGTAGGTTTTAAGGAACTTCTTAAAGGAGGAAAGAGGCAGAGAGGTTTAGGCAGGGAATTCCAGAGTTTAGGGCCTAGGCAACAGAAGGCACGGCCACCAATAGTTGAACAATTATAATCAGAGATGCTCAAGAGGGCAGAATTAGAGGAGTGCAGATATCTTGCGGGGGGTGGAGGAGATTGCAGAGATAGGAAGGGGCAAGGCCATGGAGGGATTTGAAAACAAGGATGAGAATTTTGAAATCGAGGTGTTGCTTAACCGGGAGCCAGTATAGGTCAGCGAGCACATGGGTGATGGGTGAACGGGACTTGGTGCGAGTTAGGACACGGGTAGCTGAACTTTGGATAACCTCAAGTTTATGTAGGGTAGAATGTGGGAGGCCAGCCAGGATTGCGTTGGAACAGTCAAGTCTAGAGGTAACAAAGGCATGGATGAGGGTTTCAGCAGTGGATGAGCTGAGGCAAGGGTGGAGACGGACGATGTTACGGAGGTGGACTTAGTTATGCCGCGGATATGTAGTCGGAAGCTCATTTCAGGGTCAAATATGACACCAAGGTTGCGAACAGTGTGGTTCAGCCTCAGACAGATGTTAGGGAGAGGGATGGAGTCTGGCTAGGGAACGGAGTTTGTGACAATGGCTTCGGTCTTCCCAATATTTAATTGGAGAAAATTTCTGCTCATCCAGAACTGGATGTCGGACAAGCAGTCTGACAATTTAGAGACCGTGGAGGCATCAAGAGAAGTGGTGAGGTAGAGCTGCGTGTCATCAGCGTACTGTATTTTCGGATGCTGTTGCCAAGGGGCAGCATGTAGATGAGAAATAGGAGGGGTCAAGGATAGATCCTTGGGGGACACCAGAGGTAACAATGTGGGAGCGGGAAGAGAAGCCATTGCAGGTGATTCTCTGGCTACGATTCGATAGATAAGAATGGAACCTGGTGAGTGCAGTCCCACCCAGCTGGACGACAGTGGAGAGGCGTTGGAGAAGGATAGAGTGGTCAATCGTGTCAAAGGCTGCAGACAAGTCAAGAAGGATGAGGAGGGATAAATTCAGTTTTAAAGAACCTTAGCATTATGTGGCGTGGCAAATTATGGAGGCCTTTTTTTTTTACTTTGCCTATTATGGATTCTACAGTGATATTTCAAGTACAAAGTGGAAAGTCCATAATGAAAACAAACCTTTGTTACCTGAGAAGATATCTAGGAATTGGGAGGAGAGGTGAGAGTAGCTGCCCTCAACCTCAAGGCAGCATTTGACTAAGGAGGATTAGCAAAACAGGTCAGTGGAAAAACATCCAGTGGCTGGAATTAGGCCTGACATATAGTAATATGCTTGTGGTTCTTGGAGGCAAACTATTGCAGTGTTCAGGACATTACTGCCAGAATTCCTCAAGGCACTGTCCTTGGCTTAACCATCATAGCAGTTTCACCCATGACCATATAAGATATGGGCAGCAGAATTTTGGATGAGCTGAAGTTTATGGAGGATGAGAGAAAGCATTGAAACAGTTGTTTAAATATGACAAAGGCATGGATGAGGATTCCAGCAGCAGATTGGCTGAGGTAGGGGCAGAGGTGGGTGATGTTATAGATGTGTAAGTAGGTGATCTTTATGATGGAGAGGATAGGGGGTTGAAAGCTCAGCTCGGGTAGACGAGGCTACCAAGGCTGTAAACAACAAAATGCTGGAAGCACTCAGCAGGCCAGGCAGCATCCGTGGAGAGAGAAACAGAGTTAACGTTTCAGGTCTGTGACCCTTCATCAGAACTGGAAAAGGTTAGAGATGTAACAGATTTTAAGCAGGTACAGAGGCAGGGAAAGGGGGAGGGGAGGAAGGAATTGAAGGAATAGTTTGTGCTAGGGTAGGAGGCAGGAGAGATTAAATGTTGCAAATGGGGATGGCAGAATCATCAACAGCCTGAAAAATGGGGGCAGGGGTTATAGTCTGAAATTGTTGAACTCAATGTTGAGTCCAGAAGGCTGTAAAGTACCTCATCGAAAGATGAGGTGCTGTTCCTTGAGCTTACATTGAGCTTCATTGGGACAGTGTAAGAGGCCGAGGACAGAGAGCTCAGAGTGGGAGTGGAGCGGAGAATTAAAGTGACAGGCGACCGGAAGCTCGGGGTCACCCTTACGGACTGAACGGAGGTGTTCCGCAAAGCGGTCGCCCAATCTGCGTTTGGTCTCCCCAATGTAGAGGAGACCGCATCGTGAGCAGCGAATACAGTATACTAAATTGCAAGAAGTACAAGTAAATCGCTGTTTCACCTGGAAGGGGTGTTTGGGGCCCTGGACAGTGGGAAGGGAGGAGGTATAAGGGCATGTGTTGCATCTCCTGCACTTGCACGGGAAGGTGCCGGGCGAAGGGGAAGGGCTGTTGGGGGTGATTGAGGAGTGGACCAGGGTGTCGCGGAGTGAATGCTGAAAGGGGAGGTGAGGGGAAGATGCGTTTGGTGGTGAGATCACGTTGGAGGTGGCGGAAATGGCAGAGGATGATCCATTGAATGTGGAGGCTGGTGGGGTGAAAGGTGAGGACAAGGGGAACCCTATCGTGGTTCCGGGAGGGAGGGGAAGGGGTGAGAGCAGAGGTGCAGGAAATGGAATGGACACAGTCAAGGGCTATTGTAAGGTTGTAAACAGTCTGGTTCAGCCTGAGACAGTCGCCAGGGAAGTGGCAAGGGTATAGGGTTTGTGGCAGGGGCAAAGACAATACCTTTGTTCATTCCAATGTTTAGCTGGCAGAAATGAAAGTTCATCTGCAATAAGGGGCAGTCATTGACCATCTCCAACAGGATAAGGCCCAACCACCTCCCGCTGACTGTCAACGGCATCACCATCACTGTGTCTCCCGCAATCAACACCCTGGGGGTCACCACTCAACAGAAGGTTAACTTGACCAGCCATATCAATACTATAGCTACGAGCAGGGCAGAGACTGAGTATTTCATAACAAATTGCTTACATCCCGACCCCTCAAAGTCTCTATATCGTCTGGGAATAGAGGAATATGGGGGCAGGGTGGGAAGAGGTAATTAGATTGGGAGGAGGCTCATATGGAGTATAAACACCAGCATGGCCAGCTGGGCCAAATGGCCTGTTTCTATGCTGTAGGTTCTATGTAATTCTATGTACAAGGTTCAAGTCAGAAGTTTGATGGAATACTTATCATTTGCCTGGATGGGTGCAGCTGCATCGACATTCATGGACTTCTAACACCATATAGGACAAAGCAGTCTGCTTGATTGGCATTTCTGCCACTGAACTCAATATCTACGACGGCCGCATTATAGCTGTAATACGTATATATAGGATGCACTGCAGCAACTCGCCTAGCTTACTTCAAACAGCTCTTCTGAGCCCCACAGCCTCTACCACCAAGAAAGACCTGAGCAGCAATATCATAGGAACACCATCACATACAAGTTCTCCTCCAAGTCGCACACCAAGCTGATTTGGAGGCATACTGGCATCTCTTCATCGCTGCTGGCTCAAAATTATAGAAATCCCTGACTAACACCACTGTAGGAGTACTATCACTGCAAGGACTGTGGAAATTCAAGGAAAAAACCCACCACATTCTCAGGACAACTAAGAGTGGAAGAAATGTGGCCTTGCCAGTGTTGCCCACACCCTGAAAACAAATCTAGACTGATTCCTGAGATGGGGGGATTGACCTATGAGAAGAGATTGAGTAGACAAGGCCTATATTCTCTAGGGTCTAGAAGAATGAGAGGTGATCTCATTCAATTCTTAAGGGGCTTGACGGGGTAGATGCTGGGAGGATGTTTCCCCTGGCTGGGGAGTCTAGAACTAGGGGCCACAGTCTCAGAATAAGGGGGGACTGAGATGAGGAGAAATTTCTTCACTCAAAGGGTTGGGAATCTTTGGACTTCTCTACCCCAGAAGGCTGTGGATGCTCAGTCGTTGAGTATATTCAGGACAGAGGCAATAAATTTTTGGGTACTAAGGAAATCAAGAGATATGGGGATAGTACAGGAAGGTGGAGTTGAGGTAGAAGATCAGCCATGATCTTATTGAATGGCAGAGCAGGCTCGAAGGGCCAAATGGCCTACTCCTGCTCCTATTTCTTATGTTCTTAAATCAAAAAATGTTTGGGTTTTTAATGTGTGCTTCCAGGTAGCTAAATTTTATTTCACAGAATCTTGTATTTATTTTTTCTTGAAGATCGGATTTTTATTTAAAAAATCAAATTTCTGATAGTCCTGTTTTACTTAGAAATAACTTTAATTTTGGTTTGCCATCTTGCCTCTGGACTTTAAAGTTTTAGTTTTACTGATAGTTTTCAGAAGAAATTTAGCCTTTATTTTAGTCTTGTCCTTTGCTCCCAAATTAGTGTCACATTTTAGTTTTAGTCTTACAAAAAATGTTAAAAATATATAGTCTTTGCTTTCCATATGTTTGTTTAATCTTTTCATTTTTTTTCATAATTTATGTTTCAAAAATATAATAGTTGTTGTTTTACTTGATTAGCACCCCATCCACCACCTTAAACATTCACTCCCTCCATCACCGGCATACCGTGGCTGCAGTGTTTACCATCTACAAGATGCACTGCAGCAACTCGCCAAGGCTTCTTTGGCAGCACCTCCCAAACCCTTGACCTCTATGGCCTAGAAGGACAAAGGCAGCAGGTGCATGGGAACACCACCACCTCCAAGTTCCCCTCCAAGTCACACACTGACTCGGAAGTATATCGCCGTTCCTTCATCGTCGCTGCATCAAAATCCTGGAACTCCCTCCCTAACAGCACTGTGGGAGCACCTTCACCACACGGAATGCAGTGGTTCAAGAAGGCGGCTCACTACCACCTTCTCAAGGGCAATTAGGGATGGGTAATAAATGCTGGCCTTGCCAGCGACCGCCCACATCCCAGGAACGAATATTAAAAAAAACTTCATGAGGCCATAAAGAATGTTGAGGAATAATAAAATGGAGCTTGAAATGATAAATAAGATGTTATTAGTCCATTTCAATTTCCAATGCTGGTCTAGCAGAATAGGATATGTTGCCTGTTTTACTATAATATATCTTTTGACCATAGTAAACCAGTTTTCAGAATGCCAGCTAATGCCATTTCAGCTGCAGAACAAGGCTGCTTACCTTTGATCAGAAATCAATAAAGTTAAAGATACTTTGAACCAGATACAAACTGAATGGGCAATAATTTACAGGGTATCTAAGGGCATCTGCAAGTAGTTAGACATGCCTGTGTACGTTTATGTTTTTAATTTTTTGCATGACAAGTTGTTGAAAGTGTGAGCTGATAACGTCACAATGAGGGAAACAGGGCATCTGGATCCTGAGTGAACAGGGCCTTAACCAATCAGATTGAAGGATTGTGAAATAAACAGAGCAAGGACTGAGAAGGAAGTGTAAATTAGAGTGAGTGAATTCAATGTCAAATCAGGTACAGAAAGAGAAATAAAGAGAGGGAAATTAAGTTTGGGTTAAGAAGTGAGAGAAAAAAAGAGACAGAAAGGAAAAGTAAAAAAAATTTTAAATTTAAATTTTGCATTTAAAAAATCTCCAACAACTATTAATACCTGCAGGAAGATTTTAACTGCACATCTGTCCCTCGCCTAAAATTGCTGTACCATTTGCGCATAAATAACGGTGAGGGCCATTAACCTCACTGTTATTTTGACAACAAATTCTGGCCCAATATGTTTTACATCTATCGTGTCAAATATTCAAACCCAGATGATGTACATTTAAAACACCCTATCTTCCTGATTTTGTGTTTAAAAGTTGAAAGTATTGTTGAAATAACATTAAACATTAGAATACTGAAACAAAGATTAACCCCTCTGGCCTGTGATATGATGTGTAGACTACAACTCACTGATCAAGGAAGTTGACTGCATCTAACTGCATCTGAGGAAGGATGTTCTTGCCATGGAGGGAGTGCAGCGAAGATTCACCAGACTGATACCTGGGATGGCAGGAATGACGTATGAAGAGAGATTGGGACATATGGGCTTGTATTCGCTAGAGTTTAGAAGAATGAGAGGGGATCTCATTGAAACTAATAAACTTCTAACAGGACTAGACAGACTAGATGCAGAAAGGATGTTCCCGATGGCGGGGGAGTCCAGAACCAGGGGTCACAGTCTAAGGATAAGGGGTAAGCCATTTAGGACTGAGATGAGGAGGAATTTCTTCACCCAGAGAGTGGTGAACCTGTGGAATTCTCTACCACAGAAGGCAGTTGAGGCCAATTCATTAAATATATTCAAGAAGTAGTTAGATATATTTCTTAAGGCTAAAGGGACCAAGGGATATGGGGAGAAAGCAGGGACAGGGTACTGAATTTGGATGATCAGCCATGATCTCAGTAAATGGCGGAGCAGGCTCGAGGGGCCGAATGGCCTACTCCTGCTCCTATCTTCTATGTTTCTATGTAACATTAACATTGAGTCAAATTCATATTTTTGAAATGAACATGAAAAAGTCGTAAAAAGCAACAATCTGTTGTGCAGTTTAATCTTTCAACTGGTAATTTCAGAGATTGTTTATTAGCGTAACAAAGAGGTTATGCACATTATTGCAAATGAACTACACCTTCCAATATCACCATATATTTTTATATGTGTTTATATTCTAAGTTCATTTTTAGGATTTGGCTTCTTGGTCTATTTTGCAACGGCAATTGTTACAAAGGAGATTTTTTTCTGTTTCTTTAAGAGGAACGGTTCCTTTAAGAATAAATTAATGTGACGTCACCAACAGGTGCCGATGGCTCCCAATTTAAAGGAAAAAATGTCTTTT
The DNA here is from genome assembly GCA_030390025.1 of Squalus acanthias. Classification (NCBI taxonomy): domain Eukaryota; kingdom Metazoa; phylum Chordata; class Chondrichthyes; order Squaliformes; family Squalidae; genus Squalus; species Squalus acanthias. Next base: position 70,719,987 of record CM059432.1, on the reverse strand, counting down.
GAAAAGATTTTTGTCTAGTAAGACCGCGGTAGAATACTATTGGTCGTGTTTAAACCCTTCTATGCAGTGAGTACGGACTAATTGGGTTTTTTCACTTTGTGTCGTGTTAAAGGTTGAGGAAAAAATTCACTTTTTTCCCCCAAAAGTTCGGTGATAGTGAAGCACCAACAATTGTCTCCAAGTTAAAGCGCCGCTGAGTTTGACTGATATTTTTTTTAGTTGTTTACACTCTAACATTCTGAACTCTTTCTGAACAAACTTGCAAAACTTTCCGCATTTTTGACGATTAATTCCGTGTGCTCGGTTACCTGTGACCTGCCATTGATTTGGTGCTAAGGAAATGTGACTCTAAACTTCAACTGGGATGTTCCAGCACAGCCACAGGCCATTGGAGGCACTCAGTCCGCGCCCAAAACTGAGGGCCGTTCAGCCCACTGAGTGTGTTTAAATGATTCAAGTTCATTGGGGATGCAGACACTCAATCACTTTGCTATAGGTTTATGCCAAACAGACTTCTACTTGTTTAATAATTTTTGTTTTTCCCTCTGGGGGGATTCTAGAAATCATGTTCTCTCTGACTGAAGATCCATGTTCCATGTTCCCTGAACGACAAGAAGCACCAACTCAAGAGCAGCCGCCGTGTGATTTATCAGATGAGTTCTCCGCTCCACAATGTTTGAAGGTTGGTCCTTCACTGTTTTAGTTTAGGATATTGCTTCACTTGAACTGCCCCCAGTTAGTGTTTGACCTACTGTTGTGCTTAACCCGAACAGGCCCACAGTCAGGTAAAAGGCAGTTTACCTATTGCTGAGGATCAACATCTGAAGGTGTATCTGAGAGTGAGGCCATTTTTAAAAGCGGAATTGGCAAATAACGAATGCAAGGTTAGCAAAATGCAATCAACATGTGAAATTATTTGTTTCAGGATGTGTAGTCAAATGTGATTTATCTTTATCTAATTTAAATTATTTGAATAAAGACCTTTCAATATAATTCATCTCCCTGTCGAGATTGATAGGTTGGCTGTTCATTAATTTTCTGATCTTTTTTTTGCGTAATTATCCTCCATCAAGAATTCTGAAGCTAACTGCTGCCGAGGTTACTACATTTTAGTACTATTAAGATGAGCAATTTTGGAATTATTTTGAGCATAGATCCATGAAGCTGCATCTGGGCAACACTTTTTTATTAAAAAAAGAGCTTTATTGCAGCACAGAATATGCAGTATTAAAGGATCATCTTAGTTCAGTGGTAGTACTCTTGCCACTGACCAGAATGTCTTCGATTCAAGGCTCACTCCAGGATTAGAACACTCCAGTGGATGTAAAACATCCCTTGGCACTATTATTGTTTGTGGGACCTTGCTATGTGCTAAATTGGCTGCAGTCTTTACCTATATAACGGTTACTTCCCTTCAAAAGTAATTAATTGGTTGTGAAGTGTAATGGTTTGTCACATGGTTTAATATGAGCATGCTCTAGTCTAGTAAAGCAAGCACATTAACTAGTGTCTCTGTCCTTCATTTGTTCTACCCACATATATTACATTTTTGGTGACGAGAATGGGATCCCAAAGCCATTTTTAGGGATCATGGAAGGACACTATGTTCAGCCTTTATGTGGAAAAAATTTAAGGTGAATTTGTGACACCTAAACTGATTTTTTGAGATGTTTTACTGTTAATGCTGATGCAGAATTGTCTGTGCCTCACCTTTGCATATATGTACACACAGCAACAGCGGCGTTGATTCTATGGTGCACAGGTAGCTTGCTGAGTCATTGTTCAACAGAATTGGGACAATCGTGGCCGCACCTATGGGATTCATCGGAAGCCTTGGCATATATGACCGAGCTTGCAAACCATTCAGTTCTTACATAGAGCGGATGGAGATTTTTTTTCTTTAGGGCCAATGACATTATTGAGACCGAAGGTGCAGATGAGAATGTTCATGCTCAAAATAAAGTAATTCGTGAAAGGAAAAAAGCAATTTTTCTAACTGAGATGGAGCCAGATGTCTACGGAACATTGACAAACCTACTCACGCCAGGAAATGCGAAGAATGTGCTGTTTGAAGACATTGTCGAGAAACTCGAGGACCATTTCAACCTAAAGCCGTTAAAAATAGCAGAGCGCTATAAGTTTGGTACCACAAAGTGAAACCATCAGTGAGTACATTGTCGCTCTTAAGAAGCTGTCCTTGCATTGTAACTTCTGCACATTTTCGGATCGTGCATTGCGGGATAAGTTTGTGTGTGGACTGGTGGATGAGTGCACACAGTCCAAGTTACTGAACACTCCTAACTTAACGTTTGACATAGCATGCAAAATTGCCCTATCTATGGAGATGGAGTCTAAGAATGCTAGGGAGCTCCATCCAACTCGAGTGATAAGTGCAGCTGAGGTATACTGTCACAAAACCACCGCCGAACCTAAAGTTGCAAGACCAAGTCAAAAGCATGTCAGTGAGAGCAGTTCAGTGAATTGTTATCGCTGAAATGGAAATCACTCACCACAGTCCTGCCAATACAGAAATGCAAAGTGTTTTCACTGTCAGAAGCAAGGCCATATTTCACCAGCTTGCAGAGCTAGATCTAAAGCAGGAAGTAAGAACCATTCTAGTGGCAATGCAAAAGGGAGGAATTCACAATATTGAAGTAAACACACCTGATGTCGAACTAGGCATCTACAGTATCTATGCCACTAACTGCAACACCAGCAGTCGTGAGAAAGACTTCCGTACAAAACTTTTGATCAACGAGCAATATATTGATGTGTATTGACACGGCGGCAGACTGTTCTATCATGAGTAAGGACACATATGAGAGTAAGTTTAATCAAATACCACTGTAGAGTTAAAAACCTATTCTGGAGAAATCTTAGAGATGTGGACAAATGGAATGTACAGTTCAGTACAATGGCCAGTCAGTAAAGCTGCCTATTATTGTAGTGGGCTACAACAGGCCAACCCTCATGGGCAAAGACTAGCTGAGAAAGTTCAAACTAGACTGGAAAAACATCTTCAGTGTAGATGCTTCAAAGAAGCGACTCGACACAATGCTGAACAAAAAAGAAAGAAAAAGAAAGACTTGCATTTATATAGTGCCTTTCACGACCACCGGATGTCTCCAAGCGCTTTACAGCCAATGAAGTACTTTTGGAGTAATGTGGGAAATGCGGCAGCCAATTTGCGCACAGCAAGCTCCCACAAACGGCAATGTGATAATGACCAGATAATCATTTTTTGTTATGTTGATTGAGGGATAAATATTGGCCAGGCCACCAGGGATAACTCCCCTGCTCTTCTTCGAAAGAGTGCCATGGGATCTTTTACGTCCACCTGAGAGAGCAGACAGGGCCTCGGTTTAAAGTCACATCCAACAGTGCAGCACTCCCTCAGCACTGTACTGGAGTGTCAGCCTAGATTTTTTTTTTTTTTGTGCTCAAGTCCCTGGAGTGGGACTTGAACCACAACCTTCTGACTCAAGAGGCGAGAGTGCTACCCACTGAGCCACAGCTGACACATGTATAAAAGCATGTTCTCAGACAGTTGAGGGCATCACTGGGTATGATGTGCACATCCGCATCAAGTCCAATGGAAAGCCTGTCTATTGCAAGGCAAGGCCGGTCCCCTATGCGTTTAAATGTCAGGTGGATGAAGAGCTAGAGAAACTGAGAATGGAGTGCTAATAAAAACTGACCAAAGTGAATGGGCTACCCCGATTGTGGTAGTGCCCAAAGCAGTCAAAACTGTATGCTTGTGTGGTGACTACAAAGTTACTATGAGCAGTTCCCGTTGCCTACATCCCAAGATTTGTATGCAGCACTCTCTGGGTCAAAGGTTTTCTCTGAGCTTGACCTGTCGAATGCTCATGTTCAGCTGAATGTTGACAGAGAGTCAACAGTATCTCACTATCCACACAGACAAGGGACTGTACTCATACACCAAGCTGCCGTATGGTGTAAAGTCCTCCCCCAAAATCTTCCAGGCTACGATGGATAAAATTTTGCAAGGAGTTCCAAATTGCTTATGCAATCAAGGCGATGTGCTGATTGCAGCAAGGAAGAAAATCTAGAAGTGTTAAGTTTAGTGCTTCAAAGGTTGAATTCCCACAATGTCAAATTGAAAAGGAGCAAATGTGCTTTTGTGCAGCCCGAGATTGAGTACCTTGGTCTGAAAGTTGATGCAAATGACTTGCAACCAGTTAAAGAAAAGGTTGATGCTGTCATCAATGCTCCAAAGCCACAGAACGTGTCTGAGTTAAGATTATTCCTTGGAATGGTCCAGTACTACGCACGTTTCTTACCTGAGTTAGAGACTATGTTGGCTCCATTGCATGAGCTCCTCAAGAAGGATGTCCAGTGGAAGTGGATGAAAGCACAACAGGACGCTTAAGGCGCTTGTAAGCGAAGTCTCTCTAGCGATGCTCTACTTGTGCACTAGAACACAAAGCATGCGCTTAAGTTAGCGTGCGATGCTTCTAGCTATGGTGTGGGAGCTGTCATAAGCCACGTAATGGATGACTGCCAAGAGAAACCAATCGTGTTTGCATCGCGAACCCTCAAAGAGCGAAAGAAACTAGGTGCAAATTGAAAAGGAAGTGTTTGGAATCAAGAAATTCCAACAGTTCCTGATCGGCAGAAAATTTGCCATGATAACGATCACAAACCGCCCCTAGCAATATTGGGGCCCAAATCTGCCATCCCTGCAATGGCCGCATCAAGAATGCAATGTTGGGCAGTGTTGTTGTCACTATGACTACACGATTGAATATCGCACTTCAAAGCAGAATGCAATCGCAGATGCCTTGTCCAGGTTGCCACATGAGGACTCGTGTTGGGAGTGAAAGTGCTATTTTCACGCTAGGTGCAGTTGACAAAGACTTTCCCGTGAATGCAACTGAGATTGCAGATGAGACTCAAAAGGGCTCCGTACTGAAGATAGTGTATGAAAACACCTTGAATGGATGGACTGATCCGTGTCTGGATACAGAGTTGAAACCATTCCATAACCGTCGTACTGAATTTTCTTGTGAGCAAGGTTGTATCAAGTGGGGAAACAGAGTGGTGGTACCTACTTCTTTTGAGTTTTGAACCAAAACAAAACAGCCCGAAAATTGGTTCCACACCAAAACCACTTGTAGAGAGATCAGGAAGACTCCGCAAACCTGTTATTAAACTGGATTTGTAGTTCACTTAAAAGAAAAAAAAAATGCCAGAAATTTTTGTTGTGGTACATGTAATGCTGGGAAAGGTGGGACCATAGTTTTGTTGTATTTGAGAGGGGAATACATTTTTTAAGGGGAAAGTAGTGTACTCTTTTTGTCACATGTTTTAGTATGAGCATGCTCAATTCACTCTGGCCTAGTAAAGCAAGCACATGAACTAGCAACTCGTGTTTCTGTCCTTCATTTGTTCTACCCACATATTGCATGAAGTGCTTGGACATCTTGAGGTTGTAAAAGATGCTATATAAGATTATTTCCTCCTCTGCTGACATGCCATGTGGAAAACTACATTGTTTTTGGAAGATTCATGGAAAATTATCTCCTTTTATTGATACAAATTTGTCCTAATGTATGTGGAAGATGAACCCTGGGTGCACTTTTTTTTAAATTTGGAATGCGATGTTGCAGATAATTGTATTTGGGATTCCTTACTTGAATAAGTTGAGTCTGTTTGCTGCAAGGGTGTTATCAATTTAATCAATTAAAACTTAGCAAGATGAAAATGGTGGCCTTTATTGCAACAGTAACTTTCTAGGGGGGGGGGGGATGAATACATTGGAATGAATTAGTGGCATTGCTTAATGAAGATTCAAATAACTTGAGTTTTTTTGTTTTTAATGTTGTCCAATCCCCTAAATTTAAATACAGGATTTAACTTGCAATTCTGGTCACTGAGTAGAACATTTGTCACATCCATGAGTAATAACCCTAAATATTTGACTATAAGTGTCGTGATTAGGTTAAATTGGGGAAGACTGAAGGGAAGCCAGATGGGTCTTTTTCCCAGAAGGACGAATAAAATTGTAGAATAAGTTTACAGGAAGGGCCTCTGTAAGGAAATAAAGGGTGATTCTGCACTCCACATTGAAGCCACATTTACAGGGAGTGTGGGTTGGATATAGAGCAACAACATTGTAGCCCTGCTTCTCTGACCCATAACCCCTGCAAGCATTAGCTCTCTGCTGAGATTACAGAACCACTCTTCTAGTACAAGCTGGTTCAACAAATTGCTAGGCATTATTTATATATCAACAACAACTTGCATTTATATAGTGCCTTTTAATGTAGTAAAAAGTCCCAAGGTGTTCACAGGGGCATTCTCAAACAAAATTTGACACCAAGCCACATATGGAGATATTGGGGCAGAAGAGGTAGGTTCTATGGCGCGTCTTAAAGGGGGAAGAGAGGTGGAGAAGTTTAGGGAGGGAATTCTAGCACTTAGGGCGCCAATGTAGGCCAGCGAGCACAGGGGTGATGGGTGAACGGGACTTGGTGCAAGTTAGGACACAGGCAGCAGAGTTTTGGATGACCAAGTTTGTGGAGGGTAGAACGTGGGAGGCCAGCCAGGAGTGTGTTGGAATAGTCAAGTCTCTAGGGTTAAGAAAGGTGCGTGTGAGTGTGTGTAATTTTAGTTTGGGCACGTGCTTCCCACGCAAGAGTCTGCGACTAATATTTACCCCTAATTGGCTGGAGTATAATGGGAGGTTATTCACTTGGTAGGAAGAATAGAGAAACAGTTTTTTTTTAAACTGGTGAGAAACTATTAAATGTTGGTGTTGAGTGTCCTTGTACACGAAACACAAAGTTAATATACAGGTGCAGCAAGCAACTGGGAAGGCAAATAGTATGTTGGCCTTTATTGCAAGGGGGTTTGGAGTACAATAGTAAGGAAGTCTTGCTGCAATTGTACAGGGCTTTGGTGAGACCACACCTGGAGTACTGTGCACAGTTTTGGGCTCCGAACCGAAGGAAGGATATACTTGCCTTTTAGAGGCAGTGCAACAAAGGTTCACTAGATTGATTCCTGGGATGAAGGGTTTGTCCTATGAGGAGAGATTGAGTAGAATGGGCCTATACTCTCTGGAGTTTAGAAGAATGAGGTGATCTCCTTGAAACGTATAAGATTCTGAGAGGGCTTGACAGAGATGCTGAGAATCTGTTTTCCCCGGCTGGAGAGTCTAGAACTAGGGGTATAGTCTCAAGATAAGGGGTCGGCTATTTAGGACTGAGGAGGAGGAATTTCTTCACTCAGAGGGTGGTGAATCTTTGGAATTCTCTACCCCAGAGGGCTGTGGATGCTCAGTTGTTGAATATATTTAAGGCTGAGATCGATAGATTTTTGGACACTATGGGATATAAGGATTGGGTGGGGAAGTAGAGCTGAGGTCGAAGATCAGCCATGATCTTGAATGGTGGACCAGGGCCGTATGGCCTACCCCTGCTCCAATGGAGGGATTTGAAAACATGGATGAGAATTTTAAAATCGAGGCATTGCTTAACTGGCAGCCACTGTAGGTCAGCCAGCACAGAGGTGCTGGGTGAATGGGACTTGGTGGGAGTTAGGATACGGGCAGCAGAGTTTTGGATAACATCAAGTTTACGTAGGGTAGAATGTAGGAGGCCAGCCAGGAATAGTCAAGTCTTGAGGTAACAAAAACATATGAGGGTTTCAGCAGAAGATGAGCTGATACAGGGGTGGAGATGGGCGATGTTACGGGGGTGGAAATAGGCGGGCTTGGTTATGGCGCTGATATGTGGTTGGAAGCTCATTTCAGGGTCAAATATGATACCGAGGTTGCGAACAGTCTGGTTCAACCTCAGACTGATGCTAGGGAGAGGGATGGCGTTGGTGGCTAGGGAATGGGGTTTGTAGCGGGGACCAAAGACAATGGCTTTGGTCTTCCCAATATTTAATTGGAGGAAATTTCTGCTCATCCAGTTTTGGATGTCTGACAAGTAATTTGACAATTTAGAGACCGTGGAGGTAGTGGTGAGGTAGAGCTGGGTGTCGTCACCGTACATGTGGAAACTGACGCTGTGTTTTCGGATGATGTCGCTGAGGGGCAGCATGTTAGATGAGAAATAGGAGGGGGCCAAGGCAAGATCCTTGGACACCAGAGCTAACAATGCGGGAGCGGGAAGAGAAGCCGTTGCAGGTAATTCTCTGGCTACGATTAGATAGATAAGAATGGAACTAGGCGAGTGCAGTCCCACCCAGCTGGACGACGGTGGAGAGGTGTTGGAGTAGGATGGAGTGGTCAACTGTGTCAAATGCTGCAGACCAGTCAAGAAAGACGAGGAAGGATAGTTTACCTTTGTCACAGTCAAATAAGATGTAATTTGTGACTTTGATAAGAGCCGTTTTGGCACTGTGGCAGGGGCGGAAAACTGATTGGAGGGATTCAACATGGAGTTCTGGGAAAGATGGGCACGGATTTTGGAGGCGACAACACGTTCAAGGACTTTGGAGAGGAAGGGGAGGTTGGAGATGGTGTTGGCATATGGAACTCCGTTAATTCAGCTTCTGAAAGATGTTCATGTTTAGTTTATTCAATATAGGGTAAAAAAGGTGGTTGGCAGCATTAGAGAGAGAGATACAGATTTCATTTAGCAACAGCCAGTGTTCAAGATTGAAGTAAGGCCTTGGGATATTTATAGTATTACCATACTGTAAACCTCTCACCACATACCATTGCAACCTCTGCAAGGGGATGTTGAAGTACAAATCGGTTGAAGGGCAGTACGTTGAACGTAAACGACTGTATGAGAAATGTAAACTTCTGTGCGTAATAATCGGCTGAAGGACGGTGCATTTGAATGGAGACTACCAAATAAAGCCAGGCCACTTCCAGTTTGAGAAAGAAAATAGTGTATAAAGAAAGAAGCTTTTGTTATGTTGAGAAGAGAGAAACCTTTTAGAGTGCATGCCTATACTCGGAACCGCAGACGAAACCCTGCTTGTAAACTGCGCTATACTCTGAAGAAGTTATACTCTGCTTTTAGATTGTTTTTTATGTTCAAGTAGGAAAAATAAAGTGATTGTAGCCATAAGACTGAATTCTTTACTACTCAACTGAACAACAGAAGACTGTTTAAAAACAACAGATGGGGCAGTAGTTTGCAAGGACGGAGGGGTCAAGGGCTTTTTTTGAAGAGAGGATGATGACAGCAGATTTGAAGGAACGGGCGCTGTACCTGAGGAGAGAGAACTGTTAACAACATGAGCTAACATGGGAGCCAGAACAGGAAGTTGGGTGGTTTGGGAGAGAGTAGGATGGGACAGTTGGGGTTGCTGCTCGTGAGGAGGCAGCGACGAGTGCCTTGATGGGCTCTTTGGAGAATGCCAAGGGAGGCACAGAGGGAAGCTGTAGGCTTATATAAGAGGAAGTCAAGCCTGTGACAGCGGCAGGAGAGTAGGAAGGTCGAAGAGTAATGAACAGTTAGGATAGGGATTTGGTAGGGCAGAGTACCTGAGACAGGAGAAATGAAAGGAGGCATAATGACTGGAGAGAGCGGTCAAGAAGGGGTAGAGAGAAAAGCAGAAGGGGGAGGAAAAAAAGTGGAAATAGGTGATCAGCTCGGGTCCAGAGTGGCAGCCAAAATGCACACGCGAATGGATACCCGGAAAACTCAAGTTACACGGGCTACAATTAACGCCCCATCAGCCTACTCTCCATCATCAGCAAAGTGAGAGACGGTGTTGTCAAAAGTGCTATAATGCGGTACACCGCAATAACCTGATCACTCAGCAATAACCTGATCACTGATGCTCAGTTTGGGCTCCGCCCAGACCACTTGGCTCCAGACCGCATTACAGCCTTGGTCCAAACATGGATAAAGGAGCTGAATTCCAGAGGTGAGTTGAGTGTGACTTGAATTTATGGCAACATTTGACCAAGTGTGGCACCAAGGAGCCCTAGTAAAATTGAAGTCAATGGGGATCGGGGGGAAAACTCTCCACTGGCTGAAGTCATACCTTGCACAAAGAAAGATGGTTGTGGTTGTTGGAGGTCAATCATCTCAGCTCCAGGACATCGCTGCAGGAGTTCCTCAGGGCAGTGTCCTAGCCCCAACCATCATCGGCTACTTCAATGAATTTCAATCCATCATAAGGTCAGAAGTGAGGATATTCGCTGATGATTGCAGTGTTCAGTTCCATTCGCAAATCCGCTCGCTCCCTCCCTCCTGCGCCCCCCCCCCACCCCCCCATTCCCGATCTGAGGCTCACTCACGCCCCAATCGCTCGCTCCCTCCTGATTGGTGGGGACCGTCCCCAGCCTGTCAATTTGCCAGTTGCTGGGCAGGAAATGGAAGAAAAAAAATGATAGAGGTGCTGCTGTGAAATTGGGCCACACCTCTGCTTGCCCGGCCTTGCCAGGTTTCTCCTGCACTACCAGGCTCTCCCACACCCTACCCGCAAATATTAGGGCTAATATTTCAGCGTGGTCAATCTATGGAACAGGCTTCCCTAGGATGACGGGGGAAGCAGTTAGTATTGATTCATTCAAATGTAAATTAGATAGATTTCTTTCAGAAAGTAATATTTTGGGATCTAATATCTGAGTAATTTGAGACATGACGTGTGGTAAGTGTAGTATGCTCTGGAGGAACAGATAACTTTGGACTTATGGTTCCCAAAGCTCTCCACCACTGGGGGTTTTCCATGCCTCATGTCTGGGTCTGTTGTAGACTCATTGATAGAGATTGATTGCTATATTAGAATTATATTAATCGGGTCTACTCTCTTGGATATTTCCAGCCCATTGGATGCAAGCTAGTTGTACTCCTATTTGTTGCACTGAGATCATATCTGTCATCTCTAGTACTGATGCTGTTTTGTGAGCTTGGCACGAACCTTATTGATTTTGCAATCTTCATGTGTGCTTCAGGACTGTGTAATAATAGAAGATTCGGAAACTGTTGTGTTGGCAGCACCTAAGCATTCAACCACTATGAAGAATAATGAAAGAGGCATTGGACAAGCTGTCCATAAGTTTACATTTTCTCAGGTGAGTAACACCTTTTTATTATATATTAGTAATCGTGATTGCTAGAAACTGCTCTTGACTACTTCTGAGCTGTAATTGGTGTGTTTGCATCCTGACTTGTCCTGTTTCATTTTGAAAGTGGTTGTCAATTTACAAAATTTGCTTTTGACTTTTTAAACAATTCTGTAATATACCCTCTCCTCTTCCCTTGAGTACTCCACAGCAGTTCTGAAGATATATTTCACAAAGCAAATTTTCTGAATTGTTTTAATTGTTCAGAATTAAATCTGTTTCTTCTACTGAAAATAAACTTTTGCCCACATTGGCTTTTTTGTTTTGTCTTAGTTTTCCATCATTTGCATTTTTTTCATCCAGAAAGTGTCCTTTGCCTATATTTTTTTTAATGGTCCATAATTACTATTTATAGTTACAAATGTGCTTGTTTACTTTTGTATTTCCTTGCTCAAACCCCTAAATGCCTGAATAAAATACATTGAAGGATTATTTGTACTGAATTTGCTTTGTTTGTAAATTGCAACCTTTGCATAAAATGAAAGAGGGAATAAAATTGCTAAAATGCATATATTTATATAAAATTTAGTGCAGAAACAGGCCATTTGGCCCAACAGGTCTATGCTGGTGTTTATGCTCCAAACAAGTCTCCTCCCAACTTGCTTCATCTAACCCCATCAACATATCCTTCCATTCACCTCAACCATTCCTGTGTGTGTCAGTGAGTTCTACATTCTCACCACTGAGTAAAGAAGTTTTTCCTGAATTCCTTATTGGATTTATTAATAACTTTCTTGTATTTATGGCCCCTAGTTTTGGACTTAAGTGGAAGCATTCTCTCTCTCTCTCTCTCTCTCTCTCTCTCTCTCTCTCCTATCAAACCCCTTCATAATTTTAAAGACCTCTATCTGGTCACCTCTCTGTCTGCTCTCTTCTAGAGAAAAGAGCCCTAGTCTGTTCAGTCTTTCCTTTATAGTTGTGGTTCTAGATATTTTTGGATACTTGGGTTCTGCTCATTGTACTGCATTGGTCATAATTTAGAAGTATGTAACATTCCTTCCCAGTTCTTTTATCATCTTTTGTTAGATCTTTGGGCAGGAAACCAGTCAGAAAGAATTCTTTGACGGCACAGTAAAAGATCTGGTTAAACAATACCTCCAAGGGCGAAACAGTTTGGTGTTTACCTATGGAGTTACAAATGCTGGGAAGACCTACACTATTCAAGGTATGGAGTTCGAGGGAGAAGAAAGAGATAAAAATATACCAAAGAAGAATTGTCACTGGTTATGAGCTTGTTGTATTCAAAAGGCCATGTACAATTTGCCCTATTGTTGACTATGTCCAACTCAAACCATGGGTAAAACTTCCAAGAAGATAAAACTGTTCAGTTCCTCCATGACTATGGTAGTGTAATACATATCTAGATTAAGTTGGATGTAGATTGTAATCAAAGATTTCCTCTGGCCTTGTCAGAGGCTTTTCAGTATTGAAATCTAGAACTTTTGTTCCATTAATTAAATAAGTTATGATTACATTTTTGGATTCTGTGCTGGATATTCTATTCTGGTTCAACATCACTAACTACTTCTGTAAGCAGACCTTGTTCCCCTATGATCTAGAGTTAGCTTACCAGAATGTGTCATCGACTGCAACATGCTTCTACTTGCTTTCAGTAGGCAGATTGACTATACACTCTTGGACCAAAACTCGGGCTATAAGCCAAACATAATTTAATAAAGAATAGGTAAATTAACAGTATTCCATAATAGTGTATTTACAGTAATTGCAAACTTTGCTATTCTTGCTGTGTCAAAGTAATAGATACTTCTCCGAACTATCTTTGAACCTTAAATGGATGTTCACTTCATGTGATTGACCATTTCTAGAGTTAAACTAGCTCGGTGTCTCTGCTGGTTGTAGACTGCCTTCTAAGGGAAACTCCCCATTGAAGTATCATTTCAAATTGTGTGCCAAAACAAAGCTCATGCACAAAAAAAATACATTTTCTATATTTATATTGGATGATTAGCTTGCTCTTTGTCAATTGCATTAAGATGTTTGTCCCCTAGTTTGAAATATTTGATAGTTGGAACTTAACAATTTAGACACACAACTCTCAGTTCTGGTATCATTCTACTGGTGTCTGTAAATTTTGAAATTATACTTCCAATTCCCGAGTCCAAATTGTTTATGTAAATGGTGAAGAACAGTAGTCCCAGCACCGATCCTTGTGGAATACTACTTCGCATCTTTTTGCCAGTCTGAGTAACTAACTTTAACCCGATCTGTTTTGTAGCCGGCTTGCTATCCATTCTGCTACTTGTCCTCCTGTTCTGACCTTGGTCATGAAGGCAAGGTACCCCCCAAAAATTCCAGAAACTCTGAAAATTATGGTTTGAGTGGATCCAAACAATAACCAACTAATTGTCTGACACATGACTTGCATCCCATTGGCCGGTCAATAGATCACAGCCATTTGTATCTTTTGTGATGCACTCCCTTTTTGTTTAACTATATGGGGGAAAAATTCAGTTGGTTGCGCCTTAAGAGGGCGCTAATGGGGCGCAAAGCAACTAGCGCCCGGGCGCGGCGATGTTTGCGCCGCTCGTGAAATTAACTAGATATTTTGCGGCGGCGCTAAACACTATCGCCACGATCTCCTGCGCTGGCTGATCTTGACGTCAGTCGAGTGCACAACGCCCCGGTATCGCCCTGGAGCGGATATTGAGTGGCGCCCCCTGCCTTACCGCCTGCCGCTAGCAACGATAGGTTGAGGGGAGCGTTTTGCAGTCAGGAAGGGACTGGGGGAGCGCTATTTAAAGGCGACAGCTTCCTGCCTTTTATTGTTGGTGACATTTTTGAACCACGCTTTCAGAGAGAGAGAGAGAGACTTCTGGAGAGATTCAACGCTGTGTGAAGGAGTTTTGGGTACTGAGCAGCACTTTGCAGGTTCATTTTGATTTGCCCTTCCTTGTATCAATTTAGAAGAGACTGTGGGGGCTGCATTCTGAGCTCTTTCCCTGGTACTCTCCATTGTTCATTCCAGCAGATTTGATGTGCAGGTCTCTCCAGGCCGAGATTCAAGGCTGCAATGAGCAGGATGTGGATGGAAAGCAAGATCAACCCTCCCCTTTAAGAACTGGCCCGCGCCATTGTGTGTGTGTTCCATTGCTGACTGACATCACATGAGCTTTGCCAGCGCTCTGAGGTAGCGCCTCGCTCCTCGGCCTTTGCGCCTTAAGACAGGTGTGAAGCGCCTGATTTTAGCACTCCAATCACCTCCAGGGGCGATAAAAGTCAAGTTTGCAGTTGGTGGCGATAGTTAGCGCCAGGCGCTAATCTTTGCGCCCGGCCGATAATTGCGCCCCAAATGGGGCGATACTGAATTTCTCCCCCTATATTTCTAATTTTAGATTAACTATATACATTATCTTAAATTTATCCTAGGTAAATCCATGTACTGTTGTTAGCATACTAATACAATATCCAGGGGGGATTTTCCTATCCTGATCATCTGGTGAAGTAGCTTGATTTCATTGACAACTTATCCAGTATTTCCAAAAGTAACCTTTGCATATAACTTGCACAAATGGTAAACTGCAGGAGAGAAGACAAGTGAACCTCGATGATTTTAAGGTCTAGGTGTGAAAACTAAAATTGAAGTCTGAACCTTTCTAAAGTTACTAAAAATTAAAGTGTGCAGTACTTCAATTTCTGCAGCCAGTAATTTAATATTTAAATACATTCCAATTTCTAATTTTAAGACTTTCAGAAATTGAAGTCATGACTTGCTCACCTATTTGTAAAATGTGGAAAGTTATTACCCCCTTCAGATACTGATGCTCTTGGTCAACCATAGGTACTGCTAAAGATGGTGGTATCTTGCCAAGGTCACTGGACATGCTGTTTGATCACCTAAAAGGCAGACAATATCAAAAGATGGATTTAAAGCCACATATCGGTGATGAGGTGTTAAAACTGGACAGTCACCAAACCTGGCAAGAAGAAGCTATCAAGGCTGCAGTCTTTTCCACGCTGAGAGAGGTGATATGATTCTAGAAATGAACACTGATTTATGTTATGAAACTCTTTATTTTTGGAAAGTAGTAATATTCATAAATTTTCTTTCTAAATCAATTAATTTTGTATTGTGTCCTACTGAAATGTACATGAACTAAAGCAAAAGTTATAAATCAAATTTTATCTAATTTTTATTAAATCAGGTCTTTTGCAGATGGTGCCAAATTATAATTAGAGCTGATGTGATGTATTATGAAAACCTGTAGTGTAGCATTTACATTCCACAAGTGGAAATGACCATAACTCACCTATTTTGCCTGTTTTATTATAAAATTCCTGTAGAATAGATTTAGATAATGTATTCTCTTATTGGTGACATGAGAATTTAGTCTTTTTTTTTCCAATGCTAAGGAGATTTCACTGGGAGAGAAGTATAACTGGGACTATTCAAAAACACTAATTGATGTACTTCTCTTAATGCTGTTGATTCTAGTGCCAATGTTCCCAATGTTACAATAGAACAGAATGAACTTGTGTTTACAAGGCTATTTCCTCCTTTAATAGGGGGTTCAATATTGATTATACTACCATTACCTGTTTTTCATGTATGGATTAATGCAATGTTTTGTGTCTCAAATACAAATTAAACTTGAACACATTACTGTGGTATGATATAGTCCAGAGTTGCTAGTTTCACTTCCCAATAAATATGCAGTTCTCTGGTAGAGAGTCCTGTAGTGATGTTTGCTCAAATAGGTTAAGTTTCAAATTGATTGCTACGGGTGCACTATGTGGATCTTGTATGCATCTCATTTATTTTATATTACATTTTTGATATTTTAACATAATCTCCTTTTTTAAACTGGGTTAGCTATGATTATCGGGACAGAACCATTGGATTGGTTTAGTGCTATATGCCCTGCATATTTCAGGAATACAAATGAATATTGGAATTAGCATCTACTTTTTCTTCAAGGAGACAGAATGTCGTCCTTTGAGGATGACCACCATCAGCAGCAGCCAAAAGGATCTGGCACAGCCAAGCTCCATCACTCCGGCAGTCTCTGTAGCCTTCGATCAGCTAGGTATCTTTTTATTATCGTAACAGAGCCTATTCTACATGGAAGGATTTGATGCACATACATACAACTGTTTTGTCAAAAGGATTTATTTTGCACAATTAAGCACTAAATGATTTTTGAGTTGACTCATACCCATCATAGACTGTAGAATTTGGGGGTAGAAGATATGTTAGAATTAATAATTTTAGAATTTGAGATTATTGTGGTAGATAAGGAAATGGCAGCATTATCTGATTAATGCTTTGTTTCAGTATTGGAGGCAAGTGAAGGGTTAAGTCCTCAAAAACTTGTGGATGAGGAAGTAGAAGGGCAACCAATTGACGTATGCATGTATAAGAAATATTAAGGGGCTGAGTGCTTAAAAAAAACGAATCCAGGACCAAATGGTACTTATTCTGAAAGAGGTTAGTTAGGAATTAGTGGATGAACTAAACATTCTTTTTAATAAAAGAAAAGAAAGACTTGCATTTATATGTGCCTTTCACGATCACCGGACGTCCCAAAGCACTTTACAGCCAATGAAGAACTTTTTGAAGTGGAATAAAAGAATCATTAGAGACAGGAGCTATGCCACAGGACTGGAGGGTAGCAAATATTGTACCTCTGTTTGAAAAGGGGGAAAGAGGTATGCCCAATCTGATATTTGGTTACCCTTGTGTTAGTAGTAGGAAATGACTACAGACTATAATTGGAGATAAATGAATGCTAAAAGGGCATAGACTGAATAGAGATGGATCAACATGGATTTGTGAAGCATAAAACTTGAAAAGTAGAGGAGCAGAGAGACTTGGGGTTCAGATACATTTATTTTATTGGAATGCTGTATTGAAGCTTTTTTTTAAAAAAAAAGTGCAAATGGGATCCCAAGGATTTATAGTTGGAGGCATTGAGTAAAAGCAAAGAGGCAAGGCTAAACCTATACAACTCACCAGTTAGGCCACTGTTGTACTTGACATCTTTCCTAAATTCTGTGAGGTATAGAATTAAATAATGTGCTATTAGGAATGAGGATTTAGTTATGAAGAATTATTACAGAAACTTGGGCTCTTTTCAGTAGAGCAGCAAAGGTTAGAGGAGCTAGGATATCTGAGGTGTTCAAAATTATGAAGGGTTTTGAATGGGAGGGATAACTATTTCCACTAGTTAGTGCATCATTAACTAGAGGACATAAATTTAAAGGTTACGAAAAGAACAAGGTGGAGAGCTTCTAAGTTTCTTTTTAAACATGGATGGTTATTAGGACACAGCCTACCAGAAGCTGTAGTGGAAGGAGAATCCATAATGGCTTTTAAAAGGGAATTGGATCATAAAAAATTTGAAAGGGCAGGGGAATGGAACTTGGATAGTTCTTTCAGAGAACTAGCCCAGGCATGCTGGTTTGTGATTTTCTGCTAGGTCATGTTTGACTAACCTGATGAAACCTGTTGAGAGAATGTGAAGTATAGACTGGGGGCAATACAATAGATATAGTTTTTATGAACTTCAAAAAGCATTTGATGATAGTCCCATTTAAGAAATTGGTTGAGAAAATTGGGGCCATTGGCATAAAGGGGAAAGTGGTCGTATGGATAGAGATGGTTGAAAGGCTGTACTAAATGAACATTTCTCAGATGATGGAGCACTGGCTGGCTACTTGTCTCAAAGTTTGCTGATCCAACTCTGAATAGAAAACTGCCAGAAGAATGCTGAAAATTACAGGAGAATGGTCAGATGCAGTTTAATACAGAAGTGTGAATAGTCAGGGCAGTGTCCTAGACCCAAACATCTTCAGTTGCTTCATCAATGACCTTTCCTACATCATAAAGTTAGAAGTGGGGGTGTTCACTGATGATTGCAGTGTTCAGTTCCATTCACAATTCCTCAGATAATGAAGCCGCATGCAGCAAGACCTGGACAAAATCCAAGCTTGGGCTTATAAGTAGCAGGTAACATTCATGCCATACAAGTGCCAGGCAATGACCATCTCCAACAAAACCACTGCCCCTTGACATACAATGGCATTGCCATCATTGAGTCCCCTACCATCAACATCCTGGGGGTCACCGTTGACCAGAAACTTAACTGGGCCAGCCACATAAATACTATGGCTACAAGAGCAGGTGAGAGGTTTGGAATTTTGCAGTGAGTGACTCCCCAAAGCCTTTCTACCATCTACAAGGCACAAGTCAGGAGTGTGATGGAATACTCTCTCCACTTGCCTGGATGAGTGCAGCTCCAACAACACTCAAGAAGCTCGACACCATCCAGGACAAAGCAATCCACTTGATCAGCACCCCATCCACTACCTTAAACATTCACTTCCTCCACCATGGACAACATAGCTGCAGTGTGTACCATTTATAAGATGCACTGCAGCAACTTGCTAAGGCTTCTTTGACAGCACCTCCAAAACCTGCGACCTCTACCACCTAAAAGGACAAGGGCAGCAGGAACATGTGCACCCCACCACCTCTCAAGTCGCACACCATCCTGACTTGGAAGTATATCACTGTTCCTTCTTCATCGCTGGGTCAAAACCCTGGAGCTCCCTACCTAAGAGCACTGTGGGAGTACCTTCACCACATGGACTGCAGCGGGTCAAGAACGTGGCTCACCACCACCTTCTCTAGGGAAATTAGGGATGAGCAATAAATGCTGGCCTTGCCAGCGTAGCTCACATCCCATGAATGAATAAAAAAAAAATACAATTTTTAAGAACCAGAATAAAGATTGGAAATATAGTTTAAATGGGTAAATGTCTGAATGCAGTGGGGGAGTAAAAGGGATTAGGTGTGCAGATACACAAGTGGGTGGACAGCATTTTTTTAATCCTAAAAGCTGCATTAAGGAGCCAAATGGGATTTTGGAGTTTATATTGAGGAATTGCATACTGTATAATATAGCTAGACCACATTTTAAACTGTGTCTCCAGAAACTACAGACAATATTTATCAGGGTGATACCAGAGATGAGGGTCTGAGTTATGAAGAAAGATGAAAAAACTGGGGCTGTATTCTTGAACTGAGAAAATTGGGACATTTGATAGGGTTATTCAAAATGATAAAAGGAATAGACACAATAAATATAAATTGGTAGGAAAAACAAAAGGCTATAATCTTGAGAAACACTAGATTAGAATAAACTTTTTCATATTATTGGAATGTTTTTCACAAGTAGTGATCAATGCTTGTCAATTATGGCATTCAGAAAGGTACTAGATCATTATTTAAGAATATAGGTATGGGGAGAAAGCAGAAAAATAGGATGATGCAAATTCAGCACCTGATGGGTTTCAATTCAGCATTGATAAGAATTGACTGGCTTTTTCTGTGCTAACACATCTCTTTGCAGTAATGGAAATTTTCCAATTGCACACGGTGGTGTTGCACTGAAAATTTGTACAGTTTGCCATCCCCAGGGCTTACTAAAACCATTGTGAACTTAAATTTTTAAAATCTGAAAAGGAGCAGACTGGAACTGGAAGTTCCCCACCTGCCATATGTTTGGTCCAGCTTTAAACTGAAAGCAATTTCAGGTGGGTAGGGCAATCAAAAATAACTTTTGCATTGGGTACTCTTAAATATCCTTTCCTTCTCTTTCCCAAGTTGATCAATAGTGCATTTATCAGGGGATATTGAAACCTATTGAAAAGTTATTTAGAGGTGTTGATGTCTCCCACTGCCTTGTTATCCAACACTTTCAGCTGAAGATGTTGTTCACTGCTGCAAGTTAGTGATTTTAGATGGACAGATTTCAATGAATCAGGAATGGTACTATTTTGTTTCCCCCCACTCTGCCACCATGTCCTATGAAAGACTAGCAAGACTCTATCCCAGTCTAGATTGGAACTTGCATTAGTGACTCAGCCTTTCACTTTCAAAGCCATAACAGCCTTTTACTATATGCTTAACCATATAGTATACTATATGGTTAAGCATATATATTACTATATTCCCTAGCCACTGACTCCATCCCTCTCCCTAACATCTGGCTGAGGCTGAACCACACTGTTCGCAACCTTGGTGTCATATTTGACCCTGAAATGAGCTTCCGACCACATATCCGCAGCATAGCAAAGACCGCCTACTTCCACCTCCATAACATCGCTTGTCTCTGCCCTTGCTTCAGCTCATCCGCTGCTGACACCCTCATCCATGCCTTTGTTACCTCTAGACTTGACTATTCCAACGCACTCCTGTCTGGCCTCCCACATTCTACCCTACATAAACTTGAGGTCATCCAAAACTTTGTTGCCTGTGTCCTAACTCGCACCAAGTCCCATTCGCCCATCACCCCTGTGCTCACTGATCTACATTGGCTCCCGGTTAAGCAGCGCCTCAATTTCAAAATTCTCACCCTTGTTTTCAAATCCCTCCATGGCCTTGCCCCTCCCTATCTCTGTAACCTCCTTCAGCCCCACAACCCCCTGAGATATCTGCGCTCCTCTAATTCTGCCCTCTTGAGGATCCCTGATTATAATCGCTCAACCATTGTTCACTGTGCCTTCTGTTGCCTAGGCCCTAAGCTCTGGAATTCCCTGCCTAAACCTCTCCGCCTTGCTACCTCTCTTTCCTCCTTTAAGACGTTCCTTAAAACCTACCTCTTTGAACAAGCTTTTGGTCACCTGTCCTAATTTATCTTTGTGACACGGTGACAAATTTTTTGTCTTCTAATACTCCTGTGCAGCGCCTTGGGATGTTTTACTACGTTAAAGGTGCTATATAAATACAAGTTGTTGTTGTTAACATTGGTAGAAGCCTAATTTCCTGTAATCTCTACTGTAGTAGTTGTTTGGGAGTACTTGAGGTTTAGAAGATCTAATCTTTATTTCAAAATTTTTTTGACAGAAAAGCATTCTGAAGTCATCTCGACAGCATCTGATACAGGCCTCACTGATCAAGGACCACTGAGATATTCAGTATGGGTTTCATTTTGTGAGATTTACAATGAATATGTGTATGACCTATTGGATGCCATACCAACTTTAAAAGGCCAGAAACGTCAAAACCTGCGAGTCTGTGAAGATCAGAAAGGAAATAGTTACATTAAAGGTGCAGCCTAATCGTAATGAGCTGTTGTATAACTAAGATTTAGTACTTTATAAATTCTTTTTAACATGAAATGTGTTTAAAATCGTCTTCCCTGAGGACCTGGTGGGTAAAGACCATCATATAGTACTAAACCATACAGACAAGATGGTTCAAGGTTTGATTCCCAATCGAATGACTACTTATTAATGTAGGTAAATAATGCAGACATTTTTCTCAAAAGTCCCACAAACAGCATTAAGATGAATGATCTGTTTATGGTGGCATTGGCTGAGGGGTAGATGTTGATTAAGACACTGGGAGAACTTCTTGTTCTTCGAATAGTGCCATGGGATCTTTAATCTGAACAGGTAGAATGGGGCCTCGGTTTAGCACCTTCAACAATGGAGTGTCATCAAGGTTCTCACCAGACGTCCAGAATTTGAACATGTAGCCTTTGACATGGAATTGAAATGCACTTGCATCAGGGCTGGGAAAGGAAATTTGGGCAGGGTTCCTGCTCTGAATTGCTATCTGACTCTTGCTGGAAAGTGTGCAATTTTGAATATCTAATTTTTTCTTTTGAGGATCAAGCTTAACTGATGTCCTTCATAGTCAAATAACATTGGCTATCTGGCTCAAATTAAACATACCCACTTGGCTGAATTACTGGAGGGCTGACAGCTCTCAAGGAACTGTACTCCAGCAGGAGTTGATCCTTTCAGGAGAAGAGTAAGATTGGAAAAGTAAAATGATAAAACTATCTCTTTGGCCAGATTTCTATTCAAAGAAAAGCAGCAATGTATGAATGTTTACTGTTTCCAGTGACTGTAATTATATTTATTCTGGTTAAAGTTTGTGTTTGAATTGTTCTGAATATTTCAGATCTAAAGTGGATCAACATTACTAGCTCAGATGAAGCTTTCAGATTCCTAAAAATAGGAAATAAAAATCGAAGCTTGGCTTCCACCAAAATAAACCAACAGTCCAGCCGAAGGTATGTGTGCAATTCTGAATGTTACTACCTTAGATTGAAGTAATTGGTTGGTTATCAATCAGTAAACCTAAGATTTTGTTTGATTTGCCAAAATTAATTCCATGTTAAAATTTTGAATCTTAAAATCAAAATACTTTTATACCTAAAATTAAATATGGTTAGTCTGAAACTACCTTCTTACAGTCACAGCATATTCTCCATTCGACTGATGGAAATAATTGGTGAAGACAAGCCCCATGTTATCAGGACTTCTGAGTGAGTTACCAGTTTTTTTTAACTAAGCAATAATGCCAATTATTCAATTTTCACATCTTATTGCAATCGTACCTTTGTAAATTGAAGCTGAAACTAAACCTGCAGTCTTGAATTTGTATGCTGTTCTATGCCAAGGCATCACATTAGCAAGTTTTGTTTGATGAAAAGCTCAAAGGGCTAGCATTTAATCTTTTTCTGTCAACTAAGATGAGGAATGTAGAAATTATAGAACCTTGCAGCACAGGAGGAGTCCATTCAGCCCATCATGTCTGTCTGCTCTTTGAAAGAGCTGTCCAATTTAGACCACACCCAAGCTTCTACCCCATAACTGTAAATTAGTCCTCCTTCAAGTACGTGCCTAATTGGCTTTTGGAAGTTCCTATGGAATCTGCTTCTACACTTTTTCAGGTTGTGCATTCCAGATCTTAACAACCCTCTGTGGAACAATTTTTTTCCTCATTTCCCCTCTAGTTCTTTTGCCAATTATTTTAAATCCATGACCTCTGGTTACCCACCCACTTGCCAGAGGAAACAGTTTCTCCCTACTTGCTCTATCAAAACCCCTCCTAACTTTGAATACCTCTATTGGGTCTCCCCTTGACTTCTGCTCTAAGGAGAACAATCACAACAAATAGGTCCTGTTTAAGAACAGTCTTCAGCTGGAAAGTGAAGGCGATACAACTAGAAGTTAAAGAAAAGAAAGATCTTGCATTTATATAGTACCTTTCGTGATGTTGGGACGTCCTAAAGCGCTTTGCCAATTAAGTACAGTACTTTTGAAGTGTAGTCATTGTTGTGATGTAGGAAACGTGGCAGCCAATTTGTGCACAGCAGGGTCATACAATCAGCAATGAGATAAATGACCAGATAATCTGTTTTGCTGATGGTCGTTGAGGGATAAATATTGGCCAGGACACCGGGGAGAACTGCCCTGCTCTTCAAAGTAGTGCCATGGGATCTTTTACGCCCACCTGAGAGGGCAGACGGGGCCTCGGTTTAATGTCTCATCCGAAAGGTGGCCCAAGTGTTGGCCTAGATTTTGTGCTCCAGGGTGGGGCTTGAACCCACAACCTTCTTTCTGAGGCAAGAGGGCTACCACTGAGCCACAGCTGGCACTTAACAGATCAGTTCATAGCTTTGGCAATATTTTACTTTAAAGTGGAAATATACTTTCGTCAATGGCTTAGAATTTATATTTTTGCTGACTATAGGCTATCCTTGTGCGATTTAGCTGGGTCAGAGCGTTGTGATAAAGCACAAACTTTTGGAGATCGACTGAAAGAGGCAGGAAACATCAATAATTCTCTCCTTATCCTTGGCAAATGTATTTCTGCACTCCGGCAGAAGCAGCAGAATAAGTAAGTAATGAAATAAATTAGATCGTTTGGATAAATTTAGTGAGTGAAAAATATTGGATTTTAAGAATTGTGAATCCTAGTCGTGTATAATTTTTAGCTGCATCAGAACAGCAGATTAGTGTTTTTATTTTGTGTAGGACTAATGAATGTTCTGCAGTTATGGATGATGGTTCAAATTTGCGCATCCAAAGCTTCGAGCTCTCTGATGGGCTTATGATAAATACAGAAAATGCTGGAAATACTCAGCAAGTCAGGCAGCACCTGTGGAGAGAGAGAGAGAAACAGAGTAGTTAACATTTCAGGTCAATGATCGAAAGGTGGAAATTTTCCAGTTTGGGGCGAGAGCAGGAAGCTGCACCAATAAAGTCATCAATGTACTGAAAAAAGAGGTGAGGGAGGGAACCTGAGTAGGACTGGAATAAAGAATGTTCCACATATCACATGAAAAGGCAGGCATAGCTAGAACCCATGTGTGTTTCCATAGCAACACCTTTTATTTGGGGAAAGTGAAAAATTAACCTTGTTGTATTCTCCCTGTCACAGGGTGATTTTATAGCTGTGTTCTAATTTGTGTAGATAGCATTTTTTTTCCTGAGAACTTTGCCAATGCTTTAGAAAATTTGGTAAATGTCAATCCATTTTGTGATGGATATTGCACAAACAGATACTACTATGTTGTGAAAAGTGCTTCCTTTCAAAATGGACGTTAATGATCTAAACCAAACGTGTGTGGACTTTAGTAGGACTAAATATGGAGTTGCCCATATAACTTGCATACTCCCAAATTAATGTTTTCAATTACATTTTAAATATATTGAAACTAATTTTATTAATTTCATTAAATATTGAATGCTTATTGCCTAATTGTTCCCAGTGAAATACTTCCTGAATTCCAAGATCATACTCTATAGGTAGCAAATTTCTTGCATTTGTTTTTCACTTTCAATTTTTATTTTGGGAAAAGTCCTGGTATTTGCAATGGAAGGATTTGAACGCTGAAATCTTCTTTGTGTACTATTTCTAACATTACCATTTCTAACATGACCTATCTTTTGGCTACTAGACTGAAACAGATTGTTGTTCCTTTCCGAGAAAGCAAGTTGACGCGTCTCTTTCAAGCTTTCTTTTGTGGCAAGGGCAAAGCTTGTATGATTATTAATATAAACCAGTGTGCTTCCATGTATGACGAGACTCTTCATGTAATGAAATTTTCAGCAATTGCTAAGCAGGTAAGGTATCATTCATTGCTTTTTGTCTTGCCTGCTCCCTCGACCCTATTCCCACTAAACTGCTGACCACCCAACTTCCCTTCCTGGCTCCCATGTTGGCTGATATTGTTAATGGTTCCCTCTCCTTAGGCACTGTCCCCCTCTCCTTCAAATCTGCCGTCATCACCCCTCTTTTTAAAAAAAAAAAAAACCCTTGACCCCTCCATCCTTGCAAACTACCACCCCATCTCCAACCTCCCTTTCCTCTCAAGTCCTTGAACGTGTTGTTGCCTCCCAAATCCGTGTCCATCTTTCCCACAACTCCGTGTTTGAATCCCTCCAATCAGGTTTCCGTCCCTGCACAGTACTGAAAATGGCTTTTGTCAAAGGCACAAATGACATCCTGTGTGACTGTGACAAACTATCCCCCTTCCTTCTCGATCTGTCTGCAGCTTTTGACATGGTTGACCACTCCATCCTCCTCTTAACACCTCTCCACCATCATCCAGCTGAGTGGGACTGCACTTGTCTGGTTCCATTCTTATCTATCTAATCTTAGCTAATGAATCTCTTGCAATGGCTTCTCTTCCCGCTCCTGCACAATTATCTCTGGTGTCCCCCAAGGATCTATATCCTTGGGCCCCTCCTATTTCTCATCTACATGCTGCACCTCAGTGAAATCATCTGAAAACAGTGTCAGTTTCCACATGTACACCGATGACACCCAGCTCTACCTCACCACCACCTCACTTGACCCCTCCACTGTTTCTAAATTATCAGATAGCTTGTCCGACATCCAGTACTGGATAAGCAGAAATTTACTCCAACTAAATATTGGGAAGACCGAAGCCAGTGTCTTCGGTCCCCGCCACTGACTCCATTCTTCTCCCTGCCAACTGGCCTGAGGCTGAACCAGACTGTTCTCAACCTTGGTGTCATATTTGACCCCGAGATGAGCTTACGACCACATATCCGCACCATCACTAAGACAGCCTATTTCCACCTCCGGAGCATCGCTGGACTCTGCCCTTACCTCAGCTCATCTGCTGCTGAAACCCTCACCCATGCCTTTGTTACCTCTAGACTTGACTATTCCAACACACTGTTGGCCGGCCTCCCACATTCTACCCTCGGTAAACTTGGTCATCCAAAACTCTGCTGCCCGTGTCCTAACTCGCACCAAGTCCCATTCATCTATCACCCCTGTGCTCGCTGACCTACTTGTTTTCAAATCCCTCCCTATCTCTGTAATTTCCTCCAGCCCTATAACCCTCCGATATCTACACTCTAATTCTGGCCTCCTGAGCATTCCCAATTTTAATCGCTCCACCATTGGTGGCCGTGCCATCTATTGCCTAGGCCCTAAGCTCGGAATTCCCTCGCTAAACCCCTCCGCCTCTTTCCTTTTAAGATGAGGAGGAATTTCGTCTCTGAGGGTCATAAATCTGTGGAATTCTCTGCCCCAGAGAGCTGTGGAGGCTGGGTCATTAAATACATTTAAAGTGGAGATAGACAGATTTTTGCAAGATAAGGGAGTGAAGTGTTATGGGGAGTGGGCGGGGAAGTGGCTTTGAGCCCAAGATCAGCCATGATCTTATTGAATGGTGGAGCAGGCTCGAGGGGCCAAGTGGCCTATTCCTGCTCCTATTTCTTATGTTCTTATAAGTTGTTGTCAACATTATCATGGATTTTGAGAGGATGAAATATTCGTTCCTATTTTAGAAATTTTCTTGACCACCTAAAGAAATTCACAAAAGTCACACACAAATGTAATAAACTCAAAATTGTACATAACATTTCAGTTCAAATAAATTAGTAGAATATTTATTATTTGCTTGTTTCCATACTGTTATTCAAAACTTAAATCATTACCTTTGGTATTAAAAGTCTGTCATTTGCAGAGATTATATTCTGACCAACTGTAATTTGGCAAATTTCAAAAATCACTGGCAACAGTTTACAATTTAAATGTTTACTTGTAGAAAAGCTCTGCAATATTCTGCTTAATTTCCCAATTTTGATGGCTGGTTTATAAATGTTTCTATGAAGATACTTCTAGCACATTTATAATTCTTGCTAAAAAATAGGAAGTTGTGAACACATGTTCAAGTAACCTGTTTATAGAAACTCTCCTGTTTTTCAGATTGTTCAGATCATTCACCCAAAAGTAAACCTGCAACTTATTGATCCAATAAATGGGAGCAATGCCAGTATGATGGTATGCACTGATCTCTATGAAACACTCTCTGCTGAAAATTGCTTTTCTGAAGATCTACTAATTAAAGATGAAGAGGAGCAGGAAAATGAAGAGCTGGATGTTAGCACCTTGGGCCATGAAGTAATGTTTAAAATTCTCTTCAGCTCCATTTGAGCTTGTGTATAAAACAGACTGTACTAACTATAAACAACTTTTAATTTTCTGGAAATTAATGGAATATTGAGGATTATAGACTGATGCTGTCTGCAGCATGTTAATGGGGTAACCCTTGAAGAAAAATTGTGCATGGATAAGTATTTAGTAGCAAGTCTTGATAATAGAGGAATTAAAATATATAGCAATTAAATAAAAGAGAGACTTGTATTCATAACACCTTTCATGACCTCCGGTTGTCCCAAAGCACTTACAGCCAATCCACCATCTTCAAGGCACAAGTCAGGAATGTGATGGAATACTCTCCACTTGCCTGGATGAGTGCAGCTCCAACAACACTCAAGAAGCTCAACAGCATCCAGGACAAAGCAGCCCACTTGATTGGCACCCCATCCACCACCTTAAACATTCACTCCCTCCACCACCGGCACATCGTGGCTGCAGTGTATACCATCTACAAGATGCACTGGAGCAACTTGCCAAGGCTTCTTCAACAGCACCTCCCAAACCCGCGACCTCGATCACCTAGAACGACAAGGGCAGCAGGCTCATGGGAACCCCATCACCTGCAAGTTCCCCTCCAAGTTACACACCATCCTGACTTGGAAATATATCGCCGTTCCTTCATTGTCGCTGGGTCAAAATTCTGGAACTCCCTCCCTAACAGCACTGTGGGAGTACCTTCTCCACAAGGACTGCAGTGGTTCAAGAAGGTGGCTCACCACCACCTTCTCAAGGGCAATTAGGGATGGGCAATAAATGCTGGCCTTGCCAGCGACGCCCACATCCCAGGAACGAATTTTAAAAAAAAGTTCTTTTGAGGTGTCGTCCCTGTAGTAATGTAGCTGTAGTTATTTGGATTTGAGTTTGCAATAGGCATGTATTAAACCAGGCATCAGAACTGAATTTAAAGTATCAAGGAGAAAACCGAGTACGGTATTGCAAAAATAAAACTGGGGAAGAGAGAAAATTTTATTACTTGAGAATACATTTAGCAATTGGTCATTAACTATCTATGGATACATTTAGACTTTAAAGAGAATAAAAGAAAAGCTTTTGTACAATCCAAAGAAATTCTAGTTTTATTGGAGAAATTTTACTAAAATGGATCCTAGAATGATGGGTGAAGGGAAAATTGGAGGGGGATGAGCGAGAAAAGCAATTCTGAAAGAAGAACTTCCATTTATATAAAGCCTGATGTACTTGGGATGTTCCAAGTGCTTTATATCCATCCATTACTTTTTGAAATTTATTCAGAAGCTGAAATGTATGTAATGTATCAGTTGGATGATTCTAATTTGTATGCTGATCTTCACCTGGACACTGTTCATACTATAGATTTTTCTGTTTTCTTACTCAGGAATTATTGGGCACGATAGAAAACCTAAAACAAAAACTGATTGCTGAAAGACAGCACAAACTGGTTTTGGAAATTCGGGTTCGTAAAGAGATGGGAGAGGCTATGTTTCATCAACTACTGCGTTCAGAAGAAGTTTGGAGGTAATTTTAATGGTATTTAGATTGCAGATTAGGATAAATGAACCAAACATGTTACTAGCTGTTCTGGAAAATTCTTTTCTGGTTTGGTATTTGACACATTTGTGGATACTATCCAAAAATACCCAATAGGTGAGAAAATAAATGGCATCTTATAAATACCTTCTTAGTTATAATATTTTAGTGGAGATGTGTCCCACATTTGCATAGTGAGGAGTTTAAGTTCTGATGGAAATGGGGCATTTTTGTCCTTGGTTTGAGTTGTCTCTGCTGAATTTCTTAACTTTAAAAGCAGGTTCTTTTAAGAAAGCTGCCATCCTCAAAATGACTTCTACAACTCGGAGGGAAACTGGTTTCTATTCTTTTAGCTTTGCATGAATTATATTACAATTAAAGCCAGTACTGTTAATTACAAATAGACATGTGGTCCTAATTGAATATACCCATAATATGCATCACTAGCCTATTAAACAACTTTAATTTAATGAGGATAGCCATGGCAAAGTCAACACTTGTCAAACATAGGTAGCCATAGGTATACTTTTATGTATTTGTTGTGGAACTTGCAGTTCAGTCTTGGTGAAGTGACTTGTCTTGCAGATTTTGTCTCAACAAAGACTATTTCAAAAGATTTTATGGGAATAAGGATTGGGCACTTTGACTTGCTAAGTTAGTTGATGTTTGACATGGATGCCACAGATACTGAAGCAGTACGATTACGCCATTGATGGGGCTGCTTATGTAATGTTGAGATAACTAGTCGATAGGGATGGGATGGCTACTCCCTTTCTATTTAGTGTTATTGGTAAAGAAAGCTATTCAAAGGGACTCAACTGACTGGTTTGTGTGTTCAACCTCTCATGAATGCGTTCAAAGGTTTTGTGTTTGGCTGCTGCTGCTTATTTCTGTGAAATAACTGACTAAATCTGTTTGGTAACAGGCTACATTACCAGTGTCTGGTGTGACTGATATTCTCCTTGGATATAACTGAGGCTTATAATGGAAACCCATTATAAGGGATGCTTTTGAAGTATCTGAAGAATTGGGACATTCAGTTTCACAGATACTGTGTTGGTGGGCTCACTACCTTAAACAATAGGTAAAGAAGGAAGAACTTGCATTGTATAACAATTTTCATATTCTCAGGATGTCCCAAGTGCTTCATCGGCAATAAATTACTTCTGAAGTGTGGGCAAGTATAACAGCCAATTTGTGCAAGGCAAGGTTTCACAAAAAGCAATGAGATAAAAGATTATCTCCGTTTTAATTGAGGTATAAATGTTGGCCAGGACACTGGAATAACTCTGCTGCTCTTCTTTGAATAGTGCCATGGGATCTTTTACATCCACCTGAAGAATAGGCAGATAGGGCCTATTGGTTTAATGCGTCACCTTTGCCAATGCAGCACACTCTCAGTACTGCACTGAAGTGTCAACCTAGATTATGTGCTCAATTCCTGGACTGGGGCTTCAACCCATGACTTTAACACTGAGCTACTATTGATCCATAATGGTGGGTGCCCCAGATGCCATTATTGTGGCTTTTCATGGTTCAAGGGATCGTTATTGAGTGGAGAAACATGGGAGTCATCTGTCACAATTGTATTGTGCCTGCGGATCCTGATGGATACTAACTTTATCCTGGAAAAGGTCCTTTAAAACTGAACTAATGAGCAGAAAAAGGCACTTTGGTCTTTTCAAGAGTTCCAGTACAGGAATGCCACAAGCTCAAGTCCAAATCATTCCTCTTCATGGTACAATACCCCTAGGAATGCAACAGAAGGGCTTTTTTTTTTCTACACATGTGCAAGGTTCAGATCCAAGCCACAGGATGGATTTGTGGCAAGAGAGGGAAATTGTTGCAGGAACGAAGGGCTCAGCCTTGGTCACAGAGCACCCTCTCTAGGTGGGAAATTCAGCCTTCTGGTGCGCACATTTATTTGCCATAATCTCTCCAATGACCTGTTGGTTACAAGTAAGCCTAATATGTAACATTGGGTTTAGAACATTAAGGTGGCTGGCACATCATAGACTGTCCTGTGTAGGTCCTTCTAACATGCTGAAGGCAGATGTCTTGTATAATTGATTAGAAAACTCTTGAAACTTAGGACAGCAATTGTTGGATTGCCATAAAGACTGTATCCTCCCATCTTTCACTTGCACAGTGCTAGTGCCTCATGAACTTGCTATCGTCCTAAATGGTCAACTTCTTAAACATGATGCTCACCCTGTTTACCTGGGCATCACCCTTGATCAGTCACTAACCATCTACTGAAAACTGCTGAGAAAATTAAAACCTGCAATAGCTGAATCGCCAAACTTGCTGGCTCTCCCTGGGGAGCAAATGCCTCCACTTTACGTTCATCTGCTCTTGTACACTGCGATTCAGTTACAGAATATTTCACTTCTGTTTGGGGGTCACCGAATGCACACTAAGCTGGTGGATACTCAACTACAGGCTGTTATTTGCCTTGTTATGCCCTATTCCTCTCCCATCATTACCAGTCCTTTGGTACATACCTCCTCAACATCTTCAACATTTAGATGCAGTAGCAAAATTAATGAATAGACTTCATGACAAAATCATGTTGCCAATTCACTGATTCGTTCTATCCATCAACACTGCGTCTTTCTTTGAGACACCCAACATGGTTAACCTTTCCTGATTCATTTAATTTTACCTTACCAACTTGCTGGCATGAAGAGTGGACAGCAGATGTTCCTATAAATCACCATATCATGTCCGAAACAACAGACAGTTAACTAGGATTCAGCTGGCCATGTCATAGTTGGGTGATTCTCAATCGTTTTTGATCTGAACAGGGGCAGTGCATCTTAAATTTTCACCTATGGGGTCGTCTTGGTGATAACAAATGTCCTTGCGGACAAGAACAAACTATGTCCTATGTCTTTGAATCATGCTGGACATATGAGGAGAGGTTGAGTAGATTGGGACTCTACTCATTGGAGTTCAGAAGAATGAGCGGCGATCTTATTGAAACATATAAGATTGTGAAGGGGCTTGATCGGGTGGATGCGGTAAGGATGTTCCCAAGGATGGGTGAAACTAGAACTAGGGGGCATAATCTTAGAATAAGGGGCTGCTCTTTCAAAACTGAGATGAGGAGAAACTTCTTCACTCAGAGGGTAGTAGGTCTGTGGAATTTGCTGCCCCAGGAAGCTGTGGAAGCTACATCATTAAATAAATTTAAAACCGAAATAGATAGTTTCCTAGAGGTAAAGGGAATTGGGGGTTACGGTGAGCAGGCAGGAAATTGGACATGAGGCTGAGTTCGGATCGGTCAGGGCCCTGTGGGTGGCGGAGTGGGCCCAGGGGCTGAGTGGCCGGGTCCTGCTCCTACTTCTTGTGTTCTTTAGATTTGAGGTTAGGATCAGATCAGCCATGATCTTATTGAATGGCGGAGCAGGGTCGAGGGGCCGATTGGCCTACTCCTGCTCCTATTTCTTATGTTCTTATGCTCACTAACTATACTATCTGGTGGCCTATGCACTTTGCATGCTGGTGATGCTTTATAATTCCAACCATCATTGTCAAGTCTAAAAATAAAAAAATAAATAACTTTTGTAAATCTCACTATTGGCAGCTGTGTCTTCAGCCATCTAGACCTCAAGCTCTGGAATCCCCTCTTTTTTTTAAAGAGTCTCCTTAAAACCCACCTCTTTGACCAAGCTTTCAGTCATCTCTCCCACTATCTCATCCTTTCTCTTAGTGTTGATTGTCTGATTATGCTTCTGTAAAACTTCTTGGGATGGTTTTCTATGTTTAAAAAGGTGCTTGCAAATAAATGATTATTACTTCTATGCTATCAAGCTACTTTTCTAACATCCAGTCTTGAATGAGGTGGAACTTCCTCCAACTCAACATTGGAAAGACAGAAGCTAATGTCTCCGCCCTTGTCACAAACACTCTTGCTATTGATTCCATCCTCCTCCCTGGCCATTGTCTTGGGCTCAACCAGATCATTCATGACTTTGGCATCCTATTTGACCTTGAACTTAATTTTAGGTTAGATATTCTCTCTACCACAAAGACCTGCTTGCGTCACCTCGAACATTTACTATCCTTCAATGTACCTCTGTCTCTTTTGACTTTGAAACACTCGTGCATGTTGTCTTCAACCTTGGACTGAACTACTCCAACGCACCCTTTGCTCACTGTCCTTGCTCCATTATCCATAAGCTTCAACTTGTGTAAAACTCTACTGCGTGCATCCTGTTGATCACCCATCACCTTTGCCCTTGCTGGCCTACATTTGGCTCCTGTCCCCAAGGCATTAAATAATAAAATCCTCATCTTCCTGGTTAAATCCCTAAATGGGCGTTCCTCACCTTCTCTCTGCAATATCCTCTAGCCCTGTATCTTTTTCACACTTTGTTCCTCCTTTCTCTCTCTTTCCTTCCCCCCCCCCCCACCCCTTTCCCACCATCCTTGGTAACTGAACATTCAGCCACCTGGGTCTTGCTGTTGGGTTTCCCTCATTAAACCTCTCCAGCTCCCTCCTTTCTTTTTAAAAAACAACCTTCTTAAACATCCAACTCTTCAATCAAGTCTTTGGCTCAGCATGTGTTTTCCTTGTGCCGATCTGTGGTGTGCCTTGGGAGTTCTTTTGTTAAAGATACTGTATAAATGCAATTTGTTGTCTGTGTCATCTGAGGTAGTTTTTGCCTTCACCGCCTGGGTGGTAATCTGGCAGAGCAGATCACCTGTCCTTTTTATATAATAAAAAAAACTTGCCAGATTTTCATTCCTTTGAAATCATTGGAATGAAAATTGGGTAGATTCTGTAACTGGTGGATGATGTGTTCTGCCAGATTACTGCCCAGGCAGTAACTTTGAAAATTGTTGTCCTTTTTTGATGAGGGTTGTTGAAGGATGTTGAGTATGGCCCTTTTTGAGGTTGACTGTGCTCTGATATGCCAAGTGAACATGGAAGTGTTTGTGGTGGACTTGGTAATCTGATAACTGAGCCAGACAGACCCACAGGGTATTGTTGATTTTCAGTAAGCCAGGTTTATTTGTGAAGCCCAAGGGGTAAATTACTGGTTGGGATTCTTCGCACATGGCTCTATATAACACTGTAAACTAAAGCCTAAACATGTAGGATGATTTTGGATTTGTCAGTAGTTTAAAGAGTAGTTGAGCATTTTATTTTCGTAATCTCCCCTTCATTCTTTTGGTGATTTATCTTTAAATCATGCCTTCTAGTTACCAACTCAGTGACCGGTGGGAATAATTTTTCTTTTTTTTATTAGCAAAACCCCTCTCAATTCTACCCATATCTGATCTCCATTTAACCTTCTCTATGCTAGTGAAAAGAAACCTAATTTCTTGTACTAAAACCTGTTGTCCCTGGTGTCATCCTAGTAAATCTATTTTGTACCCTCTTTGACATGTTTAGAAAAATAGAATGCCCAAACTGGGGATGGAATTCTAACTGTGGCCGAACCAATGTTTGAAAGGTGTAGCATTACTACTTTGGTTTTGTACTTTAAACCCTATTTGTAAAACCTAGTATCCCATATGCTTTTTTTTTAAAGCAGCTCTCTGAATTGTACTCCAGTCTTAAAGTTTTGTGTATCTTGAGCTGCACCCCCGCCCCCTAAGTCTCTCTGCTATTCCATTCCTTTTAAACTAAAACCTAAACATATAGGATGCTTTTGGATTTGTCCTTCCTTTTAAAAGTCTTGCCATTTAATTATTCATTTTCCTTCCTAAAATGTACCTCCTTGCACTTCTCTCTCAATCTTCATCCAACATTTATCTGCCTAATCTAATCTAATTTGTCATCCTGAAGTTGATTGCAGTCCTCTTTAGTCAGCCTTGCTCCCTATCTTTGTCCTCTGCATTTTTTGATATTGTTACCATATACAGATCACTTTCACATACTGCAAAGAGCAGTGTTCCTAAAACTGACCCCTAGAGAATGCTATTGTTTACATCCTCCAGTCCAACATCAATCAACCATCACTCCGTCTCTCTCTGTTCCTGTAGCTAACTTCCTAGAAAGAAAGACTTGCATTTATATAGTACCTTTCACAACCACCAGACGTCCCAAAGCACATTGCAGCCAATAAAATACTTTTTGAAGTGCAGTCACTGTTGTAATGTAGGAAACGCGACAGCCAATTTGCACACAGCAAGCTCCCACAATCAGCAATGTGATCATAACCAGATAATCTGTTTTAGTGATGTTGATTGAGGGATAATTATTGGCCAGGACACCAGGGATAACTCCCCTGCTCTTCTTTGAAATAGTGCCATGGGATCTTTTACATCCACCTGAGGGCAGACAGGGCTTCGGTTTAACGTCTCATCCAAAAGATGGCAGCTCTGACAGTGCAGCACTCCCTCAGCACTGCACTGGAGTGTCAGCCTAGATTTTTGTGCTCAAGTCTCTGAACCCACAACCTTCTGACTCGGAGGTGAGGGTGCTACCAACTGAGCCATGGCTGACTCTCCTACCGGTGCTGTCACATTTTAATAATTTTATCAAACAACCTTCTATATGGCATATTGTTAACCCTTTAAAAATCTATATACACCGCATCCACTGCATTTCCTTTATCGTTAGTTATTTCTCCAATGACTACTATTAAATTGGTCAGACATGACTTGCCTTTTACAAATTCATGCTGACTGACTGAACCCATGTCTTTCTAAGTGATTTTTATCCTGTATTTATGGCATAGAGAAGGTTGTCCACTGATGCTAGGCTGACTGGTCTATAATTATTTGGTTTACCCCATCTCCTTTAGTGCTTTGATGTTTTGAAAAATTGTAGTCTGATCCTTTTCTATTGGTCAGAGCCTCTGTTATTTCCCCTCTATCTTCCTTCGGCATTCTCGGATGCATATCAACAGGACAGGACCCAGTGACTATTCCACTTGAGTTCTAGTAACTATTTCTTATCTATTATTTTAAATAATTGCTCCTCTTGTATCCATCATTCCCCCAATTGCACTCTTGTAAAAACTGAGGCAAAGTAATCGTCAAGTATAAAATGAGAGCTTTTTATTTTGTTATTAGCCCTAGATTTGTCATACTAAAGTTTCATTCGGGGATCTCTAGCTTTTGCTGTGTATTTTTTTTCTTGTGGGACTATGTTTAGTCTGTACCGTACCGTAATCATTACCTATTTAAAGTTTTCTTTTTGTCCACTATTTTTATCTGACAGTTTTTGTTTCCATTTTATTTTGTCTGGTTCCTTTTTATTCATCTTGTTGCAGTTTTCTTCCCTCTCCAATAAGTACCTTTTTATCTTTTTGAAGAGATAGTGAACAGTCTATTTATATTGAACCTAATTATGTTATGGCTGCTGTTTCTTAGATGTTCCCTTATGCCCCATTTCATTTCCTAGAACTAGAGCCAGCACTCAACCTGCTGAACCAAAAAACAATCTTGGACACATTTATTTAATTTTAAAAAAATCCTCATTCTTTGGGGTAAAAATAAATGTAAGTAGCAATCTATCTTTGGATGCTTAAAATCACCTATTATGGTCCTTCTATTTCTGCATTTTTCTCTTTTTTTAAGGGTACTAGGCTAATGAAACGCTTTGGTAATATGGTGCTTGAATTCAGTAGAGACTTGGTAATTGCAAATACTGAGTGGTACAACTGTAGTTTCTATTTTCCCCCCCTGTAAGGAAAGCAAAGTCTCTACAGCCATTGGTTCAATCTAGTGGAAGATGTATTTAAGTTCTGCATGCAAATCATTGAATCATAGAATAGTACAGCACAGAAGAAGGCCATTTTAGTTGGCACCAGCTCTTTTGAAGAGCAATTCAGTTAGTCCCACTCTTTCTTTCTTCCCCCTCCGCCCCCATATCCCTGCAATTTTTTTCTCCTTCAAGTATTTATCAAATTCCCTTTTTGAAGGCTGCTATTGAATTGGTTTCCACCACCCTATCGGGCAGTGCATTCCAAATCCTAACCACTCGTAGGGTGGGGGGTGGGGAGAGACAGTTTTTCCTCATGTCTCTTCTGGTTCTTTTGCTGATCCCCTTCAATCTATGTCTTCTGGTTATTGACCTTTCAGCCATTGGAAACTGTTTCTCTTTATTTACTATATCTAAACCCTTCATGATTTTAAACACCTCTATCAAATCTCCTCTTCTCCTTCCCAGTTTCTCCAGTCTATCCACATAACTGTAATCCCTCATAACTGGAACCATTCTAGTAAATCTCTTCCGTAACCTCACCAAAGCTTTCACATTCTTCCTAAAGTGTGTCGCCCAGAATTGGACACAATACTCCAGCTCAGGCTGAACTAGCATTTTATATAGGTTTAGCATAACTTCCTGGCTTTTGTACTCTCTGCCTCTATTTATAAAGCCCAGGATCCCATATGCTTTATTAACTGCATTATTAACCTGTCCTGCTACCTTCAAAGGTTTGTGCAGACACACACTCTGGTCTCTCCCTCTTTGCGCCCCCCCCCCCCCCCTTTAAATTTGTACCATTTAGCTTGTAGTTTCTCTCCTCATTCTTCCTACCAAAATGTATCGCCTCACACTTTTCTGCATTGAGAGCATCTGCCATGTTCAGTGTTTTGTCAATTTTTTTTAGATAAAATTGTACATGTTGATGTTTTGTTCACCCACTACAGTGAGCGTTTTGAAGAACTAAAGGAGATCTATGAAGAACAATTAGACAGCAAACTCCACATGTACAAGGAATCAATCAGACGACATGCATATAAATGTGCTTTGGAAGAGGTTCAATATAAATATGTTTCAAAAGAAGAGTTCACTGCTGAGCAACACAAAGTGAAGGTAATATTTAAGACTATTATGTTGCTGCCTTTTGATATCGGAAGTAAAATGAAAAGGTGGAGAATAGTTGATTATTTGTAATCTATTTGTTCACAGGTGCAGTCACAGTGCCAAGTGACTTGTTCTCTCAAAGTATAGTCAGTTTTGGGTGGGGAGGAAGGGGACAGTTAAACTTGACCATTAATGTTAATCTTTTCTCATTCCTGTGATCTACATAACCTATTCTGTTTAGTTTCTGTAGCACATGGTCACTTAAACACATGTCCAAGGATGTAGCCATCTAAATGGTTTTGATACCATGCAATTTAGTACAAATGGGTTATTGGTAATGCACAGCTTGATGTAATACTGAGGCATAGTGCAAGGAAGTTC
Source organism: Squalus acanthias (assembly GCA_030390025.1). Lineage (NCBI taxonomy): Eukaryota > Metazoa > Chordata > Chondrichthyes > Squaliformes > Squalidae > Squalus > Squalus acanthias. Next base: position 70,682,022 of record CM059432.1, on the reverse strand, counting down.
TAGGGTTCATCTTGGTCAGTGCTGAGTAGGCTGATTTCAACTAGGGACATCAGCAATATTCCCTCTAATTTTTATTTGTACTGAGTGGGCCACAAACTCCTGAGCGCAGCTTTTTTGCCCATGGGCAAATTTTACAACAACAAAACCAAGCATATATACAACAATGCAAGTAAATAAGGTTGACATTTACTCAACATGACTTGGTTACATCATGCTGGAAATTTCTCCCATCTGTCTTTCTCTATTTTCCAGTGATGGAAAATTCTGCCAAGGTTGACAATCCACCTCTCTAACAGGTCACATTATACTTCTACTTTCGCATGTCCAATCTACCTCCCTCCTCACTGGTCCCATTCTCGCCATCCTCACACATCCCACACCTGGAATGTTAACTCTCCTTTTCCGACACGAGCTCGCACTTTCAGGAGAGTAGATAAAATGTAAAAGGAGCGGGGAGGATACACACACCTTAAAAGTCTGGGCTTAGATCATAAACAACTTTAAAAATCCATTCATCTCGCCAAACAGTGAAATGAAACTCACATAATCTGGTCTCTCATCCATTATTCATTAACGTAGACAGCTTCAATTAACCTGTGGTTTCCAGGTGGTATATGTGGCTCAAGCAGTGCATTCCAAATCGTAGCCACTTGTTGCATAAAAAGTTTTTCCTCAGTCGCCTCTGGTTCTTTTGCCAATCACCTTAAATCTGTGCCCTCTCGTTATCGACCCTTCAGCCATTGGAAACAGTTTCTCTTTATTTACTCTGTCTAAATCCTTCATGATTTTAAACACCTTTATCAAATCTCCTCTTGGCCTTCTCCGCTCCAAGGAGAACAACTCCAGCTTCTCTAGTCTATCCACTTTTTATTCTGCATGCAACTTAAATATAATATTTGTGATTAGACCTGTCAATGCCCTGTTAATTTTTCTCCTTTTAATACGTAATGTTCAATCACTCTAGTTTTGTTGAGTAGAAAACACCCTTTCAGTCCAGCTGGCCAGCCCTGAAGGTCAAAAAATACACTACTATTCTGTTAAGTCCTGATGTTTCAAGCCTCAGGATTTCTAACAGCCAATTTTTGGTCGGGGTGGTGATGAAGGAGAAGGCCGGGTGCATTGCTGACGTGAGGGCATTGTATGAATGTCTGGCTAATATCTAAAACAGATCCCTTGCTGAATTTCATGAGTTTGGACAAGTATTATCATTCATAGTATTAGCCTCATTCCATAAACTGGGGGAATCCGCGTCGGGCAGGTGTGTCTGCTTACTACTGTTTTTTAAAATAGATTGTTACTGTTGTTTTGACTGCATCTCAGTCATCTGTGTCATCGCACCAACGCTCTTCTCGATCTTCCTTGCTGCAATGCTCCATCTCGCCCTCCGTAAGCTCCCCGCTGGAGTGGAGCTAATTTACAGAACAAAAGGGAAACTGTTCAACCTCTGTCTCCTCCAGTCCAGATCCAAGGTCGTCCCATCCTCTGTCGTCGAATTACAGTATGCAGACGACGCTTGCGTCTGCGCTCACTTGGAGGTCGAACTCCAAACCATCATTAATACCTTCACCGAAGCGTACGAGAGCATGGGCCTTACACTAAACATCCATAAGACAAAGGTCCTCTACCAACCTGCCCCCCCCCCCCGATTATCAAAATCCACGACAAGGCCTTGGACAACGTGGACCACATTCCATACCTCGGGAGCCTACTGTCAACAAGGGTAGACGTCGATGACGAAGTCCAACACCGCCTTCAGTGTGCCAGTGTAGCCTTCGGTCGCCTGAGGAAGAGAATGTTTGAAGACCAGGACCTCAAACCGGCACCAAGCTCATGGTCTACAGAGCAGTAGCGATACCCGCCCTCCTGTATGCTTCAGACATGGACCATGTACAGCAGGCACCTCAAAGCACTGGAGAGGTACCACCAATGCTGCCTCCGCAAGATCCTGCAAATCCATTGGCAGGATAGGCGCACCAACGTCCGTGTTCTCGCTCAGGTCAACATCCCCAGCATCGAAGCTTTGACCACGCTCGATCAGCTCCGATGGACGGGTCACATCGTCCGCATGCCCGATACGAGACTCCCAAAGCAAGAGCTCTACTCGGAGCTCCGACATGGCAAGAGAGCCCCAGGTGGGCAGAGGAAACGCTTCAAGGACACCCTCAAAGCCTCCTTGGAAAAAGTGCTACATCCCCACCGACACCTGGGAATCCCTGGCCCAAGACCGCACAAAGTGGAGGAGAAGCATCCGGGAAGGTGCCGAGTATCTTGAGTCTCTTCGCTGGGAGCAAGCGGAAGCCAAGCGCAAGGAGTGCACGTCAACCCAAGCACCCCACCCACCCGCCCCTTCAACCACCGTCTGCCCCACCTGTGACAGAGACTGTAGGTCCCGCATTGGACTCATCAGTCACCTGAGAACTCGTTTTTAATGTGGAAGCAAGTCATCCTCTGTTCCGAGGGACTGCCTAAGAAGAAGCATCTCAAAGTTACATTTATTTTTTCACAGCTGAGCCGAGCCCCGCCACCCAGCGCCTCCCACACAGCAAACAACAACTCGCTTCTTCAGCGGCCTTTAAACTCAATGCAATTGTCCCAAGCTCACAGAAAAGCCCCTTCACTTATCTGCACAAAATCACATCGGCCTCATAGCCAACGGGCGGCATTTCTTCTGATCGCACAGACGTAATGAAGAAAATGACGAACATTTGCAACACCAGCTCTCATTAGCTTCTATGTTAAGCTTTTAGATGAAACACTTCTCTTTTTCCCCCCCCCCCTTTTTTCTTCCACCCATTAAAAACATCATAAACTTTATTCAAGACAACCTTGCACCCTCCAATGTAATTTCTGCTTGTTTGACAGTTTGCAGATATTTTTTGGTTCCCTGGTGCTGCCTCTTTGTACAGTGATTGCCGTGTTACACTTGCATTTAAAGTGACAAATTGCTACAGAAATCCACGAAGCACCAAAGATTACAGAAGATCAGACTCCCCGTCAAATCCCATGCTGTTGCTAACTGCACTCGCACTATTACCCCAGGACCCGTGCTTATACAGCACAACGCTCCTACCTAGCCATGACCAAGAGCGTGTTCATCACCTCCAATCCAGACATACTGACTGCGCTATGCAAGAGCTGAAAGGCAATCAAACGAAATTTTCCCTGAGCTCACTGCTCCTCCATTCACTGGCTCAGCCGTACTTTTTCCACTCGCGCTCTCTCAGCCGATCACGCTTTGGCCATTGGGTATTGGGCCCCTCCTCCGCTCCAGCTCACTCTTGTGCGCAACTTGTTTATTTCGGTGCACGGGAGCTTGGAGGGAACATTGGACATCAGTATCTACAATTGGCCTCAGTAGCTCCAGGCTAGCGAGGGTTCTCGCCAATGTTCCCTGATTTTTTTTTTTTCCCGGTGCGCAGGCCCTTTAATGGGCTGTGCGGCCTAATCAAATGTTCGAGCATGTGCGGGTTTTTCTTATAAAAGCCGGTGCTCGGCCTGCATGGGACCTCCAGAGTGCTGTGCGGCCGTGCAGCTTAACTGGAACATTGGTTCTTACTCCTGCCTGATGATCCCTGATGAAAGGTCCATGTGGATTTTAGGGAAAACAGGATTGATGTGTCCCCCCCCCCCCCCACCACTTCTTAAATAATGCAGTGACATACAAGAGCATAAGAATTAGGAGCATAAGTAGGCCGTACGGCCCTTCGAGCCTGCTTCGCCATTCAATAAGATCATGGCTGATCTTCGACCTTAACTCCACTTTCCCGCCTGATCCCCATATCCCTTGATTCCCCTAGAGTCCAAAAATCTATCTATCTCAGCCTTGAATATACTCAGTGACTCAGTTTCCACAGCCCTTTGTGGAAGTGAATTCCAAAGATTCACAATCCTCTGAGTGAAGAAATTCCTCCTCATCTCAGTCTTAAATGGCCGACACCTTATCCTGAGACTATGCTCCCTAGTTCTAGACTCTCCAGCCAGGGGAAACAACCTCTCAGCATCTACCCTATCAATCCCCTTCAGAATCTTATGTTTCAATGAGATCACCTCTCAATCTTCTAAACTCCAGAGAGTATAGGCCCAATCTACTCAAAGCACAACCCTCTCATCCCAGGGATCAATCTAGTGAACCTTTGTTACACTGCCTCTAAGGAATGTATGTCCTTTCTCAGGTAAGGAGACCAAAACTGTGCACAGTACTCCAGGTGTGGTCTCACCAAAGCCCTGTGCAATTGTAGTAAGACTTCCTTACTCTTGTATTCCAACACCCTTGCAATAAAGGCCAACATACCATTTGCCTTCCTAATTGCTTGCTGTACCTACATGCTAACTTTCTGTGTTTCCTGTACGATGACCCCTAAATTTCTCTGAACACCAGCATTTAATAGTTTCTCACCATTTTAAAAAAATTCTGTTTTTCTATTCTTCCTACCAAAGTGAATAACCTCACATTTCCCCACATTATGCTCCACCTTATTGCCCACTCACTTATCCTTTGCAGGCTCTGTGTCCTCGTCACAGTGTACTTTCCCACCTAGTTTTGTATCATCAGCAAACTTGGATACATTGCACTCAGTCCCATCATCTAAGTCATTAATATAGATTGTAAATAGCTGAGGTCCCATCACTGATCTTTGCGGCACCCCACTAGTTACATCCTGCCAACCTGAAAATGACCCGTTTGTCCCTACTCTGTTTTCTGTCCGTTAACCAATCCTGTATCCATGCTAATATATTACCCCAACCTCATGATCCCTTATCTTGCGTAGCAACCTTTTATGTGGCACCTTATTGAATGCCTTTTGGAAATCCAAATATACTACATCCACTGGTTTCCCTTTATTTACTCTGCTAGTTACATTCTCAAAAGACTAATAAATTTGTTAAACACTATTTCCCTTTCATAAATCCATGTTGACTCTGCCTAATCATATATGATTTTCTAAGAGCCCCTATACCACTTCCTTAATAATGGATTCCAGCAGTTTCCCGATGACTGATGTTAGGCTAACTGGCCTGTAGTTCCCTGTTTTCTCTCTCCCTCCTTTCTTAAATAGCGGGGTTATATTTGCTACCTTCCAATCCGCTGGGAGCGTTCTAGAATCTAGGGAATTTTGGAAGATCGCAACCAATGCATCCACTACCTTTTTTTAGAACCCTAGAATGTAGGCCATCAGGTCCAGGGGATTTGTCGGGTTTTAGTCCCATTAGTTTCTCGAGCACAGCTTTTCAAATGTGAAATTTCACGCATACAGAAACTTTGGGGCCACGCAGCCTGTTAAAGGGACCGCGTGCCCCCAAAAATTAGAGGGAACATTACTTGAATCCCATTTTTTTCCCTATTACAGTACTATTAAAAAAAAACTTAAGTCCAAAGTTCCTCCCCTTCACTTATTTTTACGTTCCCTCGTATCGCTGGTATTTTGTCCTTTTCCTACACTGACAATAACAAGTCTACCATTTCCTTATTATGTTATAGTCTTGCCTGCACTTCTCTTTAATGGACCCGCATTCCCCTTTACCATTCTCTCAATATATTTATAAAAACTTTTACTGTTGTGCATTGATATCCATTGCAAGTTTTTATTCATGTTCCCATTTTGCACCGCTTATTACTTTGAATCCCTTTGTTGCTTTTTATAGCTCTCCAATCTGCTGGATTTCTACTTTTCCTTGCATTTGTGAAAGTTTTTTCTTTTAGCTTGATAGCTCATTTGTTGACCCTGGTTGCTTAACTATAGAAGTGGAGCCTTTGCCTTTTAGGGGTATGTACTGGTTTTGTATCATACCAAATACTACTTTGAATACTTCCCATTATTTATCTTTAGGTTTACTCATTGACAGTTCAGCCCAGTTTACTGTGGTCAATTTATTACTCATCCCTTCAAGGTTTTCCTTACTTTGTGACTTATGTTTCCCCACTCAAACTTGATCTCTAACTCAATCATATTGTGGTCACTATTTGTAAGATGCTTGCTTACTGTCAGATTGTTAACGAATTCTGGTTCGTTACTCATCACTAAATCCAGTATGGCTTATTCCCTTATCAGTTCTTAAACCTTTTTTAAAATTCTTGAATTTCATGCAGATTTGCCACTCTACTATCTTCATAGATGTCCTTATTTAATAGAAGTTGCCAATGTTTAGAGGCATGATAGTGTAGTGATTGTTACTAGACTAGTAATCCAGAGGTCTGGAGCAATAATCCAAAGAGCATGAAGTCAGTTCCTACCATGGTAGTTTGAGGATTTAAATTCAGTTTACAATATCTAGAAATAAGCCTGGTATCAGTAAAGTGACCACGAAGTTGACAAATTGTCGTAAAAACCCAACTGGTTCACTAATGTTCAAGTTTTTGCAGTCTTGTCACTCCTGCAGCCACCAGTAGTCTACAAACTTTAAAATTAAAAAAAAAAAAATGATTCTACCTCTAACGGCATTTAAACGATCACAGAGTTGTATAAAAGTAGTCATCTCCTGTGGCATTGCGCACAGTAAGTTGGTAAATATCGTCACTTTTATACCTATCTCTGATCTTTTGTATAGCTGCCTCTGTCAATCTTGTGCACTTTTTTTTTAAGATAAACACTCTATAAATTTGACACTTTGTGCTTTTGTTTTTCAAAATGATTTGAAGAAACTTTGCTGAGTAGAAAGTGCTAGAAGTTAAAGAATATTCCCATCAGTATAGCTGACTGGTACTAATGCAATCGGGGAAAATTGGAGGGATTGTGCATGCTCAAACTTTACAAAATAAATTCAGCTCCGTCATAGCTTGAGCAAAAATATTAAGTCCAAGCCCAGGCTTTTGGACGAGGTGGAGGTCTTTGAGTAAGAACTTTAATGAAAGCATTAAAAGATAGACACATTTAATTACATGAAGTAATGTTTTGATTTTTAAATTTTGAACATTTGAAATTTCAGTAACTGGAAGGGGGAGGGAGGGAGGGAGAGAGTGGGGAAGAGGTTGGCTGAGGAAAATTCAGAAAGCAGTTTTGAGTGATTTGTGGCAGATCAGCAGGTGATGCACGCTCTCAAAATAGCTGCTTTTATACCACCTTTTTAACATTGAAAAGACCTATGACCACACCACCAACTGGTGTAACAGGTGAGTTTTCAATGAAAAGTGCACCCCACATACCAAATTTGAGGTATAATAAAATCTTCACGTAATGAGGTTTAGAAATATATTGCTATTCCACTATAAAATGCTAGCATACACAAGTTTATAGTTGCTGTAACTAGAAGCATATTAAGATTAGCATTGTAACTTTATCCCTTTCCAAGGTGAGGGACTCAAAAGTGGAGGAGCTGACGGCTGCAGTGAGTAAATACCAAAGTCAACCTGCTCTTGTTGCTTCAAATTCTGAATCTATAACTGGACTGTTGGAGGAGTTGGCATGGTTCAAGGAGGAAATTTTAAAAACACAATCTCGGCTGCAGAGTCTTCAGCTAGAAGCTGTTGTAAATGAAAATGGTAAGGGGCACACTTATTTGATCTGGAACACTTTTTTGTGCCATGTAGAGCAATATATAATGTTATACAAAACCTAGTTGTATCTTTTGTTGTTAATGGCCAAATTTGACTAATCTACCCTTTAGGGCAAAATATAAGAACAAAAGAATTAGGAGCAGGAGTAGGCCATATGGCCCCCTCGAGAATGCTCCACCATTCAATAAGGTCATGGCTGATCTTCGACCTCAACTCCACTTTCCTGCCCGATCCCCATATCCCTTGATTCCCCATGAGTTCAAAAATCTATCTATCTCTGCCTTGAATATATTCAATGACTCAGCTTCCACAGCCCTTTGGGGTAGAGAATTCCAAAGATTCACAACCCTTTGAGTGAAGAAATTCCACCTCATCTCAGTCTTAAATGGCCAACCCCTTAACCTGAGACTCTTCCCCCTAGTTCTAGACTCTCCAGCCAGGAGAAACAACCTCTCAGTATCTGCCCTGTCAATCCCCCTTAGAATCTTATGTTTCAATGAGATCACCTCTCATTTTCTAAACTCGAGAGTATAGACCCAAACTACTCCCATCTCTCCTCCTAGGACAACCCTCTCGTCCCAGGAATCAATCTAGTGAACCTTCGTTGCACTGCCTCTAAGGCAAGTATGTCCTTCCTCAGATAAAGAGACTAAAACTGTGCGCAGTACTCCAGGTGTGGTCTCACTAAAGCCCTGTACAATTGTAGTAAGACTTCCTTACTCTTGTACTACAATCTCCTTGCAATAAAGGCCAACATGCCATTTGCCTTCCTAATTGCTTGCTGTACCTGCATGCTAACTTTCTGTCTTTCCTGTATGAGGTCCCTTAAATTTTTATATTATTGTTTTATTAAATGCACTGTGTACACATGACATTTCAGAGTTATTTTTCTTACCTTCTGTTTTCTTTTCTGTGGTGCTTTTCTCTTCCTTTCTGTTTCAACATTCCTCCCTTGATCACCACCAAAAACAAATTATCTGGTCATTCAGTCACTTGCTGTCTGTGTGCAATTAGTTGCCGTGTTTGTCTATCGAACAGTGACTATATTTCAAAAGTAATTCATTGTTTGTAAAATACTTTGGGATGCCTTGACCTGATGAGGTGCTAAATAAACGCAAGTTCATTTGTTTTTCAAAGTGTCAACACCATATAGGAGATGCTGATTGAATGCTAGGCTTTAAGCAGAGCAAAAGAATGGTGTTTTATCATTCAAGACTTCTGAAAATCCATTTGTGGTTCTTTTAGGTTTTATACCTAATTTTAAATTTTCATGACTGAATTGAGAATGAAGGTTTAGTTTAAAATATGCTATGACTGAACATTGAAGGCAAAAATCCTCTTTAGACCAGTCACATCTTATTTCATATTATAATCTTGTACTTCTGTAAATTCTTTACTTTTTGGTAAATTACAGTTTAATTCCATGTACTTGATGGGCATATTTGCATTACTTATAAAGTATGTAATGGCAGGTATTGTAAATTTGTATACTAGTTACACAATTTCGTTTTTCTCACAAACCAAATTTTGGAGTTACTGTTCTGGGGGGAAAAAATGCCTTTGCACTTATGGCACCTATGTTTTAGTATTTACAAAAAGGGTGCATAAATAATCCAGAAAACTATTGGCCTCAACAGTAGTGGGTGAACTGCTAAAGACTTTAATTGATATAACACCTTATCTAATTTCAAAATGCTTCATGTACAGTCAGTTACTTTGCCATGGCAGTCATTTTGCACATGATCCCACACAGATGATATTAAGGGATAGTAGTGAGCACTTAGTAAGGCGAGGGGGCGATGGCCAACACATTTTTTAAAGTTTGCTGAATATATGGGCAAAGGGAATGCAGTAGTTGTGATTTATATTTACACTTTCAAAAGTACTTGATAAAGTGTCAAGATATTTGCTGAGAAGATTTAAGGTGATTGGTAGTTAAGATGCAGCATGGATAGTGGTTAAAAGACATGAGTAGGAATAAATAGATATTTATTGATTGACAAGATGTGGAGTGCCCCAGGGAGCACTTCTCCATATGGAGAAAGAGGGAATTGTATCAAAATTTACTGACCACGCCAAATTAGGGACATGGAAAACTGAGAAGATTGCATGAGACCACGGAAGGACATAAAAGTTAGTGGACAAATATTTGACAAATGTATGTTCAGGTGAAGTATATTTTGAGGGAAAGGAACAGAGAATGGAAATGTACCCTGAACAGTAAAATGGAGAGATCTAGGGGTATAAATATAAATCTTTTTTTAAAAGCAGGATTGCTGTTGGTAAAAGCCATAAAAAGGATAAATGGATTTGGGACCACTGATTTCAAAAGCAAGGAGGTGATGATCCTGTAAAAGACATTGATTACTGTGTGCAGTTTTGGCAACCCATTATGGAAAGGATATTTGAGCCATGGAAAATGATTTACTAGGATGATGCCAAGGATGAGAACATATAGTTATGGTATTTACTAGGACTGTATTCAATGGAGCAGAAGGAATCTTGTAGCAATGTTCAATATTTTGTGATTAATTTCACTGCTTGGTGAATCTTGAGGCACAATTTTTTAGGATTCGTACTGGAATCCTAAATTGTGAGGTTTAAAGGATTTTTTTTCAGGATTATTAGAATACGGAACATTTTCACAGGTGGCTATATTTAAAAGGAACTTTGACACCAGGAGGAAAAAAAAGTTAAGGTTGCAGAGAGAGACCAGGAATCGGATGGCTGTGATGGGAGCGTTAGCACCAGTATAGGCATTGTGGATCAAATGGCCTCCTTCTGTACTGAAATTTGTATTAAGGAATTTTCTTTTTCTTTGATATTTGTAACATTTCAAAAGCTGTAAACTGATGGTACATGAGTTAGTTGTGCATGTTTCCCTGTTTATGTTCTGGAAAATTGGAACTTTGGTAAGATGTAATGCAAGTTTCTATGATACCAGAATTGTCAATGCAACAATCATCCAGTCTTATTATATAATTTTAGATATTAAATGATTCTGTTGCTAGAGCCCACAATATTTGTAGTTTATATTTAAATGAAACCCTCAAATTAACTGTACAGCAGTCTATTCAGTCAATCCAAATTTGATCTCTTCTAACCTAACCTATCAACTGGGAAGATTTAAATTACTTTTGAATGTTTTATGCTCCATATATATTGAGAGCTGGGTATTAGAGACTCGTAAAATGTCTATTGGTGTCCTTTTGCACTTTGCTTTCACTTAATCATCCTTCTGTTCTTTATTTCTGAGTATACATCTATAATTAGAGATTTTAGTCAAATTATTATGCAAGAAAGGACTAAAAGCATTTTCTCCACAGAGTTAAACAGATATAAAGAATTATATAAGAGTAAAGTCATATCTGAAGAACAGTCTGCGAAACTGCTTGAAGAAAAGGATCAGGTATTATGTACAATCTCAATGAATGCTTCCAATTCAATTTGCTAAAATCATATGTCATGGTATTAAGGGCCAAGGTCCATAACCTTAGCTTCTCAAAAGCATCATCTAACTAGACACTAATATTTTCTGATCGCAATGTCTCTCTGATCATGCATATATTTTAGTTAAACTTTTAAACAAACAAATATAGACAATACATATGAATTTTAAACTGCCATTCATTAACTCTTCTGGTATTAGGTGACCAGGTCCATTACTAGGGAGATGAAGGAGATTTGTACAGCTCTGCTAGAGGCAGAGAAAAATTATCAAGAATGTAATGAAGAATTGAAGAAACTTAATTGGACTATAACAAAGCAGGTATACTTTTTAATATAAGCACTTTTATTCCCTGTTTATTAAACTGCACATGGAATCTTGACATAACTGTATTACCAAAATTAGTTGTAATTTTTACCTGTGTAATTAGATGTAGACCACACTTAAAATGTGCAGTGTATTTAAAAAAAAAAAACATGCTTTGGGTTTTTCTGGAAAGTAACTAAATTGAATTTATTATATGGTGAAGATTGAGAGGTAGAATGAAGTAACGGGGAGGGTTGATCAGAGCAGTGCGGTTGCTGTGTATATGGACTTTCAAAAGTCATTTGATAAAGTACCACATAATAAACTTGTTAACAAAATTAAAGACCATGGGATTAAAGAGACAGTGGGAGCATGGATACAAAATTGTCTAAGGGGCAGAACAGTAGTGGTGAACTGTTGTTTTTCAGACTGGCGGGAAGTATACAGGGGTGTTCCCCAGTGGTCAGTATTGGGACCACTGCTCTTTTTGATATATATTAATGATCTGGACTTGGGTAAACGGGACATAATTTCAAAGCTTGCAGATGACCTGAAACTTGGAAATGTAGTAAACAATGTGGAGGATAGTAACAGACTAGTGAAATGGGCAGACACATGGCAGATGAAATTTAACAGAGAAGTGTGAAGTGATGCAATTTGGTAGGAAGAATGAGGTGAGGCAATATAAAATAAATGGTACAATTTTAAAGGTGGTGCAGGAACAGAAAAGTGCGTGTAGTTCAAATTTAGGAAGAATGACAAGGCCTTGGAGGGTGCAGAAGAAATTTACTAGAATGGTATCGGGGATGAAGGACTTCAGTTATGTGGAGAGACTGGAGAAGCCGCTGTTGTTTTCAAAGCAGAGAAGGTTAAGAGGAGAGTTGATAGAGCAAATAAGGAGAAACTGTTTCCAGTCGCAGAGGTTCAGTAACCAGAGGGGACACATTCAAGGTGATTAGCAAGAGTGCCAATGTGCAAAAAACTTTTTTTCTATGCAGCGAGTTACGATCTGGAATGCACTGCCTCAAAGGGGTGGTGGAAGCAGATTCAAAAGTAACTTTTAAGAGGGAATTGGACAAATACTCGAAAGGGGAAAAAATTATAGGGCTATGGGGAAAGAGCAAGGGAGAGGGTCTCTTCCAAGGAACTGGCACAGGGACGATGGGCCGAATGGCCTCCTCTGTGCCATATTATACTATGAATGATTAGACATAATGTAGATGCAACCAGGTTATTTAACTTGATCAGAGGATATAAGCATAAAATCATTGAGCTCCAACTGAGATTAGAATCCTTTTTTTTCCAGAAAGTAAATATTGCATTAAAATTATCTAATTTAAAAATAGAATCAAGGGTGATGGAGTATGGGGTACAGTGTTTGAGAATTAATCTGCTGCTGAGACCATGAAAATGTAATTTTCCAGACTGCAGGTGGTCAGGGCAGCAGAATGTAAATTATGTTTAGATACTATGAAGCTCCACTAGATCCCCTGCACTGGATGTGCGCTCGGGGAAATTTCAACTGTATCCAATGGGTAGTGCAGTTGATAGGTAATTTGTGTGTAGTCTCTGAATGCAACACAATTAGACCATTCAGTCCCTGCTTATTGGCTTACTTCCCAAGATTTCTGTACTTTTGTAGATGAAAATGGTCAATTTTGTTCCACAGTTCATAATTTAAACAAAACTCTCTAACTTCATGCTTTCTTTTTCTAAAATGTGCTGTCTGTAGGTGAAATGCTGATACATAGGTTGGCTACTTTTAGTATTTCAAACTAGATCATCAAAATATAAAATACCAGCCCAAGCAATTATTTTAAGGAATAATTCTATACAATAGATCTGAATAAATTGCACATAGTACATTTTGAGTCCTGTATGAATTCTGCATTATTCTAGAACTGTTATGGTACTAAAGAGTTTCACAAAACCAAACTTATTTTGAATAATACTTTCTAAAATTCCCTTTTTATTCTGTTCCACCTCACCGCCTTCTTCGAAGGAGAAAATGCTTAAGGACGTTGAAGAAGAACATGTTGGCCAAATCAATCAACTGCAAGATAAGGTGTTGAAACTCCAGGAAGAGCTTGCTCTCTCTACAAAGCTATTGAATGCTGAAAGACCACCACAAACAAAAAAAAGGCTGTTTGCAAATTTAACTGGATCCAAACTGGCAGTTGGCTCACCTTCAAAAACAAGTTTCTTTAAATCCAGGGAGCTGACTCCCCAACTGAAAGCTAAAAAGAATGCAGTGTCTGGAAAACTGCCATCACTACCAAGTAAACCTAATGAATAATTTATTGTTAACTCATGTTAGGTCTAATTATACATGTCTTTTAATACTTAAACATAGTCTTGTTTTTTGAAATGTAAGCAAATAAAAGTTGAACTTTTTTTAATAAATAAACAACCACTAGCTTTTAGTATTTTTATAGTGACTCCTAATAGTGCAGCATACTGCAATACTACTGTAGGCAGTGAGGACTAGAAGCTTAAAGAAGGTCAGTTAAGGACAACCAGAGCATTTAATAATAAGGAAATAGAAAAGTGGGCTATAGAGAACAAGATGAATTCAGGGAAATGTTTACTAGTAGATGGATGCTTCAAGATCAAATAAACCCTTTGTAACGCAAGATTACTCATTAAATGATGGCCATGGGCCACAATCTCGAGCAGTGGCTTGTTCAAGCACAGCTCTTGTAAACCTTTTTGAAGGAGGCTGAAATCAGGGTTGCCAATATTAAATAAATCTTTGGATATGCACACATCACGGAAAATGTTATATCTAAGTGTTGACTCGTGCCAAAAACATTAACATGGTTATAAGTGGAAAGCTGCATCAGACTTGTCACAGGGGACAGCCTGTCTGTACTTTATTCCTGGTTGGCTGTCTTATTACTGCTAATGTCTGTTTGGAGTAACTGCTATTCAGTTATGAGTCATGTCACTTATTTAAAAAATCACCTGGAGGAGATGGGCTTACATAAGGGAGGTAGGTATTAGCTGAAATATAAAAGCTCTGCCAATAAGGTTTGGTGTTTAGGATATTTAAAAAAAAAAAAAATCTGTTATCCACTATACCATCATTAACATTTTAATAATGACAAAGGACTACTGTATCAGCTATTTTCAGTCGCTAAAAATCTGTAGAGAATGGTGATCATTGCTTCTCGTATTTGAGCCCTGTCTTCCTAACTTCCCAGCAATGTGACAGGCAGTTAAAATGTGGTTCTCACTTTCATCACATTAAATAGAGCTAATAATTCATCCTTCAGGATGTATTCTTTGTGTGCACTTCATTTCTCTTGCTGGAGGGTAAAAGAAGATTGTTGTAAGGTAGGGCTATCCCAGGATTCATCGTGCCAGTGAAAGTCCCTTTATTAAAGCTACAGGCACTCTCCAGAGAGAACAAGGAAAAAAAACAAAGGTGAGATTTGTGGATATTATGTAGGCAAGTGATCCGTGCTCTTGGGCATGACATCATAATCTTGTGTGAAATTCCTGCCAAATAGGAAAATTCAGGTACTCTGGCCATTAATATTCTGGCCCTTAAAATGATGAGGCAGCTCCAGTACTTTAACAACTGGTGGGATGGAACTAGGTTGCTTCTGATCCAACGGTTGCAGTTTGTCTGCAAACCATATGATAAATACCCTACTATAAGGGACAAGTTGTGTAGATATATCTATATATCTCATCAGAAAATAGTGTCTGTTTTGCATAAATTCTTTGCAATGACCATAAAACAAGTGAAAGCCCAACCACCTCTCTCTGACCTTTAACAGAATCACCATTGCTGAGTTCTCCACCATCAACATGTTCGCAGTCAACACTGACTAAAACTTAACTGAACCAGCCATATCAAAACCGTGGCCATAGTATTTATTAACTACAGGCTGCAGTTCACCAACTCGCCAAGCTTACTTTGGCGGCAGCACCTCCCTCCCCCACAACCTCTAGCACCAAGAAGGACAAGAGCAGCAGCGTCATGTAATACCAACTCTGCAAGTCCCCCAATATCTAGACTTTGATATATTTCACCATTCCTCTGGCGTTGCTGGGTCGATATCCTGCCATTCCCTACCTAACACCTTTGTGGGAGCACCATCAGCCCAAGGACTGCAGCAGTTCAAGAATAAGGCCCATCACCTCTTCAGGGCATCTAAGAGTGAGCAATTGCCACATTTTAACAACTTTTGCAACAACAAAAAAATTGGGCATATGGGCTTTGCTGGAAAAGTCAGCCATTCCTAGTTACCATGAAGGTGGTGGTTGGCTGCCTTATTGAATTGCTGCAGTCCATGTGGTGAAGGTGCTCTTTTGTAGTGGTTTGATGCAAGTGAGTAGCTTGCTAGGCCACTTCAAAGGGCTGTTCGAGTAGCCACATTGGTGTAGGACTGAAGTCGCATATAGGCCAGACCGGGTGAAGGCGGCAGGTTTCCTTCCTTTAAAGGATATTGGTGAACCAGTTGGGTTTTTACAACAATCTGATATATTTGTGGTCACTGATGCCAGATTTTTAAAACTGAATTCAAATTCTCAAGCTGCCATGGTGGGATTTGAACTCTCATTCTCTGGATTATTAGTCCAAGCCTCTGGATTATAGAATCATAGAATGGGACAGCACAGAAATCATGTCTGTGCTGCCTCTTTGGTAGAGCTATCCAATTTGTCCCACTTTTTTTCTCCCCCAGCCCTGTCATTTTTTTCCTTTCAAGTATTTATACAGTTCCCTTTTGAGAGTTACTATTGAATCTGCTTCCACCATCCTTTCAGGCAGTGCATTCCAGATCACAACACGCTGCATAAAAGAATGTTTTCTCATGTCACCTCTGGTTCTTTTGCCAATCACCTTAAATCTGTGTCCCCTGGTTATTGACCCTTCTGCCATTGGAAACTGTTTCTCCAGCTGAGGCCTAACCAGTGTTTTGTAAAAGTTTAGCATAACTTATTTGCTTTTGCACTCTGACGCAATTAAAAGCCAAGGATCCCATATGCTTTTTTTAATAGCCTTCTCAACTTATCCTGTCACCTTCAAAGATTTGTGTACATACACCCCAGGTCTTTCTGTTCCTGCACCCCCTTTAAAATTGTACCATTTAGTTTATATTGCCTCTACTCATTCTTCCTACCAAAATGTATTACTTCACATTTCTCTGATCAATTTAATCTGCCATGTATCTGCCCATTTCACCAGTCTATGTCCTCCTGAAGTCTGTTACTATCTTCCACATTGTTTATTACATTTCTGAGTTTCGTGTCATCTGCAAACTTTGAAATTATATCCTGTATACCCAAGTCCAGGTCATTAATATACATCAAAAAGCAGTGGTCCTTACCGACCCCTGGGGGACACCATTGTATACTTCCCTTTAGTCTGGAAAAACAACAGTTCACCATTACTTTCTGCTTTCTGTCCCTTAGCCAATTTTGTGTCCATGGTGCCACTGTCCCTTTAATCCCACTGGCTTTAATTTTGCTAACCAGTCTATTATGTGGTACTTTATCAAATGCATTTTGAATGTTCATTTCCACAATATCAACCACACTACCCTCATCAACCCTCTCCATTACTTCATCATAGAACTCAATCAAGTTAGTCAAACAAATTTGTCTAACAATCTATGCTGACTTTCATTTATTGGCCCATACTTTTACAAGTGCCAATTAATTTTGTCTCTGATTATTGTCTGTACAAGTTTTCCCCACTACTGATATGCTTACTGGCCTGTAATTGCTGGGTTCATCTCCCTTTTTTTTGAATAGGGGTGTAACATTTTAAATCCAACCATCCTCTGGCACCACATTAGTATCTAAGGCGGATTGGAAGATTGTGGCCAGAGCCTTCATAATCTCCACCCTTCTTTCCCTCGGCAGCCTAGGATGCATTCCATCCAGATCTGCTGACTTTTCTACTTTTGAGCACTGCCAACCTTTTTAGTACCTCCTTTTTATCTATTACTAGTCCAATAACATAATCACTACATACTGAGAACAATTTATCATAACTTGCACAAATGTAAATATATGCCAGCTATAGTGTCAACCTTGAGACTGCCTGCCATCAGAGGGCAGCAGTCTCCGTGATATACATTTCAAGTGAGGAATGCCTTATAATTTTGAGGAGGCAATTTAAAAAAAAAAAAATTCTTGCATCACTAGAGGGTGCAATATTCACAGTAATCCAAAAGCTACACTTGTAAAAATGTTGGGCAAGCTGCCATTAGAATTCATGTGGGAAATGCAATTTGCACGCGCTTTTTGTTTTCAGCCAGTGGCTCAGTTAGTAGCACCCTCGCCTCTGAGTCAGAAGGTTGTAGGTTCAAGTCCCACTCCAGAGACTTGAGCACAAAATTCTAGGCTGAAACTCCAGTGCAGTACTGAGGGAGTGCTGCACTATCTGAGGTACGTCTTTTGGATGAGACGTTAAACGGAGGCCCCGTCTGCTCTCAGGTGGATGTAAAAGATCCCAAGGCACTATTTCGAAAGAGTAGGGAAGTTATCCCGGGTGTCCTGGCTAATATTTATCCCTCAATCAACATCACTAAAACAGATTATCTGGTCATTATCACATTGCTGTTTGTGCGAGTTTGCTGTGTGCAAATTGGCTGCCGCGTTTCCGGTGGTTGTGAAAGGCGCTACTGTATATAAATGCAAGTCTTTCTATTTTACTTTTCTATTTGTGGAGGTTTAATAGCTTAACTCTCTATTCTACCACCTGATTTGTGGGTTGGATGCCTGGAGGAATAAATGGGTTACTATTGGGGTACAAAAAACTGATCGTGGCATTTGAACTTGACAACTTGATACAGTATCTTGTTTTTCTTGATCTGATGATTTAATATCCACGGCTAATTGATTTTGCTCCAAATGCAGTAGTGCATACTGTGTTCACAGCACTGGATTTTTACACAGCTGATTCCCTGACAATATTTCTATGAATAAACTCAGATTTGATCTTGTAGATGATGTTTCCTGAGAATCATCAAATCCTCATGGGATTTGATGAAAATCTGGCAGTTGCACACTGGATCGCAAGAGTGTATTTGATAGGGCAGAATGGAAATAATTTAGTGTAGAAAAGGTGCTCACTAGTATTTACTTTCAATGCTATGTACTGCCATAACATCCTAGAATTTAAAGTAGAGGATGCAACCATTTGGCCCATCTTGCCAATGCTAGTTATTCAATTGAAGCTATCTATATTTATCGCATTTCCTTGTCCTTTCTCCATTTGTTTTGGCTTTCTTTCTTTTCAAATGTTCATCCACTTCCCTTTTAAATACTATGGGGGAAAAATTGGGTTGCTTTGCGCTTCCCATTAGTGCCCCCGAGGAGCGCTAACGGGGCGCAAAGCCCCTAGCGCCTGGGCGTGGCGCCGCTAACTCCTCCCGTGAAATTCAGCACCCCCTGATCTACCGCCGAACGATGTGTCCGACAGGGTCAGGGTGGTGGTGGTTTTGCGGCCGCGGCGGTGGAAATTAAAGTACACGGGCCGGGCGGCCATTTTTTTGGGCCACCTGTCGGCACCTGTCCCCTTACGCTTTTTTATGCGGGGTGCCGGCCGCGATTGGAGGAGTGCTGGGCTGTTTTCCCGCTCCCCGGTGGTCCAGCAGGGCCCCGGTGCACGCTGCGCTAGGCCCCTCCCCTTTAATCGGGGGGGGGGGGGGGAGGCCTGCAATACCAAGGTGCTATGTGCTGACGTGCGTGGCGCTGTTGCACGTAGCGCCGCGATATTCAATGGTAGCGCCCCAGGGAGGAGGGGAGCGCGTCCAGTAGCGCCCCGGCGACGTTAGTGTTCCAAAAGGGGCGCCACCGAATTTTTCTCCTTATGTACTTCGAACTTTTCTAAAAATTCCTGTTTTGGGGCAAATAAATTGCACAGCATAGACAGGTATGGGAGGAATTTAGGGTAGGACCTGGTTTTGTTGGGTCACCACCCTTTTCTGTGTGGGTAGGGTTTTAAAATTCTGCTGAAGTGGTGGACAGGCTTTTTCTTGCATTCGCCCTTTTCTGTGTGGGCAGGATGATGGCATCGGCAGTTCTGCTTCCATTGCCCTACTGCAATGAACATCTGATCCTGATGGAAGTGAGGCCAGTGAGATTTTTTTATTTAAAAGATGGTTTCTCTTGCAATTGATGGCCATGGCGAAAGAGACACACTTTTTTAAAGCTCTAATTTTTAATCTAAGCTCTTTGGCTGTGGCAACTGGCCCATTTACACTGTGGCAATATTTCCCCTGTCCCCACTGAGGCAGGTATCTCGAGTTGTTGAAAATGGCATAGATGCATGCCCAAAATATACTGTACTTGTGACAATGGGATTAGGGTTGGGGTCAAGGCCCATCTCTGGGACAGGTGCCCTAGATCCACCCCCAAAGCCTTCCACATGAATCTCCGTGCTATTGGCCTGGATTTTATGGGGGCCTATGACACCGTCGTAAATGCCCCGCAAGTTCTGGGTTTCTGCATGCGATGCGCATGCGTGAAAACCCGGAACTTGCTATCTGTCAAGTTTCTGCTTGACAGATCGTGCGCACCTGCTGGAAATTGACATTTGCTGGCGCAGAGTTGGGCTAGTTGCCCAACTACTGCCCAGTGAATACCCACCAAACCCTTGTGCCTGGGAAAAGCAGGCATAAGGCTTTTTTTTTTTTACCAGCATAAGGGTTTAAATAAATGTTAAAATTAATATTTTTAAATGATTTAAACATTCCCTTGCATTTAAAATTAGTTTAGGTTATTTATGTCCTGTTTAAAAATGTTTACATTTATTTTTAAAATTTTTAAAATTTTATTTTAAATGTTTGTTTAAATGGTATTTTAATTAATTTTGAAGCTGTGATGATTTATTTTTATTTCTGTGTTGTGGAAATGTATTTTAGGTGATTCCTATTATGCTTATGGGGATTCCGTACGTAAGCCTAATAGGAATCCCCCTTTGTCATTTGTTGGCCTGCGAACTGCATGCACCCCATGGCTACGTAGGCCTTTATGCAGGTGTACACCTGCAGGCCTAGGACTGCAAGAATTCGAAGGTCCGGAGGCAGCAGGTAAGTGCGGAATTTTCTTGTGCTTTGGAGGCGTTTGCCCGCAGCAAGCCTCCGACCGCAATTTCCAGGCCATTACCTTTGCCTCCATAGCCATTTGTGGTAAAGCATTTAATGTTAAAACAACCCTCTTGTGTGAAAACAGTTCTTCTAACTTTGTTCCTAGTTGCAGTGTTGTCCATCATAGGTTTGGGAGCCTAACTCTCTGTGTAGCTGTTTCTTTTATTGAGATTATAATCCTCCTAGATGTTCACGCTATCAGACTGGATTACTTAAAACTGCAGAGTAGTAAAGGAATTGAGGTTGTGGCATTCATGAATCTGGGTCTGTAAAATTGGCCAATTTGAAGATGATAACATGAGCAGAAAATGCACTATTGACACCGCAGTAATAGGGAAAGTGGCAAGTTGGATCCAAAATTGGCTCAGAGGCAGGAAACAAAGGGTAATGGTCGAAGGGTGTTTTTGTGACTGGAAGGCTGTTCCTGTGGGGTTCCGCAGGACTCAGTACTGGGTCCTTTGCTTTTTGTGGTATATATATCAATGATTTGGACTTGAATGTAGGAAGTATGATTAAGAAGTTTGCACATGATACAAAAATTGGCCATGTGGTTGATCATGAAGAAAGCTGCAGGAAGATATCAATGGATTGGTCAGAACAGTGGCAAATGGAATTCAGTCTAAAGAAGCGTGAGGGAATGCATTTGGGGAGGGCTAACAAGGCAAGGGAATACACAATAAATGGTAGGACACTGAAGTGCAGAAGATCAGAGGGACCTTGGAGTGCATGTCCACAGATCCCTGAAGGTAGTAGGATAGGTAGATAAGGTGGTTAAGAAGGCATACGGAATGCTTGCCTTTATTAGCCATGGCATAGAATATAAGTTGAGAGGTCGCACAACACCAGGTTATAGTCCAACAGTTTTATTTTAAATCACAAGCTTTCGGAGTTACAACTCCTTCGTCGGGTGAAGTGAGGAGATACAGAATCGTCAAAGCATATATAGATAGAGAACAATGCATGTGTAACTTACAATTGCAGACATCTAAATTCAATCATCCTGACTGTTTAACTTTATCACACCTCGGCAGATAATCAGGTCAGCCAGGAAGGTACCACATCAAAGACATAGCAAGATACAACTGAGACAATGAGGTGGAGTCGCATGGGGTCTAACGTGTCAAAAGCTGCCGTCTGTATGTAAAACGATTAACTTTAAAATTTTTACTTTTTTACTGGGAATCACATCTGTGAACAAGCCAACGACGACTCGAGTCCGGATCACGTCATGTATCGTGACATAAACCCAAGATCCCGATTGAGACCGTCTTCATGAGTGCGGAACTTGGCTATCAGTTTCTGCTCGATGATTTTGCGTTGTCGTGTTTTCCGAAGGCCGCCTTGGAGAACGCTTACCCGCAGATCCGAGGCTGAATGTCCTTGACTGCTGAAGTGTTCCCCGACTGGGAGGTAACAATCCTGCCTGGCGATTGTTGCACGGTGCTCGTTCATACGTTGTCTCAGTGTCTGCATGGTCTCGCCGATGTACCATGCCGCGGTGCATTCTTTCCTGCAACGTATGAGGTAGACAACGTTGGCCGAGTCACATGAGTATGTACCATGTACCTGGTGGGTAGTGTCCTCACGTGTGATGATGGTATCTGTGTTGATGATCTGGCATGTCTTGCAGAGTTTGCCGTGGCAGGGTTGTGTGGTGTCGTGGTCGCTGTTATCCTGAAAGCTGGGTAATTTGCTGCGAACGATGGTACTTCTGAGGTTAGGCGGCTGTTTGAAGGCAAGTAGTGGAGGCGTGGGGATGGCCTTAGCGAGGTGTTTGTCGTCATCGATGACATGTTGAAGGCTGCGAAAAACATGGCGTAGTTTCTCCGCTCCGGGGAAGTACTGGACGACGTAGGGTACCCTGTTGGTTGTGTCCCGTGTTTGCCTTCTGAGGAGGTCTATGCGATTTTTCGCTGTGGCCCGTCGGAACTGTCGATCGATGAGTCGAGCGTCATATCCCGTTCTTACGAGGGCGTTTTTCAGCGTCCGTAGGTGTTCATCGCGTTCCTCCTCGTCTGAGCAGATCCTGTGTATTCGCAGGGCTTGTCCATAGGGGATGGCTTCTTTAACGTGGTTAGGGTGGAAGCTGGAGAAGTGGAGCATCGTGAGGTTGTCCGTGGGCTTGCGGTAGAGTGAAGTGCTGAGGTGTCCGTCTTTGATGGAGATTCGTGTGTCCAGGAATGAAACCGATTCTGAGGAGTAGTCCATGGTGAGTTTGATGGTGGGATGGAACTTGTTTATGTTATCGTGTAGTCTTTTCAGTGATCCTTCGCCATGGGTCCAAAGGAAGAAAATGTCGTCGATGTATCTGGTGTACAGCGTTGGCTGGAGGTCCTGTGCAGTGAAGAAGTCTTGCTCGAACTTGTGCATGAAGATGTTGGCGTATTGGGGTGCGAATTTGGTCCCCATGGCTGTTCCGTGTGTTTGGGTAAAAAAATGGTTGTCGAAGGCGAAGGACATTCAGCCTCAGATCTGCGGGTAAGCGTTCTCCAAGGCGGCCTTCGGAAAACACGACAACGCAAAATCATCGAGCAGAAACTGATAGCCAAGTTCCGCACTCATGAAGACGGTCTCAATCGGGATCTTGGGTTTATGTCACGATACATGACGTGATCCGGACTCGAGTCGTCGTTGGCTTGTTCACAGATGTGATTCCCAGTAAAAAAGTAAAATTTTAAAGTTAATCGTTTTACATACAGACGGCAGCTTTTGACACGTTAGACCCCATGCGACTCCACCTCATTGTCTCAGTTGTATCTTGCTATGTCTTTGATGTGGTACCTTCCTGGCTGACCTGATTAACTTTATCACACCTCGGCAGATAAACAGTCAGGATGATTGAATTTAGATGTCTGCAATTGTAAGTTACACATGCATTGTTCTCTATCTATATATGCTTTGACGATTCTGTATCTCCTCACTTCACCCGACGAAGGAGTTGTAACTCCGAAAGCTTGTGATTTAAAATAAAACTGTTGGACTATAACCTGGTGTTGTGCGACCTCTCAATTTTGTCCACCCCAGTCCAACACCGGCATCTCCGCATCATAGAATATAAGAGCAGGGAGGTTATGCTTGAACTGTATAAAACACTAGTTAGGCCGCAGCTAGAATACTGCGTGCAGTTCTAGTCACCACATTATAGGAAGGATGTGATTGCACTAGACGGAGTGCAGAGGAGATGGTCATAGTCATAACGGCACAGAAGGAGGCCATTCGGCCCATCTAGTCTATGCCAGAGATTTACGAGGGTGTTGCCTGGGCTGGGGAATTTTAGCTATGAGGAAAGATTGGATAAGCTGGGGTTGTTTTCTTTGGAACAGAGGGGGCTGAGGGGAGACCTAATTAAGGTGTATAAAATTATGAGGGGCTTAGAGTGGATAGGAAGGACCTATTTCCCTTTGCAGAAGGGTCAATAACCAGGGGGCATAGATTTAAAGTAATTGGTCGAGGTTTAGAGGGGATTTGAGGAGAAATTTTTTCACCCAGAGGATGGTGGGGGTCTGGAACTCACTACCTGAAAGGCTGGTAGAAGCAGAGACCCTCATCACATTTAAAAAGTACTTGGATATGCACTTGAAGTGCCATAATCTGCAAGGTTATGGACCAAGTGCTGGAAAGTGGGATTAGGGTGGATAGCTCTTTGTTGGCTGGCACGGACAAGATGGGCCGAATGGCCTCCTTCTGTGCTGTAAATTTCTATGATTCTATGCCTTGAGGTGGTGCAATGAAGATTCACTAGATTGATCCCTGGGATGATGGGGTTGTTCTATGAGGAGAGATTGAGTAGACTGGGCCTATATTCTCTGGAGTTTAGAAGAATGAGGTGATCTCATTGAAACATATAAGATTCTGAAGGGGATTGACAGGGTAGATGCTGAGTGGTTGTTTCCCCTGGCTGGAGAGTCTAGAACTAGGTGGCATAGTCTCTGAATCTTTGAATTCTCTACCCCAAAGGGCTGTGGATGCTGAGTTGTTGAGTGTATTCCAGGCTGAGAGATTTTTTTG
Organism: Squalus acanthias; assembly: GCA_030390025.1. Taxonomy (NCBI): domain Eukaryota; kingdom Metazoa; phylum Chordata; class Chondrichthyes; order Squaliformes; family Squalidae; genus Squalus; species Squalus acanthias. The sequence goes on along the minus strand of CM059432.1, from coordinate 70,657,658 downwards.
GACTCTAGGGGAATCAAGGGATATGGGGATCAGGCAGGAAAGTGGAGTTGAGGTCGAAGATCAGCCATAATCTTATTGAATGGCGGAGCAGTCTCAAAGGGCTGTATGGCCTACTCCTGCTCTTAGTTCTTATGTTCCTAACCTTCTCTGTTCCAATGAGAACAGTCCTAATTTTTCCAGCCTCACAACTAGAGCCCTTCATCCCTGGTAATATCCTGGTAAACCTCTGTAGCCTTTCTTGGTCCTTTACATCTTAAATTCCTTGATGGGTTTTCCTTAGCACTATTCCCATAGGGCAGCACTGCAGCATGCCTGCAAGAAGATGTAGCTAGGTTTCAGGCCAAGGTCTCCTTGGAGCAGATGGTATAGGTCTGCATCTGGGTCTCTGCTTATACTGACCCTGTGAAGACATTTCTCCTCTCCTGTCCTTTCCCCACCACAGTTGCGGAGTAGGTGCAACACTGCCTTTATTGTTGGTATCTTAGTCAGCTTTTGCTGGCTGATGATCACCCTGCTATGCTTTATTTTGTGTCGTGCCATTTAAAGCATGATATACTGTGATTTGGGGCATTTCTGAAGAACCATCCAACATAATGGTTAGTAAGCCCTACATGTATCTGCCATTTAGGCCTACTGTCACAAGCTACCTGCAGAGTCTCAAAAGTCAGTTCAACCCATTAGCAGCACTTTGCCAAGGGTAAGGAACTAAGAAATAACTAAAAAAGGACAGAAACCCCAGCTGACCCATACTGTCACTGCCTTTACATTGACTAATTGGCTGCCAAATGAAGTTTGGCAACATCGGACTACAGATGTAAGTGTGTGAGTACTACTTATGATGGCGAGGGGGGTGGGGCAATAAGGCGCCTCTCAAAGCCCAACCTGCCTGTTCATCTTCCCAGAACCTCAGATAGGGGGAATTCCCATTGATGCCAGCAATGGCGCAACAGTAAACAATTGGCACAAAGGCTCAGGAGAGCCCAACTGCCAGGGCAAAGTCCAAAGCAAAAACGAGCCAGAAATGGGGTAGAACCTGTTAAAATGACTCTTCCTTCTGACCCTTATTTTCTGAGTAGCCCTGTGTCTAGCAAACCCTGGATGATGTTCGATTGGTATACCATAGACTTAGTGTAAAGCTCTCCTATATGGTGCAAAAAGACATGGGAGGGGTCAGATCAATGCTCCTGTAAAATCCCACCTGCTTCACATGGGACATTCCTCCACTATTTGCTTTCCAGAAATGTGTGCCACGTGCAAAAGGGACAGACTCTGCTTTGTAAGTCTCCGTTGCCTTTTCCTGGAAAATAAGCTCTATTACTAAACTTTTGCTTCAGTTGTTCAAAATCTCCAGTCTATGAATTGATAATCTGTTAACCTTAATCAGTTTCATTCCATAGATAATATTGTTGTGTTCCACTATCTGGAATTATAGTTCTTTATACCTTTACTTATTTCCTATGAGACATGGACCATGTACAGCAGGCACCTCAAAGCACTGGAGAGGTGTCACCAACACTGCCTCTGCAAGATCCTGCAAATCCATTGGCAGGATAGGCGCACCATCAGTGTTCTCGCTCAGGCCAGCATCGAAGCTTTGACCACGCTCGATCAGCTCTGATGGACGGGCCACATTGTCCGCATGCCCGATCAGAGACTCCCAAAGCAAGAGCTCTACTCGGAGCTCCGACATGGCAAGAGGGCCCCAGGTGGGCAGAGGAAACGCTTCAAGAACACTCTCAAAGCCTCCTTGGAAAAAGTGCAACATCCCCACAGACACCTGGTAATCCCTGGCCCAAGACCGCATAAAGTGGAGGAGAAGCAGCCGGGAAGGCGCCGAACACAGAGTCTCATCGCCGGGAGCAAGCGGAAGGAGCGTACGTCAACCCAAGCACTCCACCCGCCCGCCCCTTCAACCATCGTCTGCCCCACCTGTGACGGAGACTGTAGGTCCCACATTGGACTCATCAGTCACCTGAACTAATTTTGTGTGGAAGCAAGTCATCCTCAGTTCCAAGGGACTGCCTGAAGATAATTCTTTATACCTATACTTATTTCCTATAACCAGAAATCTTTCACAAGAAAATATTGAAGAAATCTTAAATTTTTTTTTTTTAAAAGGGGGGTTATAACCTATTTTGACAAATTTATTAGAGCCTTTTGAGGATAGAGGATTGGTTAACTGACAGAAAACAGAGTAGGAATAAAGGGCCACTTTGAGGTTGGCAGGCTGTTATAAATGGGATGCCACAAGAATCAGTGCTGGGGCTTTAGCTATTTACAATCTATATTAATGACTTAGATGAAGGGGCTGAGTGTAATGTATCCAAGTTTGCTGATGATACAAAGCTAGGTGGGAATGTAAGCTGTGAGGAGGACATAGTCTGCAAAGGGATAGACAGGTTAAGTGAATGGGCAAGAAGTTGGCAGATGGAGTATATTGTGGGGAAATGAGGTTGTTCACTTTGGTAGGAAGAATGGAAAACAAACTATTAAGGTGTTCAGAGGGATTTGGATGTCCTTGTACACAAAACAAAGTTAACATATCGGTACAGCAAACAATTAGGTAGGCAACTAGTACGTTAGCCTTTATTGCAAGGGGGTTGGAGTACAAGAGTAAGGAAGTCTTGCTGCAATTGCACAGGGTGTTGGTGAGACCACACTTGAGTACTGTGCACAGTTTTGGTTTCTGTACGAAAGGAAGGAGATACTTGCCTTAGAGGTAGAGGGGTGCAATAAAGGTTCACTAGATTGATTCCTGGGATGAGAGGGTTGTCCTATGAGGAGAGAGTAGAATAGGCCTATACTCTGGAGTTTAGAAGAATGAGAGGTGATCTCATTGAAACATAAGATTCTGAGAGGCTTGACAGGGTAGATGCTGAGAGACTGGTTCCCCTGGCTGCAGAGTCTAGAACTAGGGGTCATAAGTCTCAGGATAAGGGGTCAGCCATTTAGGACTGAGCTGAGGATAAATTTCTTCAGTGAGGGTTGTAAATCTTTGGCATTCTCTACCCCAGAGGGCTGTGGATGCTCTGTTAGAGTATATTCAAGGCTGAGAGTGATAGATTTTTGGACTCTAAGGGAATCAAGGGTTATGGGGATTGGATGGGAAAGTAGAGTTGAGGTCACAGATCAGCCATGAGCTTATTGATTGGCAGAGCAGGCTCGAGGGCCATATGCCCTACTCCTGCTCCTATTTATGTTCCAACATGTAACCGATTGGCAAGCAATGCTGTATCAATCTTGCATACAACACATTTTGCAAACCACTTTAGTATATTGGTCACTTCTGTCTCATGTTTCAGCAGTAGGCCTGAATGCTGTAACAAGTGATTTGTTATTGGCTGATTCAGCAATCGCTGCATATCCTTCAGAGAGAGTCTGATTTGAATTTTGTTTCAATCAGCAGGTTACATTTGAGCCTCATTATTCTTTCTCCTTGGAAAAGTGTTAACTTTATAAAATTATGTTGTCCTACCTTGTACTTCAGATTTGAGTAGCCTTTTTTGGATGACAGAATGCTGGAAAATTAGTTTGCAAAGGAATTATATTGCAAATGCTCACATGCCTTTATTCTAAATTCATGTCCATGTTACAAATTCATAATTTACTGTATATTGCCCCCCCCCCACAGAAAATAGAAAAAAAACAAAGCAATTATTGCACATATTACAAAATAGGGTACATATGTTAACAGTTCCATTAAAAGTTGAATTTTATTATACAAAATACATGTGTAAATGGCATTTTATTCCTTCTATAGAGGAAGAGGGAGCATTTTCTGGTTATATAAAAAGCAGCAACACCTTGCCTTAATTCACTTCTGGAACCTCTCACTGGATTGAAAAATGCATAAACAGAATCAAAGTTCAACTTATGTCATAAGTAATATTTATATTATGGAATACTGAACAGACCAGTAGAGTTTTATCCCAGAGTTTTACACTAAAGGATCCAAAGGGATTAGATTCTGAAGATGTGGAGCTGGATGGCAGATGTTCCAAAAAGTATATTTAAAAAAATGTATATATTGTGATGTACTGCTACTACCCAATCCCATCACCCAAACTGATTTATGAATATAAAATACCTTATCACAAAAGGAATTGTAATGTATTGACATTTAATCCTTTTGTACTGTAGTCAGTGCAATTTTTTCCCCAAAACTGTGGTAGGTTGTGGACTCTGCTGCTGTCTATATATAAAAAAGTGTATTTTGCACATTCACACACAGTAAAAATCTCATACGTAGTAACTTTTTCAAAACTATCATATCAGTTATATATGAATAAGTGACTTGTGAAAACCAGCATTTTCATTCCAGTAAAAACACTGGTACTGAGGTGATGTAATTACACATTTCATTTGTTTAACACATTTAAAAAAAATCATGAGTCAGTAGTGTGATAATAACTGATCACTTGTGAAAAATTCTCATGTGCTCTACACACTTTCCACATGCCTAGTTAATCAGTATTACACAGCCAATGATCAAGGCATTGAACAGTTTAAATGGAAAAATGGAGAGAGTTGTGGAATATAATCTCAAAAACATAGTCCTGTGTAATAAAAACTGCATTTGACTTATGCAGCCAAACTATAAATGAACAGTATTACAGAAAGTAACTCCCAAAACACTTGTAAATACACCAGAATCCAATACAATAGTAAAAATGACTTATTCAGTTATCAAACAGTGGCCCTGCTAATGACAGATTAATTCCAGATATGGTGTTAATCTGGTTCCTATAAAAGTTTCATGGGACTGTCAAATTTCAATATTTTGTTTAAGCTGTATTTATTAATTTCATGAATGGAAAAAGCTCTCCCATATTCACACACATATGACCAATGTACACACCAGCTGAAGTTGTTTGGATTAAGCACTCTTTGCAGCTACTAATGTGAATAATGTACTAGCAATTTTCTAATGCCAGCTATAGTAAGTAGTCTAATAGTTTGACTATTAGATCACTCATCTAGCTCGGACCAACTTTGAGACATCAGCACAGGACATCTTCACTGTATCCATGAAGTACCAAGTGGGCATCATAAGAGGGCTGTGTAGTGATTTGGAACAAAGACTTCCATTCCACCACCTCCCTCTGCCCCCTTGCATTAGAAAATGATTTACTACTAGCATATTCTATTCTAGTTTATTTTAATAAGTGAAAATTTCCAAACTGGTTTATCTAACTTCTGCTACCATCCATTGACATGCTGAACATTCAACTTTCACACTAAGATTTCAGTTATTACTGTACACATGGGATGGGATGGGGGGGGGGGGGGTTGTTACTAGTTACTTGGTATCATTGAATGTTCTAGTTATTTATATAATTAAGCTATTATTAGCCTCTTCACATGGAATTATGGTATATACATTTGAGGGCGATCAAATGGAAGACTCCTTTTCAAACAGTGTGTACTAGTTATTGATTTTCCATTTTAAGATCTTCTATGGCTGTTGCTGGTATTGACCTTCTGTTGCTGTGTTATAGTCTTCAAGCAGCCCTTTAAGATATTCAAAGGTTGGCCGATCTTCAGCTTTAGTTTTCCAACAATCCTTCATGACATCATACAGCTCTTGTGGGCATTCTTCAGGACGTGGCATACGATAACCACGCCCAATAGCATTTACAACTTCTGTGTTAGACATGCCTAAGTAAGAGAAAATATTTTTTTCTTAGATAATCTGATTCTAAAAAACTGCAATAAAAATAATTAAAATCACCATTATTCTCTGGCATGTTCCGAGTGATGATCATCCCACAAACAAAAACAGCATCTATGTCAATCAAATTAGCAATCTCACTCGGAGGTCACAGGATAGCTGTTGTGATGAATGGTTAAAATGTCACTCATACAGTGGGACTGTTCTTGAGGTTTGGGCACATTGTTCGGACAAAGTGGAGGGAACTTTATTTTCCATGTATAACAGATCAGTAGTTAGATCCAGGCTCTGATAGCTCAAAAACAAAAAAAAAGTATGATATTGGCTGCATTTGTGCAGAGATATCACCTTGCTCAAGTGCATTTAAAAAAAAAACTATACCATACAAGTAAATACATAAATGGTGTTACACATGTTCACACTATTTTATTTAGCCATAGAAATAAACTACCTGAATTTGGATTTTCTTTTAAAATCTTTGGGCTTGATTTTAACTCCTCTTGTCTGGCACAAACCAGGCAGGGGGCAGTAAAAGGGAGCGGGGGACTTACCCACTCATTTCCCGCACCAATCTGTATGACTGCAATTTTAAATTGCAGGCTGCAAGGACGCCCACCCCCAAGCCAGTGGGGTCCTCTTTAAATAGCAAATTGGGCTCCGATGGCATCATCAAGGCTTGATTTGTCATTTTAACCCAAGGGGAGCAGTGGTACCTTCTCACCCGCCCCAAGCAAACCTGCCAGGAACAGCAGCAAGGACCAGAAGAGGCCCAGCAAGCTAAGTTTTAAAATTCTCCAGGCTTCACAAGGAAATCTTGGGTTTCCCCTGTCCCAGGCTTCCTCCCCCGCCTGGGATTCCCCTTCTGGAGCGCTTGCCTTATGAAGGGGACCATACCTCTAGGTCCCTGGCGGCGGCCTCCTACCGCCTGAGTTTAATGGCCTGGCAGCCGCTTCCCACTGATATGCCAGCCATTTTGGTGGCGAAGTCGGCAAGTGGCATACTAATGAGGCCCGGTTGTTAAAATCAGCTGAGCCTGCCTGCTGCTGCTCCCAGGCGGGTATACCACTTGCTTTGCCGCATTTCTACCCGGGAGTTAAAAATCAAGGCCCATATGCCAAATTCAGACTTTTAATTTAGTTCTCGGTATCACAACCAAAACTATAGCAACTTTAACAATATCCAGACTGAAGTCTTCACATATTACTACTGGGCTAGAGATTGAGGAACACAACTAATGTGACAGAAGGCCTTGCAAAGGAATCACAGGACGTTGTCATGTAATGCACTAAATGAGGAAGTAAATGGAAAAAGAAAGCAAGCTACTATAAACTAAGAGAAAATCACCATAAAAAAGTATTTTACAAAAAGTGTGATTTTACTAAGCAAACCAGGCAAAAGCAGTAACAATGTAAACATAATCTAAATATGTAGCAAGAATAAGGTGGTTAATATAATAAATAAAATGGAAGAGTATTGTGATGTAGACAACAGGTGTGGATTATAGGTTAATATGGATAGGCATTTAATGTTGATTACAATAAGAGTTGGATAACTTGAAAATAATGTACTTTTGATGTATTTATACAAGTTGTAATGTTAATGTAGCAATTTAGTTGGTGTCCAGCGAAGAACTGAATGGCTGAAATTTACTGTGATTCTGCCAATATAAACTTTGGTTAGAATGTAAAAATCACTGCATGAGCACCAAGTTCCACAAAACCTTATTTACAAGAGCATAGCCTGTCAAAAATCATATAAAAAAGGGATTGGTACAAATAAGTGATTGAATTGTGACCACTTGATTATGTCAAATTAGATTTCTTCTAAATATTGGATCTTTGATGTCCCATCGCTGCTCAGTACTGGAAAGCAGGGCAAAAGCACAATACATAGGTGGATGACAAAGCCCATTTGACCATAATTTTGATTGTCTGCAACCAGAAACTATCCTCCCTGCTGTGATTGCATACTCTGAAAATACAGGCTCTCAAGTACTTCTGATGCCCATTTTTTCTTATGCGCCATATTTTACATTTGAACCTTTAAGAAATGGAATATCTGCAAAACCACTGTCAGAGGATTGTTTCCAGGAAGTTGAGAAAAGGTGGATTTAACTAAGATTCCTCTGAATTTTACCTGTTACATAAATCATAGCAGTAATACCAGGAACAGAAGGCATAAAAGTGATCAGTAGTAATTGTAATATGGATAAATCATGCTGCAGGAAGTTTCAGGGCAACTAATATAAATTCATAGTTCACAAAGTCAACCTTTCTGATATATGGGAATGAATTCTATTTTAAAAGCTACTTGCACATTTGTAAATGGCACTTCTGAAACTTGCTTTAATTAATTGTCACGGCCCCAAAACTGTTACTAGTACAATGCTTCAGCCAAGGGAATTAGATCCTAAAATAATAAAATATACCCTTGGAATTAGACAGTGGGATAGAAAAGACCAACAGAACACAGGAAAACAGAAAAATTAAGATTGGAGGTAGACAGATAAATATGTTGATGTTACAGTACTTTCAAGTTGGAATGTAAGCCTGCCCATTTTAGTAGGTCAGCAGAATTTTGGTGTCCAATTAAAAGTCTTAATGAAATGAAGGAACTAACCCACAACCTTATGGCATTTCTCAACTCCAGACTTTACCATTATTTCCCCTTTTTAAACTCAACTACAACTGATTAAGAAAGAAACTAACTAAAATGATGTCGTCTAAGCAATTTTCCTTTTGGACACCAGATTTTGAAAAAAATTGCTGTCCTGCTTCTGATAAAGTCCCACATTCTAAGAATTAAAAAGCAACACTTTGCAGATACTTGGGACAGAGTCAAGGAAACCAACAGCCTACATTGTGACAACTTGTGGGTTCATTCAGACCCTGTGTCTGAGATCAAGAACTTTCTCCAACTTAATGTTGACAGGAACAAAGCCCTGCCTTACCTCAGCTACGTGTTCACCACCTCCAGGTTTCACTACCTCAGTGCTCTCCTTGCTGACCTCCCAAGCTTCACCCTACATAAACTGCAACTCACCAAACCTCCGCCATCCTTTCACTAAGTCCCACTCTTCTATCACCCCTATTCTCACCGACCTCCATTGGAACACCGTCCTCTAGTACATCAAATTCAAAATCTAGGTCCTCATCTACAAGTGCTCCCGTGCCTTTCCCCTCGCTCTGTAACTTCTCCAGCCTTACATTGCACCGCATCCCTTTCATTTTTCCGACTTTGGCCTCCTTTCCATAATCTGCTGTCTACCTTTCGTGGCAGAGCATTTAGCCACCTTGTTCAAATTCTGGAACATTCTTCCTAAACCCCTGCAGCTTGCTACCTCTCTCCTTTCCTTCAAAGGCTTCCTCAACACCTACTTTTTTGACCATGCTTTTGGTCACCTCTTACCACTGTGTAGGTTCCATCTTCATCTCTATGAAGTGCTTTGGGATTTGTTTTATGACATTAAAGATGCTATTTAATTGCAAATTGCTGTTATAGGTTAACATGCAACAACACATTTTGTTATGGTATAATGGAATTAAAGCCAATAAAAGCATTCAAAGCTTTTAATTTCGGAATATGAAAGAAAAAAAAATCAACCTATGTGACATTGCCACCCTTGAAAAAAAATTAGCCTTCAGGTAAATTTGTTCTGTCCTCTATTCCTGTGTAGAAATGCTTATAATAATGTTTCATCCTACTAGAGAGTGACACATTTCAACAACACAAAAAATAGATTGAAAGTCTGGGAGATATATTCTTTCAAAGTAATATATTTTACAGAAGGAAATATTGGCCCGGAACGCTGTCGTAAGCCTTCTGAAAGGCCCCGCAAGTTCCGGGTTTCCACATGCGCTGCATATGCGTGAAAACCCGGAACTTGCGATCTGTCGAGGTGCACTTTGACAGATCTACTCGTTTTCAGCGTGGATATTTAAAGCAGCCTTGCACATATCTCATTTGAAGGTTGCTGTAGGAGTGTTCAAGGTGATTTCCAGAGCTCTAAATTGCTGAATAACATTGACAGTTCTGTGGGTCATGGAGACACAAAGGCAGAGGGCAGCCCCAAGATTCCCAGATGCCTCCCTGGAAGTGCTGGTCCAGGGAATAAGAGCACGCAGGGAGATCCTCTTCCCTGCAGATGGCAGAAAAAGACCAGCAAAAGACACTAAGAGGCCACAGCTAGACATCCCAGAGGTGGTCAGCAGCAGGGATGTGGATCCAGTGCCGTAAGAGATTCAATGATCTCAGGAAAGGGGAGTGCAATGCCACACTCAGCTACATCCTGATGTGCCTGACACCCCAACCTCATCACTCTGCCTTCCCAAGCCTACTCCCACACATCATTCCTCACACCAGCCTACCTTGCAGGTCCACCCATCCCTCTGTCTATGCACCTACTCACATCCCCATCTGACTAACCACCACTGACACTCACCCTCATCCTAATGCAATCATAGCAAGTAACACCACAGAAGGAGGCCATTTGGCAATGTCACCCCACTCCCTCAGTCACCCTCTACAGATGTAGCCCATCCATTCCTTACACTCATTCCATCACTCTCACTCAAACTTCTCTTCTTTCCCTCCTTGCAGGAGGAGCGAGCTCACAACAACAGGGAGAGGCAGAGAACCGGAGGTGGCCCTCCAGTCTTTCCAAATTTGACTCCAGCAGAGGAGGAGGCCCTAAGGATCTCTGAACTTGCAGAGCTGCTGGTGGTGGGAGATGGAGAGAGGGGGATCTCCCAGCAACCTGGTGACAAAAATCACATCTCAAAGTCACATGGCATACAACAGTCACTCATATGGTGACTGATGTCAGCAGCCAGTGAAATGTCATCATGTGCATAATGGTAACGTTATCCATTCTTATTATAACACTTCTAATTCATCTCTTTACTCTCACAGGTCCATCAAGCAGCCCCCCCACGGCCCAGCCAGAGGAGGAGATGACTCCTCAGAGGAAGCTCCATTCTCTGAGGGTGCACCGCCAGCAGACCCAAGCGCACCCAGCACCAGCACAGATACGTGCACCTCGGTGGGTCCTGTGGGATATAGAGTAGTGTTGTCACCTGGTGTCTCACACTTCACAACTGAGCAAGAGCAGATGGTGTTGACAGGGACAGCAATGGAGACTCCTCGCCGGAGGGCGCAGGACACTCCAAGCTCCGCTGAGCTGCATGCAGATGCTGAACCTCGGGGGCCCATCGAGAAAGAGGGTGATCTTGGAGGGGCAGCAACAATTGCATGAGGCTCTGGCAGCTTTTGCACCCGCGATGTGTGAAAATGTAGAGAGAATGGAGGAGTGCATCTCCAACATGAGCACCACCATCTCGCAGGCGATGGCAACGATGTGCTGTTCCATGGAGAGGATGGCCACCTGCATGGAGCAGCAAATGCGCCAGTCCAATGAGAAGATGCTTGCTGGGGACAACAGATGGCAGACACTCATTGACCTCATCTCGAGGAGGAATATTAATCTAGACTTCGGTGTTCCTCGCCCCGCTGATATGCAGCAAGGTGCTTTACAGCTTCTTGCTAGCAGGGAAGTGTGGGTGGCCCATGAGAGGGATGATGGTGAGAGGGGACATGGAAATGGGGCTCTTCTCAAAGTGTTCACACTTTCCCCAGTTACCTCCCCCCTCAGTCAGAGCCCCACATGTTGCCTCGGATCCTGATGGCCGAGTCTGCCCCTGCACAGTCGCAGGAGGAGCAGTCTTTGGCAGGGCCCCCACAGACTCTAAAACCCAGAGCATGTCCGCCAAAAGTGTTTAAGCAGTTGCAGCAGGGAAGTGAGCTGCCTGCCTCTACCTCTGCTGAAGCCACAGGGGTTGCATCTCGTAGAAGCACTCGGAAAAGAAAAAAGACACAATCCTAGCTGCACAAGGGTATGCATGTGGATGTATGAAAAAATATTAATGTTAAGTTTCAGTTCTATTTATGACACACATAAATGTATTTCTTTGCACAACTTTCCTGTCTTCTCCATTTTTTGCCTGCTACCTGGGAAGTGGCTTTGTCACTTGGAGTGAATGGTGAGACATGACTTAACCTCGAGCAATGGGGGTTTGGGTGACAGGAATGGTTTGGTCATTGTAGGGCTGCTTTGTGGCGTAGATTGGGCGCGGGGGGAGTTGGTACAGCATTTGGGAGCCATATGGGTGCACTGGTGCAAGTTAAGTAAATCTGGCCATTATGAGGCTATCCCGGGCCGCAATATGCACTGCTGCTGGTGCCATCTCCACCTTAGGTTCCTCCTCCTCCTCTTCATGTTCCACCTGTTCCTCCTCCTCCGCCGAAGTGGCTGTGCGCTCTGCGTCTTGCTCCTCCTGCAGCTCCAATCCTTGCTGCTATGCTCTGTTGTGCAGCGCACAGCAAATGACGATGGTTCTGGAGACCCTGGCTGGTGCGTACTGAACGGCTCCTCCAGATCTGTCAAGGCATCTGAAGCGCATCTTCATGATGCCGATTGCTTGCTCTATGACACATCTAGTGGACATGTGGCTGTCACTATAATGTTCCTCAGCCTCATTACTTGGCCTCCTCAAGGGTGTCATCAGCCACGTCTTCAGTGGATAGCCCTCGTCTCCAAGCAGCCAGCTGATAAGTCTGTTTGGAGGGACAAATAACTGAGGGAGGGTGGACTGGCGCAACACAAAAGAGTCATGATAACTCCCTGGGAATCTGGCTCACATATGCATGATCTTTATATGGTTGCAGACGAGCTGCACATTGAGGGAGTGGAAGCCCTTGTGGTTCACAAATGTTCCTGGGTGATGAGGGTGCCTTGGTGGCCACGTGTGCAGTCGATGACACCCTGCACCTGTGGGAAGCCAGCCAGAGCCGCAAATCCGAGCTCCTGCTCAGTAACACTGGCATTATCAGTGGCAAAGTTCACATAATTGGCTGACTTGTGAAACATGGCATCGGTCACCTGGGTGATGCATCTGTGGGCGGCCGACTGCGAGATCCTGCAAATGTCTGTTGCAGATCCCTGGAAGGAGCCTGAGGTGAAGACGTTGAGGGTGGTGGTGACTTTGACAGCCACTGGTAAGGCATGTCCACCCACTCCTCTGGGCTGCAGGTCTTGTTCCAGCAAGCTACAAATGTCTGTTCAGTCATGTCCAGGAAGCTCATCCTCTGCCTGTATACCCTGTGTTGGGGGTATTGCCCCTGGTGCGCTGCAGCCCTGTGGTGCCCCCCTCTCTCTTGTGGAGCATCAGGCCATTGAGGAGAAGGCTGCTGTTGTGATTGCTGGTGTGGCTGGTGTTGTTGGTGCTAGGGCTCATCTTGGTCTGATTCTGATGTCCAAGGTGAGACAGCATAAGTGGCACCCATGTTGATCGAACAGATGGCAGATAAAGTGGAGATCAGAGGCACAATCCTTCAATGTTCTGATTGTGACTAGCAATGTGGTGAGAGTGGCTTCTGAGGTTGTGGAAATCACCTGCAAACTCCTGACAGCCAAATCTCTGCACAAAATGGAGTCAGCAAGAGCCTTTCCATTCGGGAAAGAAGCAGGTGTAATGTGGGAGTATTTGTGTGTTTTTCCCAGCTATTACTTAAATGGACTCGCACAATGGCCATTGAGCTTCCGCCTCCCCTTCACAGGCGAGGTTCCCGAGGTGCGTGAATCCCATGCGCAAGAAGTTAAAGCCAAAACCTGAGGTTAAAAAGGCAGTTAACAGTCTCTCAACAAGCAGTTAGTGACCTCAATGAGGTCGCCCACCTCTCCTGAGCGGGTCCTTGGCGCGCCTCAAAACGCGCCAGAGTTAAATGCGGAAGTCGGCGGAATCCCAACGCGGTCAATTGCCGCAAATTTAACTGCCGACCCGCCCCCAAACCTACACGCTTGGCACTGGGAAAATTCCGGCCTTAAAATTAGTTTATGCAAAATTGGCCCAGATTAAAATGCTTAAAATTATTTTCCAAAAAATTAATTTTTTTTATTGTATCTGCCGTATTGAAGGAACTTTTAATTAAATTTGAAAATGAGAACATTTATTTTTGTCATTGTCTAAATTGTTTAATTATTTCGGGATTCCATTAGAGTTTATGGGGATTCCATTCGGAAACGGAATCCTCCTTTCTCATTCCGGAGGACCTGGCCCACGTGATCCCAGGGATGTTTCCAAACCGCCTGCGTCCCTGGGATCCATGGGCCTTTACGCAGGCGTACGCCTGGAGGCCCAGGACCTGAACTCTCCGAAGCTGTGGAGCCAGGAGGTAAGTTCGGAAATATTTTGTGGGTCGGAGGCGTACTCTGGAGGTACGCCTCCAACCGCAAATTCAGGGCCATTAAGCACAGGAAAATTTTGATTACATTTTTAATATATACGTACTCAACTTAACTTTTTTTTACCATCGTGGAGACGGTCAAAAATCAGGCTTCGTGCATTGGTAGGGCACTGCACTGAAATCACCAATGGGGAGCATCCCAGAGTGGCTCCATAGTAAGGAGTGGAAATGCTACTTTTGGACCTGTTCTGGAGCCATGTGACTATGAGAAACCATGCTATAGACTGGGAGATTCTGCATTCATAGCCTGTAGAAGTGGCAAGAGTGATCCCTAATTACAGCTTCCACAATGCTGGCAGATGGTGATGTCAGAATGTCTCAGCAGAGTGTGAGACCTGTGCTGAGATTCTCTATGCTGGTAAGGATTTTTTACACATTTTTAAAGAAAAAAGCTAATTAAAACTCTTCAGAAGCAAACAATTTCTTCTATAAAGTGAGAGAGAAGTACTTACATTTAAACAACACAAACCTTATAATATGCATATATGTTCCTGCTCAGTGTCAGCTGTGGCTCAGTGGGTAGCAGGCTCGAGGGGCCAAATGGTCTACTCCTGCTCCTATTTTTTATGTTCTTATATTCCAGAGCTGAGTATACTTAGTCACTGGTTTTGCATCAAAAGGCATAGAATGCAAAAGGAGGTCATGTTGAACTTGAACAAGATCTTAGCTGAAGTTGGAGTATTGTGCAGCAGTTTTGGGCATCCCACAACAGGAAAGATGTAAGAGCAATGCAAAAAGGTGCAGAGTAGATTCACTAGGATGTTACCAGGGATAAATGGTTACAGTTACAAAGTGCCATTTGAGGAGTTAGGGCTTTTGCACTAAACATTAACATAAAGACAAGTAGTAGTTATTGTTGTGGTAGTAAAGTGGAGGTTAAGGGTGGCCCAATAAAATTCTTCAAGATTATAAAGGGTTGTGATAAGATCAATAGTGATAGCTCATTTCCACTGATCATCACATTATCAGATCTTTTAGTTTTAAACTATTAAGTGAATTTATGTAGCAAAAGATGAACAAAAGATGCCTTTTCTGGCTTTTGACTTTTAAATAGCAGTAATATGATATATAATTAGATTCACAGTAGAAATCCTTCTATTTATTCTTCAAAAGAAAAATAAAGATTGCAATATAAACATTAAGCTATTCTTTTGCAAGTAACTTTTATATATGTGCAATCCTTCTTTATCTTGTATTTCTTACCACTGCAGAAGCTGTGCTGCAGTGAACTATATCTCTTGGAAGTTCCAAACAGAATCTCAGATTCTAATAGCCATGGCTCCTTAAATATATATGAAAAGTTACCAGGACTAATTGTCAACCATATAATATCTGACCAGCAAACACATAACTGAACAAATATCATCTTTATTTGTTGTAAAGTAGCTTCTGTTTCAGGCTTTGCAGACAACCATGAAACTTGCCACAGTTGTGTCAAGTTAACCTTTGCACAAGATTCTGACGATAACTAGGTTTTTTAAACTCCTTATGACGAATGATTGACTTAAAGGGACCGCTACAGAATTAAAGTAACACAGAATGAATTCATTTTTGTCACAGGTGCCACCTGATGTACTGCTAAGCCATCTCAGGTTTGATTCCCCAATCTGTGTAGTTACCTGGTGTACTACAATTCACCCCAGTAGCAAGGATGAAGGGCAAAGAGAGAATCAGAGTCTGATTGCTATTGACGGATCCCTGTCGGAAGTGTGTAAAACAGGACAGGATGGGGCTGTGATGTCCTCCACTATTGAATAGTCTGTAGACT
Organism: Squalus acanthias; assembly: GCA_030390025.1. NCBI lineage: Eukaryota > Metazoa > Chordata > Chondrichthyes > Squaliformes > Squalidae > Squalus > Squalus acanthias. The sequence goes on along the minus strand of CM059432.1, from coordinate 70,641,918 downwards.
CTGTTCTAGGCTTGCACATGGCCACTTGGGCAATGTACCAGAGGTCCGTCATATTGCAGCAAGAGTCGAAAGGAGAGGAGAAAATGGAGGGTGAAGGATCCTTTAAAGAAAAATATTTGAAACCAAATCTAATGTCACTGCAGAGAGTAGTCATATGGAGCAAATAACATGTCCAGCAATATTATGCCATGGTGGTCAGCAACTGCTTGGTGTGGTGTTCTTACCTGGATACGGGATTTTTCCAAATGTGACTATTTCATACAGGAGTATTCCAAAGGACCAAACATCTGATTTAATAGTGAAAGATCCATAGCTTATAGCTTCGGGTGCTGTCCATTTAATTGGAAATTTAGCCCCTGAAACACACAATATACGACTTCAATTATCTTTTGAACTTCGGTTTACCTTCTGGAACCCAACTTCCTCCTAAGTGAGAAATAGTCAGAACACTGAAGCATGTCATAGTACAAGGAGAATATAAATGCTAAGCAGCTATGCACAGATATAATGACAGTGTCGCCCCCCCAAACCACACTCCCCTTCCCAAATATAGCTCAGAATAAGAAACCAAGGAATATAGATTGACAAAAACGAGAGTGAGAGAAAATACATCTATGGAATAGCCAAAGAAAGGTGTTGGAATGAAGCAGGATCTGTGAAACTTAATTATATGGTAATTAAAATTTTCTACTGATATGTTGTCACAATTTTTCATAATACCATAACTTTGTAAAAACAATTCTTTATATGCTCCATGGACAAGGGGTTCTGGATCATGGTTATTATTGCTATCAGAGGCAACCTTTCGAATGCAGGATAATTTCCCCTGCCATTGATAAATGGAATGCCACATCTCAAAGAAAATTAAGTGAAATTTAATTCTGTTTTGGAACTGCTGAGTCAAAACTTAAGCCAGTGATACTATCCAGGAGAAAATGGTGTTAAATTCAATACGTTATGAAAATGCTGGTGGAAGTGTTCATAACCAAGAGTCAACCAGAATTTTGTAAATTATATTCAAATTCATGTCCAACATGAGAATCAGTGCCTTAGTAACAGAGCAACTTTAATTATCCACTTCAGGAACATCTTCTCAGCTATAATTAAAAGTATTTCAGACTGGTTGAGAATCAAAGATAAATCATAGGACCCATGATAATAGGCCCTACAAGTTAAAGTTTTGAGAATACCTTTGGTTCACAAAGTGACTATAATCAGGGAGTTAAAGTGGAAATATATTCACATGCACTTGTAACCTCCCAGTCTAAGCTATTAGACACAGTCAGATGCCCATGTCCATCATGGTTCCTATTAAATTAAGATTAAGAGATTTTGTTTAACTTTTGCTATATTACACTTAACTAACAGAGATACCCAAATATAAAGACAAAGATTTTTCTTAGACTAGTAGACATGGTATAAAACACAATTAGTAACAGTTTTGCTACCAATTAAAATCAGCTGACATCACCACAAAATGTCGCTTGAATTGATAAAAGGTTCTTTTATTCTTTGAGATCAGAAACTAAAAGGTAGCAATTTCTATCACCACTGATTTGCTGGCTCTTGTGATAAAGATGCATAAAATTATGAATCTGACATTTACTTAATAAGGACCCCATTTAAAATAATCAACTGAGAAGAGTCTGGGAAGCAATGGTTACAGGAAAATCATAGCAACTCAACCACTGCACAGAAACTGAAAGATAAGCATCCACACTGCTTTTAGTATCCATTGAGCCAGTGAACGTGAAAAGGAGGCTTCAGCCTCATTAAACCCTGGAAAAATAGTATAAAAGCTATTTATGCCATTTCTGCCAAAATTAGAGGATGAGAAGGAGAACCTTCAAGGAAATTGACCCTCAAATTCCTGAAGGACTAGTGAAAAAGGTCAGTTATTTTCCATTTTTATTTTATAATTATGAAGATAAACATCTTATTTTAATTATGCTCCATTTATCATTAACCATTTTAAATAAGTCTTTTAAATCCATAGCAGTTTAGTGGAATTGTAAAATTTGTAACATTTTTAATCAGGTTTTCAGCTCAGGCTGTTGAAATGTACCTTCTTTGGCTGTGTACTCATTATCTTCAATTATTCGAGCAAGGCCAAAATCAGCGATTTTACACATCAGGTTGTCTGATACCAAAACATTAGCTGCTCTAAGATCTCGATGGATGTAATTTTTTCTTTCAATGTACGCCATTCCCTCTGAAATCTACAATAGAACAAAATACATTTTAAGAGTTAGAATGTCTCTTGCATGTTTCAGCAACAATTATTACAAATATCTAATAAAGCCATGTCAGATAATATATGAAGTAAATTGAAAAAAATGTAATCCCCAATGCAAATCTCAGGAAGAACTGATGGGCAATAACGTTAATAAATAATGAAGTGTGAATTATAGACTCAGGCACTGAAAGTCCATGAGCTACAATCCTGGTAGTTATGCCAGGATCAGGTCTGCCAATGTCCTCCAGCACTGACTTTACCGAAGTTTGCGCAATCAGTGGGACGATACCTAATTTTAGGGAACAGGTAGGTGCCTATGCCAATATGGCTGCATTGCAGATACCCACCTGTCCCATGCAGCTGGCAAATCCAGCACCTGCATACAATGGAGGATGGGTCTGCCCGTGCATAATTCTAAGTCCCCTTAACACCCCTCCCTGTCTAAGGGGACGAATCAGAATTATTTATAATTTTTTCAGTGTTGGGGTAAGAACGCAAGAACATAAAAATTAGGAGCAGGTGTAGGCCATTCGGCCCTTCGAGCCTGCTCCACCATTTAATAAGATCATTGCTGATCTTGCACCTCAACTCCACCTTCCCACACTTTCCCCATATCCCTCGATTCCCTTAGTATCCAAAAATCTATCTGTCTCAGCTTTGAATATACTCAACGACTCAGCATCCTCAGCCCTTTGGGGCAGAGAATTCCAAAGATTCACAACCCTCTGAGTGAAGAAATTCCCCCTCATCTCAGTCTTAAATGGCCGATCCCTTATCCTGAGACTATGCCCCTAGTTCGAGACTCTCTGGACTACTCCGCTTGCATAGATGGTAGGGCTCACTTGCACCCTTCTGGAGGCCAGTATACCTCATTTATCTCTATCTACCCGTGTCTGGCCCTATGCCGGGTCCCAACTTAGTCAGGGAAGCAGGGACTTCCGGCTTGGAGTTCTTGTCTCTGGTGCTGCTCCTAAGACTGTGCCATTACATCATTGAACGTGTAAGGGTTGGGTAGAAGTTCCACTCCTTACAATGCCAACTAGTAAATCCTGGAATTAGTGGGGATCCAGCACAACTGGGTCCTGCTGTTTTCCAGTAGGTTCTCCTGGATTACTGCCAGAGTGATAGCAGAACCACCAAAGTGATTCAGGGCCACTAAGCACTACACCATGATGAAATAGTAAAATCTGCTTTCACATTGAGTAAATACGCCAACCCTTGCATTTTTTATTCCCATGTGCAACATGTTGAACATGTTGAGTATATTCAAGGCTGAGATAGATAGATTTTTGGACTCCAGAGGAATTAAGGGATATGGGGCTAGGGCAGGAAAGTGGAGTTGAGGTCGAAGATCAGCCATGATCTTATTGATTGCAGGCTTGAGGGGCTGTATGGCCTGCTCCTGTTCCTAATTCTTATGTTCTTATCTGTACTGAATTTAACTGCCATACTTCTGCCCATTTCGCAAATTTTGTCTAGGTCCTTCTGTAGTTCCTTGGGCATTTCATCAGATTGAACTGCTCCTTTAATTTAGTAACATCCTCACCACATTTTACCTAGCTTCTGTAACAGGTTTTCGTGCAATACTTTATTGAAGTCAAGAATGTTGGTCAGCCATGATGTCCCCCTTCTGAAACACTATTGACAGCCATTTACAAGGTTATTTTCATATAGGATCTCCTGAAGTTTGTTCCTACTAAGCAATTCCATTATCTTGTCAGTTATTAAGGGGAGACTAATGTATATACCCATGTTTGTTTTGTGGTCTTTTGAGAGCTTGTTGGCTTCTTTCCAACCTGGTGAAACGTCCCCCTTGCAATTGTCCTTTTTAGATTATTTTCATTTGTTACTGGGATGTGGGAGTCGCTGGCAAGGCCAGCATTTATTGCCCATCCCTAATTGCCCTCGAGAAGGTGGTGGTGAGCCGCCTTCTTGAACTGCTGCAGTCCGTGTGGTGAAGGTACTTCCACAGTGCTGTTAGGGAGGGAGTTCCAGGATGGTGTGTAACTTGGAGGGGAACTTACAGGTGATGGTGTTCTTATGCGCCTGCTGCCCTTGTCCTTCTAGGTGGTAGAGCATCCCTGATTATAATTGCTTAACCATTGGTGGCCGTGCCTTCTGTTGCCTAGGCCCTAAGCTCTGGAATTCCCTGCCTAAACCTGTCCGTCTCACTACCTCTCTTTCCTCCTTTAAGACGCTCCTTAAAACCTACCTCTTTGACCAAGCTTTTGGTCAATGCCCTAATTAATCCATATGTGGATTGGTGTCAAATTTTGTGTCTTAAAATACTCCTGTGCAGTGCCTTGGGATATTTTACTAAGTTAAAGGCGCTATATAAATACAAGTTGTTGTTGCTGTTGTAGTAGAGGTCGTGGGTTTGGGAGGTGCTGTCGAAGAAACCTTCGTGAGTTGCTGCAGTGCATCTTGTAGATGATACACACTGCAGCCATAGTGTGTCGGTAGTGGAGAGAGTGAATGTTTAAGGTGGCGGATGGGGTGGCAATCAAGCGGGCTGCTTTGTCCTGGATGGTGTCAAGCTTCTCGACTGTTGTAGGAGCTGCACTCATACAGGCAAGTGGAGAGCATTCCATCACACTCCTGACTTGTGCCTTGTAGATGGTGGAAAGGCTTTGAGGAGTCAGGTGGTGAGATACTCGCCACAGAATACCCAGCCTTTGACCTGCTCTTGTTGCCACAGTATTTATGTGGCTGGTCCAGTTAAATTTCTGGTCAATGGTGACCCCCAGGATGTTGATGGTGGGGGATTCGGCGATGGTAATGCTGTTGAATGTCAAGGGGCGGTGCTTTGACTCTCGCTTGTTCGAGATAGTCATTGCCTGGCACTTAAGTGGCAAGTAACATTCACACCACACATCAGCCCAAGCCTGAATGTCGTCCAGGTCTTGCTGCATGCAGGCATAGACAGCTTCATTATGAGGAGTTGCGAATGCAACTTAACACTGTTCATCGGTGAACATCCCCACTTCTGACCTAATGACAGAATCTGCCTCCTCCACCCTTTCAGGCAGTGCATTCCAGATCCTAACCACTCGCTGCGTAAAAAAAGTTTTCCTCATGTCGCCTTTGGTTCTTCTGCCAATCACCTTAAATCTGTGTCCTCTGGTTCTTGACCCTTCTGCCAATGGGAACAGTTTCTCTCTAACTACTCTGTCTTGACCACTCATGATTTTGAACACCTCTATCAAATCTCCTCTCAACCTTCTCTGCTCCAAGGAGAACAACCCCAGCTTCTCCAGTCTATCCACGTAACTGAAGTTCTTCATCCCTGGAACCATTCTTGTAAATCTTTTCTGCACCCTCTCTAAGGCCTTCACATCCTTCCTAAAGTGCGGTGCCCAGAATTGTACAGAATACTGCTGTTGAGGCCGAACCAGTGTTTTATAAAGGTTCATCATAACTTCGTTGCTTTTGAACTCTATGGGCTGGATTTTGTCATTGGGGGCGGGCTGGGGGCATGTCAGGTGGTTGTCGTGTCCGGACCCCGCCTCCGATGTGAGGCGGGACAAATGAGCGATTTTGCCCTAATTGGGCACTTGATTTTCAGGGTGTGGGAACCCCTGGCCCAATGAGTATTTGGATGCTGAAACTTGCCTCCGATGACATCATCTATGCAGCTGCATTTAAAGCCTGCAAGCCTTGGTTCTTTTTCAGCCTTTCAACTTTAGCATAATACTTCTGAGGGATTATGTCAGGCACCAGACCCAAGTGCGCACCCCGATTCGATGAGAACTCCCTCCAAGCTCTGGTGGAGGGAGCAAGAGCAAATAAGGAAGTGCTGTTTCCTTCTTCAGGGAGGAAAAAGCCTCCATAACAGACCAACGCTGTGTGGCTGCAAGTGGCACAGGAGGTCAGTGCCATTTCAATGTACAGCAGAACCTGGCTGCAGTGCAGAAAGAGATTTCATGACCTTCTCCGCACAGGAAAAGTGAGTATTCCATCCTCATGACCCTCAATCTGATCCCCATCGCCTCTCATCACCAGCACTCTGCTTTGTCAACCTCCTCCTCCACATCCCACTTGACCCTTACATCCCTGCACCCTTAACCATTCCCTCTCTCTATGTTCACATTCACTTAACTATTCGACTATGCAGCCCTCACACTCCTTATCACTGTGATGCAATGACAACAACTTACAACACACAGGGAGGGCCCTTGGTCTTGGCACCTCACTCCATCTTTGTGTCCTTCTAAGCATCTACGCTATGGATTCTCTACACTCACTCCTTCATTCTCACTCAAACTCCACTTGTCTCCCTCATTGCAGGAAAAGAGAGCCCACAATAAGAGGGAGAGGGCGAGGACAGGAGGAGGGCCACCCTCAATAGCCTAGCTCACCACTGCAGAGGATGCAGCCCTGGAGATCGTGGGAGTGGAGGAGGATGCGCAAGTGGGGGACGGACAGATGGGCGCATCAGAGCAAGCTGGTGACAGAATAGTTTTCCATCTCTCTCATTGACATTGCATGAGTGACTGATATTGATTCTGATGCTCTAACAGATTGACTTATGATCATCTGCACAATTCAATGTGCATGCAACGTTTGTCTCATGTCTAACTCTTTCCTTTACTCCCCCACAGGACCATCGACAGCCCCCCTCCCCACTGTCCAGAAGGAACAGCCTGAGCCCCCAGACTCCTCAGAGGAAGCTGCAACCTCTGAGGGCGCAGCGTCAGCAGAATTAAGCGCACCCAGCACCAGCGCAGACCCTCACACCTTGGTGGGACCTTCGGGACATAGAGTAGAGTTGTCACCTGGTGTATCACAGCTCACAAGTGAGCATCAGCAGATGGTGGAGACAGGGACAGCAGTGGAGAGTCCTCGTCGGAGGGCGCAGGACTCTCCCAGCTCATCTCCGCTGTATGTCAACCCTGTGCCTCCGGGTCCATCCAGGAGAGCGGTGCTGGAACTCCAGGAACAGGTGCAGGAGTCTCTGGCAGGTTTTGTCTCCAGGGTTGCTGAGAGTGTGGAGCGAATAGAGGAGTCCATCGCTAACATGAGCAGGGCCTTTGTGGAGGCGTTGGCGCATGAACGCATCACCACGGAAAGGATGGCAATCTCCGTGGTAAGGCTGGCTACCGTAGAGGAGGTTAGTCGCCAGGGTCTTGAAAACATGGTAATTGTTCAGAATATACCTACATCTCTTGAGGACCGATGGTCAGCTATTGAGCAGAGAAACCAGACCTTCATGGAAGTCCTCTGGACTTTCAGTACAGAAACGGATCCTCATAGCCTCCCTGAAGTGCAGCAAGGTGCTGTCCAGCCACTTGCTAGCTCTGAAGTGGGGCTGACCCATGGGAGGGATGTTGGTGGCAGACAACAAGGAAGTGGGGGCTCCTCTCCAAGAGCTCACACGACCAGAGCCCTCACCCAACTGAGATCGGCGTCTCAGCCCCTGCACAGCCGCAGGAAGAGCAGACTGTTGCCGAGCCCTCACAGGCTCGCAACCCCAGAGGACACCCGCCAAAGATGTCGAGGCAGGAGCAGCAAGAAAGTGAGCAAGGGGCCTCCACATCTGCTAAAGCCACAGGGGAAGCACCACGTAGGAGCATGGGTAAGAGGAAGGTAAAGCACAAGTAGTCACAAGGGTAGTCACTTGGGTGTTCTGTTGTGTTTATTTTTGAAAAGCCATCCGTGACTTGGAGATAAAAAAACTTGATGGCAAACTGTTGAAGTTGTGGCCTGTGTCATTTCGCAAATGGGACTTCCACATGGAGGGCTTAGGTCGACTTGCAATTGTCAGTGTGGTGGTCAGAGTGATAGGAATCCGCAGGTTCTTGGCCATTGTCGATGCTCTGGTAAGAAGGTGCGAGGCAAAAGTGTTTGATTGGGCATGCTAAGCAAATCTGGCCAAGATGAGTGCGTCCCTTGCATCCCGGGCAGCAATGTGCTCACGTGCTGCTGGCGCTGGTTGATGCGCCTCCGCAAGCTGTTCGTTGTTGCTCTCCTCCTCCTCCTCATCTGAGGAGGCTATGCGATGAACCAATTGTACCTCAGGCAGCTGCAAGCCACGATGCTGTGCCATGTTGTGAAGTGCACAGCAGAACAAGACGATTCTGGAGATCCTGACTGCTGAGCACTGCAGAGCTCCACCCGATCTATCAAGGCATCTGAATCGCATCTTCAGCAAGCCGATGGTTTGCTCGATTATGGATCTGGTGGAAATGTGGCTGAAGTTGTAGCACTCCTCAGCTTCGTTGGATGGGCTCCTCAACGGCGTCATTAGCCACGTCTTCAGGGGATAGCCCTTGTCTCCAACTAGCCATCCAAAAAGTTGGTCTGGCGGACTGAAGAGTGGAGGCACACGAGACTGCCACAGGATGAAGGAGTCATGGCAACTGCCAAGGTACTTGGCGCAAACATGCAAAATTTCCTTCTACACCAGCTGCACGTTGAGGGAATGGAAGCCCTTGCAGTTGACAAAAATACCTGGATTGTGATGGGGTGCCTTAAAGGCCACATGTGTGCAGTCAACGACGCCCTGCACCCTTGGAAAGCCTGCCAGATTAACAAATCCAACCGCACGCGCGGTTACACTTGCTTGATCCTTGGAGAAGTTGATGTAATTGTGCGCGATGGCAAAGAGGGCATCGGTTACCTGCGTGATGCAAGTGTGCACGGCCGCCTGGGAGACGCCGCTGATGTCTGCTGTTGATCCCTGGAATGAGCCTGAAGCAAAAAAGTTGAGTGCGGTTGTGGCTTTGACGGCCATTGGTAAGGGGTGTCCACCCGCTCCTCTGGGCTCCAGGTCTTGCTGCAGCATTGCGCAGATGTCACCCACTACCTCTCGTGAAAGTCTGAGACTCCTTTGGCACTACTGCTCAGTCATGTTGAGGTAGCTCATCCTCTGTCTGTAGGTCCTGTTTTGGGGGTATCTCCTGCAGCAACGTGCTTCCATGCGCTGGCGCCTTCTGGCCTGTGCAGCTTCAGGTGGGTGAGCAGCAGCTTGGTGCTCCTGCTGTTGCTCTGGGTGCTGCTGCTGCCGCAGCTGGTCTTCGTCTGAATCTGATGTCCAGGAGGAAAGGAAATAAATGGGTCCCATGCTTCTGGTATATACCTCAGTTGAGGAAGTGCTCAGTCAAGGTGGGGAGAGGCGTTTCCCTAGGAGGTCACACTGGAGATGGGTCTCGACTCTAAACTTCCACAACAATGAGTAGGCCTGCTAAAAGTTTTCCCAGACCTGAGACAACAAAGTTCTGCCACCTGCAAATGATCATTGCTGAAAACTCCTTTTTAATGGTGGAGCTGCAGCTGTTAGTAAGCCATCCACTTGTGAGGCCATCAGGATTAACTGGCGTGTTCCAGAGGAGACGTGTAGCACAGGGGAAATGTGTTAAATTCACAAAGGCCTCTCAAAATGGGATTATAGAGGAACTTAACTGGTTAAGGGCCTATCCCACCTCTTGGAGGCAGGATGGAAATGGGGTCTGAAACCCCGATTTTGGGAAAATTGCTCGGAGGCGGGATCGGATCCGCCCGCCATATTTTGCGATTTTAACACCTCACACGCTTCCAAACCCGCCTCCTCGGGCCTGGCAAAATCGAGCCCTATGTCTCTACTTATGAGCCCACAATCCCACATGCTTTTTTAACCGCTTTCTCAACCTGCCCTGCCACCTTCAACGATTTGTGCACATATACCCCCAGGTTTCTCTGTTCATGCACCCCCTTTAGTTTATATTACCACTCCTCGTTCTTCCTACCAAAATGCATCACTTCACACTTTTCTGCATTAAATTTCATCTGCTACGTGTCCACCCATTCCACCAGCCTGTCTATGTTCTCTTGAAGTCTATCACCATCCTCCTCACTGTTCACTATATACTTCCAAGTTTTGTGTCATCTGCAAATTTTGAAATTGTGCCCTGTACACCCAAGTCCAAGTCATTAATATATATCAAGACAAGCAGTGGTCTTAGTACCGAACCCTGGGGAACACCACTGTATACCTTCCTCCAGTCCAATGAACAACCGTTCACCACTACTCTCTCTTTCCTGTCACTTAGCCAATTCCGTATCCGTGCTGCCACTGTCCCTTTTATTCCACGGGCTTCAACATAAGCCTATTATGTGGCACTTTATCAAATGCCTTTTGGAAATCCATGTACACCACGTCAACCGCATTGCCCTCATCAACCCTCTCTGTTACCTCATCAAAAAACTCGATCAAGTTAGTTAAACACGATTTGCCTTTAATAAATCTGTGCTGGCTTTCCTTAATTAATCCACACTTGTCCAAGTGACTGTTAATTTTTTCCCGGATTATCGTTTCTATGAAAGCTCCTTCAGACAAATACTAAAAAGAATTCTACTGTTCGCTCCAGTGTTCAAGACTGAAAACAAGTATGTTCTAGAATATCAGTATTGCCCAATGGTCTACAGGCCATATGGTATGATTTAAAAAAAAACCACACACACCCCTGGTATGCAATGTGCAAATAAATACCAAAGCCACAGCACTGAATCTGCTGTTTTACAAATGTGAAACACAAATAACTCATGGCACCACAGCCTGACACAAATGAGTTACATCGGTTCATCACAGGAATAAAGAACCTTCTCTTCCATCCATTCCTCTCCAATCAAACTATTTCACCTATAAATTGTTTTGCATTCTTTATGGTAAACAACTTTTGAGGCCATTCAAGCCCTTCAAATATGTTGAGCATTCACTATATGCATTTCTCTAGCACATATACTTTTGCAAAAAAGTGATTATCCCAACAGCAATTGAAAGTGCCAGGAATCAGCAGAACTTGCATGGTGTGGTAATTCAAATATTAGAGTTCTGATAGAATGCTCCAACGAGTGGTAGGATTCAAGGTTGCTTCCCTCCCTGCCCAGATTTTCTTACCCTCCCATTCTGAAGGCTGCAACTCATGCTGGAATACAATTCCACTGGCACTAACAGCTCCATAATAATTTACCCAAATCGTCAGCCTAGGAATGATCAATAACAAGCTATTGAACCATGGTGGTGTTCACATCTTGCAGAACTCCCTAGATTCTGGAATGGTACCCATGGATTGGAAGGTAGCAAATGTAACCCTGCTACTCAAGAAAGGAGGGAAGAGAGAAAACATGGAACTACAGGGCAGTTAGCCTGACATCAGTAGTAGGGAAAATACTAGAATCTATTATTAAGGACGTGGTAACAGGGCTTGGAAAAATCACAATATGATTGGGCAGAGTCAACACTGTTTTATGAATGAGAAATGGTGTTTGACAAATCTATTAGCGTTTTTTGGAGGGTGAAACTAGCAGAGTAGAAAAGGGGGAATCAGTGGATGTCGTATATTTGGATTTTCAGAAGACATTTGATAAGGTGCCAGACAAGAGTTTGTTACACAAGATTAGGGCTCATGGGGTAATATATTAGCATGGATAGAGGATTGGTTAATGGACAGACAACAAAGAGTAGGAATAAACAGGTCATTTTTCGGGATGGCCGGGTGTAACTAGTGGAGTGCCACAAGGATCAGTGCTTGGACCTCAGCTTTTTACAATCTGTATCAATGACTTAGATAAGGGGACAGAGTGTAATATATCCAAGTTTGCTGATGACACAAAGCTAGGTGGGAAAGTAAACTGTGAGGAGGACATAAAGAGGTTGCAAAAGGATATAGACAGGTTAAGTGATTGGCAGATGGAGTATAATGTGAGAAAATGTGAAATTATTCACTTTGTTAGGAAGAATGGAAAAGCAGAATATTTTTTAGAAGGTGAGAGACTAGTAAATGTTGGTATTCAGAGGGATTTGGGGGTTCTTGTACACAAATCACAAAAAGCTAACATGCAGGTAGAACAAGCAATTAGAAAGACAAATAGTATGTTAACCTTTATTGCAAGGGGGTTGGAATATAAGAGTAAGGAAGTCTTGCTGCAATTATATAGGGCTTTGGTGAGACCTTAGAGGGGGTGCTTCGAAGGTTCACTAGATTGATTCCTGGGATGAGAGGGCTGTCCTATGAGGAGAGATTGAGCAGAATGGGCTTATATTCTCTGGAGTTTAGATGAGAGGTGATCTCATTGAAACATATAAAATTCTTAGAGGACTTGACAGGGTAGATGCTGAGGGGCTGTTTCCCCTGGCTGGAGAGTCTAGAACTAGAGGTCATAGTCTCAGGATAAGGGTTGGCCATCTAGGACTGAGATGAGGAGGAATTTCTTCACTCAGGGTGGTGAATCTTTGGAATTCTCTACCCCAGAGGGCTGTGGATGCTCAGTCAATGAGTATATTCAAGACTGAGATCAATTGATATTTGGGCAATAAGGGAATTAAGGGATATGGGGATAGGGCAGGAAAGTTGTGTTGATGTAAAAGTTCGGCCATGATCTGATTGAATGGCGGAGCAGGCTCGAGGGACCATAAGGCCTACTCCTGCTCTTATTTCTTATGTTCTTGCAACCAAGTAAAATCATGTTCTCATCCAATGTCTCCACGTGCACACTTTCTAGCAGTTTCATGGAGAGTGGTCAGGAATATGGCTGCTTGCTTATTGTAACTGTCCCCACCCCCAAACACAGGTTTTGGGATACGGAGAGCAATTGTAGTGCTCCCACCACTGTCTTAGACAAGATTAGTTACCTCTATTATTGACATTTTCCATGTCCTGGCCAACCTTTGTCCCTCAACCAACATCACAAACAGAGTAACTAGTCATTTATCTCATTGCTGTTTGTGGAACCTTGCTGTGTGTAAATTGGCTGCCGCGCTTGAATACATTACAACAGTTAAAAAATATTTAATTGGCTCTAAAGGACTTCAGGATGTCCCGAGGACATGAAACGTTCTATATAAATGCAATTTATTTTCTTTCTTTCTGACACATTTCAGCATGCTATGGATTGAGGTGAAGGATAGAGGGGGGAAGAGAGGAAGTGAATCTCACAAGACAGTGTTAAAAAAAGGGCAGTACATCATCCTGGCTCTCTCATGCTGGCACTAGAATCATTAGTGGACACCCATGAATATATGACTTGCTCAATTTCGTGGCCAGATACATTGAGTGGAAGAAAATGTAGAAAAATAAACACACAAGTTAGAAATAGTTACAAACCTATCATATTAGATGGCTTCATTTACAACAAAAAACAGGCTGCATTTATTGACCTCAGTAACCCCATAGTTTCGACCTGAAATGTTAACTTTGTTTCTCTCTCCACAGATGCTGCCTGACCTGCTGAGTATTTCCAGCATTTTCTGTTTTAATTTCAGATTTCTAGCATCCGCAGTATTTTGCTTTTGTATTAGTGTTTAATTCACTGCCACTTCTCTTCTAAGAATGCCCACCTTAAAGAAGTTCTGCTCTTCTCTTTGACAAGATTTCCGTTTGTCTCTTTTACCTTGTTCTCTTAATCTCTCCTGCCTTCCATCCTATTACAGACCTTCCCTTTTGTTCTTTCCTCTCCTCCCCTCCCCCCTTTCCCTGCCCTTGCTTAAAAACCTGTTCCATCTCCAGCTTTTTCCAGTTCTGACGAAGGGTCATCAACCTGAAACGTTAACTTGGTTTCTCTCTCCACAGATGCTGCCTGACCTGCTGAGTATTTCCAGCATTTTCTGTTTTTATTTAAGATTTCCGGCATCAGCAGTATTTTGCTTTTGTTCCCATAGTTTCTTGGTTCTTTTTGGCAAAGCTTCAATCACAAAGGGCACTTTATGTAATGTAAGATACCTACTGTAACTGTGGCCTTCCTCATTCTTTCAATTTACACATATAAATGAATAGCTCATCACTCAAATTTAGGTTTTGGATTGGAAACATTTCTGCAATTGCGTCTTTTTAAATGCACTGTGCTGATTCCCACCCCTACTTTAAATACACAATGAGTAAGCTGAGGAAACACAAAACAGGAACTTCCCAGTTGCATTAGGTCAGAAAGAGAATTGAAGGAACTTTAAATGTAACCTAAACTCTACATACAAAGAATGAGGAAGATTGTGCCCAGAGTAGGTAACCAGCATCCTTTCTTGTTCATTATATCTCAACATACAAAAAAATTATGCCAAACCAGTTAAATTCAAAATGGAAACCTCTGACACAAGAATAATTCTTTTGTACAATCCAGTGACAGAATTCAAGTATTTGTGGATGTGTGCGAGTAATTGAAAATAGGAAACTTAACTGAAATGAAGAATGAGCCCATATATCTCAAAGCTATGAAAGGCTTGGGGAGTAGGTAAGTGTATGGAAACAAGAAGCTGCATTATAGATTGGGGAAGGGGCATTATACCCATGATACTCCATGCAGCAGGTTACCTACTTCAGCTATGTTATCATGGTGAGACACTCTGTGGGAGCGTCATTGTGAGCCACACTTACCAAGCAGCACTGGTGAAGGGCTGTTAGCAGCAAAGGATGGACAGGCAAGAAAACAAAAATATAACACACAAAATCTTAAACAAGTGGCATGGTGATAAAGAATGTTGGCTAAATGATCTCAATTGTACCATTGTGAAGCAGTATTGATTGATGCAGCACAGAATTTTATATCCCATTTTAAAACCAGTATCAAAAAGTCACTAATATATTATAATAGCACAGGCACAATAGATTAGTTGGGTTTTTTTTTTAATAAAAGGAACTTTGGCAAACAGGCCCTTTGAACCAGTTTCATTTTGACTGTGGCAACCTACTGCAATATCCTCATTCTGAGCAAAAAGATGACAACAGTTTCACCCACTGTTTTCCCAGAAATCTTACTAAGAGGCACACATTAGAGCATAGTCATGTTGTGGTAAACCAAATGAAACATGCAGCCTTTTAGTGAGATGAGGGCAGTTATCCATTTGAATACAAAATGGACATGAATAGTAAACGCCAAATCATTGCAACATTTGCCTTAATCTGTACTGTGACTGAATAAAAAGTTCTGTTACAACTTCCTTTCTTTCTCCTTTGAGGGAATCATTTTCATGAAATTGTTTGCCAAGCTTTGTACGTTGCCAACTTTCTCCATTCCACTCCTGAAGGTACTTACTCAAGCTGGGGTACAATTCCACAGGTACGGACAGCCCTTAGCACATTCAACTGGAAATTCTTCATATGACAACATAGATAGCATGATCCAACTATTCAATTCAGGGAAAAGGTGGGGGAGCAGGGAATCATCATAATTGATCCACACCTGATGGCCACAGCTTCTACTTGAGGTATTGAATAGCGGCTTGAAGAATCTGGGCCGACTTTCCCATTCATAACCGTACTACCCCACTGCTGCCCCAGCTAAGGGCAGCCAACAGCAGAGATCAGGAATCAAACTTGGGATCTTTTTAGTGTGTGTGACTCAGTACCACATCAGACAGTGTATTTACCTACAGAATTATAGAATTATTACAGGAGCTCCATAAACTTTTAATTTTGAGAAGCATCAGAAATGGTGCAATTTTTGTCATTATATCATGATACTATTCAGGTCAGCTTGTAAAAAATGGTCACTGAAATACTTTCAAATGAAGGCAATTTAAAATACCATCACATCTACCTCAGTTAAAAAGGAGCTGCCCTCCCAAGAATATACCAACTCTAAAACAACTTAACACACTGGGGCCAAACATCTGTGGCCCATCCAGTGCTGTCCCACTGTAAGTCCAACAAGAAAGTCGCCTCAAAGAAGCCAGAATCTAATATGATCCCAGCAACTACCATCCAACCCAGAGCAGACATCCTCTGCCGGAATTACCAGCCTCCTCTGAATGACGGCAGCCAAGATATGTCATTAGTGGTGCTGGCATCCCCCATTGGTATCTATCAGGGAAGCACACCGGCCCTAGAGAGTCTACCAAAGTCAGTGGTGGAGGTTCCTGACAGGCACATCCTGGCACCTACACCAAGGTATCAACCCTGCGGAATTGCGGGGACACCTGGTTTTCTTGTCAAAGTCAGAATGTTATCTAGTTATGCAATAAGCCCACATTGCTGAAACCAACCCAATGCAGGCAGCTGTAGTTGTGCATCATCAACTTTCCTCCACCGTCTACCTGACACAGCATCCTTAATATGTTGTGTACACAAAGATGATGGAATATGCTTTTAAAAAGATGCAAAATTCAAAAATAACATTGAAAACAATGTGCATATAGACCTTTCACACCCACATCTCAGCTTGCACACACTGCCAGCTACATCAGCTATACACATTGAACCACACTCACTGACGCACTTCCCTCTCCCTTGCAGGACAAGGTGGCGCACAACTGTAGGCAATGGCAGCTAACCGGAGGGGAACAGGTTCGTCTCCATATCCTGACCCCGCTCGAGGAAACGGTTCTCGGCATAATTGGAGTGGCTGTGACGGAGGCCGTGGCCAGTGGCGGCGGCACTGAAACCATAGAACATGACGGTATGCTCATACCTAATCCTGCTCATCACATCTTACATCTGCCTCATCCCACAATCTCTTCTGACTTGCAAGCTGCTGATGGTGTAAGCATGCACCTCTTGCTTCCCCAAACCACAACCCTACCCTTGTGCTTTTCTCATTTCAGAGACTCAAGAAATCCAACCTGGCCAGGCAGTGGTGCAAGAGGAAGAGGAAGAGCAGAGTGCTGATGAAGAAGAAACACCGTCACTTGATCTGATAGTCGCAGCCACCAACTCGGATACTGGCACTGCGCGGACTTGAGAGAGTAGCTGAGGGGCAGGATCTGCACGTGGTGAGTCACCGGGCATGAGTGGGCTGCAGCCAGCGCAGGGCGAAAGGGTAGCGCAGGTGCCAGCTCCCTGGAGGGCGAGGTCGCACACGAGTTCTGCTGCACAAGACTCAGATGAGGACTTCGATGGGGCAGCCGACAGAATAAAACTGATGGGTACGCACAACAAAATGCTTGGTGCATTGGCAGGCCTGCCAGAAAGCCTGAATGTAATGTCAAAGAGCATGGAGGAATCTAGCTCCAGCCTTGCACAGGGCTTTGCTCAGAGCTTGGAGCCCATCCTCTCCAGCATGGAAGGGGTGGGCCGGTCCATTAGCGCACTTGTGGACCCAACCATGATGCAGCATCTGGTGGCCGATGTCTCAGCTTCCATTGCAACACAAGTAGGAGCCATCCAACATCTGAGTGCTGCAATGGAAGGTCGGACTGAAGTCAGGTCAGACTGAAGTCAGGCAAGCAGAGATTGCTGCCATCATGGCTGAGTTTACCAGTGTTGAAAGGGGCTTGCAGGGTGTCACAGCAGTCCGTACTCCAGCAGATTACTCGGATTGCTGAGGCGCTGCCCCTAGGGAGTGGCAGTGGCTCCGTAGAGCATGAACCTGCTGTCCTCTCTCAGGATGACACCATTCTTCCTCCCACCACTGCCACTCCGCCAGTGCCCTGGCTGTTGCCCGTCAGCCAACCAGCCCATATTGCTGCCGCCCATGCGGAGGTGGTGCAGTCCCAAGCCGGGATGACTCGGCCCAGAGCTGCTCGAGGTCGTCCTGCAAAGCCATCTGCAGTCTCCCCCATTGAAAGTCAGCAGCCTTTGCACACCAGCTGGACATTGAGGGAGTGGAATCCCTTCGGTTGTGGTACATTTCTGAATTGAGATACAGCGCCCGCAAAGCGATGTGTGTGCAGTCAATGGCACCCTGCACCATGGGGAAGCCTGCTATCCTGGTGAAGCCGCGTGCTTGCTCCGCCTGCTTCTCTCTAGCAAGAGAGAATGAAATGTATTCAGCTGTTCTTGCATACAGAGCCTCACTCACCTCCCTTATACAGGAGTGGACGGCAAACTGGGAGATGTTACAGATGTTGCCTGCTCCAGCCTGGAAGGAGCCCGACTTGAAGAAGTTGAAGGCCACGGTCACCTTTACAACCACTGGCAATGCCGTCCTTGCCCTGGACTGAGGCGGCAGGTCTGCCTGCAGCAAGTGGCAGATTTCAGTGATCACCTCCTTAGTAAAACCGAGACATCGCTGAACTGTTCCACGCTGAGGTTGAGGTAGCAGAATTGCTCCCTGAAGACCCTGGGTGGATATGGCCTTCTGCTGAAAGCCCTTCTCCCGGTCATGCTGCAGGCCAAGGGGGCTACAAACTACTGCACCCGTGACTGGGAGCAACTGGTCTGAGCAGACCCCTTGCAAGTCAGTACCAAGTCCTTGAACACTTGCCACACCACTCCTTGTGGACTTTAGGCAACTTTAAAAGTCTAGAAAGCACCAAACACTTCTACAAACTCAGCAACAGCTAGTAGAAATCAATCAGCAACCAACCTGTAAATAGGCGATGATCTCTTTAAATAGCACTGGTAGGGGATCCTTCCTGCTGCTGAACGTATGTTCAGCTGTGAGAGGTTGAGAGAAGGCATTAGTTCCAGCATTGAGGTCAAAAATGGCAGCACTGGTGTCAAATCAGCGTTACGATCTGCACGCACTCCCAGCGCCGACGCCAACACCAAAATGACGTCCGGCGCAGCCCACACCAGAAGTGTGCGTGCGCTACTCGGACGCCATTTTTGAACCAAATCCGCACTACGCAACCCAATTTTTAGCCCCTAGTATTTTATTTAAATTAAAGTTCAAGGCTGAAAATAGTAATCACAGGCCCTGTGAAGTAAAGCAGCTTGTTGACATGGGCCTTTTATGGGGGTACAGTGAGGGAGGGGGAAGACAGTGCAATGACCCAGACTCCTCAGCTACAAGCGTCGACTAGCTTCAGCAGCATTCAACAATACTTGCATTTTGTTATGTTGATCAGGTAGCAATAGATGGGTAAAACACATCTGTTTCCAAAACATGCACATTATGCTCCAGTGATATTTAGATCAGCAAGTGTTCATTTTCTCAGTTCCCCTTTTGTGATGTACTAGTGGAAAGTATGACCACAGTGTTATTTTTTTTCCTATTTGGTGCGTCTGAACATATGAAACTTTTTTTAGTGCAGAAATGGCCACAAATCTTTCTAAAAATATTAAAGAATTGCAAAAACTACATTTTTAAAAATTCATTCTGGGTAGGCATCATGGGCAAGGACCATATTTATTGCCAGTCACTAGTTTCCCTTGAGAAAGCAGTTCTACTTGAACTGCTGCAGCCCCTGTGGTGAAGGTGCTCCTGCAATACTGCTGGATTTTGACCCAGAGACCATAAAGGAATGGCAATCTATGTCCAAGTCAGGATGGTGTGGGACTTGGAGGAGAACTTGGCGGTGATGGTGTTCCCATGCACCTGCTACCCTTGTTCTTCTGGGTGGTAGAGGTTGCGGGTTTTGGGAGGTTAGCATCAATTTATAAGTTAATGAAAAATCTAGCAAGTAAATTAAACAGGAAGGCCCTGAACCCGTAGCAAAACCCCTAAAGAAACCGTGTAAATGGTTTTTGGGTTTTCCGCTGGTCTCCCCCCCAACCCCCCCCCCCCCATGGAATTTCAGGGACAAGTGCTGCATTTTCTTAAACAATCCAGAGCATGATGCTTAGTAGCTAAAATCATACTTATTTGGTGAATTTCTGTGCTCAAGTTGAGGCATGTCACTACTGAGGAATGGAACATTTCATTTCTGTTATCCAAAGACAGTGTTAAGCACGCAGAGATAAATTATAGGTCAAATGTAGAGTTAAAGTCCTTCTAATCTTTCCTCCACCCCAATCCCAACCTCAGCACAGTTGGGTAGAAATTCCACAGGGGTTCCCCGATCTCCTACCATAAATTATGGCGGAAGATTGAAGGAAATCCTGGAGAAACAGCATTAACAGCCATTTACGGTTATCTCCAAGGTTTTCACCAATCTTCTGCTGAAATTACAGATTATCCAGAGAACCCTGTGGAAATTACTAGTGAGTATGCTTTGGTAAACAATTGCATTTTTTTTTTTAAGCTCCATGTCAGCCACCACTATAGGTGAGTGAGATTGCCAATTAATGCCAAATTATAGACATAACACCAGCAATGGGTTCAGACAGCCCAATTTGTTTTATGTAGAACTCTTACAACCAGGAGACCTTCACACTATCAATCTGGACAGGATTCATACCATGCCCCCAAAAGTGAAAGTTTAGCACTTTAACTCATTCTTTAACTCATTCTTTACAACAGAAACAAATATGTCAATAGAAAAATGCTAAACAGGATTAAAGTTGGCATAGCAACATGATTATTCATAAATTTCAGCCACAAAACCATCTGTTTCGGTAACCCTGGAACAGTGACAAGTTCCTGAAAACCAGGTGTTCAACTGACTAAAAGGGTTTACATGCTCGAATAAAATGATCAAATATCGACAAATACATCAGAGCATTTCTACTGACATCTGTATTGTCGAACCCCATTCTATTCCTTATATAATACTTTCCTTTCTCTATCCTGTTTGTTTTCCTGAACAACAGATCTCTTTATAGTTCAAATAATAGAAGATTGTTCCTCAAACTGTATTGAGAGAAAAATAGTTTCTAAATCCTCTGTTTGCCCTCCACCTTTGGCCAGCTGCTCCACTTTTTCAGCCAGTCACTTGCTATGTCTTACAATAAGTAAAGTAGATTGCATGTGGAACTCCAACTTCTTCAGTACCTGGGCTGTTCTGAGAATTATTGGGTTGGAGACATGCCTACAAGTCAAACAAGAACTCCCTTGGAGTTGGTCAGATCAGTTCAGTCATACATAGAACAGACATCTGACCTGATTTAAACATGTGGTTGCAGGAGGTAGTGAGATCTTACTCTTGACATAATCAATTCTTCCATAATGCAATAAGGATCAGGAATAGAAATTTATTTTTCATTTTCTATATGCACCGGAATCCAGAGTCTCATGGAAATCTGTGCCAAATTGTTAATGCTATGAAGAATCATGGTTCAGTTAATCTACAACAACAACTTGCATTTATATAGTACCTTTAACATAGAAAATCATCCCAACACTCTTCATGTAGGTATATTCAGAAAAAAATTAGCTAAAGGAGGAGATATTAAGAAGGGTAAATGAATGGTCGGTCAAAGATGTGGGTTTTAAGGAGGCAGAGGGATTTAGGGATGGAATTCCAGACTGTGGGGCCTAGGTGGCTGAAGGCATAGCTGGCAATGGTGGGGGCAAAAGTATGGAGAGATGCATAAGAGAGCAGGATAGAGAGATAGGGAGGGGTGAGGCCATGAAGGGATTTAAACACAAGGATGAGAATTTTAAATTTGAAGCATTTTGGAGTCAATATAGGTCAGCGAGGACAGGGGCGATGGGTGAGCAGGATTCAACCATTCGGCCACGTTTGGCTGAGCAGTAAGCAAGCTCATATAGGACCCATAACAGACCTGAAGATTTGCCAAATAATGAGCACGAGTTACTGACTGTTTACTTCAGGAGCTTAAAGCAGTGTTTATCATTTGGATGTTAATAGGCAAAATTCTTAAATATCTGGATCTAGCCTCTAAATGTCAGTTAAAGGGAGAGTGATCGATTGATTTGAATTCCCTTAATTGCATCTCCAGGGGTCAGCCTTAGTGAAATATGTTTGGCTGGCTCTTGACAAGATTATCATCTGCAACAGGGAACTTGCCGGGAGGTGGTGAAGGTTGTGGAAACTCCCAGCTGCTGCAGAACTCAAAATCTGCAGCAGTTTAAGGCCAAGAAAAAGCATCGGTTCGCTGCCAGATCCGACACAAGCATTGGTAGGGGAATGTGAATCAATAGATTGCACTCCCAGGATACCAGACGTGTAATCCCTCTTCCCCTTTTTGTGAAGGTGCTCTCAGCGTTTGGCAGAATTGGCACTAGAATATTGTTATATACCAGGAAAATCCTCCCTGTAGTAACCAGAGCTCCAAGAACTAGAGAGGACAGTTTAAAACACTGCTAGCATTGAATATGTTTAATATCATTTTGGGAACCATAAATGCCAGGTTCAGAAACAAAATGATCACAAATAAACCATCAATATCCAAACTAAAGATGTATAAGAGTTCGCACGCATTATAATTTTAGCAAATGTTCACTGACCTAAAGCAACATTCCCTAAGGCACAACATTTTCATCTGGCAAGCAGAATTTTGTTGTTCAACTGGTATATATTGTTACTTTTATATATCAGTAATTAACAGGAAAGGCTTATAATAGAGCATTAAAATGTAAACAGTTTTCAATAAAGGTCAGTCCCGTGCGAAGGCCAATGATGGAACTCTGGAAGGCCATTGTACACGTTACAAATCTGTCAATACAAGAGGAATGCTTCCTTTTGCATGTTTACCGATTGCAAAAGTCTGGAAATGGAAAGCGTTACTAGGATACGTTGCTGAATACTCAGAATCTGAGGCTCTTTTTAAAAGTATGAATTAAGATTTATTTTGTTTTTAAAACAAACTGCGGTAACAATTAAGTAGAGTTAAAAAGTTTAAAATTGTATTAAGGTTTTAAGTAAATTTTAAAATCTAAAACTGCATTTAAATTAAAGTTTTGATGGTAAACCAAAGAATGATCTTCACAAAAAAACAATGCTGCAGTTCTTTTCTGGTATGGAAAGGCAATGGTGACTAATAGTGACTGGATGATACCAGTTATGCAAGACTCCTAAATGAGTGGAAAGTTTAGCAGAATGGCAACAGCAAAAACCTTGAAATAATTAGGTGTAGCAAGGGTGGGGAGGCGGAGGAAGGAAGTGTAAGATTGTTCTGGTTGGATGAATTATGATGGGCCAAATGGCCTTCCTCATCCATAAGTATCTTGTAAATTTAATATAGATCACGAAGGGGTAGATGCTGCCCAACTCCCTTGACTTCTTTCAATGTGGTCCAGATAAAGAAGATAATAGCAACCCCTAGGATTTAGTTTATTTAGACTTTTGAGCTTTTTGCTAATATTCTACATGAAACGCTTCAAAAGCCAGGATAGAATGATGCACAAGCTTACAATCTGGTTACAAAAATAAGCAAAAGAAAGCACTCATGACAGGTGTAATGTCAAACTGAGGGGTGGGGGGCTTTACAGTTCATAATACTGTGCTCAGTTTTGATTATCATGCTATAGCTTTTTTGTATCAAAAAGTTTGAAGAAAAGAGCAACAACTGGTCCCAAGAATAAAGAGAGAATGAGCTATAAGATTAGAGAAACTTTACAGTCTTAGGCAGCAGCTGGAGACCTCATCAAAGCATGTAAAGTGGCATAGATAAGTAAACCTAATTATTAGTTCAAAACTGACCAATAAAGTAGGATCAGAAGACATGAATGGAAATTTGTGAAAAGTAAATTTAGGCCAGATATCAGGAAACACATCTATACTCGAAGTGATAAATGTTTGGAATAATCTACCAAGAAAGGTAATAAAGACATTGACGCTAGTCAAAATAAAATTCAGATGTTATGATGGAAGAGCTACTGCACTAGAGAGATTAACTTTTATGGGGCGAATGGCCTTTTTAAACAAAGTCCCTGGCTTTCCTTGTGTTCTTGTTTCTTCTGCAAGTAAAAGCAAAATTACAGGACTATTGAGACAAAGAACAATAATCTGTAGCAGTCATATCAGTGTCTTCTCACCTTTCAAATTGTAGTTTAACAACAACATCAGAGTAAAATCGAATTGAAATCAGATTCAATCTCAGCATGTCTCCGCAGCTCTGTGGTGAATACGGATTTAAATAAACAGTGCCAGTTTGGCCTAAGCTCCCCACCAACCCCTGCCAATTTTTCAGCCAATCTGGGGTGGGCAGAGGTGGAAGGTTACTTGGGGACACACTCTGCTACTATCCCATACATGGCTGGGCACATGTTAACATGCAAATGAGGGAAACACAGCCCTTATCATGTTCCCAAGGTTTGCACACTGGACCCGGGGGGCTGTCTGTTGTGTTGTGGATGGCATGAAGTGAAGACGGGCCTATGCAAGTGCTCTCAGAGTGCATCCATGCACAGGCCCCATCAAAATAAAAATTACCGTAAAAAATAACTTTTCTTTACAGGCAGCTTGCTGGCTGCCTCTTCGTCCCACTGCAGTGTGTCTCTACCCCCAGACTAGTGTAACTCTCCGGCAAAGGTCCTCCAATAAAGGAGGGTGATGGGGTGGATAGCATGGCCTAGGCCCTGATATCCACCAGTTCATTCAGTAATTATCATCTAATATATTTGAACAAGACCAATTCAGTGGCAATCAATGAACAACTCATTAACAATTATATACTGTATGGATGGAGTATCAAGGGGTTGAGCTGCAAGTGGAGGTTTGGGTAATTTGCAACATCTCTATTTTCCTTCCCCTCCCTCTAAAGGACTATGGGTCCTTATTCTCAACATTCAAAATGCTAAATTGAGAAATTCTCAGTGGATCCAGAAACCGTCTTGGCCAATAAAGATGCAAGGACAAGAGTAACTCTGCTTTTTGTTTAAGATACTCCTCCCTTTCTCTTTTTGACTTTTCTCCAGTTTTATCTTAGTGTAAACTTGGCACACACATACATATTTTCACTGCCTGATTCAAGTGTCATTTACCTCAGCATCCCAATATTTCTTCCATGCCGCTTTGAAGATATTTTTTTTCCACAAGGGAATAGACACCATTTTTTACATTTGGGTCCTATGTTTTTAGCACTGCCATAGCAATAACTAGTCATTTTTGATTTGTGAAAGTTATTCAGTTAGAAAATACTCTGTTAAGTATCACAGGCTGGTTGGATTCAATTCACAATTACCCTTAAATATTGATTTTCCTATCTCCAGGCTATCAAAGTGCTCCCTGCCCTATAAGGAAAACAGTAACCACTCCCACACATCTCCTAATCTCTCAGACCAGCATCGAGACAGACCTGGAAACAGGCTCCAAGCTAACCTCTCAGTTGGGGAATAATGCAAGATGCAGGTAGCCTTAACAAGGGGCAAAAATATGAAGTTTAAAAAGAAATACTCTAGGTGAGTCAGCTTTGTGTGGAACAGAACCATCAACCCAGGAAGGTCACAAGGATTTTCATCAGCCTGTATGGCAGAAGACAGCTCACTACAGTTACATACAACATACAACAATGATGGACAGGTAAAGACCCTCTGGTCCATTGAGCCTGTCCCACACAATTGCGATACCTTGTGTATCACAATGGCCCTGAATTTGCGGTCGGAGGCTTCCCGACCCGCAAATAAAATCCGCGCCTACCTGATGGTCTGGGAGGTATGGAGATTTGTGGTCCTGGGCCTTCCCAGGTACCAGTGGGCAGTGGCCATGTATCCCGGGGCGTAGGTGGTTTGCGAGCGCCCCTGGGATCACGTGGGCCAACCCAACCAATGAAAGAAGCGGATCCCCATTCATGCTTATGGAGGCTCAAGTATGAATGGGAATACCCCAAAAAAATCTCTACACTACAAATAAAAAAAACACATTTAAAATGAATTAAAATGGCATTTAATTAAATATCTAAAACAAAAATGTAATTTTTTGAAAAATAAATTTACATGTTTTAAAGGGGCTAAAAATAAACTTACCTTATTTCACAGGTTTTTAAATGTATAAATTATTGATAAAATTTTATTTTTCTGTTTTTTTTAAAACACTTACGTTGGCGTAAGAATTTCGCCGGCATTCACTGGGCAGAAGTTGGGCAAATAGCCCAACTTTCCGCCCGCGGATGCCCTTTTCCCTGGAATGCGGAGGAGCTGTCAAGAAAATTCTTGACAGATCGCAAGTTCCAGGTTTTAGCGCATGTGCATTGCATGTCTAAACCTGGGATTTGCGCGGCACTTACGGGCGCGTACACACCTGCAGGGGCCGCAAGTTACGGCCCAATATATACACTTCACCCCACCCAAAACAATGTGATCTCCTGGGAGAGGCAAAAAAAAATTTTTTTAAGCTCAGTCCAATTTGGGGGGAAAAATTTGGGAAATTCCTCTCTGACCCATCTAGGCGATCGAAACTAGTCCAGGAGATCACTCTGGCCCTGAATTCCCTGCAGTACCTACCTTCAAGAGGTGATTTCTGCCCCAGCCAGAAACGGGTCCAGCTCTTGCTTGAAGGAATTCAGCGAATCAGCATCCACCGCACGAGACCGCAGCCTGTTCCAGAGGGCCACTGTTCTCTGGGAAAAGAACCACCTCCTGACATCTAACCTAGATCTAGCCTTCTACAACTTAAATTGTGACCCCTGGTCCTCTTATGCCCATTTCATTGAAACAAACTGTCACTGGAACACAATCTATTCTCTTCATCATCTTATAAACCTCAATCATATCATCTCTAAGTCTACGCTTCTCTAAAGTGTGGAGTCCCAACTCTTTTAGCCTATCTTGATAACTAAGATGCTTTAGACTGGGAATTAGTCTAGTGTCCCTCCTCTGCACCCTTTCCAAAGCCTCAATATCACCCACCATGTGAGGAGACCAAAACGGGACACAGTATTCTAAGTGCAGCCTGACTAAGGTCTTGTACAAGGACAAAATAGTATGCCTCATCTTATGCTCGAAGCTCCCGCTTCTGACTATGGTTCTCCTCCTAGTTCACAAGGAGAGCTCTAAAAAGCACTTACCTTCTGCAGCGAGCAGCTCCCATCTCCACTTAACTGCTGTAAGGTTTCCAAAATTTGCAGATCCCCAAAACCTAAGGAAAAAGGACTTTGGAACTACCTCAGAGTGATAAAAATGCATTTGGGCCTAACATAAGGAATTTAAGACCAAAAACCAAGTTTTGGCATTTTAAAACTATGTCTGGGCCTGTAAAGGGAGAAAAGGCTGTGAAAGAAGGTGGGAACAACCTCTGTAAAAGCAGTTTTGGTTATTGCAGTTAATTGCATTGTCTGGGGAACCGGGATGACCTCACTCAAGCCCCAGCAGACATTAACATTTTGACAATAGACCCTGGGAGAAGACAGTCCCACCCAAAATAACAGGCCCCATCAAACCGATTACAGGACCCATCAGAAAACATGCATAATACAAATCACTCAGGACCAGCCTATAGAAAAGACTGAGTCCAGCCTAGAAACCCAAAACACGAAACCAATCACCAGTGATCAGCCAAGGAGATCGACAGGATGCAAACCATCCCAAAGCCCATTTGACACTTAGAGCAGTTACTGGTAGCAGGCCCGCCAAAAATCAGACAATGAACTGAGTAGATTTGGCGGGTAGATAAGGCCATGTTCAATGGGTGAGATTGAAGGCCTGTTAAAAACCCAGTTAACGTGCTAGTAAGTCGTTACCGATTTACGAGCCCGCCAAAAACCAGACAATGAACTGAGTAGATTTGGCGGGTAGATAAGGGCACTTCAATTTGGTATAATTGAAGGCCCATCAAGTAGTTCAGGGGCACAACAGTTCAAAGTTGGGAGTCGCGCAGTCAGTCGCAACCGGTGGTCATCAGAAGAAGAAGAGACCAAGAAGAAGAAAACTCGGGCTGGAAGCGAGTCGGCATCGCTCACCACTCAGACACACCTGAGTCCAACTCGCGAAGATACCACCTCGACGGACCTCCAACAACAGCCCCAACACAGTCACCCAGAGCAACAAGTCACCGACGGCTCCACAAGGTCGACCGACACACTAAACAAGGCCTAAAGCCATCGCGGAAACCAAAGGCCTCACGAAACCAACAACTGCGCATTACCCCCAACTGACCAGGGTAATAGCAGGCCACCGCGACCAGCAACTCAAGGGAAGAAAACCTGAAGAATCGCAAAGTTTCCACACTACAAACTACTCCTGACTTACCCCTGGGTAAGATTTTTCCCCAAAGACTCTAAGCCCTACTGCTAAACTAAAGAAATTGGGTACTCACCAGGTAAATCCATAACGACATCCTACCGCATCAGCGGACTCGCAAGACTGACCAGAGACCCAGGTGAAGTCCTCTACCACGTACGGGGTACGGCAGACACTAACCGCCATAAACAGCGAACCCCAAAACCGCGATTTAGCCCAACTGTCAAAGGATTGGTGAGCATTATCCCTGGTCCTTCAAAACCTAACTTAGCTAGTAAAGTGGGGTTGGGAGGGGTGAAGTATTGTTCTACTGTCATTTCCCTCGCTTGTACCGAAGTGTTCCCCACCTTTAGAGTGATAAGAGTGTTATTATTTGTGTCTTACCTTTTAATAAAGATTGAAGTTCTTTCATCAAACTCAGTTGTCTGCTGCACCTTTGTATTACAACCCCCAAATAAGTCCAAGGTCTAGAACCAAGGGAGTGGGAGCGATTCGAACTGCTCAGAAGTCAGAGGTAAAGCTGACACAAACCACCACCCCCTACACTGCCGTGTTTCCCGAACCCTGGGAAACCCAGCCCACAACTGTTAAATTTAAATCAGGCTCCCAACTGCACTGTGGGAGTTGGATTTAAATATTATAAAGTGGTGCTCTCCCTCACCAAAACAGGACGCAGGTACATCATGCAACCCGCCGCTGTAAAAATGGTGGCAGACGTGTACGCGGCGGGTTGGATTGCCTTTTACGATTTTAAATTTTTAACCCTCCACCGACCCTCTCCTGCCCGTCATGGAGGAGTTAATATTGAGCCCATTGTTTTATGGAAAGAGAGCAGGGAGTAACAACAGACTCAAATGCTGGTCTAAGCATCTTGATGTTAAAGAAAGACTTGCATTTATATAGCGCCTTTCAGGACCTCATACAAAGACAGGGTAAAACATTTAAAATGGTTTACACCTTATTTTCATATAACTTACTTACCTGTGCTGAGAAATCAATCATTTTTGGTAATACAAGTCTCCTCCCTTCATCTGTCTTCAGGAAATCTAGTAAACTACCTGTGTTTAAAAAATATATACTTTAGATAAATACAGGATTTAAAAGTAAGTAAGCTTTTATAGACAAAATTCCAATTAGTTCTTTAAATTCCAGCAATAAAAAACTTTTAGTTTAATGTCTACAAACTTTGATGTTTTGAAGAAGTGAATCCTGAAATAATATAGTACATGCAATTTTTCTGGTGTTCAAATGTCATTTGTAGGAATTCCTTGGATTAGAGAAATTCAAGAACATTGACATCTGAAGTATGTGTAGCCTTTCTAGAATTTACAAACTAGGCACTTGAGTTATTCCAATTTCTGCCCTCAGAACTAGTAAGGATTTGTTTCCCTTAAGTGTTTTCTTATTGTCGAGGTGTCAGCCTTGGCTCAGTAGCAGCCCTCTCACCTGAGTCAGAAGACATCCAGGACTTGAACACATAATCTAAGTTTGCTAGATTGAATTACTGGAATGTGCCTGTGACACCTGTGTTTCACTATCTCATCCTTCTCTATTACCTGGTTAGTGAGAAAGGGGCTTGAGGAGGAGAAGGGAGTGGAAGAGAGGGGGAAAGAGGGGACGGGGGAGCTACGGTCAAGAAAGTATCTCAGCGGGGGTATCCCTTCCTTTGATCAGGCATAGAATTTCATCTCAGCATTGGGTAGGGGCCTGTTATTCTGCTTCCATCCCTTGGGTGGATTTACCACATTAGGGCAGGGGCTGGAGGGAGGTGGGGGAGGGCAATGTGTTTCAGGCAAATAAGATTGTCCTCTCAGCAAGAAAGGAAGTTCTGGGCAAAGGACCATTTTCCAGCTCATGGAGGTTGGGAGGGTGAGGGAAGGCCCCATTTTACAGCTCAGCTGGGGTGGAGAAAATTGACTTTTAGGTGAACTTTCATAATATTTCCTGGTGGAGAAATTTACTGTTTTATGCAGGACACACTTTGTTGTCAGTCAATCATCAGGACATAAGCTACGGAGTAGAGTTGCTCTTCGTACAATTATCTGAGATTTGCTTCACTTGAATAGCAGATGGTATTGAGGCATTTAAATGCAGCTCTCTTTGTAAAGAGAATGTGTGCATTGAATTTGTCATAAAGATTTGGCAAAGGGACCCTGAGCAGTTATAATTTCTGGTTCTTTCGGTACAATCCAGGTGAAGAGTGAGATTGAAAGCTCATCAAGTGAAGGGGTGATTGGAACGCTGTTTGACTTCAAGCTACATTAGTTGAGCCCTACAGCACGTAATGGGTCACATAATGTGAGCGACACAGCACCACCTTACAGGTGCAATACATCTGGAATGCTGCCAATACACACTTTAATGTATTAGTGAGGCAGAAATTCCGTTCCCTACGGGTGTGTACGCGCTGTGTACTCACCCGTAGGGCCAACGGAAATGCCGGTTTTAGGCATGCACTGCGCATGCGCTGGAAACCGGCATTTCCGATCTGTCAAGAAAGCTCTTGACAGATCCTCCGCCTGCCCGGGAGCAGGGCCTCTGCGAGTGGAGAGTTCAATTTTTTGGAGAACCTCCGCCCGCAGAAAACACTTAAAATTCTTGCGCCTGGTAAAAGTTGAAAAAAGTTAAAAAAAAAAATTTCCACTGATTTATCTTTTAAAAATACTTTAAAGAAAGGTAAGTTTATTTTTAGCCCCGTTAAAAACTTTAATTATTTTTTCAAAAAATAAAATTTTTGTTTAAAATACTTAATTTATGTAATTTAAAGTCATTTTAAAAATGTGATTTTAAAAAAAAAATTATTTAAAGTTTTTCTATGTTTTGGGGGTGATCTCTTCATATATTTGACAGGTCTTCCTGTCAAATGTATGAAGGGAGATTCCCTTCTCTGATTGGCTCCCCATGGCCCACGTGATCCCAGGGACGCCTGCGAACCGCCTGCGCCTCTGGGATACGTGGGCCCTGCACACCGGCAGTTTGGAGGCCCAGGAACGGAACTCTGCGCCTCCCGGGAGCCCTCCGGTCTAGGTGCAGATTTTTCCAGATCGCAGCCCTCCGCCCGCGGGAGGCCTGCGAACGGAATTTCTGGGCCAATTATAGATTATACCAACAGTAGTACAATGCAGAAGTTATTCTGAAAAACACTATTAGATGCAAATTAAGAGATGCAATTTATGTCCAATGAAATTCTCTCACAGTTCCTTTCAATATTTTTGCAAATGAGTTACATCAGTATAGATTCCAGAGATACAGTATATTGTACCTTATTGTTGTGCCTATTTGGCAATGAATTAAAGGCGGAAATTTTCTGAAGCTTGTATTACTTCAGTTCAATTTGACTACTGATTGTGATTTGAGCACAAGCAAACACGCACTGCTGTTTATTATTCCTTTTTTTTTTAAAGTTGAAGAACTGAGGGCAAAATGAGTGTAGGAGAGTCCAATCCTGAATTCTAACATAAAAGCAGGAGCAGATTTACCACAACCACTAGGATTATTACATAGTAAACGGGCTTCTAAAGCTGGACATTTAGTAACCCAGGATTTATGTACATTTGGGATTATTGGGCTACTCATCAACCCCTAAATAAAAACCACTGTGCTTAATTCCACTGTTCAGACTGACCATTGGCCATAAATTCAGCAATAATGTAAATCGGATCTCCTTTCGTCACTACTGCGTAAAGCCGCACCAATCGTTCGTGTAAGAGTTTCTTCATGAGATTGGCTTCTTCAAGGAAGGCTTCCACAGACATGGTGCCTGGTTTCAAAGTTTTCACAGCTACTTTTGTAGAATTGTTATAGTAACCTAAAACAAAATGGAACACAAGTACAGTAAGGAAAGCTGTTGACAGCAAAGGAATCATTATCATTTATTTCTCTGATAAAAAGAGAAACTGCAAGTTCCAAGCCATTTTACAGTTGCAACTTCAGTCTAAAATATACAATTTACTTCACTGTATTGAAGACAACAGAGTCTTGCATACAAAACAGATAAGATAGATACAGATGAGGGAGGCCATCTCGAACCATTTTAGCTCATCCATCCAGATGAAAGACTTTCATTCTCCCCATCACATTATCTGACTCCCCTCTCCGTTACATCACCCGACTCTTGAATGAGTCCAAGGTTTTTGCCTCCACTACCTTATCCAAATGTTGATCAGCATGTGTTTGAAGCAGTTTTTCCTGACATCTATCCTAAACTTTCCTTTCAATAGTGTTAACCGTTGTCACTTTCTTCTAGTACCAGACATACTCCAGATTAAATGCTCAAGATTAACCTCAATGCGTTTTTAATATCTTATAAAAATATACAAGGTGCCTTCAGTGTTGCTCCTTTGAAGATTAAAGAGCCTAGTTTTTTCAGTCTTTCCTTTGACACAAAGAAGGAACCTCATGGTTCGCCTCGCATCATCTCTATTGCTTGAATGATTTCCTCATGTCTTGCTGACCAAAACAGAACATAGTATTCAAGGTGCAGTTTGGTCAGGATTCTGTAGAGTTTTAGCATGATGCATTCTGACTTTTACTCAACATACTCAGCAACATTATCAAGAATTCTTTACAACCTTCCGGACTCGACAGAGTTCAACAATTTCAACTCCTAAGCACTGCTCCCATTTTTCAGACAGCAGGTGCTGGTAATGATTCTGCTGTTGCCATTTACACCTCCTCTAGACCCATCTTCTGTTTCTTTACTTGTCCTATTACCATCCCCTTTTGCCTTGCATCATCGTTCCTTTTTTAATTTAATCTCTCCTGCCTTCCACCCCTATCACAAACCTTCCTTTTTTCCTTTCTTCCCCTCCCCCTTTCTCTGTACTTGCTTAAAAACTGTTACATCTCTTAACATTTTCCAGTTCTGATGAAATGTCACCGACCTGAAACGTTAACTGTTTCTCTCTCCATAGATGTTGCCTGACCCGAGTATTTCCAGCATTTTATGTTTTTAATTAAGCATTATGTTTGCTTTGTTTATTACTGCTCAGTGATTAAAGGTGTGTCAAATCTACTGTCATGCCCAAGTCTCTTTCTGCCTCACCTTTAGTTATTTCTACACAGTCTATAATATACTTGCAACACTCAGCTCCCGACCTCATTACAGCCTTGGTCCAAACATGGACAAAGGAGCTGAATTCCAGAGGTGAGGTGAGAGTGACTGCCCTAGACATCAAGGCAGCATTTGACCGAGTGTGGCATCAAGGAGCCCGAGTAAAACGGAAGTCAATGGGAATCGGGGGGGAAAACTCTCCACTGCCTGGAGTCATACCTAGCAAAAAGGAAGATGGTTGTGGTGGTTGAAGGTCAATCATCACAGCCCCAGGACATCGCTGCAGGAGTTCCTCAGGGCAGTGTCCTTGGCCCAACCATCGTCAGCTGCTTCATCAATGTCTTTCCCTCCAACATAAGGTCAGAAATAGGGATGTTCACTGATGACTGCACAGTGTTCAGTGCCATTCACAACTCCTCAGATAATGAAGCAGTCCATGCCCGCATGCAACAAGACCTGGACGACATTCAGGCTTGGGCTGATAAGTGGCAGGTAACATTCGCGCCACAGAAGTGCCAGGCAATAACTATCTCCAACAAGCGAGAGTCTAACCACCGTCCCTTGATATTCAACGGCATTACCATTGCCGAATCCCCCACCATCAACATCCTGGGGGTTACCATTGACCAGAAACTTAACTGGACAAGCCACATAAATACTGTGGCAACAAGAGCAGGTCAGAGGCTAGGTATTCTGTGGTGAGTGTCTCACCTCCTGACTCCCCAAAGCCTTTCCACCATCTACAAGGCACAAGTAAGGAGTGTGATGGAATACTCTCCACTTGCCTGCATGAGTGCAGCTCCAACAACACTCAAGAAGCTCGACACCACCCAGGACAAAGCAGCCCGCTTGATTGGCACCCCATCCACCACCTTAAACATTCACTCCCTCCACCACCGGCGTACCGTGGCTGCAGTGTGTATCATCTACAAGATGCACTGCAGCAACTCACCAAGGCTTCTTCGGCAGCACCTCCAAACCCGCGACCTCTACCACCTAGAAAGACAAGGGCAGCAGGTGCATGGCAACACCACCACCTCCAAGTTCCCCTCCAAGTCACACACCATCCTGACTTGGAAGTATATCGCCTTTCCTTCATCATTGCTGGGTCAAAATCCTGGAACTCCCTCCCTAACAGCACTTTGGGAGTACCTTCACCACACGGACTGCAGCGGTTCAAGGCGGCGGCTCACCACCACCTTCTCAAGGGCAATTAGGGATGGCCAATAAATGCTGGCCTTGCCAGCGACGCCCAGATCCCATGAACGAATTTTTAAAAAAACATCCATTTTACTACCAATTCGTAGTACCTTGCACTTACTTGTATTGCATTTCATCGACCACTGATTTGCCCAGTTGCAGATTTTATCCAACTCCTTTTGTAGGTCCCTGGTTGCTTTGTCTCTTTCAACTTCCGCCCCCCCCACCCCCCCCAAAAAAATTAAATATTGTCTGCAAACTTGATGCGTTTGTATTGGATTTCTACATCCAAGTCATTGATGTAGAATAGGAACAGTGAAGGCCCCAACCTCAAACCCTGTGGCAGTCCATTCAGCGCTCCCTAACAATTTCCCATTGTTTTCTTTCCTTCAGCCAATTCCTTATCCTCGCACAGGTTTTACTTTGAATTTCCACCGATTTCAGCCTTTCCCCAAGGAACTTTATCAAAGGCTGTTTGGAAATCTGCACACACCATGTCATATCGTTTTCCACTGTCCACAAGGGATGTCACTTCCAGAAGAAAAATCAACGTGAGTAGAAGTGGAGGATCCTGTCCAACTAAAGCCATGTTAACTTCTATTAATTAGATTATTCTTGTAGGGATAGAATTTAAATTTGCTCCTAATGATTGATTCAAGGAAGTATTTATTTAGTATACCAACGATTCTCCATTTGTCCTCAATTTCATCCCCATAAGTATCCTTTAAGGTTCTCCAGCTCTTCCCTGGCTTTTCTCGTTATGATAGTGAAAGGGTTTCATGCTGTTGTGTTTAACATTTCAAGCTATAAGCATTTTCATTTCTCTCTTTCCCCCTTTAATTCTGGTTATTAATTTGTCCTGCAACTTAATTTGTATACCTTTAAATGTATTCCACTTGCCTTCTACTGAGGTGTTAATAATGAATTCCCTCTCATCAGTTCTTCCCACATACTTTTACTGTTGGCTTGAGTACAAAACTACAGTAAATTAGTCAACTAGGATATCAATGCTGTGATTGTATACCCAGATAGTCAAACTCTGGTATGCTAGCTAAAAGTTTTAATTGAATTATTTCACTTTTTTATTTATTCATTCACGGGATATGGCCGTTGCTTGTGCATCAGGATTTAGGCAGTTTAAAGGAGGCAGTGTCTGCATGAAAAATTATTTAATTAACAAGTGTGGCTTTCCTTCTGATTTTCAATTCATAAAACTAATAACTAAGTGGTGTCCAAATTTGAAGATGCTACTAGAATGGGAGGCTTAGTAAATGATCTGGAGAAAGGGGGATGAGGTGGAAAGGGGATGTGGTTGGAGAGCGATACGAGGAAATGGTCAGAGATGGCCATCATAACCCCACAGTACTGGAGGAATTCCTTAAAACAGAGAAGTAGAAAGAAAACCTACCAAAATATATTATGAACCATTTGCAATAGAGCATGTCTCATTATTAGGCAAACTGAAATTATCCTGCTACATATGAGAATGTTCTTCAGTGGCTGGAATTAGACACACGATGGAGCTTTGCACGATTTTTGACTCGTGCTATACCTGGGCTCATTACTGTATGTTCATTTCAGCAACACATCCTCACCTTGAGAAGTAGATACATATTCAGGTCTCTGAAGCTATGGAAATACAGACTATTACTGTTGAAACTTCATGCAATATGTAGTGTCAGAGTACTCAATGTATTATTAGCAGCTGTGCAAAGGAAGTGAGCCTTTGTGAAT
Organism: Squalus acanthias; assembly: GCA_030390025.1. NCBI lineage: Eukaryota > Metazoa > Chordata > Chondrichthyes > Squaliformes > Squalidae > Squalus > Squalus acanthias. The sequence goes on along the minus strand of CM059432.1, from coordinate 70,606,105 downwards.
ATGCAGTAGTTTAGAAATATAAATACAAGGCGGCACCAAGCTATGAGAGCTACGCAGTATGACTAAGATTTGCCAGGCAAATCTATGCAAATAAAAGGTCACATCATGCAAGTTTCAGGAATAAGCACACATATAGGCTCCAAACTTTGTCCGAATGTTTATTAAATTTGTAAATCAAACATATTAATGCATGCTAAAACCCTTTTTAAAGTCATAGACACATTTTACATCTCAAGTTATGTCCTTGTACATAACATTCAAGTTATTTGCCACTTTAATGTATTAATATGTGATCCTGTAAAGGTGTATATGGTTGGATGACAAGACATTGAGGGACTGGAGGGAAATGCTCTAAAGGAGACTGATTTCAGTTAGACAGGGCAACTAAGTCCACCAGCATGTCCTTCTCCCCAAAGCCTTTCAGCGTACTGCCAGCAGGGAGGGATGCATTTGTACCTTCACTGTATGATTTTGTCAGACTTTTCCCATTCTGCTGCATGCGAAGGTCTGGATGGGATGCATCCTAGGTTACTGAGGGAAGTAAGGGTAGAAATTGCAGAGGTGCTGGCCTCAATCTTCCAATCCTCCTTAGATACAGGGGTGGTGCCAAAGGACTGGAGCATTGCAAATGTTGCACCCTTGTTCAAAAAAGGAGAGAAGGATAAACCTGGCAATTACAGACCAGTCAGTTTAATGGCTGCTTTTCGGACTGGAGGGAGGTATACAGTGGAGTTCCAAGGTTCAGTACTACGACCACTGCTGTTTTTTTAATATATATTAATGGCTTCGACTTGGGGGTACAGATCACAATTTTGAAATTTGCAGATGATATGAAACTTGGAAGTGCAGTAAACAGTGAGGAAGATAGTAATAGACTTCGAGAAGACAGACAGGCTGGTGGAATGGGCGGACACATGGCAGATGAAATTCAATGCAGAGAAGTGTGAGGTGATACATTTTGGTAGGAAGAATGAGGAGAGACCATATACACTAAATAGTACAATTTTAAAGGGGGTGCAAGAACAGAGAGACCTGGATGTGTTTGTGCACAAATCTTTGAAGGTGGCAGGACAGGTTAATAACGCAGTTAATAAAGCATATGGGATCCTGGGCTTTATAAATAGAGGTATAGAGTACAAAAGCCAGGAAGTTATGCTAAACCTGTATAAAACATTAGTTCGGTCACTAGCTGGAGTATTGTGTCCAATTCTGGGCACCACACTTTAGGAAGGACGTGAAGGCTTTGGAGAGGGGACAGAAGAGATTTACTAGAATGGTTCCAGGAATCAGGGAATACAGTTACGTGGATAGACTAGAGAAGCTGGAGTTTATTTCCTTGGAGCAGAGAAGGTTAAAAGGAGATTTGATAGAGGAGTTTGAAATCATGAAGGATTTAGATAGAGTAAATAAAGAGAAACTGTTTCCAATGGCTGAAGGGTTGATAACAAGAGGGCACAGATTTAAGGTGACTGGCAAAACAACCAGAGGTGACACGAGGAAAAACTTTTTAAAGCAATGAGTGGTTAGGATTTGGAACACGCTACCCAATAGGGTGGTGGATACAGATTCAGTAGTAGCCTTCAAAAAGGAATTGGATACTTGAAGGACAAAAAATTGCTGGGATATGGAGAAAGAGCAGGGAGTGGGACTAACTGGATTGCTCTTCAAAAGAGCCGGCGCAGATTTGATGGGCCAAATGATCTCCTGTGTATTCTATGGTGAGGATCTATTTTCTTACTTCTTCAGATTCTCCTCTGTTATCTGGTGATCAAGTCTCACTCCCAGGCCTCCTTTAGACTTTAGGTTGTCCGTTGATGTGGTTGTAAATACATTGTATTGGTTTGAGGAGTTGTGTTATTTGGTAGGGAAAGGGTGGGAAAAAAGTCCAGAATGTAGAGGAGGGTTTCATTGTTAAAATGACTGAACAGGAACAAATGTTTGATGCTGCAATTGGGGAACTTGAGCTTTCAAAATTGTTTGCATCTCTCAAGCCCACATTGCATAAACAGGTATGGAAACATTTCTTTTAACCTTTATATATTCTGTGCATCTCAAACAAACTCAAAAATATTCTTTGATAATTAATTTAGCATCTCAGTGTCAGCCCCACTTTGAAGTAGATATTACTGATCCTCTGATTTATTACGATAGCAAAATACTGCGGATGCTGGAAAATTGAAACAGAAAACGCTGGAAAAACTCAGCAGGCCAGGCAACATCCGTGGAGAGAGAAACAGAGTTAACGTTTCAGGTCGAAGACCTTTCGTCAGAACTGAGAAAAGAGCAGGAAATGAAACATAAAAAAGCAAGGGGGAGGAATAAAAGAACAAAAGGGGTGGTTTATTATATTGCTTACACAAAGTAAACTTTAAAGAAAGATTTTCTACAACGGAGCTGTAAGTGGAGTTTACATACAGTGAGACAAAGACCACCGTGTTACACAGCTAAAATAACAAGGGGTTCCGATGTGATAAAACCACATTTTTGAGTAGTTTCTCAACAGCAACTAAACCCTCACCTTCTTGCAAAACACTCCAGCCTGGGATATTCTTTTTAATTTATCTCAATGTGTTACCAGAGGTGAGTTTATTCAGTTTTTCCCCAGACTTTTTTTTTGTCTATTAACTGGTATTATGGCAAGCGGCAATTAGTGACTTCAAAAAATTGAATCTTTGATTTGAACTGAGGAATTTCTGGTTTTAGTTACTTCCTGCTGGAGGAGCGAGAGCCACAGCTAGGCTGGAAGAGTCAGGAGATTGAAACTCAGGGTGGTGGGTGTGGGTAGGGCCAGAGGATTGAGCTCGGGGCAGGGGGAGATAGTAACAGGCGACTGGGGGTCAGGGAACGGGGGCTCGGGAAGAGGACACTACAGAATGGGGTGGAGTGGGTGTGTGACCTAGCATTTCATGCAGAGCCGGGAGCAGCAGCGCTGCTGAGAGGAGCAGCCAGTAAAGGGGGGAGTGAAACCTGGGGACCTTGCTGGCTGTGGGTAAGTAGTGAAAGATTGTTAACACTGGTGGGGCGAATGGGGAACAAGGGGCTGGGAGACAGAGGATTCTCACTGCATGCAGGCAGCTGCACAACCTAATCTTACATCGCAAGCTCCAACCACCGCCGCTTGCGCCACGATAGCAGAGAAGGCAAGCAATACACGGCACAGCCACAGACGCACTCCCCCAGTCTCTCAGGGCAGCAATCACCACAAGCATCCCCGCCCCCGCCCCGTCGGCTCCTCCCTCGGGATCTTGCAGCATTTGTAGCCGGAGCTCGAGCCTGAGCTTTAATCAGCAAAAAGGGCAAGAGCTGAGCAATGAGACTTAAAGGGGAGACCTGGTCCTGGTAGCGGGGATCATTTTTCTAAATTATTTTTGAGTAACGTACATGTAATCATTTTTTGAAGAATCTGTCACTCCTCCTTGTATTCTTTTGTTTTTAATTGTTTGGAACAATAGAGAGATGGATTTCTCATCATTTACAAATGTGATGAATGGATTAGGTTTTTATCTCATGCACGTCAATCCTGCATAGCCTGCTTACAAATTCAGATTAGCTGTGGCTCTAGGTTGTTTTGTTAGGTCCAGGTGTAAATATTTTTTGGAGTAAGTGATACAAATCTGTCATATATCATACAGGTATTTTGTTTTAAACTGGTCTGTGGGGTGGCAGGAGAGGCAAAATTGAAGCTTAAGAAAATTGTTCTTGATTTGCAGTGGCCCATCGTTATGGGAGTCAGGCAATAATGCAATGGATCCAAACAATTTAAATTTTTCTGTTATTGTATTATTTAAAACTATATTTTCCCTTTTTAATCCTTTGAGGATTATCTCATTATTTCTCTATTTAATTTAGAACAATTTTTTCCTGTCTCCAAGAATACACGGAGTTCAAGAGGCATTTTATAGAACAATGAGTTTGGCAAATCTTTTTGTCTGGGGAAAGAGAAGCTGTACCTATTTTGTAAGATTATATGTTGGCTGGTAGCACATAACCATAGGCACTGCAATTGGGAGAAGCAACATATTCAGCAGAGACTTGTATTTTATTATATTTTGCTCATAACTCAGTTTCAGTTAAGTTTAGAATTGTGAATGAAATCATAATACCAGGGTTCACTTTAAACTGTCCAAATAGTCTTCTTACATGGGCATTGTTTTAAGCAAGAGAAGTATGGATTTCAGAGTCTACAGGGGCAATTTTCAACAGCTCCTTCAGGCGCTAAAGAGCCTCTGAAGTGGCCAAGTTGGGGTCTTGAGCTGAAACACTGGTTTAGCTCGCGCGTTTACTGCTAGACGCCATCTTGGTAAAGGAGCTGAAGCTTGCATTAAGAACGGCCGCCCGGAAGAACATTAAGGGGCTGATTGCCACTTAAATTGCCAGCTAGCGTTCATGAAGTAGGCTGCATGACATTGACCAAACTCCCTCTCCTACAAGCAACCAGCTGATGCTGTTTTGGTGCGATCAACTGTAACTGTAACTTAAAAAATCCAAAAAATGAAATTTAACAAATTAAATTAAAATTTGGTTATTGGGGTTGATGAAGCACTCCAGTCCCTGTGGTGCCCAGCAATCACGGACGGCCTCGAGCGTGCCAGCGGACACCACGTGCTCCATCTCCAGGGCCAACCGGGCGCGAACGTGGCCGCCGAAGTGAGGCAGGCAGTTGGGCCGAACAACCCCCTCGACCGTCCGCTGCCTGGACCAGTTCATGGCCACTTTGGCCAGGCCCAGGAACAGTCCTACGAGGAGGTCCCCCGACCTGCCCGCTCCCCTCCGCACTGGATGACCAAAGATCAGGAGCGTGAGACTGAAGTGCAGCCAAAAATCGAGGAGCAGCCCTTCAAATAGTGGAAGAGGGGCTGCAGCCTCTCTCACTCCACATACACGTGGAACATGGACTCCTCCAGGCTGCAGAAAAGGCAGGCGGCCTGGGAGTCCGTGAACCCACTTAAAAATTTATTGGACGGGACTGCTCCGTGCAACACCCTCCAGGCCAAGTCCCCAATAGATAAAGGGAGGACGCCCGCGTAGAGAGCCCTCCATTGGGGAGCCCCGCCTCCTCCGGACGGCAAGATGGCATACCAAGGCGTGTCCGGATGGCAGACGAGGATGGCAAAATGGAAGGTGTGCAAGAGCAGCCCGTACAGGAAACCCCTCTGCACAGAATGAAAAGGCACGGAGGGGATTTCCCGGAGATGGGTCAAGTTGTGAGGCGCCGGCTCCCGTGAGAGGTCTCAGGGTCAGGCACCGATGAGGAATTCTGTCTGGACGGGCGTCAGTTCGGACGGGATCGCCCCATGTGCTTGAGCCTCCTCGGTACACCTAGTGAAATCAGGGAGCAGTGCCACTTTCAGCGACTCGATGGCTTTGTCTGCGAGCCGGACGTTGGCCCAGGACAGGCGCTGCACCAGCTCCTCCGGCGCCATCCAACCCGCTCCTCCGCCATCGAGTAGGTCCCTGACTCTGGTCACCCTGCCAGACACAACCCTGCCCTCCGCCAGCCATTTGAACCCACGGTCGTGGAGGTGCGGATTCCTGAGCAGCGGCTCCCGAAGGAGAGCCGCCACTCCTGACGGGGGAGAACTCCGTCTGCAGGCGACCATGTTCCAGACCCTTAGTAGTTCCTGGTAGAAGACAGGCAGCTCCCGCAAGCAGGCACGGGTACCGCCCAGTTTCACAAACAGGAGCTGCGTGTCATAATTGAGACCGTGCAGCTGGCGGAAGAAATGCGTCGCCAGCGCACCATCTGGGAGGATTCTCGATTTACAGGTATCTCTGCAGGGTCTGAAGACGGAAAGTCGCAGCCTGGGTGCGAAGACACACCAGCGCCTGACCGTCCTCCCTATGCTCAGAACCACGGCAGAGACCCAGTGCTTCCTTTTGTCCCAGAAGTCGTCGATGAGCTTCTTCTATATCTTGGCGACAAATGCAGGGGTGAGGGATCAAAGTGAACAACTGATACCACAACATGGCGGCCACCAGTTGATTTATGACCAGCGCTCGACCCCTGTAGGACAGCACTTGGAGCAGTCCTGTCCAGCGCCCTAGGCGAGCGGTGACTTTGGCCTCCAGCTCTTGCCAGTTCGCTGGCCAGGCGTCCTCGGCAGGGCTAAGGTAGAAGCAACCAGCTGATTGGTTGCAAACAAGTCGTGCAGAGGATTTTGAGCACTACTTAAAGGTAAAATCACCTTTTACTGTTCACTTTCTGTTGGAGGTTTAAAGAGGACTTTTCAAATACATCGGGAGACTTTCTGGGACACTTTGTTAAGACTTCACCAACACTATCAACATTTATTCCAGAAATTCTCTGAGGACTTCACCTAAAAAGAGTGAGTGCTATGCTACTCTACATTATTGGACACTTTATTAGGTGTTACCAGGAGAAAGGGAGTGCTTCGCCATGGGCATCTTGCTAGGGGTCGGCCTTGGTCTGCAGGAGGAAGGGGAGGAGGACATGAGGCCAGGCAGAGCAGCACCTGCTGCTGCAGGAGAGAGGGACAAGAGGGTGAGGTGGACTGCTTCCCCCTCTCGGGTACAGGACTTCCCTCCTCCCCTGGACCTCCTGTGCCACGTCCAAGAACCTGTGCGCCCTCTCACTCAGTCCCTGAGCCATCCTGAAACCTGCTGCTGTGCGTTAGCCAGCGCACTACATACCTTCAGTGGAAGTGGGTGCGTGAAGCCCACATAGACTCCTCCTCTAGTACTTCACCCACGTGGAACCCAGACAGTATGTGCCCGTAGGCTTGTAAACAAGTTAACTATTTTGTTACAAGCATTTAAGTCTTCTTAAGATCTCATGGAAACTCAATACTGATCTTCATACTGCCCTGATCAGGTCATTTCTGACCATTTTCTTGTATTCTTCACCATCCACATCCCCTCTCCTCCTTCAACACCATTTTTTTCAGCAACCACCCATGGAAAAAGTCTCCCAAGTTGCTTTCAAACTCCCAACTGCCTAGCCTTTGGCCTTTCCTTCACCACAATACCTCTGCAGTTATTCATTTAATCAACTATTCACTCACCTCTACCTTTGATTCTCTCAGCTCCAGTAAAACCATCACCGTCTCCCATCCCTGTTGTTCCCCGTGGTTTTCCCCTCTCCTTATAACCGCTTCTTTGACCAAGCTTTTGATCCCCCCCTCCTAATCGCTCCTTCTTTGGTTTAGTGCACCTTTTTTGCCTCGTGCCTCTGTGAAGTGTTATCTGGACACTTTTCTATATTAAAAGAGGCTATATAAAAGAGGTTTTATTTTCCCTGCTCCCTCCACCAATTTCACACTTTCAATTCATATTCAAATGAGCAGGCAACGACTGATAAAGCAAATGAGGGCATATTTGCAGCTACTGTTCAATGATGTACACTGTTAACTTCACAGTATCTTCGTGATGCCAAATGAACTTCAGCAGCAAATACAGGATGAAACCAGCTTGGAGCATTAATATACACGTCAATCATCAGCATTAAGATGAGTCAGCTTTTCAAACCACGGGTCAGTTTATCAGCTTTCCCCCCACTGGGATTGAAACTCGTCAACAGGAACCAATCAGACGAGTCGCAAGAAGAACTGAAGGCTGATGGCACCAATTTTTCATCTCACTATGATGTTATTGTGTAGATCACATCCAACAACAACTTGTATTTATATGGCACCTTTAATGTAGAAAAATATCCCAAGGTGTTTCACAGAGGTGCAATCAGAAATAAATGAAATCCATTGTTGATTGTTAAAAACGGATTTAAAAAATGATCAAAATTGGCACTATGCAATCATTCAACACAGATCCCACGCTGCACAAAACTCCCAACTCTGCTCATTGCTGGGTGAGGGGCGTGGGGGGTGGAGAAAGAGAAGAAAGGCGATGAATCTAAACTTTTAATTCCATATTTGCTTCAACAAAATGACATGCACATTGCATACTAACCAGTATAAGCTGCATGTTCTGTAAGCAACTGAGTTAGCAATTCAGAGTGATGCTTCAGTACTAGGCGACTCTGTGGCACTCATATAGCCTGCACCTACTATATCTCGAAAAGGTAGGGTCAACTTTAGCTTTACAGATTACTCTTGAAGGTGGAAGTCACATTTATGTACCAAATTAAAACAAAAATCCATCGTTTGGTTTAACTCGAGTAGGAATGACGAATTCTGTGCAATGCCATCTACCTCTTTACAAGAACGATCAGTCATACAAGCCAAGTGTTTTAGGAACCTGGTAAGCAATTGCTGACAAAAAAAAAAAATCAGCATGGACAAGGCCTCATTCTCTTCAGTGCTACTTCCTACAAGAGTCCTGCCACTAATGGAAGGGAGCCCAGCTGCTGTTAGGCATTCTCACAAGAACAAGTGTGACTGCTCAAATTAAGCAGCAGCTGGAATCACATCCATTAGCAGAACTCGGGCAGATGTTTGATTTAAAAAAAAACATTAAATGACAAAAGCCTTTAGCTCTCCATGTGTGTAGAATATATTTGATCTGAAACAAAACAGCACCATCATTCTCAGTCTGTGCCAGGCGCTTGCTACTGCCAAGCAACGCGGAATTTCACCCTTCAAGAAAACAAAATTCTGGAAATGAATTTTCAACATCTCTGAAAAGAGAATATTTGAAAAGAATGAAGCTGTCCCTGACGCAACAACAACTTGTATTTATATAGCGACTTCAATGTAGTAAAACGTCCCAAGGCACTGCACAGGAGTATTGAAGACAAAAAATTTGACACCGATCCACATAAGGATAAATTAGGGCAGGTGACCAAAAGCTTGGTCAAAGAGGTAGGTTTTAAGGAGCGTCTTAAAGGAGGAAAGATAGGTAACGAGGCGGAGAGGTTTAGGCATGGAATTCCAGAGCTTAGGGCCTCGGCAACAGAAGCCACAGCCACCAATGGTTCAACAATTATAATCAGGAATGCTCAAGAGGGCAGAATTAGAGGAGCGCAGATATCTCAGGGGGTTGTGGGGCTGAAGGAGATTACAGAGATAGGGAGGGGCGAGGCCATGGAGGGATTTGAAAACAAGGATGAGAATTTTGAAATCGAGGCACTGCTTAACCGGGAGCCAATGTAGGTCAGCGAGCACAGGGGTGATGGGCGAACGGGACTTGGTGCAAGTTAGGACACAGGCAGCTGAGTTTTGGATGACCTCAAGTTTACTTAGGGTGGAATGTGGGAGGCCAGCCAGGAGTGCATTGGAATAGTCAAGTCTAGAGGTAACAAAGGCATGGATGAGGGTTTCAGCAGCGGATGAGCTGAGGCAAGGGCGGAGATGGGTGATGTTACGGAGGTGGAAGTAGGCAGTCTTAGTTATGTGGCGGATATGTGGTTGGAAGCTCATTTCAGGGTAAAATATGGACACCAAGGTTGCAAACAGTGTGGTTCAGCCTCAGACAGATGTTAGGGAGAGGGATGGAATCAGTGGCTAGGGAACGGAGTTTGTGGCAGGGACCGAAAACAGTGACTTCAGGTCTTCCCAATATTTAATTGGAGAAACCTTTTGCTAATACAGAACTGTATGTTGGACAAGCAGTCTGACAATTTAGAGATCGTGGAGGAGCCGAGAGAAGAGGTGGTGAGGTAGAGCTGGGTATTGTCAGGGTACATGTGGAAACTGATGCTGTGTTTTCGGATGATGTCGCCAAGGTGCAACATGTAGATGAGAAATAGGAGGGGGCCAAGGATCAATCCTTGGGGGACACCAGAGGTAACGATGCGGGAGTGGGAAGCAAAGCTGTTGCAGGTGATTCTCTGGCTACGATTAGATAGATAAGAATGGCACCAGGCGAGTGCAGTCCCACCCAGCTGAATGATGGTGGAGAGGCGTTGGAGAAGGATGGAGTGGTCAACCGTGTCATAGGCGGCAGACAAGTCAAGAAGGACGAGGAGGGATAGTTTACGTTTGTCACAGTCACAAAGGATGTCATTTGTGACTTTGATGAGAGCCTGTTTCGGTACTGTGGGAAGGGCGGAAACCTGATTGGAGGGATTCAAACATGGAATTGCGGGAAAGATGGGCACAGATTTGGGAGGCAGCAACACGTTCAAGACTTTGGAGAGGAAAGGGAGGTTGGAGATGGGGCGGTAGTTTGCAAAGATGGAGGGATCAAGGGTTGGTTTTTTGAGGAGAGGGGTGATGACGGCAGATTTGAGGGAGAGGGGGACAGTACCCGAGGAGAGAGAACTATTAACAATATCAGCTAACATGAGAGCTAGAAAAAGAAGTTGGGTGGTCAGCAATAGGGTCAAGGGAGCAGGAGGTGGATCTCATGGACAAGATGAGCGCAGAGGTCATGAGAGGAGATCGGAGAGAAACTGGAAAAAGATGCGAGTTCAGTGCTAGGGCAGGGGGGAACCTTAGAGGAAGTTTGGCCCAGGGCTAGGGGAAGAAAGGGAAGTGGCAGAGGCAGCTGAACGGATGGTCTCAATCTTAGAGACAAAGAAGTCCATGAGCTCCTCATACTTGTTATCGGAGGTGAGGGTGGAGGAGACAGGGGAGAGGGGTTTAAGAAGATGGTTAGCAGTAGAGAATAGGAGCCAGGGTTTATCTTTGCATTCCAGAATGATTCTGGAATAGTGAGCAATTTTGGCAGATGAGAGCAGGGCCCGATAATGCTTTATGTGGTCCAGCCAGATCTGGCGGTGAATGGCTAAACCAGTTGTCCGCCATATCTGTTCAAGTCTGCGTCTCTTGGACTTAAGGGAGTGAAGATGAGTGCCGTAACCAGGGGGAATGGCCAGGGTGAGGGAGGGTAATTGTTTTAGTAGGGATTAGGGCATCAAAGGTGGTGGTGAGGGTATGGTTGGGCAGATCAGTAGCTGCAGAAATGTCATGGTCAATGGAGGGCCAGATGCTGGACAGTTGGGATAAGCTCTGAGCTCTGAAACGGAAGGTCAGGTGTAGGATGAACACGGACGCCTCAAATCTATCCAATCAGACTAAACTGTGAAATGCCCCTTTTGTCAGACATTTAAAAAAATCATTTTGGCTGGATTGGAATAAAAAAAAACTTTCACCTGATTCAGACAGTTTACCATTAGACTCGTGAAGCTCTGTTTGACAAATTTGCTGGAGTTCTTTGAGGATGTAACGAGCAGGGTGGATAAAGGGGAACCAGTAGATGTGTATTTGGATTTCCAGAAGGCATTCGATAAAGGTGACACATAAAAGGTTACTGCACAAGATAAGAGCTCACGGGGTTGGGGGGTAATATATTAGCATGGATAGAGGATTGGCTAACTCACAGAAAAGAGAAAGTCGGGATAAATGGGTCATTTTCAGGTTGGCAAACTAACTAGTGGGGTGCCGCAGGGATCAGTGCTGGGGCCTCAACTATTTACAATCTATATTAATGACTTGGATGAAGGGACTGAGTGTAATGTAGCCAAATTTGCTGATGATACAAAGATAGGTGGGAAAGCAAATTGTGCGGAGGACTCAAACAATCTCCAAAGGGATATAGATAGGCTAAGTGAGTGGGCAAAAATCTGGCAGATGGAGTATAATGTGGGAAAATGCGAGGTTATCCACTTTGGTAGGAAAAATAAAAAAGCAAATTATTTAAATAGCGAGAGATTACAAAATGCTGAGGTACAGAGGGATCTGGGGGTCCTTGTACATGAATCACAAAGTTAGCATGCAGGTACAGCAAGTAATTAGGAAGGCAAATGGAATGTTGGCCTTTATTGCAAAGGGAATGGAGTATAAAAGTAGGGAAGTCCTGTTACAACTGTACAGGGCGTTGTTGAGACCACACCTGGAGTACTGCATACAGTTTTGGTCTCCTTATTTAAGGAAGGATATACTTGCATTGGAGGCAGTTCAGAGAAGGTTCGCGAGGTTGATTGCGGAGATGAAAGGGTTATCTTATGAAGAAAGGTTGAGCAGGTTGGGCCTATACTCATTGGAGTTTAGAAGAATGAGAGGGGATCTTATTGAAACATAAGATTCTGAAGGGGCTTGACAGGGTAGATGCAGAGAGGATGTTTCCCCTCGTGGGGGAATCTAGAACTAGGGGGCATAATTTCAGAATAAGGGGAAACCCTTTTAAATCGGAAATGAGGAATTTCTTCTCTGAGGGTCGTGAATCTTTGGAATTCACTTCCCCAGAGAGCTGTGGAGGCTGGGTCATTGAATATATTTAAGGTGGAGGTAGACAGATTTTTGAACGATAAGGGAGTCAAGGGTTATGGGGAGCGGGCAGGGAAGTGGAGTTGAGGCCAAGATCAGATCAGCCATGATCTTATTGAATGGCGGAGCAGGCTCGAAGGGCCAAATGACCTACTCCTGCGTCTTATGTTCTTATATATAACTGTACTTTTCAGCCCTAAATTACAAATGCTAAAGATTGGTTCAGCTCAAGGTTAATTTATCTTGAACTTCAATGGGGAAATGACCATATGGATCCCTACCATAGCTGCCATGCCAGATTTGACTAGTGTATAACTAGGCCAATCACCTCAGCCCCATGACATCGCTGCAGGAGTTCCTCATGGCAGTGTCCTAGGCCCAACCCTCTTTAGCTGCTTTATCAATGACATTCCCTCCATCATAAGGTCAGAAGTGGGGATGTTCGCCGATGAACAGTGTTCAGTTCCATTCACTACTCCTCAGATAATGAAGCAGTACATGCCCGCATGCAGCAAGACCTGGACAATATTCAGGCTTGGGCCGATAAGTGGCAAGCAACATTCGCACCACACAAGTGCCAGGCAATGACTATCTCCAACAAGAGAAAGTCTAACCACCGACCCTTGACATTCAACAGCATTATCATTACCGAATCCCCCACCATCAACATCCTGGGGGTCACCATTGACCAGAAACTTAACTGGACGAGCCACATAAATACTATGGCTACAAGAGCAGGTCAGAGGCTTGGTATTCTGCGACGAGTGTCTCACATCCTGACTCCCAAAACCTTTTCCACTATCTACAAGGCACAAGTCAGGAGTGTGAAGGAATACTCTCCACTTGCCTGAATGAGTGCAGCTCCAACAACACTCAAGAAACTTGACACCATCCAGGATAAAGCAGCCCGCTTGATTGGCACCCAATCCACCACCTTAAACAAACATTCAGTCCCTCCACCACCGGCTCACCGTGGCTGCAGTGTGTACCATCTACAAGATGCACCACAGCAATTCACCAAGGCTTCTTCAACAGCACCTCCCAAACCCACGACCTCTACCACCTAGAAGGACAAGGGCAGCAGGCGCATGGGAACACCATCACTTCCAAGTCACACACCATCCTGACTTGGAAATATATCGCTGTTCCTTCATCGTCACTGGGTCAAAATCCTGGAACTCCCTACCTAACAGTACTATGGGAGTACCTTCACCACACGGACTGCAGTGATTCAAGAAGGTGGCTCACCACCCCCTTCAACGGCAATTAGGGATGGGCAATAAATGCTGTCCTTGCCAGTGATGCCCACATCCAAGGAACAATTGGGGAAAAAAAAGACAACCAAATCAACCCTCCTTACAACAGGCCATGTACAATCTACCCCATAATGGCTATATCCACCTTATTTATTCTACTGTAAGAATTGATTTATCATATATTGAATTCATAAGTTAGGCAAATTTCTCAGTGACCACAGAAGATAAAGGATCAAAAATTAACACTACAATCTACACTGACCAATAACACTCCACAGATGATAGTTCCATGGTCCCAGCAGTACAGGAACCATGTTGTACAAAGTTTACTAATCTACAAGCAAAGAACTCCTCTCTGCTATTTATAGCAAAATCAAACGTATTCTGTATACAGTCATTTACAATTTCACTACAAGTACGAAACAGACAAAATCTCCTCCCCATCTCTACTTGCCCTCAAACTACTAGATAAATCACCCACTTTTTCCCCTGTGAGAAAGGAGAACATTAATCAAAGTTTCCGTGATGTCAAAGCCATTTATAAATTGCAGTTTGTCGCAAATGGCCTGAAAGAATTCTTCTGCACATTATAAAGGGTGTGTTGGTGTCGAACATATTCCGTACATGAAGTCCCCAGACGCAAACCAGCAGAAAACTGCTGATTATTCCTTGTCCTGTGTGAGTCACAGTAAGAAAGCCTATAATGCAAAGGAATAGTCAACAGAGGCAGTGAGAGAGGAAATGTGTGCTGCTGCTGTATGCACTGTCAGTTGTAACAACAATCCTAAAAGGAAGAGCTTCACCCAGTGTACACGTCAACCTATCTGCGTAAATTAGAGGAAACATCTTGCACTTCAGACTACCCTAAATATTTTATTTCTGAAGAACTAGCAAACTTCCTGGAATTGATATCAGTTTCTTTACCATCTAAAAAGATTTAAACATTTAACAGTGTGATATCCAATGGAGTCTACACCTCATACTTTGAATGATTTCATGCCAGTATGAAACACACCAGAACAAACAATACAACCAGAATATGTATGGTTTGTATTACTAGATGTTGAACTAATATCATGGCAGTTACTGACACATAAAACGTATAACACAATGTGCAGAATATAGTCCAGCCTCTTCCATCCATATTCCATTTTAATACACATCGGGGATCTGTAATATTTACCTTCATCAATCTGCACTTTTTTTTGTGATTAATGTACACCTTGGATTTTAAATCTGAATTGAATGAAATGAATAGTAAATGGAAGATACCCCATTGTTTTTATCTTTTTAATACGAAAGCCAAATTATCACCTTCACCTAGCAGTTCCACACACTGACAAATGTCAGCATTTAATAGTCAAGTAATAGTTACCACTGGCATCAGAAAGGCTTTACTGCTGTTCATTCTACATTCAACGAGTGCACAGCTCACCTGCACTTTAACCAGCCTTTTGTGATCCAGAGGCTGAGCACGGTAAATGATGAAAGAGCAGAGGATGAAACAGAACAAATCAATCCCTCCACTTTCAATAATGTGATGCCTGCAATGGACTTCAAACAGTTCTTATTCATGTAAAACAGCTGTACCATGATGATGCCCATTTTGCTGCCTCTATAATGGGATGTTTTTGAATTCATGATACAACAAATGAGAGAGCAAGATCATTTTTTTCCACTAGGTTGGTTGCAATATTTCTGTCTGTTTTTATGCAATTTTATTACCAGTTGATTCCTATAGAAAGCATATTGTTTATGCATTGATACCTCATTAGTACATTGATTTAAAACACAGCAAAACCAGGTTTTACCCAAAGCATTTGGATTAATCAAGTAGAGTGCCAACACAACTTTGGCAACATAACATTTTTAACACTGATTTTACAGCCCCGCTTGAGTACAAGATACTATTGTAAACCATAACCAGGTCCAAAAATAGCAAAATCTAATAGACACCTTCAAAGAAAAAATAAAAGTGTTAAATTTTAGCTTATTCTTCCCCCTCACTCGTTTGTATTTCTTCTTTCAACCTTCCCAACTCCATTAGGTGAAGAGGCCAAATATATTTCAGGACTGCTGTCAATGGCACTACGTAACAGTTAACAGGAGAAGCTCAAGTACTATTTTCCCTGTCCCCAAGATGGAGTGCTGTACAACCACAAGGCATTCCAGGCAAGAACTCAAAACACTTCAAGGGGTAGCATTTTCACAGCGGTCCTCCTGATTGTCTGTCAGAAGATCAGCAGAAACCCCAGGGAAATGGCATAAACAACAGTCAATCTTCCCCTCAAATTAAGGCGGGCTATCAGGGAATCCCCGCGGAAATAATTCTGGTGCTCATTTGTTTATAAAGGCAATACACAAAATTAAGTATAAAAGACACTAAAGACTGAAACTCTCAATCTTCATGATAAAGTAATCAAACAAAAAGAATTTGGCAACCACACAATACCATAAAGTGCATCAAAACACATCATTTCACTTGCATGATGACAGCACAGAAGTCTTCGGTTTGCTGAGCTAACCACCCCCCCCAACCTGAACAAGTTTCCCAAAAACCTTTCAAAGACTTGGCTTTTAATAGGGTACATTTTCTGGCCCTTGACTAATGGTAGAATATAGCTCTATGCATTATCTTTTGGGTCTAAACAATATACTTAATTCCAGTTGGCTATAGCTCTATTCTTTATGCATTTACAGTATTAACCAAGAAGCCTCCAGTCCACATACCCATCCATACTTCTCCAAACTGTCCAGCTCCGAGTTTCTTAACCAGCTTCACAGAGTCTCGTGGAATTTCCCATGCATCTTTATCCCATGGTTTTTGTGGTTTGGGGCTAAGACAGGGCGATCCGAGCTTTCGACATAGGCCATCGGGCTGCTCTGTTGATTAAAACAATTAACAGACAGTTTAATCTGAAATACCATTCATAAAAGCTCCATCTTCACAATGCATATTCAAATTCTCCAGTTGGCTGTTTCATTATATGATGCACAAGCCACTGCAATGAATTTAAAGCATTTTGTTCTTTTTTCTTTTTCTAGAATTTTAAATGCTGGTGCAGTTATTGCAAGTTTTGCTTCTACACCATTTGTAGGTACATACACTGGCGTAATGTGTTTGTTGATATATTTATACATATAATTCTAGCAGTGCTTCATGTTTCAGAATTGTTGGTGGTGACCACAGCAGGTCATGTTTTTTCTTGGGGAGGGGAGGGGATCGGTAGCTGGGTATAAGGTTTTTATACATGGGAAACATGGCATTATAAAAATAGCTGATTACCTCCTGTATTAACACATTTAACCTGTACAAATGCTTTGGAAAGTGAATAAACACAATATTAAGCACATTAAGAGGCAAGGCTTATGCATGTGAAATACCTTCCACTTTTTAACCTGATATAAATTCATAATGGGCTTGTGGATTTGACAGATTTTACAGTTATCACTCACATGTTGGATGGGCAAATGGTACATTTACATAGTGGGCCCCCCCCCAAGCGAGAAAACAAATGGGTAAAGCAATTTGTTCCCAGAATGCACTCTAAATGGACATCTCCCACTCTCATTTTAAACCTTTAGAATGAAGAGTGAAACAGATGTGTAACCCTGTGGTAGATTTTCATTTTGCTGCCTAGGCGCAACACTGATGTTGTGGATCAGCCACTCGTGATTGAAACCGTCCGAACGTCATTTCTATTGAAATCAGTGGAAATAACATTCGGACGGTTTCAATCACGAGTGATACATTTTTGTTCTCGTCTCACCATTAAATGCAACTATAAGATAATTGTAATAGCAAACAGTTATGCTGTTAAGTGTGAAAATAAATACTGTAAAATAAGCTAAAAGAGCTGGGATTCTACACTTTAGAGAAGCATAGACATCAGGATGATCTGATCGAGGTTTACAAGAAGATAAAGGGAATAGATTCCGTTTGAGTTATCAGTTAGGTACTGCAAGGAATTCAGGGCCAGAGTGATATCCTGGACTAGTTTTGATGGCCTGTTTTTTTTGGGGGGGTGGGGTGGGGCGGAAAGAGAGCAGGGGGGTTCAGAGAGGAATTTCCTAGATTTTTTCCCCAAATTGGCCTGGGTTTATCATGTGGTTTTCGCCCCTCCCAGGAGATCGCATGGTTTTTGGATGGGGTGGAGAGTATATATATTGTAATACTCAAGGTTTCACAATTCTGTGGGACAGGCTGGATGGACCAAAGGGTCTTTTCCTGTCAGTCATTGTTCATATGAGAAAAATAATTGTCTTACTAATTGAATTCAAGCCAAGATTTGGCTGGGCTAATTCGAACTGAAGTGGATAGGGTTCAGTTCAAATAAAAATCATTATATTGGCAAATTAATGAATTTGGGTTTTTGTCTAGTTACAATAATTGTTTCAGTTACTATGTTGTGATGCTTATACATCAACCCACATTTCAGATATACTGTACAAAATGGAAGCACTTACTTTGATAATGTTTAATTAGCTCATTTAGGTCAGTAAATGTAATTCTAGGAGAGATGTAAAACCCTCCACTGTCCAAGCATCGAATCTTGTAGTGTTTAACTACATCGCCCATCTGAGGATCAAAATCTCTCATCGACAGTGAGTAACTTCCTGAGAAAAGAAAAGTAAGCAAGATTAAGGAGGGTTTAAAACGGAGCTCTGTAAGTAATAGCATAACATTTTTGTTAAAAGAAAAATGTGCTTCCTTGAATTTTTACATTCTGGTTTCTATCTTTAAATTATGGGTAGTTAAGATAGATTTTGTGTTGACTGGCACTAAATTGGCCAAATCACAGAGGTACATAGGAACAGGAGTAGGCCATTCATCCGCTCGAACCTGTTCTGCCATTCACCGAGATCATGGCTCATCTGTATCCTAACTCCATCCACCTGACTCCATATCCCTTAATACCCTTGGCTAGCAAAAATCTATCGAACTCAGATTTAAAATGATTAATTGAGCAAAAAGCTATTGCTTTTTGTGGGAGAGATTTCTACACTTCTTTGCATGAAGAAATGTTTCCTATCTTCTCTCCTGAATGGCCTGGCTCTGATTTCAAGGTTATGTTCCTTTGTCCTAGACTCCCCCACCAGCAGAAAAAGTTTCTCTCTAACTACCCTATCAATTCCTTTCAAAATTAAACCTTAAACAAATTTGCGCTTAACCTTCTATATTCTAGGGAATACAATCATAGTTTATGTAATCTCTCCTCATAATTTAACCCTGGGAGCCCTGGTAACATTCTGGTGAATCTGTACTGCGCTCCTTCCAAGGCCAATGTATCCTTTTTAAGGTACGGTACCCAGAACTGTACATAGTACAGGAAACTCTTTCGTATCCGGCACCGGGATGGTGCCGGTTGATTAAAAATTCCGGATAATGGAGAGGTATATCTACCGAGGCTATTTTTAACAAACAAAAATAAAAAAATCAAGAAATGTGCAGTATAATTGGGTACTCACCGACAGAATGTTGTGTTAAATGGACTCGGACTCGGCAACATTTCCGGTTATTGAGGTGTTCGGATCGGAAGAGACTTCAGACAGTGCCAAGCCGCCGAGTAGTGGCAGTTTGGAGAACTACCCTCACTGACTAACTCGGCCACCGCGGGAGACTCGGACTCGGCAACATTTCCGGTTATTGAGGTGTTGTTTTCGGAGTATGAATTTTGCCGGTTATTAGAGAATTCCGGATATTTAGGTGCCGTTTAAACGAGAGTTTCCTGTACTCCAGATGTAGTCTAACCAGGACTTTGTATAGCTGTAGCAAAACTTCCTTCCCTTTACATTATAGCCCTCTAGTTATAAAGGCTAACATTCCATTAGTCTTTTTGATTAAGTTTTGTACCGAACCACTACATTTTAGTGATCTCTGTACATGGACCACTAAATATCTTTGGACCTCCACTGTTCCTAGCATTTCATCATTTAAAAAACTCAGCTCTATCCTTTTTTGGTCCAAAATGGATGACCTTACTTACCTGTGTTGACATCCATCTGCCACAGTTTTGCCCACTCATCCAATTTAGGTAACAAGGACAGCGGCTGTGGGAAGTGCAAAATTTCATAACGGCACAGTGGGGGAATGCTCGGAGGATGGAATTACATAGGATTACATAGGATATATGGCATAGAAACAGGCCATTTGGCCCAACCAGTCTATGCCGGCGTTTATGCTCCACTCAAGCCTCCTCCAGTCTTTCCTCATCTAACTATCAGCATAACCCTCTATTCCCTTTTCCTTCATATTTTTATCTAACCGCCCCTTAAATGCACCTATACCATTCGCTTCAACCACTCCCTGTGGTAGTGAGTTCCACATTCTCACCACTCTCTGGGTAAAGAAGTTTCTTCTGAATTCCCTATTTGATTTCTTAGTGACTATCTTATATTGATGGCCTTTAGTTTTGCTCTTCCCCACAAGTGGAAACACTCTCTCTGTATCTACTCCATCAAAACCTTTCAGGATTTTAAAGACCTCTATTAGGTCACCCCTCAGAAGAGAAAAGAGACCCAGCCTATTCATCCTTTCCTAATAGGTATACCCTTACATTTCTGGTATTATCTTTGTGAATCTTCTCTGCACCCTCTGCAGTGCCTCCATATCCTTTTTATAATATGGCAACCAGAATTGTACGCAGTACTCCAAGTGTGGTCTCACCAAGGTTCGATACAAGTTTAGCATAACCTCATTACTATTCAATTCTATCCCTCTAGAAATAAACCCTGGTGCTTGGTTTGCTTTTTTTTTTATGGCCTTGTTAACTTGTGTCGATACTTTGTGATTTGTGTATTTGTACTCAGAGATCCCTTTGCTCCTCTACCCCATTTAGATTCTTATTTTCCAAGTAATATGTGACCTCCCTAATTTTCTTACCAAAATGTACTACCTCACATTTATCTGTGTTGAATTTCATTTGCCAATTATATGACCATTCTGCAAGTTTATTAATGTCTTCTTGTAATTTGTTGCAGTCCTCCTTAGTATGGACTATTCCCCCCCACAACTGATTTGGGGTCATCCACAAATTTAGAAATTGTGTTTTTGATTCCAAAGTTTAAATCATTAATATAAATTGTGAACAACAGTGGTCCCAGCACTGATCCTTGTGGAACACCACTTCCCACCTTCTGCCACTGTGAATAACTACAATAGGCACAATGTTGGGTGTAGAGCAGATACAGATGCTCTTCTTAAGCCCTAACCTGGAATTTTTTAATAATGACCTTGGCTGTCCAGAATCCCTCCTCTCAAAAACCAATTTCACTGAAAAATATTAAATCCTTATAAAAGTAATTTTGCCATTTTGATATTTGTTTTAATTCTTATATTTTCTCCTATGTAAGAGCAATAGCTCAACATTATAGTGATAGTGATTTGCTCAGCACAATCTTCATAATTTCCTGGTAATCTAAAGATTTCTTTTGGTTTAGAACCAAGAGTGGATTGGTACGTAAAATGGAGATTTGGGTAACACATGACACCACAGATTGGGGTAGGCATCTGAAGATTTACCCAAAACAGCACACATCTAACTAATCAGTCATAACGCGATCATCCAGAACAGCACTATACAGTCAGATCGCAGTCACATATAATATTCCTTCATAAAATGGAAAAATTGAGGTCAGCAGTTAAAAAGTCATACCTTTTGACGTTTCGCTCTCCCTAATGAGGAAAGCACCAGATTTATTTCCAGACGCTAATAGATGTCTCTCTGAATCTTTGCGGCTGATATCTTTAAAGAACCACCTCAAAAATAACAAATGTTTGAGTATTTAATTAGCAGACAATATGGAGCAAAAAAGAAATTGTACTTCTTTTAAGTATAAAAATAGTAGAAACATACTCTTCTGTTTCCAGCGTGTTGATATTTGCCACATAATTGCTAGGAATAAATCCCTCTTTCCTAGTTAAGAGAGACTTGGCTTTCCACCATTCACCATGCCTGGAAGAAAAATATTACATTAAAACAGCACAGTTTTAAGTGATAAAACGATTTGTTGGGATGAAATCATTTGAGTGATAACAATATAAAATGTCATGCACAGCATTTCAGTGTTGAAGTACATTGGCCGGAATCTTTACCTTGGAGTTGGGTTGTGTACGTGCGGGTCGGGAATCCGAAGATGTGAACAGCACATTCTGCAGTGAGCGTTTAACTTAATGGCCCCAATTAAAACAGTCATGTGTGTTTCCCGGCCCAATTAAATGGAGTGGGTCTGAGGACATCACCGATGACTCGTTTTCAGCATGGATATTTAAAGCAGCCTTGCTCACATCTCATTTGAAAGTTGATGTAAGAGCACATAAGGTGGTTCCCAGAGGTCTCAATTACACAATAAAGCTGATAAAACTGTGGGTCATGGAGACAAGGCAGAAGGCAGCGCCAAGATTCACCGATGCCTCCCTGGAAGTTCTGGTGCAGGCTGTAAGAGCGAGGTCCTCTTCCCTGGCAATTGACGAAAACAACCAGCCAAAGACACAAAAAGGACATGGCTGGAGATTGTAGAGGTGGTCAGAAGCAGGGATGTGGTAAAGGAGGACATGGATCCAGTACCGGAAAAGATTCAATGATCTAATGAGGTCAGGAAAGGGGAGTGCAATGTCACACTCACCTACATCCTGATGTGCCTGTCAACACATCCCCATCACTCTGCCTTCCCAAGCCTACTCCTGCACATCATTCCTCACACCAACCTATCTTGCAGGTCCACCCATCCCTCTCCGTCTATGTAACTACACACATCCATATCTGACGAGCCACCACTGACATTCCCCCTCATCCAAATGCAATCATAGCAAGTAACACCACAGAAGGAGGCCATTTGGCAATGTCACACCACTCCCTCAGTCACCCTCTACAGATGTAGCCCATCCATTCCTTACACTCATTCCATCACTCTTACTCAAAGTTCTCTTCTTTCCCTACTTGAAGGAGAAGAGAGCCCAGAACAATAGGGAGAGATAGAGAACCGGAGGTAGCCCTCCAGTTTTCAGTCATTGACTCCAGCAGAGGAGGCGGCCCTGGAGATCTCTGGAGTTGCAGAGTTGCTGGTGGGAGATGGAAAGAGAGGTGGACATCCCAGCAACCTGGTGACAGAATTACATCTCATACAGCCACATGACATACAACAATCACTCATATGGTGACTGATGTCAGCTGCCAGTGAAATGTAATCATGTGCATAATGGTAACATTACCCATTCTTATAACACTTATAATTCATCTCTTTACTCTCCCCTAGGTTCAGCAACTGCCTCCCCATCCACCCACTGCCCAGCCAGAGGAGGAAGATGACTCCTCAGAGGAAGTTCCATTCTCTGAGGGTGCACCGTCAGCAGACCCATGCACACCCAGCACCAGCGCAGATACGCACACCTCGGTGGGTCCTGTATGATAGAGTAGTGTTGTCAGCTGGTGTCTCTCATCACAAGTGAGCAGAGAGCAGATGGTGTTGACAGGGACAGCAGTGGAGAGTCCTCGCAGGACACTCCAAGCTCTGTTGAGCTGCATGCAGATGCTGTACCTCGGGGGCCATCGAGAAAGAGGGGTGATCTTGGAAGGGCAGCAACAATTGCATGAGGCTCTGGCAGCTTTTGAAGCCATGATGTATGAAAATGTGCAGAGAACGGAGGAGTCCATCTCCAACATGAGCACCACCATCTTGCAGGCGATGGTGACGATGTGCTGTTCCATGGAAAGGATGGCCAGCTGCATGGAGCAGCAAATGCGCCAGCCACAGGAGAACATGCTTGCTGTGGACAACACATGGCAGACGCTCATTGGTCCGATTCTGAGATCCAAGGTAAGACAGCATAGTGGCACCCATGCTGATGTAATAGATGGCAGGTAAAGTGGAGATCAGAGGCACAATCCTTCAGTGTTCTGATTGTGACTAGCAAGGTGCTGGAGAGTGGCTTCCAAGGTTGTGGAAATCACCTGCAAACTCCTGACAGCTAAATCTCTGCACTAAATGGAGTCAGCAAGAGCCTTTCCATTAGGGAAGGAAGCAGGTGTAATGTGGAGTATGTGTGTTTTTCCCAGCTGTTACTTAATGGACTCGCACAATGGCCACTGAGCTTCCGCCTCCCCTTCACAGGCGAGTTTCCCGAGGTGCATGAATCCCGTGCTCAAGAAGTTAAAGCCAAAACATGCTGATAAAAAGCCTCTTAAGGGTCTCTCAAGAAGCAGTTAAGTACTTCAATTAGGTCACCCGCCTCTGCCAAGCGGGTCCGTGGCATGCTGGGAAACATGCCCAAGTTAAATAAGGAAGTCAGCGGGTTCCCGACGCGCTGGCAATTTTGGCGATTTTTACTGCTGACCTGCCCCCAAACCCGCTGCTCGGCACTGGGAAAATTCCGGCCACTGTAGCTAAATTTAATTTACACAGCTATTTAAAAATCAAGAAAACTGAAGTTCTAGACTTATTTTTGGAACAGAACTCCAGTGGTGCTGAGAAGGAAAATGTAAGCTGGTAAGCCCCATTTTTTTCCTTCACATCAACCAGGAAATATTCAACATATCTGTTTCTGGAGGAAGGCTGTTAAACTCTAATCTCTAGTTCCCAATTGATATCCATGCTCCACTATTCAGCTTACATTTCAAACAAGCAAATGTTTAACTCTGGTCTTGAAGAAAGAATGAAAATGTAATTTTTTTTTTTCCTGAAACTTTATTTGAAACGGTGAATAATTTCTGATAAAACCCTGCTTGATTTGTTAACTTTGCTGTATTTTGTGAATTGATAGCCCAAATTGCTGATAGTTTTATAAAATGGAAACATTTAACTTTTATAATAACATCTGGGGAAGGAGCAATATCTAACATTTATTCCTTGTAATAGGAAGATGTCTAAACGGCCGAGAAAAGGGCATGATTCAGCACAGAATGCATATGGCTAGCAGATCAAATCCTCATCACATACTGACTTCAGTCAATGTCACCTGGTATCCAAAGGAACTACGTTGTTAGTCAGGAAGTTTCTGACCTCTCAGGAAACAACAAGAATACGTGGGTATACACACTTTGACACTGGAATAAGTGAGGCAACTGAATGAACCGAGAACCACATGTGAAAAAGCTATACCTAAAGCAGAAACCTACAAAGAGTTTTCATTTGTATAGTACCTTTATCATAATAAAATGCCCAAAAGCACATCACATAGGAGAACATAGATCAATTGCTAGCAGAAGTGACAAAAAAGTGTGGTTGAAATTATAGGCTTTTGACGGGTAGGGAGGGAAGTAGCTAACCCAATTTTAGTGACGCTCTCATTCTTAAAATAGTTGGGGTTGAATCTGTTCTCTTCCTCCTTCCCAGCAATGCATACATGCTATGGCACCAAGAGACACTGGGTAGATTTTCCATGGTGTGGAGATGTGAAATCCTCTTCTGAAAATAGGACAAAGTATTGACAACAAACCTGGGAGCTTAATTGGCCATATCTGCTAAGTTGGGGGGAATTTTAACCTAAAAAAAAGGGTAGGTTGGGGTCGTGCGGGAAGTCAATGTTAAAAATCTGAATCCCGACCAGAACCCACCCACTTCCAGTTTTAACTGAAGTGGGATGGGGTAACGGGGGACAAGCAGCCAACCCCCTCCCAGTAGGTGGGTCTTCAATTTAAATATTATAATGAGGCTGAAAGACTCAGATTTGACCTCCATTTTGAATCTAACTTTAGCTGGTCAGGTTTTGCAGGCCTCGTGAAACCCGCCAGCTAATGGAAGGCGAGGACTGCTGGACCTAGGAGGATAAGTGCCTTTACACTAATCTCCTGGACCCAGTGTCCCGACCAAACCCAACCCCGCGATGTGAGAGTGCCCCCATGAGGCCTTCCCATGCTCCTGCGGCCCTCTGATGTCATCTGCCTACCCCCACCCACTGTGCTCCTCCGGCCCCCGATGTGGGGCTCCGGCCACCCATCGTTGCCGAGCACTAACCCCCCCCACCCACCCCGTGCTGCTCCTGGCCCCCGATCGTTCCCGAGCACTAACCCCACCCACCCCGTGCTGCTCCCGGCCCCCGATCGTTCCCGAGCACTAACCCCACCCACCCCGTGCTGCTCCCAGCTCCCAATTGTTCCAGAGCACTAACCGCCCCCGTGCTGCTCCCGGCCCCCCCCCAGGGCTGCTCCTGACCCCCGATCGTTCCCGACCTCCCGCCTCCCCCCCACCCAGTGCTCCTCAGGCTGCCCCCTGGCCCCCGTGCGATCCCTCCCTCCCTTCCCCCTCTGTGCGGCCTAGTGCCACAGGCCTACCCACTCAGCCAGCCAGCCAGCCTCTCAATCTGGCTGGCTGTGGGTGGGAAATGTAAATCAATCAGGAGGCCCGCGGAAAACCCTGTACTCAACAATTTTTGTTTTCCTTCCCCAACACCTGAGCTTGAGGACAGTAACCTTACCCACACATGGTAGCTATACGACAATGAAAATAAAATGGCCTCCTGAGCCTTCTGCAAAAACTTCAAATCAGGTAGTATTTCTCCATTTACACAGCCAACACTGTTAGTGAGATTATGCTAAATGAAAAGTACACAGAATAAAATTGAGTGGTATCAAATTGTAAAATCCAATTATTCAACCCTTTTGTGATATCATATACAAAAGCTGCACACCTTTCCTGATTAAACACAGCACTCAAATTGTATGGCAGTTTGTTCAGGCTATTGTGATATTATAGGTGGTATGGAGGACACACAACAGGATTGTGGTTTATTGAAAAATAAAAGCACTAAAGTGGGCTACATAACTCGCAAATCCGAATCCAGGTCATGGTAAGGGTAATACAAGGTTGACTACATGTGCATCAGTCAGTGACAATGCATTGTCAATCTGTGAAAGGTCAAGTCAAATCTGAAAGGAACTACTAAGTTTGACTCATTATTGCTTATTTTGAAAGCATTTACCTTGGAAGTATAGGTACCAGACATATTTAAATGAAACATAGGATTACATAGGATATACAGCACAGAAATAGGCCATTCGGCCCAACCAGTCCATGCCAACGTTTATGTTCCACTCGAGCCTCCTCCCATCTTTCCTCATCTAACACAATCAGCATAACCCTCTATTCCCATCTCCCTCATATGCTTATCTAACTGCCCTTAAATGCATCTATACTATTCGCTTCAACCACTTCCTGTGGTAGTGAGTTCCACATTCTCGCCACTCTCTGGGTAAAGAAGTTTCTTCGGAATTCCCTATTTGATTTCTTGGTGACTATCTTATATTGATGGCCTCTAGTTTTGCTTTTCTCCACAAGTGGAAACACTATCTACTCCATCAAAATCTTTCAGAATTTTAAAGACCTCTAGTAGGTCACCCCTCAGCCTTCTCTTTTCAAGAAAAAAAAGAGACCCAGCCTGTTCATCCTTTCCTGATAGGTATACCAACAGTGAGAGACCAGTGGACTATGAAATACGAGAAGAGCATGGAACTTTGATTCAGTGAGAGTGAGTGGGACACAATTCTTGAAATTTCTATTTTTTTTTTTAAAAACAGTATTTTCAATTTAAATTATTTCATAGGATTATATTACATAGGATTACATAGGATATATGGCACAGAAACAGGCCATTCAGCCCAACCAGTCCGTGCTGGCGTTTATGCTCCACTCGAGCCTCCTCCTGTCTTTCCTTATCTAACTATCAGCATAACCCTCTATTCCCTTTTCCTTCATATGCTTGTCTAGCCTCCCCTATACTATCCACTTCAACCACTCCCTGTGGTAAGGAGTTCCACATTCTCACCATTCTCTCCAATGGTACCCTTTCTGGTAAATGATTGATCTTCTGAGTTTCTGATGGCAATGACTTATGTTTGTACTTTGTGCAACCAGAGCACAGACAGTTTTTCCCACACTGGCAGAGGTATTTCTGTCAGCCACCCACTATCAGCTGATGCAGGTAGGCATAATATGCTAAAGCAAGACAATAATTTCATTAATTTCATTAACTTAATGCCAGCACTGCACAATTTTTCTTAATGCGGTGGTGTGCGTGAGTGAGTGAGGTGAGGAGAGAGAGAGAGAGAAAATTAGTACTTACTCTTCAAGCACTTTCAGCTTTTCTCCTTTCTTGAAGTTCAGGTCATCTGTATGGTTTCCATCATATGGGTACAAGGCAATAACTACTTTGCCATCGGTCTCTGTCCCGTAGAAGGTATGACATTAATTTTATTGCAAATCAAAATAGAAAGAAAAATTCCATGCCCATATAAAGCTTCTCAAATTTACCTTCAAATTTCTGAAACTTCTGGCCAGGTAAAAGATGAGAATCCTTCTTTGAATTCTGAAACAAGATATTTATTCAAGAACTCCAATATTGTAAATGCCAAAATGTTAATTTTTTTTAAATGTAGCTCATTAGTTTATCGCCTCCCCAAACCAAACAATGAACATTGGATTATTTCTCTCATATCAACATACAAAGCAATCAAATGTTCATTAGGTTTACATATAGATGTAAGAATGAACAATCTGCCCACAAACACTACTTAGAATGAAAAAGGAAGCATTAAAGCACATGGCACCACAGCTGCCCAACCCAAATCATTTTATCCATGTCAAATGTTGGAAGTGAGGCATCATGGATGCATTGAAAGAACACAAGAGAGAATGCTTTCAAATATCTCTTAAATGTAAATGCATTAATTCTATTATTTAGAAAAAATAATTCTCACTGCATTGATCGATTAATTTGCTTCCCCACCTAAGAACCTTCCAACAGTTGTGCGTTAATTGCAACCAGAGATCTGATAAAAGCTTCTCATGCAAGTTCCCCAACAGACCAGGAGAATATATGATTATATTAAATTTAACAGAAGTGCAGACAATTGAAGAAGTCATTTTTTCAAAGCATAGCATACTATGGGTCAATGATCAAGTTTCAAGGTTAATGTGGATGAACTAATGCTGTAATCATTCCACTGCAACAATGCCAGCTCAAAGAGTTACCACTCGGAATCTCTGAACTAAAACAAATTATATGATGGCGCTTTAGCCTATTTAGCGCATAAATGTTTAATGTTTATAAATGTAAAGTAAAGGAAATTATTAAATATTAGCTGAAATGACACAATCAAGGGAACCTTCGGAAGAGACAGTATCGAAACCCTTTTCTGAGCAAAACAGTACACAAGTCTTTAGTGTGAAGAGCCATTACTGAATACAGTTTTAGGGTAATAGCTAAAGCAGCAAGTACAAGTTGAAGAGACTAAGAGTGCCACTGCATTACATTAATTATATTCCATTTTGGACACCACATTGACACTTATCTCAAGGGGGCTGGATTACAAAGGTGAGGAAGTCATGCTTCAGTTGTATGGAGCCTTGATCAGACATCATCTGCAGTACTGCATTCAATTTCAGAACCACACCTCAGGAAGGATATATTGGCCTTGGAGGGGGTACAGCGCAGATTCCCCAGAATTATACCAGGGCTTAGAGGGACAAATAAGACAGGATGCATACACATGGCTTGTATTCCCTTGACTATAGAAGATTGAGGGGTGATCTGATCGAGGTGTGATCTGATCGAGGTGATTAAAATGTTAAAAGGATTTGATAGGGTAGATACAGAAAAACTATTTCCTCTGGTGAGGGAATCAAGAATGAGGGGACGTGATTTTAAAATTAGAGCCAGGCATTTAGGAAGGAAATCAGGAAGCCCTTTTTCACACAAAGGGTAGTAGAAATCTGGAATTCTCTCCCCCAAAAGGCTGTGAATGCTGGGACAATTGGAGCTTTCAAGACAGAGATCGATAGACTTTTGTTAGGTAAGGTTATCAAGGGATATGGAGCTAAGGCGGTTAAATGGAGTTGAGGTATAGATCAGCCATGATCTAACTGAATGGTGGAACGGGGTTGAATGGCCTACTCCTATTTTTACGATTAGATAGGCAAGAGGGGAACGAAGCAAAGGCAATCCCACTGAACCATACATTGGAGGAGAATGGTGTGGTCAACTATGTCAAAGGCTGCAGAAAGGTCAAGGGGGGATAGTGCACCATGGTCAGTCACAGAGGATGTCATATGTGACTCTGTTAGGGCCGTTTCATGGCTGTGGCAGGGGCAGAAACCAGATTGGAGAGGTTCAAACATAGAATTAGGGGAAAGATGGGCACAGATTAAGAAGGTGACAACATGTTAAATGACTTTGTAGGCAAAAGGGAGATTGGAGATGGGGCAGTAGTTTGCAAAGACATAGGGGTTGAGGTTGGATGTTTTGAGGAGGGGGATGACGACAGCAGTTTTTTAATCCAAGGAGAGGGAACCATTTATACTATCAGCTAACGTGGGGGCAAAGGAGCAAGAGGTAGGTCTTATGGACGAAATGATCTTGAAGAGGGGCATAAGGGTAGATAGAAGGGGAAAGAGAGAAAGATGCAAGTTTGGGGCTAGGGCAGTGGGGAGCCTTGGAGGAGAGGAATACATTAATATCTAAATTGACTTTTAATTCAGTGGTGTTCCTGTAATTTGTTTAAAATGATATACAGCACTAGTCATTTGTGATGAAAAGATAACTGGTAAATAAAGTAAATCAGAAGTTTTAGTTCATAGAATTGTGATCAGGACAATGGATTTTTAGATATGCCAGTCATGCATGTATCTAGCTTTGTGCCATGAAGATTCCCCTTCACTTCACTACTTACTGGCACTTGTGTATTGGATGTGGGATCTCTCACATAAATAGTTGGTTCAGATTTACGTACTGGTTTTTCTTTCAATTCTTTTGGTTCTTCAATGGAGTTCTTTGACTTTATACATCCCATATTTTCTGTAAAACAATAAATTGGTAAATTCTACAAATTCTACATCATGAACACTTCGGGGGGTGAAATTAGTCTTAGGCAGTAATGGTACTTCAATAGAAAAAAATAAATCGGGTGGGGTGTAAAACAAGCTACTGATTCGCTATCGCCCATTTTGTGCTACCGCCCATGATCAATTTCACCCCCTTTGTGTATTAAAGACACTTTTCCAGAAATGTATGAGGAACTAAAGGTTTACAAGTTACATTTATTCAACGATTTGCAAAAACAATGTTGATAATCAAATACTACAGCCCTGCATTCCCCAACTTCAAAGTTGCCGTTGAAGATACAACAATCAGAATGCTATTACTCAAAGTATCTCAAGTCTTGGGTGGCAATTTTACTTCTGCAAAATCACTCTCCTCCTCCAGTCTCCCCCTCCCCCCATGTTGGCCTTTTTTCCTACCTCACTTTAAATTGACCTTTTAATCTTTCCGGTCCTTTTTTATCCATGTTACTACTCATATTCTTCAATAGAAATTAATCTACTGTACTACAGGTGTTCAAACTAAGAAATATAGGTAATAAATACCTCCATTTTTAATGTTTGCACTGTGCCATCAATGATTAAAAGTTCAGAGAGTTCTTTCATCTTCCCAAGAAGAATTGTAATCATCTGAACACCAAATGCTCTTTAGCTCCAAAGCTTGAACAATTTTACTTCTACAACATAGCATGCATAACAAGTAACCAGGTCAGAATGCAATTGATGGTAACTTTCCAAACAACATCAACAATTGTCAGCTATTCTCATGCAGTTTCACCAAAATCAGTCATATTTTCCAGAGTTGCATTCTAAACTCTGACATTCATTGGATGCACAAAGAGAAAATATCCAAAGAAGTTCCGCTGATCCTAGTTAAATTATCTTTTCACTGATGTATGAGACTGAATTGTGTCCCACCTTATGCTATTTCCCCCAAACTCAGATCTACTTTTTGAAATACAACTCCCATGGTTTGTTCAGGGTCAGGGTAACCAGAAGAACACTGATAGTATGCCTAAGACAGAAGATAGTATGATCATTTTACTCAAACAAACCATCCCTCACACATACATATCTTTTACTCTTTCCTCACTGTTTAAGGCACTCCATGTATCCATTTTTCGGCCTTGAATTAATTTTTTTATTTGTACTTTGCAAATATATTTCAGCCAAGCTGCTGTAGTCAGATTCAGAATACAGCCAGATTGTAGTTTAAATTGTAATTACTTGTACTTCAATAGAGTTTAAACTGTATTTAGAAGGAGAAGACTAACATTTAGATGGGAAGCAAAAAGCACTCAATGGCCCAAAAATTAGTGTCACTACGCGAGAGTACACGCTGTGTACTCTCGCGTATTCTGTCTCCAATTGCCGGTTTTCTGCATGCGCTGCAAACCGGCACTTGGTGATTTCAAAAGGGGGCGGTTCCTAAGTGAACCGCGTGCGCGCTACAGGCTGCGCCCACGCAGTGCACTTAGTGCTTTGAACGCGCAGGTAAGCATGGAAGATTTTGCACATAAAGAAAGGAGGCGTAAGACCCTCTTTTAACAAGGTAAGTAGTTAATTAAGTATTATTTTGAATTTTTCTCAACAGGTATATCTTTTTTAGAGACTTTAAAGAAAGGTAAGTTTATTTTTATAACTTTTAAAAAGATTTTAAATTTTTT
Organism: Squalus acanthias; assembly: GCA_030390025.1. Taxonomy (NCBI): domain Eukaryota; kingdom Metazoa; phylum Chordata; class Chondrichthyes; order Squaliformes; family Squalidae; genus Squalus; species Squalus acanthias. Next base: position 70,574,251 of record CM059432.1, on the reverse strand, counting down.
CAAAAATTTAATTTTTTGTTTAAAGTGGTTAATGGTTTTTAAAAAAAATTTAATTGAGGTTTAGCTGTTCTTTTGGGGGGGGTATAGATTCATAGCTTTCACAGCCCTTGCTGTGAAAACTATGAATGAAAGATGGTGTGCTGCCATTGGCTCTAACTGAATCACGTGATCCCACAGCTCACACGAATTAACTGCGTCTGTGGGATACGCAAGCACTGCCCAGCTGCAGTCTTGAAAGTTTGTGTGAGCTCAGAACGAAAAGGCAGGCGCGCAGTGAAATATCGCGGGGAAGCCTTACCCCCGCAGGAAGGCTCCGTCTTTAATTTCTGGGCCAATATAATTTCCTCTTGCCAGCCTTGGTGCCTCTGGAGTGGCATTCATTCAATTACAAAATTGTAATTCTCGGCTTCCCACTGATGTGGCCAGAGTACATACGTGGTGCCAGGGGAACGGCACCTGTAGTTGAAAATCAATAGACAGCAATACTCCTGTCCCAGAGAATAGTGGACCTGTGGAACAGGTTGCCAGCTCATGTGATGAAAGCTGATTTGCTGAATCCCTTCAAGCGAAAGCTGGACCTATTTCTGGCTGGGGTGGAGATCACCTCATACAAGCGAGGTATCCTGGAACGTAAATCAGAGCAAATGTGATCTCCTGGATTAGTTTTGATCCTCTAAGAACATAAGAAACAGGAGCAGGAGTAGGCCATTCGGCCCCTCAAGCCTGCTCCGCCATTCAATAAGATTATGGCTGATCTGATACTGGCCTCAACTCCACTTTTCTGCCTGTTCCTCATAACCCTTGACTCCCATGTAGTTCAAAAATCTGTCTATCTCAACCTTGAATATATTCAATGACTCAGCCTCCACAGCTCTCTGGGGTAGAGAATTCCAAAGATTCACAACCCTCTGATCCCCCAATAGGCCTGTTTTTTTTAATAGCTCAGGGTGGATGGGGAGTGTATGTATCATGATGCATAAAACATCACCACTGTGTTGGACAGGCTGGATGGCCCAGTGGGTCTTTTCCTATCTGTCATTTTTGTGAGTCTTTTCCTGTCTGTCATTTTTGCATGTTCGTGGGATTTCTGATTTTTTTCTTGACGGAAAGGATTATGGAATGTTTTAGAGCTTAAGCATTATGTTTTGAAATAAAATGAATTTGCACAGATTTAAAAAATGGGAAAGTCACAGGGTACAGGCATTGAAGATGTCTATTGAAATCAGACATGCCTGTTTGTTAAATGTTGTGGATCACTGTCTGCTTCAGATTGATACAACTATCAACTGCCTCATTCCAGGCCCCTTAGCAGGAGATGGCTGCTTTAAAAATCACACCCCAAGGAAAGAGGAGAGGTTGCAGTTTTATTAACAGATCAACCGGAAAATCACACTATGGGGAGGAAATCAACATCACACCCCTCTCCCTGCTGGAGGGATAAAGGGCAACACAGGCAGAGAGGTTTTAACAGACCTTGGCGCACAGCCCTGGGCTTGGAGCATACAGCTAAAAGCTGCAGGAGGTTTTTATAGTTAGCAGTAGTGTGAAAGAAAGATAATGCCCAAAACAGGCAAGTCAGCCCATGAACATGACAGGGCATGTGGTTTACATTTCCCCCCCCCTCCCCCCCATATTTGAGAGAAGAGAGATTGAGCTAAGTAAGTGAAATTTGCTGTGACTATGTCAGTGAAATAAAGCAGCTTAATTATTTGTATCTGGCCTCATCACACTAAGGGCCTCAGTTCACCTTCAAAAAGATTGGATAAGTGCATGGAAAGGTGTGTGTGAAAGACATGGGCCCCGATTTTAACTCCCCCTACCTGGCGGAAGGACAGTTGAAAAAAGGCTGTTCACTAACCCCCCACCCCACCAATTCCACTGTCTTCCCACCGTATGCCAATTTTAGTCTGTCCACAAGCAGGCACAAGGATCCTTCTTTAAATATGTAGATCGGGTCTGATGATGTCATTAAATAAGGAGCAAGGCCATTTGCAGTTTTTAAAATGGGAAAAAAAATTGAGTCATTGTATGCAATCCACAAGACAGCAAAAATACAGAATCCATGTAATAAAATCAAACTTGTCTTTTTCCAGACAATGTAAAGCATTGATCCTGATCATTCATTGATAAACTTGCTGTGAAAATTAAGATAGTGATTTTCAAGTGTGAATAAAAACAGTCGCAATTCTGATTTCCAACTATTTGAAAACACAGATGTACTATTTCTTTTCGCTAAGGAACATCCAATATTGTACGCTGCATTCTATTTAACTTGTATGTGACACATACCCATAGAGTAATTGGTACAAGATAACATAACACTTCGAAAATGAAAACATCTTGCATCAGGAAACATTAGTCAGTTTAATTTGAGAACAGTTTTAGCTGATGCTGGAGTACTATAACATTTTACAGTAACAAATAGCAATCAATGCATAGGGCACATTTAATCAGCTAATGAATTTCCCCTAACAATGGCTCATCTGCTCTCTCTTACAATGAGCCTTGTTTCTAATGCTCCAGTTATATTGCATATTTAGCATTGGTGCAGGACAAATATGCAGTAAAATGTTATTGAATTCCAGGGGGGGAAAAGTGCAGCCGTGAGACTATCAAAAGGCAACCTCACAAGCAGCTCCTTCCTCTTACTGGATATTCCACTGGTGGTCATAAGTTAGTGTGCAAAGCTCTGTATATCCAATTAGATACTCAAGCACAGAGCTCTTCTCCTGTGCCAGAGAATGAAATGAACAGTACAATAGATGCCACCCATTTACATCATTCATGACATCAAAACCGTTTAGGGTAGTATAACTGGAGTATAGTTGGACACAAGCAATTTATTGCAATGTTAACTCAATTGCCACCCTCAAAGCAAATTTCAGTTTAATTATACTTTCAAAAGAAAACCTAGTTCGTCTTGGAACAATATACAAAGAACTTTGCCACAATGCTAATTAATAGACCCCCTTACCTAGGGGATTAGATGGTACGGTTGGATTAGTGTCTACGATCAGCATAGAGTGCTAGGACACTAGCTTCCTCGGTCTTTGGAGGAGATTGAAGGTTGCTAGTGGTATTAATTTGGGAAGTATCAAGCCAGCATACATGGATCAGGACACAAGTTTATAAACCAATCATGGTCTGCCTTCCAGTCTGGTAAAGGGGAATTAATCACAATATATAATCTTGAATGAGCATGCATATATTAGTCCCTTATTAGAACAGTTTATATGTAGATGTAACCACAAACTGCTGCACCAGGGCTATTTTAGCATGTATTAAACTGCAAGGAAGTATGCTCCCTGTCGTTATCCCAGCAAATTTCTTCAAGTCATTCCATACTCCAGCAACCACCTGGGCATACCATAAATATAATATACTAGAGAATGGTGGTTTGGGGTGGGGGGGTGGGGGTGGGGTGTGCGCAGGGAAGACAGCTTGTCTGAGGTTTTTTTGCTGGCCATGACTTACACCACATTTGGTGGGAGGGGGAAGTAGAGAGTTAAGGTTTCTGCCAGGCTCAGACTTCCTGCTCAGTGGGTGGGGGTGGGGGGTGGGGGGGATGGTGCAGTACAAAATGGGTTTGATTAGTGTGGGGGGTGGGGTGACACAGGTGGTTCAGTGACGATATGACCAAAATGAGAATTTCTTTTGCTATGCTTTTATGGGGCTGCGTGAGAGAGGAACAGACATGAGAAGTGTGTGTTTGGTGGCTTAACACGATATGTTCATAAATAACTCCACCCCCCCAGAAACTTAGAACTTAGTCTCTTATTAGAACAGTTTATATGTAGATGTAACCACAAACTGCTGCACCAGGGCTATTTTAGCATGTATTAAACTGCAAGGAAGTATATGCTCCCTGTCGTTATCCCAGCAAATTTCTTTAAGTCATTCCATACTCCAGCAACCACCTGGGCCAATTTAGTGAGATATCTATATTTGCCAATTGCAGTCCATCTGGCAAATAACAAAACTGTACTCTTGGTTCTTCGAAAAAAAAATCCATCTCTTGAATTTGCCAATGCTATTTACCTTCATTATTTCCCTGCGCAGTCTGCTCAATACAGTTGCCAACCTCTATGAAGTAGTTAAATATAAATGGCCTGTTCATATCAAAATTTGCAGATGATACAAAGATGGGAGGGAAAGTAGTGAGTGAGGAGGACATAAAAAACCTGCAAGGGGACATAGACAGGCTAAGTAAGTGGGCAGAGATTTGGCAGATGGAATACAACACTGGAAAGTGTGAGGTGATGCACTTTGGCAGAAAAAATCCTAGAGCAATTTATTATCTTAATGGCAAGAAACTGGAGAGTACTGAAGTGCAAAGGGATCTGGGGGTCCTGGTGCACGAAACTCAAAAGGTTAGTATGCAGGTGCAGCAAGTGATTAAGAAGGCAAATGGAATGTTGGCTTTCATTGCTAGGGGGATAGAATATAAAAATAGGGAGGTATTGCTTCAGTTGTACAAGGTATTGGTGAGACCGCACCTGGAATACTGCATACAGTTTTGGTGTCCTTACTTAAGGAAAGACATCCTTGCTCTCGAGGCAGTGCAAAAAAGGTTCACTCGGTTAATCCCGGGGATGAGGGGGTGGTCATATGAGGAGAGGTTGGGTAGATTGGGACTCTACTCATTGGAGTTCAGAAGAATGAGAGGCGATCTTATTGAAACATATAAGATTGTGAAGGGGTTGGATCGGGTGGATGCGGGGAGGATGTTCCCGATGACGGGTGAGACTAGAACTAGGGGACATAGTCTTAGAATAAGGGGCTGCTCTTTCAAAACTGAGATGAGGAGGAACTACTTCACTCAGAGGGTGGTAGGTCCATGGAATATGCTGCCACAAAAAGCTGTAGAAGCTACAACATTAATTAAATTTAAAACAGAAATAGACAGTTTCCTAGAAGTAAAGGGCATTAAGGGTTACGGGGAGCGGGCAGGAATTTGGACATGAGTCTAGGTTCGGATCGGTCATGGCCCTGTGGGTAGTGGAGCGGGCCCAGGGACCGTGTAGCCTGATTCTGCTCCTATTTCGTGTGTGCAATTCTGTTAGATGCAGGAGATGGTTCTGTGATAGATAGTAGATTGGCGGTTAGGATCAGATCAGCCATGATCTTATTGAATGGCGGAGCAGGCTCGAGGGGCCGATTGGCCTACTCCTGCTCCTATTTCTTATGTTCTTATGTTCACCTTCCCTCTTCTTAGCTGGAGGTTGCACAATTTGTGGTTACGTCAAATCATTTATGGAGGTTCAGTTTATCAATGCCCATTAAAATCTTGAAAACTTTGACAAGGTCTCTCCTGAACTCTCCTTTTACCAGTTTAACATACTCTCCTCTCCATACCTCAATCGGTTTACAATTCTTATTGGCTCGAGTTTGTCCTTTTGGATACTGAAATGGCAGAGATCGCAGATAAATTGACAATCTCTTATTGTTTTGAGAGCTACCAAATATCAGTCTTAGGACCTCAAACATTCTTAGCCTAAAATATTCCATTCACCCAAGCCTTTGACTTGGGTGATAGCCTAACTTTAAAAGACAAAAAGCGATCCAACAATACTCTATCACCGATTCCAAAAAAGGGCCCCTTAAGCAAAAAAAAGTCTTTCTGCAGAGTCTTCCTTACTTTTAAAATACAACATGTGTTAATCTTTCCGTCCTAGTGGTTAGGTTTAAAAATTGGGACTGAAGACATGCTGAAGTATTGCAGCAGGAAGTCGGGCTTCTGTTTTAGATCACTTAGACTTGGGCAGCATTTTGGTTTTTTTGCTTTAAATGTTTGGTGGCTTTGTACTTTTTGAATTAACTGCCCATTGGGTGGATTAAATAAAGAGAATGTTTAAAAAAAGAACAGATCCTAAAAACTGTCCCAAAGATATTTTCTGCATGAGATTCCCAATAATTTTGCAAGCAGGTGCGATGGATATCTTGCTGCATCACAAGAGCACCAAAAGGAATTCTTTGAATTTATGCAGACTGCATCCACCAATTAAATAGTTATTCCTCAAAGTCTCAAGCCATCCTGGCAACATTTCAAACGGGATTTATCCTGGTAAAATAAACTACTGCACCAAGTAAGAGCCAGCCTTATTTGTAGAGGACCGTGAAAGTAGGTCAGGATTTCTCAAGATACAAGGTCACTTCCCATGGATTTCTGAGGAAATGGACAAGCAAGCAAAAATACTTCGAGTGGTCAGGAGGACTCCAATTTACCCTTCCTGACTGGGACAGAGGAATATTTGCTCAGTCCCTTCTAAGCCAAATCTATGATGGACAATGATGGATATTTTCCACACAACTAGATCCCATAAACAGTAGAGAGGAATGACCAGTTATTCAGTGGGGTTGGTTGAAGATAGAAGAGTGGCCAGGTATTAGGAGAATTGCCTGCTCTTCTTCAAATAGTACATGGGATCTTCAACATCCACTTTGAACCACTGGAACAGGCAAATAGAAGCGTGGTTTTACATTTTCATCCAAATGACAGAACCTCCAACAATGCAGCAGTCCCTCGCTGCTGAACTGATTACGTGCTCAAGTCTTGGAATGGGGCTTCAACCAGCCGATTCAGAGATTTGCTTCTGATTAAGGATTGGATATCTGAATATCTACTTTGACTTAACCTGCAGAAGTTCTGGCAATTGTCTTGGTTCTGAGTGCAGATGCACCAAGCAAACAGCTATCTGGTCTTCAGAGGGAAAGAAGTTCCCAAATAAAGTGATGTACAAAATCTGAAGTTAAACGTGCACTGGAGAGCTCAGAATTAAAAATAGAAGCTCCAAAGAAAAGAAATTCACGTCAATGCTAAAACATCCTTGGGTCAGACTGTTCACAAACTCCGTGGTCTATTTGACCCTGAGCTGAGCGCCCATATCCTCCCCATCATCAAGACCGCCTACTTCTACTTCCATAATCCTGGCCGGCCTCTGATCTTTCACCCTCCATAAACTTGAGTTCATCTAAAACTCTGTTGGCCGTATCCTAACTCGCGCTGAGTTCTGTTCCCCCATCACCCCTGTGCGCGCTGACCTACATTGGCTCCTCGTCCAGCAATGCCTCAATTTTAAATTTCTCATCCGGTGTACAAATCCCTATGGCCTCACCACTCCATCTCTCTCGAACCTCTTTCAGCCCTACAATCCTCTGAGAACCTTGCATTTCTCCAAATCTGGCCTCTTGTACATCACCAATTTCCTTCGCCCCACCATTGGTGGCTGTGCCTTCAGCTGTCTAGGTCCCAGACTCTGGAATTCACTCCCTAAACCTCTCTGCATCCTTTAAGGTGCTCCTCAAAGCCTACCTCTTTAACCAAGCTTTTGGTCACCTGTCCTAATATCACATGTGGCTCAGTGTCAAATTTTGTCCGATAACGCTCCTGTGAAGCACCTTGGGATGTTTTACTACATTAAAGACACTATATAAATGCAAATTGTTGTTGTCATGAGGACAATGGTGCCAAATCATTTTAGGTTGCAATTGACCAATCTTGTAACAAAAAGGAGGAAAACAAAGATTGAGAGAGTCAAGGCAGACATTACTCATCTTTCTATTCCATCATCATTTGCTGAAATATAGATCGGCTTCAGACTATACAGAACAAGTTTACGTTCAGCACCTCTGGACTGATAAGACATGAAGTCTATCATGAATCATATAAATAACAGCACACAGCTGTTGTGCTTGTACCAATGATATCTCTTCAGCTGGAGTTATTTCATAACCCTGCCCTTTCCTTCTATCCTTTTGTATTATTTCCAATTATTTAGCCAATTTCCTTTCAAATGAAGTTATAATCTCGGCCGTGATGACATTTTAGCATGGTTTTCTGTGTTCTAAATCTTGTGTGTAAAAACAATCTTCAGCTCTTATCTGACCAACCTTAGAATTTTTTTGAGGAAACAATATCCCAAATAAGCCTGGGGAAGCCTTGACATAATGGAGCCATACAATAGCGTATCTAGACTTTCAAAAGGCCTCTGAAAAAGTACTATATAAAGACACTTTACAAATCAAGGCCAGTGGATGTCAACACATGGATACAGATTAATAAATAGTAAAATTGGACAAGGTAATCATAAAAGGAGCTAGGTCACATGGGACAGAGAAAATGAGGGAAAGGATTTGGGTGGGCTGACCTAGAGGTTTTGTCTTCTTTCCAATATTCATAAATTATTTTGAATTTAATTAACTTGAATTAATACTGCAATTCCCAAATGACATCAAGCTTTCTGTGGGAATGGAGGAAGGGCACTGTGGATGGAGGAGGTAAACAAGGTTTTAAATGAGAGCTCAACAGGGTTTGCACTTGGGTGTCAATTTTAAATTAATGACCTCTCATCACTGACATCTCAACTAGAGGAAACAGCCTTACCCTATTCACTAACAGAACTCAATTGGGAAAAAAAAAACTATTAAATCTCCTCCAGCAGAAATAGTCCCAGTATCTCAAGTATCTCCTCATAACTTCTGTTGTTCATTCCTGGTGTCATCCTGGTAAATCTACGTTGTATACACCCTATGGGGGAGAAATTGAGTCGCGTCCCCTTTGGGGTACTAACTTCGCCGGGGCGCTACTTTTAACGCCCCGGAAAAATTAGCGCCCCCACGGCCGAAATTGAGTGGTAGCGCCCCAAGAGGGAAGCAGGGTGCTACTGGAAGCACCCCGCCTCCCTCTTGGGGCGCTGCACGGGAATATCACGGCGCTACATGCCGCAGCGTCACGCACTGCGGTACTGCAGGCCTTCCTCCCCTTCTTAAAGGGGAGGGGCCTAGCGCAACGCGACCCGGGGCCCAGCTGGGCCACCGGGGATCGGAGTGCCAGCAAAAGAGCCCGGCAATCAAGAGAAGTGCCGGGCTCACGGAGCGCAGCCGGCACTCCGCAGGGGGGCGGGTCAGGAGGCCGGGGACGGGAGCGGAGGCAGGTGCTGGCAGGGAGGCAGGTGCTGGCAGGCAGCCAGCAACATAAATGGCCGCCCGGCACATCGCCTTTAAATAGCGCCGCCCCAGCCACAGGTAGGCCCCCCCCCGTCGGTCATAGCGTCCAGCAGTAAGTCAGGGGGCGCTACCGAAGATCACGGCTGGGGTGCTGCGCATGGCGATGATGTCATCGCTGAATTTTGCTGGAGGCGCCGCGCCCGGGCGCTAGTTGCTTTGCGCCCCGTTAGCGCCCTCTTAGGACGCTAACTGGAGGCACAAAGCAACCAAATTTTTCCCCCTATGGCTTTAATGCCCTTTATATACATAAGAACTTAGGAAATAGGAGCAGAAGTAGGCCATTTTGCCCCTCGAGCCTGCTTCACCATTCAATAAGATCATGGCTGATCTGATCTTGGCCTCAACTCCACTTTCCCGCCCGCTCCCCATAACCCGTAACTCCCCAATAGCTCAAATATCTGTCTATCTCCACCTTGAATATATTCAATGACTCCGCCTCCACAGCTCTCTGGGGTAGAGAATTCCAAAGATTCACAACCCTCAGAAGAAATTCCTCCTCATCTCCGTTTTAAATGGGCAAACCTTTATTCTGAAACTATGCCCCCTAGTTCTAGATTCCCCCACAAGGGGAAACATCCTCCCTGCATCTACCCTGTCAAGCCCCCTCAGAATCTTATATGTTTCAATAAGATCACCTCTCATTCTTCTAAACTCCAATGAGTATAGGCCCAACCCGCTTAACCTGAGTTTTTATATTTTTTGCTAGTTTACTCTCAATCGGTCTTCTCCCTCTATTATTTATTATAGTTGGGCAGCCAAAACTGCACACAGTATAACTGTAGCTTAACCAATGTTTTCTACAGATTCATCATTACTTATTTACTCTTGTACTCTCTGCCCCGATTTAGAAAAGCTAAAGGCCTGCTGTGCTTTTTGAGGCTTTATCTACTGGTACTCGCATTTTCAGGGAATTATCTATTGAACTCCTGGGGGTCTCTGTTCAACATCCTTCAGAATTTTTCTGTTGAATGTATACCCCCATTCCTTTCATTTTTTCCAAAATGTATTACTCAGTCAATGTTCCCCCTAATTTTTATTTTGGGTGTGCGACCACTTTAATGGGCTGTGTGGCCCATTCATGCTGGCTGTCCTGGTTAACCTATGCATTTCTAAACATTCACTTATTGGCCTCGATTGCAACACCCCCTGCAGAGTAAAAATTAGTTAAAATGGAACAGAAGAGTTACCCACTCCTTTCCAGACAGCAAGGACAGCCACCCCAAGTCGGTGGGGTCCTCTTCAAATATGCAGGTTGGGCTCCAATGAGGTCACTGGGCCCCAATCTGCCATTTTAACCTGAGGCGTGAGGCCCGAGGAGGGAGTAGTGGTGGCTTCCTCGCCAACCCAAGCCTGCTGGGAGCTGGATCAAGTGCCAGAAGAGGCCCAGTAAGGCAAGTTTTAATTCTGTTTAAGTCTCCTTGTGGATCAGGAGCAGGAGTGCTCCTCCAGGCCCCACAAGGAAACCTTGGGCCGTCTTTGCCCTGGGCTTCCCATCCCCCTGATCTTGATCACCACTGGACCCCACCCCCCACACCTCCTCACCACTTGCCTGACTGCCAAGGACATTTCCCGTGGTATACAGGCAGTGGCCTCTTGCTGTCTGAATTGCAATTCCCGCCCGCTGGCCAGGCAGTGATTCCTGCTGGGTTCAGGTAGGAGTCTGAGCCCAAATATGGAAAAAATGGCTGGGAGTCAAATTCTTTCCGAGCCTCAGCACACAAGTTTGTCGGTCACCCAGGAGGCTCGTAGCCGCCTATCTTGCCCGGCATTCTCTCTCTCTAATTATGCATTCTAAGGACCCCGATTTTAACTCTAGGCAGGAGGGTAGCGAGGAGAGTTCGAAACTCATCCGCTGCTTCAGAAATGAAGTCTGGGCTATTTTAACTCCCAGGTCTCATTTAAATCCCATCGGCTGACTTCCAGCCCATGACAGGTGGCAAACGGCTGAAAAAGATTGCCACCCTCCAACACAAGGTAGGTGGCTGAATTGTCTTCTGGGTCCGTCTCGTGGGAACCTTGCTTTTGGGAAGAGGGGGCAGGAAGAATCTGGGTGGGAGAGGCCTAAGCTTTCCTTTTGGGTCCAGGAAGAGCAGGAGTGCTCCTCCAGAACCCACAAGGAAAATAATTTTTTTTTTTAAATTACCTGCTTCGGCCTCTTCTGGCTCAGATCCTCTTCCCAAAATCTGTACCTGGTACGAAAACCACATTGGTTTCCCCACTCAGGCCACCAGTTAAAATTTTAGTAGGGTCCCGATGACATCATCAAGACCCCAGATGCATATGTAAAGAAGGACCCCGCCAGCTTTGCTGCCTGTTCAGTAAAGCAGATTAAAACCCCGAATGGTGGGATCACGGCAGCTTTCTGGCAGGTAAATAACCTGTGCCATTTTAGATGCCCACCTGTCAATTTTGGTAGATAGGTTTGAAATCACTCAAGAGTTTGCCCATCACTGATATTAGACTAACTGGTCTATAGTTACCCAGTTTATCCTCCTCTGTCGTCGAGCATTGGACTTACAATGGTTGCTCTAGTCCTACTGCATAATTTGCATATTTAAGGAGAATTGAAAAATTGTGGACAGAGCCTCTGCTATCTGTTTTCTGACTTTTTTTCCCCCAAACAGGCTAGGGTGCGAGTCATTAGACTTGGCCACTGAGTTACGCTCAATTTAAAAAAACAACAAAATCCTTTTCTAATGTTATCTCTAACAAAGATTCCATATTCCCCTCTAGTACACGTACAATCTCACTTCCACCAGCATTTCTAAAAGAATGATACAAAATATTTGTTTAATATCTCTGACATACCTTCATCCAGAATTAGACTCCCTCCTTCATCCCCGAGCAATCCTACATCCTCTAACTATTCTTTTACTTTTTAAATGCTTATAAAAGCAAGATGAGGACACAGTGGTAAAGGGTTAATTTAGGTTAGACATTGGCAAGTATCTCTATGGTTTTAACCAGGGCACTCAACTTATTTAAGAAACAACTGAATACTGCAATGGGAATTCAGTAGGGTTGGTATTCTAGAATGGAAAGACTAAACGGTCTAAAGGGCCTTCTTCATCCAAATGGGATGCATTCTAGGTTGCTGAGGGAAGCAAGACTGTATGGCCCGGAATTTCCTCAGAGCTGCTTCTGCTCTGCCGCCATAAATTAGTCAACAAAATTACGGTGATGAAGTGGGAGCAGCTCCGAGGAAATTCCGAGCCTATGTGTGTATTTTTTTTTAAAGAAATAAAAATGTACTTGCCGTACTGGGATCAGATAGGAAACTGACCAACAACCCAGCCTTTAACAGGTGCTGTCTCCAGAATGATAGAATGCCAACACATCTCAACAGTTCCTCACACGACAAGGAAGAAACTAAAAGAGAAGTGGTCAATTCGGCCCTTGCTGGTCTTTCATACTATTTAGCAGCCAGCTTCAGAGCAACATGGTGGGCGTGGGCAACCGCACCCCCCCCCAAACCCACCCAATAAGAGCAGTTTTCCTCCTGCCCCCTCAGCCAAAACAACGTGTATGGTACAGAAAGACAGACTTCTTCTAAAATTCTCCCTTTTTTTTAAAAATAAAAGAACCACTTGTGTTTCAATCTAAAACAATGAATCATATTAGAAAGCAGAAATATAATACAATTTAAATATACACAGTGTTAGTTCCACTGCTAAAAACATACAAATCAAAGTGAAAGAGCCATTTGGTGTATCAAGCAAATTAAAGGACGCCAAATAGATAATACAGCTTAACCTCCAGAGAATCAAAGTACAGTGCATTCAATCTTTAAATAATGCTAAAATGGGGAATTGAAAGTCTGAACGGAAATTAAGCGTGTTCACAGCACCACGAGGTTCTCTCATTGGATCATACTTTAGATGGAGGCCCTTCCTTAGATGAAGCAAACCAACGAATCAACTTACTCTAACTGTTCTTATCCAAGATGATCCCTGCTGAAATCTAAAGTTCAGTTTCAAATAAGAAATAGAAAAATTGAAACAGGAGAACTAATACTAGCATACTAGCCTTCCATCTCTGGTGGAATGCCAGCCCAGACTGATGCAGGATAATCTCTCCTGGATACGATAGCCCTCATGTGAAATGAGTTTGGGCAGCTTCAAACACAGCACTAGTGGGCACAAGCCCACAACACAAAACTTCTCACAACATAACATCAATTGGCAGACTCACTCAAGCAACCTGTGATGACTTTGGAAAACATCTGTATCATTCTTTTTAATGTGGTCCTAGGTACACAAAGCAAATTGGTTTTAGAAATAACTAGAATTAAGATGGAACTGGTTCTCCTTACTTAACTCCAAATTGCAGACCAGGGCATAGCTGTCTGTGAGACACAGGCAGATCCTTTCCTTTGATCTGTAGATTCTGGAGGATATAGAAGCTTGGATCTGGGGGATAATCAAATTATTGGACCTTAGAGAGACATTGGGTATTCTATATGTAGGCTGTGGCTCATACAAATCAAACATAGACATGGTTTCAACAGCTGCAAAATGTTGGGGAAAAAAAAGTAACTTGCAGTTATAGAACTTCTTTCACATCCTCATGACATTCCAATGTGCTTCACAAACAATGGATGTACTTTTTTGGAAGTGTAATTACAATGCACTTGAGAAGAGGATGCTGCCAATGTAGTAGTGATATTGCATAGGATAAAATTAATCAAAGAGGAGGTACTTAAAAGGTTGTCAGTACTCAAAGTAGAAAAGTCACCCCATCCAAATGGGATGTATCCTAGGTTGCTGAGGGAAGTAAGAGTGGAAATTGCAGAGGCTCTGGCCACAGTCTTCCAATCCTCCTTAGATATGGGTGTGGTGTCAGTGGACTGGAGGATTGCAAATGGTGCACCCCTGTTCAAAAAAGGGGAAAGGGATAAACCCAGGAATTATAGGCCAGTCAGCCTAACGTCAGTAATGGGGAAACTTAGACAATAATCCGGGACAAAATTAATTGGTACTTGAAAACATAAGGGCTAATAAATGAAAGTCAGCATGAATTTGTTAAAGGCAAATCATGTTTGACTAACTTGACTGAGTTCTATGAAGTAATGGAGCGGGTAGATGGGGGTAGTGCGGTTGATGTGTATATGAACTTTCAAAAGGTGTTTGACAAAGTACCACATAATAGACTTGTTAGCAAAATTTAAAGCCCATGGGATTAAAGGGACAGTGGCAGCATGGATACAAAACTGGCTAAGGGATAGAAAGCGGAGAGTAATGATGAAGGGTTGTTTTCCAGAATGGAGGGAAATATATAGAGTGGTGTTCCCCAGGGGTCAGTGTTAGGACCACTGCTCTTTTTGATGTATATTAATGACCTCGTCTTGGGTATACAGGGTATAGTTTCAAAGTTTGCACAAAACTTAGAAATGTAGTAAACAAAACTGAGAAATGTCGTAAATAATGAGGAGGAGTGTAACAGAATTCAGGAGGACATAGACAGACTGGTGAAATGGACAGACCCATGGCAGATGGAATTTAACAGAAGTGTGAAGTATTACATTTTGGTAGGAAGGATGAGCTGAGGCAATATAAAGTAAATAGTGCAATTTTAAGAGGGTACAGGAAGATAGAGACCTGGGGGTGCATGTACACACGTCTTTGAAGGTGGGTGGACATGGTGAGAAGGCTGCTAAAAAAGCATACGGGATCTTTGGCTTTATTAATAGAGTACAAAAGCAAGAAAGTTATGTTAAATCTTTATAAAATACTCATTAGCCCTCAGCTGGAGTATTGTGTTCAATTCTGGGCACCACACTTTAGGAAGGATGTCAAGGCCTTGGAGAGGGTGCCAAAGAGATTTACTAGAATGGTACCAGGGATGAGGGACTTCAGTTATGTGGAGAGACTGGAGAAGCTGGGGTTGTTCTCCTTAGAGCAGAGAAAGTTAAGGGGAGATTTAATAGAGGTGTTCAAAATCATGAAAGGTTTTGATAGAGTAAATAAGGAGAAACGGTTTCCACTGGCAGAGGGGTCAGTAACCAGAGGACACAGAATTAAGGTAATTAACAAAAGAACCGGAAGTGATATGAAGAAACATTTTTTACACAGCGAGATATGACTATCTGGAATGTATTGCATTATGCCTCTAAATTTGACTGATAGCACTGGATTAGAGGCCTTTTTGTCTGGGATATTTACTATTGACTTGTCTCAATATTAGCAGCTCAGTTTCTGGAATTGAAATTTAGGGGGGGATTTTTTGGGAATTTGGGGGGTCAGCGGGCACGTTTGGTGGCGGGTCGGGTGGGAATTTTTTTTTTTTGGACAGCGGGTAGGGAACCTGCTGTCAACCCACCTCCACACTAGTCTCCCAGATGTTGGGTCTGTCATCGCTGAACAGACCCGACACCAAGCGGTGGGGGAGGCAAATTAGATCATTAAGAGATTGTTAAGAGGCAATTAAATAGTATTTTAAGCTCACCTTTAGATTTTAAGAGTTCGCCAATGGCTTCCCCGCTGCTCGGGAATCACATCAGGTAAGGAGGTCGGGTGTTGTGTCAGTATGGGATGATTTACTAACTTGACAGCTGCAAATGGTATATAAAAGCTCCCATTTCATAGGTGTTCACTTTCCAAGGTTAGAAGCTGTTGCTTACTGCATTTGGAAGACAGATTGAGCTTTATGCAGCTAGCAAGTGTTTGGAGCAAACTCTGTATCCAGTGTCATCTCATTGGAGCAACCTCTCACCATTGACAGATTGCTTCTGCCATCTCAACCTCACCTGCCATCTATTCCATCAGCATCGGTGCCCTTGAAAAAAATCTCACCTTGGTCCTCAGAATCAGCCCCAAAACCAGCATCACCTGGGCACACCAGCAGCACCAACCTTCTCCACAATCAGCTGGTGCTGCACAGGACACAGGGCATCAGCACCCAACCACATTGAGGGATGGCCTCACCATGGCCAGATTTACTTCACTTGATGCTGTACATGCTGGCTGCCACATGATGCACCAGGTTGGCACCACCCCACACCAACACCATAAAGCATCTCTACAATGCCCAAGCCATTCCTTTCACACTCATCACCATTGCAGGGGGTACCGTTATGTCTCACCATTCACTGGAACTCACTAAGCCACTTCCAAAGGTGCACGCAAATCTGTCCAAGAACGCAAAATGTTGAAAATAAAGATTTCAATGTTTGACAGCACATTAACAGAAACTTCACATGAACATTGGCTAAAACACCCAAGTGCCTACCCTTGTGTGTTGTTAGTTCATATGAATGGACTAGGATGAGGGTGACTGGCTAGTGAGATGGGGATGTGATAAGGTAGATAGAGAGGGATGGGTGGAGGTGCAAGGTAAGCTGGTGTGAGTAAGGATGTGCAGGAGTTGAGTAGGGAAGGTGATGTGATGAGTGGCACAGCAGAATGAAGTTGAGCGTGGCTTTGCAGTAACATTTCGTGATCTACTGAGATCATTGAAAGGTTTGTGCCACTGCAAACCTGGTCCTCCTAACGACATCCCTGCTTGTGTCCTCCTGTGCAATGTGCAACCAGGCTGCGTTGATCTCCTGGGGAGGTCTCTTATGCTCATGGGAAGGGAAGAGGACCTCCGTGCGTGCTGTGACTCCCTCCATAAGCATATGGAGGGAGTCATGGGAGAGCCTGGGTGCAGCCATGCACCTCTATGCAGTGTTGTCAGTGTTTGCAGCACCTCAATGCTGTAGAACACTGACTGTCAAAATCAATTTGCGCATGGTCCCTTTAAGGAAACCGGCTGATGACACGTCATCAAGTGACGCCATCAGACCGACTTCCTTCATTTGGCCGGCAAAGACGCTGGACGAGCTTAACAAGCCCAATCAGCGTAAAATCATTTCAAAGAGCGGGCTGGAGGCCAGCAGTGGGGTCACACCCCGCGACCGACCCCGGCCGCACTGGACCCACCGAGTTAGGCGAAATCGCGGCCTTAGATTCCATGGACTGACTTTAAAATCACATTACTCGCATACAGCATTGCGTCATTGAAGTTCTGTGACAGACTGTTTTAGCCAAAAGTCTCATCACATTACAAACTGCAAAGAAGTACATTCTGGAAAAGCGCATTTTAATCCCTTGTAGACTGAATCTATCTATTGTTTTTAAGTAATCTAGCCTCTGTATTTTTCCACTGCTTTTGTGAATAATCTTCCTTGTAAATAAATATGCTCCTTAGATTTAGCCCAAACAAAGGTCTGGTAGTATGCTAAATGGTGCCTTTCAGAGTAGACAGGAGAATGTGGTGGGCATCCTAGGGCATAACTAATATATGTTAGGGGCAATTGTTAGACAATTGGTACGATATATAGCTCAGGGGACACAGAGGGTGCAGGTTTTGGTTTGTAGGAGACTCAGTCTACTTATGGAAGCTGCCTAACAGATTAAAAAGGTTTGAGAAACTCCAAAGCATAACAGTCCATCCCAGGGGACGAGGTGGGGGGGGTTGCGAGACGAGATGTGGTGAGGCAAAAAGAGAGGCAGCAAGGAGAGGAGAGGGAGCGCGGATGTTCTTCAGAGGCAGAGATTAAGGCACTTTCATCAGGCAGAAGGAGCTTTGCAATGCAATGCATCCATGTTGTACCTGCCTTGGCATCCAAAGCCGGCATCAAATCACATCCAAGGGTGTCCTAGTCCCTGGTAGTGGGATTAGATTACTTTAGTGAAAACTGGAATTTGCCCAAAAAGGCGAAGCATTGCCTCTGATCGACTGAATTGACATATAAATCTCTCGGCTGCAGAAAGAAATCCCAAGTTGTTCATATCAATTTGCTATCTAACACTATATGCCCTCATTATGACGCAGAGGGGGGAAAAAGTAACAAACATACATTGGGGGAGTCTCATCATAAGACCACCGCCACACACATTGGTGATGCTTCTGGAACAACCAGGAAATGGGAGTTAAGAGAGAATAACTTAGAACTGGAATTGTACAATCGAGTAAAGGATAATACCCTTGCCAGTTCCCTACATTTCTTCAGCCGGCAGAGTGAGAACATCAATCTCAGATAGATTGATGGGCACAATCCTCCAGGAGATGCTATTCAATGACTATAGGTATATATTGATCCCAATGTACTTCATAGGAACGTCATCAGACGAAAATTAAGATTTTATTTAAGATATAGATCAAATTAAATGAGACAAAACAAGGTATATATTTAGAAAAATGATCTCAGCTTCATTCTTTAATGTAGAAAATGAGCTTCTATTTGCAGTTCATCAAACACCTTTTGTTCAATAAAACTTTGCATTTCTTACTGTAAGCTTAATTTTACCTTCTGTGCCTTTTTTATTTCCATTATTAAAAGTTCTGAGCGCTGCAGGCTGGCAAACATTTACATAATGATCTTCCTTTGAAAGGAAAACCCATCGATTTAAAAGAAATTCTTTGGTCACTGCCAGAGGAAACACCATGTAACGTTAAAGATCTGTGTGTCCAAGACTACACATTCATATCAATGAGCACCACAGTTTATCAAGGGATTTTATTTCCTCTGGCAGCATGCTGGTTAACACATTCATAAACTGCTTTGTGCGCTATTTTAATACCGTTGTTAATCTTTTAAAATAAAATTACAGAACATTTAACACAAAGGATAAAGTTCAACACCTTGTCCATTTCGTGCACACAAAAACAGTTCAGAGACTGAAAATTACTTACTTTTCCCTGTGTCCAAATGGGAATCAGATAGAATTGGTCTTAGTTGTACTAAGTACTAGTTTTTAACAATCCAAGGGAAATTTTCTTCATGTGGATTAAAACACACACCAAATTTTATGCAACATTGAACAGAAAGCACCTCAGAGAAAACTTACAGCTGCTTTATCCACTCCCCGTAGTACGGCTAAAATTGAGGAACTAACTGGTGAGTTTTTTTTCTGTGCTACTTCCTGGTGTTTATATAAATCAAATGACCTCTCATCCCAGACTAGCCTACAATTTGCATGATTGTACAGTAATTTCCCAGCCCACTATTTACTGTGACACAAACCTGACAGTGTTGGCTGAGATGCAATAAGGGGATTTCAATCCAGTTGTTATTTGGCTAAGAAACTAATGAAGCCATAAAGGAGAGTGAAAGTTCAGTTTAAAGCTTTTCTTCCTTTAACACATTTGCCAGAAAGGCCACTGTTGTAATAAATTCTTGCACTAGTGAAGTTCCAACACAGCATTAAAAGACTCAAAAGGGTAATTGTAAACAGAAACCCATCACATGGTTCTAATGCCAAACTTTGTATCTGGAAACAAAGCTAATGATCCATTCCCATGTGATTTCAAAACAAAAAGAAAAAAAGTGACTCATGAACTCGATAGGACATGTAAAACAACCTTACCCTTCAGGAGTTATTCAAGCCCCACATTAACATTCTTTGATCATCTGTCATTTTAAAACTTAAAACTGCTAAAGATTGTATCCTTATTAGGGATATCATGGAATTCTATGTACTATGTAAATATGCAAAATACTTTTTACTCATTGGACAACTTTATTACAACCATGGAAACAGTGACAAAAGCAGGAAACACAAGTTTACAGGATTCTTAAAATACTCCAGTAGAGTTTCCGCTTTGGGTGCAATCAGCAATCCGGGCGCAAATTGTGCTCAAAATTGCGATAGTTTTAAGAAGTGAAATTTTTTGCTCCAGTTTCTGCTCATGCTCATTTGCATATCACCGAATGCAAAATTATCCATGAACCAATGCAATAGAATAGCGTTTTAGAACGTAATTTTTTTTTCTTGCTTTTAAAAAATATTTCTTGATATGTTTGAGTGGTAAGCTGGCGCAGTTTATTAATACAGCTAAAAATGGGTTTATCACAAAAAATAAGCATTTTTAATCAGTGTCTATTCCACCTGTGAGTAACACGATTTGAAATAACTGAAAATTACTTAAAAAAAACTAAACAAAACCATTTAATAGTTTCATTTGTGTACAGTAGTCAGTTTTAGTATATTAAATATTTGTAATATTTAAAAGCTTTTAAAAAGGTGCCTATTAGTGTCCTTCCACCTAAAGTAAAACAGCTTAATTTTAAGAGCCTCCTCGAAGCCTCGCAAACGGAAACTCACCATGGTGATTAATCGATCTGGGGGCGTGGCTAGTTCTGTGGTTTGGCTGATTTCAGGCAAATTGTGCTGGAAAAACCAGTGCAACCCAACAGAAAATCTACCCCGTTATATTTAGATGGGGCTATTATTACAAGGGCTGTCTTGTTTAATTGAGGAACGGAACAAGCATCAGCAGAATGCAACAAGAGTTCATTTGATATTTAAAAGAATATAGGTAGGTTCTTAAAAAGCAAATAATTTCAAAACAAATAGCTATTTTCAAAACAGCGGCAGCGGCGAGAGAATAAAGAGCGGACCTGAATTAAAGCAGCGGCGAGAGAATAAAGAGCGGCCCGAGAGTGGACCTGAATTAAAGCAGCGGCGAGAGAATAAAGAGCGGACCGAGAGTGGACCTGAATTAAGGCAGCGGCGAGAGAATAAACAGCGGACCGAGAGTGGACCTGAATTAAAGCAGCGGCAGCGGCGAGAGAATAAAGAGCGGACCGAGAGTGGACCCGAATTAAGGCAGCGGCGAGAGAATAAAGAGCGGACCGAGAGTGGACCTGAATTAAGGCAGCGGCGAGAGAATAAAGAGCGGACCGAGAGTGGACCTGAATTAAGGCAGCGGCGAGAGAATAAAGAGCGGACCGAGAGCGGACCTGAATTAAAGCAGCGGCGAGAGAATAAACAGCGGCCCGAGAGCGGATCTGAATTAAAGCAGTGGCAGCGCGAGGAGAATAAAGAGCGGCCCGAGAGCGGACCTGAATTAAAGCAGCGGCAGGAGAATAAAGAGCGGCCCGAGAGCGGACCTGAATTAAAGCAGCGGCAGGAGAATAAAGAGCGGACCAAGAGCGGACCTGAATTAAAGCAGCGGCGAGAGGATAAAGAGCGGACCGAGAGTGGACCTGAATTAAAGCAGTGGCAGCGGCAGGAGAATAAACAGCGGCCCGAGAGCGGACCTGAATTAAAGCAGCGGCGAGAGGATAAAGAGCGGCCCGAGAGCGGACCTGAATTAAAGCAGAGGCAGGAGAATAAAGAGCGGACCAGAATTAAAGCAGCGGCAGGAGAATAAAGAGCGGACCGAGAGCGGACCAGAATTAAAGCAGCGGCAGGAGAATAAAGAGCGGACCGAGAGTGGACCTGAATTAAGGCAGCGGCGAGAGAATAAAGAGCGGACCGAGAGTGGACCTGAATTAAGGCAGCGGCGAGAGAATAAAGAGCGGCCCGAGAGCGGACCTGAATTAAAGCAGCGGCAGGAGAATAAAGAGCGGCCCGAGAGCGGACCTGAATTAAGGCAGCGGCGAGAGAATAAAGAGCGGACCGAGAGTGGACCTGAATTAAAGCAGCGGCGAGAGGATAAAGAGCGGCCCGAGAGCGGACCTGAATTAAAGCAGCGGCAGCGCGAGGCTCCGATTCAGAAACAACAAAAAAAAATCAAAGAGTGACATCACAGGAGAACAGGTAAGTGATTGGTTGGTGAGGATTACAGCTTTTTTTTGCTCTCTAAGTTAGGGAAGGGGTTAAATTAAGAGCTGAGAAACTGTAACTTGCTAATACTTATTAAATTAATAAACTAGATAAAATAAACAATAAAACTAAAATATCAATTTAATAAAAGCTTTAACTAATTAATTAATAAATAAAACAAGGTTAGAGATGGCAGGCCAGGTGGTGTGTCGTAACTGCAGCATGTGGGAGTTTGTGGAGAGCATCGTGATCCCGAGCAACCACATCTGCAGTAAATGTCTGCAACTCGAGGAACTTCGGCTCAGAGTTATTGAGCTGGAGTACGAGCTGCAGACATTGCGATGCATCAGGGAGGGGGAGAGTTACCTGGACACTTTGTTCCAGGAGGCAGTCACACCCTTTAGGTTAAGCAGTACTTTAGAGTTAGTCAATGGTCAGCGACAGGAGGGTGTGACCGCGAGTCAGGAAGGTATGGGGACCCAGGATATAGTGATGGAGGAGCCTCAGCCCTTGACCTTGTCCAACAGGTACGATGTATTTGCTATCTGTGTGGATGAGGAAAAGGACTGCAGGGAGGATGGGCAAACTGACCATGGCACCGTGGTACAGGGGGCCATCCAGGTGGTGGGGGGCGGGGGGGGGGGGGGGGGGGAAGAAGGAAGGAATGTGGTAGTGGGAGGGGGGCAGTATAGTCAGGGGGATAGATACTGTTCTCTGCAGCCACGAAAGAGAGTCCCTGAGGCTGGGTTAAGGATATCTCCCCGCGGCTGGAGAAGAACTTGGAGTGGGAGGGTGAGGATCCAGTTGTTGTGGTCCATGTAGGAACCAACGACAGATAGAACTCAGAATGAGGTTCTGCTGAGGGAGTTTGAAGAGCTAGGGTCTAAATTAATAAGCAGAACCTCAAGGGTAATAATCTCTGGATTACTACCTGAGCCACGTGCAAATTGGCAAAGGGTCAAGCAGATCAGAGAATTATGTGGGAAGAAGGGGTTTCAATTCATGAGGCACTGGCACCAGTACTGGGGAAAGAGGGAGCTGTTCCATTGGGACGGGCTCCACTTAAACCGGGCTGGGACCAGCGTCCTAGCGAATCGAATAACTAGGGCTGTAGATAGGGCTTTAAACTGAAAAAGGTGGGGGGGAGGGGTCAGGTGAGGGGAAATTTAGAAATCTAAAGAGAAAGGTCAAGGCAATAGAGCAGTGTAGCGATTTGGGTAGAAATAAGCAGAGTGTGACAGGAAGGGACAGAGAGTTCAATGGTAGCAGTGCAGCAGAAATCAAGGTCAAAGCAAGGAACACTGGTTAAAAAAAATTAAATTAAAGGCTCTTTATCTGAATGTACAAAGCATTCATAAGATAGACAAACTAATGGCACAAATAGAGATAAATGGGTTTGATCGAATAGCCATTACAGAGACGTGGTTGCAAGGTGACCAAGGTTGGGAACTAAATGTTCCAGGGTACTTGATGTTTCAAAAAGACAGGCAGAATGGAAAAGAAGGGGGGGGGGGTAGCCCTGATAATAAAGGATGACATAAGGACAGTAGAGAGAAAAGATCTCGGCTCAGAACATCAGGAAGTAAATCAGTATGGGTAGAGATAAGGAATAACAAGGGGCAGAAAACACTGGTGGGAGTAGTATATAGGCCCCCCAACAGTAACTATACTGTTGGACAGAATATTAATCAAGAAATAGTAGGAGCTTGTAACAAAGGTAATGCAATAATTGTTTGGGACTTTAAGCTTCATATAGACTGGACAAATCAAATTGGCAAAGGTAGTCTGGAGGACGAGTTCATGGAATGCACTAGGGACTGTTTTCTAGAACAATGTGTCATGGAACCAACCAGGGAACAGGCTATTTTAGATCTTGTATTCTGTAATGAGAGAGGGTTAATTAGCAATCTCATAGTAAAGGATCCTCTGGGGCAGAGTGATCATAATATGATAAAATTTCACATTAAGTTTGAGAGTGACTTGCCTAAGTCCGAAACTAGAGTCTTAAACTTAAATAAAACCAATTACATAGGTATGAGGGGCGAGTTGGCTAAGGTAGATTGGAAAAATAGATTAAAAGGTATGGCGGTAGATAAGCAGTGGCTGGTATTTAAAGAAATATTTCATAATTCTCAACAAAAATACATTCCATTGAGAAACAAAAACTCCACGGGAAAAGTGATCCATCCGTGGCTAACTAAAGAAGTTAAGGATAGCATTAGATTGAAAGAAGACTCTCATAATGTTGCAAAGAATAGTAGTAAGCCTGAGGATTGGGAGAGTTTCAGAAACCAGCAAAGGAGGACCAAAAAATTGATAAAAAGGGAATAAAATGAGAAAACTAGCAAGAAATATAAAAACAGATTGTAAGAGCTTCGACAAGTATGTAAAAAGGAAGAGAGTAGCAAAAGTAAATGTTGGTTCCTTAGAGCCTGAGACAGCAGAAATTATTATGGGGAATAAGGAAATGGCAGAAATGTTAAACAAATATTTTGTATCTGTCTTCACAGTAAAAGACACAAAAAGCATACCAAAAATGGTGGGGAACCAAGGGTCTAATGAGGGTGAGGAACTTAACGTAATTAATATAAGAGGAGAAAAAGTACTAGAGAAACTAATGGGGCTAAAAGCCGGCAAATCCCCTGGACCCGACAGCCTACATCCTAGGGTTCTAAAAGAGGTGGCTGCAGAGATAGTGATTGCATTGGTTTTGATCTTCCAAAATTCCCTAGATTCTATAACGGTCCCAGCAGATTGGAAGGTAGCAAATGTAACACCGCTATTCAAGAAAGGAGGGAGAGAAAACAGGGAACTACAGGCCAGTTAGCCTGACATCAGTCGTCAGGAAAATGCTGGAATCCATTGTTCTACGGAGTTCTGCTTCAACAGACTACTAAACACGGGAATTTGGTGATTAAGTGAATTTGGTGAGGTGGGGATAAGAAATGCTGCTTGATACATAAAAATATAAACAACTAGGATTAAATTAGGACTGTGGACTAAGTTACAGTAAAGACCTAAAGCATACAACTAAATTTAATAAATTAAACAAGGTTATTACCTAGATTAAAAACTATTAATAGACAATTGAGTATTTCAAAACTTGAAAACCTAATTAGTTAAATAAAATACAATAGAGATGGCAGGGCAGGTGATGTGTTGCAGCTGTAGCATGTGGGAGCTGGTGGACACCAGTGTGATCCAGGGCGACCACATCTGCAGTAAGTGTCTGCAGCTCAAGAAACTTCGGCTCAGAGTTGATGAGCTGGAGTCTGAGCTTCGGACACTGATACATCAGGGAGGGAGAAATTTACCTGGACACTTTGTTCCAGGAGGCAGTCACACCCCTTAGGTTAAATACTTCAGATTTGGTCTGTGGTCAAGGACAGGAGGGTGTGACTACGAATGAGGCAGGTATGGGGATCCAGAAGGTAGCATCGGAGGAGCCTCAGGCCTTACACTTGTCCAACAGGTACGAGGTTCTTGCAGCCTGTGTGGACGAGAGTAGGGACTGCAGGGAAGATGAGCAATCTGACCACAGCACCATGGTACAGGGGGCCATTCAAGTTGGGAGAGTAGAAAGGAATGTAGTAGTGGTAGGGGACAGTATAGTTAGGGGGATAAATACTGTTCTCTGCAGCCGAGAGTGTGAGTCCCGAATGTGTGTTGCTTGCCTGGTGCCAGGATTAAGGATATCTCTTCGAGGCTGGAGAGGAACTTGGAGTGGGAGGGGAAGGATCCAGTTGTCGTGGTCCACGTAGGTACCAACGACATAGGTAGGACTAAGAAAGAGGTTCTGCTGAGGGAGTATGAGCAGCTCGGGGCTAAATTAAAAAGCAGAACCACAAAGGTAATAATCTCTGATTACTACCTGAGCCACAAGCAAATTGGCATAGGGTCACTAAGATCAGAGAGTTGAATGCGTGGCTCAAGAATTGGTGTGGGAGAAATGGGTTTCGATTCATGGGACACTGGCACCAGTACTGGGGAAAGAGGGAGCTGTTCCACTGGGACAGGCTTCACTTGAACAGTGCTGGGACCAGTGTCCTGGTGAATTGAATAACTAGGGCTGTAGATAGGGGCTTTATATTAAATAGTGGGGGGGAGGGTTCAGGTGAGGGGAAACTTAGAAATTTAAAGAGAAGGGACAAGACAATAGTTCAAGGTAGCGATAGGGGTAATGGATAACCAGAGTGTGACAGGAAGCGACAGAGCGTACAAGCATAAGAGTGCACCAGCAAATAGGGTCAGAGAAGGGAAAAATGGTAAAAAGACAAAATTAAAGACTCTTTATCTGAATGCACGCAACATTCGTAACACGATAGATGAATTGACGGCACAAATAGAAATAACTGGGTATGATCTGAGAGACGTGGTTGCAAGGTGACCAAGGCTGGGAACTGAATATTCAGGAGTATTTGACATTTCAGAAGGATAGGCAGAAAGGAAAAGGAGGTGGGGAAGCTCTGTTAATAAAGGATGAGATCAGTACAGTAGTGAGAAATTATCTTTGCTCAGAAGATCAAGATGTAGAATCAGTTTGGGTGGAGATAAGAAATAATGAGGGAAAGAAGTCACTGGTAGGAGTAGTCTATAGGCCCCCTAACAGTAGCTACACTGTGGGACAGATTATAAATCAAGAAATAATGGGGGCTTGTAAGAAAGGTACTGCAATAATCGTGGGCGATTTTAATCTTCATATAGATTGGACAAATCAAGTTGGCAAAGGTAGCCTGAGGACGAGTTCCTAGAGTGTATTCAGGACAGTTTCTTAGAACAATACATTGTGGAACCAACCAGGGAACAGGCTATTTTAGATCTGATAATGTGTAATGAGACAGGATTAATTAATGATCTTATAGTCAAGGATCCTCTCGGGAAAAGTGATCATAACATGATAGAATTTCACATTCAGTTTGAGGGTGAGAAACTTGGGTCTGAAGCTGGTGTCTTAAACTTAAATAAAGGCAATTACAAGGGTATGAAGACAGAGTTGGCTAAAGTCGACTGGGGAAAATAGATTAAAAGGTAAGATGGTAGATAAGCAGTGGCAGACATTAAAGGAGATATTTCATAACTCTCAACAAAGATATATTCCAGTGAGAAAGAAAGACTATGAGAAGGATGAACCATCCGTGGCTTACTAAGGAAGTTAAGGAGGGTATCAAATTGAAAGAAAAGGTATACAATGTTGCAAAGATTAGTGGTAGGCCAGAAGATTGGGAAATTTTTAGAAACTTGCAAAAGATGACTAAAAAATAACGAGGGAGAAAATAGATTATGAGAGCAAACTACCAAGAAATATAAAAACAGGCAGTAAGAGCTTCTAAAAGTATATAAAAAGGAAGAGAGTAGCTAAAGTAAACGTTGGTCCTTAGAGGATGAGACTGGGGAATTAATAAGGAAATGGCAGAGACTTTGAACAAATATTTTGTATCTGTCTTCACAGTAGAAGACACTAAAAGCATCCCAATAATAGTGGAAAATCCAGGGGCAAAATGGAAGGAGGAACTTAAAACAATCACTGTCACTAGAGAAAAAGTACTAGGCAAACTTATGGAACTAAAGGCTGACAAGTCCCCTGAACCTGATGGCCTGCATTCTAGGGTCTTAAAAGAAGTGGCTGCAGAGATAGTGGATGCATTGGTTGTAATCTTCCAAAATTCCCTAGACTCTGGAAAGGTCCCAGCGGATTGGAAAACTGCAAATATAACGCCCATATTCCAGAAAGGAGGGAAACAGAAAGCAGGAAACTATAGGCCAGTTAGCCTAACATCTGTCATTGGGAAAATGCTGGAATCCATTATTAAGGAAGTAGTAGCAGGACATTTAGAAAATCATGATAAAACCATGTTGACTCTGCTTGATTGTATGAAAGGGAAATCGTGTTCGACAAATTTATTAGAGTTCTTTGAGGATGTAACGAGCAGGGTGGATAAAGGGGAACCAGTAGATGTAGCGTATTTGGATTTCCAAAAGGCATTCGATAAGGTGCCACATAAAGGTTACTGCACAAGATAAGAGCTCATGGTGTTGGGAGTAATATAGTAGTATGGATAGAGGATTGGTTAACGGACAGAAAACAGAGTAGGGATAAACAAGTCTTTTTCAGGTTGGCAGGCTGTAACTAGTGGGATGCCGCTGGGGCCTCAGCTAGTTACAATCTATATTAATGACCTAGATGAAGGAACCGAGTGTAATGTATCCAAGTTTTCTGATGATACAAAGTTAGGTGGGACAGTAAGCTGTGATGAGAACACAGAGTCTGCAAAGGGATATAGATAGATTAAATGAGTGGGCAGTAAGATGGCAGTTGGAGTATAATGTCAGGAAATGTGAGGTTATTCACTTTGGTAGGAAGAATAGAAAAACAGAATATTTTTTAAATGGTGAGAAACTTTGAAATGTTGGTGTTAGAGAGATATGGGTGTCCTCGTGCAAGAAACACAGAAAGCTAGCATGTGGGTACAGCAAGCAATAAGGAAGGCAAATGGTATGTTGACCTTTATTGAAAGAGGGTTGGAGTATAAGAGTAAGAAGTCTTGCTGCAGTTGTAGAGGGCCTTGGTGAGACCACACCTGGAGTACTGTGCACAGTTTTGGTCTCCTTAACTAAGGAAGGATATACTTGCCTTGGAGGCAGTGCAACGAAGGTTCATTAGATTGATTCCTGGGATGAGCGGGCTGTCCTATGATAAGAGATTGTGTAAAATGGGCCTATACTCTCTGGAGTTTACAAGAATGAGAGGTGATCTCATTGAAACATACAAGATTCTGAAGGAGATTGACAGAGTAGATGTTGAGAGGTTGTTTCCCCTGGCTGGAGAATCTGCAACTAGGGGGCATAGTCTCAGGATAAGGGGTAGGCCATTTAAGACCGAGATGAGGAGGAATTTCTTCACTGAGGGTTGTGAATCTTTGGAATTCTCTGCCCCAGAGGGCTGTGGATGCTGAGTCTTTGAGTATATTCAAGGTGGAGATAGATAGATTTTTGAACTCTAGGGGAATCAAGGGATATGGGGATCGGGCGGGAAAGTGGAGTTGAGGTCGAAGATCAGCCATGATCTTATTGAATGGCGGAGCAGGCTCGAGGGGCCGTATGGCCTACTCCTGCTCCTAATTCTTATGTTCTTAGGTTAGGAAATTATGCTAATAAGGTAAGATAACTAGTTAAAAATTTTACAATAATTATCTTCAAGTTTTTTCCCTCTTATTTTCAGGAAATTTGAGTCGCCTTCTGTTAAAAAAAGGGACTAGAAATATTCAAATAATTTATAACAAACTCTTTGGGATTTTCTTTTAGGTGCCTGTTTTATAACTTTACATTTCTCGAGTGTTTCCCCTCTCTGGATCATACTCCCCCACTAGATTGTAGATGCCATGTCTAATACTTAGGTAAAGCACAGTGGGAGGTATTTGGCAACTGAGATTTCCCCTGAAATGAATAAATACGGCTTTCTAACCTCATTTCCTTGCTGAGTGGAATTGACGTCCACCTGCAGAAGTAACATAGGCTTCCTGTAAAGAGTAACGATGCGGAGATGCCGGTGTTGGACTGGGGTGGACAAAAATGAGAAGTCGCACAACACCAGGTTATAGTGCAACAGTTTAATTTGAAATCACAAGCTTTCGGAGCTGTTGCTCCTTCGTCGGGTGAAGTAAAGAGATACAGAATCGCCAAAGCATATATAGACTATATATGCTTTGGCGATTCTGTATCTCTTTACTTCACCCTGACGAAGGAGCAACAGCTCCGAAAGCTTGTGATTTCAAATAAAACTGTTGGACTATAACCTGGTGTTGTGCGACTTCTCATTTTTGTAAAGAGTAAAACAGGTGTGTAACCCCCAATCCTAGGGGTTGTCTTTGGATGGGGTTTTGGGGGGGGGGGGTTCCGATGACAGAGAAGAAGGTAGCTTGAGGGGCTGGGGGAAGCACTACTGCTCCTTCCGGCCTACAAGCCATGCTGTAAGGGCACTTATCTTTTTCTTGAAGCTGTCCTCGCCTCCCTTGCGGTGCTGTGCTTCCTGAGGCCTGTGAAACCCGGCCGGCCAGGGTTAAATCTATATGATGGTTACAGCGCTAAAAAGCAGGGTTGGGTTAATTAGATACCTAGGTAGATTAACCAAGAAGAAGAATGTAAGGATCAATACACTAAAATATTCTTCTTTGGAACAAATCCAGACAATGCTATTTAATAAGTACATGAATATTACTTCCCACCATGACCGTTTCAAATTCAGGGTCTGTTGTAGATACCATCTCAGGATCAGTGGTGTCAGCCGCTCCCATAAGCAGACCCCACATGTCTTGTGTGCTAGATTTGACTTAGACTGCCCAATATCTACTTTTAGCAGAACCTAGGGAATGTAACAATGCATCCTCCTTAGCAAATGAATTGGCTGGCATATCCCCATGTGCCCTTCTCCAATCCTTTGACAGGCAGAATTGCTGAACACTGGTAGAATGAGGTCAATGACAAATGAAGAAGCTTGTTTATTTTACAGAACACACAGGACTGAACAAAAGTATCAATTCAAGACTTTAAAACTTCTCCCAGAATGCTCCCCATAACAGCGCAAAAACAACAAATACACACTCTCAGATAGCAGACTGAATATTCACTGCGCTTTATTTCCTTTCCTGTCAGCTTCTAACCAGGAAAACAAACTCACTTGTCAGCTCAGGCCAAGACTTGTCTTCTCGCAGCTTTCGTTAGACCTGAATGAATCTCAACATGATTTTTTTTCTCCTCTCCTTTGTTAATTTTGACTCCAGGATATGAGATCTCACCAGATTACTGTGGCAGCTACCTGCTGAATTTAAATAAGGCAAATCACCTCAACCAGAATAGGTGTGAACTATCACTGAAATGTTCAAACTAACTTTCATTGTTTGGAGTGTGCTGGTCAGAATATTTTATTTGAATCCTAATCTACACCTACTAGTTCTGCTGTTCTGTGAATTTAATCCTTTGATAAGAGTCAAATTTAACAGTATTAACATATATTATACCAAGAGCCCCCCTCTGGTGGCATAGACAGAAATCCCAAAATATGACAGTCACCTTACCAATGGAGTCTACAGGATACTGGCCTTACTGCAGTTCAAGTGCAAACATCTTTTGCGTTATCCAAGTGCTCAATCTACCACTTAATTAGAGACAAACATTTCATAGCCCATCTCACTTAGCACTTCTCGCTTTTGAGTTAATACTTATGCTGACCCTTGTTTGATTTCCACATTCTAATACAAGGTGGTTGAAGCCCCAAAGACAGACAGATACTGAAATGTGTGTATACCCAATTCATGTAGTCAAGCTTGCCTTTTTTTTGGTTGATAAAAAGCTAAGTCCAGGTAGGTTTGTACAGTCATAGGTTTGTATAAGTCAGCTGTGGCTCAGTTGGTAGCACACTCACCTCTGGGTCAGAAGGTTGTGGGTTCAAGTCCCACTCCAGGGATTTGAGCACATAAATCTAGGCTGACACTCCAGTGCAGTGCTGAGGGAGTGCTGCACTGTCAGAGGTGCCGTCTTTCGGTTGAGACATTAAACCTAGGCCCCGTCTGCTCTCGCAGGTGGACGTAAAAGATCACGGCACTGTTTTGAAGAGATGGGGAGTTATCCCGTGTCCTGGCCACTTGCCTGGATGAGTGCAGCTCCAACAACACAAGAAGCTCGACACCATCCAGGACAAAGCAGCCTGCTTGATTGGCACCCCCTTAAACACCTCCCAAACCCACAACCTCTTCCACCTAGAAGGACAGCAGGCGCATGGGAACACTACCACCTCCAAGTTCCCCTCCAAGTCACACACCATCCTGACTTAGAAGTATATCACCGATCCTTCATCATCGCTGGGTCAAAATCCTGGAACTCTCTACCTAACAGCACTGTGGGAGTACCTTCACCACATGGACTGTAGTGGTTCAAGAAGGCTGCTCACCACCACCTTCTCAAGGGCAATAAATGTTGGCATTGCCAGCGACGCCCACATCCCATAAACAATTTTAAAAAAAAAAATAACTTGATATTGGTGTTTACACAAAAGTATAAAAAGAGTCGCTCCTTTCCCATTGGGAGAGGTGGAAGGCAGCAGTGAAATACAGCAGTTAGAAAGCTGATCCTCCATATTATGATGCTCGATTTGATCCCTGTCCTCCCAGACAAACTATGCCATCTGTAACTGCTGTAGCCTCACCATATCATGCTATGTCAATGACTTTACGCAATGTTTTTCTCTACTCCTTTCCATCTCTGTTTCCAATGCAGGCAGATTAGAAAATAAAAGTGTATATTTTAAAGAAGCAACAATAAACGGTTTACTTTTTTGAAATACAAAATTTTTTATGCTGAGCCCATTAGCTTCAAAGTACTTTCTGAATTATACTGTAGGATAGAGTGTACCTGTAGGATTTAGTAAACATTAAGATTCTATAACCATTTTTATATAACTATAATCTGTGAAAATGTATGTTAAAAATCTAAAAAGCCTGTATAAAATGGCAAATGGCTGAGACCAAAGCAGGATGGGAAAATTATGCCAACCTGACTAAAAACCTCGGTTTTAAATTACTGAAGTAATGGAATGTAATGCTAAGTAAACACGGAGACTCTGTCAGGGACATGGAGTTCGGTAATGTTATGGAAAAGTGAACGGGAGTTGGAGCCTTCATTTTAGAAACAGCAGAATAGACAAACTGTTTAGAAAACACCTCAAGGATGTTCAGTAAAGTGAAGTTCTTAGATAAGGGTATTTTGTTATGCACAGAAATAGGCTTAGCGGAACTAACGAGGTCATAAGATGATTGACAAGAAAAGGGGAGGGAATCATAGACCGTACTTGTGAAGGTCAGAATGGAGAGAGAGCCCAAGCAGCTGCAAGTTGCTATGTATTTTGAAGAGAAAAAAAAGGTATAAAGGAAGAGCTATTGAACACTGAAGGCAGCGCGAAACCAGAGGATGAGAAACTTCAGTCAACAGAACAAGAGAATAAAGAGACCGCGCCACAGTCACTCGGAAGGAATGCCGGGTTTCAATGAACAGACTGCGACTATCTTCTTGTTAAGTATTACTTCTTTGTACTGGATGTTTAATGCTTAATAAACCTGTTTTACTGATACACAATATACCTGTACCCAGAGTGGTTTGTGTAGTCACGGACAAACTATTATAAAGAGCTTTTAAAAGCTACAATTAGCACCCAATGTGGGGCTGTGACTATTAACTGAAACCAGGTCCATTGTGTATAAGGCAGGCGCATGGATTTTTGACTGATCAATGAAAGTCCTTGTGGAAAGTTAGGTTATCTAACAGATAGTGTCTCTTTAACGTACAGCAGAATGTTGAGTGAGAATTTTTTTGTAGACTTTAAAACGAAGTTAATGAAGAAGTGCGAGGATGCACAGTTACAGACGTTAGTAGTAGAATGTCTAACCAAGGGTGAGAGAGTATCCTTTGACGACGTTGTTGCGTTCATTGAGAAACAAGTTAAGGAGAAGAAATGGAAGCCAGATAGGGCAGTGCAGCTGTGTATTGTGTAGAGCAAGATAAAGAGACCTTCCTAGAGATGGAAAATAATAAAATCAAGTTAGAGGACAACCAGGATAAATTAGAAAAAGACAAGCTACGGCTGATAGAAGAGAATCTAAAGTTAACGGGCGAGAAGTCAAACTGGGAAAAAGAGGCTGCAGAGTTAAAAAGTAAGAATGAAGCTCTTCAGAAACAAAATGAAGTTCTTCAGTGCCTGGTTGGTGCTTAGACAGCAATAATACAGCACCAGAGTATTAATGCAGTTCACGCTGGCGCTGCAATGTAGAACCTTGAGGAGGCTCAGTGTCAGGTAGCCTCCTTAACAAAAGACAATGACTGTCTTACCAGACAATTAAATGATTCATGAGGAGCCCTAAGAGAGGCTCTTCAGCACCCCCAAAGGGAGTCGGGACCACAGGCAGTGTCATATTACTATACAACAGTTGGAAAACCAGCTGGGTAAACAACAGGCTGTAATAGCGGCAGTCACGGGAATAGACCCCCCTGTGAGTTATGATAAAGAATGTGAGGAGTTAAGTGGAGAACTATATCCTCCCTTGCTACCCCCTCCCCAAAAGGCCCCCGTCTCATATGCCACCATCGACCTGGCTAAGAGGCTCCCAGCCTATGCTGATAACAATATCATAAAAACCTCAGTGGACGAGCCTGCACCCGCTAAAGCCCCAGTTAATATTCTGACTCGCACCCAGGTGATTCCTAACGTGCCACCAGCTGCTGACGGTGTCCAGGCACAAGCAGGAGCACAACCAGAGGCAGCCCACCCGGGAATGCTGTGGGTGGGTACTTATGAATGGTCCCAGCCCCTGAACTATGCAGAACTACAGGCATGTGTCCAGCAATTCAGACCAGTTAACCCACAAACATGCCCCATGGAGCTAAGGCAACGTATAGTGGGGTTCCGGAATTACCATCCTAGTTTTGAGGACAGTGACATGAAAAATGTTATACTGTCTGCCTTGACCCCGGACCTACGGACCAGTCTCCCATTCATTGCCTTTAATGTGGGGAACCCCCTGAATAACTTAATCACAACTATACAAACAGCTCTGGGCTTGGACACTATTGATCTGGTTCAGAAATTAAGCCAGTCTCAACAAGGGCCTCATGAGATCCCTGCTGCATTCGGGGATCGGTTGTACACTGTTTATGAGATGATGCAGGCACGCCCCAATGATAATGTCTTAACCGGGAAGAATGAGGCAGCATTTAAGAAAATATACTTAAAGAATATTCAGGCCTCACTGCGAGCAGACTTAGGGCACACTGTCAGCCACAACTCGCAATGGACAGACCTTTTAAGAGACGCTAATGCTGCATGGGCCTACGCTAAAACTCAGGTCCAGGTACCAACAGCAGAGACGCCAGTGCATGTAGTTGAGGGACCTCAGGCCCACCCAGGGACGCCACCCCGTAAGCAACCCTTGATATGTTATAACTGCAGAAAGGTGGGACACTTTGCAAAGGATTGCCGAGGTCCTAGACAGACAGGCCCAGGGTGCAAACCGTCTGAGGGAGAATTATATCCTCCCTTACCACCTCCTCCTACAGCAGCCCCCGTAGCCTATGTCAGCAGTGACATGGAAAACCCCCCGCTGGACGGTTCCGCATACATTGAGAAACCAGTTAGTGTCCTAACTAGAACTCAAGTGACCCCTAAGTTGCTGAGATGCCGATTTAAAAAAAGAAAAAAAAAGAGAAACCTAAAGTTTTACTGACATGGAAGTTATTAACGTCTGTGCCGAGACAAATAAAATACAAGATTGCTGAGTTAAGGAACCTTAAAAAAAATATTCTGGAATTTCAGTTTGTGTGAAAGTGTGTGTTAAAGAGTGAAAGTTTTCCTGACTATAAATGTTTAAGAAGTTACAGTATTCCTTTTGTCTGAAAAGTCTGTCTTTAAAAGAAAGATTCTGTTATGTGTTTTAGCTCCACCCACTTCTCTGTGTTAAAAGTATTTAAAACTTTTGTCTGGTCTTGGATTTTGGAAGTTTTAAGAATGTGCGAATAAGATTGTGCACTCAGAATTGGAAAAAAAAAACTTTGAACTACAATTTAAGTTAAGCTGGTGTGTAAAAAACTGAGGAGAACAAAAAGTTTGTTTAACAAAAGATTAAGTTTGTCTAAAATTTAACCTTGGACTCACGGTCGCTATGGTGAAATTTTGATTTGATTTCTTTAAATGTGAAAAACTAATTTTTCTCCAGCTGTATTCAGTGTTTTTACAGTATTTTGGAAAGGCATCTGAAGAAAGGACAATAAGAAATGACATAATTTACTGTTTTCTGCAAGCATGTGTTATTTTGTTTTGTTTTATATGTTCTGTGTTTCGTTAATAAAGTATTGATCTGAATTAGATTGGAATTATTAAGGGTAACTAACCTATTAAGTTGTGAAAACACAACTGTCTTTTTCGATCGGGAAAGTTTTTTTAAATTTACGTGAAGTGACGCAATTGCGTACGCCTGACAATGTTACGTTCCGCCTTCTTAAAAACCTGCAAAGGAGTTAACCCTTTCCACTGACAGCTGTTTAAATTCACCAAGCAACAACTTTAGTATTGCTGAATGAAATTTAAAGATATTGGATATTATTAAATTTAAGTTTCTTAGTTTTAAGTTAATATTTCCCCAGTGACAGAAGGAAAATGATTTGATAAATTAACCCCTTGGGCTCTTAAGCAGAGTCACAATGGATTCTCTTCTTTCTTTTGTTATATGGAAGTTACCTTGTAAGCTAATTGCAGCACTTCTGTCTCTAATGTTAAAACACCGCATAAACCACCTAGCCTGGGAATCACTTGTTTCTGAAATTGAAATTGATAAGATAAATTGATAGAAATGAAATTGAACATTGACAAAACCTGTCAGTTCAACAGTACTGCTGTTTGGATTTTGGGATAATTTTGAAATGACAAAATGGACTCAGGCACTATATATTAGGTTACTTTTGGGAAAATGAAAGATTCTCTAAAATAATGATAAATAAAAAATGTTAATAATTTGGACCAAGTGAGAATGTTTGATCTATGTTTTCTATCTTAAATATTGTACTGGACAGTAAAGTTCCTCCAGGGCTCATGAATGAGATATGAATGGTAATTAATGGGATGTGTAAAATGGAGAGGGGAAGTGATTGAGGGTGTGAGATAGAAACAGGAGAATTACACTACTGAATGGGAATTTTCAAAACTTTCTAGTGAAAGTCAGAAAGTGTAGCTAAGAATAGTAAATTGATAGCTTTCCCTTGGAGACATTAGAGTCCCTGCCTATAAAGAACCTTAAGAAAACTGAATTTGATAGTCCGGCCACTACCAGAGACATTGGGACCATGCGGTGGAAGATGAGCAAAGACCTCTAGACAATCTTTTGATAAGATCACCTGAAAGCCCGAGAATGGCTTGTATCGGATGGCACATGCGGCACGATATTGAGATACCGATATTAGTGTGCAAATGTGATTCGTTACGTATGAGGCAATTACCATCCGGGAATGTATGGTGAATCTGCACTGAAGAACGGGTCTCAGACATGCTCAGTTACTTAACAGCAAGACATGAAATGGTTAATGAGACAACTTTTAAAGCATTGACACATACTCCATCGAGAAACTATCTAATTAATGAAACAATCAGAATAGAGTTAAACACACTGGTACCCGTTAGAGGGATTGAAATTGAAGTTGAAGTGGAGTTATATGGATTTTGGATTGGGACAATTGAGGGCCAAGGAGAAATCATGTTTAGTAAGAATTATCCACAAGATGGATACGAGTAAGAGAGATCTGGAGAATCTTTTAAGTCCATGATTTGTTGATTAGATGTTAAACTGTAATGTCACGTGAAATGATTGCAAGACTGAATTTAACTTGTAATAATTGTGTTTTGTAGATAACAGAGCATGGGAAAAACCAGTACGAATCCAGTATGAGGTGATTTTGGTGGTGCCTCCTGTGTCACTACTACCGCAACTACCATGCTTTATGGGTCTAACAGGACCTGTCCCATCAACCAACACGTTTTTGAGTATGAGCTACACAATTATGTGCTACACAATTATGTGACACAATTCGGATACGACATTCCTGTTGTTTGAGGGTTTCAGTGAGCTCGTGATGCGACTGAACTCCTCCCTAAAGCATTTTTATGTTTTGGAACAAGACAACTCGAGAATAGATATTCAACTTGATAGCATAAGGGACAACTCACACTGGTGGGATATTGGGCTTAATACATCAGCACGCCCATAGGTTCATATTATTTCACATGCTCTGGTAGTTCTCCAACTTGTAATGATAGTGTATTTGATATATGTAACCCATGTAGTAAGACTTTGAACTATGTAAGATCAGAAGTTTGATTAAGATCTACCCAGTTAAACACAAATGCCACAAGGTAGGGAGTCAAAAATTGTTAGGACTAATAATACAACATAGGGACAAACATGGAAATTCCTCCTTGAATTAGGATAATTTCCCATGTACTGGTCATAACCCAGCTTGTAGTACTGATATGCTTACTAGTTTACACCTGCCACCTGAAACACCTAATGTACGAAACCTGATCGCGTTTAAATATGATCACAACCCAGAATATCTTAGAGTTACATAAACGTAGGAGAACAAACCCATACGTAAGATTTTAGTTTTGAGGGGTCGGCAAAATGCCTCGCCCTCAAGGTAGGGATCTGTAGGATAGAGTGTTTCCTGTAGGATTTAGTAAACATTATTAAGATTCTATATCCATTTTTATATAACTATAATGTGAAATTGTATGTTAAAAATCTAAAAAACCTGTATAAAATGACGAATGGCTGAGACCAAAGCAGGATGGGAAAATTATGCCAACCTGACTAAAAACCTCGGTTTTAAATTACTGAAGGAATGTAATGTAGTGCTAAGTAAACACGGAGACTCTGTCAGGGACGTGGCGTTCAGTAATGTTATGGAAAAGTGATAGGAGTTGGAGCCTTCATTTTAGAAATAGCAGAATAGACAAACCGTTTAGAAAACACCTCAAGGATGTTCTGTAAAGTGAACTTCTTAGATAAAGGTATTTTGTTATGCACAGAAATAGGCTTAGCGGAACTAACATAGAATCATAGAAAGTTACAGCACGAAAGGAGGCCATTTCAGCCCATCGTGTCCACGCCGGCCAACAAAGAGTTATCCAGCCTAATCCCACTTCCCAGCTTTTGGTCCATAGCCCTGCAGGTTAGAGCATCCCAAGTGCACATCCAAGTACTTTTTAAAATGTGGTTAGGGTTCCTGCCTCTACCACCCTTTCAGGCAGTGAGTTCCAGACCCCCACAACCCTCTGGGTGAAGAAATTTCCCCTCAAGTCCCCTCTAAACCTTCCCCCAATTACTTTAAATCTGTGCCCCCTGGTTTTTGACCCATCTGCCAAGGGAAATAGGTCCTTTCCATCCACTTTATCAATGCCCCTCATAATTTTACACACCTCAATAAGGTCTCCCCTCAGTTCCAAGGAATACAAACCCAGCCTATCCAGTCTTTCCTCATAGCTAAGATTCTCTACTCCCGGCAACATCCTTGTAAATTTCCTCTGTACCCTCTCTAGTGCAATCACATCTTTCCTGTAATGTGGTGACCAGAACTGCACGCAGCACTCTAGCTGAGGCCTAACAAGTGTTTTATACAGTTGAAGCATAACCCCCCTGCTCTTGTATTCTATGCCACAGCTAATAAAGGCAAGCATTCCGTATGCCTTCTTAACCACTTTATCTACCTGGCCTACTACCTTCAGGGATCTGTGGACATGCACGCCAAGGTCCCTTTGTTCCTCTACACTACTCAGTGTCCTACCATTTAATGTGTATTCCCTTTCCTTGTTAGCCCTCTCCAAATGCATTACCTCATACTTCTCCAGACTGAATTCCATTAGCCACTGTTCTGCCCACCTGACAAATTTATTGATATCTTCCTGCAGTCTACAGCTTCCTTCTTCAGCATCAACAACACAGCTGATTTTAGTATCATCTGCAAGCTTCTTAATCATACCCCCTTATATTAAAGTCTAGATCATTGATATATACCACAAAAAGCAAGGGACCTAGTACTGAGCCCTGCGGAACCCTACTGGAAACAGCCTTCCAGTCACAAAAACACCCATCAACCATTACCCTCTGCTTCCTGTCTCCGAGCCAGCTTTGAATCCAACTTGACACTTTGCCCTGGATCCCATGGGCTTTTAACTTCATGACCAGTCTGCCATGTGGAACCTTATCAAAAGCCTTGCTAAAGTCCATATACACTACATCAATCGCACTACCCTCATCTACCCTCCTTGTTACCGCCTCAAAATTTTCAATCAAGTTTGTCAGACACGACCTTCCCTTAACAAATCCGTGCTGACTATCCTTGATTAATCCGTGTCTTTCTAAATGAAGATTTATCCTGTCCTTCAGAATTCTTTCCAATAATTTTCCCACCACCGAGGTTAGGCTGACTGGCCTGTAATTACTCGGTCTATCCTTTTCTCCCTTTTTAAACAAGGGTACCACATTAGCAGTCCTCCGGCACCACACCTGAAGCCAGAGAGGATTGAAAAATGATGGTCAGGGCCTCTGCGATTTCCTCTTTTGCTTCGCTTAACAGCTTGGGATACATTTCATCCGGGCCTGGGGATTTATCCAATTTTAAAGCTGCTAAACTCCCTAATACTTCCTCTCTCACTGTGTTTATTTCATCTAATATTTCACACTCCTCCCCCAATAGCAATGTCTGCTTCGCCCGTCCTTTGTGAAAACAGACGCAAAGTATTCATTAAGAACCCTACCGACGTCTCCCGCCTCCACACACAGATTACCCTTATGATCTCGAATAGGCCCTATCCTTTCTTTAGTTATCCTCTTACTCTTAATAGATTTATAAAACATCTGTGGGTTTTCCTTGATTTTACTTGCCAAGAATTTTTCATGCTCTCTCTTTGCTTTCCTAATATCCTTTTTAATTGCACCCCTGCACTTTCTGTACTCCTCTAAAGATTCTGGAGTATTTTGCCCTCGGTATCTGTCATACGCCTCCCATTTTTTCTTTATCCTACCCTGTATGTCCCTAGACATCCAGGGGGCTCTAGATTTGTTAGTCCCACCTTTTTTCTTTAAGGGCACATATTTGGTCTGAACCCTCCAGATCTCCTCCTTGAATGCCTCCCACTGCTCTGACACTGATTTACCTTCAAGTAGCTGTTTCTAGTCCACTATGGCTAAATCCCCTCTGAGCTGAGCAAAATTTGCTTTTCCTCAATTTAGAATTTTTATTCCTGGTCTATCCTTGTCCTTTTCCATAACTACCTTAAATCTAACAGAATTTTGGTCACGAGCACCAAAATGCTCCCCCCACTGATACGCCTTCTACCTGCCCAGCTTCATTCCATAAAACTAAGTCCAGAACCGCCTCCTTCCTTGTTGGGCTTGCTACATACTGGCTAAAAAAGTTTTCCTGGATGCATTTGAGGAATTCCGCACCCTCTATACCCTTCACACTAATTTTATCCCAGTTAATATTGGGGTAGTTGAAATCCCCTACTATTACAGCCCTATAGTTTTTGCACTTCAGAAATTTGTCTACATATTTGTTCTTCTATCTCCCTCACTGTTTGGGGGTCTGTAGTACACTCCCAGCAGTGTGATCGCCCCTTTTTTGCTTTTCAATTTGACCCATATGGCCTCGTTTGATGATCCCTCCAACATATTATCCCTCCTCACAGCTGTAATAGTTTCTTTAATCAACACTGTGACCTCCCCTCCCTTTTTACCTCCCTCTTTATCCCGTCTGAAAATCCTGTAACCAGGAATGTTGAGCTGCCATACCTGCCCCTCTTTCAGCCACATCTCTAATAGCTATAATATCATCGTCCCAAGTATCTACCTGTGCCCTCAGCTCATCTGCCTTGTTCGCTATACTCTTTGCATTGAAATATATACCATTTAGTACAGGCAAACCTCCTTGTTGACTACTATCTAGCCCTCGATTCCTCTGTCCTTCCAATTTACTTTCTACGTTTTTGTTTTCCAATTTTTCTTCCCTCCCTATTGAGTCTATACTTAGGCTCCCATCCCCCTACCAAGCTAATTTAAACCCTCCCCAACAGCACTAGCAAACCCTCCCGCGAGGATATTGGTTCCGTTCCCGTTGAGGTGCAACCCGTCTGGCTTGTAGAGGTCCCACCTCCCCCAGAAACGGTTCCAATTCCTCAGGAATCTAAAGCCCTCCCTCCTACACCATCTCTCCAGCCACACATTCATCTGCTCTATCTTCCTATTTCTGTACTCACTAGCACGTGGCACTGGTAGTAATCTGGAGATTGCTACCTTTGAGGTGATGCTTTTTAACCTCTTTCCTAGCTCCCTAAACTCTGCCTGCAGGACCTCATCCCTCTTCCTACCTATGTCGTTGGTACCGATATGGACCACGACCTCTGGCTGTTCACCCTCCCCCCTCAGAATGCCCTTCAGCTGTTCAGTGACATCCTTGACCCTGGAACCAGGGAGGCAACATACCATCCTAGAGTCACGTCTGCGGCTGCAGAAATGCCTGTCTGCTCCCCTAACTATTGAATCCCCTATCATTATTGGTCTCCCTCTCCTCTTGCGCCCCCACCCCCCCCCCCCCCCCGCCCCGCCTGTGCAGCTGAGCCTTCCATGGTGCTGTGGACTTGGCTCTGGATGCACTCCCCAGAGGAACCATCGCCCTCACCAGTACTCAGCACTGAATACAAGGTCATAAGATGATTGACAAGAAAAGGGGAGGGAATCATAGACTGTACTTGTGAAGGTCAGAATGGAGAGATAGCCCAAGCAGCTGCATGTTGCTATGTATTTTGAAGGGGAAATAAAGGTATAAAGGAAGAGCTATTGAACACTGAAGGCAGCGCGAAACCAGAGGATGAGAAGCTTCAGTCAACGGAACACAGCAAGAGAATAAAGAGACCGCGTCACAGTCACTCGGAAGGAACGCCGGGGTTTAATGAACAGACTGCGACTATCTGCTTGTTATGTATTACTTCTTTGTACTGGATGTTTAATGCTTAATAAACCTGTTTTACTGATACACAATATACCTGTACCCAGAGTGGTTTGTGTAGTCACGGACAAATTATTATAAAGAGCTTTTAAAAGCTACAGTACGTTATTCCTAATTAAACTATTTTAAAGATTTCTTTAAAGATCTAGAACTCAAGGAACTTTACAATGTAACTTTATTGCTAATATTAACATTTCCCGAGGTGAACGATCTGGCAAAGTGTTGAATGTAATAGTTTGCAGCTCATAATGTGAAAAAACACTGACGTGTGTGAAGTGACTCACATGTACAGCAGCAGGCATTTTTACACAGAATCAAGTTCGGGGAAATTTGAGACAAAAGGTGTCAAAAGGAAGCATTAATTCTGTGAAGATATTCAAGTATATTTTAATTGGTGGAAAAAATTGCTTACTGACTTTGTTTTTCAGAACTAAATCTGACAACATAACAGAAGTTATGGCAAGATTGCTGTCATACACCAGGGTAAGGACTGGATTGCTAGTAGTACAGCTTCCTGGTGCTGAAGTTCAATGCCTTATCTCAACCACTTTATGACATCCACACTTACTATATAAAATTAATCATAAAACCAGCAGAAAGGGGTAGTAAAACCTAAAATCATATTAAAGTTAATCATAAATATATAAAATAAAAAGATGAGAAATATTAAATAAATAAAATCAAACTCAGGACAAAACCCCTGGTCCAGACGGATTACATCTGCACATTTTAAAAGAATCTAGGGAAGAGATAGTAGAGGCACTATTACACATATTTAATAATTCATTAGAAAAAGGTGTAGTGCCAGAGGACTGGCGGATAGCTAACGTAATACCTATAGTTAAGAAGGGAGATAGAACATGTCCAGGGAACTATCGACTAGTCAGCTTAATATCGGTGGTAGTAAAAATAATGGAATCCCTACTAAAAGG
Source organism: Squalus acanthias (assembly GCA_030390025.1). NCBI lineage: Eukaryota > Metazoa > Chordata > Chondrichthyes > Squaliformes > Squalidae > Squalus > Squalus acanthias. The sequence continues at coordinate 70,531,188 of CM059432.1, read as the reverse complement.
AGAACACAGAAGAACATCTAGAAACTAAAAATATATTAATGAATAGCCAGCATGGATTTCAAAAGGGAAAGTTTTGCTTGACCAACCTCATTGAATTCTTTGAAGAGGTAACAGAGAGAGTAGACAAGGGTAATGCAGTAGATGCAATTTATCTAGATTTCCAAAAGGCCCTCAATAAGGTACCACATAATAGACTAATGAATAAGGTCAGAGAATGTGGATTCGGGGACAAGTAGCAGAATGAATAGCTAGCTGGCTTCAAGACAAAAAGCAGAGAGTAGGGGTAAAGGGTAGCCATTCAGAGTGGCGGAAGGTGGAAAGTGGGGTCCCACAAGGATCAGTGCTGGGACCAATGTTGTTCACAATTTATATTAATGATTTCGAGTTTGGAATCAAAAACACAATTTCTAAATTTGTGGAGGATACCAAATTGGGGGTGATAGTCAATACTGAGGAGGACTACAAGTTAAAAGACAACATTAATAAACTTGCAGAATGGGCATATCATTGGCAAATGAATTTCAACACATAAATGTGAGGTATTACATTTTGGTAAGAAAAATAAGGCCACTTGGAAAGTAAGAATCTAAGTGGGGTAGAAGAGCAAAGGGATCTGAGTACAAATACACAAATTACTAAAGGTAGCAACGCAGGTTAATTGTTTTTATTCGTTCCTGGGATGTGGGTGTCACTGGCAAGGCCAGCATTTATTGCTCATCCCCAACTGCCCTCGAGAAGGTGGTGGTGAGCCGCCTTGAACCACTGCAGTCCGTGTGGTGAAGATACTTCCATAGTGCTGTTAGGGAGGGAGTTCCAGGATTTTGACACTAAAAAAGCAAACCAAGCACTCGGGTTTATTTCTAGAGGGATAGAATTGAAAAGTAGAGAAGTTATGCTAAACTTGTATCGAACCTTGGTTTGACCACACTTGGAATACTGTGTACAATTCTGGTCACCATATTATATAAAGGATATAGAGGCACTGGAGAGGGTGCAAAAAAGATTTACAAGGATGATATCAGAAATGCGAGGTTATACCCATCAGGAAATGATGAAGAGGCTGGGTCTCTTTTTTCTTGGAGAGAAGGCTGAGGGGTGACCTAATAGAGGTCTTTAAAATTATGAAAGATTTTGATTGTGTAGACATAGAGAGGATGTTCCATTTCTGGGGAAGAGGAAAACTAGAGACCATCAATATAAGATAGATAGTCACCAAGAAATCCAATAGGGAATTCAGAAGAAACTTCTTTACCCAGAGAGTGGTGAGAATGTGGAACTCGCTACCACAGGGAGTGGTTGAAGCAAATCGTACAGATGCCTTTAAGGGGAGGCTGGACAAGCATCTGAGGGAGAGGGGAATAGAGGGTTATGCTGATAGAGTTAAATGAGGAAAAACGGGTGGAGGCTCGAGTGGAGCATAAACGCTGGTTGGGCCAAATGGACTGTTTCAGTGCTGTATATCCAATTTAATCTCATGTAATCTGATATTTAAAAATACTCTCTCTCTCTCTCTCTCTCTCTCTCTCTCCAGGCAGGCAGGTCCTCTTTCACCAACAGTCTGAGGCTAGGCAGTCAGCAATGATGACATCATCAGAGGCGACTTTCAGACTGAAACCACTAATTGGTTCATGGGTTCCCACATGCTGGAACTCAATTGCCCAATTAAGTGAAAATTGCATCATTCATCCACATTAATCTGGAGTCGGGGGGGAAACACGAAATGCGGATTACACGACCCCAAGACAAAATCCAGCCCAACGTTTCAGGTCGATGACCTTTCGTCAGAACTGGCAAAAGGTCATCGACCTGAAACGTTAACTCTGTTTCTCTCTTCACAGATGCTGCCTGACCTGCTGAGTATCTCCAGCATTTTCTGTTACTATTCACCTCTGGTTGCCTGGTGTGCAGGTAGATTGGAGGACCTCCTGGTGCATCTACATGGTGATCCAGAATGTTCAAAATTAGTGGGGTTGGGGAAGAGGAGAACGGGGTTGCTCCAACTGCTTACTTCTTTATCGAGCCCTAATTATATGCCTGGGTGTCCATCAGTTCACTGAAAGGTTTCCTCAACTGGCGGCACTGCAAAACATTACCTTCAACCATCTTCAGCCTGAAGTTCCGAGTGGATGATCCATCTTGGCCCCCTCCCGAGGTCCCCACTATCACAGAAGCCAGTCTTCAGCAAATTCGATTCACTCCACGTGATATCAAGAAACGGCTGAGCGCACTGGATACAGCAAAGGTTATGGGCCCAGACAACATCCCGGCTGTCATGTTGAAGACGAGCCAAGCCTCTAGCCAAACTGTTCCAGTACAGCTACAACACTGGTATCTACCTGACAATGTGGAAAACTGCCCAGGTATGTCCGGTCCACAAAAAGCACGACATATCCAATCTGGCCAAGGAAGGATATACTTTCCACAGAGGGAGTGCAACAAAGGTTCACCAGACTGGTTCCTGGGATGGGGGGATTGTCCTATGATGAGAAATTGAGTAGACTAGGCCTATATTCTCCAGAGTTTAGAATGAGAGGTGATCTCATTGAAACATACAAAATTCTTACAGGGCTTGACAGGGTAGATGGCTGGGGAGTCTAGAACCAGGGGTCACAGTCTCAGAATAAGGGGTTGGCCATTTAGGACTGAGATGAGGAGAAATTTCTTCACTCAAGAGGGTGGTGAATCTTTGGAATTCTCTACCCCAGAGGGCTGTGGAGGTTCAGTTGTTGAGTATATTCAAGACAGAGATCGATAGATTTTTGAATATTATGGGAATCAAGGGATATGGGGATCATGCAGGAAAGTGGAGATGAGGTAGAAGATCAGCCATGATCTTATTGAATGGCGGAGCAGGCTCGAAGGGCCAAATGGCCTACTCCTGCTCCTATTACTTATGTTCTTATGGCTGTGGTTGTTGGACGTCAATCATCTCAGCCCCAGGACATCGCTGCTGGAGTTCCTCAGTGCAGTGTCCTAGACCCAACCATCTTCAGCTGCTTCATCAATAACCTTCCCTCCATCATAAAGGTCAGAGGTGGAGATGTTTGCACAGTGTTCAGTTCATTTGTAACTCCTCAGATAATGAAGCAGTCCGTGCCCGCATGCAGCAAGACCTGGACGACATTCAGGCTTGGGCTGATAAGTGGCAAGTAAGATTCATGCCACACAAGTGCCAGGCAATGACTATCTCCAACAAGAGCGAGTCTAACCACTCTTGACATTCAACAACATTACCACCACCGAATCCCCCAACATCAACATTCTGGGGGTCACCATTGACCAGAAACTTAACTGGACCAACCACATAAATACGGTGACTACAACAGCAGGTCAGAGGCTGGGTATTCTGCAGTGAGTGCCTCACCTCCAGACTCCCCAAAGCCTTTCCACCATCTACAAGGCATAAGTCAGGAGTGTGGTAGAATACTCTCCACTTGCCTGGATGAGTGCAGCTCCAACAACACTCAAGAAGTTCGACACCATCCAGGACAAAGCAGCCCACTTGATTGGCACCCTATCCACCACCTTAAACATTCACTCCCTCCACCTGCACTGCAGCAACTGGCCAAGGCTTCTTCGGCAGCACCTCCCAAACCCGAGACCTCTACCACCTAGAAGGACAAGGGCAGTAGGTGCATGGGAACACCATCATCTCCAAGTTCCCCTCCAAGTCACACACCATCCTGACTTGGAAATATATCGCCGTTCCTTCATCGTCACTTGGTCAAATTCCTGGAACTCCCTCCCTAACAATACTGTGGGAGTACCTTCACCACACGGACTACAGCGGTTCAAGGCGGCGGCTCACCACCACCTTCTCAAGGGCAATTAGGGATGGGCACTAAATGCTGGCATTGCCAGCGACGCCCACATCTCAGGAATTAATTTAAAAAATAATGAAACCACTGTCATTTATATGTACCTGCATTGTTTTAGTAGTGCCTTTCTACCGGGGCCCCTGTAGAATCATTTCTCCCAGTGGCATTGGGCTAACCTATTGTTACTCCAATGGCCCAAAGAAAATAGACCCATGTTTCAGGAGTTACCTAGAATATCTAAGCTGTCTAATACCTGCATATGACTAACTCTAAAATGTTATTTCTAATGCTTTTAGTATTAACATAACATTAACATAACATGGGATAATTTTAAGGTCCTATTAATTTTTCTGCTTTTGAACCCCTATTTGATCTCCTATTCTGTGGGTCCTAATCTTAAGTAATCTCTGAAATAAATCCATATCGAAAGCTTTCCAAAATTAACTGGGAGATGGGAGAACAGGGAACGTTGGGTTAAGATTTAAGTTTTGAATAGTGATAGTAAACATAGCATCAAGATTTTCTGTTCGCTATTTCTAGCAATATCGTAAATTGCTCTAAAAGAACATATGTACAACCAAAGGAAATCCTGCCACTATGTTCACAATGTTCCAAACACATAACAATGAGAGAAAAAAAATCTAGCTGCTCCCTGCCACCCCTTTTCTCAAAGACGTGATGAACAGAGGAAATGCAGTAAAAAGAGTAAATACTACATACTTGGATTTTTGGATAGCTTTTGACAAGGTTTCACATCCGGAATTAATGGCTAAGGTAAGGAATCACAGAATAGGAAGTTAAATATAATAATGGACAAAAATAGGAGAACAAAAGTAGCAGTAAACGGGAATTTGGAAGATTACAATTAAGGCACCCCAGAGGGTGCTTTTGAGAACCAAAGTCGTAAATACATGTTGAATGGAACAATGTCACAGCATACAGATCATGAAAGAGAACAAGGCCCCATCATGAATAAACCTGTGAAGTGCCAAAGTCGTCATAAAAGGCATACGAGACACTCGGTTACATTAGCAGAGGGACTGAATACTAAGGCATGGTTCAGACCCCATCTGGAATATTGTGTGGAGTTCTAATCAACTAACCACAGGAAGCATATTACTGCCTTTGAGAGGATACAGGGGTGAGCAACAGAAAGGATTCCAGGATTTTATTATGAAGAAAAGTTAAGGAAGTTCGGCTTGTTTACTTTGGAATAGAGGAAACTTTAAAGCAATTTTATTTAAGTTTTCAAGATTATGAAAGGAGCTAACAAAACTGATATAGGCAAGTTGTTGACTGTGGTAAAGAGAACACAATTAAAAATTTTGAAGGAAGTCAGCAGAACTTATTCCACACAAAGAGCAATAGAATAATGAAATAAGTTTCCAAGGAAAGCCATTGTAGCAGGCAGTATAAATGGCCTCAAGAGAGAATTGGACGAGAGAGAAGGGATTGAGGGATATGGTAGGTGGGGCTGATCTGTGAAAGAAAGGACAGGCCCATTTGTGCTTAAAGACCTTTTTCCTGTGCCTAAGATTATTAATTTAGAAGAACTTATTATATTGAAAACAGGAACAAATCCCCGTTTTGTTAAATAGCATAAAAGCTCACTTATGGTAGTGTTAAGTGTTTACAAAAAAAGACTCGTTGTCGGCGAATATATGAAACTGAACAATGAAATACGTCATAAAAGATTCATAGATAAAGCTACATTCACAGTACAGGAAAAAGGAGAATAAGCTGGAGGAAAGAGAAAACAGATAGCCTCTGGTGAACTATATTCAATTTAGTCATATAGGTCAAACCCCACAAATGAAGGAATCTGTCTTTTAAATGATTAACCATTTCCACATTTTATGGGAAAGGCCAAAGTAAAATGTATTCAAAAATATAAAAGTTGTTTTTTCTGTGAACCAAACTTCAGTCTTACTAACGATGTATTGCCTTCAAAATGAGAAGGCAAAAAAGTAAAATATCAAAATCAATGTAAGGCAGAGTTCAGGTATTTCTTTCAAGTTTATGAGGCGCATACTCCAATTCTCATTTTGCCGAATTGTAACTGTCACTGTTATAGATCTGGTACAAGATACTGCAGTGTCAAACTGACAGCTCAAAATAAACTTGATAAAGTAGCCTAAGTGAAAGTATTTTATGCAAGTGCAGAGTAAACTTAGTTAAATAGATTTTTCCAATTTGGATAACTTTTTCCAAGCTTCTGTACAATTAGTTCACTGTTTATTTCTAGATAGGAAGTATGATGGCTATGCTAGTTTTAAAGGCAAACTCTGGACCCTGTAAAAAAAAAAGGCTGCAAGGATTGCAAGTTTTATTGCATTTGCCATAGCAACTCGTGGTTTGAGCAAATTACCAGAGCAAGAGTTTTCTTTCCTTTATAACCTGAGGAAGGAGCTAGAAGTAATTGATTTTGAGCCAACAAGACAGTTCCAGATTGGGCCAGAAATTCGGCTCTCCGGCTTCCTGCGGGTGCAAGGATCGCGCGCGTACTTACCTAGCGCGCCTGCCGTTGTGCTTCGGGCCCACGTGAAATTCAGCTCCTGGGCCTCCTGCACCTGCCGGCGCGCAGTGCTTGCGTATCCCAGGGGCGCAGTTAGTTCGAAGCGTCCCCTGGGATCACGTGGGCCATGGAGAGCCAATCGGAGCAGGGAATTTCCAGATTTTATGAATAGAGATCGGCCCCAAAACCTCACTAAAACTTCAAATAATTTTTTTTAAAAATCACATTTTTAAAATAACTATAAATTACATAAATTAACTACTTTAAACAAAAATTTAAATTTTTGGAAAAATTAATTACACTTTTTAACGGTGCTAAAAATAAACTTACCTTTGTTTAAAGTATGTAAAAAAGATAAACCTGTTGAAAAAATGTTTAAATTGTACTTAATTCACCACTTACCTTGTTAAAAGCAGGCCTTGCGCCTCCTTTTTTCCTGCGCAGCTTCTCCGTACTTACCCTCACGGAGAAACCTGAAAAAAATGAAGTTCGCTGCGTGCGCGCTGCCTCTCCGGCGCACGCGTTCGACCTCTGAACCCCTTCCTTCAGGGGAACGGAAGTTCCGGTTTCCAGCGCATGCGCGAAACCGGCACTTTTGTTGGGTCTACGGGTGAGTACACAGCGCGTACTCACCCGTGGAGACCCGAATTTCTGGCCCATTAAGTTCCAATGACAGCAGGAAGGTTGCTGGAGAAGTTAAGTGGAGAAAGACAACTAGAGGAAACCCCAAATGCTGAAAGTGCACTACCTTTAATAGTCTGTAGAACAGCTTACAGCCATAGACATTTCTCACTAAATTGATTCAATGTTGTGTGGAACAGTTCTTGAGCTGCTGGGATTATTGAAATGTCACAACAAGGAAGGGCTTTGGGACATTCTGAGCCTGTTAAAAGAGCTATATTTTTAAAATTTTATTCGTCCCTGGGACGTGGCATCGCTGGCAAGGCCAGCATTTATTGCCCATCCCTAATTGCCCTTGAGAAGGTAATGGTGAGCCACCTTCTTGAACTACTGCAGTCCATGTGGTGAAGGTACTCCCATAGTGCTATTGGGGAGGGAGTTCCAGGATTTTGACCCAACGATGATGAAGGAACGGCGATATATTTCCACGTCAGGATGGTGTGTGACTTGGAGGGGAACTTGGAGGTGGTGGTGTTCCCATGTGTCTGCTGCTGTTGTCCTTCTAGGTGGTAGAGGTCATGGGTTTGGGAGGTGCTGTCGAAGAAGCCTTGGCAAGTTGCTGCAGTGCATCTTGTAGATGGTACACACTGCAGCCACGGTACGCTGATGGTGGAGTCAGTGAATGTTTAAGGTGGTGGATGGGGTGCCAATCAAATGGGCTGCTTTGTCCTGGATGGTTTCGAGCTTCTTGAGTGTTGTTGGAGCTGCACTCATCCAGGCAAGTGGGAAGTATTTCATTACACTCCTGACTTGTGCCTTGTAGATGGGTGGAAAGGCTTTGGGGAGTCAGTAGGTGAGACACTCGCCGCAGAATACCTAGCCTCTGACCTGCTCTTGCTGCCACAGTATTTATGTGGCTGGTCCAGTTAAGCTTCTGGTCAATGGTGACCCCCAGGATGTTGATGTCGGGGGATTCGGCGATGCTAATGTTGTTGAATGTCAAGGGGCGGTGGTTAGACATGCTTTTGTTGGAGATAGTCATTGCCTGGCACTTGTGTGGCTGGAATGTTACTTGCCACTTATCAGCCCAAGCTTGAATGTCATCTCGGTCTTGCTGCACGCGGGCACGGACTGCTTCATTATCTGAGGAGGTCCGAATGGAACTGAACACTGCGCAATCATCAACGAACATCCCCACTTCTGACCTCATGATGGAGGGAAGGTCATTGATGAAGCAGCTGAAGATGGTTGGGCCTAGGACACTGCCCTGAGGAACTTCTGCAGTGATGTCCTGGGGCTGAGATAATTGGCCTCCAACAACCACAACTATCTTCCTTTGTGCTAGGCATGACTCCAGCTAGTGGAAATCAAAGTTCTTTCTTTTAACTAGGAGATAAAGTAGCAGCAAGATACAAAGGGCAGGAGAAAAAACAATGAAAAAGCAGTGTGAGCATAGGACAGTGAAAACAATTTGAACTGCTAGAGGAACAAAATGAAGGTCCAGCTGTTGGTGGCATGCGAATGATCCAAAATAGTGCAAGTAAAAAAAGTCACAAATAAGCCACTGCTCACTGCGGCATATTCTAATTATATTCCCAGCAAATTGTTCCCTGAATTAGTCACTGGACAACCCGGGAGCCCATGGTGTAATCTATGGCGTTCGCCGCCAAAATTGACATTGCATTCTGGTTAGCTCAATTTACCAAGGAGGGGAAAAAGTGAGAATTTGCAGAGCCTTTCTAGAGTAGATTATATGGGTGGGTACAGTCACTGACCGAGTGGATAGTATACAGCCTGTGGAGATTTAAACTCAATAGGCCAAGTGACCTTTTTGCATTCTATTAACTTTTATGTAACCTCATGTTTAAGTGCAGATTCAAATGACACTTTTTTCAACTTTTGGTAACTAGTGTTGACATTGATAGATAGGTGAACAGCTATCATTGACTTTGTACTTAATTAAATGATCACTATCTTTGGGCTTGAACAAAACATATTTCACAATACTGTAGCAGACATAAACAAAGTCTTGACACATCCTGTGTTTGAAGTCCTAACCACTCAACACGTTTATTTATTTTTTTGTAAAGTAACATCTTGTTTGGTTTTATTTTCATAGAATACTATTGTTGGCTATGTTTTTCCTCTATTTAAAAAGACACAAAAAAACCCCACTGCACTGGTAGAAGTATGCCAGCCCTGAATAAGGTGCCCACTGCCCTTCCATTGCTCCTCATTGGGCATGTACATGGAGAGAAAAAATCATCTCCAGAAGCATTTAAACTGTAGAGTACATTTTCTGAAATGCAGAGAATGGAATTTCAATATAGAGTCCGACGAAAATAAAAGTGCAATTACCTGACATTATTGAAGGCACCTTTCAATCAGAGGTTTAAAATCAAGACACATCAACAGAGAGAGTAAAATGCTCACCAATAAACTAGATCATAGAATGTATAGGCATACAAAAACTCAGTAAGAGGATGGAATTTAACCTTACCCACTCAGCAGAAATCAGGCATGTGGGCAGTTAAAATGTCTTGAGTTAGTTACCAGGAAAGCCACCTGGATCCCCCAGTGTCCAATTTTAACCTGTTCGTCTAAGGAGGCAGCAAAAGCACCTGCCTGAAGCTGATGGGATCCGAATTGACATATGCAAATCAGGGTCTGATGACGTCAATTGGATCTCAACGACATTTTAACTTGGGCCTGACTGGGGAGGCCTCTGCGTCTTTCCTTTGTGGGGCCAGGAGGAGCCCGACTTAAGTGAAGCTGATGGGTGCCTCTCACTCACTTCCCACCCAGAAGGGGCAGGAAGCGGAATGATGGCATGGTATTGCGGCTCGGCGGTTAAAATTGCTGTGGCCTCATGATGCTGCCGGGTAGGTCCGAAAGTAACCGACTCCCGTGGTTTCCCACTAGGAGTTAAAATCGACCCCCAAATCATCCCTTTCAAAAACATACTCAAAAACAAACAGAATAATTCATAAATTGGGTACAGAACAACCAATATATCATGCACAGAATAAATTAACTTATTAGAAAAATATTCCTTTATAGAAATAAGGAATGATGTTAGTTTTTCCCCAGGTGAATCTATTGATTTTCATAACTCACGTCATCTTGCCTCATGACCACATATGAGCCACGATATTATGCTGAAATCCATTCAATTTATGACTGATTTGAGTTGTACAGGGGCAACAAACCAAATGAGAAGCCATTCCACTGATTCACTACTGGGATCACTGTCACTTCAGGGATTTCCTGTCGACGGTGATGGCAGGCATTAAATACTTATGTCCAAATTTGGTTGAGTGTATTTAAATTGTGCGGTAGCGACTGAGTGATATCATTCATCACATTTTGCATCATTACCGCCATAACAATAAGGAATACATGGGTGTAACTGGCTTTGCTAAGGTGGGTTGAAGAGGATTTAACTTTTAAATGTCCCCTAACCATGTGAAATTTAAAACTTTTTCAACCAAATAAGTCTGCTCCCTATAGCAATTTTGTTCTCCAGGCTCCTGTACAAACAAGTCTAACCCACAAATGGCAAAAAATTATATAGAATATGAAACAAAGGTAAATTTTAAGAAATGCATCTTCTAAAAATGTTTTCACAAAGGATAGAGAAACTTACTACATTTAGACATACCAACATATCCCTTTCACCCAGGTCTGTTGAAAATCTGTTGTAAAAGTTACATTATATCTTAATGAAGTTGACCCAATGTCAAGTTTTGCACTATTATTGTCATTCTTACTTCTTACTTTTGGAGAATTAGAAGTTTTATAATTGCCAAACTTATCAGCCTCATGCCCAGGATCATTGCTCTTCATTGTAATGGGAAATAAAAACAAGCTGAAAATCCTAACCAGAGTCCTTTTGTGCATCCTCCTCCCCCTCCCCCTTCCCCTTCCCCTTCGCTTCACCATAGGCAGCTGAAGGCACGGTTCCTCCCAAAACCCCTCCAGGTCCCTTTCTTCCTTAAATCCCACCACTTTGACCAAGTTTTTGGTCACCCCTCTTAATATCTCCTTTTTGGCTTCATATCCATTTTCTTTTGCTTTAAGCCTCTGAAGCACATTGGGCTGTTTTTGTTGCTGTTAGTTATTGAGTTGTGAAAATGTTCACCTTCATTAGAGTCAGGAGTGACAGTGGCTGCTACCAAGTCTCAACACCATTTTTCAGTCAGACAATGAGCTCAAGATATCCAGTCTTTCAGCTCTTTAACCTACATTATGATCAAATCTGTTACATTTCAATAGCAAGAGAAATTACTGAGTTCTACAAAACAAAATTAAAACTATTGTTAGTTTGATAATTCAGATCTAAAACTCATTTGTCATAAATCTGATCAGCTAGCATATGCCAGTTCATCTAAACAAATAAAACAGGGCTAGTTAGACCACACCTGGAGTACTGTATTCAGTTCTGGGCACCACACCTTCAGAAGGATATATTGGCCTTGGAAGGAGTGCAGTGTAGATTTACCAGAATGATACCTCGACTCCAAGGGTTAAATTACAAGGAGTTTTTACACAAACTAGTGTTGTACTCCCTGGAATTTAGACAGTTAAGGGGTGATTTGATCTAATTTTTCATGATATTAAGGGGAACTGATAGGATAGCGTAGATAGAGAGAAACTATTTCCGCTGGTTGGGGAATCTAGGACTAGGGGGGGGGGGGGGGGGGGGCACAGTCTAAAATTTCAAGTCAGGCCTTTCAGGAGTGAAGTTATGAAACACTTCTACACACAAAGGGTGGTAGAAGTTTGGAATTCTCTTCTGCAAATGGCAGTTGATGCTAGATCAATTGTTAATTTTAAATCAGAGTTTGGTAGATTTTTGTTAACCAAAGATATTAAGGGATATGGGCAAAGGTGAGTATATGGAGTTAGGTCACAGATCAGTCATGATCTCATTGAATGGCAGAACAGGTTTGAAGGGCTGAATGGCCTACTCTTGTTCCTAGGGCTGTTAGGCAATGATAAAATATCCCAATAATTATTAAGTACAGGTAAATTGTTAGGAAAACACAACAGCTTTACTGGCTTCCATATTGTACTTACAAAAACACAGCACTTAAGAGTTACAGCTGCTAGATTTCAAAACAGCATTGCTAAATCAAGCTTGCAACTTTACTAATTTCTTTAATGATTTTCTTATATCCCCCCAGAAAGGTGTTAATAGCTATGATGATTTACTATTATAAAATAATAGCTAAAGCTGAGACAGCTCATTAGCCTACAATTGCTATTTCTGAAAAAGCTCGATACATCTAAATTTGCTCATTTGGTAATGCCCAGTAACATTATCAAGGAGAATATACAAAGCCTACCTTCTTTTTTTCCCCCCCACCCTTCATGCAACTACTCATGTCTTAAGCATAAATGTTCCCAGATGCTAGACAGGGTATCTTTATAGACATTTTTCAGTTACAATTCATGGGATATCTGGCACCTGTATCCAATTTAAGGGGGAGGAGAACTAAAATCTGTCCATTAGTCATCAATAGACTAGTAAAACACACCGGAATTCTGTTAGTTATTTCAACACATTGACAAAATTGAACACCTATTTCTCTCTCTCTCTTTCGCTCTGTGCTAGATTACTAGTTTTCCTTGTTTTTCTTGCAGGGAACTTCTGCTATGGACTTACTTACAAAACAAACTTACTTTTGGGGCCAATTTATATGTTAGAAGTTGCCAGGCACTTCATGGAGCAAGACCAATTGACTAGTGTACTGGATTGGTGTCTTAACTTGATGTGTGATGAGCTGCTAGATTCTCCACAATGATTCCTAAAATCAGCTTAGCTGCAGGAGATAACAAGCACCAGTGATGTCCTCCCCAAAAGAGAAGAGCTAAAGGCCAAGGCAATCAACTAATGCTTTCACCCAAAACTGCTTCAACTGAAATATTATAGTTCACATAATATTATCAGGGCCATTGATTTACAGTGATTGAATAAGTCAAATCCTATTTTCAATAAATAGGATTTTGCCTGTGTTTAGGAAGTTTCATTCCACATTTTCCATCAATTTAAAATTAGGGCCACTAGGTTATGATGACTCAATAAATACAATTCCATTTTCATTACATGGTATTATGGCATTTTCTCAGACTTTTCTGACAATCAGCTTTCTGCCTTTATTTTGTTGGAGTAAATGTCAGTTTACCAAACATTCATATTTTAGGCTTTGTACACTTCCTTCCGTCATTGGATAAAATGTGAATGGACTCTTTGTTTGGACTCTAGTCGTCATGCACAAGGGAACGCATTAATTTTTGCAAGTCACACCACCTTGCAAGGAGGTCTAGGAACAGAATCACCGTTGCCCAGAGATGATCATATTTCTTGATTCCACTCATTTTTCCACAAATGCTGCAAATTAGTGTACTTGAACATTTCCAATGTTAGGCAATCTTCCTCACTCTTTGAAGTTCATTCTCCGCAGACCATTATCTCAATATCCTGGGGGACCACAGGGAATTGTTTCTTTGAGAATTCAAACACGTCAGTCTGATGAGGTCCACTTGTTTCCCTGACTTTATAAATGCCATTGCTCTGGCTTTCTCGGTATGTTTGCACAGCAGAATGCACTTAGCTCACCCAAACCCCATCGATTCCTGAAAAAGTTTTGTGAAATGTTTAGTGTTATCCACACCTAGTAGTGAATTTCCCTGAACAGGGGAATCAAGCTATTTGTTCTACTTGGTTGATAGATAAATGTCACTATATGGCTGATAGACAGCTAACCTTATTTGCAGTGTGTCCAAAATTTGGAATTCGCCTCCTAGCATTTATTTTTTGGCACTTCATTGGGATTGGGGATATTTGATGTTTTTGCAAACTATTTCCCATACTTTATCAAGTTAAGGATAAGTACAGATGAATCTGCAACAGGTGAAGCAAACAGGACCTCTTCAGGGACCATGGGAATTCCACAGTGCTTCCCTGCCTGAGCAGCGTCTGAGGAATAGTTAAATATATTCCCCTACAGGGCCTACACCATTTGTGAAATTACACAAAGAAGAAAAATCTTGGAAACTTCAACAGATTTACGTTCCAGCGGATTCAAAAAGGGTTAACAGACATTTATACTCCAAGAGGAAAGTAACGTGGAATATAGGGGTGTAATTTTGATTTTGGGCGATAGTGTAAAATAGGCAATATTGGATCAGCCGCCTGTTATACATCTGTCCCGATTTTCATTTCCATTGATGTCATGGAAATGAAAATTGTGAGAGACGTATAAACGGGTGGCTGCTCTTATATCGCCCATTTGATACCATCACCCAAAGTCAAAGTTACCCCTTAGATATCCAAAGAAATCTGTCCAATAAAAGGAGAATTGAAGGCTCAGGTTTCTTCTCTCTTGCTTTGACTCAAAATATTCAAAAATGTCCTCAATATCAGAATGGGGTTGAAAGCCTTGATTGTACTGCTGAGAGTTAATGTTAATACCTTAAGTTTAAGTCATGGTTCATTCCAATGTGTTATGCAATTTAGAGTACTTGGGGGAAAAATTCGGTTGCTTTGTGCCTCCCGTTAGCGCCCTCTTAGGGCGCTAACGGGGCGCAAAGCAACTAGCGTCCGGGCGCGGCGATGTTTGTGCCACTCGTGAAATTGACCAGACATTTTGCGGCGGTGCTAAACACTACCGCCACGATCTCCTGCGCCCGCAGATTGTGACGTCATTCGAGCGTGTAACGCCCCGGTCGCGCCCCGGACTGGATGTTAAGTGGCGCCCCCTGCCTTTCCGCCTGCCGCTAGCAACGACAGGTTGAGGGGAACGTTTTGCAGTCGGGAAGGGACTGGGGGAGCGCTACTTAAAGGCGGCCGCTTCCTGCCTTTTTTTGTCGGCGACATTTTTGCACCACGCAATCTGAGAGAGAGAGAGAGAGACTTCTGGAGAGATTCAACGCTGTGGGAAGGAGTTTTGGGTACTGAGCAGCACTTTGCAGGTTCATTTTGATTTGACCTTCTTTGCATCGATTTAGAAGAGACTAAATGGGGGCTGCACTCTGAGCTCTTTCCCTGGGCCTCTCCATTGTTCTTTCCAGCAGAATTGATGTACAGGTCTCTCCAGGCCGAGATTCAAGGCTGCAATGAGTAGGGTGTGGATGGAGAGCAAGAGCGACCCTCCCCTTTAAGAACTGGCCGGCGCCAGTGTGTCTGTGTTCCATTGCTGACTGACATCACATGAGCTTCACCAGTGCTCTGAGTTAGCGCCTCGCTCCTCAGCGTTAGCGCCTTAAGAGAGGTGTGTAGCGCCTGATTTAGCGCTCCAATCACCTCTGGGGCGATAGAAGCCAAATCTGCAGTCGGAGGCGATAATTAGCGCCAGGCGCTAAACTTTGCGCTCGGCCGATAACTGTGCCCCAAACGGGGGCGATACCGAATTTCTCCCCCCTTGTGTTTACTTGATTTAAATGTACTGGACTCCAAGGTTTTGTTCAATGTTTCAAAAGGAGGATCAATTATGCCCTTCTTTCCCAGACTTTGTACTAACTAATCTTTGTGAGGACAACAACAACAACAACAAGTATTTATATAGCACCTTTAACATAGTAAAACGTCCCAAGGTGCTTCACAGGAGTATTATAAGACAAAAAATTTGACACCGAGCCACATAAGGAGAAATTAGGGCAGGTGACCAAAAGCTTGGTCAAAGAGGTAGATTTTAAGGAGCTTCTTAAAGGAGGAAAGAGAGGCGGAGAGGTTTAGGCAGGGAATTCCAGAGCTTAGGGCCTAGGCAACAGAAGGCACGGCCACCAATGGTTGAGTGATTTTAATCAGGGATGCTCAAGAGGGCAGAATTAGAGGAGCGCAGATATCTCGGGGGGGTTGTGGGGCTGAAGGAGATTACAGAGATAAGGAGGGGTGAGGCCATGGAGGGATTTGAAAACAAGGATGAGAATTTTGAAATCGAGGCGTTGCTTAACCGGGAGCCAATGTAGGTCAGCGCGCACAGGGGTGGTGGACGAACGGGACTTGGTGCGAGTTAAGAAACGGGCAGCTGAGTTTTGGATCACCTCAAGTTTATGTAGGTTAGGGGACAAACATCAATTAGTACAAAATCTGAAAAATAAAGCTTTTTTGGAGTAATTTGAGGTAACAATACAGATGTAGAAAGTTTGTTGCAATGAAATATTTGATTCAAATAATGCCTCATCACATATCATCTGAATGTTGAACTCTATCTCAGTCAGTCATTCTTGCAACTACAGGATGCATCAGTAAAGAGATCAGAAAAACATGTCTAACTAAATATTGCTGTAGCCCTTTTTCTATTTTTACTATCACCTTGAGAATCAGCAAAAAGAGGCACGTGAGGAGCATATGCCAGGAGAACCTAGTCTAGTGGTTAAATATTAACGTCCTGTTTCCCAAGTAGAACATGATCAACAATCTGTTTTCATGGGAGCCTTGTTTTCTAAAATTAATTGCCACTGCCTCCTTATGAAGGCTGTAGAATCATGCTTCCATTGAGAAGGTGCTTGCTGGCCACTGGTACAAGAGACAACTGTGCATCATCCAATGACAGGAAAACTGAGTGGTTTCGTATGTGCTGGTGCAAACAGTTGATTGACAACCATACTGGCCAAAGTATTAGCTTGTTCACGGGTAAGATGGTCTGCTGTCAAGATCAGTTCACTGTTCGATAATTGAGGGAGTCATCAATGAGAACAGTATCTGGGAGGAAACTCGATGGTGCAGTCTGAGACTGAAAATGCTAGAAACACTCAGCAGGTCACACAGCGCCTGTGGAGAGAACAGAGGAGTTAGAGTTTCAGGTAAGGATCCGTCCTCTAATTCTGCTGTTATTTAGCTCAAATCTGATCTAGGTTGATAGGAGGAAATATCGACTGCCTCAAAGTGCAATTGTGTTCCTTGCATATGCTTTATTATGGAGGCTAACCACCATGTGGCTTGTGGGAGTTGTAGTGTTGTTGCTAAACTGAGAACTTTGGGCCATAGCTGGAAAGATCTCAATGAAAAGGCTTGCATTTGAACCAGTGACAATAGCAGCTTGATGCCTTACAATGATATCTAGCTGAAACATATTAAGGTTTGGTCATTCTGGCCCTAACTTTCATGTCTGTGGATGGACCGGGTGGAAAGGTGAGGGACAGGTACAACAGGATTAGCACCAGCTTGACTTTTAGGGTCAGCTTCTATTTAATAAAGAGGTTAAGTTCCTGGACCATATTGGGACTTGGTTCAAGAACTTGCAGAGGCAGGTGGGAATTTAGCTTTTATAAGCTGCTGACAAGTGATCATTAAAATTTTAGCGGGCTGCAGCTACCTGTGGTTGGAAAAAACATGGAAACAGGCCGTTTGCTCCAACTAGTCCACATTATCCTCCCTAACAGCAGTAATCCTAATTCCATGTACCTGCCCTGTTCCCATATCCCTTTATTAACATTTCTTTCAACCACCTTGCTTAAATGTTGATATGCTGTCTGCTTCAATCACTAAATTCAATAATGCATTTCACAGCCTCACAACCCTCTGTGTAAAAAAGGTTTTCTTGCTGTCCTAAATCTCTTACCTTTAATCTCATTTACACTTGTTCTAGACTACTCAATCATTGCAAACAGCCTGTTTCTATCTACTCTGTCCCATCCCGTCATAATTTTAAGCACCTCTATTAAATCACCCTGTCATCTCCTCAGTTCTAATGAAAGCAGATCCAATTTTCAAGTCTTTCTGCTTATTTGCATTTCCTCATACCAGGCAGCATCCTCGTGAACCTCTACCCTCTCTATTGCCTCAACATCCCTGCTATAGTTAAACTTGTACAGGA
The DNA here is from genome assembly GCA_030390025.1 of Squalus acanthias. NCBI lineage: Eukaryota > Metazoa > Chordata > Chondrichthyes > Squaliformes > Squalidae > Squalus > Squalus acanthias. The sequence goes on along the minus strand of CM059432.1, from coordinate 70,513,411 downwards.
CCCTGGTCAGGCCGCATTTAGAGTACTGTGCACAGTTCTAGTCTGCATACTATAAAAAGGACATAGACGCACAAGAGAAAGTGCAAGCAAGATTTACAGGGATGGTACCAGAACTGAGAGATTACAGCTATCGGGAAAGATTGAACAGGTTGGGGCTTATTTCTTTAGAAAAGAGAAGACTTAGTGGAGACCTGATAGAGGCCTTTAAAATTATGAATGGGTTGGACAGGGTAGATATAGAGAGAATGTTTCCACTTGCTGGCGCTGCGCTTTTCCGCCTCCGACTCCTGTTGCTGGCAGTGGCATTGTGGCTGCTTCTGGCCCGCAGTCTTTTTTTTTCTTGTATTAGGATTTATTGGAACATTTGACAACAGACTTGGGAAATGTACATTTCCATGACACCAACATACATATTTGTGGGCGCCAGTGAAATATCAATTACATTTGTACTTGATTAGGCTATTCTGTTCATCAGCAAATTTTACATTGCAAACAAAATCAGGAAAGTGACCATTTAACAGAAGAGTCCCACAGCTTCAGACAGGGCAAATCCAAGGATAGCGCATGAGAACAACTGCTGCTTCAGAGAAGGATTTCTGGCACAGTCAACAATAAGGCTACCAAAGACTGTTCCAATACCAGCACCGGAAACAGCCACGCCTACTGTGGCGGCTCCAGCACCAATAAACTTTGCAGCGGTGTCAATGTCCTGCCTTGTAGCACTCGTCTGGAACTCTCCGAGCACTTCTTGAGCAAATTAATTCTTGCCCTGGGTCCTTCTCAGAAGTGCTGTGTTTCCCTCATTGTATTTGTGTACCTTACAACAGCAACAGTGAGAACTGATGGTCGGTCACCACTCACAGATGGTGCAAGGCTCAGTGGAACTGGAGGATATTTTGCAGACCGAGCCTCTGGTGTGAACATAACTGACACAGGAAGTGGTCTACAAAGAGCTCTAGATCCATTGCTGCGGCCGATACCACTTTAGCACAAGTGAGCATCACAGCGATGAAACGGCAAAAATCCATAGCAGCAGCAGTCTTTTTTCTTCCCTCCTTCTCTGAAGCGTATATGTTGTGATACACAAGGTATCGCAATTGTGTGGGACAGGCGCGATGGACCAGATGGTATTTACCTGTCCAACATTGTTCATATGTTAGTATATTATTAGTATATTATTCTTCCTGCAGCGCACAGCCGTTGCTGCCACCGCATTCACCATCCCATTCCGCAGCGCCCAGCCACTCCGCACCAGCTCGCTCTCCATCACCGATTGGGGTTTTCCTCGTGGACATCCTGGGAAGTCTCTACGGACCCCCAGGGACTCGTGGACCCCGGTTTGAGAACCACCGGCTTGGATGGTTTCACAAGGAAACTAGACGAGTACATGAGAGAAAAGGGAATAGAAAGATATGCTGAAAGGCTGAGATGAGGTAGATGGAATGGGAGGAGACTCATGTGGCGTAAAAAAACCAGCACAGACTAGTTAGGCTAAATGGCCTGTTTCTGTGCTGTATATTCTTTGTAATTCTGTAGTATGGAGCCTAAAACTGCAAACAGTACTTCAACTGTAGTTTTACTAAGGTTATATATAGGTTCACCATTACATCTTGACTTTCATATTCTATACTTGCAGATTTGAACCTTTCCAAAGATTGTTTGAAGCAAAAAAAAATGGCTGGCAAAATAAATATGGATGCAGGAAATAAGAGTTTGTCAGCTTCTGATAGGGAGTTTGTGTTGCATGCTCTGTTTGATGGCTGGTAAAATAAAAGTGATGTTGTATGAGATGGGTATGAGGAGAGTTGTTATTCCAGAGCACCCTCCTCAGAGGACAGCATGTCTAGCAAGAAGTAGCAGCAATGCATTCCACTACATCCATTACTTACAAGGCCTGGGAAGAGATGTAAAAGATGGTGGCACACCTGAAGGAAGCTGCCACAGTCAGCATACCCCATTGTTGCATTTATCAGGTACATGACACATATACGTGTATCACAAAGTGATACTGGGCAAACTGTTGTATATTTGCTGCTGGCCCCGTCCAAGCCCTCACAAATCTTACAGCTCTTTTACAGCCAACCATACATAGCCATAGGGCGCACATTACAGCTTTAACTTACAATTAACACCTTGGCACATTTACTTTCTCAAAGGGCTTCACACATAAAAGCACTGGAATACAATCTAGCTTCATGATACATTGCCATAAACTTAAGCTCATCCAAAACTCTGCTGCCCGTATCCTAACTAGCACCAAGTCCCATTCAACCATCACCCCTCTGCTCAATGACCTACATTGGCATTCAGTTGCCGAATTCCTCCATTATTAAATTCTCATCCTTATGTTCAAATCCCTCCATGGATTTGCCCCTACCTGTCTCTGTAATCTTCTCCAGCCATACAACCCTTCGAGAATTCTGTGTTCCTCCAACTCTGGCCTTTTGTCCACCCTCACCTCCTTCACCCTACAATGACTGCTGTGCCTTCAGCTGTCTAGGCCCTAAGCTCTGGAATTCCCTCCCTAAGCCTCTCCGTCCTCTTTTAAGCCCCCCCTTAAAACCTATCTCTTTTACCAAGCGTTTGGTCAGCAGTCAGAATATCTTCTCTTTTGGTTTGGTGTCAAATTTTGTATGAAGCACTTTGGGACATTTTACTACATTAAAGGCGCTATATAAATGTAAGTTACTATTGTTGTGGCACAAATAGAGATACATGGGTTTGATCTAATAGCCATTACAGTGACATGGTTGCAAGGTGGCCAAGGTTGGGAACTAAATGTTCCAGGGTATTTGGCGTTTTGAAAAGACAGGCTGAATGGAAAAGGAGGGGGAGCAGCCCTGATAATAAAGGATGACATAAGGACAGTAGCGAGAAAGGATGTTGGCTCGGAAGATTAGAAAGTAGAATCAGTATGGGTGGAGATAAGGAATAACAAGGGGAAGAAAACATTGGTAGGCGTAGTAGAGAGGCCCCCTAACAGTAGCTATACCGTTGGACAGAATATTAATCAAGAAATAGTAGGAGCTTGCAACAAAGGTAATGCAATAATCTTGGGGGACTTTAATCTTCATATAGACTGGATAAATCAAATTGGCAAAGGTAGTCTGGAGGACGAGTTCATGGAATGCATTCGAGACAGTTTCCTAGAACAATACGTCATGGAACCAACCAGGGAACAGGCTATTTTAGATCTTCTAATGTGTAATGTGACAGGGTTAATTAGCAATCTCATAGTAAAGGATCCTCTGGGGCAGAGTGATCATAATATGATAGAATTTCACATTAATTTTGAGAGTGACTTGCCTAAGTCCGAAACTAGAGTCTTAAACTTAAATAAAGCCAATTACATAGGTATGAGGGGCGAGTTGGCTAAGGTAGATTGGAAAAATAGATTAAAAGGTATGGCGGTAGATAAGCAGTGGCTAGCATTTAAAGAAATATTTCATAATTCTCAACAAAAATACATTCCATTGAGAAACAAAAACTCCACGTGAAAGTGATCCAAATTAATATAAGTAGAGAAAAAGTACTAGAGAAACTAACGGAACTAAAAGCCAACAAATCCATTGGACCTGACGGCTCACATCCTAGGGTTCTAAAAGAGGAGGCTGAAGAGATAGTGGATGCATTGGTTTTGATCTTCCAAAATTTCCTAGATTCTAGAATGGTCTCAGCGGATTGGAAGGTCGCAAATGTAACACTGCTATTCAAGAAAGGAGGGAGAGAAAAAACAGGGAACTACAGGCCAGTTAGCCTGACATCAGTCATCGGGAAAATGCTCGAATCTATTTTTTTTAAATTCGTTTATGGGATGTGGGCAACGCTGGCAAGGCCAGCATTTATTGCCCATCCCTAATTGCCCTTGAGAAGGTGGTGGTGAGCCGCCTTCTTGAACCGCTGCAGTCCTTGTGGTGAAGGTACTCCCACAGTGCTGTTAGGTAGGGAGTTCCAGAATTTTGACCCAGCGACGATGAAGGATCAGCGATATACTTCTAAGTCAGGATGGTGTGTGACTTGGAGGGGAACTTGGAGGTGGTGGTGTTCCCATGCGTCTGCTGCCCTTATCCTTCTAGGTGGAAGAGGTCGCGGGTTTGGGAGGTGCTGCCGAGGAAGCCTTGGCGAGTTGCTGCAGTGCATCTTGTAGATGGTACACACTGCAGCCACGGTACACCGGTGGTGGAGGGAGTGAATGTTTAAGGTGGTAGATGGGGTGCCAATCAAGCGGGTTGCTTTGTCCTGGATGGTGTCGAGCTTCTTGAGTGTTGTTGGAGCTGCACTCATCCAGGCAAGTGGAGAGTATTCCATCACACTCCTTACTTGTGCCTTGTAGATGGTAGAAAGGCTTTGGGGAGTCTGGAGGTGAGACACTCGCCGCAAAATACCTAGTCTCTGACCTGCTCTTGTTGCCACAGTATTTATGTGGCTGGTCCAGTTAAGTTTCAGGTAAATGGTAACCCCCAGGATGTTGATGGTGGGGGATTCGGCGATGGTAATGGCATTGAATGTCAAGGGGCGGTGGTTAGACTCTCGCTTGTTGGAGATAGTCATTGCCTGGCACTTCTGTGGCGTGAATGTTACCTGTCACTTATCAGCCCAAGCCTGAACATCGTCCAGGTCTTGTTGCATGCAGGCATGGACTGCTTCATTATCTGAGGAGTTGTGAATGGCACTGAACACTGTGCAGTCATCAGCAAACATCCCCATTTCTGACATTATGTTGGAGGGAAGGTCATTGATGAAGCAGCTGAAGATGGTTGGGCCGAGGACACTGCCCTGAGGAACTCCTGTAGCGATGTCCTGGGGCTGTGATGATTGACCTTCAATCACCACAACTATCTTCCTTTGTGCTAGGTATGACTCCAACCAGTGGAGAGTTTTCCCCCCAATTCCCATTGACTTCAGTTTTACTAGGGCTCCTTCATGCCACACTTGGTCAAATGCTGCCTTGATGTCTAGGGCAGTCACTCTCACCTCACCTCTGGAATTCAGCTCCTTTGTCCATGTTTGAACCAAGGCTGTAATGAGGTCAGCAGCCGAGTGGTCTTGGCAGAATCCAAACTGGGCATCAGTGAGCAGGTTATTGGTGAGTAAGTGCTGCTTGATAGAACTGTCAATGACACCTTCCATCACTTTACTGATGATTGAGTAGACTGATGGGGTGGTAATTGGCCGGACTGGATTTGTCCTGCTTTTTGTGGACAGGACGGGCTGGATTTTCCAAGCCCCGAGGAGGCGGGCATGGAGGCGGTACAGCCGTTAAATTCGGAGAAAGTGGGGGCGGAAGCAAAGCCGCCCCCATCCCGCCTCCGTGCCCTTTTGCCCGGAGGCGGGAAGATGTGCAGCTTCGGGTCCCGTCTCCTGGAGGTGGAAAAGGCATTTAATCCTTTTAACTGCCTGTTAACAGGTGGTTAACAGGCAGAAAAAAGGATTAGTGCCATTTTACCTTCACAGGTGAAGGCTTCCGACCTCGGAGAACCCCGCCGGGTTGGAGGAGATGTGGAGGAGGTCTGCGGTGGTTGGAGGCACCTGGAAGTAAGTTGTAGAGGTGAGTGATGGGTGCAAGTGTGGAGTGGTAAGTATGCAAGGTGAGTGATAAGTTTTAAAAAGTGTTCACTTACCTTGTTTTCTTTCTACAGCCTTCAGCCGCGGTGGATCGGGAGAGCCGACATCCTCCTTGTCAATCTCACAGACTGGCTGATGGAACCTCCATACCAACAGCCATGTGAAATTTATACATTTGAAAGGTTTGATGAGTCCTGAACACAAGAACTCATCAAACTAAAGAGAATGTCAGTGTTTGACAGCGTCACAGAGCTGTCAAACGCTGACATTTCTTCTTTGAAGAAGTCTTGACAGATAGTAAGTCTGACGTTGACGTGATCTGTCAGTGACTTCCTCCCTAATTGGCCTGCTGAACCTGCAGGGCGGGCTTAACAAGCTCAATCAGGGGAAAATCCCTCTGGTTGGTCAGGCGAGGATGGAGGTGGGACATTGACACGACAAGCAGCTGTCCCGCCTCCATTCACAAAATCCAGCCCGACATATCTGGGCAGTTTTCCACAGTGTCGGATAGATACCAGTGTTGTAGCTGTACTGGAACAGCTTGGCTAGAGGCGCGGCTAGTTCTGGAGCACAAGTCTTCAGCACGACAGCCAGAATGTTGTCAGGGCCCACAGCCTTTTCTGTATCCATTGCTCTCGGTCGTTTCTTGATATCACGTGGAGTGAATTGAATTGGCTGAAGACTGGCTTCTGTGATGGTGGAGACCGATATGGATCATCCACTCGGCACTTCTGGCTGCAAACGCTTCAGCCTTGTCTTTTGCACTCACGTGCTGGGCTCCACCATCATTAAGGATGGGGATATTCATGGAGCCTCGTCCTCCCGTTAGTTGTTTAATGGTCCACCACCAATCACGACTGGATGTGGCAGGACCGCAGAGCTTTGATCTGATCCGTTGATTGTGGGATCGCTTAGCTCTGTCTATAGCATGCTGCTTCCACTTTTTAGCATGCATGTAGTCCTGTTTTGAAGCTTCCCACCTCATTTTTAGGTACGCCTGGTGCTGCTCCTGGCATGCTCTTCTACAATCCTTATTGAACCAGGTTGGTCCCCTGGCTTGATGATAATGGTAGAGTGAGGGATATGCCGGGCCACGAGGTTACAGATTGTGGTGGAATACAATTCTGCAGCTGCTGATGGCCCACAGCGCCTCATGGATGTCTAGTTTTGAGCTGCTAGATCTGTTCTGAATCTATCCCATTTAGCACGGTGGTAGTGCCACACAACACAATGGAGGGTGTCCTCAGTGTGAAGACGGGACTTCGTCTCCACAATGACTGTGCGGTGGTCACTGCTACCAATACTGTCATGGACAGATACATCTGCGACAGGTAGATTGGTGAGGACGAGGTCAAGTAGGCTTTTCCCTCATATTGGTTCTCTCCTCACCTGTTGCAGGCCCAGACTGGCAGCTATGTCCTTCAGGACCTGTCAGCTCGGTCAGTTAGTGGTGCTACCGAGCCACTCTTGGTGATGGACATTGAAGTCCCCTACCCAGAGTACATTCTGTGCCCTTGCTACCCTCAGTGCTTCTTCCAAGTGGTGTTCAACATGGCAGAGTACTGATTCATAGGCGGTAGGTGGTAATTAGCACGAGGTTTCCTTGCCCATGCTTGACCTGAAGCAATGAGACTTCATGGGGTCCAGAGTCAATGTTGAGGACTCCCAGGGCCACTCCTTCCTGACTGTATACCACTGTGCCACCACCCCTGGTGGGTCTGTCCTGCCGGTGGGACAGGACATACCCAGGAATGGTGATGGAGATGTTTGGGACATTGGCTGAGAGGTATGATTCTGTGAGTATGACTATGTCAGGCTGTTGCTTGACTAGTCTGTGGGACAGCTCTCCTAATTTTGGCACAAGTCCCCAGATGTTGGTGAGGAAGATTTTGCAGGGTTGACTGGGCTGGGTGTGCCATTGCCGTGTCCGTAGCTGGTGCCGAGGTCGATGCCAGGTGGTCCATCTGGTTTCATTTTTATTATTTTGTTTTGTATCGGTTTGTTACAACTGAGTGGCTTGCTAGGCCATTTCAGAGGGCAGTTAAGAGTCAACCACATTGCTGTGGGTCTGGAGTCACGGCCGATTCCCTGAAGAAAATTAGTGAACCAGCTGGGTTTTTACAACAATCCGATAGTTTCATGCTTACCATTATCTGATACTAGCTTTATCTTTTATTCCAAATTTATTTAATTAACTGAATTCAAATTCCCCAGCTGCCGTGGTGGAATTTGAACTCATGTCTCTGGATCATTAGTCCAGGTCTATTGGATTACTAGCCAAGTGACATTACCACTATGCTACCATTCCCCAGGAATCCATTGTTAAGGAAGTGGTATCAGGGCACTTAGAAAATCATAACATGATTAGGCAGAGCCAACATGGTTTTATGAAAGGGAAATCGTGTTTGACAAATTTATTAGAGTCTTTTGAGGATGTAACTAGCAGGATAGATAAACGGGAGCCAGTGGATGTAGTATATTTTGATTTCCAAAAGGCATTTGATAGGGTGCCACATAAAAGGTTATTACACAAGATTAGAGCTCATGGGGTTGGGGGTAATATATTAGCATGGATAGAGGATTGGTTAACGGACAGAAAACAGAGATCTTTTTCAGGTTGGCAGGCTGTAACTAGTGGGGTGCAGCAAGGATCAGTGTTGGGGCCTCAGCTATTTACAATCTATATTAATGATCTAGATGAATGGACTGAGTGTAATGTATCCAAGTTTGCTGATGATACCAAGCTAGGTGGGACAGTTAGCTGTGAGGAGAACACAAAGGGCTGGATTTTGATTCAGGGGTGGGTTGGGATCGTGTAATCCGCATTTTGTGTTAGCCACCCGAATCTAAATCGATGTGGGAGATTGATGCGATTTTAACATAATTGGCCAATTGAGTTCCAACGTGTGGGAACCCATGGCCAGTGAATTTTTCCAGTCTGAAAGTCTCTTCCGATGACGTCATCATTGCTGCAGCATTTAAGGTCTGCAACAAGCCTTGCTTCCTCTGCAGGCTGCCAAGCTTCTGCCTTTGCATGTTAGAGGCACCTGCAGGAAGAATGGCCGGCCAGAGACCTAGGTCTGCACCTCGATTTGATGACGTCACCCTGCAAGCTTTAATTGAGGGAGCCAGAGCTAATAAGAAGGTGCTCTTCCCTTCTTCAGGGAGGAAGAAGCCTTCCCATCAAACCAAGGCTGTGTAGATCCAGGTGGCAGAGGAGGTCAACTCGTTGTCCATAACCCGCAGAACCTGGCTTCAGTGCAGGAAGAGGTTTCATGACCTGCTGCGCACTGGAAAAGTAAGTATGAATTTCCCATCACCCTCATTCTGATCCCCATTGCCTCTCCTCACCAGCACTCAGCTTTGACAACCTCTTCCTCCACATCCCACTTGACACTGACATCCCTGCACCCTTACCCATTCCCTCTCTCTGTATGGTCACATTCACCTAACTATTCGACTATGCAGCCCTCACACTCCCTATCGCTGTGATGCTATGAAAACAACTTACAACACACAGGAAGGGCCCATGGTCTTGCCACCTCACTCTGAATTTGTCTCCTTCTAACCATCAATGATATAGATTCTCTACACTCACTCCTTCATTCTCACTCAAACTCCACTTGTCTCCCTCATTGCAGGAAAAGAGAGCTCACAATAAGAGGGAAAGAGCGAGGACAGGAGGAGGGCCACCCTCAGTAGCCCAGCTCACCACCTGGGAGGAGGCAGTCCTGGAGATCATGGGAGTGGAGGAGGATGCGCAAGTGGGGGATGGACAGACGGGTGCATCAGAGCAAGCTGGTGACAGAATAGTTTATCATCTCTCTCATTGACATTGCATGAGTCACGGATAATGATTCTGATGCTCCAGCAGACTGACTTATGCTCATCTGCAATATGCAATGTGCATGTAACCTTGGACTCACATCTCTGAACTTTCCTTTACTCCCCCCCAGGACCATCGCGAGCAGCCGTCCCCACCATCCAAGAGGAAGAGCATGAGCCTCACCACTCCTCAGAGGAAGCTGCAACCTCTGAGGGCGCAGCATCAGCAGAATTCAGCGCACCCAGCACCAGCACAGACACTCACACCTCAGAGGGAACATTGCGAGATAGAGTAGTGTTGTCACCTGGTGTATCACAGCTCACAAGTGAGCATCAGCAGATAGTGGAGACAGGGACAGCAGTGGAGAGTCCTAGTCGGAGGGCGCAGGACTCTCCTAGCTCAGCTCAGCTGCATGTTGACCCTCTGCCTCTGTGTCCATCCATAAGATCAGCGGTGCTGGAACTCCAGGAACAGATGCAGGAGTCTCTGGCAGGTTTTGTCTCCAGGGTCGCTGCGAGTGTGGAGCGAATGGAGGAGTCCATAGCGAACATGAGCAGAGCCTTTGTGGAGTCATTGGCGCATGAACACATCACCACGGAAAGGATGGCAACCTCCGTGGAATGGATGGCTACAGTAGAGGAGAGGATGGCTACGGCTATGGAGGAGATAAGTCGCCAGAGTGTAGAAAACATGATCATTGTTCGGAATAGACTGGCATTTCTTGAGGAGCGATGGTCATCTATTGAACACAGAAACCAGACCTTCATGGAGGTCCTTCTGAGTAGGACTGCCAGTGCAGATACGGGTCCCCATGGCCCCCCCTGATGTGCAGCAAGGTGCTCTCAATCCACTTGCAAGCGCTGAGGTGGGGCTGACCCATGAGAGGGATGTTGGTGGCAGACAACAAGCAAGTGGGGGCTCCTCTGCAAGCGCTCACACGACCAAGCCACTGCAAAGCCCTCGGTCAGAGCCTCACCAGAGTCCTCACCCAACTGAGATGGGCGTCTCAACCCCTGCACAGCCGCAGGAGCAGCAGACTGTTGCCGAGCCCGCTCAGGCTCGCAACCCCAGAGGATGCCCGCCAAAGGTGTCGAGGCAGGAGCAGTAAGAAAGTGAGCAAGGGGCCTCCACATCTGCTGAAGCCACGGGAAGCACCACGTAGGAGCACGCGTAAAAGAAAAATAATGCACAAATAGTCACAAGGGTAGTCACTTGGGTGTAATGTTGTGTTTAATCTTGAAATGCCAGCACTTGCTTGGTGTGATTACAAATTCTGCTGGCAAACTGCTGAAGTTGTGGCGTCTGTCATTTCGCAAATGGGACTTCCACATTGAGGGCTTAGGATGACTTGCAATTGTCAGTATGGTGGTCAGCGTGATAGGAATCCGCAGGTTCCTGGCCATTGTCGATGGTCTGATAAGAAGGTGCGAGGCAAAGCAAATCTGGTCAAGTGCATCCCTTGCATCTCCGGCAGCAATGTGGTCGCGCGCTGGCACCTTCTGGCCTGTGCAGCTTCAGGTGGGTGAGCAGCAGCTTGGCGCTCCTGTTGATGCTGCTGCTGCTGGTGGTGCTGTTGTTCATGGTTCTGCTGCTGCCACGGCTGGTCCTCGTCCGAATCTGATGTCCAGGAGGAAAGGAAATAAATGGTTCCCATGCTCCTGGTATATGTCTCAGTTGAGGAAGCGCTTAGTCAAGGTGGCGAGAGGGGTTTCCCAGGAGGTCACACTGGAGATGGGTGTCAGGCTCCAAACTTCCACAGCTGTGGTTATGCCATATAAAAGTTCCCCCAGACCACAGACAACAAAGTCCTGCCAACTGCAAATGATGGCTGATCACATCTCCTATTTCATGGTTAAGCTGCAGCTGAGAGTCAGCAATCCAAATGTGCTACCGTCAGGTTTCACATTCGTGGTTCAGAACTGGCGTGCTTCACATGGAAAAAGGGTTAAAATTACAAAGGCCTTTCAAAATGGCATTATAGAGGCAATTTAATGCTTGTTAAGGGCGGACGGAGTCGGGACCAGCAGACACGATTTAATGAAAATTGCGTGGAGGTGGGATGGAGGCGGGCTTGTGCCCGCCCACCAGTTTTCGCAATTTTAACCCCCCACACGCCTCCAAAATCGAGTCAATGAAAATTCTGCCCAAAGAGTCTGCAAAGGGATATAGATAGACGAAGTGAGTGGGCAGTAAGGTGGCAGATGGAGTATAATGTAGGGAAATGTGAGGTTATTCACTTTGGTAGGAATAGAAAAACAGAATATTTTTTAAATGGTGAGAAACTTTCAAATGTTGGTGTTCAGAGAGATTTGGGTGTCCTCGTGCAAGAAACACAGAAAGCTAGCATGCAGGTACAGCAAGCAATAAGGAAGGCAAATGTTGGCCTTTATTGCAAAGGGGTTGGAGTAGAAGAGTAAGGAAGTCTTGCTACAATTGTACAGGGCCTTGGTGAGACCACACCTGGAGTACTGTGCACAGTTTTGGTTTCCTTATCTAAGGAAGGATATACTTGCCTTGGAGGCAGTGCAACAAAGATTCACTAGATTGATTCCTGGGATGAGAGCGCTGTCCTAGGATGAGAGATTGTGTAGAATGGGCCTATACTCTCTGGAGTTTAGAAGAACGAGAGGTGATCTCATTGAAACATACAAGATTCTGAAGGGGATTGACAGGGTAGATGCTGAGAGGTTGTTTCCCCTGGCTGGAGTGTCTAGAACTAGGGGGCATAGTCTCAGGATAAGGGGTAGGCCATTTAAGACCGAGATGAGGAATTTCTTCACTTAGAGGGTTGTGAATCTTTGGAATTCTCTGCCCCAGAGGGCTGTGAATGTTGAGTGTTTGAGTATATTCAAGGCTGAGATAGATAGATTTTTGGACTCTAGGGGAATCAAGGGATATGGAGATCGTGCGGGAAAGTGGAGTTGAGGTCGATGAGCAGCCATAATCTTATTGAATGGCAGAGCAGGCTCAAGGGGCCATATGGCCTCCTCCTGCTCTTATTTCTTATGTTCTTATGTTGTCACTTAACGACATCCAGGATGGGCAGCATATTCAGAATGTCTGTCACTGTGCTCCTTCAACTTTCAACATGTCAATACTACTTCTGTGCTTGAATGACAAATCGCCACTTGATTGAAGGGAATAGATCTGAACTAGAGTCTCCCTGGGATGTGAGCCACTCTGAACAAGCTTACCTTTAAGGATAAGTAGAGGTAAGAGATGTTGAAAGCAAGAGTATCATTGAGGTAAAGTTCAGTAAAGCTGCAAGCTTCGCCTAAGCTGTGGGCAGTTCTTATGTCATAGAATCATACAGCACAGAAGGAGGCCATTTGGCTCATCGTATCTGTATCAGTGCTTTGAAAGAGCTACCCTGCAAATTTTTGCTTTTCAAATATGTATCCAATTTATTTTTGAAAGTTACTATTGAACCTGCTTCCACCACCCTTTCAAGCATGTCTTACCCCATCTCACTTCAACTCATGCATGCACAATTAATATCATATAATGTGAATGCTGTTGGAAGATGCTGGTTATCAATAGGATGTCCTGTACTTTGTTGCTAATCAGTAGGAAGGATGGAATAGCTGTCTATTTTGACTGACGCATGTCAGTTTTTTCATATATTTGTGGGCAGCACATTGGCTGTAGCACTTCTGTAGCACAATGCTGTTACAGCCTCATTCTTAACCTATGTCAACACTGATACTCTGACAAGTCTAGATAACTGAACGTCTATGATGTCATCCCTCCTCACAGAAATAAAGTTACCACCTCTTCCTGGCAGGAACTTCCTACGCAGGTTGAAATGCCCACCAGAAATGCATGCCAGGCACATTATGAGTGATAATTAAGTGCAACTGATCTCCATACACACTTCCTGATTGTTGCACCCCAATTACATCTATTTATGGGGCGTAACAAACTAAAATCCCCCACGCCCAAGGTTTTCTCCTAAACAGAGTGGAGTCTCTTGAACTCTGGTGAACTGTTCTTCTGGAGGTGATTTTGCTGAATCTTGTCTGGAAGTTGACAATTACAATGATGTTGTCTTGGGAAGGCTATAAATAACATCTCCATGTTCTCCAATTAAGACCCAGTTATGTAAACATTTGCTACATCCAATAGTCTTGTTTTGGGGTCAATTAGGAAATACACCAAAATGAGCCAGACATGTAGGGTGCAAAACTGGGATCGGTAGCATCCGTTGTTTGGACACTACAGATGCCCTTTGTGTACCAAAATGGCATCTGAAGCATGGGAGCACACTTTTGCCGTGAATCGCGCCGGACGCCATCTTGGTGAGGGCATTGGGCGCGCGCAGCTAAAATCCGCCAGAAGTATGCAGAGCCGGCAGATCATGATGTGCACACTGATTTGACGCCAGCGCTGCCATTTTGGAGCTCAACTCTTCAGCTAACACCTTCTCTTAAGCTCACACAGCTAAACACGCGTTCAGCAGCAGGAAGGACCCCCGACCAGCGCTATTTAAAGGGATCATCAACTACTTACAGGTTAGTTGCTGGTTGATTTCTTCTGGCTGTTGGTACAATTCTACAGGTGTTTGGTACTTTCCATAGTTCTATCAAGTTGCAAAAGTCTACAGAGAGTGGTGCGGCAAGTGCTGAAGGACTTTTTGCTGATTTCAAGGCTTCTGCATAAACCAGTTGCTGCTAGACATGGGTGCATTAGTAGGTATTTCCCTTGGAATACACCATGCTGGGAGAATGAGCTGAGACCACAAAGAGCAGGACAAGTTACTAGAAGAGGGAGGAGGAGGAGGGGCAGAAGCCCAGGAGGCCATATCCGCCCAGCGTGTTCAGGGAGAAATTCTCCTACCTGAAACTCAGCAAGGAACAACGTGTGAGATGTCTGCGCTGAAATCTGCCACCTGCTGCAGCCACAACTGCAACCTCAGAGCAGGGCAAGGACCATATTGCCAGTGGCTGTGAAGGTGACCTTGATGATGAACTTTTATGTGTCGGGCTCCTTCCAGGCTGGAGCTGGAGATATATGCAACATCTCACAGTTTGCTGAAGTAAGATGTGAGAAGGAGAATTAGGTATAAGGTTACCGTCATCTTTGATGGTTTCAGCCCCGCCACTGGCAACGGCCTCAGCAATGGCCATTCCAATAATGGCCAGCACCATCTCCTCCATGGGGTTATGAAATGCAGGTGCGCCTATCCCCCGCCGGTTAGCTTCTGCTGCCTCCGGATGTGTGCCACCTTGTCCTGCGAGAGAGAGGGAAGTGCGTCAGTGAGTGTCGTGCAATCTGTTTGGGTGATGTGGCTGTCATGGTTGAATAGTTGACAGTGTGTGCAAGCTGTGAGATGTGGGTGTGAGGCTTGCAGCAGTGCTAAGTGTATGAGGGTGAGGTGAAGCTGTGAATGTTAGGTAAGTCCTGATTGATAGAGATTGTTGGTAGGTGAGTGATGGGGTGTGGTGAATTGAGCAGTGGTTGAGGCTAGTGGTGCAGTTTGTGGGATATGGCATTTGAAGATGAATTCACTGACCTTGACCACTTGTGTGAGGTAATTGAACTTCTTGCAGAACTGCGTCCAGGTCCTCGGGGCTTGATTCCTGGCATTGATCTCCACGGTTATCTGCTCCCACTGCCTTTTGTGTGTGTCTGGAGCGCCTCCTGTGGATACAGGACATCTCTCCTCCTTACCACCTCCTCCACTAAGGCCTCCAGTGCAGTGTCCAAAAACCTTGGAGCCCGCACACTCCCATGTTGTGCCATTCTTCACTGTTTCCCAGGTCAGATTCACTTCCTGACCGACAGCCAGCACCTGCTCCAGCCACAATGTAACTCTCCTTTAAGAGGTGTAGGCTAGCTTTAAGCAGCGAAGGCTAGCTTTAACTAGTGCTATGAAGTTACAATTTTGGGCCCCCTGCCAATATGTGCAGCCAATGAACAGCGTGGGTAATGCTGGCTGCACACTGCAATCATTATAATGAGTAGGCAGCACAAAGTTGGCGTGATACCTTCATTGCAATCAACGAGTGCTAGTTAATCACACATCGCGATCCCCTCGCCCGTTTTGGGGGCTATCCACCTGAGCCCCTCACAATCTTTAAAGACAGTTAAAACTTGCTGTGTAGGCTGGTAGGAATTGTCTATCCTTGAAAGAACATATATCTTCTGTAGTAGCTCCTGTTACATGAAAACAATCAACTTTGAGATCAGACTAACCAAACTGAGTATCGCCTGTTGCTTAATATAAACTGATTTAGGAGCTGTTTAGGAGGAACACTCTTCAAAATGGTAAATAGTAATATAATATCGTTTTGAACCTTAACAGCAGCTTTGGAAATGCACAGCATGTACATTGGATATAAAAGTGTTTAAAAACTACTTGCATTTATATAGCACTTTAACATAGAAAAACCTCCCAAGGTGTTTCACAGACATAATCAAAAACAAAATCAAAATGCTGGTAGATACCCTCCCAATAAATTGTAAATCTAATAATGCTCATACAGGTGTTTCCTATACTGCAGTTGGAAGAGGATGTGTTACCATTAAAAAGGACAATTTAGCAGTTGTGTTATTGATAATTGTTCCCTTCTTCCATGGCTGTGTCTGGATTTGCATCTCTTCCATCCCAGGAAGAGCTAAAACTTGCAGTCACACCAAAGAAAAGGTCTGGGCTATGTATAAAGGCTTGTGTGTAATTAAAACATTTGGCCATTCACTGGGATGGACACTGTTTAAAATTCTTATTGTCTAATGAAAAAACAAAGGCTTTGTTCAGATTATATTCTATGCACATCAGATCAATATTAACACTTGAAATCTTCCTCTCAGAAATAGTGTTAGTTCTATGAAATTCACTTAATTATATCCTTGCACTATGCACGGTGGAGTTTTGCTTCATGACCAACTGTCAAAGAGTCTTAACTGTTTTGCGAAAAGCTCTCCATAGTAATGGCAGATACCTGGTTGAGATGGTATGCATCTAGGGTGCTAAAGGAAACCAAGCAGAAAGTAATGGGGAATAACAACAGAAAACGCTGGAAAAACTCAGCAGGCCAGGCAGCATCCGTGGAGAGAGAAAGAGAGTTAACGTTTCAGGTCGATGACCTTTCATCAGAACTGGGAAGAGCCGGAAATCAAATAGATTTAAGGCCAGGGTAAAGCTGGGAAAAGGGGGAGGGGATGAAGGAACAAAGGTGGAGATGAAGAGACATTAAAAGACATTAAGAGAAGAGCCAAACGGAAATCCCGTCGAAGAGAAGAGCAGAACTTCTTCAAGGTAGGCATTCCAAGAAGAGAGGTGGCAGTGAACCAAACACTAATACGATAGCAAAATACTGCAGATGCTGGAAATCCGAAATAACAACAGAAAACGCTGGAAAAACTCAGCAGGCCAGGCAGCATCCGTGGAGAGAGAAAGAGAGTTAACGTTTCAGGTCGATGACCTTTCATCAGAACTGGGAAGAGCCGGAAATCAAATAGATTTAAGGCCAGCGTAAAGCTGGAAAAAGGGGGAGGGGATGAAGGAACAAAGGTGGAGATGAAGAGACATTAAGAGATATTAAGAGAAGAGCCAAACGGAAATCCCGTCGAAGAGAAGAGCAGAACTTCTTCAAGGTAGGCATTCCAAGAAGAGAGGTGGCAGTGAACCAAACATTAATACGATAGCAAAATACTGCGGATGCTGGAAATCCGAAATAACAACAGAAAACGCTGGAAAAACTCAGCAGGCCAGGCAGCATCCGTGGAGAGAGAAAGAGAGTTAACGTTTCAGGTCGATGACCTTTCATCAGAACTGGGAAGAGCCGGAAATCAAATAGATTTAATGGGGCACTGGCTATGGTCATGGAAGAACTGCTGAACACTGATGTGGCTCTGCAGGACCGGAAACAGGGGGAAAAAGAGAACAAATTTGATCTAGGTAATTATAGCCTAACCATAACAGGTGCCAGAATGGGATCTATTTTAAGAGCAGGCTGGAGGAGTAGCTACGTAACAATGTCTTAGTATCGAACGCATTTAGAAAGGGAAGATATTGCCTGACCAATCTCTGACCTCTTTGAAATTGTTATGCTTAAAATAGGTAGTGGCACTCCTGATGATGTGCTATATTTAAACTTTCAGGAAGCTCAACAAATAATTAGGGGGAAAAATTTGGTTGCTTAGTGCCTCCTGTTAGCGCCCTAAGAGGGCGCAATGCAACTAGCGCCCGGGCGCGGTGATGTTTGCGCCACTCACGAAATTGACGAGTTTTTGCAACGGCGCTAAACTCTACCACCCCGATCTCCTGCGCCCGCAGATCGTGATGTCAGTTGCCTGTGCAACGCCCCGGTGGCGCCCCCTTCCTTTCCGCCAGCAACGACAGGGAGACTGGAACATTTTGCAGTCGGCAAGGGGCTGGGGGAGCGCTATTTAAAGGTGCCCTCTTCCTGCCTTTTTTTGTGGGAGACATTTTTGCACCACTCATTCTGACAGAGAGAGACCTCTGCAGAGAATTAATGCTGTGTGAAGTAGTTTTGGCTACTGAGCATCACTTTGCAGGTTCTTTTGGATTTGACCTTCATTACTTCGATTGTCAAGAGACAATGGGGGCTGCACTGATTCGGGCCGTCGTCCTGCACCTGCAGAATCGGAGGCATCAGAGACGCAGAGAGAGAGTGGCAACCATGGCCAGAGGGAGGAGTACCAACAGGCCTCTGCATAGGAGGCCTTACCCTCCCAGGGTATTCTGGGAACAATTCTCCTACATTCATTTGTCTGAGAAGCAGTGTTTGCGCAGGCTGCGCTTCAGCAAGGAGGTGGTCACTGAGCTCTACCACCTGCTACAACCAGATCTGCAGCCTCAACTGAGGACCAGGACGTCTCTGTCGGTGGCAGTGAAGGTGACAGTGGCTCTGAATTTTTATGCCACCGGCTCCTTTCAAGCAGCTACTGAGGACATCGCCAATATCTCCCAGTTTGCGGTCCATTGCTGTATCCGGGAGGTCACAAATGCCCTCTATAAAAGGAGACGCCAGTACATCTCTTTCCCGATGACCCGGGCCAAACAGCATGAATGCGCATTGGGCTTTGCGAGGATAGTGGGCTTCCCCATGATGCAGGGCGCCATTGACTGCACGCATGTGGCATTGCGGGCACCGCATGAGAATGCAGAGCTTTTGTAGGGGGTGGTGGTTTTGTGTCAGCTTTACCTCTGACTTCTGAGCGGTTCAAATCGCTCCCACTCCCTTGGTTCTAGACCTTGGACTTATTTGGGGGTTGTGATACAAAGGTGCAGCAGACAACTGAGTTTGATGAAAGAACTTCAATCTTTATTCAAGAAAGTAAAAACACAACACAAACACTCTTAACACTCTAAAAGTGGGGAACACTTCGGTACAAGCGAGGGAAATAACATTAGGAGAATACTTCACCCCTCCCAATCCCACTTCACTAGCTAGGTTGGGCTCTGGAGAACCAGGGATAATGCTCACCAAACGAATCCTTGACAGTTGAGAGTTAGGGTTTAGAGTCTTCTGCGTAAAAGGTTTCGTAAGGCCCTTGTTGCCGCGAGGTGTCTGATGGTCACTGGAACTGTTGCTCTGGTTTCTTCTTGCGTGTCGGCCTGCTTCTGGAGCTGTTGGCCTTCTTTGTTGAACTCTGCCTCTGTTTAAACTGTCTTCTTCCGAGCTGTGGAATTGCCTTCTTGCAGAACTGTGGAACTGCCTTCTGCAGAACTGCTGTTGAACTCCTTGCTGCTGCTGTCCTGCTTGTTGCTTTCTTGTTGAATTTGTTTCTGTGTAACTCTACTGGAGAACTCGAACTTGAACTGTTGTGCTGGAGAACTCCCTTCTTACGGAACTGTATTCTTTAACTGCCCAACTTGCTTCTCCTGAACTCTAACTCCAGCACTGACTTCTGCTGAAAACAGGCTTTTAAAATTGAACTCGAAACTGCAGAACTGCCTTCTGTTGTAACTGCTGAACTGCTTGATGGGCCTTCTTGAGAAAACAGCCTTTCAATTTGAGGCCTCGTTAACAGTAACGACTTTACTAGCGTGTTAACTGGTTTTGTAAATGTGTGAAGTGGTTTCAGGATAGCTCCATCCTGTCGATCTGTTGTTTAATCGGGGTTTGAATTGTCCTCATGTTTTGGGTTTCTTGACTGGGCCTAGGACTTCTATAGAATATTTGCTTTATGCATGTCTTTAATGGGTTCTGTAAACGGTTTTGATGGGACCTGTTGTTTTGGGTGGGACTGTCTTCGCCTAGGGTCTATTGTCAAAATGTTAATGCTTGCTGGGGCTTTGAGTGAGGTCATCCCGGTTCCCCAGACATTGCAATTAACTGCAATATCCAAAAACTGCTTTTACAGAGGTTGTTCCCACCTTTTGTTCCTTTACAGGCCCAGATATAGTTTTAAAAATGCCAAAACTTGGTTTTTGGTCTTAAATTCCTTATGTTAGGCCCAAATGCATTTTTATCACTCTGAGGTAGTTCCAAAGTCCTTTTTCCTTAGGTTTTGGGGATCTTCAAATTTTGGAAACCTTACACTTTTCCGAAACCGCAAGGGGTTCCACTCCTTAAATGTCCAGTTAGTCTGTGACCACAGACAGCTGATACTCGCTGTCAATGCCCGCTATCCTGGCAGCACCCACAATGTTTTCATCCTGTGCCAGACTGGTGTGCCAGAACTTTTCCAGGCAGCGCATCAGCCAAGTGATTGGCTCCTCGGAGACAAGGGTTATTCACTCTGCACCTGGCTGATGACACCGCTCTGTAACCCCAACACCCCTGCTGAGCTGTGGTACAATGAGAGCCATCTTGCCACCAGGAACATCATTGAGCAGACGATCGGTGTGCTCAAGCAACGGTTCCACTGTCTGGACCACTCAGGAGGAGCCCTGCAGTACTCGCCTGAGCGAGTCTCCCTCTTCATAGTTGTTTGCTGCATTCTTCATAACCTTGCAATCCTCAGGACCCAGCCAATGCCACCAGGCCTTGGTGCACCACCGGAGGAAGAGGAGGAGGAAGAGGATGATCAGCAGCAGCACCAAGGCGGGAGGGAGGCCCACAATGTTGAAACTGCAAGGGCCGTCCGTTAAAGACTGATAACAAGCCGCTTCTAGGCCTCTACTCAGGAAATGGCTTCTGGCATGGAGAACAACATGATGGAAAGCAACCCCTATAGCCAGCCAAGGCAGCAATGATTCCAAAGGCCAAACATGTACATTTTGAATACAAAAACTTTTTTATTTTACAAACTCTGCGTGTGTCATTTATTCATGACAAACTAATAGAAACAAACACAACAAATCATGAATTAACATAACTGGTTCTCACAACCTGGAGATAATGGCCAAAACACTAAACAAAAGTTATCACACGAACCTCGGCCTTTAATAAAAACATTCCCAACATTTCTTGAGACCTCCTACTTTTTGCCCTTCGAAGGTGATGATCTTCCCTGGCGCACTTCCCCCCTTCCCACCCTACTGCTCCTCTGTAATGGGGCCCCAGTGGCTGCAGCAAGGCTGGCAGAAGGCTGCTGAATGCCAGATCCTGAGACTACAGATACCCTTGAAGGATGCCCTCGACCAGCTCTGGGCCTGGAGGGCCCAGCTGCAGACTGCACCAACTCTGCATGGGCAGCAGCAGTCTGGGCTACAGGCGGTGGCAAGTGCAATGAGGAAGTGACAGTGGTGGCAGCAGGAATGCTGTCATCTTGAGAGAGGACAGCAACTCCCTGCTCGACCGACACACTGGCACTCCCACAGGGCAGCACATCAGCATCCGGAGCAATCTGCTGGAGCACAGATTGCTGGCCTGCTGAGGCGCAGTGAGAGCCCCGGTGAAATGTGTCCGAACCAGCAACAATGGCAGCAGTCAGTGCTTGCGTGGCCTCAATTTGAGTCTGCATGAAACCAGTCTGAGATTGGATCACAGCAGCCAGTGACTGAATTGCAGCACTAAGCATTTGCGTGGCGCCCGCCTGTGCTGCAGCGTAGTGCTCCACACTCCTTGCCAGTCCATCAATGCTTTCGGGCACCCTTCCCACTGCACCCATGAGCTGAGTGTGCATGTCCACCGCCTGGGTGTTCATTTCAGCGATGAGCCGCTCCTCCTCTGCATCCAGTGCAGCAGGACTCGCTGGCCTGCTCTCCCTCTGGGGAGAAGGCCCCCGAGCTTCCCTACCCCCATCACGTTGCTGCAGCCTGCTGGGTCCCGGAGCTTCACCCTCATCAGACCCTTCCCCCTGCTCCCCTCCAGGGAAGACGTGGTCCCTGTGTGTGCATGGGCTTCCTCGGGAGATGCTGGTGCTGAGGCTCCGGCTTCCTCTTCCTCCTCGCCTGCGGCTTCGCTCCCACTGGCTGGTTGAGGGCCCGTCTCCTCAGCTGGTGAATCACCATCTGAAAGCAGGGAGGTACAAGAGTGGCTTTAGCGTGAAGACAGGGCGGCAGTAAGGGAGCAAGGACTGGAGCAATTTAGTAAGTTGGATTGAAAGTGTAAACGGCTTGTGTTGTGAGGGATAAGTGGAGTGAGAGAGGAGAGAAAGCTGATGACCTTACCATTGCTGTCCCGAACAGGGTCAGCCTCTTCAGGAGCGATGGGACCGATCACCTGGCTTGCCACAATCCTGTGGACGCGTGCCTCAAGATCGCTGAGGGGTTGCAGCTGAGGCGGCCCTCCACCCATCCGTTGCTGCTGCCGCCTATTATGAGATAGCTTGGCCTGCAAGAAAAAGGACAGCGTCTGAGTAAATATGCAGCCATGGTCTTGCCTGATGTGCCTCCCATAGTTGAATAGCCCTTAATGTATGCAAGGTGTGGAATGTGCGCGTGTGTTTTATGAGATGACCATAGGTCTTGGATGAGTGTTGGGCATTGGGGTTTTAAGACCCTCTGGCCATAGAGTGAGGTTGAGGTGGAGGAATGGAGAGGTATTGAAAAACAGCCACTCACCCCGACGACCCGAGTGAGGTCGTTGAACTTTTTGCGACATTGCGTATGGGTCCTGGGCACCATGCTCCTGGAGGAGACGCGCTGAGCCACCTCCCTCCACACTCTTCTGTAGTCGCACGGCAATGGCCTCCTGCCATTCTCAGGGTACAGTATTGCTCTTCGGCGCTCCACTGCGCCAACCAGAGCCTCCAAGGCCCAGTCGCTGAAGTGCTGAGCTCGTTCCCTGACCCTCTCCATAATCCTTAGCTGAAGATTTCAGGCACAGGTCTGTCTACGACGAGATTCAAGCCTGCAATGAGCAGGGTGTGGCTGGAGAGCAAGATCGACCCTCCCCTTTAAGAACTGGCCGGCGCCAGTGTGTCTGTGTTCCATTGCTAACCGACACCACCTGAGCTTTGCCCGCGCTCTGAGCTAGTGCCTCGCTTCTCAGCCTTTGCGCCTTAAGAGAGATGTGTAGCACCTGATTTAGTGCTCCAATCACCTCCAGGGGCGATAAAAGCCAAGTTTGCAGTCAGAGGCGATAATTAGCACCAGGCGCTAAACTTTGCGCCCGGCCGATAATTGCGCCCCAAATGGGGCGATACCGAATTTCTCCCCCTTTGAATTAAATTAAAATTCACAAGAATCCAAGGTCAAACATGGGACTGCATAAGAAAATTAAAAAAAGGAAACACAGTATTTAATGTCAAACTGGGGCAGGGGGCAATGTATGTTTGTGAAGGAATAAGCAATATACCTATTCAGAAAAATACACCATCCTATGAAATAATTTTGACTTTATTAAAACATGACAAACTGGGTTTGAAAATCTAAAAACCTAACAATGGAGAAGCTGTAAACAGCATGCAGGCTATTGAGATAAGATAAGTTGTTGACACGGAATCAATAACCTTATTGAAACAGGAGGTTGGAGGTTCCTGAAAGTCTGAAGCATTGGAAAGAACACAATGATATACCCTGTTAAGGTGTCTTAAACCAACACTTTCAAATGAAGCACAGAAAATTAAAGAAACATATGCCTTCGTAAAAATGACATCAAATGAAAGACAGGAGACACGAGTCTGTGTTGCAACCAGCTGAGGTAACTAAGAAGACAATGGTGCACCCGGTTGAGGTGTTCTAAATGCAAAAGATACAAACAGAAGACCTTGGTAAGAATGACATCAAATAGATGCACCAGCCATCACATTGTTTGTGTGTTAAGCTTGAGACACCTACACAGGAGACATAATTCTTAATGCTACCAGCTGAACTGACTAAGAATAGTGGTGGGCATAATACATTATAAACTTAACTTGCAGATTGCATATGTCTGTATTCTTAGGTGTGGGCCTGAAAATTGCAACACTAACAGTTTCTTTTCCCACATTTTAATTTTCTCCTTTACTTAAGGTACTGGCTTGTTCTGTAGTGTGGTTCCACAGGCACCTGCTGCCTTCGAGTACCATATTAAGAGGCCATTCTTCATGTGTGAGCAAAGACACCAAGCAACATCCACAAGTTCACTTTCCAGCAGGAACTGTACAGCAGTCAGAAATGAAAACCCGAGAAATCAATCCCAGTTGATGTATCTCCCCACTCCAGCCTAGTGATGTTGCGACCAATTGTACTGCTCCCACGGTCACCCCGATTGATGACATCTAATTCCACTAACTGGTTTCTCAGTGATGGACATGGGATCGATCCAGTGGTTAAGTTTGTCAAGCACACATCCAATCAAAATAATAGACCAAAATTAGATCAGTACATCATTTAGTTTGCTTCTGAAGCTAATTTCACTGCTTTAGTAAGTGAATTTAAACCATCAAGGACAAAAAAAGCTTGGCACGTACAATGTTGGTCCATGAAGTAGAATTGAACTCTGTAAAGGTGACTTTGATATTCAAATTATATTTATGTCGCACACAGGCTATGGCCGAATTTTCCCCTAAAAAACGGGTGTGTTTGGAGCATGGGGGCAATTAAAGTGTTAAAGATTGGGATTCCCACCTCTTGTAATGAGGCTGGAAGCCTCTTTTTTCACCTCCATTTTGAATTTAACTGCTTGTGGACAGGTTTCACACAATTCGTGAAACCCAGCAGTTAAACAGAGGCGGGGACTGCTGCATCCAGGAGGTAAGCAGGTTTATACCTACCTCCTGGATCCAAGGTCCCTAACTAACCCCTCCGCGATCGGAGACCCCACCACGAGGCCTCCGATCCCCACCATGAGGCCTCCCTCCTCCGATGATGCGGAGGCTGGCCACAATCCTCTCTCCTCCCCCCGCCCCCGATCCTCAAACCCAACTGCCATCCCCCCCATCCCCAATCCTGCACTCCCGCGATCCTCCCCTGCCGATCCCCCAGCTAGACGATCCCTGACGCACCCCCGGACCGACCCCCCAGCCAGACAATCCCCGATGCACCCCCCACCCCACACCGACCGACCCCCCCAGCCAGACAATCCCCAACGCACCCCCCCCAACCAGACGATCCCTGACGCACCCCCCCGGACCGACCCCCCAGCCAGACAATCCCCAACGCACCCCCCCCAACCGACCCCCCAGCCAGACGATCCCTGACGCACCCCCACAACCGACCCCCCAGCCAGACGATCCCTGACGCACTCCCCGGACCGACCCCCCAGCCAGACGATCCCCGATGCACCCACCCCCCCGGACCGACCACCCAGCCAGACGATCCCTGACGTACCCCCCTCCCCCCCTCGGACTGACCCCTTGCTCCCTCTCCGCAACTGAGGCCTACCCGCCCACAGCCAGCCAGCGTCTCAATCTGGCTGGCTGCGGGCAGGAATCCAAGGCCTCACATGCAAATTACTAATTGGATAAGCCCTGTAAACTACCAAGTAATATAGCAAATTGCTTTTTAACAAAGTTCATAAAATGTAATCTATGCATATCCTTGTTAGTTCTATTTCAAAACCTCTATGATTGGGTTCATTTATTGGAGGTTTTCTCCCATTTACTTCAACCCCTTCTCCAGGTCTCTTAATGGAATTAATTATCAAAATAAAAAACAGCCTGCTTGGAAGTTTTTCAAATACTATCTAGGTGACCAATACAATACTCTTTAAATGATATGTTACATGGTTGGTTATATCATGAAAACCTAGACACTATGATAATATGTATCCCCCTGCCCTACCCCTGAACTTGCATCTTTCTCTAGTTTCTCTTCCATCTCCCCTCATGTCCTCTCTGAGCTCATCTTGCCCAGGAGACCCACCTCCTGCTCTCTCAACCCGATTCCCACCAAATTGCTAACCACCCAACTTCCCTTCCTGGCCCCCACGTTAGCGGATATTGTTAATGCTTCACCCTCTCCTTCAAATCTGCTGTCATCACTCTTCTCCTCAAAAAAACAACCCTTCACTGTTCTTGCAAACTACCGACCCATCTCCGACCTCCCATTCCTCTCCAAAGTCCTTGAATGTGTTGTCACCTCTCAAATCCATGCCCATCTTTCCCACAATTCCACGTTTGAACACCTCCATTCAGGTTTCCCCCCCCACCCCCCCCCCGCCGCCACAGCACTGAAATGGCCCTTATCAAAGTCACAAATGACGTCCTATGTGATTGTGGTAAACTAACCCCCTCATCCTTCTCGACCTGCCTGTATCCTTTTGACATGGTTTTCCACACCACTGTCCTCCAACGCCACTCCTCTGTTGTCCAGCTGGGTGGGGTTGCCCTCGCCTCATCCTATTCCTATCTATTCAGTTATAGCCAGAGAATCACCTGCAATGGCTTCTCTTCCCGCTCTCTGCACTGTTACCGCTGGAGTCCCACAAGGATCTATCCTTGGCCCCGCTGCTATTTCTCATCTACCTGCTGCTCCTCGGTGACATCACTTCCGTCGACCCCTCCACTGCCTCTGATTTGTCATGCTGCTTGTCAGACATCCAGTATTGGATGAGCAGAAATTTCTTCCAATTAAATTTTGGGAAGACCAAAGCCGTTATCTTCAGTTCCTGCCACAAACTCCATTCCCTAGTCACCAACTCTATCCCATTTCCTAGTCACTGTTTGAGGCAGAACCAGACTGTTCGAAACCTTGGCGTCCTATTTGACCCTGAGCTGAGCTTCTGACTCCATATCCTCTCCATCACCAAGACCACCTACTTCCACCCCCGTAACATTGCACATATCCACCCCTGCCTCACCTCATCCGCAACTCTTCAGATGCTTTGATCAATCTGCGAGGTCTTACAATATGCCCAGTTGTTTGAAAAATTAGGACGGTATGCTGCAAAAAACTGACATGGACAGAGTCATCACCATAGACTTGAGTAAGAAGCAGCTGCACGACATGGAAAACCAAGAGATCCTTGGTGTACAGCAGCCACAAGCATTGGATCAGCCACTGCAGCCAGGGCTACCTACAGGTGTGTGAAGGTCTCATTGTCCAGTTCTTCTAGCGAGCTCTACAAATGCCCATTATTGCTTTCCATTGGAGATTTTTTACAATGAAGGGTCTGCTAGTTGCTTTACCTGTCTAGTTTTAGACAACTGCCAATTCTTTACTCACAAAAAGAATGATAGACTGCTAGATGGTATATCAATTGTTTTTCTAACATGTTTATGCCTTATAGTCTCTGTGCTGCTCCAATTTTGGCCACTTGCACATCCCCGATTTTCTTCGCTCCACCATTGGTGGCTGTGCCTTCAGCTGCCTCGGCCCTAAGTTCTGGAATTCCCTCCCTAAACCTTTCTGCCTCTCTCTTCTCCTTTAAGACACTCCTTAAAACCTACCTCTTTGACCAAGCTTTTGCCCTAATATCTCCTTATGTGACTTGGTGTCAAATTTTGTTTGATCATCTTGCCTGTGAAGCACCTTGGGACATTTTACTATGTTAAAAGGTGCTATATAAATGCAAGTTGTTGTTGCTCTCACTGCAATGAACAGTACATACCACTTAAGTAAAAAGGCTTTATTAGGTTCAAACATAAATCATACAATGCTAAATTGCTCTACACATCCCGGATCAAGTCACCAAAATAAGCAGTGATTGTCTTCAGTTTATTGTTGAGAAAATTCTGTTCAATTTCTACTCGTCCTCCTGGTCCAGCTAAGGATGCCACCTGCAACAAATAAATAAGCAATCAAATAAGCAGAGGATAAATGCAACATGAAAGGTTCTCCAAAGTCCCAGCGTATATAGCACTCAAGTTGCAGGATATAATTCCCCAGCCTTATTTCAAGCTCCCTAGTAATAGCCAATTATTTTAAGGTTTATTTTCAAAGTCCATTTTCCCTCAGTCTGCATCTGGTTCTTACCCTTAAAGAAAGGGAGGGAGCCAAGAACAAAAAGTCAGAGCAAGTTAAATTTTTTTGGAGTGTTTTCATAGAGTGAAAATGGAGTCGAGCTCTCTCAGGAGACTGCAGAGCCAGAACTTTGTGAAAAGGGAATACATAGTGTCCAAACTATTACCAACTGAGGTCCTGGCTAGTTAATTTTCTGAATCACTGCTGCAGCTCCAACAAACAAAGTTTTTGGTGGAAAAAACTTAATCTCGATTGGTATTCTCTTGTTCTGTAAACACTTCAGGCTAGAAATTCCTGCTCTGGCCTCCTTGGGAAGAGTGGGATTTCTAACCCAAACCTATTCCAAATCCCAGGTAAAGGCTGCAACTGAGGCAGCAACCTTAGCAGGTGGAGCAGAGAGAGAGATTTTGCTGTGACCAAAGATTTAAAAAAATTGTTAGTGACCGATTTTTGAATTTTCTGTTTTCTGTACAGCAACCAATCGTTGTCGTTGGGAAAGTAGCCTTTTAAACTGCGAATGGCTCCACATCCACCAGTACGAGGTCTTGATGTGCAAGCATGCCTGCTTCATGCAGGTGTGCATTACATGGGGGCAACTGAGGCGGGAAATTTAAAAATGCACAAAGGGGTGGAGGCCCAGCATAAATGGGTCCCGCTCCAGTTTCCTCCCCCACCCACGCAAATTGTACAACTATTTCACCCCCACAACAGAAGAATTTTAGTGCTTTCCAGTATTTAACTCCATCTAGCCCCGTACGCAAAAAGGGGGGCAAGAAAAGACCACCAGCCCCACCAAGCTCACATATCTATGGACTGCGTAAACTCACACACCATTACTCCTCCCTTTAATAATGCTTTCTCATGGATAGGATAAAGAAGAGGAAAAAGACCTGTGGCTAATTCAGGAAACTCCCATGAAACCATGGTTACGCATGATGGATCACATTTAAAGTGAACTAACCACTTAGTCCTATAATTGGGAGTGTTCACTTTTCTCAGGAACTTTTTAAAGGACTTTACAACATCACATACTCACCACGTTGCAGATGACTCTCTGCATATGGATTTTTACAGGCATGACCTCTTGTCCACCACGCCTACTATTTCAAATAACCTATTTAACCAGATTATGTCCAATCCTTTCATCGTTTTAAAAGCCTCCTTATCACGAAGAGGTTTAAGACAATATAATTCTGGCCCCCTTCCTCTGCACCATATCTAGAGCCTTGATACCCTTCAAATGTAAGGATCAAAACTGTGCACAATGCTCCAAGCACAGACATAATAAAACCGTATATGAATAATGCTCCTTATTTTGTGCTCAATGGTCCCAGCAATACAATCTAAAACCCTATTTGTTTACCCTATAGCTACTTCACACTGTGCACCTTTAACAAGCAGTCAACTACTATATCCAAATCTCTTTCCTAATCGGTGTGTTATTTTTAAAAATGGGTACCCCATGTGGTATAAACATACCTAGAGTTTCCATCGCCAAGTGCATGACACGGCACTTGTTCACATTAAATGACATCTGCATACATGGGCCCATTCACCCAACTGATATAAATCAGCCCAAAACCAAACGATTTGTTCTCTATTACAAACCTCTGCATATATTTTTGTTACCAGCAAATTTGTGAATGGTGCCATTTATACCCTGCTGTCGATTATTAATAAAAACAAGAACAGTAAAGAGTTCAGAGATACTCGGCAAAAAACAGTTGTCATGAACACCATTAGGGCACCCATTCAATTTGTAACATTCACTTAGTTACATAGTGACAAGCTCTATAATATAGTAGTTAAACAGATGCAAGTGCAAGGTCCAACAGTTAAATTTTATTTTATTTTCGTAGTAGTACTATTTCGTAGTATTACTTGCTATAACCCATCATTTGAGAGTCACTAAACTTCTATCTTCCTTTGTACGAGGAAAGGAAAGGGCAAGGAAGCCATGTGGTAAAACAGTGTGAATTGTAAACCAATCTTATGAAGCATGCAGTTCAGTTTAAAAAAAAACCAGCTTACACCACAGTTTGACAATGTAGCCTACACAGTGATTCCAGATAGCATTATCAAATAAGATGCTTTAAACCATAATATTGCAGTCCACTGTAGTATGAAAATGAAATCTCTCTGCCAGACTTACTTTGCAATTAAAAATTAAGTCGGCCTAAATAATCCAGAATTTCAGAGGACATTGGCTACATTATTAATTATGGAATATGTTGGTACCTCCAGCAGGGCGATAGCCACATCTCAAGTACACAGAGTACTTTGGAGATAAACTCTCTATATAATTTTCAATATCAACTAGTATCATTTTTTTGTCTGACAGATAGTTATATCGTAATGACCTGTAACACTATTGCAGAGACTAATCAGATAGTTAGAAAAAAAGTTCAAATTACTGTCTCATCCACCCCGACCATTTTACCCACTCAGCCCATCCTCTACTACCCCAAAGTGCCCCAACTCCTACTGTTTCCCTAAAAACTCAACTTTAAGATCAAATCAGCTGAGCACTGCTGCTTCTAAAAATAAAACTAAGCAGCAGGATTGGTGCTGATTAGCAGGTCCTGCCATTCACTGAGCCTGATACACTAACATCCTGCTGTGCTCCCAAATTAGACACTAGCAACATAGCTTTGACCCCACCATAAAGAGGCGAGCATCACAAAAGATTCTCCTTACCAGCATTGGCTCTTGGGCCACACTGCACTCCCAGTTAACTCCAACTTCAAGTCTCAAGCTCTGCTGCACTCCAAATCCACCTCTCTACCTCCATGCCACATGGTCCAACCCCTTTTTTCACCCATATGTTACAATCCAGACTAGGAATAGTTGCAAGTCCTGATCCACCACATTAACATGAACTCCCAGCAAGGTACAAGGCTGTGATTTTGGATTTCACATTCTCTCCCATGGCAATCCCTGGGACCTCCTGCTCTTTCCTGGTGTAAGGTCTCAACCCCCTCCACGCGTAGGAACTAACCCCTAGTATCTCATCGGTGCATAGAGTCATAGCAATTTACGGCACAGAAGGAGGCCATTCGGCCCATCGTGTCTGCGCCGGTCAAAAAAGAGCTATCCAGCCTAATCCCACTTTCCAGCTCTTGGTCAGTAGCCTTGCAGGTTACGACACTTCAAGTGCATATCCAAGTACTTTATAAATGCGATGAGGGTTTCTGCCTCTACCACCCTTTCAGGCAGCGAGTTCCAGTGCCTAAAAGGGTGGTAGAGGCAGAAACCCTCATCACATTTAAAAAGTACTTGGATATGCTCTTGAAGTGTCGTAATCTGTAAGGCTACGGACCAAGAGCTGGAAAGTGGGATTAGGCTGGATAGCTGTTTTTCGACTGGAGCAGTCATTTCACAAATGGTGTCTCCCTCCCCATCCCAGATCGCCACCTCCAACCAGGTACATTATTTAGACTCATTTTCCTGTGTGCACTGGCCTTTAAAAAAAAAAATTCGAGAGATATAATTTCAGTAAAACAACAAAAGAACATGTGGGAGATACATACAGGCATAGTGGAAACATTTAGGAGATTAGCCAAACTTACAAATAAAGTGCAAAAGGATCAGAGACAGAGTTAAAGATGAGTGTGTGAGAGAGAGAATGAATTAGAAAATATGGAAGATAGTTACAGGAAGATGTTTATTTTTCTCAGTGAGCAATGCCACAGGAGTCAGATTAGACAGTGAAGTGACTAGACAAGAGAGAGAGAGATGCTCCATGAGCTTGTCAGCAGTAGCCAACTGGGAATAGTTGGGACAGAAAATAAAATTTGTGCCCCTGAGAACAGAGAATGAAAGTGTGGGCCAGCTGGAATGTTTCATGAAGGAGAACCTGTACAGGACCATGGAAAGCAAGTACTGGGTTCCAAGAGAAACTGGATCAACTGTTTGGTTGTCAACTGCCACCAGTGACACAGGCTTGCTGAAACCACTGAGCAAAGTAACACACTTCATCGGAAGAGATTTTTGATCTGCTGAGATCAATCTTTATCCTGTCAACAGTTTTGATAGCATGTGTATTTTTTGTGAGGTGTGCGCGGAGGGGGGAGCAGGAGGTGTGTGTGTGTGTGTGTGTGTGTGTGGGGGGGGATGAGAGATGTGCTGTCTGAGCTGTGCGGTGGAAATGTGGGAGGCATTCGTGTGAGGTGTGCAAGTTGGGGCTGGGATAATATAGGTGGGCATATCTGTCTTTGGATGGCTGTGGGTGTTGGTGGACATGCGTATGGGGGGTCGGGTATGCGAGTTAGTATGTGGGAACGTTATGTGTGAGGATAGTGATATACAAGGAGAAAAACAGGAAGACAACACTGGGTGGTTGCAGTAGCAACACACAACTGTGCACCAGCTAACCACACAATCAGTAATCCAGCAATTAAAATAAGTACAAGTGTTTTATACTGCTCATTTCTAGATTCACAAGCGAACAGAAGTGATTGATTTAAAAAAGAAACTACAAAAATCTGAGCGTAACTTCAAATAAGTAGCATTTATTTTGTATCTAGCCTAATAAAATAACCAACTGGATTTACTAACTGGCCTCTGGAAAAAAAAGTAAAAACAGATGAAAGCAAGCGGTTAAACAACTAAAATAACCTTCTTCGTCTGTTCAATAGATGAACAAGAACAAATGTGCACAGTAAATATCTGTTGTTTTTCATAACCAGCATGTCCCCACTGAGAATTATACGAAGGGGTTAATTTCTGTATTTACCCAAGACAGACTTCCGCTTTCTGTACTGTACAAAAACAAACAATAACAAAAGATTGACATGACCTTTAAACACTACATATTTCACTAGAAAAAACATCCAGTGGAATCATTAATGTAACCGGCAGCTTCATTAAAGAAACCCATTAAATATTAAACTAACAATGAGTAATGGGAGGCTTTCTATGAAGAGATAGTTCAGGAACAGACTAGGCACATTACCACAAGGAAGGAAGGGCTCCAAAGCTAGAGTTCCCTGGATGACTAAAGATATAGAGATTAAAATGTAACAGAAAAAGGAGGCTTATGATAAATGCCGGGTTCATAATTTAGTAGAGAACCAAACTGAAAACTGAATACAAAAAGCACAAGGGGGAATTCAAAAAGGAAATAAGAGGGACAAAGAGAGTGTATGAGAATAGATTAGCGGGTAACATGAAAGGGAACACAAAAGTCTTTCATAAACATATAAATAGTAAGAGGGTAGTCAAAAGAATGGTGGGGCCGATTAGAGACCTAAAAGGAGATCTTCTTGGAGGCAGAGGTACTAAATGAGTACTTTACATCTGTCTTCACAAAAGAGGATGCTGCCAATTTCACAGTAAAGGATGGGGTTGTAGAGAAATTGGATGGGATAAAAATATATAAAGAGGAAGAACTTAAAAGGTTGCCCGCACTCAGAGGGTCTAGCAAAATCTTCCAATTTTCCTTAGATATGGGAGTGGTGCCAGAAGACTGGAGGATTGCAAATGTTACACCACTGTTCAAAAATGGGGAGAGGGATAAACCTGGCAACGTCGGAGGCGGGGAAACTTTTAGAAACATTAATCCGAGACAAAGTTAATTGGCACCTGGAAAAATATGGGCAATAAATGAAAGCCAGCATTGATTTGTTAAAGGCAAATTGTGCTTGATTAACTTGATTGAGTTCTTTGATGAAGTAATGGAGAGGATTGATGAGGGTAGCGCGGTTGATGTACATATAGACTTTCAAAAGAGGTTTGATAAAGTATCACATAATAGACTTGTTAGCAAAATTGAAGCCCATGGGATTAAAGGGGCAATGGCTGCGGGGATACAAAATTGGCTGAGAGACAGGAAGCAGAGAGTAGCGGTGAACAGTTGTTTTTCAGACTGGAGGGAAGTATACAGTGGTGTCCCCCAGGGGTTGGTGTTGGGACCACTGCTCTTCTAGATATATATTAATGACCTAGACTTGGGTATACAGGGCATCATTTCAAAGTTTGCAGATGACATGAAATTCAGAAATGTAGTAAACAATGTGGAAGATAACGGGCCAAAAATTCATCCCGCTGCGCGAGAGTACGCACTGCGTACTCTCGCGTATTCTCTCTCCAATTGCCGGTTTTCTGCATGCCCTGCGCATGCGCTGAAAACCGGCACTTGGTCTTTTGAAAAGGGGGCGGTTCCTCGGTGCATCACGTGCGCGCTACAGGCTGCGCGCATGCTGTGCACTTCGTGCTTTGGACGCGCAGGTAAGGACGGAAGATTTTAGAAATGGAAAAAGGAGGAGTAAGACCCACTTTTAACAAGGTAAGTAGTGAATTAAGTATTTTTTTGAATTTTTTTTAACAGGTATATCTTTTTTAGAGACTTTAAAGACAGGTAAGTTTATTTTTATAACTTTTAAAAGATTTTAAATTTTTTCAAAAATTTAATTTTTTATTTAAAATGGTTAATTTATTTAACTATACTTATTTTATTAATGTGATGGTTTTTTTTTAAATTTAATTGAGGTTTAGCTGTTATTTTGGGGGGGTGTAAGATTCATAGATTTCACAGCACGTATGTGAAACTTATGAATGGAAGATGGTGTGCTGCCATTGGCTCTAACTGAGTCACGTGATCCCACAGCTCGCACGAATTCACTACGCCGGTGGGATACGCAAGCACTGCCCAGCTGATGTCTGGAACATCAAGTTCGTGCGAGCTGGATCTGAAAAAGCCAACGCGGAGTGAGAGATCGCGGGGAAGCCTTACCCCCGCGGGAACAGAGCGAGATCAATTTCTGGGCCAATAACAGACTTCAGGAAGACATGGACAGACTGATGAAATGGGCACACATGGCAGATGAAATTTAATTTTCAGATGAGACGTTAAACCAAGACCTTGTCTGCCCTCTCAGGTGGACGTAAAAGATCCCATGGCACTATTTCGAAGAAGAGCAGGGGAGTTATCCCCAGTGTCCTGGCCAATAGTTATCTCTCAATCAACATCACTAAAACAGATTATCTGGTCATTATCACATTGCTGTTTGTGGCAGGCTTGCTGTGTGCAAATTGGCTGCCGCGTTTCCTACATTACCTCTGTGACTAAACTTCAAAAAGTACTTAATTGGCTGTAAAGCACTTTGGGATGTCTGGTGGTCGTGAAAGGTGCTAGAAAAATGCAAGTCTTCCTTTCTTTAATGTAGAGAAGTGTGAAGTATTACATTTTTGTAGGAAGGATGAGGGAAGGCAATATAAACTAAATGGTACAATTTTAAAAGGGGTGTAGAACAAAGAGACCTGGGGGTGTATGTACACAAGTCTTTGAAGGTGGCAGGACAAGTTGAGAAGGCTGTTAAAAAGGCATACAGGATCCCTGGCTTTATAAATAGAATTATTTATAATAAATGGGTCGCTGCCCCAAGCTTGACATGTATGCTCAAGCTGTCAGGAAATGCATCAACGCCAGATTCATCAGCCGCACTCACAAGACAGTCCAGAATGTCACCCGAGCACAACGCAACGCCATCCACGCTCTCAAGACCAACCGCAACATTGTCATCAAACCAGCGGACAAAGGAGGAGCCATCGTCATACAGAACAGAACGGACTATTGTAAAGAAGCATACCGACAACTGGACAACCAGGAACACTACAGACAGCTACCCGCAGATCCGACCAAAGAACACACCCGCCAACTCAATAGACTGATCAAGACCTTCGATCCAGACCTTCAAAACATCCTACGCGCTCTCATCCCACGTACTCCCCGCGTGGGAGACTTCTACTGCCTCCCAAAGATACACAAAGCCAACACACCCGGACGTCCTATCGTATCAGGCAATGGAACCCTGTGTGAGAACCTCTCTGGATACGTCGAGGGCATTCTGAAACCCATCGTACAGGGAACCCCCAGCTTCTGTCGCGACACTACAGACTTCTTACAGAAACTCAGCACCCACGGACCAGTTGAACCAGGAACACTCCTTGCCACGATGGACGTATCGGCACTCTACACCAGTATCCCCCACGATGACGGCATCGCTGCAACAGCCTCAGTACTCAACATCAACAACAGCCAATCTCCAGACGCCATCCTACAACTCATCCGCTTCATCCTTGACCACAATGTCTTCACCTTCGACAACCATTTTTTTACCCAAACACACGGAACAGCCATGGGGACCAAATTCGCACCCCAATACGCCAACATCTTCATGCACAAGTTCGAGCAAGACTTCTTCGCTGCACAGGACCTCCAGCCAACGCTGTACACCAGATACATCGACGACATTTTCTTCCTTTGGACCCATGGCGAAGGATCACTGAAAAGACTACACGATAACATAAACAAGTTCCATCCCACCATCAAACTCACCATGGACTACTCCTCAGAATCGGTCTCATTCCTGGACACACGAATCTCCATCAAAGACGGACACCTCAGCACTTCACTCTACCGCAAGCCCACGGACAACCTCACGATGCTCCACTTCTCCAGCTTCCACCCTAACCATGTTAAAGAAGCCATCCCCTATGGACAAGCCCTGCGAATACACAGGATCTGCTCAGACGAGGAGGAACGCGATGGACACCTACGGACGCTGAAAAACGCCCTCGTAAGAACGGGATATGACGCTCGACTCATCGATCGACAGTTCCGACGGGCCACAGCGAAAAATCGCATAGACCTCCTCAGAAGGCAAACACGGGACACAACCAACAGGGTACCCTACGTCGTCCAGTACTTCCCCGGAGCGGAGAAACTACGACATGTTCTTCGCAGCCTTCAACATGTCATCGATGACGACAAACACCTCGCTAAGGCCATCCCCACGCCTCCACTACTTGCCTTCAAACAGCCGCCTAACCTCAGAAGTACCATCGTTCGCAGCAAATTACCCAGCTTTCAGGATAACAGCGACCACGACACCACACAACCCTGCCATGGCAAACTCTGCAAGACATGCCAGATCATCAACACAGATACCACCATCACACGTGAGGACACTACCCACCAGGTACATGGTACATACTCATGTGACTCGGCCAACGTTGTCTACCTCATACGTTGCAGGAAAGAATGCACCGCGGCATGGTACATCGGCGAGACCATGCAGACACTGAGACAACGTATGAACGAGCACCGCGCAACAATCGCCAGGCAGGATTGTTACCTCCCAGTCGGGGAACACTTCAGCAGTCAAGGACATTCAGCCTCGGATCTGCGGGTAAGCGTTCTCCAAGGCAACCTTAGAAACACACGACAACGCAAAATCATCGAGCAGAAACTGATAGCCAAGTTCTGCACTCATGAAGACGGTCTCAATCGGGATCTTGGGTTTATGTCACGATACATGACGTGATCCGGACTCGAGTCGTCGTTAGCTTGTTCACAGATGTGATTCCCAGTAAAAAAGTAAAAATTTTCCCAGTAAAAAAGTAAATTTTTTTTTATTTTTTTAAAGCTTTTCGTTTTACATACAGACGGCAGCTTTTGACACGTTAGAACCCCTGCGACTTCACCTCATTGTCTCAGTTGTATCTTGCTATGTCTTTTGATGTGGTACCTTCCTGGCTGACTTAATTAACTTTATCACACCTCGGCAGATAGTCAGGATGATTTAATTTATTGGTCTGCAATTGTAAAGTACACATGCTTTTTTTTCCATCTATATATGCTCTGACGATTCTGTATCCAATTTACTTCACCTGAGGAAGGAGCGATAGTTCCGAAAGCTTGTGATTTCAAATAAAACTGTTGGACTGTAACCTGGTGTTGTGCGACCTCTCAATTTTATAAATAGAGGCATAGAATACAAAAGCCAAGGAAGTTATGCTAAAACACCGATTAGGCCTCAGTATTGTAGCCAATTCTGGGCACCACACTTTAGGAAGGATGTCAAGGCCTTAGAGCGGGTGCAGAGGAGATTTACTAGAATGATACCAGGGATGAGGGATTTCAGTTACATGGAGAGACTGGAGAAACTGGATTTGTTCGCCTTAGAGTAGAGAAGGTTAAGGGGAGATTTGATTAGAGGTATTCAAAATCATGAAGGGGTTAGAGTAAGGAAGCACTGTTTCCAGTAGCAGAAGGGTCGGTAACAAGAGGATACAGATTTATAATTGGCAAAAGAACTACAAGTGACATGAGGGAAAAAAATACGCAGTGAATTGCTGTGATCTGGAATACTCTGCCTGAAAGGGTGGTGGAAGCAGATTCAATAAATTTTTTTAAAAAGGGAACTGGATAAATACTTGAAGAGGAAAAATGTGCAGGGCTATGGGGAAAGAGCAGGGGAGTGAGACTGATTGGATAGCCCTTTCAAAGAGCTGGTACAGGCATGATGGGCCAAATGGCCTCCATCTGTGCTGTTTAATTCTATGATTCTAACAATGCACTACAGTGGCCTATTTGGAAAGGGTGTGGTTTGTGCCAGAACACTTAAAAATAAAACAAATAAAACTGCAAATATTGTCTCAAACCTGGGATTCTTGACTTTTGGCAACATCCAGATTAGGTGTCCGGGAATAACATGAACCGTCAGTGATTCAAGAATGCACCATGTTTTCTGCATTGTTCACAAATGTCTGCAGTTATTGCTGAGCAAGCAGGATGCAGCTGTATAAGCAATTCAAAAGGTAATGGCCCTGAATTTGTGGTCGGAAGCTTCCCGCGGGGAAATGCCTCTGATTCGCAAATAAAATCCGCGCGTACCTGGTGGTCCGGGAGGTACGGAGACTCACGGTTCTAAGCCTCTCCAGGTACCCGCAGGAAGAGGCCCACGTATCCCAGGGGCACATGTGGTTCGCAAGCGCCCCGGGATCTCGTGGGCCGGCCCAACCAATGACAGAAGGGGAATCCCCATTCATACTTATGGGAATGCCGTATGTACAGAATCCCCATAAACATGAATGGGAATACCCAAAAAAATACCTCTACACTTCAAATAAATTAAAAAAAAAAAATCACATTTAAAATGGCATTTAATTAAATATTTAAAACAAAAATTTAATTTTTTGAAAAATAAATTTACATGTTTTAAAGGGGCTAAAAATAAACTTACCTTATTTCACAGGTTTTTAAATGTATAAATTGATAACATTTTATTTTTCTGTTTTAAAATGCTGGTAAAAGCAGGCCATATGCTTGCTTTTACCAGGCGTAAGAATTTCACCAGCATTCGCTGGGCAAAAGTTGGGCACATAGCCCAACTCTCCACCCGCGAATGCCCTTTTCCCGGGGATACGGATGATCTGCCAAGAAAATTCTTGACAGATGGCAAGTTCCGGGTTTAGCGCATGCCTTACTGCAAATTACGGCCCATAATACATGGCTTCAAAAAAAAATAACTGTGATCTAAATCCTACATGATTTAGCTTGTACTCTGCTGAACAAACAGTAACAGCAGAGCAGTTTCAAACAATAAGCACGAGGTGATTGTTTAATAAAAAAGTTTCAAATCATTAATTTGGTCCCAAGTCTGTCTGACTATAATTCAGATGTTTTATAAATACATAAAGAGCAAGAGGATAACTAAAGAACGAGTAGGGCCTATTAGAGACCAAAAATGAAGCTTGTGTGGAGGAGGCAGAAGATGTGGATATAGTTCTTAATGAATACTTTGCGTCTGTCTTCACAAAAGAGAGGGACGATGCAGACATCGTAGTTAAGGCGGAGGAGTGTGAAATATTAGATGAGATAAACATAATGAGAGAGAAAATACTAAGGGGTTTAGCATCTTTGAAAGTAGATAAATCGTCAGGCACAGATAAAATGTATCCCAGGCTGTTAAGAGAAGCAAGGGAGGAAATAGAGGCGGCTCTGACCGTCACTTTTCAATCCTCTCTGGCTACAGGTGTGGTGCCAGAGGACTGCTAACGTTGTACCATTGTTTAAAAAGGGAGAAAGAGATAGACCGAGTATTTGCAGGCCAGTCAGCCTAAGCTCAGCAGTGGGCAAATTGTTGGAAAAAATTCTGAGGGACAGTATCAATCGTCATTTAGAAAGGCACATCAAGGACAGTCAGCATGGATTTGTTAAGGGGAGGCCGTGTCTGACTAACTTGATTGAATTTTTTGAGGAGGTAACAAGGAGGGTTGATGAGGGTAGCGCATTTGATGTAGTCTACATGGATTTTAGCAAGGCTTTTGACAAGGTCCCACATGGCAGACTGGTCAGAAAAGTAAAAGCCCATGGGATCCAAGGGAAAGTGGCAAGTTGGATCCAAAATTTGCTCAA
The DNA here is from genome assembly GCA_030390025.1 of Squalus acanthias. Classification (NCBI taxonomy): domain Eukaryota; kingdom Metazoa; phylum Chordata; class Chondrichthyes; order Squaliformes; family Squalidae; genus Squalus; species Squalus acanthias. The sequence goes on along the minus strand of CM059432.1, from coordinate 70,473,634 downwards.
TGTCAGGAAGCAAAAGGTAATGGTCGACAAATATTTTTGTGACTGGAAGGCTGTTTCCAGTGGGGTTCCGTAGGGCTCAGTACTAGGTCCCTTGCTTTTTGTGGTATACATCAATGATTTGGACTTCAATGTAGGGGGCATGATTAAGAAGTTTGCAGATGATACAAAAACTGGCCGTGTGGTTGATAGTGAGGAAGAAAGCTGTATGCTGCAAGAAGATATCAATGGACTGGTCTGGTGGGCAGAAAAGTGGCAAATGGAATTTAATCTGGAAGTGTGAGATAATGCATTTGGGGAGGGCTAACAAGGCAAGGGAATACACAATAAATGGTAGGATACTGAAGTGTAGAGGAATAGTGGGACCTTGGAGTGCATGTCCACAGATCCCTGAAGGTAGCAGGACAGGTATATAAAGTGGTTAAGAAGGCATACGGGATACTTTCCTTTATTAGCCGAGGCATAGAATACAAGAGCAAGAAGTTTATGCTAGTTAAAACACTAGTTAGGCCACAGCTAGAGTACTGTCTACAGTTCTGGTCACCACATTACAGGAAAGAGGGTACAGAGGAGATTTACAAGGATGTTGCCTGGACTGAAGAATTTTAGCTATGAGGAAAGATTGGATAGGCCCGGGTTATTTTCTTTGGAACAGAGGAGGCTGAGGGGAGACTTAATTAAGGTGTATAAAATTATGAGGGGCCTAGATAGAGTGGATAGGAAGGACCTATTTCCCCTAGCAGAGAAGTCAATAGCCAGGGGGCATAGATTTATAGATTTAAAGCAATTGGTAGAAGGATTAGAGGGGAGTTGAGACACGATGGGTCGAATGGCCTCCTTCTATGCTGTAAATTTCTATGATTCTAAATTTCTATGATTCTATGATAATGGAGAACAAAATATTTGTTGATTATCTTAATCAGATCCTGATTAGAAAGCACACTTAATAGCAACATTACAGAAATAACAAAAAATTTACAGGGTTTTTTGTAAATATAAAAAGAACAAAGTTTCCATATTGAACTGCAGACAAGAGCGCAAAATGACACCCATGTCCAAAATAGTCAGACTTTATCTTTCGATGTGGCCTGCAAGGCACTTTTTCCTGTTATGATGACTTGATTGCCTTCCACTGTACATTAGAGTTTCTAAGCTTAACAATAAGGATGGTAAATCTAATTCAATACCAGTGCTACAGGGTAAATCAATATATAATAAGTTATGTGGAGAGACTGGTGTTGTTTTCCTTAGAGCAGATAAGGTTAAGGGGAGATTTGATAGAGATGTTGAAAGTCATGAACGGTTTTGATAGAGTAAATAAGGAGAAACTGTGGCGGAAGGGTCAGTAACCAGAGGACATAGATTTAAATGATAGGCAAAAAAATTTAAGCAGCAAGTTATTACGATCTGGAATGCACTGCCTGAAAGGGTAGTGGAAGAAGATTGAATAGTAAACTTTCAAAAGGGAATTGGATCAAAAAAAACAGTAGATTTAGTGTATTTGGATTTCCAAAAGGCATTCGATAAGGTGCCACATAAAAGGTTACTGCACAAGATAAGAGCTCATGGTGTTGGGGGTAATATATTAGCATGGATAGAGGATTGGTTAACTAACAGAAAACAGAGAGTCAGGATAAATTGGTCATTTTCAGGTTGGCAAACTTTAACTAGTGGGGTGCCACAGGGATCAGTGCTGGGGCCTCAACTATTTACAATCTATATTAATGACTTGGATGAAGGGACCGAGTGTACTGTAGCCAAATTTGCTGACGATACAAAGACAGGTGGGAAAGCAAGTTGTGAGGAGGACACAAAGAGTGTGCAAAAGGATATAGATAGGTTAAGTGAGTGGGCAAAAATTTGACAGATGGAGTATAATGTGGGAAAATGTGAGGTTATCCATGTTGGCAGGAAGAATAGAAAAGCAAAATATTATTTAAATGGAGAGACTACAGAATGCTGCGGTACAGAAGGATCTGGGGGTCCTCGTACATGAAACACAAAAGGTTAGCATGCAGGAAACAGCAAGTAATTAGGAAGGCAAATGGAATGTTGGTTGGCCGTTATTGCTAGGGGAGTGGAGTATAAAAGTAGGGAAGTCTTGCTACAACTGTACAGGGCATTGGTGAGGCCACACCTGGAGTACTACGTACAGTTTTGGTCACCTTATTTAAGGAGGGATATACTTGCATTGGAGGCTGTTCAGAGAAGGCTCACTAGGCTGATTCCTGAGATGAAAGGGTTGTCTTATGAGGAAAGGTTGAGCCTATACTCATTGGAGTTTAGAAGAATGAGAGGTGATCTTATTGAAACATACAAGAATCTGAGGGGGCTCGACAGGGTAGATGCTGAGAGGATGTTTCCCCTCGTGGGGGAATCTAGAACTAGGGGGCATAGTTTCAGGATAAAGCCCATTTAAGACAGAGATGAGAAGGAATTTCTTCTCTCAGAGGGTTGTGAATCTTTGGAATTCTCTACCTCAGAGAGCTGTGGAGGCTGAGTCAGTGAATATATTCAAGGCAGAGATATTTGAGCTACAGGGAAGTCAAGGGTTATGGGGAAAAGGCAGGAAAGTGGAGTTGAGGCCAAGATCAGATCAGCCATGATCTTATTGAACGATGGAGCAGGCTCGAGGGGCCAAATGGCCTACTCCTGATCCTATTTCTATGTTCTTATGTTGAAGGGAATTTTTAAATTTTATTTATTTATTTATTTATTTTTAAACAGGACTATGGGGAAAGAGCAGGGAAGTGGGGCTAATTGGGTGGCTCTACCAATGAGCCGATACAGGAACAATGGGCCAAATTGTCGTCTCCTGTGCTATATCATTCTTTGAAATATGTCAATGAGCAACACGACAGGAGATCAACTGCATGTAAATCCTGTAAGTTATTGCAGAATACAAGACTGTCGATTGTACGTTCAACCCATGATGTACTAATGAGGAGATATTCCTGAGGGTTGTAAGGAGGTAGGAATAAGTGAAGAAAAGCCATTCAGCCTATCCAGGTCACCAATCTGTTTAAGTCTAATTACTGGAGCTAGGCAGACCGTTCTCTTATCGATCTTGCCTTTGTACCAAGCCCATAACCCTGTACCGTTTAAATGGGAAATCTTCCGATTTATTTTCAAAGAAGTGCACATTCATTGCACTAATTGACAGCTGATTCCCATGTTTGCAACTCCATATGTTAAGTAATTATGTCTTATACATATAGTTCAAGGTTTCCTTGGCTCATCAGTTCTCTTCTTCCAATTTAAACATAGACTTATTTACATCAACACCACCAATTTTCTTCCAGAATCCTACATTCTGCTTTCTTATTTTTAACAACAGACAGACATAGCCCATTGATTTAAGAGACAGTACTATCTCTATTGTTTGTTTCTTGAAACCTTTCCAAATTATCAGTTTGCTTGACTTTATGCCGACACACCCCACCAAACCAATCTCACCATATCAAGATCAAACTTTTCTTGGTATAATTTTCATCTTCCTTTTAGTTTCTTACATTCGGGGTGTGACTGCAGAAAGTATACCATTAATTGATACTTTAATTAAAATACTTTTGCCCTCTGTTTGATCACTCACACGTTCATTCAGCTGTATACATCTTTAACTCCCTGTTTTTTCCCGTCACTTCTATTCATCTCTCCTGGTTTTTCACCTTTGCCTGCCATTACACTGTCTGCATTTTCCTACTCCTTTTCTCTTACCTCAGGTTTTGTAGAGGCAGTATACCAGGTGTACATGTTGTTAAACACATGTATTTAGTTTGTTAAAAAAATTGCAAGTCTCAACCAAACAGTATTCTATCCTCCTCCCAATTGTCTCATTTTGGCATAGGAGGGCTGTAATTTATACTAAATTGTTGCTATTAGGATAAATTCAGCCCACAAAGATTTAACTGCTATTTCCTACATTACAACAGTGACTACACTTCAAAAAGTACTGCACTGGCTGTAAAGTGCTTTGGGACGTCTGGTGGTCGTGAAAGGCGCTATATAAATACAAGTCTTTCTTTATTTGCGAACGCGGAATGTTGATTAGGCCCATTAGCTGGGATCAAGACCAAGTGGCTAACGGAAATGTGTTTCTCACATACCATCTCAGTTTGAGACAATGGGGCTCGTTAGTATAGTTTAAAAATATTCCCACCTATAGTGTTAGAATGCCTAACATTGGAGTGAACACAGCACTAGCTGGCCAATGTAGTGACATGACCCCCACACCAAGCCAGTGGTAGTTATGATTGGTGGGCTATAGTGAGCTAGGAAGAAGGGAGGAAATTAATCTTTTTGGGCTTTTTCTCTCTCTTGGGATGGAGAAAGCAGTCTGCAACATTTTGATTCAAGCCTGCCGAAGAATTCAGTTTCCCAAGGTTAGTGCCAACCAGTTCAATGTATACTAACTTGTAAAGTGAAGGTAGGCCCAAATCAAGGGCTCAGAGTCTCAGGCCGAAACAGACTATTTGCAATCTCGGCATCCCATTCAACTCCGAGCTGAGCTTCCAACCCAATATCTGCTCCATCACAAAGATTCCCTACTTCACCCCTGTAACATCTACCACTGAAACTCTCATTAGGGCAACACGGTGGCATAGTGGTTAGAGGGCAACACGGTGGCATAGTGGTTAGCACTGGTGCCTCACAGCGCCAGGGACCCAGGTTCGAATCTGACCTCGGGTGACTGTGTGGAGTTTGCACATTCTCCCCGTGTCTGCGTGGGTTTCCTCCGGGTGCTCCGGTTTCCTCCCACAGTCCAAAAATGTGCGGGTTAGGTTGATTTGGCTATGATAAATTGACCCTTAGTGTTAGGGGGGGATTAAATATGTGGGGTTATGGGGATAGGATGGGATATGTTAGGGGGAATTAAATACGTGGGGTTACGGGGGTAGGGTGGGGTATGTGTACTGTGGGGATTAAAGCAGGGACAGGGTACTGGATTTGAATGATCAGCCATGATCGTATTGAATGGTGGAGCAGGCTCGACGGGCCGAATGGCCTACTCCTGCTCCTAGATTCTATGTTTCTATGTTTCATGCTTTTGCCACCTTGGAACTTGATTACTCTCAACGCTCTCCTGGCCAGCCTCCCTTCCTCCACAAACTTCAGCTCATCCAAAACTCTACTGCCCAATCCTATCCTGTGCCAAGTCCCTCTCGCCCATCATCCCAATGCCTCAAATTTGAAATTTCTAGCCTTGTGTTTAAATTTATCCATGATTTCACCTCTTCCTATCTCTGACCTCCTCCAGCCCGACAACACCCCCCTCCAAATTCTCATTTCCTGACTCCAGCCTCATGTGCATTCCCCCTCTCCTTTTATCCCATCACTGCTATGTCTTTGGCCACCTAGGCCCCATCTTCAGGAATTCACTCCCCAAGGCCATCCATCTTCCTCTCCTCCCTAAAACCAACTTTTTGGACCAAACTTCTGGTCGCCCCATTTAATTTTTTTTTGACTGCATCAGTTTTCCTTTTGCATCTGTAAAGTGCCTGGGGACCTTCTATACTAGTTTAAAGGTGCTATATAAATGCATGTTTCTGAAATGTATTACTTTTGATGATACTAGGGGCAATAAGAAATAGGCAAACCTCATTGTGAAAATGGTAATGTGTTCAAGTCATGTATTTCATGTAAAGTAAACCAATTTATAATTGGCCTCATCTCATTAGACTTCTCATCAGTCTACCTTCCAGAGGATAGGAGAAATGCACATGGAGCATTTGCAAAGTCATGGTATCTGGTACACAAGGGATCTTACATTTACTGTACACGGGCCATGCCTTCATACTGGTGATTGCCAAACCAGAGAGAATATCTAGTACTGATCTGAATTTGTAACACCGATATTTATTGAATGATGGACGTGGGTAACCACTATCTAAATTGGCACACGGGGTAAAAATGGTTCTTTGTAACAAAAAAATCGTATCTACCAACATGTCAGCAATCCGCTTGCCTCAAATTTATATCAGCAAAGCATGTTCGACAAGAGCAAGGAGGAGGTACAATGGTTTTTGCACCAAGAAGATTTTCATACAGGGAATATATTTAGCAAAGCACAACAATGCTTTTCTCAGCCACTAATGAACGCCACTGTATACTCCACAGTTGTATTCACAAAATATATGCATTTTATATCAGTTATGTAGTTTGATGCTTACCGATTGGATTAGCAGCATAATCACATAAGTGTTCCAATTGGCTCATTAGTTGCGTGTGCATTCCAGCAACATCATTCTCACCGGAATCGCACTGTTCAAAGTACTGCATTCCTGCAAATTAGTTACAAAACAAAAAAACCCCAGCTCGAACACATTTCTCGCATGCAAAAGGGGAAATTCACTCCACAAGACTTTACTAGGTCATCTGAAGTCCCCTAAATGCGTGCTGCAGTTTCTGATACATCAGGAAATTAAGCAATAGAGGGAGGAGAGGAATGCCACTTCCTGCAAATCAATTCCTTACGGGACATAACATATAAAAAGATTGTCATCATGGCAATTAAAAACAACCATGGCCCAACTAATCTAAACCATTGCTGAATCTGCTGCAATCTTAATCTGCAGATTGTTCAAATCAAGGCCTAGGCACCATTTAATCCATACTTTTCTTTACAAACAAGAAACAAGCTCAAAATTTACACCAGGAAGCACAATTATGTAAAAACAAATTGGAACAAGTCAAACCCAATTTCAGGAAAAAAAAATGCATTAACTCGGTTAAACATATTTCTGACAGAGCGGTTAGAAATCAAAGAATATTTTGAATGTTTAGTAGTTCAAGCTCTCATGTTGCTCTGTGAATTAGATTCTCAACCGGATGTAGATAATTGCTTACTACAGCATATGCACAATAATAGCGGAGGGCTGTGGCTTCCCTTCCAGTGGAAAGAAAATATGTTTTTTCTGATAATATCTATAAAGGTAAATAGTTGCTCTGTACAGTTGTACAGTTTAGTGTCAATGTAATTCCAAGATTAAAATACATTATGCATTTGGTTCGATCCTGGGTTTGTAGACAAAAGCTCGAAGTACAAAAGAATGCTGCATGATATTTAATGATAAATGTTTTGCAATTACAACACCAAGATGCCTTATTTTAGAGTCAGGTTTCAATGCCTCGATGTCAGAAAAATTACTCGACTGCGATCATGAACCAAACACAGTTTGACTGTCATGACAGTTAGAGGCAAAATAGCAGTTTTCAAAAGAGGGAGTTTGTGTAATACAATCAGATGAAGACTACAAAAGAAATAAATCAAAAATAAACCAATTGGTGAAACAAAGAAGCTACTTCAAAGGAAACCTCTACTTTATGGTTTTCTGTTACTGATTTCTACATTCAGCACTCACTGCTGCAGTAATGTCATAGTGCCAGTACAAAAATCACTATGGATGTATTTTATATGGTCTTCCAGAAGGCATTCGATAAGGTTCCACATAAGAGACTGCAAGCTAAAATTAGTAAGAGGAGGGGTGCAGCCGATTAGAGACCAAAAAGGAGACCTATGCATGGAGGCAGAGGGTATGGCTGAGGTACTAAACGAGTACTTTGCATCTGTCTTCACCAAGGAAGAGGATGCTGCCATAGACATAGTGAAGGAGGTGGTAGTGGAGACACTTGATAGGATAAAAATTGATGAAGAGGTATTAGAAAGGCTGGCTGTACTTAAAGTAGATAAAGCACCAGGAGCGGATGGGATGCATCCTGAGGGAATTGAAGGCGGAGGTACTGGCTATAATATTCCAATCCTCCATAGATATGGGGGTGGTGCCAGAGGACTGGAGAATTACAAATGTTACACCATTGTTCAAAAAAGGGTGTAAAGATAAACCCAGCAACTACAGGCCAGTCAGTTTGACCTCGGTAGTGGGGAAGCTTTTAGAAACAGTAATCAGGGCCAAAATTAACAGTCACTTGGATAGGTGTGGATCAATTACAGAAAGCTAGCACAGATTTGTTAAAGGCAAATCATGTTTAACCAACTTGATCGAGTTCTTTGATGAGGTAACAGAGAGGGTTGATGAGGGTAATGCGGTTGACGTAGTGTACATGGATTTCCAAAAGGTGTTCGACAAAGTGCCACATAATAGGCTTGTCAGCAAAGTTGAAGCCCATGGAATAAGAGGGACAGTGGCAGCATGGATACGAAATTGGCTTAGTGACAGGAAACAGAGAGTAGTGGTGAACGGTTGTTTTTCGGATTGGAGGAAGGTATACAGTGGTGTTTCCCAGGGGTCGGTACTCGGACCACTTCTTTTCTTGATATATATTAATGACTTGGATGTGGGCGTACAGGGCACAATTTTAAAATTTGCAGATGACACAAAACTTGGAAGTATAGTGAACAGTGAGGAGGAGAGTGATAGACTTCAGGAAGACAGACAGGCTGGTGAAATGGGCAGACACGTGGCAGATGAAATTTAACGCAGAAAAGTGTGAAGTGATACATTTTGGTAGAGGGAATGAAGAGAGGACATATAAACTAAATGGTGCAATTCTAAAGTGGGTGCACGAACAGAGAGACCTGGGGGTATGTGTGCACAAATCGTTGAAGGCGGCAGGGCAGGTTGAGAAAGCGGTTTAAAAGGCTTATGGGATCCTGGGCTTCATAAATAGAGGTATAGAGTACAAAAGTGTGGAAATTATGATGTACCTGTATAAAACACTGGTTTGGCGCCAACTGGAGTACTGTGTCCAATTCTGGGCACCACACTTTAGGAAGGATGTGAAGGCCTTAGAGAAGGTGCAGAAAAGATTTACGAGAATGATTCCAGGGATGAGGGGCTTCAGTTATGTTGACAGACTGGAGAAGCTGGGGTTGTTCTCCTTGGAGCAGAGAAGACTGAGAAAAGATTTGATAGAGGTGTTCAAAATCATGAGGGGTCTCGACAGGGTAGAGAGAAACTGTTCCCATTGGTAGGAGAGTCGAGAACCAGAGGACAAAGATTTAAGGTGATTGGCAAAAGCACCAAAGGCGGCGTAAGAATAAACTTTTTTATGCAGCGAGTGGTTAAGATCTGGAATGCACTGCCTGAAAGGGTGGTGGAGGCAGACTCAATCTTATCTTTCAAAAGGGAGTTGGATAAGTATCTGAAGGAAAAAAATTTGCAGGGCTACGGGGAAAGAGCGAGGGAGTGGGACTAGCCGAGAGTCGGCATGGGCTCAATGGGCCAAATGGTCTTCTTCTGTGCTGTAACCATTCTATAATTCTATGAATTGAAGGCAATTTATTGACCTGGTTAAGAAATTGGTTTGGCAGTAGAAGACAGAGTAGGGATGATGAGTATGCACTTGAATTGGAAGGAAGTGATGAGTGGTGTCCCACAAGGATCTGTGTTGGGCCTCAATTATTCACTATATTTATTAATGACTTGGATAACACAATAGAGAGCCATATATCCAAGTTTGCTGATTACACAAAGATTAATGGCAGAGTAAGTAGTGTCGACAGAAGCATAAAATTACAGAGAGGCTTGATAGATTAAGTGAGTGGACAAAACAGTGGCAGATAGATTTCAACACAGGTAAGTGTGAGGCGATCCATTTTGGATAGATCCAAGTATTTTGTGAATGGTGAAAAGCTAGGAACAGCAGGATTCCAAAGAGATTTAGGGGTTCATGTACACGGATCACTGAAATGTAGTAGTCAGGTACAAAGAATAATCAGAAAGGCTCATGGAACGTTAGTCTTTATAACTAGAGAGCTAGAATATAAAGGGGAGGACGTTTTGCTACAGCTATACAAAGTCCTGGTTAGACTACATCTGGAGTACTATGTACAGTTCTGGGCACAGCACCTTAGAAAGGATATACTGGTCTTGGAAGGAGTACAGTGCAGATTCACCAGAATGTTCCCAGAGCTAGGTTATGAGGAGAGATTATATAAACTAGGCTTGTATTCCCTGGAATATAGAAGGTTAAAGGGTGATTTAATTGAGGTTTTTAGGATTTTGAAAGGAATTGATAGGGTAGATAGAGAGAAACTATTTCCACTGGTGGGAGAGTCTAGGTCAAGAGGACATAAACTTAAAATCAGAGCCAGGCCATTCAGGAGAGAAGTTAGGAAACACCTCTTCACGCAAAGGATGGTAGAAGTGTGGAACTCTCTCCCACGAAAAGCAGCAGATGCTAGCTCAATTAATAATTATAAATCTGAGATAATAGATTTTTGCTAGTTTTTTTTTTTATTCATTCATGGGATCTGGGCATCGCTGGCAAGGCCAGCATTTATTGCCCATCCCTAAGTGCCGTTGAGAAGGTGGTGGTGAGCCGCCTTCTTGAACTGCTGCAGTCCGTGTGGTGAAGGTACTCCTACACTGCTGTTAGGAAGGGTGTTCCAGGATTTTGACCCAGCAATGATGAAGGAACGGCGATATACTTCTAAGTCAGGATGGCGGGGGACTTGGAGGTGGTGGTGTTCCCATGCGCCTGCTGCCCATGTCCTTCTAGGTGGTAGAGGTCACAGGTTTGGGAGGTGCTGCTGAAGGAGCCTTGGCAAGTTGCTGCAGTGCATCTTGTAGACGGTATACACGGCAGCCACGGTGCGCCGGTGGTGGAGGGAGTGAATGTTTAAGGTGGTGGATGACGTGCCAATCAAGCGGGCTGCTTTGTCCTGGATGGTGTCAAGCTTCTCGAGTGTTGTTAGAGCTGCATTCATCCAGACAAGTGGAGAGTATTCCATCACACTCCTGACTTGTGCCTTGTAGATGGTGGAAAGGCTTTGGGGAGTCAGGAGGTGAGCCATTCACTGCAGAATATCTTGTTGCCACAGTATTTATGTGGCTAGTCCAGTTAAGTTTCTGGTCAACGGTGACCCCCCAGGATGTTGATGGTTGGGGGATTCAGCGATGGTAATGCTGTTGAATGTCAAGGGGCGGTGGTTAGACTCTCGCTTTTTGGACATAGTCATTGCCTGGCACTTGTGTGGCGCAAATGTTACCTGCCACTTATCAGCCCAAGCCTGAATGTGGTCCAGGTCTTGTTGCATGTGGGCATGGACTGTTTAATTATCTGAGGAGTTGCGAATGGCACTGAACACTGCAGTCATCAGTGAAGATCCCCATTTTTGACCTTATGATGGAGGGAAGGTCATTGATGAAGCAACTGAAGATGGTTGGGCCTAGGACACTGCCCTGAGGAACTCCTGCAGCAATGTCCTGGGGCTGTGATGATTGACCACCAACCACCACAACCATCTTCCTTTGTGCTAGAGATGAATATAAAAGGATATGGAGCCAAGGCAGGTGGATGAAGTTCAGATACAGATCAGACACGATCTCGCTGAATGGCAGAATAGGCTTGAGGGGCTGAATGGCCTACTCCTGTTTCTATGTCCCGCTAATTTATGGTTTTCTGTTACTGATTTCTACATTCAGCATTCGGTAATGCAGTAATGTCATAGTGCCAGTACAAAATTCACATGGGCCGGAGTAAAATGAGATCTTGCCTATTCAAACGCCTGTTTGAGTAAGTGAATCATTTAGATACCTGATTGCTTATTAATTCAAGTATCAGACTGCATTGATTGCATTAAATAACATTCATTCGACTTCCCTGATGAATTTAAAGCACAATAAAATAATTACACATGTACAACATGCTGTGAAATTCATATAATTTGGTTAAATGGTCAATTCATAAGTGGTGTTTGGATCGATGGTAATTTGTAATTTACCAAATGCCAATTTATTCATCATTTCAATGTTTTTGCAGGGCAGTGGGGAGGCCAGGTTGTAAATTTCTGTTGCTCAAAGTGCTGAGGGAATGGAATACTTTTCCTACTTTGGCACTTAGCCTCAATGTCTAGCATAACAGCATCAAGTACAGCATGAACCAGAAGCAAAGTAAAGTGTTCTCTATTTTGTTCCAACAATACACCCTAAAACCACAAATCACAAAAGAATACTTCCTACAGTGTCACTGGAAACTCTTCCATTTCCTACACCATTTACCTTTATGACTGGGAACCGAGCCCACTAGAAACCAGGTTGAGATTATCCAGACTCTTACAACCTGCATAAACCTTTTCAATTGCTTTTAAAAAAAAGCAAATATAACTGTTGGAAATAATGCCAATAACCTGACAATGAAGGATAATGCAGACTTTGATCTATTTGCCAATGTGCTACAACTGCCATCTGGTGGAAGTACCATGTAAACCAAATATAAGGTTTAAAAAACACTTTCATAAAAGATTTGCAATGAAAACCTTAAAAACTATTACAATATAAAGGAACATGTATAATAAGTTCAACTGCAACTGTGTTTTTGCAACAAGTTTAAATGATAAAATACATGCTTCCCCATTGGTTTCTATTACAGTAACTGAAGCTTCTGTAAAAAAAAAACTGATGACTTCCTGAAACTAGAACTTTCCTTGAAACTCCTTTAGTTTCCAAGTTTGTAACATTGGTGAAGTTACTACATTTACACAGTGAAGAGAAATGGAAAATATGAAACAAAACAATTCATAGCTGGATTAAAGCAAGCTAGATGCATTTTAATGATCGATTCCAAATTTTTAAAAACCTACACTGAGGTGGAGACATAATGAAAAACTGTTTCTGGTATTGGGGAACTAGGTTCGAACACTGTCCTTTGAGCTCCAATGGTTAAAAGTCTTTCAGAAGCTATATGGGTTCCAAGGGTCATAAATGGGTTGTCACAACCTAGTTCCAACTGGATTTGAGACCAGAGTAGAAAATTGTCCAGAATTTTTGGCAAATCTCAGAGGCTGCAGGAACAGTTAATGGGGTATGGAATTATTTATTTTAGTACAATTGGAGATAGTCTTCTGAGGTTAGGAATAGGCTTGAGTTTAGAAGGGGCTTTACCTTGTATCTAACCCATCCTATTTCACAGAGAATCATAGAATGATACAGCACAGAGGGAGGCCATTTGGCCCATTGTGCCTGTGCTGGCTCTTTGAAAGATCTATCCAATTAGACCCACTCCCCTGCTCTTTCCCCATATTCCTGAGTAATGCTACCTACTGAGCAAAAATACACTTAGAAGGGGTCTATGAAATCCAAGTCCAAAAAAATTGTGCAGACCTTTTTATTTAAAGTGTGCAGACTATCTTTTCTGAGGTAGTGCTTAAAATAAAGCATAGCTTATACATATAAGTGAAAATTGTGCAAAGCAAAAGGGTTGGTCTGCAATAGATCCAGGAACAGAGTTATGCCACTAAAGTTAGGTATCAATCAACACCAATTTTAAGTTGGTGTAACTGTGATTTGAAAGTAATGTTTGTGTTTTTTTTAAATCAACGGGTACTGAGCAACAAAGATAGAAGTAGACAAACAGTTCTTACCTGCTCTATGTCAGCATTGCGAGGTAAGAAATAAACTATGTTCGGTGTAATCTTCTGGGAGAGTGTGAAAATTTCAGAGGTAAAATAAAGTCAAGGCAAAATAACAAAGTACAAAGCAGTTTGGAACAGAAGGATCAAACAATGAAAAATACAACTTTAAACTGAAAAGCAACTTAGATTAGAAACAGGTCTGAAGCAAGACTAAAGCAATACTGAAACAAAAAAACCCCTGAAAATTTACAGCAAGTTCATCAGCATCCGTAAAGGAAAAAGACAGAGGTCCACACCTAAAATATTAACCTGTTCTTTAAATCTTTAGATGCTGATCGATTTGACTTGCCAGAAGTTTGTTTTTGTTTCAGATTTAACATTTCAAGTTTTTTGTTATTAAAGGAATACTTCAATGAACTGCTGGCGATTGTGGAATTTGGATCCTTGGAGTTACTGCTGCAGGTTTTTAAAGTGAGGACATTATTAGTTGAAAACAGGTGTCTTCTTCCCTAATGGCATTGAACGCTAGTTGTTGACCTGCAAAATTCATCGTTCCAAGCATTCTTTGGCTATGTCCAAGTAAGTTGAGCTCGGAATACCTGAATTTCCACAACTTCCTTGCTCCATCTCTTGCAAATCTGCACCAGGATTAATAAAGATGCTAGACTGTACTGAAATAATATATGAGCTACTGTACATAGTTTTAAGATATTCTTTGCACTTTTTAATTTGCACTGTGGGTAGGTAGTGGTTTTTAAATCACCCTTCTCACTGATGATGCAAGAGCTTAGATGAGCAAGTAGTGGCATTATGGTTTCTGATTCTGCCAAGACATCTTGGTCATCAGCACAGCTTAAGGTTATCAATAGCATTCTAAATATGTTGACATTTCCATCACCACGGCCGGAATTTTCCCCTAAAAAAATTAGTGGGTTTGGAGCGTGGGGGCAGTTAAATTGTTAAAAATGGGATTCCCAACCTGATCCCGCCCACGTCTGGGAGGTCAATTTAAATACTGTAATGAGGCTGGAAGCCTCTTTTTTAACCTCCATTTTGAATTTAACTGCATGTGGTCAGGTTTTACATAATTTGTGAAACCCGGCAGTTAAAGCGAGGTGGAGACTGCTGCATCCAGGAGGTAAGTGACTTTATACCTACCTCCTGGATTCAGGGTCCCTGCCTAACCCACTCCCTGCGATCGGAGACCAGCCCCCGGGCCGCCGATCACCGCCCAAGGCCTCCAATCCCCACCATGAGGCCTCCCGCCCGCCACCGTTGATGCTGAGGCCGGCCACCATCCTCTGGTGGCTGGCCCCGGTCCTTTCTCCTCCCCCCCTGCCCCAATCGACCACCCCGATCCTGCCATGCTGATCCCCTCCCACAATCCCCGACCCCACTCCACCGATGTTGCTGAGGCCAGCCCTGAACCTCCGGTGGCCGGCCAAATCCTCTATCCAGCGCCCCCCCCCCACCCACCAAAGATCTCAGATCGACCCCCCCCCCCGCAGATACAGCCATGCTGATCCCCGACACCCCCCCTCCAGATCCCCAACCAAGCCGACCCCGCGATCCCTCTCCCGGACCGACCCCTCGTATTTGAGGCCTACTCGTCCGCAGCCAGCCTCTCAATCTGGCTGGCTGTGGGTGGGAATCAGAGGCCTCACATTCAAATCAGGCCCCGCCGTTAAAGTCGGCAGGGCCTGTGGGAATTGGCCCCCTGGGTTTCCCGCTTGCCTCGGAGGCTCCAAGCCCCCAACCTTGAGAAAATTCCGGCCCATGTTTCCAGTGCTTCCTGCAGGTCATGTTCAAGAAATAGATTGGGGTGGGAAAAAAAACAAGGATCAAATGAAGGGTAGAACCAGCCAATTTAGCATTTGACCCCTCACTTCTCTTAAGGCATCAGACCCAGCTAGGAGTGGCCTTCATTACCTCATTCTGTATGCATGTCTTAACAGAGCATTGCCAGCAGGCTACTAGACTATGGGAACCATCACAGCCAAGCCCAATTATGTCTTTACGTGACACCTACTTCCAGCAAGGATCACTGGTACAATGATAAGCAGCAGGAACACTGCCTAATTTATTGGGGGGAATTTTAACCCATAAGAATGGGTAGTTTAGGTTGGGTGGGATGTTAAAAATTTCACACCCGAACCCAACCCGCCCACTTCTGATTTAAACGGAGGTGGCACGGGGGTCGGGCGACCAATCTGCTCCCAGAAGGTGGGTCGCTCATTTAAATATTTTAATAAGACAGCTGAAGGGAGGCGAGGACGTGCTGGATCCAGCAGCTAAGTGTCTTTCCAGCACTGCTTATGGGCCAGGAGGAGCAAAGTGCTTACCCCTGGCCCCCAAGCTTACCTATAAACCACTCTCACGATCGGCCGATGCCATCCCCCGCCGACCCAGTCTTTCCGATTCCCCCTCACTCCTCTGTGCTCTCCGGTTGCAGCTTCCAATCTCCGCCACTGCACCCCCGCCATTCCGATCTCCGTCCCCCTCCAACCTTTCCGATCCCAAGCTTCCAATTTCTCCGGCCTCCGATCTCTCCCCTCCCCTCGACCTTCCACCCTCACCCCTGATCTCTCCGGCATTTCCGATCCCTCCCATCTCTCCCCAGCTGCGGCCTGGTGTCGAAAGCCTACCTGCCTGACAGCCTCTCAAACTGGCTGGCTGCGGGTGGGAAACAAGGACATAAAGCATTAATCAGGTCCTGTCCTTAAATAAATATTTCTTGTACTGTGCATTCAATTATTCTCAATATTCAACTATTTTCATTATAGACACTAACTATTGTAATGCTTTGCCTGCTAATCAAAATTCACAAACATGCAAAAACAGCTTTCAAAACAAATATTAACAAACCTTATTTCTCAACTATAAAATACATTCTAAGCTTTGACCAGAGGTTTAGAAGGATATCCATCAAGAGACATCATAGTCTTCAGATCGAAGATTTCTGCATTGACATAATCGGGACCTCCCCATGGAGGACTGAGGAACACAGCGTCAGCCTTTAGATCAGAAGCCAGCAGCATGAAGTCACCCAGGATAAACTCAATCTGTTCGGTCACTCCATATACTCGAGCATTGTTTTGTGCAAGATCTATTTTCACAGGATCAATATCAACAGCAATCACTGGATCAAAAAAAAAATACTGTTTGGTCAGTAAAATATCAAAAATACAGTTTCATGTTGAAGGAAGATTACTGTTAAAATAAAATAACACAGAAGAATGTGAGATTAATAAATGTAGGCATAGTAGTTATTCTTTGAAAGTCATTCAAACTCCAGGTACAATTAAGTACTGCCTCATGCAACAGGGAAAGAGCATCTGGAGTTGCTGCTCCTTTAAGAGCTTCATGCCATGCAGAGTCATCTTGGTTAGGCACTTGACCTAAGCCCACCTTATAAAAACTACATCCATTTCCAAGCCACATCTTAGTTATTCACTGTATGCAGTCCCACACTGGCAGATCTATCAGAATTTGGGATTTAAAAAAAGTGTTCCTGGAATGTGGGCGTCGCTGGCAAGGCCAGTATTTATTGCCCATCCCTGAAATTGCAATGAAGGGAAGTTACTGGTCAGGAATCGTGGTAAAAGCAGCAGCTAGGGCTTTTGCCAACAGCCTTCCACAGATTACTTGATTCTAAGCACGCAGTTTTCTTTGCTTCGAAAAGAGCCAACTCCTTCGATGCCAGATATCAACCCATCCGTTTTTCAGATGAAACGTTAAACAGCCCTCTCAGGTGGATGTAAAAGATCCCATGGCATTATTTCAAAGAAAGACAGGGGCGTTCTCCTCTGTGTCCTGGCAAATATTTATCCCTCATCCAACATCACTAAAACAGATTATCTGCTCATTATCATATTGCTGTTTGTGGGACCTTGTTTTGCCAAACTGGCTTCTACATTTCCTACATTACAACACCGACTATGTTTAAAAAAAGTGCCTTGTTGGTTGTAAAGTGCTTTGGGATGTCCTGAGGTTGTGAAAGGCGTTTAGTCCAACATTGCTTTGGGTATACTGTTTTAGAAGTTACACTTGGAATATCTTCAAAACTTTGTTGCTGCTTCAAAGCCTTTTAAAAGGGTTTCCATTGGTCACCAAAGCATTGTTTCTCATTAAAGGTTTAGCTTGGCTTCAAATCAATGGGAAAACTCAATGCACCAAATCAGACATGTCTGTAAGACATAGTGCTTTGATATGAACTCTGAATCCTACATCTAGGCCATCAATCTTACGACTGCTTTAGAAGTTTAGCCATCTGGATATAACCTACAGCAGCACAAGAATGATCCTGGAAGGGTTTGAGTTCATAAAATCACTGATCTGAGTCGATTGACTCAAGAAATCTTACAAGATGCTGGTCTCATTTGAAGAGCACTTTGTATATAGAGATTTTCCCCAGCTACATTTTTTAAGAGGGAAAGGAAGGCTTTGTCTAATTGGGAAGTTTTCCACATTTAGTCTGGACACAGAGCACCACAGGAGCCTATCACAGGTTGTATAAAACTGATCTATGTTCTCCAAGACCATTCTTGTGCAGGAGGTAGGAGAGAAGAAGATAACTTAGAAATTATCAAAGTCTTAAATAAGACTCTGTGTTGGCATCAGAAATCTCAATGACATATACACCCAACTGGGAGGTGATGCATGAAATAAAGTCAAAAGAATAAAAAACATGACCTGGCATACAAGAGGTTTGAGGCTCTTACTCCTCCTCCTCAAAAATATACCCATAAAATCGGCTCACAATGACAAGTACAGATGAGGAATGCATTCAGTTCATCCTTTCCTAGAAACCTGATTTCCCTCCACCTCCAACACAGCATCTAAATGCCTCTTGAAGGATTCCAAGAGATTTTGCCGCCACTATCCTACCACCCCGAAGAACATTCTAGGTACGGAGTTTCCTTGACATGTCGGAACAGCACTGCTTCAGAAGGCTCAGGTTGTGGCAGACATGTGCCACCTCCTAGAAGACTACCTGCTCCCTGCTGGCCACGTGTTACCAGTGGCTGTCTATGTGACCAATGGCGTCAACTTTTTTGCCTCTGGATCCTCCCAGGGCTCTGCTGGAGACATATCCAAGATCTCCCAGTCGGCGGCCCACAAATGCATAAGACAGGTGAATGATGGGTCGTTTGCCAAGGCTGGCCATTATGTGAACTTTGCCTGCGATGACGCCAGGCAGAATGAATGAGTGAGTGAGCGCTCGGGTTTGCGTCTCTGGCTGGCTTTCCACAGGTGCATGGTGTCATCATAGAAATTTACAACACAGGAGGCCATTTGGCCCATTGTGTTTGTGCCGGCCGAAAAAGAGCTATCCAGCCTAATTCCACTTTCCAGCTCTTGGTCCGTAGCTATGCAGGTTACAACACTCCAAGTGCATATCCAAGTACTTTTTAAATGTGATGTTAAAAGTACTTTTTAAACCCTCTGGGTGAAAAAATGTTCCCTCAACTTCCCTCTAATCCTTCTCCCAATTACTTTAAATCTATGCCCCCTGGTTATTGACCTATCTGCTAAGGGAAATAGGTCCTTCCTATCCACTCTATCTAGGCCCCCTCATAATTTTATACACCTAAATTAAGTCTCCCCTCAGCCTCCTCTGTTCCAAAGAAAACAACCTCTCTACCTCTAGCTCTCTCTGACCCCATTCCCCAATCTGCCTCTTGCCCGACCCCATTCCCTCTCCCTGTCCCGTCTCCTTCTCTGACCCTATTCTCCAGTCTCCCTATATCCCTCTATCTCTGAAACCCATTCCCCCAATTTCTCTCTAACCCCCATTCCCCTGTGTACACTTGACAATTTGTGCATCCCCAGATTAACATGGGGTATTTGTGAACGGCAAGGGCTTCCACGCCATCAACGTGCAGCTGGTGTGCAACCACAAAAAGATCTTTATGCAGATGTGCGCAAGATTCCCGGGGAGCTGCCATGGCGCTTTCATCCTGCTGCAGTCCAAGCTCCATGACGTCTTTGGACCTGCAAGTACACTTAAGGGGTGGCTGCTAGGAAACAAGGGTTACCCACTTCAAACTTGGCTGATGACATCCCTCAGAAACCTGACCAATGAAGCCCAAAAGTGTTACAATGAATTGCATATGACCACCAGATGTGTGAACAAACAATGCTAAAGATGCGCTTCAGGTGCCTGGACAGATTTGGAGGCACCCTTCAGTCTGCACCAGCCAGGGTGTCCAGAATGGTCGTGGTGTGCTGCGCTCTGCACAACATTGCACAGCAGCAACGTTTGGATCCGCAGGAGGAACAAGGTGCAGGGCTCAGATCCTCTGTGGACTTTTCCGAAGAGGAGGAAGGTGATGAGGGCAACGCAGCACCAGCTGCTCACATTGCTGCCCGGGATGCCCTTATTAATGTAAAATTCACTTAGGTTGCACATGTGGACCAATGTCAGAAGCACATGCAACGGCCATTCTTCCCGCACCCCCCAATGCCACTGACACAAAGCAGGCCAGCAAACAACCAACCATCCCCTCATTGGTCCCGTCAATTCATGTCTTCCCATTCATTATCAAGCAAGTTAAAAGGCGACTTGCCACCCAGCAACCAAGAATGGGCAAGATGGGAAAGTGGTACAAAATAATATTATTTATTTATGTGATTCTACTAAAGAACCGAAACTTAACATAACATTTTCTCATACCCTTGCGCAACTACAAAGCTTTAATCTTCCTTTTCCTACCATTTCTACCTGGTGCAACCCATGTGGCTTCAGCAGAGGTAGAGGCTGGCTGCTCAGATCCCTGTTCTGACTGCTGAGGTGCTCTTGGCCAACGCGCTCTGGGTTTTGGAGCCCGTGAGGGCCCCGCCAAAGACTGCTTCACCTGTGCAGGGGCAGACTCGGCCATCGGGACACGAGGCAGCATGCAATGGGCGAGAAGTGGAAGCGCTTTAAGTGGAGTTCCCACTTCCATGTCCTCTTTCGCCATCATCCCTTTCATGGGCCAGCTGCAATTCACTGCTACCACTCTGCTGGAGAGCACTTTGGTGCAGATCATTGGGGCGCTGCAAGGCGAAGTCTAAGTTAGCTGTCATCCTATTTAAGGCGGCGGACATGTTACCATCCAGTGTGTGCAAGGCGTGCATGGGCTCATTTGATTGTGGCATTTGATGTTCCATGCAGTTGGCCACTCTATCCATGCAAGACGACATCATCGCAATACCTTGCAACGTCAACCCACGCATGCCTCCAAGTTAATATCGGGGCCCGAGATTAGCCTTGCTCCTTGACTTCTTATTTCGAACCAGCTTTGGCCAACTCACCTTAATTTAATGCAGCAGCAGTCATTGCCAGTTTCAATGAAAAGTTAGTCAAAAATCTGTATTCTATTCTTCCCCTGACTGTGCTCCTTAGATGTAGTTAGAACATAAGAAATAAGAGCAGGAGTAGGCCATACGGCCCCTCGAGCCTGCTCCACCATTCAATAAGATCATGGCTGATCATCGACCTCAACTCCACCTTCCCGCCCGATCTCCATATCCCTCGATTCCCCTAGAGTCCAAAAATCTATCTCAGCCTTGAATCTACTCAAAGACTCAGCATTCACAGCCCACTGGGGCAGAGAATTCCAAAGATTCACAACCCTCTGAGTGAAGAAATTCCCCCTCATCTCGGTCTCAAATGGCCTACCCCTTATTCCGAGACTATGCCCCCTAGTTCTAGACACTCCAGCCAGGGGAAACAACCTCTCAGCATCTCCCCTGTCAATCCCCTTCAGAATCTTGTATGTTGCAATGAGATCTCCTCTCATTCTTCTGAACTCCAGAGAGTATAGGCCCATTCTACACAATCTCT
Source organism: Squalus acanthias (assembly GCA_030390025.1). Classification (NCBI taxonomy): domain Eukaryota; kingdom Metazoa; phylum Chordata; class Chondrichthyes; order Squaliformes; family Squalidae; genus Squalus; species Squalus acanthias. The sequence continues at coordinate 70,452,494 of CM059432.1, read as the reverse complement.
CATCCCCCTTGCAATAAAGGCCAACATGCCATTTGCCTTCCTTATTGCTTGCTGTACCTGCATGCTAGCTTTCTGTGTTTCTTGCACTAGGAAACCCAAATCTCTCTGAACACCAACATTTGAAAGTTTCTCACCATTTAAAAAATATTCTGTTTTTCTATTCTTCCTACCAAAGTGAATAACCTCACATTTCCCTACATTATACTCCACCTGCCACCTTACTGCCCACTCACTTAGTCTATCTAAATCCCTTTGCAGACTCTTTGTGTTTTCCTCACATCTTACTGTCCCACCTAGCTTTGTATCATCAGCAAACTTGGATACATTACATTCGGTCCCTTCATCTAGGTCATTAATATAGATTGTAAATAGCTGAGGCCCCAACACTGATCCTTGAGGTACCCCACTAGTTACAGCCTGCCAACCTGAAAAAGATCTGTTTATCCCTGCTCTCTGTTTTCTGTCCGTTAACCAATCATCTATCCAGGCTACTATATTACCCCCAACCCCATGAGCCCTAATCTTGTGTCGTTATTTTGGATGGATAAAGGGAGATCATACTTTTCTAGACCAGTGCCATCCAGTAAATTAGAAATAATAGCTCAATTTTTGCTGAGCTTAGAGCAGGCTTCATCCCTCTGGAAATTGCACAATATCAGCAAAAAACACAAGAATTCTTGTGAGTCTCTATCCGTGCCAATGGTCCACGATATTTAGTTCAGAACTTGCAACCATTTCCTGGCATCAATTGTGAAAAATCTAGCTGAAGCACTGGGCCTTCATCTACAAATATTAAAAATATCTCTCATCCACAGCTGCACCATCAATAGCTGAAGCTGACCCTTTGCAAAACTTCTAGATAACCTATTTAAGACAACCTAAATTATACAATAGTGTAAATACAGCAATTAAAATGACAAGAAGAATCCTTTGTGTAAGGACAAAAATTAGGATTGCTATTGTTGCTGGGAGAAAAAAAAAACTAAGTGTGGCTTACAATGAGGCCTTACACACAGATGTGGGAAGAGCATCTGACTATGAAAACCCGAGAGTTTAAAATTGTAAAATGTACAATATCTCTAGATACCCAGATACAGCTCCTTTTCCCCTGCACCAGCAAGAATGTTTTTTTTAGTTCTGGGAGATTTATGGAAATCACATGTACTTTATGCAAACGCTAATTCCAAATAGGAGAATAGTGAAGTACAATTACCATATACTAATGTAATCTATTTCAAAAACAATCGATATTGGAGGAGAAGTACTTAAGTTTTAACAAAAAAGTATTCAGATTAGGTGATGCAGCATCTATATGACAAATGCTGATTACTCCCTTCCTCTGTATACCCATCAGGAAATCCAGCTAAGAACACCTACTGGTTGCAGAATTTTTTTTTTTTTTTTGGCAGTCTTAGCCCGTGACCCAGTCCATTACCTTACAATCCTATCCTGAATCATGAACCTAAACTAGTGTATATATATATAAAAAAGACACCACCAAGCTTAGCAAATGCAGTTTAGACTGCATTATCAGTATGCTGAGGAGAAAACTGGCCTGGGACTCATGGTTCATTGGTCAGAAAGGTGCACCTTCACCTCTAGGACACATGTAAAACATAGTCCAGACTAATGGGATGAGTCTCGTCTCCCTACTTAATTCCTCATTAATATAGAGCACAAAACTACCAATAATTTAGCACCAATAAGTAATCTCACCCAGAAGGACCACAAGTAGCAAGTAAAGAAGAAATGCCATACTGGAGCAGTCGGGTGCTTTTCTGAGATTCAGATCGACCAAGGAACTTTATGCTGAATCTAACTCGTATGTTATCTGACCTGGGAGTGTTTGGTGCTGCCTTTGGATGTAAAGTGTTGAAAAGTATACCATTCTCAAGTACCAACACACTTATCTCGATAAGGGCAAAATTAACTAAAGAAATTCCAAAAATAGACACTGACATGCACTTTACTGGACTTGAACCCTTCCAATACCATGAGCAAAAAGTAACTAAATTCTGCTCACTTCATGCCACTTGACTATTGTATTGATTTTTATTACTTAAAATTGTTCAAATTGATATTCATTCATCACCTAGTAGGTTTAAGTATATATTCAAGATAGCTACCATTATTAAGATTTCCTAATCAGCATGAACATATCAGCACATGACCTTTTCTGCACTGGCTGGGTATTCAGAACTATATATGAACACAGCAACTATGTTCAATTAAACCAGATCTGATGCACGTCACCTTAAGGATTAGAAGAGATTCAGTTTTGTAAATGGAGAAGAGCGGAGTATGGTATGTTAGTATCCTGTGCAGCTACCTTTATGAACCGAGTCAAGATTCTACATTGGTAAATGACTGTGAAATACAAGTTTCCATTGACAATGTAATGCACAGACATAATTAGATTCCTGCAGTACGGTAGAATAAGCAGCTCAAAGTCATGGTACTGTACCTCTTTTTCCAGCTAATGCAAACTGAATTGAATTTCCTCCAACTCCACAAAATGCATCAACAATGATATCACAGTGAAAACTCTGCATGACACGATTGGCAATGTGCTCAGCAATCTTCTCAGGAGTGACCGAAAACCAGCCTTCTAGAAAATAAAGACACAATTCACATTTATAGTGCATGTAAATAGTTACAGTTTATGATATTAACAGTGCTATACAAATATGAGGAGCTGATGTAGAGGAGCGCCACAGGTACACAGTTGTCAGTTGAAGGGATAAAGCACCCCTCCAGCCTCAGATTACCATTACAACACCACTCTCAACTGCAAACCAGGAAAGGAGTACCCTTCTCCTGCAACCAGCTGCACATGAACACAAGGAAAAGCTGATGCCCACAATAATTGATATTTCAATACCAACCCTATTAAGACTGCTCCAGTGGGAATCGAGAAATCCCCACCACCACCACACAGGGAATCCTAAACTCTGCCCTCAGGATTTTCAATGTAAAAAAGGAAAGTCTATCCTCCATATGTAATTTGGAGTTCTATAGAGTGGGGGGGGGGGGGGGGCGGAAAGGGAGGTAGGAGGAGTTCTGTGGCTGGCTGAGGCCTTGGAACAGTTGATTGTCATGTTTGTCTTTGTGAACACGGATTGTTTGTGGGGAAACATCTTTGGTTCTTGCAGGCCCGGCGTGGTCCTTGCTCCGCAGGGGGTCTCCTGTGGCCTGCCAGACGAGTGTTGGTGGGGCTTGGCCATCGAGTGTGCCGGGCCTCTCGCTGGGAGTGTCGGGCGTCCGGTGGGTGCGCTCTGCTGGCTGGCCAGTCGAAGTCTGTACTAACAGTCCTTTAAGAAATTCTTACTCGTGCAGTTTTCCCCATATCCCCTTTCCTTTGGTAGGCTCCCAACAGGAAGCACAGGATGGGCTTTAATATGCATGAGATCAGTCCTGCTCCACATTGGTGAGTGGGTCTTTGAAGGTGGCAGGACAGGTTGACAGGGCAGTTGGTAAAGCATTCGAGATTCTGGACTTTATAAATAGAGGCATAGAGTAAAAAAGTCAGGAAGTTATGCTAAACATATATAAAACACTGATTCAGCCCCAGCTGGCACAGTGTGCGCAATTCTGGGCACCATACTTTAGGAAGAACGTGAAGGCTTTGGAGAGGGTACTGAAAAGATTTACTAGAATGGTTCCAGGGATGAGGGAATACAGTTACGTAGATAGACTAGATAAGCTGGGGTTGTTCTCCTTAGAGCAGAGAAGACTAAAAGGAAATTTGACAGCGGTGTTTAAAATCATGAAGGGTTTAGATACAGTAAATAAAGAGAATCTAATGGATGAAGGGTCGATAACCAGAGGGCACAGATTTAAGATGATTGGCACAAGAATCAGAGGCGACATGAAGAAAAACTTTGTTTACGCAACGAGTGGTTAGGATTTGGAATGCACTGCCTGATAGGGTGGTGGTAACAGATTCAATAGTAGACTTCAATAGGGAATTGGATAAGTACTTGAAGGAGAACAAATTTCAGGGATATGGGGAAAGAGCGAGGGAGTGAGACAAATTGGACTGCTCTTTGAAAGAGCCGGCGCAGACGCGATGGGCCGAATGGCCTCCTTCTGTGGTGTACTCGTCTATGATTCTATTATAAACAGAGGAATTGACACTCATAATGATGCATGGAAGTGCGCAACAGACCATGGGACCAATACCCCTACGAGCAACAGGAATACAAGGGAAATGGGAACAAATGGACAGCCGTTACACCCAAGGATCCCAAACAAATGTACAAGACAAGTGTGTACCCACAGGAACACCACCCTTGTAACATGACACAATGCAATCACCATGTGCACAATATGCCAATCTGATTCCCAGTATGGCATGGCATATGCAATTGGTTCAGAAGTATGAAAAACAACACATAATAAGTACAGAAACAAGTCCAGTTACCAACCCTGGTCAAGTTTGACTCCCTCGTCGAAGCGCGAAAACAGTCTGTAACGCTGAGCCCAGTATTTGGTCAATTCTGGAACCGCTACTATGTCAGAAGGTATATGATAAACTTTCTTCTTTTTCTTCCTTCTTTTTTTGTTCTTTCTAAGACTCTTCAATTTTTGCACTGCAAAAGAGCTGCAATATGTTAATACTTATTTATCAAAAATAAGTATTTTTCAGCTAAAAGAATGCCACATTGGTTTGTGTACAAATGTGCTGTGTTCTACAGCAAAACATAAATTTTCACCAGTGATTTTCCTAGTTAGCTAAAGACTTTTATATATTGGTTTATGTCTCTCAGGAATATATCAAAGTGCTTTGACTCTGGACTCCTGTGCACATATAATGAATTACTCTGAGGTAGAGCAACAGTTGCTATGTCAGCAAACACAGCAGTCATTTTGCAGGTAAACAGCAACAAGAGTTCCTGATTTAGGCCACCAAAGGGAAGTATCCAGCAGAAACCAGAAAACTCCTAAAAGGGGCAGAGGGGGCATTAGGCATTTCACCCAAGCTGCTCTTAGACGCACCAAACAGATCAGTTACAGAGCAATGCTAACAGAGGTTTTGCAGAAGTTCAACTCTCTGCCTTCTTGCTCAGGGATTCGTAAATAGCAAGTGTGTGTGTGCGGGGGGGGGGGGGCATAAAGGAGAAAGAAAAATGGAACAGGGAAACATTTTTTAAATTGGCAAAGGTTACTTTTTGAACTCGGGCTCAAATGTTCTTTAGTATAAACTTATTACAGTACTAGTTAGAACACTTTATATCAAATATAATATAAAGCAGGTAAACACGCATTTCTACCAAATGTGAGAACATACTAGACAATGGATTAAGATGAGTTAATATTGAAAAGAATACTTGGAGTCAGCAGTGATCATTTTACTGTGCAGTAGGTGTTTTCTTTTACAAAATGGAAAACTATTCTGTGAAAACCTGAGAATGTGGTTTGAATCTGTGACTCAACAAAAAAAGTTTGTGTGCCTTGGGTCCACCCTTCAGTTTGATACATACATTCATCACCCCTCTCAGTTACATCAGCATCAGGAAGAAGAAAGTCTGGAATATCCAGAGGAACCAGCTGTCGGTCAGAATACAATTCACAGCTTTCGGCAGGAGTAGGGGCCACATCATGCATTTTGGGAAGTTGCTCATTGTTGCCTTCAGTGCAGATATTCAATTTGGAGGGGACGCTGACACAAGCTGGGAATTCTCCATCAGCACAAGTTCTTTCCTCTCCATTTCCACTGTTGCTATTTTCATATAGAATGGAGCACTCTGCATTCGAACTGTGGTGCTGCTCAGAGCTGGTGCATTCCTCAGAGCTATGTGCCACACAGGGCGGAGCCTCTGTGTTAACAGAGTCATTTGAAGGCACAGCTTGTTTTAGAAATCTTTGCACCTGAAATCATTAAAACAAGCAATGATCAATCAACTCCAACAATGCCAGTTACTTTTACTGTGCTGAGAGTGCTAAAGAATAACAGATGACCGTGGTGTATCTGAAGCTGGTTTGGAGCTAGTGTGCCTTTGTATGATACATCAATATGTGCATAAAGAACCCCAAAAATATCTGTAATTAATCCCTTATCACCAGTTTAATACATATAAAAGATACATTTGGTTTTGTTTCAGCTTATTTTAAAAATGAGACAGCGAGATATTTAAATGAAGATAAAAGGAAAATATGCAAAGGTCAGTGAGCTTTGGTCAATATGCCAAGCCTCTACTTGATCACTCTCAACAACGAGAAAGCATGACTGGGGCCATGAATGTTGGTTCTAGCCCATAATTGCATTAGGAAGTGGGTTCAACCCATCAGTCCGGGCTGACCCATTGCATCACCCAGCCCCATGATGTATAATTTTCATTACCTTTGCTAAGGTTCTGCTCTTATAATTGAGCACCTCTCCTTCTTCACTGAAGAATGTATGTTTATTTTTGGTAGCTGCTGGTCGATGCATGTCCAGGTGTCTGAACGTCAGCTCAGTGCCCTTACGATAGCGTGCATGTCCATGGCTAAATTTTGAAATGCTGCACACGAAGATTAGAGAAAAACACAAAGGCATCTAAGATTAGCAATTCTTCTTTGGGGGAAGCAGGGGGGAGAGCACTGCAGTCGTCTTAAAATTTTTTGCACTTCCAATTAACAACTGCTATCTGCAAAAAAAATGGGAGCAGTGGAGTGGTTATGATCTGAAATTGTTGAACTCAATGTTGAGTCCGGAAGGCTGTAAAGCGCCTAATCAAAAGATGAGGTTCTGTTCCTCGCGCTTCCGTTAAGCATCATTAGAACAGTGTAGGAGGCCAAGTACAGAGAGGTCAGAGTGGGAGTGGGGTGGAGAATTAAAATGACAGGTGACCGGATGCTCAGGATTACACTTGCGGACTGAACGGAGGTGTTCCACAAAGTGATCACCCAATCTACGTTTGGTCTCCCCAATGTAGAGGAGACCACATCGTGAGCAGCGAATACAGTATACTAAATTGAAAGTACAAGTAAATTGCTGTTTCACCTGGTAGGAGTGTTTGGGACCCTGGACGGTGGGAAGGGAGGAGGGAGGTAAAAGGGCAGGTGTTGCATCTCCTATGCTTATACAGGAAGGTGCTGTGGGAAGGGGAGGGAGTGTTGGAAGAGTGGACCAGAGTGTCACGGAGGGAATGGTCCCTTCGGAATGCTGAAAGGGGAAGGGAAGATGTGTTTGGTGGTGGCATCACGCTGGAGGTAGCGGAAATGGCGGATGATGATCTGTTGAATGAGGAGGCTGGTGGGTTAAGGCGAGGACAAGGGGAACCCTAACGTGGTTATGGGAAGGAGGGAAAGGGTAGGGGTGAGAGCCTTCTTATTTTTAATCGAGTGCTAAAATATGCACTCAAGATTGAAAGGGATGTTAATCTCTCCTCACCTCAATGAGATTCAGCTGTAAATGACCCAGCAATAATTTATCCAAGCAGATCTCTTCTAGGCAGGTGAATCGAGATGAATCAATCTCATTAAAGCTGCATTTTGAGTTAGAGAGAAACTATTTTCCCCTCAGGAAATGTCACTTTTCTCAATCTTGCTTGGAGAGGAAGGTGCACAGAGTGAAGAGAAATAGGGGAAAAGAAAAGTATTTTAGATTGAAGACACTGATGCCTAGACGGTGGGATTTGCTTCACCAGAAGCCGATTTAGCTAGAGGCAGAGGGAGGAAATAAAATGAAAAAGTAAATAGCAGATACATTTGCTGGGAAGGAGAAAGAAACCGATAGGAAAACTTAGCATGGACATTGATGACCCAATCAGAAAACTGGGGGAGGGGCTGCAGTGGAGCCTGGTGCATTTGATTTATGTAAATGATGCAGTTGTCTAACCGGGACGAAGGGGTGGAAGAGAAGGGAGAGCTCTGGTGTACAGTTGTTGGAGTTGCATCTAACAAGAATTTTTTTAAATTGTTCCTCCCGCATGCTTTTGCTGAGTTTCCTGCCATCTGTCTCCTTTCTCCTCTCTTATGCCAAGTTTGTTGGTGTCAGTGCAGGATTTGTGTGGTTTAGTTTCTCACTCTTCCTCTTGAAGTACGTAGAAATTACAGGATGTTAGGTCTCTACACGCCACCATCTTATTATCTTGAGCCTCAGAGTAGCTAAGAAAGCTCAGTGAATTTCCTTTCATCTATGTAATTACGAGAGAGATTGTAGCTTGATGGGAGCTGGTGTAGAGTTGTGCCTGGCTATCCTCAGAGGACCTTGAAGGTTTGAAAGGAAATGAGTTGATGCCTTAGTGATTGGCTGACTACTACTTCCTGCTCACCCTGTTTTATTCAAATAATGTGCAATTTAATGGAGACCTAGAGGGCTCTGATTTGAGTGTGTTTGGTCAGTCTCTACGCTGATACTAGCACCAACTGCTATCTTCACAGAAAGGTCTTTTATTAAATTAAATTACTAAGTTCATTTTTTTCAATCATGTAAATCATTGGAGTATTTTATCTCTTGTAATAATTAAATAGTATTGTAATGTGCAAGCGCTGAGTTCTATGTAAAGGAAGTAGGGAGAGATTAGAGAGAGAGAAAAAATAAAGATAGAACAGAGAGAACCGGGAAAGAATAGAATAGAGCAAAGTGAAAGGGGAAGGGCAGAGAGCAGAGAGAGATAGGAGATAACAGAGAGAGAGTGAGAGGGAGGTAAGAGAGAAGGATGAGGATAGAAAAGAGAGGAAGATAACGAGAGAGAGGGGAGAGGAGATCGATGGAGAGAGATGGGAGATGTGGAGGAAGATACAGAAGAGTGGAGAGAGAGAGAGAGAGAGAGAGAGAGAGAGAGTTAGGAGATAACAGAGAGCAAGAGAGGCAATAACAGAATTGGGACACACACATGAAGCAGCAGTGAAGGAAGGACAGAGTCTAGATTTGCTGCCACACCTTGTCTGACTCATCAAACATGCTGCTGCTGCTGCCTCCCGACCATTTGAATCTGATATATGGAGAACATGTGAGAAAAACATTAAAAACAGTTGACACGTTGGTTAAGCTCAGATGTGATGGAAACAATTCCACGGACAGTGTGAATTCAGGTTATGGCGCGACAATTAAAACAGCAATGCTGGAGGAGCAGAGTAGAACCAAGTGAAAAAGAACAGTTGGTGTGGACAGTCAACAACTAATTTGGAGGTGGAAGTCAGAAATGGGAAGAAGGATAGAAGTGGGTAGTAAGCAAAGAGAAAGCCAGAGGAGGCAGAAAATGTAAACATGGGAATAAGGTACAATGGATGCATATGGAAGAAAAAGCAATAGAAGTGGGAAATTTGGGGAAAAATTCACAAGCAAGAATTTTGAAAGAAGTGTAAAGAAACCAGTATATTATTTTGCTAATATTAGATTACCATAGCATGCAAGATTCACAATTAGGTCCAAAATAATGGAAAATGCAACAAATTAAATGTCAAAAATCAATTTTCTCAGAATGGGGCATGCTCCCAGACTCTGTTAAGAAATAAACCTAGTGGAGCATGAAAGAAATCTTTGAGAACTACTGCCAACAACATTACTACTCTGTAAAGGGTATAGCAGCTCTATGAGCAAGGTATTCTTGGAGATTGACAAATGGAGACCCCCCACTCTATGACATGGACACTAAAGGGGGGGGAATCCCTTCTGGCTGAAGTAATCACAGCGCCTGTTACAGCAGTCATTACAGGGCTTTGGAGAGATGGCCTGAAAACAAAACTTTCAACATTTTAATAATCTTTTATATAAAAAACTATGGTTAAGTGTTTGCTTTAAAGTTTCCTTAAAAACACACTATATGCTTTTAGTATTAACTTTTAATAATGTACAAAAAAACACAAATAATGTGGGCATGTAAAATACATATTTTATTCCATTCCAAATAGAATCATAGAAATTTACGGCATAGGAGGCCATTCGGCCCATCGTGTCTGCGCCGGTCGAAAGAGCTATCCAGCATAATCCCACTTTCCAGCACTTGGTCCGTAGCCTTGTAGGTTAAGGCACTTTAAGTGCATATCCAAGTACTTTTTAAATGTGATGAGAGTTTCTGCCTCTACCACCCTTTCAGGCTGAGAGTTCCAGACCCCCACCACCCTCTGGGTGAAAAAATGTCTCCTCAACTCCCCTGTAATCCTTCTACCAATTACTTTAAATCTATGCCCCCTGGTTAATGACTTCTGCTAAGGGAAATAGATCCCTCCTAATTTTTTCCACCTCAATTAAGTCTCCCCTCAGCCTCCTCTGTTCCAAAGAAAACAACCCCAGCCTATCCAATCTTTCCTCATAGTTAAAATTCTCCAGTCCTGGCAACATCCTCGTAGATCTCCCCTGTACCCTCGCTAGTTCATTTTCTATTTCCATTTACTTTTCAGTTATTTCTTCTTCAGTTAATAAAATGGATATTTGGCTATTCCCTATTGTGCAGCCTCTATTCAAGTTACGGTTGACCCCACAGTATTCTTACTTTTGGCTGGTATGGTGCTTGAAGCCAAGAGCTGAATAGGCATCTTCCACTGCCACAACTGGATTCTCTTCAGCATCGAATTCATGACTAAAAAAGATAGGCATCAAAATAGACAAATAAATTACCAAAAAAGAGAACCAGGCCTGCCAAATGACCATTTAAAAAGGAACACTAACTCAGATTCAGACTTGATCTCCATGCATTCCAATTAAAAAAAGGATTTAAGAGGGAGAATCATAATTACTTGTTTCTTAAGTTAAATTATCTACAAAAATGACTCCTTTACTCACAGCAGGGGAAATTTCCTCAGGTCACTATTTGTAGTGAAATTGTGAAGGTGTTATAAAGAACATGTATGCAATTTCATAATAATTACAGGAAATCAATTTCACTGTGGTTTAGAGAATCTGAAAAAATGCAATTAGAAATGTTTGAACGCAGAAATGTTAATGCAGCTCTCAAAGGGTTAATAGGAATTGTTAAAAGAAACACTGACGTAATACTAAGATAGTCTCGTTAATAGATTGTTTTTAACTGTAGCAGGGAGAAAACAAGAAACATTTTCCAAAATTATTAATTAATATCGTTAAAAGCTCATCAATTATGGAGCTGCAACAGATAACAGGACCATAAACCAGATTCTGTCAGCAATTCTTGGCTAATCAATCCTCCTGAATGAATATCCAACATCATCTTTTAATTTTTTTTAAATGTCAGCTTTACTTTATGGCCACAGAACTACTGTTAAGGATTCTCCCATCATGAGCAAAAGACAGGCTGTGATTGTTAAATGTTACGTTCATAATACTAGATCACTCTATAGCGCTGTAGAATAGCTCCATTGTGCTGTGATATAATGTTTCTCATGGTTCCTGTTGATGACAGAACCATAAACAATCCCAGGTACATTAGAAATCAAAGTAAATTGGAGAGTGTTACTATATTCGCCAACAAAAAGAACTGCAGTGAAATCCACTTGTATATGATTTAAGTATTAACTTCTTCCATTCACCCTTTATACTATTGCTAATGCAATACTACAGCTAACATCTTACTCTACATTTGCCATTCCTTTCATCTGTGTTTTATTCTGATTGGACAGGCATCATGAAGATGCAACAAAGTAAGGTTAAATAGGAGCTCAGTGGTTGTTCACCTTCTCTTCATCTTTACTGGTCTAGGTTCTGGTGGATCATCATCCTCCTCATCTTCACTGGTCTGACTCTTTCTTGCTGCAACATCAGTTTTTAATGCTTTGCTGGAAGGTTTAGGAGGATCTGCTGGCACAGTAAACCACAAATTATTAGGATGAACCATTTTAAATATCTTTCAGGGTTTTTGCCATTCATATGTACAGCATCCACTAGCTACTCTCCTGGTGATACAAGTCCAACCTACATAACTTGAAATGATTCTAGACTACAACTTAAGCTTTTTGGAACTTGTTAATCTTTGAATCTAATCATGACCAGAAACATGCCTGCTATTCCCCTCAATCATTGTGTGCAAATGCCTTTTTAATCTGTATTTAACTCAGCAGCACACTTCATCCTACCTTTCACATGATCCTAATAGAAAAAAGCGAGCAAAACAGAGATGTAATAAGTTGCAGATGTTGGGGGTAAGAAGACAAAACAAAATCCCTACAAAGCAACTAGAACAGCTTCTAACCTAGGAGCCATCCAAGGATTTTCCAATAAAATAAGTTTATCGGATCTTTGTGAAAATGCACATTTATTTTTGTCTCTTTTGCATTTAGAAAGTCTATTTTCCTAAAAACAAAAACTGTATGACATAACCCAATAGTCTTTAAACAAGTCTGGGTAAACTGAGGCACACAGTGATTCTGATACCATTACCTTAAGCAAAATGCTAGTCAGGAAAAGCTATTAAAACAAGCTTAGATAAAGAGCTGCAGTTTACAAAGTAAGGATTTACTTGGTCTCTCCATGTTTCATAAAGAAAATCAAGACACACAAATTGGTTGTGCGGGATTTGTATTTCTTATAGAAACAAAGTTGGCTGGATATCTCATTTGAACCTCGATAGCCAAATCAAAACCTGACTATTTTGTTTGCTAAAAGAAAGAGTTCCACAGCAGAAATTACACAATGTACAGCAGATATTGCAGGACAGATGGTGAGAATGAGATACTATACACAGCTGCACATCAATGCATCACGGTGACTTTATTTATGAAAGTAGTAAGTTTAGCACAATTTAATGTGGACAATAACAACAGAAAATGCTGGAAACACTCAGCAGGTCAGGCAGCATCGAGGAGAGAGAAACAGAGTTAACGTTTCAGGTTGAGGACCCTTCGTCAGAACAGTTCTGACGAAGGGTCCTCAACCCGAAACGTTAACTCGGTTTCTCTCTCCTCGATGCTGCCTGACCTGCTGAGTGTTTCCAGCATTTTCTGTTGTTATTTCAGATTTCCAGCATCCGCAGTATTTTGCTATTGTATTAATGTGGACAATGACTGGCTCAAGTTAGAGTATTTACACAAGTATAGGTAAAAAAAACATAAAAGTACTGATGTCATTTAGATGTAATCTACAACTTCATGTCTGGACTAATGTTGATTGTTGCAGTTAAAGTGCAAAAATCTGAACCCAGCTCTAAAACCAGAAATAACATTGTTTAAGGATGAAAGTATATGAAAAAAATCTCTCACCTGCCTTCAGTGCAACTGAAGGCTCAACTATTCTAACACAAACAGTTGAATACCATCTTAAGTTCTGTTAACACAAAGGCATCCAGGAAGAAAAAGAAAACCGGTTTTGACCACTGCAACAGAAGATGGGTGATTCTAAACTTAACACGTCCAGCGTCAATCTACCCACACAAACAGAACTAGTTCTAAATCAACTAATCACACCCACTGGAGTATAGTGAGAAAATCTAATCACACCCACTGGAGTATAGTGAGGAAATCGTGGCAATACCAACCTGACTGAACTGTGGAGACTCTTCCACTGGATGCACATCTTTTGCTGTTGCCTCCATCACATGGTTCTCTCTCATCAGAACCACACTCACAAGAACTTGCAGCATCAGCAGGACTCTGGCAGATACTGCTTTGCACACCCGTTGATTCCTCAGTTTCATTTCCTGAATTGAGTCTTATGTTATTGATCATATTGACAACCTCTCCATAACTAACTTCATTACATTCGGCAGTACTTTCTCCATTTGATGCAATGACTGATTCTGTTGGCAGCACAGTCCTGAAGTTTTCACCAGCATTGTTTTCAGTGTTACTGAAAAATTCTGATTCATGTGCATTTGCACAAGATGAATCCTTCCCAAGATCACTGACTTTAGTACAGTCCACAGACCATCCTTGAGCTACCCAGTACTGAAACTGCTCATAATATAGCCAATACTGTTCAGTGTAAAATTGTTGCCACTGATCTTTAGTGTCAGGACAGTTCCATGGAGCAGGTGCATCTTCTGACCATTCAGGATGTTTGTCCAACCAATTTTCCCAAATAAGACCCTCACCATACTGATTCCAATATTTTTCCCAGTCCGTTTTGGAATCTAGCTCAGAGCCTGCTGCTCCTTCACACGAATGATGACGGCCATTACGCTCTACTTCAAAATCTGTTTGCTCTTCGGTCAACCTCAAGTCAGTGACACCAGAAAGAACATTTAAAATCTCGCCTGGGCATTCATTACAATCTTCAGGCAGATCTTCAATGTATTTGTAAGTCACTTTTTTCTTTTTGAATCTTTTCTTTGAAACCGTGCTCGTCTTGGAAAAGAAAAGGTTACAAAATGTTCGTTCATCTCAATTAAGTGCAGTTAATGTAAATAAAGCCTATGACTTAGTTTTGAACTTTAATGTTCTATATTTTGTGTATAAAGTTATTAAAGGAGTAGATTCATTTTATAATTTTAACTATTAAATAAATAATTTTGCTTTTGTTTATCAGACCACTGTTTAGAAAAATGCCTGATACTAAAAGATCCCTCAAAGTTGTCCATGATCTTTCACTACAGCCCAAATATTCTGGATGGATAGGCATATAATAAATTTATTTTGGGAATTGAAAAATATGTTAATACCTGCAAAACTTCTCTCATACAAACTTATGATGTAAATGATAAGAGAATGGTCCTTACCACTGGCTGCCAATAGGTTGGTGAACTGCCAAACTGGAGAGGTAATCCCATATTTGCCATCAGCTCTGCCTCACTATCCACTCCACTTTCCTCCTGTGTCTCTACAGTATTAAGAGTGGGTTCATCATCAACATTCAATTCTTCTTCACTCTTTTCTTCTTCCTCTTGGATATCTATAAATAGCAATTAGAAACTGCATTTATTACACATCTTCCATAAAGTATGGGAAACAAGCCCATATTAAAGTAACATGAGCCTCTGTTCTGTGTTCCAAAATCTCTACATTCATTTTCAGGGTTGTAAACAGCAGAGGCTGAGATCCAAGGCCTAATTATCAGGGCATTATGTGTGTACAGAAAACAATAACAGTTGCTAAACCTAATGAAAACACATGCCCTGCACTGCAGTAAGTTATACCAATTTTCTACCACTGGAGGGAGTGCTGATATTGATCCAATTCACTAACACTTCTAGTGGTAAACAGCAGATTACTCAATGATTCAAGACCACAACAGCTCGAGATTTTTCAACAATAATTAGTGATGATATTAATGGGGTCTTGGCCCACACAGCCTCCCCCGCTTTTTTTCCCAAGTTGCAAAGAACTCAGGATGATGGGGGAGACTGGGACTGGGATATCCAGGGTAAACGCACCTGGGATGGGGCCTGGAGGGAAAAGTCCTGCAGGAGGATGAGTTGGGCTGACGGGTGAGTCATGCTGGAAGAGAAGTAATTGGGCAGATAAGAGCACAAGTAGGCTTAGTTCTCGCTTGTCTGTGGCGTGTGCCAAATGGCTGGTGCAGAGAGCTGTACTCAAAATGTTTTTGAATACATGACCTGTGGTTCCCACAGACCAATCAGATTACTATAAGGTGACACACACTCATAACCACTCATATGACCAGAAACTGACTAACGTAAGGAGGATGAATTTCCTGGACAGACACCAGTCAAGAGCAGTGTGCGCAGTGCACTAGAAGTCCATTGCACCTGCGCAGAACGGTAGTGTTAAGATCGACTGACAGTCGTCATTAGAGCAAAGAGGACAGGCTTCAGGTGTACGTGGAGGCACATAAATGGCAGAGAGCATCCAGGTAAAAGTTCAAGTGCACCTTGGGCCTTAAATACCTCAAGCAATTTAAAGAAGCATGGAGCTTCACAAAGCAAAATTCGAAGAACCCCCGCAGAATCATTGTTCACTGGTCCTGAGGTTACTGGAAGAACGTAAGTGAGTGTTTTGGTTGCTCCCAATAGTTTTGAAGTGTTTAAAATTGAAAGTGCTTGAAGGTTTGGTAAAAAATGCTTTAAATGTGTTCTCGATGGATGTCTACTCTGGTATACAAGTGTTCTTCGTTGTTCTTAAAATTCCATCTCTTGATTATGGTTTTCTGCTCCTCTGGCAGGAGAGGAAAGCAGCAAAGGATTCTGTAATGTTAGAGAACATGAGCATGCTGCTGCAGGCTGTGAAGAGGCAGACGGCAGTGGCGTACCCTGCAATGGACAGAAAAGTGTCACAGACAGCTGGGCTGAAAGAGTGGCAGGACACAGCAGAAGAATGAAACTTGGCTGCATTATCCAACACACATGGATGGAGCAGCAAAATAAGTTCAGATGGGGCAAGTTAGGGCACTGGTTGGCGATGCCTCTCACCAAGGAGATTTTATTTCAGGACTATAATAAATTAGTAAAACCACCTAACCGACTCATTATGATCATTACAATTATGTGCGCTCGATATGGGTGGGAAAAGATAATCTAAGTAATGGCCCATAAATGAAAACTTCACACATTATCTTCCACCTGCTCTGCTCCCAATTTGTGTACCATGTGCTTGTGCACTTCTTCCACCACCCATTCCCAGTCAGGCCAGTGGCACATGTGCAGTAGCTCATATTTAAGCTTATTCTGACTTTTTTTTAAAAAAAAAGGCAATAAAAGAAATTAAAACACTGAAAATAGTGAATTTGCTGAAAGTGAAATATCACTGAAAATAAGCAAATGCCCCAACCCAAAAAGCTTAATTATACAAAAGTTAAAAGTATAAAAGCTAGTTAATTAAATGGGTCTCAACACAGTCCACAAACTGACAAAGTAAAAGTGGGAATGGTCATGCCCTCAGCACAATAGAAGATTTAAACAGAGGATTCGTGTTGGATATTGCTTAGTTTATTTCTATGTTACTACCACACATGTATTTTATTTATGATACACACTTCAGTTTTAAACTCTAACTTCGAGCAGTTTCAAAGAATGCTGTACTCCCAGAGGCAGTCTTTTCACCCATTCCCAAAGTTTCAGCTCACATACTACAGCACTGAGAAATTTCCTATAAGTATAGTAATGCAAGTGAAATGTCAAATGCCTTTATTATTGTTTAACATAACACTAACAAAATGCACATTCCAAAAATCTTAAACATAACTTGGAAAAAGGATACATACAAAAAAGATGAAAAAAAAGCACAGTAGAGGCACTACTAGAAGTAATCATCAACATTTAACCAAATATTTAATACTGTACCTCCATTATCTTCATTGTTATAACATGTTCCCTTTAATCCCATCCGATAAAGTTCCCGGTCACTGCAATAAATTCAATAGGAGCCAACATCACACTTTACGTACACAGTGCAGCTACATATTGATAAATGTTTTTGGTATATCTCATTTCAAATTTAGACATTATCATTGTTATTGTCTGCACCCACATTTTGTTATTAGATCTGCTCAGTGACATTCCAAGTAGCAGTGGGACAAAATGGGAAAAATTAAAGTGTTGATACAATTAGAGATGATGATGCTGGGAATAAATACAACATTAGGTATGGCTGTTATAGAGAACTAGGTTCCAAGTAGCAGAGGGACAACATGAGAAAAGATGTCCTTAAAATGTAGATATAATTGGATATAATGATGCTAGAAATAATTATTTTGAATGCTATACTTACATCCAGACCCCTTACCCTCTGAGCCCTCGCAAAAATACTACCCCCAGGGAAACTTATAACAATTGGTTCAGCTTTATTGAAGCCCTGTGTAATACGGTTCACTGCTTCCCCAAAGTGGACATCTTACTGCATTGGGAAGTCAGTACAGACCTCATGTGTCTCAGTTTATGTGCAGCAATCCAGTTTTCTAAACTGGGGCAGGGGTGGACTCAGTCGCCAATGGAGGGGCAGAGTAGCAGCTGAAGTGTTCGTAGAAGTGGTTCAGTGGCATCGGAGTAAGAGTGCAAGGTCAACCAGGAATGTCAGGCTAGAATTTATGCTGAAGTCCTGAAATGGGCTCAAATACACAACCTTCTGACAGAGATAAGACTGCTGACTGAACCAAGTCACGTTATGCATATCTATAAAATATAAGCTTCAAACAGAAGTTACTATAATGCAGGGTGGATTTCACAGCACAGGTGGCAACATAAGAACCATCAAACATGCACATATAGCTATTTGAAAAATCAGAATTCCAATTTTGTTTCTGCCCACTAGATTTCCACTGAAGGTGCATACAGGCCCGGAAAACAAAAACATTATTACTGGCTGTACATGTGGGTGAGGTGCTCAGCACGCCTTTGGTTAAAAAAAAAGGCTGCCAACAGGAGTGATGCAAGGCACACGTTTTCAAAATTGGGTTTGCAAGATGATCAGATTTCTGTTTATTTGGTATTTTTTTAAACTTACTGAGATATTATTTATTTTGCTCTACGCTAATAAATAATTTTTGCAATGATACTGCTATTTTCTTTTGGGTAACTGAACCAGTCTTTAAAATTTAGGATTGGATCCCCATCGGATGGTATTTCAAGAAAGTTTGTAAAACAAGGTCAATGCAGCTTAAATGTCCCAGAGCAAATTTTATCACAAACTTTTCTTTTTTTTTTAAACTTACATTGCCAAAAACAAGTTAAACTGCTGTCTTCTAACACAAAACCTTGAACGAAATGTTTAAAATTTCATGGTTCAGATCGGCAGAACTTATAATTGCTGTGCAGTTTCACAGTAGGCTTTCTGAAATCAGCAGACCTGAAAACTGCAAATAGTGGTAAACAAAACTGGAAGAGCCAAAATTGAAGTGGTCACCTGATGCAAACAATTTTAACTGTGTTGAAATACAGTCATCCTGAACTTGTTAGGAATGTTTATACCTGGATGTATTCATTGAACAATTATTTTCTATCCAGGAGTTAATATTGTCACAAGACACCTTTTAAAATAAAATCTGGATGAAGGTCTGGTTAGGAATAACAGATCAGGTCTTGCGCTACATATACCTTCATAGTGAATGCCAATAGTGTTCTTCATGGTTTGTCATGCAGAAATATATATTTTTGGTAGTGGTACGATGAGGAGAAACTAGGAAATGTGGAGGAGCAGAGGGATTTAGGGGTCCATGTACAGAAATCACTAAAAACTAGTAGACAGGTGCAAAAAAATAACTAAAAAGGCTAATGGAATGTTGGCCTTTATCTCAAATGGGCTGGAATACAAAGGGTTCGAAGTTATATTCCAGTTGTATAAAGCTCTTAGACCCCACCTGGAGTACTGCGTTCAGTTCTGGGCAGTTCAGGGGTGATGTCAGGAGGCACTTCTTCAAACAAAGGGTAGTGGAAATCTGGAACATTCCCCCCCAAAAAGCTGTTGAGGCTAGGTCAATTGAAAATGTCAAAACTGAGATAGATAGATTATCACTCGAATTTTTTGTTAGGCAAGGGCATTGAGGGTTACGGAACCGAAGTGGGTAAATGGAGTTAAGATACAAATCAACCATGATTTAACTGAATGGCGGAACAGGCTCGAGGCGCTGAATGGTCTACTGCTGTTCCTACATAGTGACATTTAGGGGAGTGAGCCTTTGGCTTAGTGGTAGAATTCCGAGTCAAGAGTGTGACGGGTTCGAGCCCCACTCCAGACAGCCCAGGCGAGTAGAGGCTAGAATATGATCTCGAAATACTGGATTGGCATCCAGCAGGGCAATGACGTCTGACAGTGACCACTGGCTTAGTGGCAGTATTGCCATCTCTGAATCAGAAGGGTTGGGTTCAGGCCCCACTTCAGACAACCCCGGTGAGCGGAGACTGGAGCGCCGGCTCGGAATACTGGATTGATGTCCAGCAGGGGTACCTGCATTTCATGGGTGCGGGCGGCCCCCATCATCGTAAGAGATAGTGAAGTGCTTTATCCTTGGTTGCAGCCCACCTAACAGAAGGTATTCAAAGAGGAAGGCAACGGGAAACCACCTCAGCTACTCTTCCCTAATAAGTGGCACAAGAATATCGTGTTTGAGACTTGAATTAGGACCTGCCTTACGGCAAACACAACAGATAGATGGGCAATGACATTTACCCACTATTGTTTGTGCACATTCTGGTGTTCAATCATTGGTTGATCTATATATCTAGGTGGGGGAACAAAACACTCATTGGGGAGCAACTATTCCTCCAGTGCACAAATTGAGGGTGCAATGATACCCCAATCTGAGATCATAGCCCCTGCCAAGGCAGGCTTTCCTTGCCACCCAGTGGTCTGCTTGTCCTTTGCAACGAGAAATTCAGCCAAATCAAACTTACTGCATTCGTAGAGGTGACTGATGGGGGGTAACGCCTGGACCATTTGAATTGGTTATTTAAGTGCTGGCATAGGGCAAGTTAAACGTTAGCTGCCAAGTTTTGTCAATGAATCCATGCTGACAGAGGCAAAGGCAACTACAACAGGCTTGTTGCCAGAACTGCAGCATGAGAGATTTTGACAGCCACAGGTAGCATCCATTTCTCTGGCTGTCTGTTCAAGTAGTATCACCAGACTCCACTTCTACCTCATTCATATTGCTGGAAAAATCCATCGTCATCCCCAGACTCAATTAAATAACTCTTCTCCTTCCACCCATCACAAAATGCACCTTGTCCAAAACTCCATCATCGCAACACCTCAGATAATGAAGCAGTCCGTGCCCGCATGCAGCAAGACCTGGACAACATTCAGGCTTGGGCTGATAAGTGGCAAGTAACATTCGCGCCACACAAGTGCCAGGCAATGACTATCTCCAACAAGTGAGACTCTAACCACCGACCCTCGACATTCAACGGCATTGCCATCTCCGAATCCCCCAACATCAACATCCTGGGGGTCACCATTGATCAGAAACTTAACTGGACCAGCCACATAAATACTGTGGCTACAAGATATTCTGCAGTGAGTGGCTCACCTCCCCAAAGCCTTTCCACCACCTACATGTCAGGAGTGTGATGGAATACTCTCCATTTGCCTGGATGAGTGCAGCTCCAACAACACTCAAGAAGCTCAACACCGTCCAGGACAAAGCAGCCCGCTTGCCACCTGAAACATTCACTTCCTCCTCCATCACCAGCGTACCGTGGCTGCAGTGTGTACCATCTACAAGATGCACTGCAGTAACTTGCCAAGGCTTCTTCGACAGCACCCGCGACCTCTTCCACCTAGAAGGACAAGGGCAGCAGGTGCATGTGAACACCACCACCTCCAAGTCACACACCATCCTGACTTGGAAATATATCACCGTTCTTTCATCGTCACTGGGTCAAAATCCTGGACCTCCCTCCCTAACAGCGCTGTGGGAGTACCTTCACCTCATGGACTAGAGCAGTTCAGGAAGGCGGCTCACCACCACCTTCTCAAGGGCAATTAGGGATGTATAATGGCTTTGCCAGCAATGCCCACATCCCATGAATGAATTTTTAAAAATCCTATCTAGAAGTTCAGTACAATTCCTTTATTATCGCTGTCCCCCCCATGGCTCAATGCATGAATTACAAAATTCTTGCCCTCATTCGTAAGTCCCTGCCTCCTTACCTCTGCCACCTCATTCAGAACTATGTTCCAACAAACATCCCCTGCCTCTTTGCACCCCTTCCCTCCATCTTTAGTAGTAAAGGCTTCAGCCTCACACTCTCCCTAAATCCCTGTCTTGAGACCTTGCCCAATCTTCAAAATCCTCCTTAAAATCTATATCTGGTTTTGTTTTTGGTCACCACCCCAACTCTTCTCCCACTACTACTGTATCCAGTTACTTTTTTTCACCTCAAAGACGTTGGGACATTTTATTATGCTAATGGACTATAGAAGTCTAAGTTGTTATAGTACATGTGATCATCAGGTATCATGCAGGAATGATATAAAATGTATTTACATATCACATCAGCAAAAGTCCTCAAAGCCATCACACTGAGTTACTTTTGGAATGGTGTGACTGTTACACAGGCAAATGTGGAGAGGCAAGCTGAGCATCGGGACTGGGGCGGATAGACAAGTATCCTACACCTCAATTTTGCTCCCTCAAAGTTTCACCCAAGTGGGTGCATACTTTCAGAACTTTAGCAGTCACATCTTGTGCTGTTGACTCATTTCAGTGCTCATTAATCTTCTTTAGCTAGAGCAAGCTTCAATAGCTGGCTCGGGTAGCAACAATTGTGGGGATCCAAGAATCAGAAGAAATTCATGCTTCGTTAAAGTGTTCATTTTTCTATCCACCCAGTAATTAGATCTACTTGATAGCAATTATTAAACTGTTGAGCACAGGGCGTGGGAAAGAACACAGAGGAGGTAGTAAACATATATAATATACTGACCTAGGGTTCTATGATGTTTACAGGGTTGCTTGAAACCCCACCCCAATGTCTAACGTCTGACGGTCTGCTTTTATACGTTGGACTCAGGATTCTTTCCTTCTAACAGGAGACAGAAACCCCAATAGAGAATGGTTGACCAAGCAGATGCTCCCCAAGCCTCCGGTCTGTCCCACATTTTGCTTCATTCCTGTGATCTGTTTTCGTAGCAGTTACCAGTTAAAAGAAGTGTGGTCGCTCAGCACCGTTAGAGGGAGGAGGAGGAGGAGGGGTAATAAACCCAATGCAGTTGTTCTTCCCACTGTGCCAAATCAATGCAGTAACGTGGGAGTGAGCTTACTGCACGAGAAGCGACTTCTGGAGCGTGGGCGGGTGAAGGTTTGCTATATCTGGGCTCACATTATGGTTCTTACGTATCGCAAGTCTGTGCAGTTTGGAGCGTTGGTGGGGAAAAGCAGACACGCCGCAACTGGAAGCGAGGACAGGCGGTCAATAACTCGGACTGTCGGTCCGCGCACAAACTTCGGCAAAGCCGCGCCACTGACTTACTGTACGAAGGCCCTACTGCAGAAGCACTGGATCTGCTCTGCTTCACCACCGAAACCTTCCAGAAAGAGGAAGATTTCCGCCACCATGTTCCAGCTCTCACACATGCTGCCTCTCATCGCATCTCAGCGTCGCCACGCTCCAGCTCTTGCTCCCCGGCCGCCTGCGCGTACACTTCCGGCAGCCGCGGCTCCTATTTCCGGTGAGTGAGGTCAGTCTGTGCGCTCTTCCACCGATTCGCGCCTCTGACCCTGCTCACCGGAAGTGCCCGAGTGCGCAGCTGCAGTGAGTGAGGCGCGCGCGAGCTCCCCGGCGGGGCTCGAGACAGCAGCTGCTGGTCTGTGACAGGTGGAGCCTGCAGTCGAACCTGAAGCTAGGGGCAGGCCTAGGAGGTAGGTGAGGCCGGCTGCAGCCGTTAAGATATCCCTTTGACAGGAAGTTCATGAATGGTAAACGATGGAGGAGCTAATTAGAGAAACGGCGTCACAGGGAGAGGGAGGAGGGTGAGTGGGATGATGGGGGGGGGGAGGAGAGAGAGAGAGAGGGTGGGTGTGGGGGAGAGAGAGAGGGTGGGTGTGGGGGAGAGAGAGAGAGGGTGGGTGTGGGGGAGAGAGAGAGAGGGTGGGTGTGGGGGAGAGAGAGAGGGTGGGTGTGGGGGAGAGAGAGAGGGTGGGTGTGGGGGGGAGAGAGAGAGGGTGGGTGTGGGGGGGAGAGAGAGAGGGTGGGTGTGGGGGGGAGAGAGAGAAGGGGGTGTGGGGGGGAGAGAGAGGGAGGGTGGGTGGGGGGAGAGAGGGTGGGTGTGGGGGGGGAGAGAGAGAGGGTGGGTGTGGGGGGGAGAGAGAGGGTGGGTGTGGGGGGGAGAGAGAGGGTGGGTGTGGGGGGGAGAGAGAGGGTGGGTGTGGGGGGGGAGAGAGAGGGTGGGTGTGGGGGGGAGAGAGAGGGTGGGTGTGGGGGGAGAGAGAGAGGGTGGGTGTGGGGAGGGGGAGAGAGAGGGTGGGTGTGGGGGGGAGAGAGAGGGTGGGTGTGGGGGGGAGAGAGAGGGTGGGTGTGGGGGGGAGAGAGAGGGTGGGTGTGGGGGGGAGAGAGAGGGTGGGTGTGGGGGG